>CM042909.1:18402500-20802500 GCA_023653625.1 Triadica sebifera | reverse complement strand
AAATTCCCTTGTGTTTTAATGGCTCACACAATAAACCAATTCCTTATGTTTTATGGCTCACACAAATAACCCTTACAAGTGTTTCACTCTTAACCCAAGATACCCAAACTTACTTGAGTAATAGATTACAATGAAAACACTCACCAACCTATAATGTTCAGAATTTATGAGCAAATAGATTTTTACATAGAATAAAAGTTTTGTTGAAAATAATTAATGCACAATGGCTACAATAAGATTTTGATTCGAAAGTAATTGTTGTTCTCTTCTTTAGGATTCATAAATGACTTGCATTTATACTTTCTTAGTGAATTATAGTCGTTTAGATGCATTTAATGCGAAAATAGTCGTTGAACTAATTCTTAATTTCATGTTTGACATGTTTCTCTTTCCTCATTTACAGTCGTGAATATATGTGTCACGGTTGTGAATGTTCTTCCAAGCTGTGGCTCAGGTGGTGACTCTGGCCGTGAAACATTCTGGAAGAATTTGAAGTGTTTGATCACGGGTGTGACTTTATACTTTCACGGGCGTGAATATCCTTCTAAGTCGTGGTCCAAATGGTGACTCTGACCGTAAAGCTCTCTGGAAGAATTTGATATGTTATCTCATGGGCGTGACTATATTTCATGGGCGTGACTGATTTGATTATTCAAGGTTGGTATGATCCTTCATGACCGTGAACTTTAAATGTTGGAGAGTTGACGCTAAGCTATATCACGGGCGTGAACATGCTATTTTTTCTTATTTTGACTTTCAAAAATTGTCTTTCATTCTTGCATCATATTCCATACCATGTTCAACAAACTTAGAACACAAGAATTGTTAAATACATTATTGATATTTTATTTGTTATCATCAAAATGACAGAAATACCCCTCAAAGTTCAACATACATGTTGCTTTGTGTCATTTGAATTGCAAATTGACTATCACAATGTATGCAAATTAGAGGCACGAGATTTTTCTATTTTGGAATATCTTTTAAGAAATGACATAACCATTCAGCTTCTTTAGCGCATTTATCTAATGCAATAAACTTAGATTTCATTATGAATCTGACTATAACAGTTTGTTTAAAAGATTTTCAAGTCACAACTGTACCAGCTAATGTGAACACATAGCCACTGGTAGATTTTGAATCTTTTATATTAGAAATCTAGTATGTATCACTATATCCTTCTAAAACTGTTGGATATCTGGTATAATGCAGTCCATAATCATAAGTATACCTCATGTACCTCAGTATTTTTACAATTTCTTTCTAGTGACCAGTTCCTGGACCACTCGTATATCGACTCAATTTGCTTACTACATAAGCAATATCTGGTATTGTACTATTCATTAAGTGCATAAGACTACCAATTACACACGTATATTCTACCTAAAAACCACTTTCATCTATGTTCTTATATAGATGAAGACTCAAGTCCAATAAGATTCTAGCAATACTTGTATCATTTATTTAATTTATCAATCCACATAAAGAGTTTGACTTAATGCAAATTAATATGATCTTCTTGAGATTTTTATTCCCAGAATCATGTCTGATAATCCCAAATCTTTTATATCAAATCTTGAGTTTAACATATCATTGGTAAACTTGACCATTTTATCATTACTACCAATAATGAGCATGTCATCAACATACATATACAACATGACAAAACTATCACTAGTGTCTTTGACATAAACATATTTATCACACTCATTGATTTAAAAACCATTAGATAATATTGCACTATTAAACTTTTCATGTCATTGCTTTGACGTTTGTTTTAATCCATATAGAGATTTAACCAATCTATGAACTCTCTTTTCTTGTTATAGGATAATAAAATATTCAGGTTGTATCATGTAGATTTCTTCATCTAAATCTCTATTTAGGAAAACTGTCTTTATATCCATTTGATGTATTTCAAGATTGTGCAATGCAACAATCGTTATAATCATTCTAATATAATTTATTATGGTTACAGGAGATTATGTATAAAAATAATCTAGATGTTCTTTTTGTTTGTAACCTTTAATCACAAGTATAACTTTATATTTATCAATTGAACCATTTGCCTTCATCTTCCTTTTGAAGATCCATTTGGATTCTAGTGGTTTACACCCTAGAGATAAATCCATTAGTTTCCAAGAATGATTTTGCATTATAGAGTCTACCTCACTTTTAATGGTCTTTTTTCATAGAAGACCTTTTGAAAAGTTTATAGCCTCTGTGTAAGTTTGAGGTTCTGCCTCTAGCATGTAAATCATAAATTCTAGTCCAAATTTTTTTTTCTATCATTGCTCTTTTACTGCACCGAAACTCTATTTCAGCTGGCTCAACTTCAAAACCAATTTATTCTTCTTAAACTTGATCTTGATCTTGACTATCTTTAGTAATAGTCTCAAGAGCTCGTTTGGATACATTTGCCTCTTTTTAAGCTTTACAAGAAAAGATATTGTCAAAAAATGACGCATTCCTTGATTCCATTATCGTGTTCTTGTGTATGTCAAAAATTTATGATTTATGCACAAGAAACTGATAAACACTACTATTATATGCATAATTAATGACAATGCAATCAACTGATTTTGGGTCTATTCTTACTTTCTTTCATAACAGAACAACCACTTTAACAATACATCTCCACACTCACAAATATTTATAGGAAGACTTTATCTCTTTCCATAATTCATCTAAAGTTTTATCTTGCTTACTATGAGGTACCTTACTTAAAAGGTAATTACCTGACAAAATGACTTCCCTTCATATGTTATGAGGCATTATAGAATTTATCAGCATTGCATTCATCATTTCTTTCAATGTACGATTCTTTCTTTCAGTCATATCGTTTGATTGAAGAGAATAAGATGTTGTGATTTCGTGTATAATTTTATTTTGTGAACAAAATTCTCCAAATGGTACTTCATACTCACTACCACGATCACTTTTTAACACCTAAATTTTCCTATTGAGTTGATTCTTAACTTCAATTTTATAAAGTTTAAATTTCTCTATAGCTTCATCTTTGCTTTTGAGCAAATACACATAATAATATTTTATGCAATTATCAACAAATATGATAAAATATTTAATTCCACATCTTGTTTGAATAAATTTTAAATCACATACATTACTATATATTAGATAAAATGATTTAGTTGTTTGGAAAAATGACCTTAATAATTTTGCCTCAATTCAAATTTCACATTTATGTTTTGAATTTATATGAAAATTAGGTATGTGATCTAAATTAATTAGCCTTCTCAAGATATTATAATTAATATGTCATAGTCTATTATGCCATAAATTGGAAGACTCAAGCAAATAAACAGAAGAGGTACTTTCATTCATATGTTTCACAACAATTATATTAAGCTTAAAAAGCTCATCAAAAGCATACCCTTTACCCATATACATTCCACCCTTAAATAAAATAATTTTATCTGACTCAAAAATCATTCAAAAACTGTGCTTGTTTAGTAGTGAATCTAACACCAAATTCTTGCAAATATCATATACAAATAAGATATTATTCAGAGTCAGTTCATTTCCAAAACTCATCTTCAACACCACTTATCCTTCACCAAGAACTTCAGAAGTGGCATAATTTCTCATATACAACTTTTCTCTACTATTCGGCTTGAAGGTAGAGAACAACTCACAATCTAAGCAAATATGTCTTGCGGTACTGGTATCAATCCACTATTTCTTTGGGTTAGACTTAACCAAGTTCACCTTTGATATGGCAGCAGCAAGATTGATATTAGAGACCTCTTGAGTAATATTTTACAAGAGATTAACTTCATTGCTCTTATGAATATTCCGCAAAAAATAATGAAAAAATAAAAAAAATAACATTGAAACAATTATGAATTCCATTGAGTTTTTAGAAGCCTACAATCAAAAGCCTTGTGACACATTTTGTCACAATTGAAGCACTTGCCTTAGAAATTCTTCTTAAAAACTCCACATTTGGCATCTTGGACTCTTTGGTTTTCTTTATCTTGAAACTTTGTCCATATTAAACAATGTTCGCCTTTGCTTCGAAAGAATTCAACCCCTTCATATCTCTTTCAGAGCTTTGGTTTTCTTCTTCAATTTGAAGTGTAACAATTAGCTATTCAATATTCATTTCTGTTCACTTATGCTTAAGGTAGAGTAGGGGCATCATTAGTCAATAACCATGCAAGGTTCAAGGTGGTCAAATAAAACAACATTTTTTGTTGCCACCTCTTAAAATTCAAACTATTGAATTTTTTTGGTTTCTCTCCACGATTCACAAGTATTGTGACAGGTACAACATGAGAGACAATCCATGCAGCAGTAGCTTATGGTCGTTAGGAACTATCATGGACATTGTTAGCAATTTCCGTGTTCTCCATTTCTAAAAATAGAATAATATAAATATTATAATTTCAGCAACACCAAATACTATGATTTACAAGTCAAGCTTTGTCTTAAGATTGTTAGAAATATAATGTGATAATATTGTTAATCCAGTATTAAAGTGAATGGACAGAAGCAGATTATCAATCTGAGGTCTGTGTCTCATACAATGTCTTTAAGATAAATTTGCCCCTATCACTGGTGTTTGGGTTCACCGGCGTTTATCTCCCAGGATAAAACAGATTAAGTCAAAAATTGAACACTAAAACTTATGTCCACAGCGAATTGAAAGTATTGTCACTATCACGGAAGAAAAGGGAAAAGATAATTTCTATTGAAAAAATAATGTGAAATTATGGAATAACATTTTTAAAAAAAAATAGATGTCAAATTCCTCTATTTATAATAGAATGGAGGAGAGTAGGAAAATAATGAGAATTTAATCTCATTAAGGTTGTCATTTAAGCCTTTTGTAACTTCAAATTTATGTTTATTTAATTTCTATAACTCTTGTATAGCAAAAACTTAAGAGACAAATTTTTGGAAGCAGCTGTGTTGTTATCTCATTGTCGAGAGCGTGACAAAATGTCACATACGTGATAGTTTCCCATAGCTTTCTGTCATGGGCGCGCCACAGTGCTGCGCATGCAAAATGGTATACGATCTTCTGTCACGGGTGCGACCAAACATCACGACCGTCCCTTTTAAATTTTCAGAAAAAAATATAAAAGTTGGATTGGACTTGGACTTGGACAATGATATTTCGGCTCAACATTTAGGTGCACAAGTCGTGCACCCACACACTAGCCTTGGTTCGGTTCATAGATTTGCACCTCCTGTGCCTGTGTATGCGAGAAAAAAATCTTCCATTTTACTCACTTAACATTATAAGAATGAGTTTTCTATATAAACTCTTCTCCCAACTTAACATTTTTTATATGTGAGATAACCCACCTTTCTCTTTTTTTCCTCTTAGCAATGAGCTTACTTTGAATTTTAATTTCTTATTCACATACTCACTATTTTGAATATATGAATATCATAATTCATAGTTCTCATATCAAATAACACATATATGAGTTATCCTCCCAAAACTAAGTTATGAGACCTATCTGGATTTTGCCTCAAAATGGTCATTTAAGCACAAATCTTTCCAACAAAATATGGGCCTAATACATGTCCAACTCTTTATACTTGTTAAATTTAGTCATTTTTGTACTCTTTTAACTAGTTTTCAATACAAATTGCCTTCTTTTAGTGTAAATAGTTCTATCTGGATTCATGATTTTGGTTCTTCTCAACTCATTAATCTAATATGGCGATTATGTGGTGGGGATGTGAATGTTTACAAAATCACATGGAACATCAACATCACATTAGATTGATGAAATGAAATGAACCGAAATTATGAAGTTAGAGGTGATAATTTGTACTAAAAATCAATTTAGGAGACAAAATGATTATTTTATTAAGTACAAGGTCTAATACTAATATAAATTAGAAAAATGCTAAATAAATTTTTTATATTACATCTGTATATACCACTTTGAAGATATGTATGACTCAATAAATAAGAAAGATAATATAAAAAAAAAAGGTAAGTAAGGCTCTTTTATGAAGTTTGGTGGGGTTAGCCGATCCTTATAGCACGGTTTGCTAATTTATAAGGCATGGCATAATTCCATGGCATTTAGGAATATCCTAACTCAAATTAACCCTGAAAGTTCCTTTTTGCACTTGTTGGAAACCAAACTCAGTAAAATATAAGTAAATAATGATGAATAAATTATAAATGTCGTCCCTTTCATTTTCACACTTTGCCTACCTTCTCATACACGACAGAACACAATAAAGTCTTCTGGTTTTTAGTCTATGTCTACAACTAGAAGTGGGGAAAAGTCAATGATTTTGGAATCGTAAATCTCTGAACTCATGTATCGACAAAAGAAGTTTATATTTTTTTTTCATTTTCCTAATCTGATTTTTAAGGAATTTTGCTTTTGAATCGTTTTACTAGCCTTTCCCAATGAGAAGATTCGGATGTTTCAAATGGTATATTCTCCACTCGGCATCTACTCTTCGCATCTTCGGGCAATTGGCGTTCTTTGCTCTTTTTCACATTTCAAACTAGCTAAGTACATTTTTATTTGGTAAGATACTATTCAACGTTTATTTTTTGATTGATTGACGTCAAAAAAAAGTTTTATCTCTTTTTATTTTTATATTTTTCTCTCCATTAGAAAATGAATATTGAAATGTGTATTAAAAATGTGTATTAAGTTAATTATTTTTTATTTTGCATATGATATGTATTATAAATAAATAAATAAATTAGTATATATATTATAATAATAATATAATATAATTATTAATAGTTGTAAATTATAATTAATTTTTAATTGTAAAATTATCAAATACTTTAAAATTCATTATAAACATATTAGACAGCGAGTGCTTGACTCCAAAATTTTGGAGGATTAAATTAAAAATATCTAAACAGTAATAATTCTTAATTAAAAAAAAAATTGTTGCTAAACCTTTAACGATTATTAACTAAGTTTAACAAAAAAAAGTAGTTTATTATTCTCATGAAAAGTATGAATAATAGTTTTTTACCTTCATTTTTTACTTAATTATTTTATTATAGAAGAATCAAACATAGAAAAATATTTTTAATAATTTTTAATTATATATATAATTTTTAATTATAATATATTATAATATAAGAAGTTATCGCCCTCTCATGCGAGTATTAAGCTCCGCACTTATGGACTATTATAGTTAAGCGCCCTCGACCGCCATTATTAATCGGCTAATTGTTGGCCATGATCGCTGAACCAGACCCGTAATTATTCCACCCCCAAATATCATAATCTAGCTACTTCCAATTTCCATAACATATTATTTTGGTCGCTTCACACTGACAAAAGCAGGCTAGGGAAGGTGTGCTCAATTCTATCTCTCTTCCGGATTAATTTGTATTATAAATTAATAAATATTTAATTAATTGTCTCCACTCTCCACTCTGTTCATTTTAATTAATGTATAATTTCTAATCACATATCAGATTAAGACTTGAACCTTTTTATAATGAATTAATTTGTGATTAAATATTAATATATGACGGTGCTTATTTGTGCCATCAAATATAATTATAAATATTGTTCATTACTTTGACAATATATATATATACAGTGGCCGGACCTAGGAGGTGGCATATGGGAGTCACCACCACCCCTAAATTAAAAAAAATGTTAAAATTATGTTTTGAAATTTTTATTTCTTTAATTCAGCCATATCTCTTTTAATTTTTTATTCCCTTAATTGAACATCACATGTTCTAATGTTTGAATTTAGAATGAAAATATTTAGGTTTATCTTCCCTAAATTGAATTCCTGAATCCGCCACTATATATATATATTAGCCTAATCTTTGAAATATAGGTATATGCTAATATTCGAAATTGTATGCCATTACTTTAATTTAAAATTTATACGAAGACACACACTCACAAATATAATTAGTTTTAGTTGTCAATGTCTCATTACTCTCTAAAGCCGATTTTTGGTCATTAACAATATTATGTGACAAAATAACACACAAATTTTAGGGTATGATTGGTATAAAAATGATTTTTAAATAAATACAGAATTTACAAATAAATGTTGTATATATTATTTTATTTGTATATTATATTTTCAATTTTCATACTTTTAATTTTTGTAAAATAAAATAAGAATAATAAATATATATATTCATTGATTGAGATAAAAGGGCATTTTTTGAGAAAATGATATTTAACATTGAATTCCTTATTCCAATCAAACATACAAATAATTTCATTTAAAATGAATTTTATATTTTGTGTGAATCATACCAAACAAGGGAATTAATTTGTAAATTTTATCATTGAATTCATTAGCAAATCAAATTAATTCCTTGATGGAATTGAACCAAAAAAGGGCATATGAATTAGGCAGATTTTCTATTATATTAACAGTATAAGTAATCAATTGTATATGTATATATAATTTCATTTATAAATGCATATGTAATGATTTTGTAACCACTGATTTATTAATCAAATGATCTCTTTTACTTTCTATCTTATTTTTCTTTCCTTCTATGATTGGCTGTTTTTGGCAGTAAAAGTTTGGAGATCAGTATCATATATTAAATTTATAATATATCGAATTTGAGATGAAAAGATTAATTGATTGCGCATATCCTCAACTTTTTGAATGTATATTGTTAATTTGTTATATCTCATGTTTATAAGACTTAATTAAATATTTTTCTCTATCGTTTTCTTGTACATATCCACTATACTTCCTCCTCACTAACGAAATTTATTTTCATATTTGAAAAAAAAAATTACAAAGTTATTTAAAACTCATTGAGCTATATCAGCAGATGCAAATTATATCATGTAATTATATTTACTATGCATCATTGTCACAATTTCAAAAAGATATCACATTGTTTCTTTGTATTAAATAATTCGCACATGTTTATTGTATATCGTGGACATAAACAATTATCGTATCATTATTTTTTTTAATTATCATCATCATCTTTTTTTTTTCTTCTCCTTCTTCAAAATGATAAAAGAAAAAAATTGTTGCTCAATTACATAATTATTTTAGAGAAATTTTATTTTAATTTGCATATTTAATTTTATTTTTAGTATTTTTGAATATTTTAACTATTGTTTGTGAAGAAAAACATTAGTTGTAATATATTTGTGGAATATAATAGTTGAAAATAAAAATATTTGAATTCTAAATGAGTAATATAGAGAGAAAAATTGAATTTCCGGAGGTTGAAAACTATGTATTTTTATAAATAATGAAGTTGTAAGTGATAAATCTGCAAGTTGTAAATAATAAATATACAAATGATTAATCTGCAAAATTAAAACGATGAACTTGTAGTTTTTATATAATGAATCTGTAAGTTCAAAACAATAAATTTATAAATGATAAACCTGTAAATGATAAATATGGAAAATCTAAATAATGAAATTGTAGTTTCAAAATGATAAATTTGCAAGTTGTAAACAATAAATCTGTAAGTGATAAAATAACAAGTTATAAACTTGTAACTTGTAAACGATAAACTTGTAACTTGTAAACGATAAACTTGTAAATTGTAAACGATAAATCTGTAACTTATAAATGATAAACTTTTTAACTTCTAAATAATGGAATGAGTTCAAAACGATTGATGAATTTATAAGTTTAAAATGATGAACATATAAGTAATAAATGATGAATTTATAAATTTAAAAACGATAAAATTGTAAGTTATAAATTTGGTTTCTATTCATTAATTTATTAAAAGCGATTGATGAATTTATAAATTTAAAATAATGAATATATAAGTTATAACTGATAAATCTATAAGTTTAAAAATGATAAATCTGTAAGTTATAACTGATGAATTTATTTTCTATTCATTAATTTATCAAAATTCAATTTTAAAAAAATATATCATTTTTATTTTACATGTGAGGAAAGAAGATTCATAATTCAACATAAACCCGTATTCCATGTTATAACAATCCATGAACAAAATTCAAGGCGTAGCTGCAAATTCGTGCTTCAAGCCCGGATGTATTGGTTTCAGCCCATATTCAAAGAATTGCTCTTGATATAACTACAGAAATTATATTTAATAAAAAAAATATGTGGAAAATCAATAAATAAATTCAATTATATATATACAATTCAGGGGAGAAGACAGGTGCAAATGCGTTGGTTTTTAATTATTGTCTGTAAGTACAAATTTATGATTATGGATATTATACTTTCAATTTTAATATATCGGAGTACTGTGTGTGATCTTTAGATCGCTGGTTCGAATCCGGCAGGTCGGATTGGTTCTTTCATTATTTTATTTTCAAGAAAATCTAGAGGTTTTTGCTTGACCAAAAGTAGAATTTAAGATATGGATGACAAACGCATGTTAATCTTTATAATAAATTTCGGTTTATATTAAAATTTTGCACTCAAAAAATTTAATATGGCTATTTATATAGGGATTAATTTGGATTTTACTTTATTTTAGAGGCGATGTATTTTTTTTAATTCATATCTTTATATTTACAACTTTGTTGTTTTTGTTTTTGTGCAAATCTGGACTATTATGTTGGGCCTTATTTTCTCAATTTGCTAAATATGCCCCATTTTTAGAAATAAAAATAATAAAAATCAGGAAGCACCTTCAAGTATAAAAATCTAGAGATAAAAAAATTTAAAAATCTAGAGAGAGAAAAACACTAATAAATATACAAATTCGGTAAGATTAGAATAGTAATGACTATATTGCATTCCCCAACTTACCATCAAGAAGTTGAATAAAGTGAACATAGTAGTCGCTTTGTTAACAAATGAATTTATTTCTTATCTTCATTAGTATCCATATTCAAAGATGAAATTACATAGAATTATTCTCTTTATATAAAATTATAAATAGTCCGATTAAAAATTTAAAATTCGAAATTTTATAACTATATTAAAAGTTTGTTCGGATTGGTTAAAAGTTTTTAGTTTTATAAAAAATGAAAGTTTGATTTTACTTTTTTTTTTTTACTAAAGGAATAATATATTAAATCAAGAGGCTATTACATCTTTATGGACAAGAGGGCCTATAAAACTCTCTTTCCAATTAGACATAACGTCAAATTTATTGGCACCCTAAACAAGAGCATGAGCTACTTCATTAACTTGATGTCGCGCAAAATCTACTGAAACATTAAAACATTGGCTAGTAAGGACACGACAATCATGAATTAAATATCCCAATTCAAACTTGTCTTCATGCGAATTGTTGAAGCTATTGACAAGATATTTGCATTAGCTATTAGCATAATGATTATGCTTGATCCAGCTCAAGGCTTCTTTAAGGCAATAAACTTTAGCCAACGTAGCATTGCATTGCCCAGCCATAAAATGTGTCATGGAAAGAAGAAATCGATCAGATCAGTCAGGCAAAATCATACCCAAACCTATTATTCAACATGAGAATTGATTGCAGCATCAATATTAAGTTTTACCATTCCAAATGGAGGACACATCCATATGCACACAACCCGGTCTCCACTATCTGTTGGACAAATCCTTTGACAAGCATTAACTCGTTGAAACTGAGAAAGAAACAACAAACACCTAGCCACATAATGATCCGATGAAAGCTTATCAGAAGACTGTAACCAGTTGTTCCTTTACTTCTTGATACAATAAAAAACTATACACAAATTCTCCTTAAGAGACTGATCATTATTCTCAAAAACATTACCAATCTAGTCATCAAAATCTCCCAAGTGAACAGAAACCAAACTGATCCCCGCTACAGTCCAACATGAAACAACATATGGACAGTCCATAAACAAGTGCATTTTCTGTTCTCCATAATCTCCACAAAAAAACACAATTATTTTCGATGGTAAACCTTTTAGAGAAAGATGATCTCTAGTGGGAAGAAAATTTCGATAAGTCTTCCACATAAACATCTTAACTTTAGGTGGAATGTTAAAACCCCCTACCAGAGCCCAATTGACAAATTTCTATATTATCCCCAAAATGTCTCTTCACCGCCAATCTATAACTAAACTTAGCACTATAGAACCTTTTCTTATCATAGTGCCAAATAATGCTATCATCATATCCTTGATTTTTAGCTGGTAGTCTTAAAAAAGAACACACACCCCTTTCCTCAAAAACTTCATAAATCAACTTGATGTCCCATTCACAACTACCCAAAGCCCATAGATCACAAACCTGCAATTGCTCAAGCCCCTCTTTTACTGCAGTAACTAACCTAAAATTATTCTCATTAATTAACCAAGGCTCCTTCCACACATTCACCAAAGAATCGTCCCCTAACCTCCATCTATAACCATTAACAAGAACTGGTTTTGCATTTCAAATGCTCATCTAAACCAGGCTTGGGTTAGAACCCAATTGAGCCATAAGAAAATCCCCTATTGGACAATATTTAGCTTTGATAATTCTATTACAAGAGCATGTGTGTTCGAAATAAGGTTCCAGACTTGCTAACCAAGGAGAGCAAGGTTAAAGGATCTTAAATGATGAAACCCAAAGCCTCCGACCTCCTTTTTATGACAAAGTTCATCCCATGATGCCCAATGAATTATCTTCTTGCTGTCACTTTTCATTCCCCACAAAAAAAAAAAAATCATCACTTTTTATAGCTTCTCACGAAGTGAAACTGGTAAAAGAAAAGTGCTCATGCTATAAGATGGGATAGCTTGAGCCACTGCGTTCATAAGAACCTCTTTACTCTATTGCGCTAACAACTTACTTTGCCAACTGAACAACTTCTTCCACAATTGATCTCTAAGAAGGCCAAAAATAGCTCTTTTATTGCAACCAACCAAAAAGTAAACCCAAGTAGCGCCTTGTGTTCAACATATTAGAAGCCTCAGCGCCAACTTAATGCTCTCCTGAAGATCGGTTTTCATATTGTGACTGAAAAAAATAACAGATTTAATCAAATTAATTGCTTGACCCGAGAGCTTTTCATATCTGGCCAGAATATTTTTCAGAACACAACATTCAAGCATAAAAGCATTAAAGAACAAAAAAGTGTCACCCGTAAAGAAAAAAGTGAAATTGGAGGAGCACTTCTCCTCATTAGATTGGAGAGATTTATAGCAAAAATCTGACAGGTCTATCTTCAAAATCTAATACATGCTATTTAGAATACAAAATAAACAAGTTTCATTGATAAAGAGAAAGATACATACTTGATTTGGCCGAATCCATCGTCTTATAAACGATTCAAGAAGTTTTGCATCAAAATCTTATCTCGTTTTCTAACTCAAAAATGATGAAATTCTTTATTTATCTTAAACTTCTTATTTCCTTATCCTTTATCATTCTTTATATAGATGAGCTTAATCATTAGAGTTACCGATAAGATAGACTTAGCTCACCGGTATATAATAATCATGGACTATCTATCATACTCATGTTATTATCTGAGTTCATATTAAATCTCTCACACTTAATTAATAAATGAAGTCCTACCTAAATAAAATATTGATCAAATTTTTAATGCCTTTTATTTGTAATTTGTCCTGATATCTCAATTAAAAGCCCACAAAATATAAAATATTAATAAAATATCTTACATGCATCTATACAAAGAGCTCGCAGCTTCAGCTTGCTTAATTAAGGAAGATAGCCCTTCTAAACAAATAATAACTAAATAGGAAGATAAAAGATCGCCCTAACGTAAGCCTTTACCTGGAATAATAGGCCCCACCTCCTCTCCATTAACAAAGACCTGATACCAAATAGAAGATACACAAAATATAATCCAATCCACTCAATGCGAACTAAAGCCCAACTGAGGCATTACTATTTTTAAGTAGGACCACTTACACAGTTATAAGCTTTACTAATATCTATTTTAAGTGTCACATCTCTATGCTTACCTTTAACTTTCCTCTTCATACTATGGATAATCTCAAAAGCAACAATAACATTATCTATTATAGAACGACCATACACAAAAGTAGATTGCTCAAGAGAAATAATAGAAGAAAGGATAATCTTTAAATGATTGGTCAGCACTAATTTATCGCCATATCCTTTAGGGCCTATTGATCACTAATTCAATCCCTATTATCTTTTTATAGGAATTCAATTTTATTTCTTTTCCGTTTTAATAGTTCACAAGTAGAAATAAGTTGTATTCTTGTCCCAAAAAAAATCCATTCACTACGAGACTTTTGCTTCCAAATCAATTCTTCCCTCCAAAGCACAATTTCTAATTCTTTGGTGAGCTTTTCTTCAAGTTCAATGAGATAAGGAGCATGGTGTTGAGCCAAAGCTTTTTGAATACCTTAAAGCCTAGCAAACATATTCTTCTTTTTGCAGAAAACATTCCCAAACACATTCTTAATCCAATCTTGTAGCTTCCTAGTAAAGGCTTTCAAAGAAGACATGAAACCTATGTTAATCACCCCATTCTTTCAAAACAAGATGCATCAACCAATATTAAAGAAATTTGAAAGGCCTATTACAACTATTTATGATCGTTCTATTATAATTCAAGAAAATTGGGTAGTGATCTAATTGAACATAAACCAAATGGAACAATGAAGCTTTTGGAAATTTAAACTGTCATTCAACATTACAAATAGCCTTATCCAACTGCTCATAAAGGGAACCCCATGTAATGCCTATAAAGTAGGGTCTATAAGTTATATGTGTGTTTAGAGAAGGAAATGATGAAGTTAAGGTGTTTTAAAGTTTAAGTTATTCTGAAAAGAAAAGTTTTTATGCCCATAAAAGTCATGCTATGGTTCAAATGGTAAAGTTTTGAATATGGTAGGATCGTTTTGAGAAAAGAGAATATTCACACCCGTGAAGGTATAGGTCATGCCTGTGAGTGCATGTCGGTTGGCCATGTGCAGCTGCACTTTTCTCTTTCCTCTGCACTATATATTTCTTTAAAACCACATCCACTGCCCTTTATCACCATCTTACACATGCCTAGACTTTTTAGTCATCTTCTCCACACCTTTTAACCTTTAAACACCATTGAAAAGCTTGAAAGCTTGAGACATATGGAGGTTTTATAGAGTTCTTGCTAAAGTTGAAGTAAAACTCGGTTTCTAGGATTTGTTAAGGTTGTTTATGGTTATATGTTTCTAATAGGAACATTTTTATGATACTAGAATCTACTGGAGAACAAAGAACCACATCATAAAAGAGAAGGCAAGCTTGAAAAGCTTGGAGGGTCAATTAAGGCTCTATTTTTTGTGAAAGGTTAGTACATATTAGCATTTAAATTTGCTTTCCAAACATCTTGGCATGTTTTACATGTGGTGAACTGTAAATGAGATGTTAAAGGCACGCTATAGCTAATAAATAACATGGATAAATGGAATTTAAGTGTTAAAATGACATATATAAAATGTTATGCTTTAATATAACCTAGAAATATATTTAATAAGATATATGATACTTGTAATAGCATGTGATGAAATGATTTAAAAGATAAATGGTTTTGAGTTAAATGTTCAATTCTCTAGTCTTAGACTTGACATAGGATAGATGGTATACCATTGAAAAAGGTAAACAATATCATATGAGATACATTGATAAGATATAAGGATAAGGAAAACCCTTGATCCTGGTTTTGTTAGCATGATACTCAACCAATGTGGTTTAAGCTCGGATTGTGAGCACCATTGACTTCGAGAGGCTCAGATGATCTTAAACATTTGTGAGCAGGATAACTTAAGCTTGAGTTGTGAGTGCCCATGTCTCATGTCTTGCATCTGGATAGTCAAACTTAGAGAGTTTCGGGCTATTTAAAAATCTAAATAGAAATTCATATGTAAGCTAAATGGAAACTAAATCGACAATGTTAAATGTAAATGGATATTAAAAGGAAAATTTGGTTTTTCATAATATGTGGTAATGTAATGCTAATATCAGGTAAAATGATATGGTATTTGAAAATGTGATATATGTATATGTGTATAATATACATAGTTTTATATGTTATGTCTATGGTAAGATAAACATGTTGATATGACATTTACTAAAATATGAAATAACTAGAATGTATGATTCTATGAATGATCATGAGATGAATAACATGACATTGTATGATATTATATAATTGTAAAATTTTTATGCACATATATACCACTAAGTATTAGTTTACTTAGAGTGTAGGTTTTTTGCACACAAATTTGAAATCGGTAGATATGAGTTGATTGGAAGAGTCGTGAGCCCTATAGAGATCAGTTAGACTGTACCCAATGTTGGGTCGGTTTTATCATTCATGGTATATTATATTGTTTTATTTATGTCATGGGATTTTGTGATTTGTTTTACAAGTCTTTCATATTAAGAACATGTAATGAGATTTTATAACATATTTTGTAATACATGACTGGTGAAGCCAGAAAGTCATGTTTTATTATTATGATGGAATTTTATGATTAAAATGCATATTGATATTTAAACAGGTTTTAAATGTGAAAATTTTAACTTAAATAGTTTTCTGCAAAATAAATTATAGCATCTGTTGTTACAGTTAAGGGTTTTCTGGCTATATCAAAGGGTATTCTATTTATTGGTATCAGAGCTTAGATTTAGGAGTTTCTGAACCTAAGTGGGGTAAAAGGGTTTTTATCATATATTCATTGTGTTTCATCTGACTCTGACATGAACTACTTCTCTATCAACTTGTAGGATTAAGTGAGAGTTTATGGAGGGTGAGGAGGTGGATCCTCATGATGTTGCAGAAAGAAATAGTTCTACCAAAACTTGGACTCAAGATTGGCCTAGTGTTGCTAGTGTACATGCTCTAGGTGGCACCAGTTCCTTCATGGCATACCGCAGGACAGGCCGAGCAGAGCCAGATACCATTTATGCAATGGATAGCATGCTTGCTACAACATTTGGTACAGGATATGCCGCAGACAGCTCCATAGCCAATACCATCATTAGTTCCATTGTCTTCACCACCAATGCCATAGATATAGATAGACAAGCTCAAAAAGTATAGGGCTACTAATTTTATTGGTACAAGTGAGGATGATTCAATGTCTATTGAGTTTTGGTTATAGAAGGTCGATATAGTCCTTAAAGAGCTAAAGTGTATTGATGAGCGCAAGATGAGGTATGCAGTTTCTTTTCTTCAGGATTACACATACAATTGGTGGAAAGCAATTCTGTTGAAGCCACATACACTACAATCACTGACTTGCGTCTTTTTTATTGCAGAGTTCAAGAACAAGTATGTGCCATGAGTATATGTGAACGAAAAGAAGAGGGAGTTCCAAGATCTACAACAGGGGAACCTTACTGTTGCAGAGTATGAGAGAGTTCATCAGGTTGAGTAAGCATGCAACCAAGATTCTTACTAATGAAATGGATCAATCCCGCCAGTTTGAGGATGGGTTGCGAGAGGATATTAGCTACCAGGTCACTTCTCTTCCGCATGAGGACTTTGCTAAGCTAGTATTGGCATCCATCAATGTTGAGATGAAGAAGAGAAAGAAGGCAGATGAGTATTTGTAATGTCACTCCTTATACATATAGGTACAACATATTCCTATGTCAAATAATCATACATGACATACTAATAAGACATAAGATCCTATTAACATTGATAGTAAATTTTTTTTCCATCACATCCCATAACATCATTCAATGAATCTACAAATTAATATTTAAATTTTCACCCCAACATAATATATCACATATATTAAAACTTTAGAATCAACCCTGAGTAATTATACATGTACACACATAGAAGTCCAAAATATAGATGTCATGATCTCATGTTTGTATGGAATGCAAGGAGAAAGAGTGGTGAGGCTTGGTTAGAGACATTTGTTCCATATCTTTTATATGCTAGTCAAAATGAGTTGTCATTTTTCTTGACCTGAAAAATAATGCAAATTGATGAATTGCTGCTCAGTGAGAGTAATCATCAAATGAGCTCTAAAGTACCAAGCAATTCATAGTAACAAAACACAAATATACACAATACATACTATATAGTGAGAGTAATAATCAAATAAGCTCTAAAATGTCAAGCAACTCATAGTAACAAATCACTAATATACACAATACATATTATGTATTCCATTTAATTTACTAATATCATATAGATACAAGTAAAATTAAAGCATATGATCATTATTCTTTACTTATACTTTGCTCATTTCATTTTATTGTGACCAAGTAAAATAAATATTGTCCCAGGCTTCCATGTGAATATTTGTATTTGCTAGCTAGCTAACTTGATCTTTGTTCTATTTGTACGTTTGTTAGGCCATAGACCTTTTCTTTTGCATTACAATGTTGATTAACTAGTCAAAATTCCTTTTTAAGTTCTTATACATATGCATTTGTAACTAAACATTCAACCATTAAATGTCTCACATATACCATACATATATCACATATATCATGCATATACCTCATATATACCATACATATATCGCATATGTCATAAATTATCCATCATCTCATTACCAAGGTCATATCATGGAAATCATATAAATCATATAATCATAAGTCATTTCACATTTCGCATAGCAAATACTGTTTATGTGTACTAAAAAAATCACTTAATAATTAAACTCATATATTTCTTTTAATTTCAACCTTTAACTTATTGTTTATGTCCTCCTTATGGGTTTTCAATTTGTTATGAGTTTAATTTAAAAATATAATTAATTAATTCATAACTAGAAAACTTAATATGACTTAAAATAAATTAATATGAATAGTTCATATGAATAGTTAGAATTTTTTCTAAGAGACAGTGTGACCTTATAGAACTGATTAGTCTATAACTTTTTCTACATTTGTCCAATTTTTTTATTCTTATTTCTAATTAAAACTAACTTATAAATATATAATATATTATAATTTCAGAGCAATTGGAGTATTGTACAATTTTTTGAGAGAATTATAATTGTATTCTATTTTATGTCCTTAGACAGTTTTAGGATACCAACTTTGATCCTTCATATCTTATAATATAAGTTAAAATGAAACATTTTGCATACTTACAACTTTTACAATTATGTCCCTAAGATTTTCAAATTATAAAAAATATATCACTGGTCCATAATAGAGTTGACCTTCGGACTAGTCTGATTTGTGAAAATCATATCTCACACTATATATAACATATTAAGGTAAAAGTTTTACAACACTTTTGCTAAGACATAACCCTATAGCTTTCATATTTTGATAAATTATAGATTTTTTCTATATGGAGCTCAAAATGATCAAACAAGTTATTGGACCTGCACATGATACTAAGCAGACAACTCAAACTATAAAACAATCATGGTTCCCTTCACTATAACTCAACATCCATAACATATATGAATATGATATTTTGTATAAAGCTATATAACATATAGTTACAACTTTTTTTCTTGAGATTTTTCAAATACAGGCTCTAACATTTTCAAAATAAGTGAATACAGTAGGTGACTCAGTCAGGATTCACACTCGAACCAGTTTTACTTAGATGCAAATATATTTTTATATATACCAAATCTTAAAAAACTATTTACATATCCATAAACTTAAGATATAAATATATAATTTTTATTTTGGAACTTCTTTAAATTTAGTCTTTTTTCATTTGAAATAAGAGTGCAATATGCTGCCTATTCTTAATCTTAGCAGTTCAAACCAACACTAGAATAATTAGAATTGATTACTTACCAAGAATAAACTTGAAATTGTTGAATTTGTTGCAACTTTGGAGTGAAATTGATAAGAAAAGATGGTTTTTTTAATGGAAGAGAAGGGAGCACGAAGATGAGGCAAAAGATGAGTTTCAAGATTCTAATTATAAAAAGTGTGTAGAAAAGATAAGACCACCATTTGACACTTTTTTTATCCATTATTTCTTTTACCTTTTTTTGTCTATTCTTTTCTTTTCTTTTTCTTTTTGTTTTTCTTTATTATTATTATTATTATTATTATTATTATTATTATTATTATTATTATTATTATTATTATTATTATTATTATTAATTTAACTAATCAATGCAAAATGCAATTTAATCATTTGGTTCAATTTAATTAAATTAACTATGTTATATTTCTATTATTTCAATCTAGTCATTTTACTTAAATTTTAATTTCATGTCATCTTCAAATAAATTATAAAATGGACACTTGCAACTCGACACAATTGCAAAATCCTTAGACACGTAACTAGTGAAGTATATGCAAGATGCATATGCCCAAATGAGATGCATATGCCCAAATGAGATGTATGTAGAAATGCATATGAAAAAAGTCGAGGATGTTACAGTACTCTAGGAAGACATCAGCTAGTATGGCACATGCTTCGAGCAAGAAAGGTCATTTCTTTTTCAGGCAGTCATAGTATAAGGGACATAACTAGGGTTTTCACAACCAAGTTCCTTTGGGAAAGGACCACCCTCTAGAGTTATATCTATCACTGCCAGTTCATAATCTCAAAACTCGAGATGAATTGCACCGGTATTTGGTACTTTCCACAATAGCCATAAGGATAAGTGTTGGCCAGCCACTAGGGCTTGTTATAGACGTGGATCATGAGATCATCTGAAGAGTGATTGTCCATTATTTGACAGTATAGAGCCTAAAAAAATAATGGGATCGTCTTCAGTACATAGTCAATAACAGAATCGATGAGGTCAGTCAGGACTAAGTCAGACTACATCAGAAACGGTCAACAGACTAGAATCTAGTAGGACTCAAGTAAGAGCTTATACCATGAAGACACAGGATGATCACGAGACCATTGATGTCATAGTGGGTACATTTTCTCTCCATGGCTTATGTTTATATGATTTGATTAATCTAGGATCTACCCATTCGCACTAGAGCACCTAGCTAGCACAATATAATAGTTGAGAATTTATAATATGGGATGGAAGTCACAAACTCTGTAGGTCACAATGTGATTGTTAATCGAGTATCTAAAGGTTGTTCATAGGTTGTACGCATGAAGGAGTTTTTTTGTGGACTTGATCTAGTTGCCTTTCCATGAGTTCGACGCCATTTTAGGCATGGATTGACTTTCTTGACATGAGACAATAAGTGAATTGTTGGTCTAAGGAGTTAATTCTTAAGACCTGTGAACGAAAAGAGATAGCAGTAGAAAGTGAGAGATTTACATAGCCAGCCCAAGTCATTTCCATGATAAAGGCTCCGAAGATGATTAAAAAGGGATGTGAGGCTTACTTGGCTCACGTGGTTGATACGAGGATGAGAGGATGCAATCTAATGTAATGCCCGATTTTTAGGGTATATAAGTTAGTTGGGTTGGTTAAGAGAGAGTGCAGTGGAATTATAATTTGAAAGGTTGTTACCGTTCATTTATAAGGATTTCACTGTCATGAATATTGTGTGTTAAGTTTTCCCGTGAAAGATTTTTCACGCCTGTGACAAGAGAGTGTTCACGCCCATGAATGATAGTCAATAGAGTTGTTGAGAAAAGTCGTTCTTTTCCCTTTCTCTCATGCTTTTTTAGCTACTCCACAACCCCTGTAACCCAAGTCTACATGCCAAATTCATCTTCTTCAGCTCTTCTTCCTTTATTACACAAAAATCATCATTTTTAATCCTTGTCGAAGCTTGTACCTAAAAGATAAAGAAAAGTTCTTGAGGTTTAAACCAAAAGTTGGTTTGAGAGTGAATTTAATGATTCATTTTTTGTTCTATGGTTCTAAGATAGGGATTTTTCGTGTGGTAGGTGCTAGAACCAATGGAAATGATCATCGAAGGGATTAGGAAAGCTTGAAGAGTTTGAAGGGTTTAGGCTCCATTGTTAAGGTTAGTACATATATGCATATTAATTTTTTATTTTGCTTGTTGTTGTGTTATATGTTATGAAAATGTGATTAATGTGTTTTTGAAATATTTTTACATGTTTATGGTGTGGTAAAATTGCTACAAATGCTATGACAATAGGTTATGTTGGTTATGTTGCTTAAGAGAGATTTTTAGCATGAAATGTGTAATGAATGTTTCTTTTTATATTAAAGACATGTTGCTAGCTTGATATGTGGTTAAATGTTGATATGAGTGATTGACATTGGTCAATCTTAGAGACCCTTGCATATGACTTTATTATGCTCTATTTTTATTTCTGAAAAATTCAAAAATTCATGTCCATGACAAAGGGAGTCACGCCCGTGAATATTGCACATAGACACGTTTCATACCCCTGACAAAGGGAGTCACGTCCGTGAAATATGAATCTAGAAATGTTTATAACGGGTAAAAGTTTTCACGCCTTGTATCACGACTAAGAAAGTCGTAAATGCATGGGTTCACACCAATAAATAGGTAGTCACAGTTGTGAACATCTATTTCCAGTTTTTCACCCTCAGTTTTCACAATTTGAACCATGGTCATGAATTCTTGGTTTCACGCATGTGAACATATAATTACAACCTTGAATGAAGTGCGTTTGGGGGATATAAGCTTTCACGTGAACGGTCACGATTTGGTTTATGGGTAAATACCCATGAATGTCTTTCATACCCGTGAACATATAGTTCATACCTGTGAATCTTGGTAATTTTATTATATGCAGTTTTAATTTTTGATGTTATGTGATGAGTGAATAAATCGCATGTTATTACTTGTATACTAGTTTGAGTAAATCACATGTAAGTGATAATGATGAGGTAATAGACTAGTATTGATGCTATAATCATGGTTATATGTGATGATTGTATTAAAAATAAATCAAAGATAAAGGTAAAGAATTTTTAAAAAACCATTTTCTCTAATCTAGAACTTGGCCTTAGATAGATGACATGTCATTGAAAGGATTACGGTACTATAAAATATTCTTTATATGAGGCCTTAGTAGCTAAAGCTTAGGTTAGAGCGCTATTGATCATCAATTCCATGCAATTTTAAGGATAAGGTGGCTAAAGCTCATCCTAGAACACCATTGATCCAGTTTATACTTAGTCAATGAGGCTGAAGTTTAGAGAGCACTTTTCACTTGAGGAGCTTAAATGAGTTTTTATAGTTAGTGGACAAAGTGACTGAAGCTCTTTGAGCGCCTTTGTTCCAAAACCCTCATTCGGATAGTCCGGCTTGGAGTTTTGGGACAAGGTAATGAACTAAAGGGATCCAAATTGAGCAAATGGTAAATGGATAATGGTAATTAGGAGGTAAAAGAAGGAAAGGATTCTATGAATCGGTTGTATGAAAAAGCTTGTTATGTGTAATGTTGATATGAGATATGGTGATTGTATTGTCATGCATTAAGATAGTATTTATGGTATGAGAGTATACGTAAACATGCATGATATGCCATGATATGAATTGTATGGTTACATGCTTAAATTTTTATACCTATATGTACCACTAAGTTTTCAGTAGCTTAGTGTGTGAATTTTCTGCATGTAGGTTGAAGCCTAAAGGATAGTAGGAGTTGACTCAAAAGAAGAAGCACCCATTTGAAGAGTCGGTACACATGTTATCTTTATTGTTTTTTTTGTACACGAAATGATTTTGAGTTTTATGTTTTGTATAAATTTATATGTTAAAGGATATGTATTTTAATTTTAAAATTGTAATTTGTAAACAGTGGGCCAGTTAAGGCTATGTTAGTATTTTGTGAAAGGGATCCTTAGGGATCAAGGTTTATGAAATTAGTTTTGTAATTTTTTTTAATTTTATAGGTTTTATAAAATAGTAACCGGTAGCATTTGCCTAATTAGTCAGAAGTAATCCTGATTAGCTGGATGGGTATTATATCTACAAGATTTTCCGACAATGAGAAATTATCTAGATGTGTTTTCCGATGACTTACCAAGGTTACCTCCAGATAGGAAGATAGAGTTCTCCATAGAGCTTGCACCAGGTACAATCTGATATCAGTTGCACCATACAGGATGACACTTTCAGAGTTAAAAGAATTAAAGACACAGTTGTAAAGTTGTTAGATAAAGGTTTCATCATTCCAAGTGTAACTCTATGAGGGTACAATATTGTTTGTTAAGAAGAAAGATGGATCGATGAGGTTGTGTATCAACTACAGGCAGTTGAACAAAGCTACTATCAAGAACAAGTATGCATTGCAACAAATTGATGATTTGTTTAATCAATTGAAAGATGCAAGCGTTTTCTCCAAGATAGACCTCAAGTTAGAGTATCATCAGTTGAAAGTTAAGGCAGATGATGTTGCAAAAATAACTTTCAAGACTAGATATGACCACTATGAGTTTTTGGTTATTCTATTTGGATTGACTAATGCTCTAACAACTTTTATGGATATGATGAATTGAATCTTCAGACCATATTTAGATCAGTTTGTTGTGGTTTTCATCGATGACATCTTAGTTTTTTTCAGGGACAAAAAGGAACATGATAAACATTTGAGGAAAATTTTGCATATCCTTAAGGATTAGAAGTTGTATGCCAAACTCTCTAAATATGAGTTTGGTTAGATTAAATGGTATTTCTCAGACATGTTGTATCAGTAGATGGGGTTAGAGTAGATCCCAGCAAGGTTGAAACAATATTGGATTAGAAGCCTCCAAAGAACATAACAGAGATCAAGAGTTTTCCTGGTTTGGCGAGTTACTACAGGAGATTTGTTAATAGATTCTCCATAGTAGCTTCTTCGTTGACCATATTGTTGAGAAAATATGCAAAGTTTAAATGGTCAGACAAGTGTCAGCACAATTTTGATCAGCTTAAAAGTTTATTAATAGAAGCTCCAGTTCTAACACTACCAATTTCGGACAAGGACTATGTCATTTATAGCAATGCTTCTCATCATGGATTGGGATGTGTTTTGATGAAAGAAAGAAAGGTTGTTGACTATGCTTATAAACAGTTGAAACTTCATGAGAAGAATTATCTGACTCATGATCTAGAGTTGGCAACCATAGTATTTTCTTTGAAAATTTAGCATCATTATTTATATGGCATCCGGTCAAGGTTAATGTTGTCGTCGGTGCCTTGAATAGAAAGGTCATGACAGAATTGCACATTTGACCTCCTTTGAATCGGGAGATCAAATATGCAAAGGCAAGATTCCATATTAGTCGTGTTGTTCAAGTTAGTCTCTAAGGACAAGAGACCTGAGTTTTTAGTTGAACTAATGGCTTGTACTATCAGGGCCAGTTATGTATACATGATAATATGGATTTGAGAAAGAAGATCTTGAAAGGGGTACATGAGATGAGATATGTGATGCATCCAAGAAGCAATAAGATGTAGTACGATTTAAAAGTAAAATATTAGTGGTTAGGAATGAAGAAAGAAATAAATGAAGGTAGGGATGACAATTGGACACGCCTATACAGTGCCTCGCCCTGACCTTACCTGAATGGGGGCGAATTTTTTTTTATAATTTTTCTTCCACACCTTAATCCCATCTCGATCTCAAATTTTTTTGTGACGGGGCAATATATACATCCCCCGTCTCGATCCCTGCCCTGGTCCCGCCTCAAAAAATATATTTATATATTTTTAAATATATATTATTTAAAGTAAAAATATTTTTTTATTTAAAATTATATATTTAACTAATGAATTAAATAAAAAATAAAAAAATATTTTTAACATTAAAATAAAATAAAAAAATTTTAAAAAATTGGGGAACGGGATGAGGTCAGAGATCCTCATCCTTGTGTGGTGCAGGGAAGGGAATCCAAAAAATTTATCCGACATAGTTTCAAGGTTAAGGACGGGGATGAAAAACTTATCCCCGAACCTGCCCCGTTGTCATTCCTAAGTCAAAGAAAAAATTAAGTATCATCATGGTTGCTACAATCGATTAAAATTCTAGAATGGAAATGGGAAAGGTTCACAATGGATTTTGTGATCGGTTTACCTAAAACTTTGAGTAAGTATGATGCCATATGGGTCATTGTTGATAAGTTAATGAAGTTAACTCACTTCTTACCTATCATGAGAGATTTTTGTTGAATAGACTAGCAGGATTGTATGTGAACGAAGTGATAAGATTCATGGAGATTCAGTTTCAATCATATTGGATAGAGATTTGAGGTTCATATCACAATTTTGGGAAAGTCTGCCGCGAGCTTTTATGAAGCTCAAATTCAGTATAATTTTCCATCTACAGACAAACAATTAGTCAGAAACGGTGATTCAAATTTTAGAAGACATGATGATGAGTTGTGTTATAGAATTTGAGGGTAGCTGTGAAAGATATCTACCATTGATGGAGTTTGTCTACAACAATAGTTATCAATTTAGCATTCAGATGACTTCCTACGAGACACTTCATGGTAGAAAGTGTTAGACACCATTATGTTGAACCAACTTAATGAGAGAAAGCTAGTAAGACCAAAATTAGTGTAAGAGACAAAAGAAAAAGTAAAGATCATTTTGGATCATTTGAAGGCAGCTTCAGACAAACAAAGATTATACACAAATCTCAAGAGGAGAGATATTGAATACATAGTAGGGGACAAAGTATTTCTTAAGGTTTCTCCATTGAAGAAAGTTAACAGATTCAAGAACAAGGGCAAGTTGAGTCTTAGGTTCATTGGATCTTATGAGATTCCAGAAAAGGATCGGACTAGTTGCTTATATACTTGTATTACCATCAGAGTTGAGTAGGATATATAATATTTTTCGTGTGTCTATATTAAAGAGGTACAAATTAGATCATTCTCATGTCATTTTAGTTGAAATCATCAAGGTCTTGTCGTTTAAGAAAGAACCAGTTGAGATATTGGCTTAGAAAGTCAATGAGTTGAGGAACAAGCAAGTAACACTAGTTAATGTGGAAGAATCATGTTACATAAAAGGTGACATAGGAAAGTGAGGATGTTAAGAGAGTTTAGTATCCTCAGTTGTTTCAACCCGACATAATAGGTCAATTTCGAGGACGAAATTTCTTTAAAGAGCAGAGAATTGTAACGTCCTTAAAGTAGGGCCTATAAGTTATATGTGTATTTAGAGAGAGAAAAAATGAGGTTAAAGTGTTTCAAAGTTTAAGTTTTTGTAAAAAGAAAAGCTTTCATACCCGTGAAAGTAATGTTATAGTTCAAACGATAGAGTTTTAAATATGGCAAAATCATTTTAAGAAGAGAGAATATTCACATCTGTGAAGGTATGGATCATATCCATTAATGCAGTTTGGTTGGTCATGTGCAACCGCACTTTTTTCTTTCCTCTATACCATATCATGCTTTTAAAAACCACCTCCATCACCCCTTGTCACTCTCTAACACACACCTAGATTTCTTAGCCATCTTCTCCACACCTTCTAACCCTAAAACACCATTAAAAGAGCTTGAAAGCTTGAGATATATGGAGATTTTATAGAGTTCTTGCTAAAGTTAAGGTATAACTTAGTTTTTAGGATTTGTTGAGGTTGTTTATGGTTATATGGTTATGATATGAAGTTTTTGTGATGCTAGGATATGTTAGAGAGTAAGGAACCACATCACAAAATAGAAGGCAAGCTTGAAAATCTTGGAAGGTTAGTTAAGGCTCCATTTTGGTGAAAGGTTGGTACATATTGACATTTAAATTCACTTTCCATACACCTTGGTATGTTTTACATGTTGTGAACTGTAAATGAGATGTTAAAGACATGTTATAGTTAATAAATAACATGGATAAATGGGTTTTGAGTGTTAAAATGATATATGTAAAATGTTATGGTTTAACATAACCTAGAAATGGATTTAATAAGATATATGATATGTCATTTATGTGTTGGTAATGAGAATGCATAAATAAAAAAATAAATGTTGATAATAGCATGTGATGAAATGATTTGAAAGATAAATGGTTATGAGTGAAATGCTCAGTTCTCTAGTCTTGGACTTGATATAGGATAGATGGTATGAGATACTTTGATATGATATAAAGATAAGATAAACCTTTAATCCTAGTTTTGCTAACATAATATACTACTCAGTTAATATGGCTTAAGCTCGGGTTGTGAGCGTCATTGACTTTGGAGGTTCAGATGAGTTAATGTAGTTGTGAGCGCTCTTGTCTCATGTCTTGCATTCAGATAGTCAAATTTATAGAATCTCGGACTATATGAAAATCTAAATGGAAAGTCATAGTCATATATAAGCTAAATGGAAATCTAAATTGGCAATGTTAAACGGAAATGGATATTAAAAGGAAAATTATGGTTTGTCGTAATATGTGGTAATGTAATGCTAATATCCGGTAAAATGATATGGTATTTGGAAATATGATATATGTATTTATGTACAATATACATGGTTTTATATGTTATGTCTATAGTAAGATAAACATGTTGATATGACATCGAAATATGAAATAACTAGAATGCAATCAATTAGCCTTGATCAACCATCACCACCTCACCCAATGCTACTAAAATGGCTCTAATAACATTTTTTGGGTTATATTAAAGTAAGAATTCAGGTAATCTAACAGAAATTGTTGTTTTATTAATTTTCTTGTTAGCAACTCTAAAATCAGATGTCCGCTTTTATACCAGCAGATATGTCCCATTGATAATCCAAGAACCATTTAACGTGTGTCTTGATCATCATTGTCATTAGAAAACTGGACAAGAAAGAAGTTTCTCCCAATATCCAAAATTTTGGCATCTGATACATCCCACATAGCTTTGATCCTATTACTGAGAGTCTTGTAACATACTTTTCACTACCAAGTTAACTACCACTGCCCGTTCAAGGGTCTTCTCCAATATGCTCTTCGATTTTGTTGATAAAGAAACTACTGGTGTTCGTCCATATTTATCATTGATCACCTCTCTAGGTCCAACAACCACACCTTCCATAGTAGCTTCCATGATCGTTCCAGACAAAAGCTTCTCTTCGTAATCTCTATCCAAGTTATTTGATTCTGTACATTTCACTTTTTTTGTCGCTTTGTCCTCCTCCTAGACCGGGAAAGTCTCACCTATGAGAGCGTTCTCCATTTTACTTGAATATTTTTTATCACTGAATAATTAGTATTTGGCCCCTAAATATGTTGCTTTATAACATAGAAATAATGAACAAAATATAAATTGTAATTGATGTATTTAATTTTATAATTTATATATATCCATGCAAGTGATACATTTATATTATGTTTCTGGTTTGTTTTTGTTTTTGTTTTTTTAAGTTCCATCTGAAAAAATTAATATAAGAATTGGGAAATAAGCACTAATTACTCGAGGTAACGTCCTGCATTTAACTAATTAAACATTTTCTAATTTTTCATTTATATTATTTTCTCTTTTGTTTTTGTTTCTGGAGTAGAAATAACAATATTATCAGATATTGTTTCTATGTTTTGCAAAAGTGTGGACTAATCAGTAAAGTCAGGAGTGAGCTCAGTCCATTAGAGGAAAAAAAAAAGTAATATTGAATTAGGAAATAAGCACTAATTGCTCGAGATAAGGTAAGGTATTAAACTGTTTTTCACTTACATTTCACATGTTTTAGATTTTTTTGGGTGTTTTTAGCTAAAAGCCTTATAGTTTGGGTACTTCATCTCAAATGTTAGTTTTTCTTCGGTAATTATTAATAAAATTAAATTATTTATTAAAAAAAAAGGTTTTAAACTAATTGAAGATTTTTCTAACTAAGGATATAAGTATTAATTAATATTTAATTAATAACATTGGATTATAAATATCGTTTACATTTTTTTAATATAACGTTACATTAATTCTTTAGGATCATATTTTTTGGAAAAGAAATTAGGATCAATATTATAAACTAAAAAAATAATAGTTTATATTTACTGATAAAAAGACACTTTAAATAGAGACATATATATTAAAAAATTAATAAATCAACTATACTTTTCAAGAAACAATAAACTGTATTTCGAGAAAATTTGAAAAAAAAAAAGGATAAAAAATATTTCTATTTCAAGGTGATTATAAGATTAAGTTAATAAAAAGGAGATATATAACATATATAAGTTTAAATGATCCAAGCTTGAGTCAAAGAAAGAAAAGCGAAAATTATCATCTATGTGCATCAAAATTTATTAATATTTATCGCATATATTATTAAAAAACCAGTAAACATAAACTACCATTAATCATTTTTTTCTTGGAGAAGAAGGAAAAAAAATACAAATTATAAGAAATCACAGAAAAACGATAAGGTACACAAATTAATTATTATTGCTGAAATACTGCAATATTCTTTAATGACAATTATATAATATAACATAACAACTTGAAAGGAATAATAAAAATATCTATTTTAATGATAATTGACGAGATATCATTAATTCGAATCCTAAATATATAATTCTTTTGAAATTTGAGAGTCAACATTTTAAACTTTGAATATATCTACTAGGTGAATCTATATTTGGAAGGTTGAAACCAGAAAAAAAAAGTATGAAATTATTTAATTTTTTGGTTAAAGATGCAGCTAATTGAGTGCATATATATATATATATATATATATATATATATATATAAATGCAGAAATATTTTTCATAGAAACACACCATCATCGTTTTCATCCCCAGCGGAAGGGCTAGGGCAATTCCCGTTAAGAAGCTCTTCTATCATTTGCAATGCGATTCTCTCCTCTTCATCCATTTTAGTCGCAATCTCCGGCTCCGGCGACGCCTCTGAAGGCTGAGCCAACGGCGACGAAGAACCGTCCACAGGAACGTGCTGGTTACACTTTCCAAGCCGCACCGTCATAACCCAATTGGAATCGGAGCGCTGCCCGGCCCGCTTCTGCCAGACTCCGATGTGGGAGTTCTCGGTGTCGAGCCTCAAACAAGTCATCGACGGCGAAGGAGCCTTGCTGCACTTCCGGAGCTTGGCGTGCAGGATCTCAGATAAACCGTTGGGTTGAGGATCATCAATGCTAGCAAAATTAGGATTTTCAGAAATTGGGAAATTAGTTTTAGCATTACGGCCACTCATCAAGATTGCAGCTTTGTCATAAGTTCGAGCCGCCTCTTCGGCTGTTTCGAAAGTGCCAAGCCATATTCTCCTCTTCCTGTAAAATTAATTAACAAAAGAATATTTACAAAATGTTAGAAAATAAAATTGATGGATGATGAAGAGACAATAAGGATAGGGGTCGGTGGAGAATTTACAGTAAAGGGTGGCGAATTTCAGAGACCCAAGAACCCCAGTGGCGCTGCCTGACTCCTCTGAACTTCTTTGATTGCACCATGATTGATAGATGATGATGAAAGAAGTGAAAGTACAAAAGGTTTCAGAAGGAACAAAGAAGATATAGAGAGATCAGATGGTCACACAAAGAATGAATGGGTAAAGATTAACTGACTGTAATAGATACAGGATCGGCGAACTAAGCACAAACTGTACTATGAAACTTCCTCATTCCTATGCTCCATCGTTGTCTCTCCAAATATATACGTGGTTCTCAATTTTGAATTTCAATTGTAAATTTTTACATATATAAGAGAATCCCAAAAAATTAACAAAAATAAAAGGAAAATTATGTATGGAAATCGATGATTCCTCACCTTTGAAAAACTAGAGAAGGTGATACCTAACCAATTAATTCATGCATATAATAATCTCTGTACTTTTCATCCACCCCTTTGAACCTATGCATATTGTCCATGTGAAGAGAAAATTAAAGGATTGTACTGGATTGTAACTTTTCGTTTTCTTTATTCCAATATATATTTGAGAAAAGTCTAAGTGGGTTGTTAAATTTCATTAATTTTAGCTGAAGGATTTTACTTTTATCCCCATTTGACTGTGATACGTCACTGCTGCTTTTCCCTTTTCCAGAAATTATGTAAGTTTGAGAATACCACAGGCCTATGGCGATTCTGTCGTGGGTTGCACATGACGGGCTCCTCTGTGCCGAATTCTATTCCCTGACAATATATATTTAGATCAATTCGATCCGTTACATATATATATTTCATCCCTTGTATATATATATTAGTTCGTGATTGGATTGATTCATAAATATATACATCCATCTTACCAGTATGTATAGCATTTGATTACTGCTGAAATATGGTTGATTTCTTAGATGAAGACACATTTGTCGTATAAAAGACCCAAATGAAATTGTAGCAAAGTCATTGTTTCAAGTACAATAGGACAACTGGTTTTTCTATCCTACTTGCCACTTTAACCAATGATATATTTCCATGAATTCCCAATCTAATTTAAATTAATGGCCAACCCTAATACCTACCCATTTGTTATTAATTTCGCTGTTAAGAAATATTAGGAAACTCAAGCCTAATAATTGGAGTTAGGGGACATATTAGTTAGGACACTCGAAGCTAGCTAATTTCTAATACCTAAATATTGGAGATTAGCTTTGGATTTTCTAATAAGAGATCGAATATCCTTTTATTTTTCTTCAACGTTGTTCTACCACCCCCTTCCAATCCAGCTAATTAGAATAAAAGGAACTTATATTAGAATAATTAAAATTAAATATCTTAGATGCATGAAAAATCAAACCTTGCCATATGTATATTATTGCTACTATTTATAAGTACCTTAAAGGTGCATGTAAGACACATATTTATGCGTGACCTTTGCCATTAACTTTATAGTCGAATGTTGTTCTTTGGCTTCTAATTCTCCACGTCTTTGGAAGCAATCAATTCGTTGTTTTTAGTAGTAGTTATTACTAAATTATCAACTTGGTACTTTTCTTAATTGTGTGGTCGCATTCTAATTAACCATTTTATTTAGAAAAATGTTACTTGTTTCAATTATTTATGTTACAATTCATATATTAAAATATTTATATTTTATAAATTCACCTACTTCTATTGACTCAAAATGCATTAAAGTACCAGTTTTTTAACATGATTGGGTAATCCTTTATATTTCCTTTGATTGTCCAATTATGTGTTGATGTAATTAATTATTTAACAAACAAATGAATGGGGATCGATAGCCGCCATGATATATTTAAGGCAAGATTGTGAGTCCTAACTACACTTACCTGACACTAGCTAGGCAGAGACTTATACTGTCTAAATCCTAGACGTAATTTGCAGCTAAAATAGTGGGACTCTACCCTAAAAGTCTAATTGGAGAAAGATTTATATAAGGATTCGAAGGATTTTTTTTTTTTAAATCATTTGAAATTTTGGCAGTTAATTGGTGAAGTTAAGCAACTGCTTCTACTTATTGCTTGATTGAATATTACTTATTATTTTTTTTTCTTTATAAGAAATGGAATTGCCAGATTCATTCCTGATAAAATATTATATAATATAAAAAAAGTAAAAACATTAACAAAATGAATTTGTAATATAGATCTAGCTATAGTCAGAGATGAAATAATCATCCCAATAACATTTTAGATTTAACAAATTTTTCTATATAAATATACATTTGAATAAGGCGGACACATCCTTATAATTCATATGTTTTAGAGAAAACTCTTATTTGGTTATGGTGTTGATTTGTGTTGATGATATTATTATTCCAAATGTATATGTCAGTATACTACTGCCGACAAGATTCATTAAAATATTTCTTATTATTTTTTACACCTAAGATTCTATTCCAAAACAACCTATTAAATCTATTGATTTTCGCATTTTCAAAATAATTATATTGGCTAAAGTAATCGTTAAAGATAGTATTTATAAAACATGTTAGCTTTTATTTTTTCTTTTTCAATATTTTTCCCGTTTCCCCAATATTTTCCAACACATACATACAAACTCAAAACTTTAGGTATAGTGGCTTTTATGTCGACAATTTTTAATTTCTTATTTTAGCAATAATGAAGATTCAAAATGCATAGAAGTTGGATTTTTACTTAATCGTTCATTAATTATGCAAAATTGTCATAGCATGTAATGATTCCTCAGTGGTAGTGGAGGTATTTGGTTTGGTGTTGTTGGTATGATAAAAACTTAGGGTGCGTTAGAAAATGTTTTCTCTTTTCCATTTCCAATTTTTATTTTATTTTAGTTAGTTTTCTTGTTTTGCATTTTCCAAATAGAAAACTGAAAAATATTTTTAAATTGTTGTAGAAAACTCTACATTTTCCAAATTAGAAAACATACTTATTTTTATATATAAAAATTGAAAATAATTTTATTGGAGTTTTCTGCTTACTGCTTATAATTTAAAAAAAATTGAAAACATGTTTCTAATTTTCCACAAATTAGAAAATAATAAAACTAAATAATAATTTCTAATTTCTAATTTTTTAGAGTATTCTCTAGAAAATTGATATTATTTTGCACAACTAAACACTCCCTCAAGGTTTTAGACTCTTTTTTTTCCTGATACCATGATAGAATACAAAGGTTGTTGCATCCCAAGTGAAGTATATATACAAGAAGTGAGCACCTAAGAGCATATCCAACAATACTCTTTATTTAAAAGAATATCTTTAAATATAGAGAGTATTTTTTTTTTTGCAAGTTCAATAGACTCTTTATTTTACTTTATCTCATACAAATTAATATTTAGCAAAGGAAAAAAGTAAATGACTTTTATTATAAGGAATGAGAAAAATATTTTTAGAGAAATATATCAATAAAAAAAATAGAACATGCATAAAAAGTGAAATATATATACAAGAATTAAGTGCCCTAAGAGCATATACAACAATTCTCTTTATTTTAAAAAATATCTTTACTAGAATAAAAAAAACATTTTTAAATATAGAGTGAGATTTTTTTTACAAGTTCAATAAACTCTTTATATTTTTACACTATATTTTACTTTATATTATACAAATTAATATTTATGAAAAGAAAAAAGTAAATGACTTTTATTATAAGGAAAAAGAAAAATATTTTTAGAGAAACACATTAATAAAAAAATAGAATTTGCATAAAAAGTGAAAATATATTAATTATAATTAAAATAGAGAGTTCATTTGAGACATTTTTTAATGAATAAGTCTTTAAAATAAAGAGCATGACTTAAATAATGAGTTTATTGGAAATACCCTAATACTAAAAAAGAGGAAGTAAATCATTTATACTAGATAGGAGAAGCATTTTCCTATTTACTGCATTAGAATACCATACCACATATATGTATATGTCAATCACTTTTCTATTGTTTTATGGGATCTGGAAAATGAAAGCAAAATTTATTAGTAATCGTACCTTTTGTCGAGGAAAATTATGTATGTATAATCTACCTAACAATATAGTAGATGTTGATAGAAGAAGATACATCATACATGCGTGCTTCAGAGGAGTTGGCATCAAATTGATCAGAAACAATGACGAATTTAAAAATTCGAAAATGGATCTTTTTGTTTAAAAATCACAATAGGGACAAAATTTTCCATCTCTATTATAATTTTAAAAGCAATATATACTATTACTTCGATCTGTCATTCATCAACAGTATACGTTTATGTATTGCCTTGATTCAACTTTGACGTAACAAGTCGTTTTGTCTATTCAAGATGTCATTTTATGTTTTTTGATCAAATTTCTATTCACAAAAACATACATATATGTCATTAAATTTGGATTTGGTTAAATGTCATCAAACATTTAAATTAGAGATGTACATTATTTATAAAGAAATGCCAAATTATCTTTTCATATTATCTTTTTTATTACATTTTCCACCTTTAAATGACACATTTTCATTTTTCATTTTAAATGTTTTGAGACTCGCATGAAAAAAGAAAAAAGAATACATGCCATTTAAAAAATTAGAGAAGATAACAAAAAAAGTAATAAGAAAAATGAGTTTTTATTACTTTTTTCCTCTTTTGAATCATACATTTTTATTTTTAATGTTGTAAGACCCATATAAAAGAAGAATCCATGTATCATTCACAAAGCTAACAATTAGATCTGCATCCATGGAGTTTCGATTTGAACATTCTCCAAATGAGATAATATTTTTTACTAATTATATGTCTCACCTTGAACGGGATGATTTTTTTACTATTTATATGTCTCACCTCGAACCCAAAATCTCATGTTTATGGCAATGACATGACGAGCACGGTATGTATATTCTCTGCCCTATTTTCCATCCAAAACCAAAGTGTTACAATATATATATACTTATATAATCAAAGTATTACAATTATATAAGTCAATATTACGATGCATTTAATTAAAAAATATCCCGACAAATTTAATATTGTTTTGGATTATAAACATTGCACTATTGTTATAATGACTTTTTCAAATCACTTAACATGGGATATAGAAATAAAAATCATTATATATAAATGAGAAAGAGTGTTAGGACTTAAACTAGTTCGAAGTTTTACAAAATATTGTCAATGCAAAGAATACATGTCTTTTAAAGAAAAACATGTATAAAAGTGACTAAAACCCCTATCCTATGGCATGACTAAAGATAAAAGACCATGACTTGTATCACCAACCCTCAGTTGGCTTGTCTTGTGACTTTTCCTTGGGCTTTTTTCTCTATCGATCCCTATGTATGACTTCAACCTATATATGAGAGAAACACCCACACAGTAAGCAAATCTTGCATAATGGTACATAATAGCATGAAAAATGTACAAGCAATAAGGCACGCATATGACAACACTTGAGATAGACTTTCAGCTCTAGCTTCAGCTCCTATCAACCAATAAAATAACTCCTTAAATGGAATGTGAATGGAACTCAAAGACACACAAAACCGGTCTTCTCTCATACAACTTACAACCCTCTCTTTCTCACTTTCTCACTCACTTTCCTTAGAACTTGATATTTTAAGCTCCAAAAATCGAGAAGAAGTTTTTTTGAAGGTAAGATAAGACTAGATGGCGAGTTAGGTTGGCTTTGAGATTGATATAAAGGGAATGGCAAAGAGAAAATCACTTGTCATGTCTTACTAGGATGCAATAATCACTTTGTCAATATTAGCAGTTACAGGAGAAAATTCACTCCCAAATCTAGTACTACCAAGAAAACTCAGATGTCAGAGCTATTATAAATCATGATTTTTGATAAAAGAGACAACAGATTCAAATTTTTGGCAAAAATCTAATGCTGCATCAATTGTTAAGTCGTGTAATTTGGTTGTATATTCAATAAATTTGGCTGGAAGTTAAAGAAAAATAAAGTTTTGTTATTTTTTCATAACCAAAAAAAAAAGTTCAGTAATTTTGCTGGAAAGAAAGCAAAGTTTAGTGACCAAAAAGAAAGTTAACCTTAACATCCTACTAGGTCTATTACGTGGTGGTTGACATAGTACAATTTTTTTAAAATTGTTGACATGTCATCTATATAGATGATGATGTAGTATAACAACTCAAGATTTTAGTGTCATGTCATTGTCCATGTTAGCAATCTAACTGATTTCTCTTCCAAAATTGCTAGAAGTGATTTTATTGGGGAAAAAAATTTGTTTAGTGATTTTTTTGGTAAAAATATTTAATAGTTATTTTGTAGTAAAGTAATTCAATTTATAGTGATTGTCGATGAAATTAACCCTAATAATATGGGACCATCAAATTTCTAGACAAATGGAGCTGTCACACATCTTTATATATGAGATACCAATATATCATGCATGGAAAATATTTCTAAGATTTGTCTTATAAATTTATTTATATATTAAATTAGTGATAAAATTACTACAATATTATATGAATAAAGTCATATATCATGTTTAAGTAAGAAATATCCAATACATTATGTATTATATATTTCAACTAAAACTTTATATATATTCTACTTTCTATGTTATCCAATACTAAATTAATATATATCCTTAATGATTACATGAAGTCCATTTTGAAATATAAATTGAGTGTAAAATATGTTTTTTGAGTTTAATTTACAAAATAAATTTATATATATATATATATAAATTTATATATATATATACACACTGATAAAAATAGTTAATATCTATCCTGTTTTTGAATTGTTTTGCTTTGTTTTTCTTCTTTCATTTTCTAAAGTAAATTGATTTCATAAATTAATGGTCTTCGATTTTTTTTCAAATAAATTCATACATATAATGCATTTCTTAATTATATGTATATTGGTCGTGCAATAAAAAAGGCAAGTACCATTTATGTACCTAATTAATTTTCCAGAGGCCTATATAAAGAAGCATCCAAATAAAGCTTAGTTCACCTCGATATACTAAAAAAAGTCCAAACAAGATACTTAGCTCAATTATTTTATAATTTTTTAAAATTTGGGAGGATATTGATGTTGAATTTTGACAACTTCATAATCCTAGTAATTGAGAGAGAAAGAAAAATATTAACTTATAAAAAAAACTTCATATATTTTTAATAAATCATCCCTAACACCAATCTCTTTGGATGTATTTCTCTCTCTTATAATATTTCAATTTATAATATTTCTTTAAAATATTGAAATATTATTTTAGTAATATCCGATAACGTATGCATAATTGGTCGAATTTCATTAAATTTTGGTATTCTATTTATTTTTTATTTAATAGATATTGTCAAATAATTTTTTTGTGATATCTTATGCTTTAAATTATTTGAAAATTTTTATCACAAAGACTTTAAGAGTATAAGAAAGTTGGTTTTTAAAGGAGATCATTTGTGACTTCACCAACTATATATACATTTTTTTTTGTTTTAATTTTTGGTACAATTATTCATTTTGGTGGAAACTAACTCAATTTTCACAATAATTGGTATAAGAGCTAAAGTTACTGAGATATATACCTTGAATTGAGTTAGTTTCCACCAAAATGAATAATTGTACCAAAAATTAAAACAAAAAAAATGTATAAGAGCTAAAGTTACTGAGATATATACCTTGTGGTTGCGGCATAAACTGATGTTTTACATCAGAAAAGGTTTCTTAGATTCTTGGGTATTTCATTCCATATTTGAAGTTATTCAATATATTTTTGAAGCAGAAATGGCAAGAAATAGATAAAAATCCACGATGGACACAACAACTTCTATTTCATCAAATTTGACAAGAACTACTGTGACAAATACGAGAATTACAGTGAAGATTTTTGATGGTATAGATCATTTCGACATATGACAAGGTGAGCTTTTAAATGCTTTATTTCAGCAAGGTCTAAACATTGCCATTAAGAGAGAAAAGCAAGAAGAAGCAGATGAGAAGGAATGGAGAACAATCGATCGTTTGGCATGTGGTGGTATAATTCAATTGTACTTATCTAGAGAGCAGAAGACACTAGAGAAAATGTTTTTGAAAAAAATAATTAAAATAAACTTCATATGAAGAAAAGACTATTTAGATTCATATATGTTCCACAATGAATGATCACATCACCAATTTCAATCAACTTGTAGCAGATCTGATGAATTTTGATGTGACTTTTAAAGATAAAGATCTAACCCTAATGTTGTTGGGATTCCTTCTAGAAGAGTTTGAGTTTAAACTACTCTACTCTATGGAAAAACTAAGACGTCTCTAATTAAAATATGTGTTGCAGTATATAACTATGAATTGAGGAGAAAAGATAAAAATGAAAGTAACAATGGAGCAACAAAAACTTGATAGTAAAAAGTAATTTGAAAAATAAAAACAAGGGAAAGAATAACAAACCAAAGTCCAGAGTAGGTAAAGATGAATGTGTATTTTGTCGAAAAAATGAGCATTGGAAGAAATATTGTCCTAAGTTGAGAAGTAAGTCTAGCAAAAATAAGACTGTTACAGATTCAAATATAATTGAATATGATGATTCAGACTTTTCATTAGCATTGATATCATCAACAAGCAGTTCAACAGCTTATATCCTGGATTCTGGCTGTAACCACCATATGTGTCCCCATCGGAAGTAGTTTTTTATTTTAAAAAATTGAAGGTGAAATTGTCTGCACAGTAAATGATAGCCTTTGGAAAACAACTGAATTGGTTCAATCCAGTTGATGAATCATGATAGATCAATCATAACTCTGATAAACGTAAGATATGTGTCCAATTTGATGAAAAATCTCATTTCTATAGGAGTCTTTGGGAGAAAAAGTTTCACTATAGTCATTAAACATGAAGTAATTAAGGTTATGTATGGAGTACTTATGATGATAAAATGAGCTCCAATGAACAACTTGTATTACTATGAAGGTAATACAAACGTTGGAACAACAACAGTATTCCACCTCATGAATCGAACTTTACTAGAGAAAATTTGGTATATTTTGTCTAATATTGGATTGGACAGACAATTTTAGGTCGAAGTTATAATATATGTGTGTCATCTCATTAATCATTTTCTATCAATTGCTATCAATGGAAAAATACCTTTGGAGGTGTGGTATAAAAAATAATTTCTTATACGTGTTTGGTTCCACTGCATACTATTATATTAAGAAATTGAAATTAGATTCCATGACAAATAAATTTATCTTTATGGATATATCATCTGCTATCAAATGATATCATTTATGATGCCCAGAGATGAAGAAAATAATTTTTAGTAGAGATGTTACCTTTGATGAGTCTATCGTATTAAAAATGTAATAGAGGAGCATGCAGATGGTTCTCCACAATATGTAGAAGAAACTCCAAAACATGTGGAGTTTAATAGAAGAAGAATTATTGACCCAACAATTATAAATTATGATAAAATTATTCTTACGACAGAAGAAGAGTTAATAGTAAAAAATGAATTAGATGAGGAAATAAAGGTTACAACACAAAAACCTCCACAACAATTTGAGTCAATTAGCACTATGAAAGCTGAAAAAGAATATTAAAAAATATGTTCAATGTGAAGATATGACTACTTATACATCTTCAGTAGATGATGAGATTCCTTCTACTTAATGTGAAGCTATTCAAAACTCAGAAGAAGAAAAGTTGAGAAAGGTTATGGAAGAAGATATGCAATCCCTTAAAAAGAATTAAACATGAAAGCTAGCAAGTCTACCAAAGGGAAAAAAGGGATTGACTGTAAATGGGTTTATAAAAAGAAATAAAAATTTTCTGACAAGAATGATATCCGTTACAAAATAAGATTAGTTACTAAAGGCTATACTTAGAAGAAGAGAATTGATTATAATGAAATATTTCTCCAATTTTAAAATTTTCTTCCATTAGAATATTGTTAGGCGCCGAAATTGTTGAAATTTTTGGTATGGGTCCCTCCACATGTGGGTCCCACCACATATAAAATAAAATAAAACAAGTCAAAAGTTGTGGTAATTCAATTTCAAATTGAATTCATTCAGCCAATATTTTAGACTTTTTTTGATATGTGTTCACACTAAATATTTTTTCTATAAATAGACAGATATCCTTTCATTTGAATTACAACAATCTCAATTCATTTGAGAGAATTTGAGAGAGAGTTAGACTTTTGAAATATTTCAAAAAATTAGGGAGTGACAAAAATAGTGAAAAAAATATTTTGGGGTGTTTTTTGAAAACACTTGTGTGCTACTATTTTTGGGTTTATCTCAAAGTTATTGTATTACCTCTAGTCTGTGTTTAGGGAAGACTCTCCTCTTATACCCATTAATTTTTATTAGTGGAAGAAAAATATTCGGAGTGTTGTCTGTGGACGTAGCCCAAATTAAAAGGTGAACCACGTTAAATTGTTAGTGTTATTTTTTTTGCTGATTATTTTATTTCACATTTATTTGTGTTATTTTACCCACTGTGCCCAAAAAGTGGTACCAGAGACAACCTGTCAGTCTTATAAAATTCTTAGTATGCTATGTGATTGCAGTATTGACTGATCTTCCACATCAGAAAAATTTTTATTAGTTTACTGTCAGTTGAAGGAATCTCATTTTGTTTTAAAATAGAGACAAAGGGCACAAAAATGATCAGCTTAAATGGCACAAATTACCACATATGGATAAGTAAAATGAAAGATCTTCTATTTGTGATGAAAATGCATATGTCAGTGTTTACTACAACTAAACCCGAAGGCAAGACAAATAAGAAGTGAGAGTTTGAGCACGAGCAGGTATGCGGTTACATCCGACAATTTATCGAAGATAACGTGTACAACCACATCTGCAATGAGACTCATGCTCGGACGCTATGGAACAAGCTTAAACAGCTTTATGCGTCAAAGACAGGTAACAATAAATTGTTTTGTTTGACAAAGTTGATGCAGTCGAAATACAAGAAAGGAACTTCCATAGCAGATCATCTGAATGAGATGCAAGGGATCATGGACCAGCTATCCAGAATGAGCATAAAGCTGGATGATGAAGTATTTGCTCTGTTAGTATTGGGCTCTTTGCTAGAGTCATGGGAGACTTTGAAGATTTCAATAACCAACACTGAACCTAACAGTATAGTCAATATGGAGTCTGTAAAAAACAGTATCCTGAATGAAGAAATGAGAAGGAGATCACAAAACTCATCTTCTTCATCACAATCAGATATTCTAGTTACTGACTACAGAGGAATGAGTCAGTCTAGACAACAAATGTCTAGAGGAAAGAGCAGAGGCAAATCAAACAAATATGGAAATATTGAATGCCATTACTGCAAAAAGAAGGGTCATATCAAGAAATACTGCCGAAAGTTCAAAAAGGACCAGAAAGGTAAGGAAGTAAAACGAGATGACAGCAGTGATGATGACATAACAAATACCATGAACGAATTCAATATCGTTTGTGATGATACTATCAATTTCACATCCCATGAGACTAGTTGGGTAATTGATAGTGGCGTTACCATTCATTCCACGTCTCAGAAGAAATTCTTCTCATCTTATACAGCAGAAGATTTTGGCTCTATGAAGATGGGAAATGATAATCTGTCAAAAGTTGTTGGCAGAGGAGATGTTTGTCTAGAGACTGTGAATGGTACCAGATTAGTCCTGAGAGATGTCAGACATATTCCAGATATTCGTCTGAATTTGATCTCTGCAGGAAAACTCGATGATGCAGGTTTCTGCAGTACCTTCTCAAATAATCAATGGAAGCTTACCAAATGTTCCATGGTGGTGGCTAGAGGCACAAGGCATGCTACCTTGTATGTGATGCATGCAAAACTCTCCAATGACACTGTGAGTGCTATAGAGAAAAACAGTGTTATTGAATTATGGCACAGACGACTCGGCCACATGAGTGAGAAAGGGATGACTACCTTTGTCAAAAGGAAGATGTTTCCCGGAATGGATGAAGTGCATTTGGAGAAATGTGCTGACTGTTTAGCAGGAAAGCAAAATAGAGTTGCTTTCAAGAGTTTTCCTCCTTCCAGAATGAAGAATGTGTTAGATCTGATTCATTCAGATTTATGTGGGCCAATGCCAAAGTCACTGGGTGGTGCTCAGTACTTTGTGACTTTTATTGATGACCATTGGAGGAAGACATGGGTGTATACTTTAAAAACAAAAGATCATGTGCTAAATGTCTTTAAAGAATTTCATACCTCAGTTGAAAGATAGAATGGGAAGAAGTTAAAATGCATTTGGACAGACAACGGTGGAGAATACATTGGACCGTTTGATGTCTACTGCAAAGAACATGGTATTCGGCATTAGAAAATGCCTCCAAAAACACCACAGTTGAATGGCCTGGCTGAGAGGATGAATAGAACTTTGATGGAGAGAGTTAGATGTTTGCTCTCACATGCAAAGTTAGCTAAAAATTTTTGGGGTGAAGCTTTACTCACGGCTGTGTACGTGTTAAATCTTTCACCTTGTATCCCTCTAAAGCTAAATGTTCCAGAGAAAGCGTGGTCAGGAAAGGATGTTTCCTATGATCATCTATGGGTATTTGGTTGCAAAGCCTTTGTACATATTCCAAAAGATGAGAGGTCAAAGCTCGATGTCAAAACATGACAGTGTGTTTTTATTGGTTATCGCAAAAATCAGTTTGGCTACATATTTTATGATCCAGTAGAGAATAAACTTGTCAGAAGTCGTGATGTTATTTTCGTTAAGAATGAGACCATTGAAGATATTGTCAGGACAAAGAAAGGTGTTCCTGATTCCAATGGTGACTCAACAAATTTAGAATTGGTTCCTCCAATACCGGTGCCAATACAAGTTGGGGATGAAGATCATGTTGATCTGCCTGAAGAAAATAATGCTCCTATTGATAATCCAAAAGATGATGTTGAAGATGATGATGTTCATCATCAACCATCACCTTTGCACTCCCCAGTTCCTGTGAGAATAAGCAATAGAACAAGACAACCATTTATGAGATATCCAGAAAATAAGTATTTGCTACTCACTGATGGGGGAGAACCAGAAAGTTTTGAAGAAGCAATGACTGATGAGCACAGACAGAAATGGATTGAAGCCATGCAAGATGAAATGAAATCCTTGCATGAAAACAATACTTTTGAACTGGTGAAACTGCCAAAAGGCAAGAGAGCTTTGAAAAATAAATGGGTGTTCAGAATTAAGCATGAAGAGAACAGTTCTCATCCGAGATTCAAAGCCAGATTGGTCGTCAAAGGATTCAGTCAAAGAAAATGAATTGACTTTGATGAAATGTTTTCACCAGTTGTGAAAATGACATCCATCCGTACAGTGCTGGGGTTAGCAGCAAGTCTTAACCTGGAGATTGAGCAAATGGATGTCAAAACTGCCTTCCTACATGGTGATTTGGAAGAAGAGATATACATGGAGCAACCAGATGGTTTCGAACATAAGGAAAAAGAGGAATATGTTTGCAAATTGAAGAAAAGCCTCTGCGGCTTGAAGTAGGCACCAAAACAATGGTACAAGAAGTTTGAATCTGTTATGGGGGAGCAAGGATACCATAAGACTACTTCAGACCATTGTGTTTTTGTACAAAAATTCTCTGATGAATATTTCATTATTCTTCTGCTCTATGTGGATGACATGCTGATTGTTGGTCGAAATATTTCCAGAATTAACAACTTGAAAAAGCAGTTGAGCAAGTCTTTTGCTATGAAAGACTTGGGGCCAGCAAAGCAGATTTTTGGCATGAAGATTATCAGAGATAGGAATGCCAAGAAATTATGGTTGTCGCAGGAGAAGTACATTGAGAAAGTACTTCAGAGATTTCAAATGAACCAAGCTAAAATGGTTAGTTGTCCTCTTGCTAATCACTTTAAGATGAGTTCCAGACAGAGCCCTTCTACAGACGAAGAGAAGGATGAGATGGACAAGATTTCATATGCTTCAGCAGTTGGAAGTTTGATGTATGTCATGGTGTGCACACGACCTGATATCGCTCATGCAGTTGGCGTAGTGAGCATATTCCTTTCAAATCCTGGAAAGGAACATTGGATTGCAGCAAAGTGGATTTTCAGGTATCTTAGAGGTACTTCAAAAATATGTTTATGTTTTGGAGATACCAAACCTGTGTTGGTTGGATACACAGATGCAGATATGGCTGGTGATGTTGACTCCAAAAAGTCAACGTCAGGTTACCTGATCACTTTTGTAGGGGGAGCTGTGTCATGACAATCAAAGTTACAGAAGTGCGTTGCACTATCTACAACTGAAGCAGAGTTTATTGCAGCAACAGAAGCATGTAAATAGTTGTTATGGATGAATAAGTTCTTGAAAGAACTTGGATTACAGCAAGACAAATATCAATTATTTTGTGATAGTTAGAGTGTTATTCATCTTAGAAAGAATGTCTCATTTCATTCAAGATCAAAGCATATTGATGTGAGATATCACTGGATCAGAGATGTGATAAAGAAGAAGCTACTACAGCTTGAGAAGATCCATACAGAAGAAAATGGATCAAACATGTTAACGAAAATTCTACCAAGATCATATTTTGAATACTGTCGATTAGCTGCTGGAATGGTGGAACCCCCACATTGTTGGAAGGGGGAGATTTGTTAGGCGCCGAAATTGTTGAAAATTTTGTGTGGGTCCCTCCACATATAAAATAAAATAAAAAAGTCAAAAGTTGTGGTAATTTAATTTCAAATTGAATTGAATTGTTTCAGCCAATATTTTTGACTTTTTTTATATGTGTTCACACTGAATATTTTTTCTATAAATAGGCAGATATCCTTTCATTTGAATTACAACAATCTCAATTCATTTGAGAGAATTTGAGATAGAGTTAGACTTTTGGAATATTTCCAAAAATTAGGAAGTGACAAAAATAGTGAGGAAAATATTTTGGGGTATTTTTTGAAAACACTTGTGTGCTACTATTTTTGGATTTATCTCAGAGTTATTGTATTACCTCTAGGTTGTGTTTAGGGAAGACTCTCCTCTTATACCCATTAATTTTTATTAGTGGAAGAAAAATATTTTGGAGTGTTGTACGTGGAAGTAGCCCAAATTAAAAGGTGAACCAAATTAAATTGTCAGCGTTATTTTTTTATGATTATTTTATTTCGCATTTATTTGTGTTATTTTATCCGCTGTGTCCAACAAATATTGTCGGCCTTGGTAGCACAATTAGATCTAGAAATAGTTCAGCTAGATGTAAAAACTATATTTTTTACATGACAGTTACAAAAGCTGTTAAGAATAAAATTTGGCTTCAGGGGTTGCTAAATGACTTGTAAATTAGTCAGAAGCATGTCAAAGTATATTTTAATAGTCAAAGTGTTATTTGTCTAGTAAAGAATTAAGTATATCATACAAAAATAAAATATATTGATATTCGATATTATTTTGTAAGAGAAATTTTTGAAGATTGTGAGATACTATTTCAGAAAAATATGGCTGTTGAAAATCTTGTAAATATGACAACGAAAGTTATAACATGTGTCAATTTTCAACTTTGTTTCAATTTGATAAATGTTTTTAAAATTTGAAATTATGCGTTTCAAAATGCATTTAAAGACATTATTGAAATTTATAAAATAAGAGTTTAAAAAATATTTGTTTAGGATTGTGACGTCAAGGTAGATATTTATCGGATTCTAGCAAACTTCTAGTCCCACATCGGAAGTGGAGGAGAGATAAAGAAAAATATTAGTTTATAAAAATTTTTTATCATTTCTTAATAAATCATCTCTAACACTAATCTCTTACATCTAAAATTGGTTGTATTTCTTTCTCTTGTAATATTTCACTTTTTTTATCTTAATTTTTGTTATGATTATTTATTTTGACAGAAACTAATCCGATTTCCATAATAATATTTCAAATTTCAGAACTCGGATCAAAGTTATTGGAGTGAGCAATTAGACCAACTCCATTTAGAGAAAAAAAAAATGATTTTCGTATTTGAATTAATATATTCAAATTTTATCAACTTTCAGATCGGATTTCAAGTGAATTTAAATTTATCCATTCACATATTATTAACTCATAAGACATATTTTCTAGTGAATTTATGTCAGATTAAAAATTACTAAATGTAGGAGGATACAAACTGTAACTATAATACTTTTTTTCCCAATTTGCACAAAAGGAAAATTAAGAAAACAAAATTGTCGTATTTCTAATACAAAATTAATTTAATGACTTGATCGATCCAAATTGTTTTCTTATAAGACACTCGACTAACCTAAGTCGTCCAAAAAAAATTCAAATACAAACCCACTTGAAAATTATCAATTTTTTTTTTACCAATGAAAAATATCAAATTTTTATTGGCTTACATTTTGATCAGATGACGCAAAAAGCAGCAGCCAGCAAGGACTAAACAAATGCAATTTGATAGTTCCACTGCAACACGTACTTCCACGGAAAAAGTCCACAAATAAACAAAGCCAGTTTATTCGCACTCTATTCTGTACGTGCTCAGACATTATATACATACTCAAAGGCGGACATTATAATACGAGATTAATTGAGTGTTATCATGGATTCATGATTAAGTGACCGTTTGATTTTTTTTTTTACAATTTAATAAATTAGAAGTTTGAATTGTATGTCTAGTTTGTTCTCACTTTTAGCAATTTAATTATAAATCAAAAGTAAAAACAATGATAAAAATCAGCAGATTGAAAATTTAAATCGTCAAATTTTAAAATTTGTATTAAAATTTTGTTTTTTAATTTAATTTTTCATATAAAATTTAGCTTTAAATATTTAATATATAAAATATTTTTTTCTAATTATACTTAGATCAATTTTATAAAATTTTATTGATTAAAAATTAATTTTCTATTATATTTTTGTATTTAATTAATTTTTATAGTATATATGTTATGCATTTTGAATTAATAAAAGAATTAGCATATGTATTGTATTAATTATAAAATGTAATTATTAATAGTTATTTTATAAGTTATAATTAATTTTTAATTACTGAATTATTTCAAAACCAATAACGAATCATTGATAATCACAATTAGCCACTAATAGTTAACTGTGGCCACTGTCAGATAGCCATCATTATTGAACCAAATAAATCCTTAAGTGTTATACTTTCTCAGATATAATATACATTATCAGTAATTGTGGAATCTTGGCGGGGTATATTTAATGTTCTTTCAAATTGCATCTAATTGATTATAACTAACAACTATATGCCCCATGATAATAAAAATAGTTCATAATTATATGAATTATTTTCTGAATTGCTAGGAAGAGAAATAAATTAAAATTGGGATGGTGAATTAATGAAAGAATATGCTGTGATTCAATAGTTTTTTTGATTTTTCTGGATGGTTAATGAACCACGTAACCATGCAAAAAAGGCTATATAGAGGTTTAGAGATGTTATGGTTAGATATATACATTTAATTTGAATTTAACACATAGGACCAAAATCACATGCATGATGGGGACGCACTTACCAATGCAATTACCCTTCTGTTTAAGGATCCAAATATATAGGTCATACATATATAAAATTTTAATTCGAAAATATTTTGATTCGAACCGATTTTATTATGTTTTAATTATGAGACTCGATCCATTTGATTCTACATACTTGCAAATCAAACTGAACATAGTCGACTGGCTGAGTACACACTCCTCGACGTGTCCTCGTGATTCATGATCTTCATATGAATTTGAGTTTTCATGGATTTTTCTGGTGACAACTCTTGATCGTACAGTCGTTTTCCTTACATCTATATTTTTTGAGGAATAATTAATAATAGAACTTGTCTTTTTTGAGGAATTATTGGCACATTTGTTTAATGTTATGTCGAGTTTTATAGAAAGATAATTGGGATATTATTACTCTCCCTATGAATTTTTCATAGGCCAGTTTTGCCAACCACCAAACTACTCTTTCATCCTATCATCATCACCTTATTATCGGCATGGTTTTGAATTTAATGTTTTGTATAAGCCTTTTGTTAAAGAATATATATTTATTTTTAAATGTTGTATTTTTTTCTTTTGTAAACTATGAATCAGTTAAAACTAGATAGTATTATATTTATAAAAATAATTTGGGATTAAGATTTGTGCATGATGTACGGTTTAATTGCAAAATTTTATTTTGAGATAAAGTTTTACAACAAAAATAAAATATTAAAATTTAAAAGATTTGTATAAAACGGTATTCTGTGGCATCCGTCCATTTAATTTAAATTAAATTTTAATTATCTGGGTGGATTAATTGTAACTTCTTTCCCATATATATATATATATATATATATATATATATATATATATATATATATATATATATATATATATATATATATATATATATATATATATATATATATATATATATATATATATATCTTTTAGACTATTAAAATATAGTTTTTTTTTCTAAATATCTAGTATCCTTCAATTTACTGGGGAAAAGACTAATCTTAATTTGTACTAGATATGCCTACAAAAAAGTAAAATATTTACTTCCAAAATTTAAAGATGCTTTTTAACTTAAACTCAAACTTGAAACATTTGATTAATGTATAAGGGATTTGCATTATCCTATATCATACATCGAGGTTTGTTAAAATAAAATTTAATATGCTCATTAACTAATTCTATCAGTATTTTCAGATATGACCTAGACCAATAAAAAAAGAAAAAATAAAGGGTTAAAAATCAGATATTCAACTGGAATTGAACTATTCTGTGAAAATATAATATTTAATATGTATATACATAATAAAATATAAAAATACTTATATTAAATATATTTCATGCACAATTATATGTTTAAAATATTAACATTTATAATTTAAATTAATATATAACCATATTAAAAAATATTTTTTAAAATATAATATTAATAAAATAATAGAATTGATTTATTGATATATTTTTAATTTTTAAATTCAAAATAAACTAATTTTTAAAAGTTACATGACATTATTAATTTTGCCAATTAAAATAATATTTCTAATTGAAATAAAAATTATTTTAAATATAATTTATATAAATATTATGTAATTTTGTATATTAATAATGAATACACGAATAATTAAATTCATTTTATTAAATATACATGATTCTTGAATAATGTGAATAATTAAAATGAATATTTTTTATAATATATATATTACTAATATTAATTTTTTTGACATAAAATTTTATTATTTATATATATAATTCATTTTTAAATTAAAATAATTTTTTATATTGATAAAAATGATATATTTGAAATTTTTAATAATGTATGTGCTAATAGAAATAAAATAATGAAATAAAAGCTTATTTTCAGATTTGTATATGTTCAAACCAATATTTTCAGATTCAACCCAGCCAATTAACTAAAAAAAGCAAAGAATTAATTTAATATTTCGAGATTCAATCAGAGTCAAACAGATCGAAATAAAATTCTTTAAAAATAATATATTTCATGTATAATAAAATTTAAAAAATATTTACATTAGACATATTTCATATACAATAGTTTATTCAAAATATTAAATATTTTAAATTCAAAACATATATTCATTTCTCAAGTAAAATATTTTTCACTGAAATAAAATAATTTAAAAATAATAATAATAATAATAATAATAATAATAATTGAATTCAAATTTATAAAATATATATTTCTTAAATACTATTAATAATTTTGTGAATAATTAAAGTAATATATAGTGTAACATCCCTTACCATTCCGTACATCCATCCGTATACCGGACGGATAAGAGGTGTTACCTTTAAACAACTCCCCAAAAATACTTCTTTAAATTTTAACATATTTAATATAAGAAATCTAAAATACATACTAAAATTTTATGCATGCACACCCTTTTTATTTTATTTATATACATGCCGAAATGAAATTTAAAATATATATATATACATATCAAAATATAACAAAAAGACCAACCCGCTCTGGTTGGCTTCCACTGCTACTGCTATGTATCAACCACATATGCCAAATAAGCTTCACTGCCCTTTCTGATCAACCTCTGAGCCTTCATAGCAGAAATAACATTAAATGACATCTTCCTTCTAACATCTTGTACCACTCTATTCTTGCATCCAGACTTCTTAAAAATTACCTTTCTAGCGGCACAATCAACTATTGCCCCGTGTCGAGCTAACCAATTCATCCCTAATATGACATCATATTCATGGAATGGTAACTCAATCAGATTTGCAGGATATAGCTCACCCTGACTCATTAAGGGTAACTGTCGATGCACTCTGTTAACCTTGGCACTATGACCCAAGGGATTCGTCACAACTATATCATAATCTAAGGTCTCAATCTCTAAATGCTCTCCAGAAAATAGTGTAGTGCATATGTAGGAATGTGTAGAACCGAGATCAATTAAAGCATATATATCAAAAGCAAGTAAAGAAAATGTACCAACGATAACATCTGGGGCATCATGCTCCTCTCGTGCTCTCATAGCATATGCTTTGGCAGGTGCGGTGTGGCTACCCCCTGGTCTACTAACAGTTTCTGACCCGGCTTGCACTGATCCAGTTCGGCCTCCCCTAACCTGACCTCTGCCTCGGCCTCTAATAGGTACTGATCCCTGTGTCGAAATCGGTCTTGCCCCTGTAGGCTCCGTACTCTGATCTCTATATGGGCAATCCCTCCTAAAGTGGCCTGTCGCCCCACAAATGAAACAAGCTCTAGATGTCAGCCAACACTCCCCACTATGATACCGACCACACTGCTGACACTGAGGGCGTGGAACAAATCTTCCCCCTACTGAACCTGAGGTACTGGCAACTGATGGTGATGACCTTGCGGGCTGTCCCTGCCAGACTGGTGCACCCGAACCTCTAGATCCACTCTGAAATCTGCTACCAGAAAATCTGGTCTTCTTACTAGTGGATGAACTGGCACCTGGCTGAAAGAATGGTCTTTTAGGGTGGCTCGGAACTACTGTCTTCATCTCCTCAGCAACGGCCTCCTCAACTGCCTCAGCAGCAGTTCTCAAAGCAGTAAACTCCTTAATCGGTGATCCTGCCAACCTAGCCCTAATAGGGGGTCGCAATCCCTTCTCAAACCTCCTGCATCTATCAACCTCATCAACAATAATATCCCCTTCATATTTACTGAGGCGAGTGTACTCCTTTTCATATTCCTCTACAGTCATATCTCCTTGCCTGAGATCCAGAAATTCTTGTCTCTTTCGATCAGTATAGGCCCTGGGAATGTATCTCTCCCTGAACTGCTCCAGAAAGAACCTCCAGGAAGGTGGATCAGGTGTCTGAGGGCGCTAAAGTATAGTCTTCCACCAGTCATAAGCTCCCTCCTGCAGTAGAGACTCTGCATATCTATATTTGTCTCAAGATGTGCAATCCATCTGTCTAAACACTCTCTCTACCCTCTCCAGCCAATATTCTGCAGCTGCCGCGTCATCCTCCTTACGCCGTAGAAATCTGGAGCTCCCAATTTACGAAGTCTCTCAAATCCCATCTCAGCAGTGGCTGGTCTGGCAGAACGCCGTAAAATCTCAGCCATATCCTCTAGCAGCTCTTCTCTAGCTGAACCCAAAACCGGAGCATGTCTCTCAGTTCTATATGATCTATCAGATCTATGAGAGGATGCACTACCCTCAACTATCCTCCGTCGAGATGAAGGGTATGAAGCATCAGTGTCAAGTGGCTCATACGTATCTGGGGTATCTTCTCTAACCCTCCGCATTTGAAATCTATAACCCTATAAAGCACAACAGTGACCCACATTAGGAAGCAGTAGCAGTTATATTTATATATTTAAATTATTTTTCAAAAACCGATGCATGAGCAGACAATCTTAATTCCACCCCTAGCTATCCTAAAATCGCCTAAACCACGCTCTGATACCAATAAAATTGTAACACCCCTTACCATTCCGTACATGCATCCGTATACCGGATGGATAAGAGGTGCTACCTTTAAACAACTCCCCAAAAATACTTCTTTAAATTTTAACATATTTAATATAAGAAATCTAAAATACATACTAAAATGTTATGCATACACACCCTTTTTATTTTATTTATATACATGCCGAAATGAAATTTAAATATATATATATATATATATATATATATATATATATATATATATATATATATATACATATCAAAATATAACAAAAAGATCAACCCGCTCTGGTTGGCTTCCACTACTACTGCTATGCTCCATTTAGTGGGTCCCCAGTCATCGTCCCTTATTTACACGTCTAGACGCTGTCTGCTGCTCTTGTAACCTACGCGAGAGAAAATAAACTCCCGCGCTGAGTATATAACTCAGTGTTGCAAAAACTCTTATAATAAAAATCATTAAAATAAAAGATACATTTAAATTATTGCAATTCAAAATTTCGCTGAGTTCTTAATAATATATTTTCCATATACCCACATATTATAATATCCTAGACTTGCTCCTAGGGAATCAAAGGGGTATCATATTACATCTTAACTCAGGATCCACAGAAATGCACAGGATCCAAATGTAATATGACTCAGCCCACAGAAATGCACAGGACTGATAGTTGTATCAGATGATCCACAGAAATGCACAGGATCACAATATTTTATTGTCCCACAGAAATGCACAGGACCATAATTTTTACCCTATTGGCATGCCAACAATACCCTAGCTCATATCTAGGCTAATATGTGGGAAAAATTCTCAAAATCATAATTCACTTCATTTTTCAGATAATGAATAAATATTCTTTCAATACCAAAATAATTATTATTATAGATAATTTTTAACATTTAAATTTTCTGGAATACAAAAATATATATATAACTCAATAATTGCAAAAATTTCAATTTTCACATAAAATATTTTCATATGACTAATATTATAAGGGTAGTTGCACTAACCTTTTTACGCTCAGCCGGTATCTACCGGCTCTTTCCCCTTATCTCGCGGTGGCGCCTGTCCCGACGTCACACCTAGAGATAGAAAATTAATATTAGCCATTGAACCCCTTACGACAATAAAATCTAGTAAAAATTAAATTTTTCTCTCTCACAGATATTCAGATCCTATAATTAAAAATTTTCTTATTATGCACGTTTAATGCATAAATACCGGTTTTGGTCTTTATCACGCTTCCCGGTGCGACAAAAAATTCAAATATTAATTTCCTTTTATAATATTTGATTTTCTTTATTATTCCACCTCCAAAACTATTTTTCTCCATTTATTTCTTTTATTCTCCTAATGTCCATTTTCAATTCAAGAATTCTCATTAATTCAATAATTACTCTAAAATTTCCAAATAAATTTCTATACTCACTTTAACTCATTATCTTTCATTTTCCATCATCAATTTCACCAAAATAATATTCAATAACTCCAAATAAATTTTTTCATAATTAGGCTAAAAATCTAAAAATTCACCAAAAATCCTATTAAATATTCTTTCCATTCCAAAAATTATTTTTCACTTCTAAACACTCCAATTAACTCCATAATTAATAATCTTCGATTATTAATTTAATTACCTAATATTTTAATATTTTAACTCAACTAATAATCACCTCCATTTAATAATATAAAATCCAATTATTCATCAAATAATCTTCAATAACTCCAATTATTATGCAATTAATCATGCAATTCAACTAAATTAATTAATCACTTTAATAATAAAATATATCTAAACTTCACAAATAAATTCATATTTCATTATCTAAAAACAGCTAGGAGGTGCGGTTTGTACCGAATGACTCGGTTTAATGAGCCGAAGATTCTGCCCAAAAAAATCCGATTAGTGGTCGCCGGACTCCGGTCACCGGAAAATTTTCGACGGCGGTGGATCGATGATCGGCTGGTACAAAAAGAAAGCTTGAGGTGTGAGGAGTCCAAATATATAAGTTTTGTGGCCTGAAAGTGGCTGAAAACGTGTAGATCTGCAAAAGTTTCCCCGGATCCGGCGAGAATTTTCCAACTCCGATCAGCCCTCAAATCGCGGTTTCCGGAGCTCAAATTACACCTACCAAGGTTTTTCGACGTCCCGAATCCGTTTCCGGTGCCAGATTTAAGAAAAGAAGCTAGGAAACATGCGAAATGGTAAGGGCAGCCCGAACTCCGACTTTCGCTGCTCCGATCCCGAAAATCGGTCAGATTTTTGAAAATCAAACGTCACCGGAGTGATAAGGACGTGGAGAACTACTTCTGGTTCAAATTTGATGAAGATCGGATGTCGTTTTGTTGATAAACGGAGATGGTGATCGGGTAGGGAGAACGAGAGAGAAAATGAAATTTTTATTACTTTAATTTTTGAATTCTTTATATATATACACTCAAGGGCAATTTTGTAATTTTTTTACAAATCTCAAATTTTAATGAAGTTTTACTCTGATAAAATTATTAAGTCATTTAATAAGTTAAGAAAAATCTTAATTGAACAAAAATTAAAAATATAGGGTGTTACATATAGTCATATATTGGTAATAAATATTGATAATTTAAATTAATATATAGATATATTTAAATATATTCTAATGTATAATATAATGTTTATATTTCTAATTATTAATTTAATAAAAAATATTATTTATTTATTTATTTTTAAAATCAAAGTAGAAAATAATTTATAAAAAACTACATTATAGTATGTAATTCTTTCTTAATTAAAATTGAAATAAATCAAATGATTTTAAAAAATATTTATTTAAAAAATTGGTAATAATTTATCATGAAAATATAAATAATTAAATTAAATTTTATTAATTATATATATATATATATATATATATATATATTAAATAATATGGATAATTTTATAAATCATCATGATCACCTTTGAAAAATCTACAGAAATTATACAAATAAATACTAAATTGATAGCCTAGTTTAGAATGCTTTATCTATATATTCATTTATAAATATTTAATTAATGATATAAAATAAAATCCCTTTAGTAACTAAATTTGAGGAGGAGCGGCCAACGGTAAAAGCTTGTGAAACATCGATCTTTTATGGTCCAGATTCGACTCCCATATCAAGTCCAAGATGCTTAACATTTTTGAATGATTTTTTAGTGACAGAACCCGCTAGAAAACGGTCAAACTCAACCAGTTCGCACGGATTCTGATCCAACTGGTTGGTTGGCCGGTTTTTTTACCAATTTGATAAACTTCCGGTTTCTTGTTAAATCAATTGGGCCCAGCCGAATTTAATAACATTGGTTCAAACACATGGAACCACTTGGTATGGTGACAAATGTTTGACAAATTCTTCCCTTTCCGACTTGAGTTCGAGTCCCAACTATGCTATTCTCCAACAATATTTAAAATTTTCTAATCAGTCCAACCTATTGAATTGTGATCAAGTCAACCAGTTTGAGATTCAACCGGCCACCCTCTATGCCACTCTCCAACAATATTTAGAATTTTCTAATCGGTCTAACCAGTTAAACTGTGATTGAGTCCGTCAATTTGAGGTTCAACCGTTGGGCAGCCGGTTTCTTACAGATTCAAGGTACCCTTAGGTTAGTTTGAAGAATCGGCCCGGCTTTGAGACAGTTCCAAGTTGAACTGGCTATGCCGGACCTGATTTAATAACCATGATTTTTTTATTAAATTAAAGCCAATTCTTATGAACTAATTAATAAAATATCTTCATAAACTGAATACACGTTACATATATATACTGTCTCAAGCTATTGGCACTTTTATAATATTTGAAAAGAGAAAAAGGTTACTATAGGAAGTATTTTTTGCATTCACACTTGGGGAGTACGAATACAGAAAAGCTGATCGTCTCCGCAGAAATATTTCTTAATTATTTTTGTGGGACGTTGTTCATTTTAATTTTTGAAGTACTATTTGGTTGATAGAATAAAATTATTTAAATCGTTCATAGAATTTTCTATCTGGGTCAAGAAACTCAAATCCCACTATTCTTTTGTTATCAATCCGAATCAAATGATAAAGACATTGTTCAGAAAAAGATGGCTTAAAGGAGAAGATTGATTTTTTGTTAAAAAAATACAAAAAATTTCAAATTGCTATTGATATAGCCTTTGTCCCCATGTCTTTAACTGATCTAATGACAGCTACCCATTATTTGAGAAGCAATGCAACTAAAAATCTATAGTTCAAATCCTAAATCAAATTATCACTATATTCATTTCTTCTTACTTTTACAAGCACTATAAGGAATATGAATCACATATATATGTCTAAATATTAATCACATAGTGATAATAGTTTGCTGAGTTGTCATCTTATCATTGGTTAGAGTAGGAGTAGAGATATTTATTCTTGTCTTGTTGTACATAAGCCAGATATTGTAGCTCACATTTTTGTGTATGAATGAATGTTCGGTATCATTCTTCAATACTTTTTCTCTCGATTGTTCAAACGGTAACATGGGAGTGGTCTGTTCAATGTTCTTGTCCTCATTAAAGTGTGAATTTTTATGTATTGGGAGTTCCAATTACATTCATTGGATCTCTTTGGAACCCTTGTTCATGAAGCAACTTACCCATGTTTAACCATTCTCTCAATACCATATTGACTGCAGTAAAATATTATTGGGTTATTGTAACTATTAATTTATTTTGTTTTCTTAAGCCCAATTTTTAGTTTTCATTTTGAAAAGTAATTATCGTGTTAATTATTTATGGTTGATCTTTCGCTATTTTTAATTACTGATTTTAATAATTTTTATTAATAAATTTCACAATTTAAAATATGTACGTAAAATTTTCATGTAAATTCTTCGTTTAATAATTCTTATTAATGAATTGCACAGCTGGTCCAGTTATTGAAACATTGGGTTATACTTATGGTGGTCTTTTTATGGGCCTAAAAGCATTTTCAATCTCCAATTTGAACCAAAAAGCCCAAAATTGATAAGCATAAACCGGAATCTCTGGTACAACTACCAGTCAACTGTAATTAACTACCACTCTTCAGATTAGAGAAGGAAGGCCGATTTCACTACTGAGTTAAACGCCGAGTTGTGATGACCCACCTAAAGAGTTTCTTCTCCCTTTTCATTCCTCATAAGCTTCTCTTATGGAACAACCGCACGTACCCACAAACCCAATGCGCCCGATTCATCTCCACTGACTCAGTCCCAGCTCGTTTACAATGCTCAAAGGAAAGCTCAAGCTCCCTGATAAGGCTAGGCGCGTCTTCCCTGATAGGCTAGGGAGCTTGGTCGCCGGCCTCGACGATAAGGAAGATGAAACTGGATTTTTTGAGTCCGGTGAGGAGCTTGAGATTATGCAGCCCAATGGGGGTAAGTTGGGCAAGGACAGTGACTATGAATTCCAAAATGAATTTGATGAGGAAAATCAGAAAATCACGGATAAAGAAGAATCTAGGGTCCGAAAAAAGCTTGATAAAGATGGGCCTGCTCAGGTTTCTGTGATGAAGGTCATTGCCGAGGATGAGAAAAGGTCTGACCTTGAACATGAGGTTAGTAGTGAAAACAGTGTTTTCTGTGGTTAATTTTAATGGGGTTAATGGGGTTTATTTATGTTAATGTTTGGGTGATTCATCTGGGGTTTTAGAGAGGTTTGCTATAAACAAGGTTAATCAGTGAAATTTATGTTCTTAGAGTCTTAACATCGAATAATTTCAAATTTCAGTTTCAATTTTCCTATTTTGTTTCTCTTTTCGTGCATTTTGAGTGTAATTTCAACTTAATTTGGTTTTAATTATGGTTTCTGGTCAGCTATCTCAGAATGAGATCAATTTGGAAAAGTTGAAAAGAATTGCTAGCACAGGTCTTCCTGAAGGAGGAGGCCTGCGGGCAACAACTTGGAAGGTAAGCTTTTATTGCTCAGTTATTATTATTATTATTATTTTGCAAAATATTATTCTACCTGTTTATTTAAGTATCTGAGAAATTTTAGGATTCCAAGCATCATTTGACTACTGAATTTAATTTCATTTTTGTAACATATAGTGAATGGAATATATTGTAGGTGATATTTGCCAACTTTATACGGGTTCAACGTTGTTCAATTTGTTAGGCAATATCGTTTCTTTGTTGTTGCAATTCATAATTCTGCCAACAACTTACTGAGCCTAAATGATTTTTGCTGCTTTCTTTGTTCTTATATATAAAAAAAATCGCCCTAACTATGATTGTGGTATCTTTGTCTGTTATGCAACAATGTTATAATTCAATAAATTAAATCTATTATCCTGCTTGTTTGTGGTATCATGTTCTTATCAGTAACTACATAATTGTCATCAGTACCTGAAAATTACTTTCCTTTTCTTGGGCACTTGAAATTTTGCACTTTAAAATTTCACACCTACCTTGCAGCTTCTATATAGAATCTGTCCTCCACGGGTTAGCATTACACTTGTTGATAGCTTGTAAATTCCATCATCTCTTCCTCCTTAAGTATGAGGAATAGATGTATGTTTTTGTATAACTTGTGAACTTTAGAAATGAGTGAATAATATTTTGTATTCTCACTGAAAACAATAAAGGTTTATATACAGAGTGTAGCTGAAAAATACGGAGAGAGAAAAACAAATAACTACCTCCTAACAACTTTTACATTTCCCGCCTACTACACTATTAATGAAACAATGCATTTAGCATCAATAATAAGTTACACTACTACTAAACGACATGAAGAATTAAAGGGAACAATACCAATATAACAACTCTCAACATAACTGTCATCGAGCAAACTTCAGTAGGTCTGCCAGGATTGGATTGAGTACTTGTGTTGTGGATGTTCACCATAATCTCTTCATCCCCTAAAGGAGCTATTATTCTAGCTGGTGATCTACTCTTCTCTGCAATCAAAGTGCAGCTGATAGGAAGTGCATATTAATCTCCATGCACGTGCCAAGACCCTGCTCAATCTCTAACTACAGAACGGTTACTTAGTTAGAATAAATAGAAGTCAAATCAGCCAGTTATTAGAGTTATCAAGTAGCAGTTACTTAGTTCATGAGAGACAATAAATAGCACCTAAAATGTAAACCCTCTTTAATAAGAATTCCTAATATCCCCCCTTAAGTTGGACTTTGGTCGAATGACAATAAGCCCAACTTGGAACAAAATTTGTCAAAGATATGCGTTGTTTGTAAGCTTGAAGGAACATGTTGGGGCACAATAAAACCTACCTTGTATTTCTCTCGAACCAAATGACAATCGATATCTAAATGTTTGGTTCTCTCGTGGAAAACAGTATTTGCGGAGATATGGATAGCTGCTTAGTTGTCACATCAAAGAGGAATGGGCACAGGTATTGAAATCTGAAATTCTTTGAGCAGAAAACTCAACTATTGGAGTTCACATACAGTGCTTGCCATGCTCATATACTCCGCTTCAATTGAGGATCAAGAAACAATATTTTGTTTATTTGTCTTTCAAGAGATTAATGTTGAGCCAAGGTTACACAATACCAGTAATTGAACGTAGAGTGTCCTTGCAAACCACCCAGTCAACATCACTATAAGCTTGCACATTAACAGCTCGTTTGGTGCATGGGACTACTTAGTTAACTATAGGATTAATCACTAATATCTTTTTTAGTTCAAAAAATTAAGCATGACTTAGTAATTCCAAGGGTTTACTAAACTCATAGAATGAGTCTTAACTAATACTTACCTCTTTCATGTCTTTACTAATCCCTTTCTATTGGAATTACTAATTCCTACATTTATAAAATTATAAACCCTACATTAGCCTTAGTTTTTTTTTTTTACCTTTTTTCTCAAAAATAGTATTTGTAAAAAGAAATTTTACTATTATGTCTTTGTCATTTTTATTTTGACTTAATTAGAAAAGATCGATTTTTTTTTATATAGTGAATAATTATGGAATGTAAAAGTTTATATTTTTTGTCTTTATGTCTAAGTTAAAATATCTACACAAAGCCACAAACCAAAAGATTGAAATCAATAAACCCAAATTGAAAAAAAAAAGTGATTATATGTAACATAAAAAACAACATTACAAAAAAAAAACTTACATAAAAAATAGTGATTCAACCCAAACCTAAAATCAATGTAAAAAAGATTAAGAATGCGTATTGAGAATGATAAAGAAAGAAAATAGGAACTCAATAATTTTTAAATATATGTCAAAGGATATTTAAGTAATTTACTTATTTCACAAATTTATTTCATTGCTTAAAGTGTCATACCAAACAAGGGATTACAAATTTAGATTAGTTAAGACTAGGATCAAAATATTTCTACCAAACAATGGTTAACTTAACTAATCTTATGACTAAACTAAACCTAGCATTAACTCTAATCATAGGCTTAAGCAATCTGTGAACCAAACAAGCTATAAAGGTGTTATTGTTGGGGTAAAATAAGTCTTTGCTTGGCTGCCCTTTTAGGTAATGAAGGACATGGAATGCTACCTCCCAATGACTATCTCTAGGAGCCTGAACATATTGACTTAATTGTTGAACAATGTAAGTCATATTCAGCCTTGTGAAGCCTATGCAAAAGAGTTTGCTAATGAGCCTCCTACATGGGTGGAGATCAAGCAATGAAGCTCTATGATCTGCTGCAAGAAGTGTCCCTTTAACCACTGGAATTGAAGTTTTTTTTTGCTTGTGACAATCCAACATCTTGTACTAGATCGATAATATATTTTCTTTGATTTAGAAATAAGCCAGTTGTTGATCTTGCTATTTCTATGCCCAAGAAGTATTTGGCTGGTCCTAAGTCTTTGATGGTTAATTGCTTGTCCAAGAAAGTCTTAACTTTTGCAATTTCTTCTTTTGATATACCTGTAATGAAGACATCATCTATATAGACCAGGAGGGCCAAAAATGTAGATCCTTGAGTGAGAGTGAACGGACAATTATCATGTAGTGATTGAGTGAAGCTATAAGTCTGCAATTGTTGTGGAATTCAGTATTCCATTGCTTGTAAACCTGCTTCAAGCCATAAAGAGATTGAATAAGCCTGCACACTTGCCTTAAAGCGGCTTTCTAATATCCAGCTAGTGGTTCCATGTATAATTTTTCATCAACAAAATCATGAAGCAAGGCATTGTTAATATCTAAGGCCACAAAAATGGTGTTGCAATAGCTAGAAACAATTTTATTGTGACTGTTTTAGCAACAGGTGAGAGTTCCTCATTGAAATCTACCCCTTCAACTTGATTATAATCCTTGGCAACCAGACGGGCTTTGTACCTTTATCAATGGTGCCATCTGGCTTTAATTTGAGCTTAAAAACCAATTTAGATCTATGGGTTTCTTACCATGAGGCAATGAAGTTAATTCCCAAGTCCGATTCTTTTCTAGAGTCTTAAGCTCCTCTTCCATAACCCTTACCCAATCTAGAGATTGTGCAACTTCAGCATAAATCTAAAGTTCCTACATTAAAGAAAGGTTAGCCATAAAACACAGATGTGCATCATTAAGATATCAAGCTTTGGTAAAAATGGTGTATCAGAAGTAAAAGTAGGAATGAAAGGTATAATGGTACTATAATTAGTTTCAAAATTATGAAGCCAACTTGGTAGTCTCACTTGTGTAGTACTTCTTTTGACAACTGCAAATGGAAAAGAGTTACCTGATGAAGTAGTGGCAGGGGATGTTACTGGTTGAGTAGTGGGCAACTGCAAAGAAGAGGCAGAAGTAAAGGAAGGTAAATAAGATTTCACAACTGGATGTGGCAATGAAACATCAGAAAGTAAAGAATGATCGATATTTTTGTATAGAAATATATTCTCGTGAAAGAGGACATCTCTAGATGTAAAGATGTTTTTGTTTTGTATATCATAAAGTTTGAATATCTGCTGACCAGTAGCCTTAGATAAACACTTTTAATAGTTATGGAGTCAAATTTTTCTTGTCAAAAATTCATGTTCTTGGCATTAGATAGATAACCAAAAATTTTAAGGTTCTCCTAAGTTGGTTTAGTAGAAAAAAATAACTTATATGGTGTGTTCCAATCCTACAATGCAATTGGTAAACTATTTATAGGAAAGGCAACATGTAAAATAGATTCTACCCAAATGAATGATGGTAATCCAAACTGGAAAGGCAAAGCCCTTGCCACTTGCAATAAGTGTCTATGTTTCGTCTCTATATAACTCCCTTTTGTTGTGAAGTGTACACACATGATCTCTAAAGAATTGTGTCAAAAAAAGCCAATAATTCTTGACATGCCTTACTAATAAATTCTGACCCATTATTTGATATGAAAATCTTAATTCTTCTGTTAGATTGTATTTCCGTTTGCTTAAAAAACTTAGCTAAGAGGTACAATTTGAGACTTATGTCTCATAAGGAAAATCCAAATGGTCATGCTATAATCATCAACCAAAGTTATAAAATAATGGGCACCATGTAAAGATTGATGTCTATTTGGTGCCCAAATGTCTACATGTACCAAGCCAAAAGGTTCTATCACTCTAGAGCTGCTGATAAAAAAAGGTTGTTTTGTTTGTTTTTCCATAGAACATATTTCACAAGAGACATAAGGAACAAACGAGTCTTTATTGATAAAAGGTAAATGGGTAAGTACATGATAGGAGGGATGCCCCATCTTATTATGCCCCATCTTATTATGCCAAATGACTGAATCATCAGTTGGTACATTATTCTCAGTAGAAACATTTAAAGCATTAGCAGCAGAAACATTATTTAGTGTTACATATCAAGCACATACAAATTGCCTACTACTATTCCAAAAGCAATATTTATTCTACCCTTCAAGTCCTATATTTAGAGCAATCAGTGAATGTGAGTTTAACATCATTGGTTTTAGTCAGTTTACTAATAGATAATAGATTGTGCTTAAAAGTGGGCAAGTAAAGAACATTGGTAAGCTTTAGTGCATTGAATAGGTTTATATGGCCAACCATATTAACATGTACAGTTGACCTATCTGGTAAATGGACTTTGACAAGTTGAAATGTTGGTAACAAGTTACTGAACATCCTTTTATTTGCACATGTAACACCCCTTCACATAACCAAGAACCGTCCCAATTACATGAAAGAATATTACAATGCATGAGACCAAAAACCGGTTAAACTTAAAATTCGTTTATACATTATGACCATGATAACTTTGATAAAACATAAAATAATAAACAATACTGAAATTAAAAATTTACATTTATATAAATAGGGCTAACACTTGCCCAAAAGTTTACAAAAGAATATTTGAATAATTAGTTACAAGATTATATGTCCTTACAATTAAAGCATGTACACTAGTAACTAATCTTATCTCCTAACAAAACAATTAAAAAGTGTTATATCACTAACTCCTAAAGTGTTTGTCCTTTGCTCTTCCTCTTAAGCATCTTTTCTATCCTTCTTATGTACGGCTCCAAAGGGCACGTGAGAGACAAAACACATACACAAAGCTTATCTCACTTACTGATACATAACAATATATTAAATATAATAACAAGTGTATGCATGACCATTTAGATATGCATGTCAATATATATGCATGGACATGTGATTTTATCATGTACAATAAAGGTATTTCATTTTGCATGTCATGCCACAACTAACAAAACATTTCTCATTAAAACAAGTCTCATAACCGCGTACCTTTTTTCATCATTGCCAACTAACTTTAAACAAGACTAAAATAGATACAGGCAGTCTACGGCTCACTCCGAAGCCACTTAGAACACATGTCTAAAGGATTAAAATTGTTTCATTTCTAAGGGAGCTCACTTGAGCCTTACCCTTAATTGTACAATTTCATTCTTGCATTGGCCAACCTAGGCCTCTTGATACCATAAAACATTAAACGGTATATCATCTCTCCTTACTTTAGTCCTAGTCAAAGTATTTGACATAAAAATTCTCATTTAAACATCAAGTTTCTCACCCCATATGTGAACCATATGTTTATAACATCTCAATATGTATTCTCTTGCAATAACAACTCAAATGCACATTATTTTCATTAAAAAAAAATTCATGATTCATTTAACGGAAAAATCAAAATTTAGTTTATAAGTAGTTCACAGCGGTGAATACACACTCATGCCCGTGACACTTCCCTTTCATAGGTTGCTTGGCCTTGAACCATGTGATGACACATCTTATGAATGTTTTTGTTCAAGAATCACCACCCAATCACACTCGCGAACCTTGTGAATTTTCCAAAAAGTGCACTTTAACACTAAAATTATCATTTCACATGCAATACCTAAGGTTTACTAATGTAAATCACACTACCAACACTGATTCCAACATATGTTCCTTCATTTGTTTACCAATCAATTACATGCATAAAATCAACCAAGAAAGGATTAAATACCCTCACACACATTATGACATACCTTAACCCTCATAAATTCATTGTTAATGCAATCCAACCATCATGCATTTTAATATATAAAACACACAAATGTAGCCATTACATTTAATATGGAATTATGTACAAACGTCACACAAAAGGGAGCCTCAAAAACCCTTGATTTATTCCTTCAAGCTTTTTCCCTCTTTTGAAGGGGAGCTTCCTCTCCAATCACGGTCCCTAACACATAATAATAATCAAAACACTATTAAAACCCAAGATTCCCTAATGGTTCCACCTTACTTTTAACCCACATTTAACAAAAGAAGAGTTTTCCTAACCCTAACCCTAGGTTAACCTTAACCGAACTTAAACTCACTACAAAGATACCATCAAAGGAAGAATGAGAGAAAAAAAGAGCATTTACTCAAATCTAAAAGTTATAAGGGTTAGGGACTCGAAATCCTCACTTCAAGCCCACACCACTTCCTCTCCAAGCTATTCTCCTTGCTAAATCTCTTTTCACTTTGATCTCCTCACAAGATATTGCATTTTCTAATGGATTTAGGTGAGTTTGAATGAAGATTTGGATATATGAGTCTCAAATCCCTTGAGGGGTGATAGGAGTTAGGGTTCGTTTTGTAAAACATGGAGGAAACAGAGAGTTGTTCGCTTTTTTATACCCCAATTCACGGTCGTGACTATAAATTCATTGGTGTGAATCACCACTCAACATAAAGAAAACCATGACTCAAACTTACTAGGTGTAAAATACATGATTCACGATCGTGACTATATCTTCACGAGCATGAATCACTTGCAGTTTCATTTTCTCTTATTTCTTATCTTTCTCTCCAAGATCTTAACCTCTCAACTCCAAACACAAGTTAAGACATGACCTCACATCCATAAAAACACCTAGACCCTATTTTACGGGCATGACAGCACAAATGTGATTAGTGGCTCCATTATCAATAATCTAGTAGCTGAGATTTCTTGCTTTAGAAATCTCCTTATGCACTATACCTACAAAATCGCCACTAACTTGAACAAAATGCATGTAATTATCTATCTGCATATGGTTACTTTTCATATACTTAGATATCTCATGTTTTATCAAATTAGCAATATTCTATTGAGCTTTCCACTGATCTTCTCCAGCAACTTCTTTGTCTTATTTATTTTCCACCATATTTGCTTAAACCTTTCTTTGATATTTCTATCTTCTCTGTTTCAACTCATTATACCACTCTGGAACACCTATAAGCTTTAAACATGTTTCTTTAATGTACCCGGGCTTCTTGCAAAAATCATAGAACTTGTCTTCATCTTTTCCTGAATCTTTTTTCTTGTAACCTCATTTATTAGTGCCTTGTTTGTCACCTTGAATGGCCCTTGTAATCATAACATTCCATTTTGTTACTTTCTCCATATTCATGTTTATCAGCCTCTACCTTTCAACCCTTAACACCATTGAATGAGCTTTGCTTACAGATGGCAGTGGATCTAGCATGAGTATCTGATTCCTTGCATTGTCAAAGTCATTTCTTCTATTATTCTTGTCATTCCACATTCATATTTCCCACATGAACAATGAGGCATTGGACTCAAAGCACTCATCGCATCCCAAAGCTTTCTAATTCTAAGCCTTATATAGTATGCATTCATAGTAAGATTCCCTTGTCTTATGGACTAAATTTCTCTTTGTAATTGATACAATTGTGGTCCATTATATACTCCCCAAAATTTTCTTCTAATTCTCTCACAACTCTCTAGCAAAAGAAGTATATATGAACAACTCAACTATTTCTTTATTCATTGCATTTAGAAGCCATGAAATCACCATTGAATCAACCCTACTCCATTATTCATACTCCTTTGTTCCCTAATCTGGTATTTCAGCTTTTCCTTCAATAAAATTCAACTTATTTTTTGTCTTTAAAGCAATTTTCATCAAATGACTATATGTCAAATAATTGTTTCCATTTAAAAGATTTGTAACCAATACCATTACTAGATTATCCGAGGATTGCAAATGAAAGGAATCATCATGATTGTTAATTATATTCTCTTCGTTTTGACGGTGATTTCTTTGATTTTCATTCATTTTCTCAATTCGACTCAATCACAGAGTAAAGAGACAAATAAAGCAAAGATCGAACAAAGCCAACAACAAACACATATTGATTTTCACCGATACAAAGAAAATAAAAAGTAAATTCTCCAAAAAATGAAGTATTACTTAGCTCAACTCGAGCTTGATTCCCAAAGCTCTGAAACCATGTAGAACTTGTGAACTTTAGAAATTAGTGAATAATATTCCGCATTCTCACTGAAGACAAGAAAGGTTTATATACAGAGTGTAGCTGAAAATAGGAAGAGAGAGAAAAACAAATAACTACCTCCTAACAACTTTTACATTTCTCGCCTACTATACTATTAATGAAATGATGTGTTTAGCATCAATGATAAGTTACACTACTACTAAACGACATGAAGAATAAAAGGGAACGACACCAATATAACAGCTCTCAACACAACTGTCATCGAGCTAACTTCGGTAGGTCTGTTAGTATTGAGTGTGTTGTGGCTGGTCACCATAATATCTTCAGTTTTATTTTTATCAGTGAATCTTCAACAACAGCGGAGGAACCTCAAGCCTTGAGGATGACTATCAAGTTAAAGACAAAATACAAAAAGGAGGATCCCTCTCTATCATGTTGTGCAATTAGAAAAATTAAGCTAGTTGAGTTTTATCTTATAGACTATTATGTAAAAAGAAGTTTTGAATGCTCTTGTGGAATTTTTGATTTTATGCTTAAACTTGACCTGTTCTGATAAGATGTTCTCTAAAACATTCCATCACTAAAATTAGGCGATAGGTTTATGATGCACACACTAAAGACTGCTAGTATCATCGATGGCAGTTGAAATTTAACAGGCATACTTGTGATCTTATCATGATGAGAATATAGTAGTGCAACAACCAAATTCATTAATGTTACTGGAGTATTATAAAACATCAGTCCGCATTAATATAGTTATAATCAATCTTAATGTACTTATCACAAACAAGTATTGCACAGTTTTAATTTTTAAATACTTCTTCTTGTGAACAAGAATCCTGACTATCCTATAATTTAATTGCTGGCAGCTACTCTTGAGTTATTTACCCCCTTCACGTGACTTGTGGGAAAGGGAGCTTACTGAGAATAGGCAAAAATATGCCAAGCTAAAAGAGGAACTCTTATCGAGTCCTGTAAGTTGCTGATGCCATTTCACATTGTACTTGACATCTTAATTATAGTTGCAGATGCATTTCTTACTGCACATATTCCATCAGGAACTTTTTTGGTTGGTGCCTTAATCGTTACCATGCACTAACCAAAATTTTGAATCTAGACAGTCAGAGCTCATTAAGGTAAATGATGATGCATTGAATTCTGATGAAGTGAATGCTGAAAATGACGTCTCTGGACCACTTAAGCGACATGGAATTTCTCATGAAGATCACCCCTTGAGTGTTGGTAAGGCCAGTCCTTGGCATCAGTACTTTCAGGTAAAACTCTTTTTCATCCTTAGAGCTTCTTGTACTTAACTGGAGCCATTGTTCACCATGACAAGCACTTTGTTTATAGCACACAGAGATTGCAGATCAGATTGACCGTGATTTGCAGCGAACTCACCCAGATATGAAATTCTTCTCGGGGGACACATCATTTAGTAAGAAAAACAGGGTACACCCCTCACCATCCACTTTTTTCTGTGTCTTTCAATGCATTTAGGCGGTGTCCCCACAAGTTTAATAGCATGTCAAAAAGTTCTTAGTTTATTCCATGTCAGCTTCTCTTGCTCTTTACTTTTATTAGCCACTGGATGAATTCTCACAAAGTCCTTGTCTTGTTGCACAATGGTACAATAGAAAAACAGTAGTTGCAGCGGTTAGCAACAATAAAGATACAAATATAAATTCTCTCCTACTAAATTCTGCGATGAATTCTAAACTGCAGGATGCAATGAGGAATATTCTTCTCCTATTTGCCAAACTAAATCCTGCTATTCGTTATGTTCAAGGCATGAATGAGGTCTTGGCACCAATATTTTACATATTTAGTACTGACCCTGATGAGCAAAATGCTGTAAGATAAATCTGTCCCATATAGTTTCACATTTACTTAAGATATTAGTCTTTCTTTTTTTGATAATTGAACATGTTTTTTCAAAACACAAAAAAAAAACTAAATAGATAAAGACTTACCATAAAAGAGAGAACAACTCAATTAATCTCCTTCTTCCCTCATGCAGGCAAATGCAGAAGCAGATAGTTTTTCTTGTTTTGTCCGGCTACTAAGTGACTCGGTGGATCACTTTTGTCAACAGTTGGACAATAGTCCGGTTGGTATCCTGGCAACTCTCTCCCGATTGACAGACTTATTTAAAGCAAATGATGAGGAATTGTGGCGGCATCTTGAATTTACAACCAAGGTAAGTTAAGCTCAGATGCTCATTTGAAGAGCTTTTATCTAGAGCAAATGTTACTTTCATGTGTCATTTTATTTCCTGCAAATATTTCTTTCATGTGTCATTTTATTGAACTAATGTTAGTGTTCTTCCCGGAAGCTTATACAAGTCACATAATGATCAGGTTAGGCCACAGTTTTATGGATTCAGGTGGATCACATTGCTACTTACTCAAGAATTTGACTTCCACTCCATTTTAAGAATTTGGGATTCTCTTCTAAGTAATTCATTTGGTGTTCAGGTACTTCTTTTTGCAACCTCCCACACACAATTACAGAGTGAGCAGTAACTACGGATGGCAGTGGGGCGGGAGGGGGACATTCCTCACTTTCTTTCTTGTTACTTTAACAGGAGAAGCAAGCGGGGATTCTACGTCCTGTTTGGAGTGGATCTCCATAGGGGATGTGGAATCACCACCCCGTTGTCATCTTGAGTGCTGATGCCATTGCTCACTATAATAGGTGATCTATAAAAATAGTAATTTATGGGGAGGAGAACTTTTTTTTTTTTTCCTTGCAGGATATGCTTCTGCGAATTTGTTGTGCAATGCTATTATGTGTGAAAAGCAGGCTATTAAGTGGGGATTTTGCTGCAAACTTGAGGCTTTTGCAGCACTACCCCGATATCAATATAGAACACCTTATCCGGGTAGCTCAGGATCTCAATTCTGATACTTGAACCTTATCCTTTTGTCTCTGTAAATTATATGCATTTTGTAAACAACAGTGTAATATCAAGCTCTGTAAGGAGAAACAAGTTTTGAAAGAATTACTCTTCATTTCCTTCACCTAAACATTTTGTTTTTTCATGGCCTATTTGACCAGCATAAAATTAAAAATTAGCACTGGCATTGGACTTTAATGTTAATCATTGAAGAATTGAAAAAAATTGAAAAAATAACTATATAGTTTGATAGAAATAAAATTGAGAGAGCAAATAACATAATTTTAAAACTAAAGAAGGTATTAGTGTATTATATCAAATCTCAGAGAGTAAATAATAATTATCCCTTAAAATTATAATATATATAGTATTTTTATTATAATTAAATAAGTTAAAAATTTTAATAAAGTTTAAAAAATTAGGTAAAATTTTCCGTTATTCGGTAAATTACCAAAATTTTGAATTTAGTAATTGGTAACTTAATTTTTTTCAGTCCAGTAATTAGTAAGATATTTTTGAAGAATTCGGAATTCGGTAACCAAATTACCGAATGTTCACTCCTATGGAAAATGTGTTATAGAGTGCTTCCATATTGGATAGATTTAAGTTATAGATGAAGGATTGACTTTTGAAAAAAATAATCTCCATTTGTCTTCCATGGAATAAGCTAACCACATGAAATGCATTAAATATAAGAGAAATTTTTAGATAAATTCAATATATTACATTATTATAGATTAATCCATTCATATAATGACATGTATTCACATTAAATAATATGAATAAAATCATTAAACTTATAATTTTATGATTAAATTAGTATATAAATGACGTTGTAAACTAAATTTATCTAAAAAATTCTTTAAATTTAATTTTGTCTATAGAAGAAAGGAACCTACCACAAAAGTCATATTAGAAAGAAGATTTTCTAGTAAAAAAATTAGAAGAATACCAGTACTTTCTCATACACTTCTAATGAAAAAAAATATATATTTCTTTTCTTAAAAATATTAAATTTTATTATAAAAATTAATGGTATTTTATAAGTGAAAAGATTTTTTTTTTTACATAGAAAGTGCATGATGGAAGTTTATAAGAAAGTATTGGTAGCATTTCTAAAAAAGAAATTAAATGCTAGAATTCCTCAACCCTACATATTACAAAAAAAAAAAAAAATTACCCAGGGATTATGATATAAAAGATCCGATTGCTGAATCCCAATATAAAAAAAGCTATTTTATTTCTTTTTGACATAAACACATAAAAATATTCTCTCAATAAGCCAAAATTATTTATGGGTCCACAAATTAATGAAATTATAAATATTGACTTAAATATAGTTAAAGTAAATTAATTTCGACAAAACTAAATAAGTCATAAAAGACAAATTTTTTTACTAGGGCGAGAAATGCAAATTATCTTTTCTATATCACTTTTTTTTTTTTACTTTCTTTATTTTCATATTCATATTTTTTAATTTTATATAATTCAAATGAGAAAAAATAAAAGTAAACGTCATGAAGATATATACTAGGGCACAGTAAAAAGCACCATATATATGCTTCTTGCCTGAACAGCTAAACTACATTTTTGTTTTCTTTAACATGGCAGCATAAGATTCAATTGCTTGAAAAAGTTTTTAAAAAAATTATTTGCACAAATTAAGATTTAGGATGAGCTTACAAAAAGGGGTCTGAGATCAATTAGGATTTAGGATGATATTGCACAATTAAATAGGTTGAGCTTTATTTTCTCCAAACAAAAAATAATAATTAAAAGCTTTTTCCCTATCGTCATAGTTGAAATACAATTTATTGTCATTTGTTTTACCAATACCAAATCCACTCCCAAAGCTCAAAAAATAAGAACATAATTTATCTAACAACTACTTTCTTGATATAATATATATATATAATAGATTTGTAAAATAAATCCAAACAACAGCAGAAGCAGAAGTATAAATAAATAAAATCATGTTGTTATAGAAAAATAGAATCGTTAGCCACCTCTCTGACTTACCTGCTACTAAAGCATTACATAGCTCATTATAATTTTATAAGAATTCCTTCAACTTCCATTCTACAAAGTCTCTTTCCTTTTTCTTCACATTCTTGTTTTCATCAAGCAACATCAGCAACAACAACATCTGCAACCATTCCACCCATCATTCTTCCCCTTTTTGGGTCTATGGTCGTCTTCATATTCATTGATTTTATTAAGAGTTCTTCAGCTAATGCTCATAGACGCAAAAGCTTCTTCTTCAATTGAGGTTTGCAGTCCTTTTTTATAATTATTTTTCCTGGAATTATATATTTGAAATAATTAGAGGGTGGTGCAATTATGGATGAAGAAAGAATGGCTCCTCCTGTTTTGCTTCATGGAATACTCCATGTCGCCATCTTTCAGGTTGTCAGGCTTGCTGGTCCTGGTTGCTGCATGTTTTTTTGCAAGGTATTTATTTATTTATTTTATCAGTCTAGTAAAATCATTTCCATCATTTTCAGGATCAACATCTGCATTATATACTAATCACGAGAGTTAATTACAATATTCGTTCTATTATGAACAATTTTAATATTATATTTTTAGAGTATTAGGTGCTGTTAAATTTGATCATGTCTAAAAAGTTGCACTCCACCTTTGTTTATACTTTGTAAAAGTGCGTTTGATTCAACTTTTTAGAGTAGTTGATAATTGTTTGTTATTCAACATTTACTAAAACATGTTTGATAAAACATCTCAACCAGTAGTTCATAGCTTCGAAAAAAATTTCATTTTTCAATTTTTTCTTGATTTATTTATTTTTATTATTAAGAATATATTACTCTTATAAATTTTATTAATTATAAAATGCTTATTTACTTCAAATTAATTTTTTCAATCAATAAATTATTTATAATTATAAATATAAAAATATTATAAATAATAGTTAAACTAGTAATATTGTTTATTTTTAAATGATAAAAATTATTAATCTATTTTTAATTGATTAATATATTAAGCATAAATTATATTTAATTAATTAATTATATTTATAAATTATATTTATTTATTTAAACTTTTATTAATAATTCATTATGTTTTATTATGTTTCATATATGATATAAAAATATATATCTTGAATAAAATAAATTATATATATGTTGATAATTTGATATTCCAACAGTATCATCTAAATTAGTTTTAATAAATATTAATCTCAATCGGCTATTACTTATTAACCAATGCCTAAATCTTTTTTATAACTATATAATAATTTAAAGAAAAGAATAAAAAAAACACCTAATTTTCATACATTTGACTACTAGTTCTTATTGTTTATTGTTTAGCGTATAATTAACATAGCTTTCTGGTTTATTCATGCTCTAAGATAAGTCCTGGACTTGCAATTTTCTTCAAGTACTGCATTACATCTATTCAATATTTAAATTCGGAAATTAAAGGTCAAATAATTGCTATAATCAAATTCAAAAATAAATTATTGAGAATGAATGAAACTCATGTTAAAAGTGATTTTGATTTACCACCAACTTTTTCCTCATTAAACGAAACTTATAAGGAAGTTGAAAATTAAAATAGTAAATACGTTGAGGATAATAGTGTTGAATATTTTTGAAATTCCATTTATTTAGTTATAGATAGATGATGTTATCGAGTATTTAAATTTCCTTCTTGATTGGTTAGTATCTACAATCATCTACTTTGGTATCCAATGTACAATTACGTGCCTAAGAGTGTGCATCGATTTGAATCGAACTGAACTCTTCAAAGAAATAATATGATTTGGCAAAATAACAAAAAAATTCCATTAACCAAATCGAATTTGCACTATTAGCCCCCTCTACAAACACAAACCAAATTATGATAAAGTTCTAGTTGGATTTTGCACACCCCTATAAATACCTCTCTAGATCATCATTCAATTTCAATATACATAATGAACTATATTTCCTTTCTAAATCTCTCCTTCTTACATGGTATCAAAACTATCCTTCGAATTTTAGCACTGTGAGTCAATCTTCCTTGTAAAGGATAATAGTTTTGAATATAAATTGAATTTCAAATGTTATTCATAACCATTATTTAACAGAAGATACTCATTTTATTTTTAAATTTGTTTTAAACAACGAAATTCAGATGAATTGAATTTCAATTAAAAGCTTAATATTTATTAAACCTGATCCATAGACTTCAAAATTATAAGATGGGTGTTGATGAAATGTGGATTATGTGTTGTCCAGATTCTAGAAAAGATTGAAGAGACTCTTGTATGTGGAAAAGCTTTCTCCATATTATATGCAACCATTGACTTAGACAAAGCTAGAATTGGCCGAACTAGACAATTAGAACATGCTCGCTCCGATCCAAAGTGGCATGAATCTTTCTACATTTACTCTGCTCATATGGCTTCAGATATTATATTCTCCATCAAAGTAAAAGATCCGATTGGAGCCCAAGTAATTGGACGAGCATATTTGCCTGCTGCAGAGCTTCTCAATGGAAAACCAGTTGATAAATGGCTCAAACTCTTGAAGAACAATCATAAACCTCTACGCAGAGCTGCAAAAATTCATGTCAAAGTTGAATTTTTTGATGCAACTAAAGCAAGTATCTGGTGTAAAGGAATTACAAGTCCTAAATTTCCGGGGGTACCCTACACATTCTTCCCACAAAGAAGTGGATGCAGAGTTACCCTTTATCAGGATGCTCATGTTCCTGATGAATTTGACCCTAAGATCAGTCTTACTGATAATGGGAACTGTTATCAACCACACCGATGTTGGGAAGATATTTTCGACCCCATTTGTGGTGCAAAGCACTTTGTTTACATCACAGGATGGTCTGTGTATACTAAAATCACCTTGGTAAGGGATCCAAGGCGGCAAAAAGAGGGTGGAGACATGATTCTTGGGGAGCTGCTGAAGAAAAAAGCTGATGAAGGTGTCAGGGTGCTAATGCTTGTGTGGGATGATAAAACTTCTTTGAAGTTACTAAAGAAAGATGGAGTAATGGCCACACATGATGAAGATACCAGAAGCTATTTCCATAACTCGAATGTTCACTGTGTGTTATGCCCGCGAAATCCTGATAATTGGAAGTACATTATACAAGATATTGAAATTTCTACAATGTTCTCTCATCATCAGAAGACTGTGGTGTTGGATAGTGGAATAATATTGGGTGATGGAGAATCAGAAAAAAGGAGGATTGTGAGTTTCATTGGCGGTATTGATCTTTGTGATGGGAGATACGATAATCCTTCTCATTCCATTTTCAGGACTCTGGATACTCTTCATCAGAATGATTTTTATCAGCATTGTTTAGCCCATGCATCGATTAACAAGGGAGGACCGAGGCAGCCTTGGCATGATATCCATTGCCGATTAGAAGGTCCTGTTGCTTGGGATACACTGTCAAATTTTGAGCAGAGGTGGAGAAAGCAAGGTGGGAATAAGGAATTGCTTGTTCAGGTAAAACAATTTGATCAGATATTTGTGACTCCAGATTTTGATATGTTTCCTGAAGATCATGATGAAACTTGGAATGTTCAATTGTTTCGGTCGATTGATGGTGGAGCTGTCTCTGATTTCCCTGATGATGATCCTGAAGCCGCTGCCAGAGCTGGTCTCGTCAGTTGGAAGGATAATATCATCGACAGAAGCATTCAGGATGCTTATATCAATGCCATTCGGCGAGCAAAGAATTTCATTTACATCGAAAATCAGTATTTCATCGGAAGCTCATTTAGCTGGAAGTCATCAGAAGACATAAACATTAAAGAGGTTGGTGCTTTGAATCTCATACCGAAAGAACTATCACTAAAGATTGTAAGTAAGATCAAAGCTGGGGAAAGATTTTCAGTCTACATTGTCATCCCAATGTGGCCTGAGGGTATTCCTGACAGTGGATCTGTTCAAGCAATATTGAAGTGGCAAAACAAGACAATGGAAATGATGTATAGTGACATAGCTGAAGCCCTCCATGCCAATGGTCTCGACTCAAATCCCAAGGACTACTTATCATTCTTTTGCCTCGGTAATCGCGAGGCCAAGTATTCATGGGAATTTGCTCCTCCTGAAAGACCTGAGCATAATTCACAATACAGTAGAGCACAGGAAGCTAGGCGGTTCATGATCTATATTCATGCCAAGATGATGATTGGTAAGTTAAAATTGAGTAATTTTTGGATAGATTTTCAAATTTTCAAGTTGAATGTAACCATGTAGTTATATCTTATTACAAATTGGCATGTGCAGTGGATGACGAATACATAATCATAGGATCCGCAAACATAAATCAAAGATCGATGGACGGTGCAAGAGATTCAGAAATAGCAATGGGAGCATACCAACCAAATCACTTAGTTGACAAGAATCAAGCAAGGGGTCAAATTCATGGGTTCAGAATGTCGCTATGGTACGAGCACCTACGCAGGTCTGATGAATGTTTTCGGCAACCTGAGACCCTGGAATGTATTCAATTGGTAAACAAAATTGCTGGCAGAAACTGGGATCGCTATGTCTCTGAGGATTTAGAACCTGATGATTTGTCAGGCCATTTGCTTACTTATCCCATAGGAGTTGCTACTAATGGAGATATTGTTGAACTCCCTGGAATAGAATTTTTTCCTGATACCAAGGCTCGGATTTTTGGGTCGAAATCGGATGTGCTCCCTTCCATCCTCACTACTTGATGCTCAACCCTTCTACTTGCAGGTAGCAATATACACAATATAATTGAAAAGATGGAATAAATTACAAAAACATCATTTGTTAATATTGTTATGATTCGGATGAAATATTATTTAGTTAATTTTCTCCCATGGTCTCTGAAATTTGGCACATTTCATACTTTAGTCCCCCAACTTCAAAGAAAAGAAGCAAGGAATTCTTGAAATCAGAATGGAACAAAGAAAAGAAAGGCCGCAAGATTGTAATTGAAAAGTGACAGAAACCAAAGACCAAATGCAGAAATGAACTCCTAAACAAAGCTAAGCATAAAAATTCATGATAAGTAAGGGTTTTGGGAATGAAATTAAAATGGAGTAAAGGGGCTATAAATTTTATATATTAAATAGGTACAAAAATATTTTTGAGACAAATTTATTATAAAAAAAGAAAAAAGGAAAATCACCCTTCCGTTATATACGACTATTTTTTTATTTTTTTTAATAGAATTTGGGTAGTTATGTAACGAATTTTTTTTGGGTACATTTAAATAAATTTTATTATTATTATTATTATTATTATTATTATTATTATTATTATTATTATTATTATTATTATTATTATCAAATATGGGCCTTAAATTCAATAGGCCAATGGGGTATGGTTATACCCACTGCAGAAAATCAAGTGTTATTCCAGTTATGTTGGCTGTTTGCTTCACCTTCCACTCCAAGCCAGCCACTCATATTCTGCCAAAGCTGCCACATAATAATTCATTTTTTTTTCTTTTTTGGAGGGCCCATGCTTCATTCAAGATTTAACTAAGAGCAACTCCAACCAACAACAAATTGGTACAAAAATAAGAAAAAAAAATAAAATTGTATAAAAATTTTCATCTCCAACCGAACACCAAAATTGTATAAAAAATAGTGTTAGCTACAGTATCACGTCATATTTGGCGTTGCACTGTAGTTACGTCAATTCAGATTAAAAGAAAAAAAAAAAGAGCAGAAAGAAGAAGAAGAAAGGGAAAGGGAAAGGAAAAGAGAAAGGGAGAGAGACAAATAGTGGGCACGGCAGTTTTGTAGGTTTTTTTTAAGTTAAATATTTTTATTTATATTTAAAAATAAAATTTTTAATTTTTAATTACCAAAATTTATATTTTTTTATAAATAATTTAATTATATTTGAATAAATAAAATTTTAATTAGTAAATATATTTTAATTAATATTAAAATACATTTAATTGAAAAATTAAATAAAATTAATGTTAGTAAATTGAAAATTAATTAATAGTAAATTGATGTTTAATTAATAGTAATATTTAAATTGATTTTTTTTCTAGTTCATAATTAAATTGCAATTTAATTAAATTATATTATCCAATTAAATTATATTATAATATTTTTAATATTATGTAATTTTAAGTGCATAATAATTTCATTTCTTAATTGAATATAATTGAACAAAAAAATAAATAAAATGTAAAAAATATATAAATATAAAATGCATATATTATAATTTAAAAAAATAATACATTTATTACTAACACCAACAATTATTCTTAAAACTGTAGCGGATTATGATCTATGGATATGACATGCATATTTTGGTATGTCGGGCACAAATAATGACATTAATGTCTTGGAGTCATCACATTTATTTTCTAATCTTACTAAGGTATTGATCCTCCCGCTTATTATGTTATACAAGGAAAAGAATATAATATGGGTTATTATTTAGCCAATAATATATATTCAAAATGGTCTACTATTGTGCAAATAATTCATGAGTCGCGCGGTCCGAAGAAAATATATTTTGCAATGAGACAGGAGACTTGTAGAAAAGATGTTGAGCGTACATTTGGAGTTCTGCAATCACGATTTGCAATTATTGTAGGGCCAACACGATTTTGGAGAAAATAAGTGTTGCATGATATAATAACTGCATGCATTATCATGCACAATATGATAATTGATGATGAACGTGATCTAAATGCACCAATTAATGAAACAGTGAATGCACTTGATCCTATAGTTGAAATGGCAGTGGATGAAAATTTTCGATTTCAACAATTTCTTATTCGACATAAACAAATCAAAGATAAAGATACTCATATTGCGATTCGTAATACATTAATAGAGCATTTGTGGGAGCAATATACTAATTCAGATGATTGAATCAATAGTAATATTATTTTTTTATTGTAATCTTGTATTATTAATTATTCAATGTCAAATTTTTTTTTATTGTGTTTTTAATAAATCTGCGTTTTATTTAATATTTTTTTATTTAAAAATTTTATTAATATTTGATATTAAATTGAATTTATATTTTATAATATTATTAAATAATAAAATTTTTAATATTGGATGAATATATTAAAAAAATAATTATTTTTTAAAATAATTATGTAGTCTAAAATTAATAAAAAAATAATATAAAATAAAGTATAAAGATGAATATATATAAAATATTCTTTTTTGTGTAAAAAAATGGTGTAATTGGTTGGAGATAAATTTACTGTAGTTATACCATTTTGATGTAAAAGTTACAATATTTTGATGCAACGGGTTGGAGATGGCCTCACAGAGCTATAAATAATTTAGTATTACTAATCTATAATAGAGATATTTTTTTATTTTTTCAAAGGATATTTTATATTTGTTTCATTACCCGTTACTTTCTTAAACATTTTAATCAGATTATATTTATCTTATTATACATTACTTGCAAAAAAACCACTTTACATTTTCAAATGACGAATGATAAGGTACATGCAACACACAATAAGTCTGTAAATCCGAACTGTTGATTTAATAATGATTAATGAACAATTGAGGCTTCAAGAATATATGATTAACTGAGTAATTGAAATTCTTAGTTTTATTATCATTTATTCTTAAAGATCGATTTAATTTAGTATGAAATTTTAAAAAATTTAGAAAAAAAAAATCATCGATATAAGTATTTAAATATTTGAGTTCCGGCCAACAAATAAAATATAAACTACAGTTTATGAATAAAAAAATTGCAAAAGTGTATGTAAATGAAATTTATTTAGTTTTAAGCAAATCTAACAAATGGGTGATTTTAGAATCATAATAGGATAACGAATCAATAATTGATGAAAAACTTACTAACTAAAAATTGAGGGCCCTGAAAATCAGTCTTTGGATTCCCATTTAGGAAAAGACCAAATTAACAATTAATTCATGTTTGCAATACATGGTTTTGGTGAATTTGAAGTAAGACTACCCATATAGACTACCCAAAGACTGATTCCCTTATCCAACAATGTAATATAAGATTCCCACATAGTACAAGCTTGGGCTAATTTGCCATTTTATCCATGAATATTCATTAAGAAAGTTTCGAATTTGTTTATCACCAAACCAAATCAGTACCATTAAATGAAAATATATTGTTATTATAATGTTTTATTTTATTAAAACTATTCATAAGACTCTAATTAAATTATTAATAATCTGCCGTCTATATAAATAAAAGTTACTTTGTATATATTGTTAATTTAATTATTGTATGAACAAATATACACGAATCTATCATAGACGACTAATTTATAAATATCCAACATAAAAATCCAAGAAATAGCACCTTTCTGCTTGTCGATATACTTTAGGTTTTCTGAAGTTCAATTTTTTTCATTATTATATTATATTCTATCAACTGACGAATTTGATGAATTTTTGAAGAGTGCACGCATCCAAAAAGAGTAGTTCCCAGTTTCCACAATATTCCACATCTTGAATACAAGTCCAAGCTAATAAATTAGAATTATTATTTGAAATTCTTTTTATATAATTATATATTTATGAAAGAGGGTTAAAAAAATTACTATTTATTAGCGTATTATAATAATATTTCAGAAATTTAAAAATTATAACATCGGGTGTATTTATTTTATAAAAAATCGTTAGATTAAAATAAAATAACTAAAAAATATATAATTTACTTTTTGATATTTGATATATTATATTAATATTTTTTAATTAAAATATAATATTTTTTTGACTAACAATGAATATTTTAAAATTTAATAAAATAACTATATAGTTAAATAGAAATAAAATAAAATAAATTAATTTTATAATTTTTTAACGTTAAAAATATAATATTATATTAATTATGTTTTATTATTTTGTTTTCTGTAATTAACCTTTATACAAACTGCCATTGTATTTATTTTAAAAAAATATATTTAAATTATATGATATTTCTATTTTATAAATAATATATTTATAATAATTATATTTTCTCTCTTCTCTCTCCTCCCTCTTTCTATCTTCCATTCTCTCTCTTCCACTTTGTCTCCTCTCTCTCTTTCTTTTTTTTTCTCTCTTCCTCTTCTCCTCCCTCTATGCCGCCTCCCTCTCTCTCTTCTCTCTCTTTCTTCTTCTGCAACACCTATTTCAATGCCTATTGTGCCAAACTCTGAGTCTAATTCTTAGAACTACTAAAGTCCAGTTGTTCCCGCAACACCACTGTTAAAATATGCAAAAAAAAATATCCAGAGTGAGCACATGCGTTCTTCTCTCTATTCAAGCACAGCGCTTTTCAAAGCCATAAACAGCAAGATCAAATCGAAATGTAAAATTGTAGATTAAGTCAAAAGAATTTAAATTGATGCTACTATTAGTATTTGTTAAACCCCAAATGTGTATAAGAAAGACTCACTTTCGAAGACAGAAAGAAGATGAATATACAACCCCTTAATTCATGCAGGCCTCTAAACCATACAAAACATTAGCGTACTCGTCTAATCTTCCACCATCCTTATACCTGAAGTGCTTTTCTTTTATCTTCTGAAATGCATGCAGAGTGCAGATCTGATTCAAATGCTTCACATCATAAACTCTATCCCCGAAAAGCACCCTCACGATGCGAAGAAATTCTGTCAATTCCGCCGGTAGGACTCTTGGCGTCGAGCACTTGAGTAAGCAACTGAAATTGTACGCGTCGTGAAATGCTATCCAACCCATTGATGAGTTGGAATGGGTGTTGTGGAAGAAGAAAGAGAGAGGAGAGAAAGAGAAGGATAAGAGGGAGGAAAAAGGAAGAAGAAAGAGAGATCAGAGAAAGAGAAGGAGAAGAGGGAGAAAGATGGAGTGAGATAACGAGGGAGGAAAGGGAGAAGAGACAAAATATAATTTTTATGGTTCAATTTGTTTATAAAATAAATGTTGATATCATTTAAATAAATTTTTTTAAAATTACATATAACTGTAAAATTCATAATTTTTTGTATTTTTTTTTTTACTTTTAATTATAGTCAGCCCATCAAATATTCATCTAAAGGTTCAATTTCTTTTTTTTTTTTTTGTGAAAGAATGTGAGTTAAACCCAAAGCAAAAAACAAACAACTATTTTAAATTAGGAAGATAGAAACCTATCAAATTACATGTGGAGTCAAAATCTTATTAAATTAAAGAGATTAATTAAATCATAAAATAAAAAATTAAGAGACTGTTTGTAATGAATGAATAAATAAATATACATCACAATGTATATAAAAAAAATCATAAATAACATCATGATAAAATAGCAAGAAAGATGATGGGGATTGAGTAAGCCATCAAAAGCTAAATTATAAAACCTCAATTTGAGAAATAGAATCCGTTTGATATTAAGTTTATTATGTTTTTAGAGAAAAATGTTTTATTTTTAAACTTTTTGAGTTTTGAAAATTGATTTTAAAGATAAATAAGTAAATTTATGTTTTTTTTTAAAATATATTTGAAAAAAACAATTTATAAAAATTTAAAAAATCGGTTAATTAAATTAAAAAAATTTAAATATATTTTTTTAATACACTGTAATCTTAATGGTTATCGCTGTCTACACTTTTCAATAGCGATATAATTGCTTTGCTTTGCTATGAAATATTGTCGTCAATTATGGGATATTGTCTCTTTCTTTCTATCTTATTATTGCCAAAGTTCCTCTTTCTTCATTGCCGCCCTTATCTTGTTTCCTGCCTTATTTCATTATGTACCAACTAGTTTTGAGCTTTTATTTTAGGTTTGAATAATTAACTAGATTTTATTTTTCATATTAATTAAATTTTATCTTGTCTATTTTATTAAAATATTTATACATTTTAAGTGGTAAAAAATAAAGAATATATTCTCGTCTCTTATGAGCCAGGTGACAAACAGTAGTATAATGTTTTATTTCTTTTCTTACTTTTGGCCACATGTTCCTATAAATATGCAAATATTGCACTTTTTTTTAATTTTTACAATTTAAAATCGCAAATATTACACTTTTTTTAAATGTTTACAATTTAAAATGTATAATTTAAATTTAAGATATATGCAAATTAAGAGGTCTGTTGTATATATTATACCTTCTTTTTTATATAGTGTATTGATTGGTAGTGGTTAAGACATTCACTGAATCACATCTAATAGGAATCCATGATCCATGGCAGTTGGGACCAAACTACAAAAATACAATAATAAAGGGATGTAGCTCAAGACATGTGCAGCAACAGCGTATAAAATCAAAGCTCCAATACAATTGGTTGTATGTCATTTTCTAATCTTTAACTTCCTGTATTCTGGTGCGGCTACTATATTCTAAACATCATTTAAAACAAAAATAAAACTTATTAAAATAATAATTTAACTCAATTTACATAGTAAAATATTATCTTACAAATTTTAAATGCATTTTATAACTCAAACTCGAAAATCTCTTATTAAGAAAACTAAAAAATCTCTCATTAAAAAAGAAAATACTAGTATTAAATTCCAATCCTATTCTAAACCCTTGGCCCTTGTAACCAGAAAAGAAGACAGTAACTTGAACATTAAACCAACAGTTTAACAGAACTATTAATTACAGGATTATCACACTAATTAATTTATGTAATCCTGTCATCGTCTATATTTAAACCTACGATTCTGGTCCAATAAAAGATAACATAAGATAGCAAGTTGGTAACTTTTAACAAATTACATGGCCGAGTTCAAAATTTATATACATATATATCAAACTAATTTGAATTTGAGTTTTTAAATTAAATATACGGTTTTAAAAAAATAAAAATGCAATAAATACTTTCTTTTTAATATATTTTAAATACTTACATTATCAAGTTTAATTTGGAAATGTTGGTAGAGAAGGGATATAAATTTTAATGTCTAATAAAATATTGAAAAAAAAGTGGTAGATGGATTTCTTAAAAAAAATATATATATATATATACACCAATAAGTATGTTGTTGACCGACATGTATAGGAGCGGAGCGTGAGAAACACGCACGATGCAGGCCGGAGCCAACATAAATGGTGATTATATAGAGAAAGAACAGAAATTAAGATATTACCAATCTACAAGGAAGTGACATCACCCTAAGGAAACTTTCTATGCACAATCAAATACTTCTCTATCAACAGCCAATCACACTCATGCTTCAACAAATCCTCTCTTCCCTCACTTGTTTAATATACAAAAACCCCACAAAACATTTACAATTGATCCCTCGACTTCATAAATTTATTCAATTAAGTTTTTCAAATAAAATTTTATTCAATTGAGTTCTTTAATTGTCAATTATGAACTACTTTAGTTCATCAACTAAAAATTTATTCAATTAACTTACTTAATGATCATTAACTAAATATTTTATAATTTATATTTAGGAATTAAATTAGTTAAAAGTTGATAGTAAAAAGAGTTAACGATTTAAGAGACTGGGTTAAATAATTTTTTCATTAAAAAGCTCAATTTCACAAAATAATAAATTTCAAGAGCTAAAATATTTTTTTTTCCAAATAATAATAATGCCCCTCTCCCCTCCTTTTCCATGTATGATGGCCCCATTTTGGTTTTGGGTCAATTGACATTTTAATTTTAGTCTTAGTTTTTAAAGCCAATATGTTTTGTTAATTGCTGAGTGTATGTGTATATGTATTATATATATGAGATATCCCTGCGCGTTGTCTCTGCCCCCATGAAAAGAGTAAACCCCACAAAGCATATTCTCTCCAGCATACACTAGTGGTATTAAATTTCTTTCTCTTCTTCTTCTTCTTCTTCTTCCTCATCGTCATCGTCATCATCAACAACCGTGTCCTATATGCTCTGCTCACAAGGGGTGGTCTTGGCCACGGCGATGGCTGTTTCCGGCACCGTAATTCTCCTTGCTCTTCGCCTTCAAAAATCTTTACCTTTTGACCAAATTCCTCATCAGCCTTCTCATCAAGCTCTACGCTCCTGTATTTCATCAGGTATCCATAATACAAAAAAAAAAAGCAAAAAGATTGATCATTCATAAAGAATTGAACTTTTTAGGTAGTCACTCTCCTTTTCTTTTTCTTTTTATGCTGATTGGTGTTGTTGGGTATGAAGAGAGGAAGAAGAAGAAAAAAAAGAGGGTGCACTTTGCAGAAGATGTGGTGGATCCAAAAGGAGATGGAGAAGAGTTCAGGAGGCAGCATGGTGCCATTGTTCTGGGCAATAATTCTTCTTCTCCGCCCAAGTTCAAGAAAAGCGGTGGCGGAGGTGGCGGCGGCGGTGGGTCTAAAGGCAGAGGAATGCCTGCTAACAGAGTGGCTCTTTACAATGGGATCCTCAGAGATCGAGTGATTCAACGGTTGGCCTATTCCTGCTAACTGACTGATTGATTGATGTTTTTTGCTTTTTTTTTTCTTTTTTAGTGTATAATATTTTGTGTGTTTTTTTAGGTTGTACATAATAAATTTCTGTTTTTAATTTTTTGGCTGTTTTACTGATTTTTACAAGTTGGAAGGAGGGATGGCCCACAGTTACAGTCCTTTACTTTTTCAGTCTTTCTAATCAGCTAATTGGACAAGGAGGAGAAATCCAATAGAGGATTTTGTTTGCAAATTTTTAGGGTCATCTCCTTCAAATATGAATACATAAATAATTTTATTTTTCAATTATAGTATTTTTATTTGAGAAATATTAAATTGAGATGCGTAATATAATATAAAAAAATTAATCAGTACTCTTCTTTAATTATTAAATTTTTAGATATTTATCTAAATTTTTTATTTAAACATCAAATAAAATATTTAAGAAGCAATCGAAATTTAGATACTATATAAATAATATCATAAATTTACCCTTTCTCCCCCTACTGTGCTGTAGTTCTCTTTTTTAAACATCTGACATTTATTGACATTGCTGAATCAATAAATCCTATAAATCCAGAGGCACAATCAATATTTTCTTACTAATTTTCCTCTATTCTAATTAGAAGATCACCCAAGTACTATTCAATTTTTTTTCTTAGCCAATTTTAATTATCAAAACAAAATAGAAAGAGTAAATTATTTAAATATCTACTGATTGGTTGTCCCAAGTTACTACAAAGAGAAAAAAAATAATTGATTCTAATTTGATATATGTTATTGGCTATTTATGATTAAAAATATGCTAAATAATAATAATAGATTTTCATACGAATTTTCAGTTTAATTTTGTTAACCTATATTAGGTCCATAAATTTTTTAATTGACTAAAATTAATAACCATACGACATATATTCAAAATAATAATTACTTTACATATATCGTATGATGAATTTGGTCTATAAATTTTTTATGTGTTTGTGTTTATTATAAAATTCTCATAATAAATATGTCAATTATTAAATATATCAACCTCATTGGGTTAAATTTGAAAATTTACTCCAATTTTTTGAATTTCTTTTCCAATATTTAGCTTATTCATTCCTTGTTAATTAACTAAAATTAATACAAAAATAAAAGTTCTGATGCAAAAATTAGCTTAACCGAAAATGTGAGTATTTTTTTTGTCATTCGAACTATAAAAATTTATACTAATGATCCATATAATATTGTTCTAAAAGACTAATGTAAGGTTCTTTTTTATTTTTTCTTTTAATTTGTAAGATATGGTTTCATTACAATTGGAAAATGGTATCAATTGCATTTTGATAGGCTTGGATAAGAAATTCACTGGGTAATAACTTTACGTAAAAACCCATCTAGTAAAATTTTCTTCATATACATAACAATTCTGTCAAAATCAAACTTTGTTCGATAATCAAATTAACAATCTACTGTTTCAATTAATGATCTTGACAATAATTAATACTCCCTTCGTCCCACATAAATAGATTTATTTTTGTTTTCATATAATTTAAGAAAATATTTAAACATATTTAAAGGTATATATTTTTCTAATAAAAGAAAATAATTTGTTTGTAATATATTTATAATTTAGGACGAATAAAAAAGAAAAAAGAACAAATCCTTATAGCATGGAGGAAATATGATTTAATCATCCGTTTTTCACTATTATTATGTGAGAAAAAAATGAATTTAAGAGTAATTGGATTTTTAAATTGATTTTAATTGAAGTGAATTAATTGAAGATGGAATTCGAGACTTCATTATCTTGAAATAACAAGAGTATCATTAAACTATATAGCAATAAGATTAAAGCTTAGGGGCCTAATTGCATATTTTAGCCAACAATATTTAGATGGTGGTAGGTGTGATGGGAAAGAGACCATGAATGGTAAGATATGGATAAGTGAGATAGTAATTAGAAAAAAAAAAAAAAGTATATTCATGCACTGTATCTTTTTAATACAATATTAGCTCAAAAAAAATTTTAAAGGACTAAGAACTTTTTTTTTTAAATCTTATTGAAGATAAAAGGATTAAAAACATATTTATAATTTTGTCCCATCATTGAGATACTGATTTTGTTTTTTTTTTAATGGTGAGAATATCAATGAAGATGAGGTCAATTGACAAGCATATTACCATATTTAAATTTAAGATAAACTTCAAAAGTTAGCTTACTTTTGCATTCTTTTTCTTTCTTTTTTCCTTATTTTTTTGGGTCGTACCATTAAAAAAAACATATATAGATTCTAAATGAAGTCCAACTAATTTCAATAGCATTTAAATTAGAAAATTAAATTAGTAGAAAATGGAAAAGGGTTGTTAAAAAGATAATAAGGAATAATTAGGTATATCAATTTATTAGAATTATCCTAGTTTAATAGTACTGATTTAATAAGGAATGCAAAATCTCAAATCCAAATTTGTACCAATAAAATTTTTTGGAACCACAACATATACAAGGCAACAAATGTGCCCCAATAATGTTGTCCTTCCAAGTGACCTTTCAGCCACATGAATTGAGACATTGAAGATCAAACATCAAATTAAAAGTGTTTAATATAATTCTTGCATGCAAGAAAGTACATAGGCATGTGCTCCGATGCTTCCTTTCTCAGTCTCAGCAGCCCATCCATTCACATTTTAAATTTAATAAAAATCTTAACAAATATCGATTTTAGTCCTTGGATTTATTAATTTTAACAATTAAATCTTTCAATTAAAAATGTATTCAATTTTCTCTCTTAATTACCAAATTCTAACTAGTTTAGTTCTTTTTTTTAAAAAAAAACACTTAATATCTGATCAATGATAATTCATAAGTCAATCAGATAAATTTTTAATTAATTCTTATTAATGAAATACTTCGGCATCTAATCGATGATAATCAGTAAAAAAAATTAATTGAGACACAAAATTAGTTTAACTTTAATAATTAAAGAAACTGATTGAACAAATTTTCAGTTGATGACTTAATTCATAAATTTATGAAGTTGGAGGATGAAATATTATTTCTTTCATAAGAATATTAAGAAAATGCTAAACTAATAATAAGAAGAAGAATAAGAAAACTTTGTGATCTAGTTGGATTTATTCTTTTCATAATTGTCAACTTAAGCAATAATAATTAAGGCCCTTGAAGGAGGATGAATTTGACTAATTATATTGCGTTAGTTGGCTTTTGGTACTGCACTTTCACTCTTTTTTGGTGAAAATGTATTTTCTACCAAACTTTTATTTTTTTATATAAGAACGTGATATTATGATTTTATTTCTGTGCACCATACTCTTTTTTTTTTTCTTTCCCAATAGAGGAATAGATTTTGGAATTTAAATTATATTGGGAAGAAAGCAAAATAATGTGTATAGTTGTTCAAAAAGATTAAAGTTAGCCCAAAAGATAACTTTTCTAGTACTACCTGCCAAACTAACTTAATGAAAAGAGAGAGAATTATTTCATCTTCCTATTTGAAAGTGTAAAGAAATTTATTCAGAAGTTAAAATAATTTTTTAAGTTAAATTTGTATTTACTATGATAAGGATATTAGATTTTAATTTTGTACTTATAAAATAATTTTTTTTAAAGAATCCAATAGACACATTTCTAAAACAGGAACTCAATATGATAAATGCAAAAGTTCAGACACCAAATTACATACATTGCTTAAAAATTATACTCTATAAACATTGATATATATCTTAATTTAATGATAAAAACATGGGTATTTATTATTTAGGATGGAATATAGATTTCACTAATGAAATTTAAAAACACACAAAATCCAATAAAAGGTTACCATCTTAAGAAATGTATACTCACATTCTATTTGGTAAAACTAGCTATTAGCTTATAATCTAATTTTAAATTAATAATTTAGTTATAGTTGATAATCTAGTAGTTGAAAATTTAGTAGCTGATAATTTAGTTATTTCACTTAAAAGCGTTTGGTAAAATTAACTGAAAAATATAAAATAATATATTTATATTATTCAAAAATATTATATTAAATTTATTTAAATAAATAATATAAACGAATTACATAATATATATTTATTTCAAATAATATAAAAATTATGTTAAATATTTCATCTGAATATAATAAATACATATATATTTATCATATAACATTCAATTATATTATTATTATTATTATTACAAAATGTACATATTAAATAATTTAATAATTATATTATATATAATTTAATAATCTTATAAAAAAATGTAGATCTGCTAGATTTTTATTTTTGAGATTTTAATTTAGTTTTTTTCAAATAAATTACTTTTTTAAATATATATTATTAATTAAACTAAATTATTTTTATAGTCACCCAAATCAAATGAAGTCGGTGTGCGCTTATTTTGAATTAGAAATTTCTAATTACCGCAAAAAAAACTTACCATAAAAAAATTCACAATGAAAATATATTTGAAAATCTTAAATTTTAATCAATAATGAAGGGGCACTCTGTTTATTAAAAAAAAAAGGTAGGAGCACAATCACTTGTCATAGATCAATCTTAATCAAGATTGTGATAATTGAATTTAGCCCAGAGCTCTTGAAAAATTGGAGAAAAGGATATGATTGAAAGCTCACAAGAAAATACAGGATGGACAAGTGAAAAAAATAAAAATAAATAAAAATTGTTGGGGTTGCTTGGATTTTGGAACAGAATCTTGATGTCATATATCAGCACAGCAAGCTTGTTTTTTAATTCCTTTTGGATTTTGAATGTGCTAACTTATTTATGTTGCTTGTGGGGGCAATTTATTTTGTATTTTTATTTTCATTTTCAAGGGACAGTTCTTATCACTTTATCTTATCAGCACCGGAGATTAATTATTTTTTTATATTATTAATTATTTCTTTTTTAATTACAATTTTTTTTTTATCACGTCCCTACTCACAAGTGGGCAAACTCAGCCATGCTTCTAGTGAGATTTCCAGAAGAAATTTCACTATTGGGGGTTTGACCTTAACCTCAACCAATGAGGAAGAAGAATGATGAACATAGAGGGCTCAAAAAGGATAATATTATTATAATTATTATTATCCTATATCCCATGCACTGTGATTGGTCAATCCATGTGCATTCTTTAGGTTATTGGCTACCATATTTCCCAGTTCCCACCAATGGTGGAAGCTTATATACCACAAAGTAACACATACTTATATGTCCAATATTCATATTGTGGTTTTTTTTTTAAATTAAAAAAAATGAAAGGAAATTATATATATATATATATATATATATATATAGGTGTTAATTTGGTAAATTGTTAATCAGACTATATTTGTGAAAAATTTAGCAAATAATCTATTATAATTAATAAAATAAAATCTCAGTTGGGAGAGTAAATTAATTTAAAATTACTAATTAAATAGTCAATTAAAATACTTAATATCATAAATTTATAAGATTTAAGAAATATAATATACTTTTTTTTCCATAATCATAATGCTAAAATAGTTTCAACCATCAACTGTACCTCTTTCTCCTATAAGAAATCCAATTTGGAATTTGCTTCAGTCTTAAGACACTTAAAAACAAAGTAGTATTTTTTTTCTTCTGAAATAATTTAAGTAATAGTTGTGAGAATTATAATTGTGTCATAGGGCTAATGTTAGTTTATGATAAGAATGCATCCCATTCAAATCTATTTTTAATTTTTAATATAAAATATGATAAATTTTATTTAAATATTTAAATTCAATTTTTTTAAAAAAAATTGAATTTATCTATTTAAATAATCCAATCCAAATCACTTCACATCACAAGACCCGATTGACAAATGCAGTTATGACATATGATAAATTAGAGAATTAAAGATAGTTAATGGCAGGCTGTGGATGGTAGACTAGATACTTACTTCACTGGAAAACACCTTCTGCCTTCTGCCAACTCCGCCAACATGGTATGGGATCATTCACATGAGAAATTCTACATACTTTTTTTTAATTACTTTTTAATCCTTTATATTTTTTAAATGAAGTTTTTTCTTTTTTTTAATACTCTGAAATTTACATAAGAAAATAAGAGCTATATATCATTCAAAAAAATAAAAATACAATAGAAAAAATAATCTGGAAAAGGTAGCTAGTGCTCCTCCATTGACATTATCATATTTTTAAAACATAAGAAAATCTTTTTTTTCTCTCAGTAATTTTCTTTTTAAAAAATTCAATGAAAAAAATTTCTTTTGAATTTTGTTTTCTTAATTTTATATTTCCGTATTAATAAATTTTATTTATTTAGCTCATTATTTTCCACTTTACTTCGAAAATGTATATATAATTAAATTGCGCAGAAATTGAAAGTTAAACAATTTGCAATAAGGCCCTATCTATTTGATGTTTAAAAAGTGATGACATGCAGATTGCAGAGCCATTTAGCCACCATGCCTTTGGCTTGGCGTTGTGAGGCGGGCGCCATGCTCCACTTGATCAACACTTCTTCTATGCTATTTTTGGTCAAAGGAAATATTTATCTTTAATCAAATAAAAATAAATATGTTACATGAGTTTTATATGTACGTGCTTTAAAGTTTTAAATTTGATTCGACTTATTTGATGGAATTAATAAATTTTAATCCAACGATACTGATATTGTAATTTACAACTGGCTAGATTTTACTCTTTTTATCTACATCTCGATTGTAAATTTATTATATTTTTTTTGACGTGAAAATATAATTAAGCTTTATTCTTATCCCAAGTCAAGCTGCATATTTCTAATTTTTGGTATATTTATTTTTTTTAATTTATATTTAATATTTTATCTATTTATATTATCAAATTCATTTATTTCCAAATAAATTCGAAAAAAATATAAAATTTGTAAAATATCTAACATTTTCATTTATTTATTTTGTTGAAAACATACCGACATATACTAATATATTAATTATTTCATAATTCATTATTAATTAACAAATAAAAATGATAATATTAATCAATTAAAATATAACTAGAAAAGTGTATTCCTCTTTACTCTCGCTAAAAGACATTTTGGATTTCTATGAGATCCGAACAAATTATAGTAAAAAATTAAAAAATCCATCTGATTGAAGGTGGGTACAGAGTGAGAATCCGTAGATTTGGATTCAATTGTCATCCCTAGTAATTTAAACTATAAAATCTTTAGTTGAGCTCTTACGATAAAAGAAAAAACATTTATTTGGAAAAAAATAAATGAAGTGAAATTGAAAACTTAAAAAATATATATATTTTTAGTCCATGATTCCTAAATTTTTCAAATTTATCTTTATTATATATATTATCATATTTGCCATGACATTTCAAGTTTCATGCACCACTTAAGAACACATGCAATAGATAGTACTAAAACTTTTGGTTAAATAAGCCCTTAATAAAATAAAATAAAAAGGAACAAACACACTAAAAAATTTCAAAAAATAAAAAAAAGCATTTTTTCCAAGGAAATTACAAAACATGGGTATGCAGCCGTGATTCCATTCATATAGGGTTTATTAATTATAATGATATGAGCATTAAAATATATACAATAGCATATATAGATGCTTTCCAAATCCAAGGGAACGCTAAAATAATCTTAATCTATCATTAAATTTAATAATGGTAAAGTACCTAAATGTTGAATGTTTTGACTATTTTTTTAATATTTTTCCTTTTTTTAAGAAAAAATACAATCTTTTTTTTTTAAAAAATATAATCCTTTTTGAACTTCACACGCAAAAACAACCTCAATTTGACGCAAACATCAACTGCTTGGCTACCTGGTTGGATGGATCTAATTAGTAATTTCCAAACCCAAACTTTATTTTTCTCGTCCAAACTAGCAGTTGGTTTGACGTATATATATATATATATATATATAAGATGTTGGTTGAAGTAAACAAGTGTGGAGGTAAATGGAAATGGAGGATGACACATCCAATAACAATGATTGAAGTAAGAAAAGTAAGAAACATAACATCAAACAAAAAGTTTATTTGACATTTACTGATATTCATATCTCTTTAGGGAGATGGCTTCACGGCCTGCACCTACATCCTGTTGTAATAAATGGTTATACACTAAACAAACTAAAATTAGTTGGTGATGAACATTTGTGTATTAAATTGAAATTAATTAACATTATTTTTTTTATTTTAATTTTTACTGTTGCTATTTATTAATAGCTGTTATTAAATTATTTCGCGAAAAATATTAATTAATTTCAGGATTTAAAAATCTATTTAAAACAATGGTCAAAGAATGCCTTCGGCAACAAAATTTGGAGTCCAATTAAGACTATGAACCTTTTTGCTTTGGGAGGAATTTCTCTGGATGGCAGCTATTTATAATAGCAATCGCAAAAAGTGGCTCACAAGTAATTTCGCGGTCGCAACTTAAACTGCAAACTTTTTTATTTCTCAAGATTCCTATGGGTTGATGCAAATCGCGGTTGAAAAAAGGCCTAACGGCTAGTTGGGTAATTATTAGCGTTAAAAAACTATTTGTATTCATTTCTAACGGTCACGACCCTTATGAATAGCCCTTTTTTTACACCTATAAATAGTTATTTTACATAAGTTATAACTAACTAATTTTCTTTTCCCTCATTTTATTCTTACATTCAAACTTTATCATTCTAAACCATTATCAAACAAGTTTTTGGGAGAGTTTATAGGTTTACTACCTATAAATTCTAGTTTTGTTTTGATTATCATGAAAAAAATTGTTATAAACCGAAATAACAATATAATGGAGACAATATTTTTTAAAAAAGAGTGTTCTACAATATCAAAATAATATTATATTTAGTCTTTACTTTACATCATTTTTTTAACACATCCTCGTCTCATCTCACATATCTTTTCTTATAAAAAAAAGAGATGGCTTTTTAGAAACCTACTGATTATTATTATTATTATTATTATTATTATTATTATAAGGGGATAAAATTCGAACCTGTTCTAATATTTTTAACTAAATATATATATATATATACATAATACATAAAAAAAGGCCACCCAGTAATGTTCCCCTAATCATACCTCATGGATAGCATTATGTTTGTGTCACTAACAAAAAAAAAATGATTTCCTCTTCAAAAGAACAAGCATTAATATGACAATCTTTCATTAGTGTACTAGTCAATTAATCATTTTTATTATAGTTAGTTAATCATTATTAAATAATAAAAACATGACATCATTAGACCTATTTTTAGGTGGTGGACTTGTCTTCGCACTTTACATGGTAAGATTCATTTGGATTAACTTTAATAAAATGGTAAGTAAAAGAGGGTGATATCAAGATAAGGATTAGTGACGTTAATTAATCTTAATTAATTAAACTGGTTAATTTGGAGACGTTCATGACGTTTGCTTGATGTGCATTTGGTTAAATGTTGGAACATCCCAACATGCATCGTCATTAATCATTATTTAACAAAAATAATTTACTCCCTTAAGGTTGCCAAGGTTGCACGCTAACTTGTCTTCAACTTTCTGCCAATGCTAACTATATAACATCCTTTTTTTTTAAAAAAAATATATTTATATATAATGACTAATGACAACTTCTAGAGAATGGAATAAATTAAAAAAAATATTTGATTTCCAAATTTATTAGAAAATTTTAATTTGATTTTAATTTAACTAATTCATAGTTATATATGTTTGGATATAACAACTACTTCTGCTTATTTTAGACATGTGTTTCGCTTATTTTATCTTTTTTTATTCAACTATCCAATAATTACGAATTTGAGCTGGATATATTTATTAAGAGGATAAAGTGTCTTTTTCCAAATTTTAAAGGTGCTCTATATCCAAAATTCTAACTTCAAACATATGGTTAATGGAGAATGAATTTTTATCATCACATCTCATCTCTTGGGGGTTTTATTTTTTTTTCCCCGATGAATCATACTATTGGTGTAACTATTTCATTAACCAACCCAACTATCTAGCATTTGAAAAATCAATGATTTTGCATAGTCATTTTTTAATTATAAAATGTTATATATATATATATATATATATATATATATATATATATATATATATATATATATATATATATATATATATATATAATTTTTCCTAACCAATACTTCAATATGCTTTCTATATCATTTTTTTTCTTCTATTACTAATTTCATCCTAAACAATTTTATAAAATTCCTTGGCATAACGTTGTAAATGCATATTTCGTAGAATACATTATTTATGGGATCAATAAAAAGGGAAAATGGAACAATTAAAATTGATATGAACTGATTAGTCAAACTTAACAAACTAATTTATGACTAAAAATTTAAGGACTCAATTAACCAATTTAGACCAACACAAGAGGAGTTGGGTTTGGGAGATTAGGCCTAAAATTTAAACATAGACTGCAACTGTTGAATTTATACTGAATAGAGACAAATATGCAAATTATATTATGGACCCTTGTTCATGATGCATCATATATTTTTTATTTAATTAATGAAATAATTTTAGTTTTTGAAACATATAAAAAAATAAAGACACATTTGCAGTTATAAAAGATGTTGGATCTATAATATAATAATCGAGAAAAAGGAAGGTTTGGGCTTTGTCTCAAAAAAAATCCAATCCAGCCGGGGCTATTTAATTTGGGCTGAATAAGCAGTTGGGATCAAGCCCAAATTAGGATTTCAATTCTGTTTAATTCTATTTAAATTTAACCACTTTTGTCCAATTTTTTTTTTTTTAAAAAATTGTCCAATTCAATCTCAAACTAGATTGGAATGATGGTGCGACATTTTTTCTTTAACTTTTCAAATTACAAAATAGATCCCACTGTCTACTTGTTGACATATTTGGTTAAGCGTAGTTAATAGTCAAACCATTTAAAAAAATGAAAATCTGAAGTTATATATATACATTTATGAGTACGTTCAAGTGTTGTCTCTTTATTCTATTTTATACAATATATAAAAATTAAAAAATATATATGTATATACTTTTCGTGTGCAAGAATAAAAATATAACTAATTTAACCATTATTTAAAATATTCTAATACATATCTATAATTTTTTTATAATTATAAATATTTTTATAAATGTGTGTTGTATAAACATTTGTTTTGGTTATAAATACATAAATAAAAAGAAGAAGAAAAAAACGAAAATATAATAAAAATTTAGTTACAAATTATTTTTCATCAATTAATGAGCTTTGAATTCGCAATTGCCCTTCATATCCCAAACATGTCATTATCCTTCAATTGTTTCTTTTTCGGAGAAAGTTTTGTCTAGACCTATTCTATGATTTTTCTTATAAATCGAACTAATCATAGACAACCATATAAGCAAAATAGTCATTAATTTATATATATTACATTCTATCACTGATTTAATTTATAAAAAAAATTAATGGGCCGAGGTTTAGGTAAATAATTTTTACTTTTATATTACAGTGAAGTTAAAGGTTTGATCAAAGTTAGTGCTTAAAACAAATTAATATAGTGAAATCAATCAAAAAGAAATAATTTTGGTCTCACTTAGTAAACATGGATGTTCTTTTTATTATTTTTTATTTTATTCCTAGAGCGGTAAATGATATATATAAGGTTTTTCATAAATTTATAGATATAAATATTCATTTTTGACTCATAAGATCTCTATTATGAGTCAAAACTGCATTATGAGTCAAAACTGCCGAGGAACTTAGGACCATAGCCACAACAACATTGTTTACCTGAGCTTTAACCTTTTTCTAACTCATCTTCCAAGTATAATCTAATACAGAAAAAATCTCTCACAACTCAACTTTGAAAACATTGCATTTCCATTACCTCATTGAAAAATCTCATAACCATTGCCCCTTATGGTCATAAAGAACACCAACAACAACCATCCCCACATCATTACGGAATGCTCCATATTGAACTTTGTAAAGAGTAATTGGAGAATTGTGAAATAGATTCATTGAATGCAAAAGAAGAATTTAAAGCTTACATAAAACTCTTTCACAACTAATTAACTGCTGAAGAGAGAGAAACAATAAAGTTACATGACACAATAGGGAAAAAGATAAACACATGTTCTGGCCTTTGATAAACTTCATGTTACTTCAATAAAACTAGCCATGCACATGCTACATGAGTTGTAAGCAATTACAAAATCAATAGTAACTATTATCTCTCCTGTTGAGTTGGAAGGTTTCGGGTTTTGATGCAGTTTGTCGCGTGTACCATTTGTTGAGCTCAAGATACTTGTACCTCCTATTGAACTAGAGCTGCTGAGTAAGTTGCACTCTTTTGTGCATGATCTCACTATATTGAGAAAAACTATTATTGAAGATGCATTAGTATTTCCAAAGAGACTTGTCTTATCACCCTCTCAAGCAAGGAGTAAAATACTTCAAACACTGAGCTCGGACTTCAAATATTGAAATGAAGGAACCTTGTGAGGTTCTGTGAAAAAATCTACCACTTGATGAGTTGAGGCAATGTGCAAAAGATGAATGAGACTAGACTTAAATTTCTCCCTCACAACATGACAATCCAGCTCTATATGTTTGGTGCGTTCATAAAGTATTGGGTTTTTGGTAATGTGGAGGGCAAAATCATTATCACAAAAGAGCAAAACATGGATAGAAAATGGAGAAGCACATCAGTAAATGAATAAGTCAACCATTGAACCTCACAAGTTACTGTAACCATTGCCCTGTATTTTTCCTCAGAGGACTATGAGATAGTTGTTGGCTTTTTAGATTTCCAAGCAATAAAATAATCACTAATAAAGACACAATACCTAGTAATAAATCGTATAGTTATAGTGCAAGCATCCTAATTTGAATCAGAATAAGCCTTGAGCTTCAACATATTTACTGATGGAAAAAGCAACCCTTGACCAGGGGAAGATTTGATGTACCTTAATATTTTGTGGCATGTTTTAAGGTGCATCTCAGTTGGACAATCAAGAAATTGAGATAAATGCTGGACTACAAAGGCTATATCAGGTCTTACATTAGTCAAATGCAAAAATTTACCAAAAAGTTGTCTATAACTAGTGACATCAGCAAGAGGAGGAAAATCTTTGAGCTGTAATGATAAGGGTATAATAGGAGTGTCTATAGGTTTTAAATCAAGAAAGCCAGTATCTACCAAATTAATGTCTGAGGTAGTTTGAGCAAGTTCCAAACCCAAAAAGTATTTCAAGATGCCAAGATCTTTGATTTTGAAAACAACATGGGTAAACTATTTGATAAGGTGTATATGATCTAGATCATTGCTAGCCATAATTACATCATCCATATAGACACAAAGAGCAATAAAACTTGTAGAAGTGGACTTGATGAATAAAGAGAAATCATATTGAGTTTGTTTAAAGCCCTAAGATAACAATGCTTCTATTAATTTTAAGTGTCATTATCTGTTAGCCTATTTGAGTCCATATAGGGACTTCGTCAGCTTATAAAGCCTGGAAGGATTTAAGCAATGAAAACTAAGAGAAGGTTGCATGTAAACTTCTTCATTAAGATCCTCATCTAAAAAAACATTATTGATATCTAATTGGTGTAGATGTCAGCCTTTAATAGCAGTAATAGCTAAAAGCACTCGAATGGTAGTCATTTGTGCAATATGGAATAAAGTATCTAAGTAATCAACTGTTGGTTGTTGGGTGAAACTCTTGGCCGCTTATCGAGTCTTATGCCTTTTTAAGGACCCATATGAATGAAATTTAGTTTTGTACACTCATTTACAACCTATAGTTTTCTTACCAAGTGGTAATGGTGTTGGTTACTAATTATTGTTAGCTTAAAAGGTATCCAGTTCTCTTTGCATGATTTCTCTCCATTTTGGATACTTGACTACCTGATTATAAGTTTTTAGTTCAAGGGAAATATAGATATAAGCTACAAAGCATTTATGAGTAGGTGATAAATGTGAGTAAGTGAGAACTGAGGTAATATACATGAAGTGTTATAAGCAGATTATGAGAGTTGATTGGATTGTGATTGCTTTCCAAGAACCTGACAATAATAGTCTCTTATATAAAAGGGTTGATGTTTTGTTCCGTTAGATCTTCTTAATGAGTGAGATGGGAATGATGAAGGGAGTTGAATAGGGTCTGTAAAAATATGGTCTAGTTCAAAAGTTAACAAAGAAGAGAATTCTGGTTGTGAGAAATTAGGTGTAAGAGAAATGACTTGACAACAAGTAAGAATGTCTAGATAATGTTGGGGAAAAATAAATTGTTTGATGTGTCATTATTGATGACATGAGAAAATGAAAATTCATATTCATAGAAAAGAATATGTCTAGACATTATAAACTTGTTATGAAGTAAATCATACAATTTGTCCCTGGTTTATACCCTATAAAGACACGTTTGGTGGCTTCAAATGCCAATTTGGATCAATTAAAGGTGGATGTGATAGCAAAGGCTAAGCAACCAAAGACTTTTAAGTGGGAAATATCTGAGAGTTGGTGATATAACATTTCAATTGGAAATAGTAGAATAAGGAAGTTTGTTGAGAATATGAATAACATGTGCTTTGAATTAACTCCAGAAAATATCAGGCATATGGCTTTGGAATTTTAAGGCTCTCATAAGATTTAAAATATAATATCCGCTAATTTAGACTCCGAGTTGCAAGTGTCGCTAAATTGACATGTCGGTTGAACCAGAATCTAAATTGGAATTTTGATTGAAGAAATATTAAAATAATGATAAATAATTATATAAAATGCTCAATAAAGTATCTTATAGGTGTAAATATGTTAACTTATGGTAAAAGACCTAGATGTAAAATTTAAAAAGTTTTAGAATAAATTTGTGATTTACTAAAAATTTGAGGATTAATTGATATAATTACCAATTAAGGATGTGTTTTGGGCACATGATACATGTGATGGCCAACCATACTAAGTGTTATATATTAAGATGCAAGTTAACATATAAATATCTAGATTTTTATATGAAAGAAGGACCAATCTTTAATTATTTGGTATTTTCTTCTCCTTTCCTTCTTCTTCTTTCTTCCTTCTCAATTTTAATCTAGAATTTTCTGCACTAAATCCATCTCCCACATTCACCCACTTTTCCTCCATATCCAAACCTTATTCTAGAGTGAGAAAGTGAGAAAAAGAGAAAAAGACATAGAAAATAGGGTTTTCATGCACAAGAAAGCGAGAGAAAGCCATCATAAGGTCTAAAAGTGGAAAATAAACTTGAAAAGAAGAGAGAGAAACTCTCTTTGGGCTAGCCATAGAAGAAAATGAGTGAATTTAAGTTTCTTTTATTCATCTCTACACTTTTCTCTAAAGAAAAATGGAGTTTTAAGCTCATTTGGAGTTGGTTTATAAGAGAGAGATTTTATGGATTATAGAGAGAAAAAATAAGGGTTAGAGATATATGATAAAAGAAAGATTTTTTTTTAATGAAATTCTTATATGTTTTAGGTGCTCAAAAAGAGAGAAAAGTTAAGAAAAATGAGAATGAGATATAAAGACCAAAGAGAAAATAAAAATAAAAATAAGGTATGTGCATATCATAAGAAAATATCCTATAAAATTGTTATATATTTACTTGATTTAAATATTTGACATGTTAGTATCACATCCGTGAGTTAGATCTTGACCGTATACGTGTACTACGGTCATATATATTACAGTATAGAAACGTACGATTAGACTTTAAATACGAATAAAAAAATATAAAAAATTATATTAATATGATAATATGAATAGGAATTTTATTAAATAAAACAATGCAATTTCATATTATGCACGCAAATCAGGACGACAGATCGAGTCGAAATTTGAATTTTTTGTTCGACAGTGAAATTATAATTTAAGCATACCAAAATATGAAAATTCCTATTCATATTTATTCTTTTGAGTTTTGGTGTGATATTGTTTGAATTGGTTAATTGAAAGTTAGGGTTTTTGGCAAAATTATTAAACAATTAGATAAAAATAGGAAATAAAAAGAACAAGACTTGAGAATGATGGATTTAGTGAGGAATTGATGAAAATAATTTTTAGAAATTTTTGTGGAATTTTTAGAGAATTTTCATAATTATAGTTAATTTTTTTAAAAAAATTATTTTGGACAAAATTTGCCTTAAATTGAAAATAATGGAGTTAATTAGAATGTTTAGAAGTGGAAAATAACTTTTGGAATGGAAGAAATATTTAATAGGATTTTTGGTGAATTTTTAGATATTTAGCCTAATTATGAAAAAATTTATTGGGAGTTATTGAATCTTATTTTTGTGAAATTGATGATGAAAAATGAAAGAAAATGAGTTAAAGTGATTATAGGAATTTATTTAGAATTTTTATAGTATTTATTGAAATAATGGAAATTTTGAGTTGGAAATGGAAATTAGAAAAATAAAAGAAATAAATGGAGAAAAATAGTTTTTGGAAAAAAATAAAGAAAAACAATATTATAAATAAAAATAATATTTAAAATTTTTGGTAGCATGGAAAAATGTATTGACGACCAAAACCGTGATATAAAATACGCATAATAAGAAAAATTTTAATTATAGGATCTCAATATACGTGAAAGCGAGTAATCGTCGAAAAATTTAAATGTTATTAGATTTTATATTGTATGAGGTTCAGTAGCTAATTGAAATTTTCTATTTTTAGGCACGACGTCGGGGCAGACTTCATCTCGAGATAAGGGAAAAGAGCTGGTAGACACCGACAAAACATAAAGAGATTAGTGCAATTGTCCTTATAATATTAGCTATATATATATATATATATATATATATATATATATATATATATATATAAGAGTAAATAGTTAGAGAAAATTGGTAAATTTTGAAGTAATAAGAGAAATTATTATGTTCAACTGTTTTATGATATTACATAATATATATTTTATATGAAAAATTGGAGTTTTTGAAATTATTAATTTTGGAATATTTTTAGTTATTTTTTGAGAGAATTTAAATGTTAAATATACTGTATAATGATATTTATTTTAGTATGGAAAGAATATTTATTAATTTTATGAAAAATGAATTGAATTATAAATATGAGAAAATTTGCCCACATGTTAGCGTGGACGTGAATTAGAATATTATTGGCATACCAATAAGGTAGAAATTACTGTCCTGTGCATTTCTGTGGACTAATAAAATATGGTGATGTTGTGCATTTCTGTAGATCACATAATACATTTTTCAGTCCTGTACATATTTGTGGACCGAGTAATATTATATTTAGATCATGTGCATTCCTGTGAATCTTGAATTGATATGTGATATGAAACCCCTTTGATTTTCTAGGAACAAGTTTAAAATATTATAATATGTGAGTATATAAAAAATATATTATTAAGAAATTAAAGATATATTGAATTATGAATTAAATAGATTATAGAAATATTATATTATTACCTTTACAAAAAGAGATTTAAATGTTGAATTGATTTCACTTTAAATTTATATTTTATCTTAATGACTATTATTATAAGATTTTTGCACCACTAAGTTATATACTTAGAAAGAGAGTTTATTTTCTCTCATGTAGGTTATAAGAGATGCTAATTGGTAAACGCGCATAATAAAGCCTAACAGTAGCAGTGGTAGCCACCCAGAACGAGTTGGTTTTCTTATTGTATTTTGATATATATACAAGTTTTTCATATTCCATTATATATATATATATATATATATAATAAGTTGTAATTAAGGGCTGTATGCATAATATTTTATTTTATATATTTTAAATTTTTTATATCAGATATATTTTTAAATTAAAAGAATATTTTGAAAAGATTTTTATTTCCTGTAGCATCTTTTATCTGTCCAGTATACGGATGAGTGTACGGAAGGGTAATGAATGTTTCAGTTAGTTTGTAATTAGAATGATTTTAGTTTGGTAACTTTGCATGAACTTCGAATTTGAATTGGTAACATGAGTGATATTGTTTATGTTGTTTTGCTGAAAATTAATAAATAACAGTATGTATAAATTGTACTATAACTAAGGTTCTAGAAATCATATGAGTATTTTATTTATTGGGTTTGAAATTTAAGTTATAAAGCTAAAACTTTTATGAATGACATAAAATCTAATTTTGATCGCAAATATAATTAATTTGGGCACAAACATTGGACTAAAAATTTGTTTAGAAAATTTTGGGTAAATTGTTTATGAGCAGTCAATGATCAAATGGTTGTAACTTTTGCTACAAAGCTCAATACTATGTGATTCAAATTGCATATTCTAGTTTAGATCTGAGTCTATAATTATTTGAAATACCATTTAATTTAATTTGGTTGGTATCAAGCCCAAAATTGAGATTCAATATAGAGTATGAAAACTGTCGTGAACAGGGTATATTTATAAATAGAAAATTTAATGCTTAAATTAAGTTGGACATTATTATATAATGTAAATGATATTTATATTAAGTAATTATATATTCAATTGAGCCATTAGGCCCTTAAAATTAATGGAGATAAATAATTTTGAATTAAAAATAGTAACGGTAAAGCCCTAAAACACCTAGCTTACAACTAGAGTATAAAATAGTTTGACATGTGAATCAGAAGAATAAGACACTCTGTGCCAAATTGTGAAAACCGATAATGATAATATTGTAAATGCGTTCAATGCAATATTAAAAAAATCTGGTGATGGCACAAATGTACTTGATACAATATTATGAAAGCTAGTAATGATACAAATTGTACCTAATGAAAACTAATAATAACAATCTGATTATTCTTATTTGTGAGTTCAGTCATAAGTGTTAAGGGCACAATACCTATTTTGCGTGTTGTGTAAACAATGCATGGTTATTGTTTGTGCATGTAGGGATATATATATATATATATATATAATCATTACAAGAATTGATTAAATAATAAAATTTAAATGAAATAAAATTATTTAAAATGAATAAAATGCTAGATTAATTATTGTTGTTTAGTGTATATTTAAAGTATATATATACTACTAAGTCTAGCGTTTAGTATGAGAGTTTATTTGGCACAGATTCAAAGAAAAAAAGCCTGTAAGTAAAAGTAGTAGATAAAATATGTAAAATTTTGATCCAGTAAAATGATAACAATATTAAAAGAGGGTTTTACACTTTTATTTTTGTTGCAATTTACATTTTTATATTTTACATAAACTTAATTTGGCTTTTGAACAAGTATAAAGGATTTTTGTATATAAAATGTATATAGTTTCCTTTATTATGATATTATGATGTTTTAGAGTTATTATATTTGGAATTATGTTTTAAAAATAAAAAAATAAAATATGTTATGTATTTTAATATTAATTAATTGATTTATTTTAAGTGGAGGTAATGTAACATTCTTTTATCCGACTACTTGTTGGTAGGGTGAAGTGGTGTTACATAAAATCTCTTGATGTTTTCTCTCAACTGTATTATTTTGTTGTGGTGTCTCTACCCAGTTTTTTTGATGTTGAATACCATAGATGGCATAGTAATTTGTCAATAAAAACTTTGAACCTCTTACAGTCTTAATTTGTTTCTTAGATTATGTCTTTATATGTTAGATAAAGTTTTGTAATTGTATCTTTGCTTTTGACTTTTGTTTTGGCATGAAAACCTAGTATAGTTATCAACTATAGTAAAAAAAATACCTATGTCCATGTAAAGAGACAATAGAGGGATCCTAAATGTCAATATGAATAAGAACAGAGGGTTGATTGGATCTATGTTCACTAAGAGTAAAAGGCAATCGTTTTTGTTTAGAAAAGTGACAAGTGTGACATACATGAGATGAAGTAGACATAATAGGATGCTACATCTGCTAGCTAACTGACACAACCTTTTGTTGGAAACATGACCTAGTTGATAGTGTCATAACTGTTCATTATCTTTTTCTATAGAACACGAGGAAATATGAGAAATTGATTTGTTTGTGAGATGTTAGATGGGAAGAGACTAAAAAGGATGACTAGATTGAAATTGGTAAAGCCCTTGGATTTGCTTAGCTAAGCCAATCTTCTTCTTGGTATGCAGATCCTGGATAACACATAAATCAGTAGTAAGAATGTAAAGTTAACTTGGAGATTGAAATGAGGTTAAAAGTAAACTGAGGAACATATAAAACTTGTTGAAGTATTATATTAGTGCTTAATTAAATAATGTCTATATGAGAAAATCTAATGTGCACATTATTTGGTAATTTGACACTGTAATTAGTGACATGGGTGATGGTTTAAAAAGAAGATAAGGAACATACAATGTCGTCAGTAGCTCATGTGTCTAAAATCCATAATTGATCATTCTTATGAAAAGAGTTTATTGAAAAGATCATACCAGAGTTTGTTCTAGGGGAATTAGTACCAAAATCAAAAGTCAAATGTCTAGAATGTTGAGTAACCGATGTAGCAACAAAATATCTTTGTCCTGCAATGCAAGAAACATATCTTGCCTTATTCATACTCTTTTTAGACAGCTTGAAAAATATAGCACAAGTGCAGATATTGCCGCTGAGTCAATATCATATTGCCCATTCTTGAACTCTAGAAGATTCATTCTCATTGAATTCCTTATATGAATAAAATTCAACTTGATTTGCATAGGAATTTCTATTTTTTTTGTTTAAACCCAATAGGATATCCATGTTTTTTATAGCACTTATCAATAGTGTAGCCCAACTTACCATGTTTAAATTTTAGATATGATTAGCTTATTGTATTATGTTCGAGTTGACCCTTGTGTTATGAGTATATCAAGATATGAAATGAACTCGACCTAGTAACACGAATTTCCACTCCTAGTTGGGATTGAATTGATATTCATATACTCATCCCAAACAATCTTCATGTGGGTAAATTAATCAGTGATTTTTTTTTGTCCCAGATTAAGATTGAAAATTTCCTATTAAAGGTCAGCTACCCCAAAATAATCACTTGCTTGAAACCTATTTTTGAGATCAACCCATACATTTAAAGCATTATCTAACCAAATTATGCTTTAAGCAATCGAAAGAGGAAGTGAATGGATAATTCAAGAAAGTACCATTGTATTGCACCTCTCCCAAGCTAAATAAGTTGGATTTGTTTCACTTGGTATTGGAATGTTACCCTCATAAAATTTCAATTTATTTTTGGAGAGAAGAGCCATCTTTATAGCCCTTAACCAAGAATGGTAATTTGACCATGTGAGTATTGGTGATACCATAACTAGTAATGGATTCTCACTTGGATGAAGAAAATAGGGACTAGATGGTCAATATTCTGATGGATTCATCTTCGCACAATTGAAATGATATCGATTGAAACTAAAGGAGAAGAAAGATCACTTGGCTAGAGAGAAAAAAATCGCTTTGATACCATATTGAACTTTGTAAAGAGTAATTGGAGAATGATAAACTAGATTCAGTTAATTCAAAAGAAGAATTTATACCTTACATAAAACTCTCTCATTACTAATTAACCACTAAAGAGAGAGAAACAATAAAGTTACATGACACAATGAACAATTACAATGGAAAAAGATAAACACGTGTTCTAGCGTTTGCTAAACGAGCTATAAGTAACTACAAAATCAACAGTAACTGTTATCACTCTTGTTAAGCTGGAAGACCTTAGGTTTTAATGCAATTTGTCATGTGTACCGTCTGTTAAGCTCAATATACTTGTACTTCTTACTAAATTGGAGCTGATGAGTAAGTTGCACTATTATGTGCATGAGTTCGCTATATTAAGAGAAGCTACTACTGAAGATGCATCAGTAATACCAAAAAGACTTGTCTCATTACTCCATCAGTGTTTAACACAACAAAATTTAGAGGAGGTCTCTTCCAAAGAATAAAGATATCCATACAACAAATAAGTTTTTTCTCCTATGGACTCCAAAGAATCAAAAGACATTACAACAAGACTTGACAACTTGCCTTATTATTTTGATTTTGAATTCCACATGTACAAAACAACATACCTAAACACCTACCCCTAATTTGAGTCATCTCTTGCATTGAAAGTATTACTAAGATTATACATAATTCAATCTTCAAAATTAAGGCTAAAGAAATTATTTACATTAGCTAGAGACAGAAGCGAAGCCCAAACTACTTTAGCCATCAAATAATTTCTCAAAACATGCATGATATCTTTCAGCTTTCTATGACAAACCGGGCATGGAACACCTATGGAAAGATGTCTAAGAAATTATGTAGTGTTGGGATCATTCACCAAAAGTCCTACATCTTCACCCCTTAACAAAATAAAGTAGTTAAGAGAAAGCACATGCATTTACTCCAAGCGGCTAGGGCTTTCATGTTTCAAGTTGGTTTACCATCCAAATTTTAGGGAAAATTAGTTCTTACAACGTGCTACTTTGTAACAACTTTCGATATAATTAAGAATAAACTCAATTATACTAAAGAATATTACAATGCATATGATTTAAAATACCATAAATTTTAAAACTTTGATCCACCATGACCTGCCGATTTATAAAAAACATAAAACATCATACAACATTAAAATACTTGATAAACTTAAAAGATTTAAATACAATATTTATAAGGGTATACACAAGTCCAAAATTTTACAAAATGAGTTGTTACAAAACTATATGTCTTTGAAAATAAAAATAGGTAAATCTATAACTACTCAAGTCCAATAAAACCAAAAAAGTATAACAGTTGTATCACCTACCCCAAATATGTATCATCAATTCTGATTTTTAGATATCCTCAGTTGCATATCTCTTAAGCTCCAAACTTACACATGGAAAACTCATATACTAAGTAAACTAATACTTAGTGGTACATAATAACATACAAAACACATCATACAATATAATATGCATGACAATCTTACCAACATACCATAACAACTTACCTCAAAGTTTGCACATGCACTAGCTCATATATTACGTGACATACCATAATAATTTCATGCATTTATATCCTAAAACCAACATCGCATATGAATATATACAATATTAATCATGCAAGTGTATATCATACTTAACAAATTATTTAAATCAATATGTTGTCCACTTTACTCATAACCAAACTAAATTAGATACAAAAAATTTATGGCTCCCACCCAAGCTTTCAGGACACATGTCTAAGGTTCTCAGAACACTTGTCTAAAAAAAAGTATGCACTTGTTAATTATCGAGGGAAACACACTTGGCTTAAACCTTGAACCTTAAAAGAATGTCGAACGTGTCCAACCTAAGTCACCTGATATCGGTCTCTTCTCAATGACATATCATCTATCCTAGCTTTAGTTCTAGTTATAACATTAGGCTTAATCCATTTCACAACACTTACCATTTCCATAACGTACATCATTCACGATTCTTACAAATCATAACCATAACATGCATATATTACGATTCTCATAACCATAAAAATATAGAAGTATACCACCCAAAATTGAATTCAGCCTTGTTCACATGCCAGAACATAAGAAAATTCAATTCCACAGCTTCACTCCCGTGAACTCATTTTCACGATCATGAAGAAACTTTATTGGCAGTTTACCTATGAATCACACTATGATTCAATCTCTGAATCAGCTACGGTTTCACAGCCGAGATCACCCCTTCACGAGCATGAACCAAACTGTGATCCCAACCGTAAAGCTGCCCGTGCATGGATTTACTTTAGTAACAACACTTTAACTCACAACATTCACACTCATGAACTACCAATGTTAATCACCTTATCAACACTCCAAAACATATCTCATGTCAACCAGTGTACCATTAATTTCAAAACATTAATATTGAACCATTTAACATGTCAAAAATATTGTAATCACATAATAGCATAAAACCCCTTACATGCAAATCAATCTGAAACATGCCATTTTTTGTATTATAACTCATCATAACATCAACAGCAACAAAACAACATTATGCAACTCAAGTCTTTGAATGTGATTATGTATATACCTTACACCTATGATGGAGCTTAAACATAAAACTTCTCTTCAAGTTTGTGATCTCCCTTAAAAAAGATTTTCTACTCCTTTACCAGCTTCTAGAACAAAAAAAAGTCTCCTTTAGCCTTTTGGAACTAAAATCAAACTCAAAGACATTTTAAACTAAGCTCCTCTCTCACAAGCTCACAAACACTTCTCACTTTTTTCTAGTGAAATTTGTTTTTGAATCCCCAAAAATGAAGAAATAAGATTTTTTATGATAAAAAGAGATGAATGTGACATGTTTAATGGGTTTTTAGAAGTTAGGGCAAGTTTTAAGAAGTGGCAGGAAGAAAATCATGTCTACTCATCAACCTTTTACCACTTAGATTTCACGGCCATGACTCACCTTTCATGGCATTAAAACCCTCATTCACGACCATGATTAATCTTCACAGTTTGTGAATTAAAATCTTGACATTCATGGTCATCACACCATTTATCACAGGCATGAAACAAGAAATATTAACTGCTAAAAAAACTTTTAAAACTCTTATTAACTCCTAACTTTCACTAGCTATTAACACAATTTATAGACCTTATTTATGGGCATTACATACTTAGTAAATAAACTTTTATTAATTGTTCTTTCTTAGCATACACCTTATTTTGTGCTCCATGGAAAACAACTAAATTATTCTTTTAAAACCTTCCATTGTCTTTATTTTGCTACATATGTCTTTCCTTATAAGAAAAGTTTTGGCTCAGAGCCTTCAAATGCATCTTATTTGTTATGTTTTTAGTTATAAAGCCTATAAAGTGTACGATATTAATTTAGATCAGGTTCATATATCCAAAGATATGTTTTCTCATGAAACTATATACCCTTATAAACTAATTGTTATTTTGAATCTTACACACCTTTACCGAATCATGTGTTTGATGATAATACCAATGTTTCTTCATCAATCAGTAGTCTTATTCATTAAAATTCACCTTTATACTTCAATCTTACTACTAATCCATTTAATGTAAGCCCTTCATCATCATCCAATCAACTAACTGAAATACCTAATGCTGATTCAACTTTTATTCCTCATATGCTATTACCCCCTAAAGTTTTCGTATAACCTATTAGAAAAAGCCACCAACATAAAAAGAAACCAACCTAGTTACAAGATTATAGATATAACCATATTGCTCATACTTCATCTGATACACCTCATACTTACTTTTTTACCAAACCTCATACATTTTATGCAGAATATATGGATTTTTTTTGGAAAATACGTTTGTTGATCCAAAATCTACCACTTATACATAAGCACAAATGCATAAAAAATGGGTTAAAATAATGCAACAAGTGCTTAAGGCTCAAGAATTGAATAATACTTGGATTTTGACTTCACTAACACCTAATAACAATCAATTAATTGGATGTAAATGAGTTTATAAGGTTAAATTGAAACATCATGGAAGTATGAATGCATATAAAACCAGACTAGTAGCAAAGACTTTAATCAAATGGAGGGGATTGATTATATAAATAGCTTTTCCCCGGTTGAAAAAATAATGATAGTAAGAATCATGTCAGTTATTATAGCTTCAAAAGGTTGGCCATTACATCAATTAAATGTGAATAATATTTTTTTTGCACAATTATTTAAATGAGAGTGTGTAATGACTCCTCTAAAAAGGCATGCCAAGGAAAAATTTGATGAATTATATTTGTTAAAAAGAATTTATATGGATTAAAACAAACTTCAAGCCAGCGAAACCTTGAGCTTACTACGAAATATGATATTATGGTTTTCAACAGTCTTATCATGATAATTGCCTCTTTACAATGAAAACTTCATATACTTTTGTAGTTACTAGTTTATTTAGATGATATTCAACTGACTAGCAGTTCAAAAGCACAAATTATTCAAGTTAAAAGGTTCTTAAATGATCAGCTTACCATCAAGGACATTGATTAAAAGGAATATTTCTTGGGATTAGAGATTGCAAAATCCTACATAGAACTTATATTAAGCGGAGAAAATATGCTTTGGACTTAATTAAATAGGTTGGTTTGACTAGTGCAAAAGCTATTACAAAAGATCCTAATAAGTATAAAAAGTTAATTGGTCAGTTGTTATTCTTAGGATTTACTAGACCAAATTTGTTATTCTTAAGTCAATTTGTTCAAATTTCTGGTCAAGCACATTACTAGGTAGCTTTACATGTGTTGAACTATTTCAAAGGTTATCCCTCTAAGGGGCTCCTTTATGTAGGTAATATTGAACTAAATTTGAGGGCTATTGTGATGCAGATTGGACTGCATGCAAGTTTTAAAAGGTTATTGCATATTTTTAGGTAATTTACTCATCTCTTAGAAAATAAAGAAATAATCAATTGTTTGACAATCTTCATATGAGGAAAAATATAGGAGTTTGGCTTTCAATTGTATGTGAAATGCAATATATTACTTATATTTTGTATGATTTCAATGTTTGAATTAATTTGAGATATGATAATCAAGCAACGTTTCGTATAATGGCTAATTTTATCTTTCATAAGGGAACTAAACATTTAGAAATAAATTGTCATTTGATGCACAATAAGTTTAAACCAAGGTTTATTAATCCTTGTTATATTTGTTATAAGGCTCAACTAGCTAATTTGCTTACAAAATCTTGAGATGAACCTCAATTTGAGAATTTAGTATCCAAGTTGGGTTTGTTTGATTTCCATAAGTAACCTCTAACCTAAAGGGAAATATAGAAAATATTATCTGTGTTAATAATTGTATTAGTTATAACAACTTGGTGATGGAGCAAAATGACATCCTTTCATTTCTTCTATAAATACTTGTGCTAGTGGTATAAGTTGTATTGTACACTTCATAAAAATAATAACAAAATAACAATTATTCATCTTTTTTCTCTTTTTTGTATTTTCAACTCTGTTAGTTAAGTTTCTCATTTGATTCTAGTTTATATAAATTCATTTATCTCTTTAGTAAGATTCTAAACAATAATCCAATGATAAGAGTATAATTACATAATTAGATTAAACACACAAGTTTCATTTTTTTTGAGTCAAGGCACACATCTATTTATGGAAAAAATATTGTCATGATTACATTCAACTATTTTTTTTATATATAATTGTGTTTATATTTATATTTATAAATTGATCAAACTATAAATATAAAATTAAAAAATTAATTTTATATTTTAGAAAATAGTTTTTAAAATAAATTAAATGCATATAAAAAATCATTAGTTGTGAATCTCGACATGACCAATTAAAAAAATATTCTTTTTTTTTTACAATCTAAGATTAGCCACACTATTAGACATTTAGTATAAGGTAACAAAATATACCAAAAAAATCCATACTTTGATTGTCCTTGGATAGTGAATACTTGTTAATTATAATTTTGCAAAAAAAAAAATGATTTTTCTAAATAATATGAATATTTAATAAATATTATTTTATTTATTATTTTCTCAATAAAAAATTAAAATAATTTTCTTAAGCAAAAGGCCAAAAGCATAAAAAAAGAATCTATCTATACATTAAAACTGGATTCAGTGTCACTGTAGCTACTGTAGTACGCTGACCCATTTGCCCTCTCATTTACACATCCTTAGTAAAACAACGTCATTATATAGTTTTTTAAGGCATGTAATACGCCGTCATTTATCCCTCCCATTTGCCCATTTTCTCGTTGTCATTCTTCATTTTCTATTCATACAACTCTCTCTTTCTGTCATTTACCACTTTGTCCCCATTTGTCTTTCACCATTTTCCAACCATTCATTCAAAAGGACAAGGACATTCTCATCTTTCCTATAAACTCCCTCCTCCTTCCCATTTATGTAGTCCCCTAAAAACCCTTAAACTTCATTTTTTTACCTCTTCCTGCTGCCACCATGATCCTCCCTACCATTCTTCCTCAGTGTTCTCCCTAGCTTCCTTACCCGTTTGGACCGTCCCCATCGGCAGCATCAAATGTTGACCCCTCAAGCTTCAATTTTTTTCTACCTTTCTAATGTGTTCTTATTTATTTTAGTTTTATATTTAATTATAGATTTTTATTATGTTTTAAGTACTTAATTGTTTTATTTTTGTGATTACAAGAAGAATAGTTGAAATGCAAAAAAATATCAGTCCTTCATGCACCTCAGGAGAGAGAGCAAGCTTTGGACCCTCATGCATGTGACAATATGTCACGAGTGTGAGAGGTGCTTCTGGTTGTGAGGAGTTTGCCTTCATTTTTGTTATTGACATATGATTTTGATCACAAATGCAAAGTTCCTAAAGCTCAACCTTTTGTCGTGGGCGTGTAGATTGGATTGCGAGAGCATAACTGCTTTATTTTTCCTGTCACATATGCATGGAATTATCACGATCGTGCTGAGTGTTTTGCTAAAGAATATGTTATGCCCATGACACCTTGTCACTCGCATGACGACCATTTTTATTGCAAAAGTTCAGTCGTATACAAACTCTATTCTAATCAAGCATAGTCTAGACTTTAAAGATAAATATCAATTTGAAAATCATCTACAAAGAAATTTATCTCTTAATTAGGAATAATTGTATCTTTAAAATTAGAGTTTAAGTAGGATTTTTTAGTTTATATCATCTAGTTTTATTTTACGATGGCACAAAAACAAATAGATATATGTTCACTCAGAAAGAGATTTGATAATTTTGTGGCACTGTTAAAGAAGTTTTCTTTTCATTTTTTATTTCCTTCTAATGTTTAACTTAGCCATCAAAATAGACATGATCGTTATTGTTAAGATGCAAGGCTAAAACTTTAATATGTACTTAGTGAGCAACTCTAATTTGTATTATTATTATTTTTATATAAGTAATGAATGTATAATTTTCTTCAGTTTTATTGTACTTAATAAGCTTTTAGTTTAATAGTTGTTTGATCACCAATTATTTAACTATAGATAAAAATATTAAGGCAATATTATTAGACACAACATCTATAATTTAATATAAAAATTGAACTAAACACTAGTTAATTCATTGGTTTAATTTATTGATAATTTAAAGGTGAGAACTATTAAATCTATATTCATTAGTGCATAATTTATTAAGGGATATGTAAATTGGAGGTTGTAAGCTAAGTTGTTTCTCATTGATTTTCTTAGTTACTTTTTATTGTAATTTTAGTTATTAGGTTTTTTTATATCTTAATTAATTCATTAAATTTGGTTAGAGTATTTAAACTGTTGATTGATAATTTAAAACTAATTAAAAATTAGAATCACGTAATTTTTTAAAAGATTAATTTCAAAAGTAAACTTATCATATTATACTGGTTCGTACACTTCGACTGCATTTTAAGTTACACCACTTCCCCAATAATAGTATCCTTCAATAAAAATCCCTGCTGGTGTTTGTACACCTACATTTTCCCCTGCATCTCTTTCACTTACATGCATTTTGCAAGGACCTTCACCCCAAGCGTAGGGATTTCCGTCACGATCAGATCTAGATCTGCTCATCCCTTTCGTGCAGTATTATTTTCTACTGTCTTCTTGTTCAGGGAAAAGACACTATTTTCTAGATCGTGTACTTCTCCATCGCAATTGGGTTTGGTTGTCACTCTCACGCATCAGCCGTTCCTAGCCTCTGCTCCAATTATTTATATTGTTGAAACAGAGTTTAAGAGGTTGGTGACTGTAGTGCAGTTTAGCAATAGAATCCATATCTCTTATATAGAGAAAATGGCAGAAGAGAATAAGAGAGAAATGGCTAAAACCCTAAAACCCTGATGATAACTTAAACGCTGTCGTTTCTTTTTTTTTTTTTTGTTAATGAGGCTTAATGTAAAACTTATTGGGCCAACAACATCCAAACAGGCTCCTCATTTAGGTATAAATTTTTACTTTATTTTAAAAAACTATTTTCTAAATTTTTTGACCTCCTGCTGGTTCAGGGTAGTCAGATTTGAATTGTTGTCACTAGAGGAGTACCGAAACCACCAGTTTCCTCGCTGTTTTGTCCACTGCTTGACCCACATTCATATTTTTAAACCAATGGATTTTTGTTTTAAAAAAATTAAAATTAGATTAACGATTACATTAATGTGTTCACTGTTATAGAGGACGTGCGAGCATTTCATTGGTTAACAGTACACACTGTTTCTTTGAAACACGGAAAGCTGTTTTGATTTCAGGAAGACATTTTGTCCTGGGAAGACTAAGATTTTTATGCGGGTTTGATAACATCACAGATTACAAGATCACCTAATGTGTAACCAGAACGACACGTACACTTTCCTAGGACATTTGCCTATGCAGTGATGGACACGTGTCGAGAAATACTTGAGAGTGTAGTTTTCATGTCCTACTCTCGCTCAATCTGCTAATTTTTTTTTAATCAGAAAAAAAATATCTACTAATATCTTAAAAGTTCAATTTACTAATATTATAAAATGTCACTTCACAGTTTAGTAATTATGAAATTTATAACATAAAGAAGCCAACAAAAATATATTTAATAGCTAACTTTTATATTATAAGCCAAGAGAAAATAAAAAATTACTATTCATATAGTCACGGTGTTATTTTACTTGAAACACTCAGCTACAACCTTTTCCACTAATAAATACCCTCTCAATCCCATTTTAATAAATTTATTTTCATTTATTTAAAAAATAATCTATTTTTAAAATTATAATTGTATATTAAGTTATTATTTCATATTCTATTTAGTGTCTTATTATTAATAAATATAAATTATGATTTTAATTTATCAATAGCATTATTATTTAAATTCAATAAAATTTTTATTTTTAAACATATTAAATATTTATTAATTTATATAAACATGAAAGTAAATCAATTAAGAAAATATTTTATTGATAGATGAAACATATAAGATTATTAGGCCAATGGGGAACAATTAATTAATTAATCTCTCTAATAATAATAATAATAATAATAATAATAATAATAATAATAATAATATAAGTGATGAGCATGCAATTCTTTTACTGCATCTACTACAGTAATCTCTTTATTTTGTCTCTGCTTTACCCTAACAACATTTCCATTTTATTCTTGATTTGTCCAAAAAGTAACGTAGTCTATTAGTTTTGTATTTAGAATTGATGTTGGTGTAAAAAAAAATAGGTTTAAATTTTTTTAATTTAATTAACTGATTTTTTTAATTTTTTATAAATAGATTTTTTTAAATATATTTTTTAAAAAAATATATGATTCTTTTTAAAAACAGTTTTTCAAACTTAAAAAAATTAAAAATAAATTTTTTTCTTTAAAAATATTTTTTCTTAACTTAACGCCAAATAAAACCTAACTCATTCTAACATTGCATTCCAAAACTATCAATATATTCTTGTTCACGCCACACAGATAAATAAATAATTTGTTTGTAGAATCAATGATGCATTTTTTGATATCTCTAAATCTATATTTAAACTATATATCCTGGCCGATAAAATTAAATTTGATTATGTGAATTATGTTTTACAGTCTTGCTTAGGTTTTACAGTCATATTTGTAATTAAAAATGTAAAACTTAGTTAAATTAGTTTTCCATTTCTTTATTTGCTTAGGTTGCCTCAATATCAACATATTTTTTTATTCTTTCAGTAATGTACATTTGTTATTTACCTTTGAAATGGTATGTATACTTTTCTTCATACATTTTAATATAAAAATAGCAGCTATCATCAAAATATATTTTTCGTTCTCTCAATATATATATATATATATATATATATATATATCAATAATAGATATTAATTATTCAACTTTAATGATGTAGGTTTTCAAATAGAATATTATCTTTACCGTTAGCCTTTCAATTTATATTTTCTATATAATTTTACGATGTTTATGTATCATAAATAAATTTATTATGACATTGTGTACAATATTTATACAATATTCATGTTTAACTTATCTGTTCATTATATATTAGTTTATTATGTATTATGCAATTATTTTATTATATATTAGTTTATCATGTATTTTATTATTAAAATTTTTATGTAAAGTGAGAGTGTCTTTCTAGTATAAACTTACGAGAAATTATAGCTCTAATTATGTCAAATTGTCAATTACTAATTGGTGAAAACATCTACTTATCCTGGACTGGGGAGCAACAAAACAAAACCTCCCTGTAAATTCTCAAAAGCCCTAGTGCGTATCTCTTACTCTGAAATAACTCGAGCTCTCACTCGGTTTGAACACACCTCAACAACTCAGGCCATCGCTTCGCGACGATTCCTAGCCCACAACTGGTTTGTAATTCTTCGTCTCCTCCACTCTTTCTTTCCGATTCTGGGCAATTTTGCTTGGATCTGCATATAGTCCATTTCCTGGTTTTACTGTTGGTGGGCTGATTTTTCTTTTTACTTATTGCGATCAAACAAGATTTCTCACAAATCTGTAATTGCATATGATGGGTTTGGTGTATCCTTGATCTTCTCAATCGCATCAATTTAATTGCCTTTTCTTGCTTGGATTATTGAAATTAATGGAATTTTTTGAGTTGAATGCGAAATGAAATGGCATATCATTTTACAATTTTCTTATATTTCAACTGCAGTTTGATAAATGGAGAGCTATCTGTGCTTAGGGTAGAAAAAGGAATTCAATTTACGCACATGTTAGTTGAATGCTGGGTATGCATTTTGATAAATTTATACTTGTTCCTCAGTCACCATGAAGGTTCGATCCTCTGTGAAGAAGATGTGTGAGTTTTGTCAGATTGTTAAACGCCGGGGACGCGTATATGTAATCTGTACTTCAAATCCAAAGCACAAGCAACGGCAAGGCATGTCAACATTTGCATTTGAAGGAGCCCTGTATGTTATCTGATGCTCCCTCTCTTTGTCTCAAGCACACATTAACCCTCATTTGGTTCCTTTTTTTCATCATTATTTTTCTTTTGTTTGTATCATGGATTATAAAGTATAATCATAGTTGGCCATCGTATTTACAAGATTAAATATTCTGGAAGTGGAAATTTTACTCTTATTGTGAGAAAGAGTGAGCATGTGTTTTCCCTTTTACAGCATAAATTATATATTAAGATCAATGGTAGGTTTCTTTCTAATGCCCTGTAGAATTTGAATTATCTTCACATTGATTCTTTGCTGGGAGTTCATTTTATTGGATTGAGAAACAGGTGGTTCTTATATATGATTATTATAGCTTATATCTCCCTAAAAAATTGATCTTAATTTTGAGTTACACGTGTGGATATATTGTCTTGGAGATGGGTTAAAGATATATAATCCTATGCACTAATATGATAGGATAAAGAATTAAGGTTATGTAACTCCTACAGCATTATTTGTTGGTCTATAATGGTAAATCTACCATAGCAGCCTGTACATATAATAAAATAACTTGCTCTGAGCAGGTGAAGCAAATACCTTTCTGGATTGCAAAAAAGGAAGATACATATAATGAAATTATTGGGTTTGCACTTAGTTGCAGGGCTTTCAACGTTCAAGCCTCTTCTATGAGTTTCTCTTATGATGTTAAATTAGTAATTCTCTGGCCATCTATTCAATACACATACATGTGGATGCCAGTTGCACTCTCTTTCCAAGTATGTGGACTTTATCTCTCAGTCACATCTGTTTAGTTGATGAAATAATAAGGAAAATTTTTCTATTATACATTTCTGAGGATTTTTGGAAGGGAGGGGATTGAGGAGAACACTTATACTTTATCATGTTTGTGAAATTAAAAATTACTGAAAACTGAAAAGGGCATGAAGAGCATGGCAAATGTTATATTTTGTTTGGATGCCCTGGAGGGGAAGAATTTATAATTGTATAAAGACAAATGAAATCCTTTCCTTTTCCTTAGTTTTGAATTGCTAGTGAAATTATAAGGGTAAAAATGAGAAGATTAAAAAGGTTATTTTTTCTTTAGGTGTAATAATTTTCATCTTGCATGAAAAATGAAGGGGTAATTACCCTTCTTTCCCCTACCCGCCCCTAAAAAATTTTAGAAGCTAAACAAGATAAGGCAAGAAATTATCCTTCCATTAAGTTTGAAGCCATTGATAGCATAAAAAGAAGGTAGTTGGGGATGTGTGGTGCTGGGAGGGAGCATGTGCATGTGTTGGTTCAGATTTCTGAATGAAGACACTTCATTGCCCTTCCCAATTTACGTGGTTTTAATACACTAAGTGATTATGTTGCAAATTGACATATCAATTATTTGGTTTTAGTATTTTCTGTCCTTTTCAATACTTAATTAGCCGAAGATTCATGGACTTAATGCTGTAAAGATGCATGACCATCCCTAGAAACAATTTAGGTTGATGACTGACTGTATACTACAACGCATATTCGATAATAAATTTTGACTTGGAGGCAAATATAACCAGAGCCTTTTGATTGAAGAATTGCCAGTGAGAGTTTTATTTTGTTGGTATCTTTCCCAGGTCTGGAAAGACAAATGCCAAGCAGCAGATTGCACCCAGCTACAGTATGGGAGTAGGTCTGGCGTCTATTATACCTAAAAAGCATGAGCCGTCATCAATATATGGATGGAGTTCAAGCATTGCATCTCTCCTTTTTAAACAAGGAAAGTAGCATACCAACCAATGGAGATTGTGAGGCTAGGTGATGGCGATCAACTAATATTGTTGCGTTCAGGCGCTGTGATTTTTTTTTTCAATTCAATTAGTTACTGCCAGCAATTTTATTATTTTAGAACCATAGGCGGAAATATGGTTCTGTTGTGCTGTTGAATACCATTATATCAATGAACTTGCTTTCTTTGAATATATCATGATAAATGATGGACCTGTGGGAAACTTGTAACAAGGGGTGCCTTGTACAGCCGATTAACTTTGTCAACTGACAAGTGCAATCCTATGAAAACAGTGTTAAACTCGGAATTGAATTGCTTCCTTAGGCTACCATTATCATTCTTTCCTAAGACATTTCTCTCTTCTTTCGGCAATATTGCTTATTTTCAGGTGCAGGACAAGAGGATACTCATTGCTTGTGGTTAAAGGATACCTTGCAGTCCAAATTTCAATGATAGGGAAATCCTCGAGTCTATATACCAATGATGGGGTAATCTTATATGGCGACCGTTGAGCGTGGGGAGAAGGCTCCCCTCTTTTTTATGCGTTAGGATGTGTTTGATTTCAAATCAAATCGATAGGTTGGGTTTGGTTTATCTGGGTATTTTGAGTTGGTTAGGATAAGATTTTTCAGCAAGCGAGTCGATAGGTTGGGTTTGGTGTATTTGGATATTTTGAGTTGGTTCGAATAAGAAGTTTTAGTTCGAGTTAAATTAATTTCTTTAGTGTTTGATTTAAAATATTGATCATCTTATTGAATTGAATTGTTTTGGTTAGTTAGAGTCAAGTTGGATTGTAAATGGACGAGGTTGGGTAATTTGGATCGAATTTCGATTATTGCATACCAGGGACGAATTTATATGGGAGGTAGTGGGGGCGATTGTCTCTATTGGCCAATCAAAATTTAAAAAACATTATATATTATATGTATTTTTTGTCATTTCCACATATTTAATATATTTAATATTTTTTAATTAACTAATTAATGTGTAATTAATAATTAATATAATTAACTAATTAAGTTTATAAACTAATATAAAATATAAATTTAAGTTTATATAATTAATTATATGATTTTTACTATATTGACAATTATACAATTTTTATTATATTTATTCGTATAATTGTCGATAATTATACAATTTTTACTATATTTTTTATATAATTGTCAGCAGTTGTATGTAATATTTTATATATAACCATTTAATTGCTAACAATTATATAGTTTTTACTATATTTTTCATATAATTACTATATATAATTGTTCACAGTTCAATTATATGTTATTTCAATGTTTATTCATATAATTATTGATAATTATACAATTTTTGTTATATTATTTCGTATAATTACATATTTCATATATAATCATATAATTGTTAGTAATTATATGATTTTTATTATATTTCTCATATAATTACTGATAATTATATATTATTTTTATGTATTATTATATAATTACTAATATTTTAATTATTAATAATGAATATAAAATATTAAAATATTAACCGGATTCTACAAATTGAAATCGATATTAATTACAGAAATAAAATATATTTGAAAGTATAATTAAAATTTTACTGATAAGAACCACATGTGCATATCCCTAGTTATTATTATGTGATCTTATCTATTAAAATGTCCTTTAAATTAATTAAAAAAATTGAAATTATATTTAGTTTTAATGAATAATTTTAGTTGATTAGTTGAGAAAATATACGTTGTTTGAATAAATAATATACATTTTTCTTTGTCATTTTGGATCCAATTTCCCGTTCATATGTGCACAAAACTAGATTATTATCAATTCTGAATTTTTTATGAGGGCAAAATTGGGGTCAACAATTATATGCTAACTGGGTAATGAAAAGTGGTCAAAATCATTACCATGATTCATTAAAATCATTAATAAATAACAATATGATAAGATAAAGATTAATATTAAGTGCCATTACTTTTGATGCAAATTGCAAACTGAACTGTGCTGTGCTGCGCTGCTGCCACTGTGATTGAGGGAGTTTAAGCGAGTGAATTAATCGCACAAACAAAAGCGAAAGCGCGTGTAAACAATACCCATTAACCCAACCACTTCAGTTTCCTTTGCATTTAATTATCATTCTTCACTCTCATCATTGGTTCCCTAATCAGTAATCTCTCCTCAGTAATCACCATAAGAAACAGAAGACGAAGAAGAAGGAAAAATCACAAATCACTTATTTTTTCAAGACTCTGATAGTTGGTGCTCAGTTTCCGATTCCCATTTTCGTTGTCTGCAAGCAAATCGATGCTCGGCTGCTGTTCATATTCTACTTAAATGGTGATCTTGGGCACCTCTATTACTTCTTGGATCCGTCACCTTCTTGGTTGCATGGGGTAATTTTTTTTATTTTTAAATTGGCAATTCTGGGCTTTTTCATTAATATTTTCTTTTGCTGGATGTAGTTTTGAGAATTGTTTATTATTTTTCTTATGGATGGTGGATAAGCGTTTAATTTAATCTTGGATTTACTATTTATAGAATATATCATTTAATGAAGATTGGGCAGAGTATTCAAATTTGACTTGACTTTGCTTTTCACTAAATTGGTTTTAAGTTACTGAATTAATTTTCCTTTGGAGAGAAGATTAGGTTGAAAGCTTAAGAAGTAGATACTAGATACTGAGGATTGGGCAACTCCAATAATTGAAATTAATGGGATCTGAAGACTTTTTGCTTCTTTGCTACAAAACAAACTTGCATCACTAATTCACTATTGTTCTTTCAAAGGTTGAAATTTTATTACCCAATACGTATTAGCCCAGTTGAAATTAGAAAAGAATAACCAAACGATGAAGTACAACTGTTAGTGAGAGAGGAATTTTTAAAGCTATGTTGTGTGAAGGGTGGACTGTTCTCTATGCAATTGGTTTTCCAAGAAAAAATTGTTTATTGTTTTGTTACAGAATAGGAAGCTCTATCTTTTCCTGCTCTTTTTAGGTGTGCAGATTCTGTCCCTTTTCAGTTGAGACATAAGGGGATTTTTAGCAGATTAAGAGCAAACGTTGAAGGTTTGCCCATTTATGGACATAATACTATCTTAAACAAGCTGAACTTGACATTAAAGCTATAAGGGGATTCATAGCCTTGGGAATTATTTTGTTTGTGAAAATTAAACAAGCTGAACTTGACATCGGCTATTTCATCCTCCTGCCGTACACTTTTTACTCTCTTGCAAACAAATTCCATTTTTTTCTTCTTAGCAAAATAAAAATAGCAATTTAAGCCACAAATATGAACGTTTCTATACTTTTGATGCTTTAGCTTTCGACCAAAAAAAAAAATCATTCATCTTTCTGCAACTGAGGCAGTTGATGATAATAACTCTGAATATGAATAATAAAATCTTAACTACAGCTTGAAAGGAACAAAATATTTGGTGGTTTTTGGGGGAGGGAGGGAGCACAGGGACTTAGGGTCATGTTATAACCATTAATGTCTTAGCTCTCTCTCTCTGTATAATTTAACCTGGTTTGCAACAGAGCAGTGGTTGTTTTGGATGCTGTGCTACACCCACACCAATTATTGCCGTGGATGAGCCATCAAAAGGATTAAGAATACAAGGGCGGGCTGTGAAGAAACCTAGTGTGTCAGATGATTTTTGGAGTACCAGCACATGCGATTTGGAGAACAGGGCTGTTCAAACTCAAAGAAGTGTCTCATCACTCAGTATAGCAAATGCGAATCTCAGTAGTGGAACAAGTGGCATTAGCAGCACTTCTGATTTTGTAAATCATGGTGATTTTTCTACTTATTTTTGTTATTCATTTTCTGATTTTTTTGTGAAAAAAATAAAAAATATTTGTGGTTGCTGTGTTGCTATTGGATACATCTGCAGTTGTCATTTAGTGAATCATGTTTTCTAGTCTTGGTTATTCTCGATCTGTATTTGTGATCTCTGCTAATGCCTCTATAATGACCGTAATTGTGATCACTGTTATATAGTGTGAGGTTGACATTTTGTTACTTGCAGGACTTCTCCGCTGGCAAAATAGCAGGCTTCAGTGGACTGGAACTAACACTTCGAGAAATCAAATACGGCTGAGATGGGAACGCAGATTTAGGTATTTTTCTTTCTTCTAATAGTTCATTCAGTTTGTTCATGTTGTTGATATTTGAGTTGTCAGTTACGTCATCTATTAAGACAAAGCTACCCCCTGGAACAAGGCTTTTCTCTCAGGAAAAATAAGTAAGCTTCTCCAAGAACCTGCTCTATATTGGCCTCTTGCAAATCTTCGGGATGGTTATCAGGTTATCAAATACGTTTGGAAGCCGATTCCTGTAATCAATTTTTTACGTTGTTTTGGAAACCAATAAAAATAGGAGATTCCATCTTAGATTTGGTAAAGCACTTATAGATTTGTACTAATTCTTCTGCATTTTTCTGTAACATTTCATGTCTGCATATTGTCTTTGCAGTTGGAATGTAACTTATGAAGGTTTACTTGGAAGCAGAAATCCATTCCCTCGGCCCATTCCTTTGTCTGTGAGTCTGGCTATTTGGTGTTTTCATGGCCTCTTATGTATTTTGCAATAGCATCATATTTCAACATTTGCTGATTGGATTTTGACTTGCAGGAAATGGTTGATTTTCTGGTTGATGTGTGGGAGCAAGAGGGATTGTATGATTGAAAAGCTGAACTGCAAAAAAATGTTAGGTCTTCTTTCCGCATAACTTATTTCTGTAAGTATGAGTATGACTAGTAAGAGGCTTCTGTAAATAGCCCTGGAGAAACCCAAAAAAAAAGAAAAAGGATAAGAAAGACCAAGCAGATCTTCTTATTCAACTGTAATTTCCCATATTAATGTTAATGTGCTTTATCATTTTCTTCAACTTACTAATTTCACATTACCATGTTGCTTTCACATAACCATGTTGATCTGAAAACATTTGCTCATGTATGTTATTTCTACAAGTGCATGAATGCTCTCAGTGCTAGTCCATCAAGTCTTTTTAGATGATTATCTCAAGATGGAGATGCACAGCCAAGTACTTGAGCTATTATACGCCTGATTTTTTACGTGTCTCTTCAATTGATGTAGTTTGTATCATAATTTTATGGCCATTTTTAATTCACAACTCATGCTCGTTTTATCCTGTGAAAGACTCTAAACTCATATTGCAAACCATACCATTATGGTTTGATCCTATCATAAATAGTTTTATCTTTAAATCAAGTCAGACTTGATCATGGAATCTCTGTTCACACTATAGTGGTGCAGAAAACCGATCCAAGACCCAAAAATCAAATTGAATTGATCATAGTTTGGTTTGGTTTAGTTTTGAAGCATAATTTCGATTTGGTTCAGTTAGCTGAGATTCTTCTGTTCTTTGATTAAATTGAACCGGACTGAAATTTTCACTTTTTCTATTTGGTTTAATTATAGGTCTCTCTAAAAATTCTGTTCAATTTAACAGTCAGGACTAGATTTAGTAGGATAAATAATCAGAAAAAAAAGAAAAAGGAAATCAATGATAATTGCTGAATAAATAAAATTTTCATATGAAAATTCAAAAATTTATTTAAAATAAATCTAGAAGTATTTGATTTGTTGAGAAATGAATACCCAAATCTGGAGAATGCACCAGTTTTGTTGAACAACATGACTGGGTCATAGATAGCATTTGACATTTTGTAATCCTGCAGCCAGTGGCTTAGTTTGATTATTTTCATATTTTTCCATTCATGTACCTAAAACCCTTCTCCCATACAATGAATATCTTTGGACAATTACGCCTACCATGTTTTTGTTTTTCCACATCGATCACGCATTCTCCTTAGGCAGTCTTTATCTAATCAAACACTCTACTAACTATTAAGAGTTTGCACAATCTTAAAAAATAAATAGATTTTAAGGAGTACTAATTACTTTATCTTCAGATATTTTTTTTTGAATGATCTATAATAATTTTTTCCATAATAATAATAAAGATAATTAGTATTATTTTTGATAAATATAATATAGAATATGAAATTAATTTGGAAGAAAATGTATCCTAAATTAATCCTTATCTAATTCTTACTTTACCAAATCCAATAATATATATACGTGGATTCCACACAAATTGGAAGGCGGCTTCATGCATGCACATTCTTCAACAAAAACATGTAAATCTCGTAATTTAATTTTCCTTCTTAAATCTTTCTTATCTTTTATTGTTTAGTTCATGCAAACCAAAGCATAAAATTCCATGCACATGCTACCCAACAGCCTCTTTGTTTTTTTCTACATTATATATATATATATAACTTTTTTAATTCCTTACATGAAATGTATCTCTATTTATATGAGTCTCATATTATTATTATTATTTGAGAAGGAGTAAAGAAAATGGGGAAAAAAAAGCAAAAAAGAAAAAGAAATTAAGCTCCTAATTGAACAATTCAAAGATTTGAAGCAGATTGGTCGTTATGAATATTGCAGACAAACATGAAATCTGGATTAGGCAATGGGATTCACTAACACCGCACGAGAGTTTTAAATATTTTAATATTCAACAAAATAAAATTTTTAATGATAATTTATCAATTATAATAGTTTAATACCAATAAAAATGACATCAAATCAAATCACATAAAATCATTTTTAATTAATTTGATATTGAAATATGATGTAGCAGTTAAGATTCAAAGCATCTTATATACGATATATCCAACAGAAACGTTTCCTTTAAAAGTATCGACAAGATAATTATTGCAGAACTCCAAAATTTAAATTATTTTTGAAGAGCCTTATTTTCAAAATTAAATGAATTTTTTTTTGTGCGATAGAAAATGAGAATTTTGTAATTATAGATAAAGCTCAAGAAATGGAGCAAATTCATCATCTCTAACAATGATAGAGATTTTGTATGATGCAAAAAGAACTCTGAATTTAGCATTTTATTTTTCTTTATATATATATATATATATATAGAGAGAGAGAGAGAGAGAGAGAAACATGCATCTCTTGAGAGAGAGCTTGGAATGCCCATCCAGAAGATGTAGACTGCAGAGGATTCAGCTTCACTGAACTGAATCAATCTTTATAGCCCTACAATATCTTATCTAATAATTGAGAGTTATATTTCAACAAATAATAAGAATCTCAAATAATTGAGAGAAATGGGGCATATGTCACAAAATACCTCAAGAGGTGAATTGAATTTTTAAAAAAATATAATTTTTTTTAAAAATATTCATTTTCAGGGTATTTTAATAGTATTAATTAATGTTAGGCAAAAAATTCACATAAAAATATTTTTTTTTTTTTTCACAAATTAGAATATGAGACTAAAAGTGTTAATCAACATCTTAAATCAATTTTTGTCATTAAATTATTTTTTTATTTGCATCAAAAAACTTCAAACAAATTTCAATACAAATATTTTTGCAAAAACACTTTTAATACTTTTTTACATAAAAATTATATTTGAAAATTTTCTATCAGAATATTAAACTTGAAAATAAGTGAAAGAAAAATAGCTTTAAACACTTGAATTTATAGTGGTTCGACTATCTTATCTATATCCACTATTTGAGACACAATATTTAGAATTTTTTTTACTAATGATTCTTTTTAAAAGTAAGAATCAAGTCACATGCGCTTCTAGACTTTTTTAGCCTATGCTTTCAAATTCAAATTCAAATTTTTACAAGTAAAACTTGAAAACATTTTATTAGTTTAATTTTTAGCACATCTAAACCCAAATTTTTACAAAATAAAACTTAAAAACACTTAGAAATATTTATTCTAAATGTGTCCAACAGCCCAACAATTAAATTTTTAAACTTAATTTAGAAACTAACATAAAAATAAACCTCTTACAAACTTAGTAGATAATTTATACAATAAAGAACTAGTCACGATAAAAGATATTTAACAATGAAACTCAATATAGAAGAAAAATTTTCTAAAGAATAAATAACATTTTTCTCTTATGAAAGTTTTGTTTTTCCAACATTTAAAGTATAAAATATTTTTAACAAATATTTTTTTATTCCAATGTCAAAAACTAGTAAGTAAAGAGAAATTCACGTTTTTCAAAAATTAGCTGTTATTTTATTTTTTAAACAATTGTGCCATTAAAATATCCAGTTAGAAAACTCTCATAATACTATTTTTTCTAAAAAATATTTTATCTTTAAAATTGTACTTTGATCTTCACTTTTAGATATAAATCATAGTGATTTTATATTCATATCCTAATATACCTCTTTTATCACATGTTTTCCTTTTTGTTAAATAATTACATTTTTTATTTCTATACTATTTGCATGTAATAATCTAAAAATAAACAAACATTACAAATTCTAATATATAATTCATGGTTTTAAAATTATCAAAAATTTGAGATATGAAAATTGTAGCTTTTGAAATTGGGGATATATTGGATTGATAATATCCAATATTACTGGCTCAAATTTCACCGATCTTCATATATTTTGGAACAAAAAAAATTTGTTCTTTGAATTTTTTTATTTTATGTAATTATATATCTCAGTTGAAATTTTATTTAATTGATTTTTTATTATCAATTGTGTCCAATTAATAAATATTCTACAATGATTGAGATCTAATAAATGATAATTAATTAAAAAGTTTTTAAGTTGAGAGATCAAACTAATTAAAAATTGATAGTTAAGATAATCAATTTTAATTAAAAATTTAACCACATAAATTTACACAATTTAAAAATTAAAATTTATTATTTTCCTTCTTATTATTAGTATCCATAAGTTAATTGAGAATATGATATTTCATGCCGTTCACCAGCAGTCGATTGAAAATTAAGATGAGTCCTTGGCTATTATTTCTATATTATTTTTATTTTACATTTTCTATATACCTATTTTTATTTTTTTATGCAGATTTCATTACGTTAAAATTAGAAGTACATGTTCAAAAAATGAAAAAAAATAAAAATATTACATATTAATTTATATAAAATCAAACATTTTTACATGTCAATAAATCAATATTTATTTGAATTTTATCCGATATATCTGAATAATTTTGATAGCCATTATTTTTTTTTTTAAAAAAAAGAAGGCCTGCCACATGATATTGCATAAATATACCTTTGAATACAATGAACATTGAATTTATGAATCAATGCATAAATGTTTGGAGTTATAATTGATATGATAATTAAAACCTTGTATATTTGTTTGGTTTCAGAAAACCCAATATAATATTCTACATTTGTTTTTAAAATTTGTTAACTGAAATTACTATTTTACCCACCTCTATTCTAATTATATACTATTCTATTTTTTTTTAAACTAAACTACTGTATTGTTTATCCACTTCCTAACCTAAAATAAATAAATAAATAAATAAATAAATAATACTGTATAGGTTTGATTGGAAAAGAACAATTTTGTCATGAATGGAGGGCTTAGAGATTACAATGAATCTGGGCTCATATAAGTACCTTAAATTCAACAAAACAATTTGACCAGACAATGTCTCCCCGTTCTTAAACCATTTCCTTAATTTCTTTTATTACCTAATAACAGCAAAATTAGATAATCTTTTTTTTTTCTTCTTCTTTTTGTCACACTGTGAATATGGTGACATGCCGACCTTTTTTTTTAAAAAAAAAAAGTTTTTGATTGAATATTTTATTTATATAAAATATATGAAGCATATGCAAGTTCATCCAATGATACTCTCTCTCAACAAAATCAATATATTATCAAACCATGCATGTGAAACCTTGAGCTAATAGCAACTCTTCTGCAGTGCTCCTTTTTTTTAAAAAAATAAAAAAATAAAAACAAAAGCTATTAAATTATTTTACTAATAAGAATGGAATAAGGGTCAAATCCAAATTCACATTGGAACCAGGATATGTCTTGGCTCTTTTATTTCATAACTTTTTTTAGCACATTGAGAGTAAAAATTTCAATTTTTTTTTATATAAATTTAAATAAACAATTGCTATAGTTTGCTTGGAAAAAAATTAATTAACCAAATATTAAAAACAAATTTTGTTTATTTTGACCTGAATGATAACATTGGGTACTAATTTAAAAAAAAAATGATATATTTGAACATTATTAAAAGCTTTAAGGGCTATTTTAACTATTTTCCATTTAAGAATTAGCATTGGAGTTCAAATTGTAAGAAAATTACATCACTCTCCTCTAAAACTAAAAGCTTTTACAAAATAAGAAAAGAAGGAATCATCCGTCTAAAATTAATCACAGTGTTTAACATTTGTTTTAGTAAATATCAATCCCACTTAAAATATTATCATCTTTCTTTTCATTAGTGTGATAATATAAATTATCTATTTTTTTCACTAATAAAAAAAATGTCTAGAATTTGAATTTGAAATCTTATAATTTTAATCACTAAATTAATACTACTAAAATAAAACTTATAATCTTTTCTATTTATTCATAATTCAGGAGAATCAAAGAAAAAGGAAATGAAAATTTAAGATTAAATAATTAAATTTACAAGCATAGTTTTTTTATAAAAAAATAGTTATAAGGTTTTTCTAATAATTTTGGAAAAAAAGCTTTTTGGAAAAAATATTTTTAATTTTTTTGAATTTTGAAAAGAGAGAAATAGATAAGTAAATATTTTCTCTATAAACAAATTTAAAAAAATGGTTTATAAATTTTTTTTAAAAAAAGTCAGTTAATTAATTAAAAAATTTTCTAAACCACCCACAGCCCCTATAATATAAAAGTTGAGAGCATTGTCATCTGATAGTATTAGATGGTAACCACTGATAAAGACTTGATCTGAATGACATCTAATTTAATGGTTTTGAGGACCGTAGATTTGTGGTTATGCTTCAATTAGCTAAGCAGCCTATTGCCTATTATTTGTTACTAATTACAAAAACTAGTTGAGATTATTATATATATAGATTAAAATAAACTAAAACATATCTTATTCAACTTGACAAAAGAAGCTTTCTTGTATCTAATTAACTAATTGTATTGATCAATTGACATTATTGAACAATATTAAATAAAATACATCATTTCCAATTATGGGTCTTATTAGAAAATGACAGCTAATTATAATATAAATAATATACTTAAATCAAAAACAAAACTTTATAATTTTTGTATTTTTGTTGATTTAATATATCAGGTTCATGAATGTAAGAAAAAGGACAATATAAGTACGTAAGAAGGCTCCTTCAAATTGTTGAATTTGATGTTTATATTAGTCATTGTAGGATTGTGAAAAGTAAATTTTGGAGAATATGAATATATATATATAGAAATTTCCAAGAAATTTATATATGTGGGTTTCAACTAAGTTGTCAATTTTATCTAAGCAAGGCCAATATTAGAAAAGACAAGGGAAAAGGCTTGAAATTGAGATGCAATATTGATAGGATTATATTGCACGTATTTTCCTTTTTGTTGCATATTTCTCCATTTTTGATTCCCAATTTTCAATTTCTGAGCCATATATGTAAGAGATGAGTGATAAACCCAAATTTGTATATACATTGCACTCTCACTAATCTTAAATTTTAAAGCAATATATGCTCTGCCTCTTTGTCTAATGAAAAGTTTTTTTTTTTGGTAAAAAAAAAGTTTAATACATCTATAATTTTTTTTTTGGTAAAAAAAAAGTTTAATATAAGTTTATACCAAGATTTAGTGTTATAAAAGTAAAAAACCAACTAATAAATTTTAGCTTAATGGTATTTGTTTGATAATAAGAGCTGTGAAATCTCGAATTTAAATATCTAATCAGATTGTTTGTAAAAAATAAAAAGTCACAAAAGGATTAATATGAATAAAAATGAAGGTCAGTTCATTTGATCCATTGGTAAATATTTTTCATCAAGACTCGATTTCTTTCTTTTCAAGACAAGTTGTATGCATTTTTAAATTCGATATATATAACTTGCAGTGGAGTAGTGATGAGAATGTATGTTTATATCTACAAAGCACATATATTAAAAGATAATTCTAATTGTATTAGCTTAGTTTATTTTGTATTAAAATATTGGTTTATTATTATTATTGTGTAGTATTAGTTTTTATTTTATTTTATAATTTATTAATTATTCTTATAATTGTATGAGGTTTTCTCATTAGAACCTCTACTTCTCGTGTATATAAAGTTGTGATCGGTATTAATAATATGTGTGGCTTTAAATTTTATTAAATTCAATTTCTCAAAAAAAATATAAATCAATAATACTTAGAAGAAGTTAAAACCGATTATTTGATTATTCGCTATACATTGGTAATTAAAAGAGTCGTAATCAAATAGAAGACTTAATCGATATTTTCACTTATGAAAATTGATTGAGAAATATATTATATTCACCAATATTATTGAAAATTTAATATATTTATAATGAGCGCAATAAGATAACTATCTCACCGAATCTTCTTATGAGAAAAAAAAAATAGTAATCATATGACTTGATCAAAATTGAGACTTTGTAATCACATTCACGCTATTGACAATTTATTGTCTAAATTCAAATATCTCTAAAACGGTCCATCCCCTCTTTTGTGCACACAATGAATTGAATGTTATAATTCAGCTTTTTGGTTAATTATGGTAAACTTATTTCATACTCTTAATGCATATATGGAATGATGACACTAAGCTTAGCTATTGGCTTTCTCCTTCTAATTGTATTTCTTTTAATCTCTAGAAAAAAAAATAATGATGACATCTTTCCTTCTTTTTTTAAAAAAAAAATATCAATTAACATAAATAGAGTTTCAGAAATAACAATTTCTATGTAACTAACTTAATACTTTTTCGTCTCATAAAAATATATTTATTTATCTAAAATTATATATTTTTTTAATATAGTTGAGTTCCTATTTTTCTAATATATATGCTCATATTTAATATTTTATTATCTATAAATATAAATTATTATTTTTTAATTTATTAATATGTATCTAATCAATGTAAATTTTATGAATAAAAATATAATTAACTCTCTAACAAGTAATTCTATACTTGGTTAATTTGGAGGTATCAATGGTATTAATTATAAATATCATTTAACTATCAATTATTGAATATATAAAGATTATCTCCATTGCCTCATCAAAATGGAATTTAAGTATTAATATGAGTATGGGAATTTTCACATTTAGATAACATTGCAATAAATAATGAAATAATAAAAAGAGGAAAAATACCATTTTTTCTTCTATAGATTTCCAAAGGAAATAACATAACACATCTTTCCTCTAATGTGTGATTCACACTCTATTAAATAAACTCGTAATTAAGAAAATAAAGAAACTCCTTACCTAAAAAAGATGCATTGATTCCAACCATGATAAAGATAAAATGACAAAAAGAGTTTTACACTTTTTTTTTTTTAATTTGAGTGTCATATTTTTATCATTTTATATACGAAAAGAGATGGGCCCAAAACCCCATCCTAAACTAACACACGGATATCAAAAATTCATTGCATGTTTGAACTATGTGTCTAAGAGAAGAGAACCCAAAAGAAGATTACGTACCCTTCACCTAAAGACATGGGTCCCCACCCTCTTTCAATTTCTATTTTCACACGCACAGATATCTATATTTTACATTAATTCCCTCTGGAATGGTCAATAAGCCAAAACCAACTGTGGCTAAAACTAGATCACAAGTTGACTTCACTTCCCCAACTAGCTGCCCAATTTGATTACAATCCTTTTAACCTGCCTACCTTTTAAATTAGCCTCCTCTTTTCTTTAGAAATTTTTCTACATAAAATCAATTTATTATTTTATTTATATCCATTATAAAAAAATATTTTATTATTTTATTTATATTTAAAAATAATAATTAATATGATTGAATTAATTTACAGATAATATGATAGACTAATTCTTTCTTGAAAATTTCTATTATTCTTCTCTTTGTCTCATCATTACTTTGAGGCTTTGAGCTAATTTTGGTTGGTTTTTTACCTAAAAATGATTTTTTTTAATTATTATTAGCTTAATAATTTTCTATTTGAAATTAAATCTTCCAAAACATAATTGGAGATTTTCAAGTCCGAAACCCAAAACCATTAAAATCTGAAAACACCTATTCTCCCTCTTAGTTGCCATCCAATTCTTTTAATCAATTGTGGTTGCAAAGTAGTGTAAATTTTTATATTTTAAACATATATTATTAAGTTTCAAAAATTTAAGATTTTGAGTTGTTTTAAAAAATTAAATTTTTTTATTTGACTCATAAAATGTCTTTGGATTATAATATTATTTAAAATATATTAGCTTTGGTATGTGAATATAAATATTTATATAATTATAATTATTTATTGTTAAAATTTGTTATAAAATGAACAATCAAATGATTATAAAAATATGAAACCATCAAATAAGAAAGTAAACAACCAAAAAGAAAGACCTTTGTAGTTGTTAATAAGTATAACAATATATAATTATGTTAATTATTATATCATAAATCTATCTTTTCTTTATAAGTGGATAAGAAATTCGTTGAATATTGTTGAGAATTGCAATTGTAATGATTAAAAGATGAAAATACTAAGCTGCTTTGTTTCTCTTTTGAGTGCAAAAAATGTATTCAGAATGAAATGACTGATTCCTTATCCCTCTTTAGTATATTAGTTAAAGTTGTGGCCAATAGCAAAGCAATTATTTTAGAACAAAATAATAAGAATTACATTAAATCAAAAGGTTTTGCCTTTCGTGCTAATTTTATCACTTCAATTGGTTAATCAATCTTGACGAAAGAGCAATATAAGTGTTAAATTGTTCTGTATTAGTTTTTTTTTTACAAATAATTCAAAATTTTTAAAAAAATGAACAATTAAAAAATGATAATTTTTTTAATTATATATAATTAAAGTTGATAATTTTTAATCTTATTTTAATAAAATTGAAATGAATAATTTGAAATTCTTTTAAATTTAATATTTGAATGTTGGATTGTCGCGATAACCCACTTAAACAATATGAAATAGATTTAAAAATAATGATAATAATAACTCAGAATCCGAAATAATATGGTCAAAATTCAAATTGATAAGTCTATATATACATGATCTTAGAATGATAAAAATGAAAATTTTGGAAACCATAACCCATTCAAGAAAATATACATAAATCTCTAAAAAAAAGGGTTATCCAAAATCCAAAAAAGTTAATCACCAATGCCAAGATTGCTTTATTTCCATGTAATTAATTTTACAATAATAGAAAACGAAATTGTTAGAAAATACAAAATGAAAATGTCATAATGCATCAAATTCCCATTAGACATTAGCGGACTATAATCCCTCTCAAAAAAAGGTCATTATGTCAAGATTATTAGCTAGTTGTCTAATTCCTTAATTAATTAAAAAAAAAACCGCTTCACCCCCAAGTTGTTATCTATTAAGCCAAGTTGATTGAGTATGGAAAAAGATGATTAAAGTTGGTATGTCAGCTCTCCTCCAGTTGTATTTTTCATAGAAATATTAATAATTACATATGTTTGTAAAACAAAAAAGAGGAATGTCTTTGTTTTGAGATATCCTCCAAGAAAAAATTTTATTTTATTTTTCTTACAAAACAATCAAAATATAAATATTGAAAATGTCTGAAAAAGAAAAGTATACCTAGCATTTATCAAATAAAAATATCTACAAAACTATAGACTATATACATTTAATCATTAATTGGCCAGCAGAGTACACTTGCCCAACTTGTTCTTCTTTTCTATTTTGTTTTAAATTCATTTTACCAATCATCATTTGCTGCACTTGTTTTGCAAAATCCAGCTGAAATATACAAATATATTTTCTTTACTTTGTCTTTATTGTGTCTTTCATTGTATTTAGCTTATGAAAACCAGACTCAACTTTTCCCCAATTGAAAATGAAAAGAAAGTATATATATATATATATATATATATATATATATATATATATATATATATAAGATTAAGAGTAACTTAATCATTCATTAATTAAAATTCTTAATATCAACTAATTAGACTTAAGTGAAGAAAACCATAAAATGGTTAATGGGAATTAATTAAATAATTTTAATTCTAATAATAACCTATTTTCCTGATTTTATGTAGATTTTTCATATTAATGGCTGATATCAGATCAAATGAAATGAGAACATAATATGAAACAAAAGGGCTGTGTAGCAATTTTTTTCATTTAAAAGTATAATATTTTTATTTCATGCAAGATATAATAAACTGGAAAATTTTTCATATATCAGAATTAGAATTTTATTTATTTTCTTATTAAATATTTTCTTCTATCGGTACCTTTTGGTAATTAATTATTGAATTCACAAAATAAATGCAGTCATTTATTTTGTAAAATAAAAATAAATAAATGACAAAGGCAAAACAGCATAGCGAAATGTAGTCTGATGTGGAAACTGGGAAATACCTCCAGCATGAAAATTAATAAATAGAAATAGAAATAAATAAAGACATTAATTCCTCAAAAAAAAAAGAGAAGCCCGGTTGCCGGTAATAGAAAGAAAAGAATAAAGAATAAAATAAAAAAGGAAGAGCCGGTATCAAGTAGTCGGGATGAGGCAAAGAGTGGACCGTTGGACCGAAAGGAATAACCGGTTTTGGGGAAAAATTCAATGCATGTTTCTAAAGTCAATGTATCTCTGCAACCCATACCTTTCATATATAACTCTCTTTCCTCCTTCCCTATTTCTTCAATTCATTCTCAGCCAACCCATACAGGAAAACAAAAAAAGCTTCAATCTTTCCTCATTGTTTCTCTTTTTTTGCCCTACTCTGTTAGGGTTTCAAGTTTCTTTCGCTTGCTGATGCATTCAAGCTTTCTTGCTTCGCTTCTGATCTGCTTCTTGTTTGTTTCTTTGATCTTTGTCCAAAGTTTTTCTTGTTTTTTGGCTCTTAATCAAGGGTTCTTCTATAGGTTTCAATCATGCCGGCTCTTGTTAACTACAGTGGTAAGTTTCGTTTTCTTTCTCTTTTTAAGGTTGATTTATTTATTTTATGGATCTTTTGTTGGTTTTAGATTTAGAATATTGTCAACTGTTTCTGTGAATTGAATATTTCATGCGCTTCGTGCATTATAGCAGTTAAAATTCAAAACCCGTAAAAGAATATGATTTTAAGGAATTTAGCTTCAGAGTTAGGTGGTACAAAGTTTTAATTTAGAGGATCATAAATATACACACAGCTTTAGCTTATTGGGGTTGCTTTTAATGGGTGTTTCAGGTGATGATGAATTATATACTGTGGGGTCTTTGTGTACAAATCCCATGGACATGGGTGGATTTTATTCAATTGGCTCTCAATTGGATATATACAGCCCTCCCTGCAAGCGGGCGCGAATTACTTCCCCATTTCTTTTTGGATCCTCTGAGTTTGAGCAGAATAAGCAGCCATCGATCGATGTTCTTCCAGATGAATGCCTTTTTGAGATCTTTAGACGCATGCCAGGAGGCAGAGAGAGGAGTGCTTGTGCTTGCGTCTCAAAGCGATGGCTTACACTGTTGAGCAGCATTCGGAGGTCTGAAATTTGCAAGAGCAAAAGCTTAGCTGCAGACAGTGAGAGCGCTCTTCCTGTTTGCAATGATGTTGAAATGGTCTCTTGTGATGAGAATGGGGAAATTGAGAGTGATGGGTACCTTACAAGGTCTTTGGAGGGTAAAAAAGCAACAGATACTAGACTTGCTGCTATTGCTGTTGGTACTAGTGGCCATGGAGGGCTAGGCAAGCTTTTGATCAGGGGAAGCAACTCTTTTGGTGGAGTCACCAACCTTGGTCTATCAGCAATTGCCCGTGGCTGCCCATCTTTGAGGGCTCTTTCTTTATGGGATGTTCCTTTAGTTGGGGATGAAGGTCTATTCGAGATCTCTAAGGAATGCCATTTGTTAGAGAAGCTTGACCTTTGCAATTGCCCTTCAATTTCCAACAAGGGTTTGATTGCGATTGCTGAGAACTGCCCAAATTTGACTGCTTTGAACATTGAATCTTGTTGTAAGATAGGCAATGAGGGCTTACAAGCTATTGGAAAGTTTTGCACCAAGCTGCAATCCATCTCTTTTAAGGATTGTCCACTTGTTGGAGATCATGGAGTATCAAGTCTATTGTCATCAGCTACCAAGGCATTGTCAAAGGTGAAGCTTCAGTCCTTGAACATCACAGATTTCTCTCTAGCTGTAATTGGGCACTATGGCAAAGCTGTGACCAATCTTGTCCTCAGTAGTCTTCAGCAAGTGAGTGAGAAGGGCTTTTGGGTAATGGGCAATGCAAAGGGTTTGCAAAAATTGATGTCTTTGTCAATTTCTTCATGTCGAGGGATAACTGATGTGAGTCTTGAAGCTGTAGCAAAAGGCTGCACAAACCTGAAGCAGATTTGCCTTCGTAAATGTTGCTTTGTGTCAGACAACGGGCTGGTTTCTTTTGCTAGAGCTGCGGGTTCGCTTGAGAGCCTGCAATTGGAGGAATGCAACAGGATTACCCAATCAGGTATTGTTGGTGCAGTCTCAAACTTCGGATTAAAGTTAAAAGCTCTTAGCCTAGTGAAGTGTATGGGAATTAGAGATGTAGCATCAGAAATATTAGGGGCCTCTCCTTGCAGCTCTCTTCGATCCTTATCCATTAGATACTGCCCTGGATTTGGCAGTGCCAGTTTGGCCTTGATAGGCAAATTGTGCCCGCAGCTTCAGCATGTAGATCTCAGTGGCCTCTGTGCAATTACAGATTCCGGGCTTCTTCCCCTATTGGAGAGCTGTGAGGCAGGACTTGTTAAGGTGAATCTTAGTGGCTGCATGAGTTTGACCGATGAAGTAGTTTCAGCTTTGGCCAGGTTACATGGAAAAACTCTTGAATTGCTTAATCTGGACGGTTGCAGGAAGATCACTGATACTAGTTTGACGGCAATTGCTGATAATTGTTGGTTTCTTAGTGATCTAGATGTATCTAAATGCAGAGTCACGGATTCCGGAATTGCGGTCCTGTCCAGTGCAGATCAGCTCAATCTTGAAGTCCTTTCCCTGTCAGGTTGTTCCGAAGTATCAAATAAGAGCTTCCCTTTCCTAAAGAAATTGGGCAGGACCCTGGTGGGTTTGAATCTTCAAAACTGCAGTTCTATCAGCAGCAGCACAGTTGAGCTGCTTGTAGAGAGCTTGTGGAGATGTGATATCCTCTTCTAATCAAGGTGAGGATAGACTTGAAGACATTGGACTGCCATAGCCCGGTGGGGTTCAAGATTTCCAGTTTGATATGATAGACTGTACAAGGATTTAGTTTCCATAGTCAGCTTACATCGTTAGCAGCATTCAACATAGGTTTTTGGCCCATCAGTAGCTACTGGTTCTGCCTGTAACTCTGGTTCGGTTGTTTTCCTGGGAACTTTGGCAGAACACTCCTCCCTCTTTTTTTGCAGGTTTTCTTCCAGATAGATAGAAAGCTTGTTGTAACTGTTTTGCTCCCTTTGAAGGGAGGCTGCCTCTTTCATGGCCATAGTTTCTTGAGAATATCCTTACCAAGCCTAGTTTAGATTTTCCCCTGTGGCTGCTCCATTTCATATCATCAATGTCCTTGTTATGTTTTTCTGGATGAACACAAACCCCAATATGTCATCTTCTATCTTTTGTTGTTTGATGGTAAATCAATCCCAAGGCTGGGTTCTCTTTGTTCAGTCATATGAACTATGAAGTATTTCATTTCAATAAATTCATCTTAGTTGCAAGTGTCTCGTGAAGGGTTGTTGTGCTTGGGTTGATCTCTTGTTGGGAATCAAGTTCTTGCGTGTTTCTTTTCTTCCATGTCATCCGAGTCAGTTCGTGTGTGTTTCTTTTCTTCCATGTCATCCGAGTCAGTTTGTATGTGAGGTTGCTTTGGGCAGTACGTATCAGGGTGCCTCGAAATTGCAGGCTTCAGCTATGGTATAGGTTCATCCCTTAACCATGACAAGCTTCTTGTTTTTAAAGCGAGGCCTGATGGTTGCAGGCATCTATTGGATCATGAATTGTACTTTGCACCTTGTTGAATAAAACGCTGTGTTTCCCTTTGTATGAAATGAATGGTGTATGATTACGGATCTGAATTTCATGCTCTTCAATTACCTAATTAGAATATTGGGAACTTTTGCCATGTTTCTGATAATTCTCGCCACCATTGATGGATTGGTGAGTGGTTACCTGTTTCAGGATGCATCTGTTGTTACGGGAACCTTGCAATGGCTAAGGATTTCGTTATTGTTTTGATAGTAGTTGCTAGGTATGGTCTCGTTCAGATACAGAAGTTCAACAGCTTAAACAACTGAAACTTAGTTATGTATGAAAGCAATGTTTGATGTTAAATGCTTGGTCTAAGAACTGATAATATTTGTGTCAATGATTAGAATTTTTCATCCAATAAGCCTGTATAAGGGATTTCATGGTGTGGGAGCAAATACACAGCTATAACATAGGGTACTGTTTATAATTATGTCTAAAAAAAAAAAGGGAAAACAAAGAATCAAAAGAATGGGGGGTGGGGGGTATAGAAGTGTGAAAATGAATTGGTGGGTTGTATTTGTGTTACGTTCAATCCACTGTGGTAATATGATTAAAATTTATTTTTTAATTATGTCAATATAAATATAATATAAAAATTAAATGGATTATACGAATATAATATATGTAACGTTTAATTTTCATGTTGTTTTAGGATAATACAATTCAATCCTATTGGACAGGGCATGTATATTAATATATCACTTTCAATCTAACTTGAAACAATTTGATATGACTCGTATATTAATATATCAATCCGTCTAAATATATTTTTATGAAATTTTAATTTTAAACTTTGATATTATTATAAATTTTTATAAATAGATTGGATCAAATTGACATGATAAATAAAAATTAAATGAATTATAATAAATTTAAATGATAATGTGCAATATTATATACTTTAAATAGTATCATATATAAATAAATCCGTTTTCAACACGGATTTATATATATTTAATACTAATTTATTAATTTTATGTATTTTAGCATGGAATATAATCCATTTTGACACCCTATTTCCTCTCCAATCATGAAAGGTACATAAAAAAAAACAACATTGATCGATGTAAAGAGTACCATCTATAACTCTATGCCTATGAATTATAGGCAGCGGAAGAAATTTCGAACTTTGGCCACTGTTTGTCGTCTTGCTGGTTAGTGAAGGTGAATGAACTGTTAGCAGAATGCCCAAATGGCACAAATTTAAAATTTCAACCCGAAATTTCTGGGTAGAAAAAGCATTTTGCACTATTACTAATACATGTACTCTTCCCAGGCTCAAGTTCAGGAAAGCATTCGGATGGCAAAAATCATTTGAGTTGCTGAGAATAACAAGGATTGTGCATGAAATAACAACTAAAACGTGTTTAAGAATTTATATCTAAAAGCTTATCATACAACTGTGTAAGTTGAGTCTAACGTTTAACTAAATCTTACTTTGTACGTTGAGGAAATAAGATCATGAACCTTTGTTTTTTTTTTTTTTGCAATTCTATCCATTTCCAAACAAAATGAAGATTCCTAAAGAGAGAGAAAAAGAAATGGATGATTTAGAAAATGAAGAGAATATGATCTATTAGCTACAAAACAATATTTGAAAATAAATAAAAATCTTCAACATGAATTTTCGAGTTTGTAATAAAATCAATTACTTATCTTTATTTTTACCATGGAATAATCCTTACTCACACTGGGGAAAAAAGGATCCGTCAGCAATATTTGATTCCTGGAGCAATTAATCCCATCAGAAACTATATTAATTTGTCATGACTGTCCATTTCAACGTACCGTAAGTATGCAAATTTAAAATTTTCCCATAAAACCCAACTGATTAAAGATAAATATTAGTAATGAGAATGATTTTTGTTTCTGTCAAATGCTAACAAAAACAGTAAATTGATGTGAACAGACTGATGTAAGAAATATATTTGAAAATGAAGACAATAAAGCAAGTAAAGACAAGAATAGTCCTTAAATAAAATTGAAAATGAAGTCAAGTCGTAAGCAAGCAAAAAGATGAAAAAAATGTAACTTCAGTCATTCACACTGAAACCCTGCAACACATTTGTGGAACTATTGCTTGATATGAGATTTCAAGAAAAAGCCTCTTCTCTTTTGGGGACCACTCTCTTCACACACTTGCTCAAACTCAAATATTCATAGATCGTACATTAAAAATCTTCTAAATAAATATAAACAAACACACTTCTTCAATCTTATATGTGAAACATGTTGCAATAATATATGCAAAAATACCTCTTTTTTACCATGAATTATCTTCTGTTGGCCAATTTTCTCCCTCTTGATAATATTTCATGCTAGTTTCCTATATATAAATATTTTTTATAGTTTCTGTTCCTTATTTGACAAGACCCTATGGCTTCATTAGCTTACTACCCAAATGGGCAAAGTGTTGCAGTCATTATTATCATGATGCTCATCTTTTCTCTCACATTCTTTCCTTCCTTTTCAGGTAAAAATTGAAACTTTATGTTACCCATTTGAGTTGTACTAATAATGTTTTGTTTGACAGGGTTTTATTTGGCAGTTGGATCACCATTTTTAAGAGGAAGTGATGAACAGGGTACGAAGGAAACGAAAATGGTGTTGGGTTCAAGGCCTCCCAAGTGTTTTAATAGATGCTTGAATTGTAAACCTTGCATAGCTACTCTTGTTGCTCCTCCTCACCATAAAACGACATCGTCCTCTAAAGGTGATGAAAGTTATTATCTGCTGGCATGGAAGTGTAAATGTGGAGATAAGTACTTTCAACCCTGATATATAATATAAATAAAACCCTAATCCTTGAATTTTGTCATCTTCCAAGATTGTAATTAAGCTCCAGATGTGTATTAGTAGATAGTAATTAGTATCTATTTGCCATTTTGAACTTGCGATTTACAAATGTAATCTTTAAAATGCAATTGCCATCATCACTTGCTGCTAATACATGATGTTAGGTTTGTAGCTTTTTTTATTTGTTATATTTTTTTTCTTTCTAATTAAGTATTTTTTGTTCTTTTTCTTTCTTTCTCATCCCCCCTCTCATCTCTTCTGGGCTTATAGGACTTTTATCAATTCAAAACACTATTTTGAAAAAGATATGGGTCAGAATTACTGAATCAAAACCCAAGAGCTATCAGTTTTTACTTCGTTTTCCATCATTTGGGATTTACTCGAGTTACCTGAGATGGGCACCCGCATCCTAAGTGCTAGTTGCCAGAAGAATAATTCATTATTTTGGTGCAATTAATTAAAGTTAAAACCAAATAAATTACATGAATATTAATTTAGCGGGTGGAACCCACATTTTCTGAGGAGAATTTTTCTGTGTTATTTGTCTCTGGAACTTACCTTTACCCCCCACTCAAAAAAAAAAAAAAAGATGAGATTATTCTCCGATGTTTTCGTATTTATATACATTATATATTTTTGAGAAAGTTCGTTTTGATTATTGAAAGATAATTCACAAGACAGTTATTCCCCAAAATTGGCCTGAAGTTGTCTCTTTGTTGTCATCAAATGGGGCAACATTGACAAGAGGCATTTCCTTTCTGGAAATTTGAAAAGCAGCCTAGTTTTACCATGTGGTTCAATGCATGAATGAAATGAGAGAGAGGCTTTCTCAGAGCCAACCCATGTCACTTTTCAGCATTATCCTACCAAATGTATTCCAAAGTGGGGAAAATTTGAAAGAGAAAAGGGCTAACTAGCACATCTCTGCAGGACCACCTTAACATATGAATATTTCCATTACATACTATGGCTCATAAATACATGGGTTATATTATGTCTCCATAAAAGAGGGAAGGGTAAAGTACTAGTTTTGACATCCGTTTGGTTTCTTGGTTGATCTTCAGGCTTAAGAAGTTGTAATATTATAATTTCACATCTGATAAGGAGATTGTCAAACCCAAATCAGCATAACATATACAAATCTGCATCTTTAGTCTAAAAGGTATAAAGACCCAAAGCTAAGTCCCTGGGACCACGAGGTCTCAAGGTCAATATTCCATTTTCCTCCTGTTCTGAACTAGCAACTAGCATGCATGTCCATACGGCAGAACTGTAGCTTTACTCTGTCAAAGTTGCCTGTCTTCTGGCAATATAAAACAAGTTCATCTAGTGGTCTGATCAGTGCTCATATATTTAAAACATGAGGTTTTCCTGCAGAATCATGTTGATCCAATGTATATCAATGGCCCTATGTATATGAAGCATGATTTGAAGATCAATAGAAAAGACTCAGGACAATGGTGAAGCTACCTTGTGATATTCAAGAGCATCTCCGGAAGCCTTTCGGACATCTACCATGAAAAGTGAAGGTGCAACTTCAAAAACCTACGCCAAAGTATACAAATAAAAATTTTAATTAGTATCAGTATTCATCATTAAAGCAGAAGCACCATAATTATTGCAGATAACAACTTATATTGATAATTAGATAGACAAAAAGCAGATTCAAATCTATGAAAGTGACCTCTAGAACAACAGCAAAATGTCCAGCCTTATTTGCAGAGATTCCTTATAGTCTTGTCTGTGAGTAATTTTTTATGGTAACCAGCAGAAATAAATTTGGAGATAAAGGTCAAATATCTGTATATTAACAAATCGTAATCCAAGCAACCGTATTGTTGGCCTCTGACTGTGATGGTGACTTCTTTTACAAGGATTTTTCTGTGAAGTTCATCCTGAACAAGCGGTTTGCTTTCTAAATTACTTGTTCACATTTTCTCTCGGTGCAAACTTTGTTCACCTTCTTTCACAATTAATATTGCATGTCCCAATTTTAGGGAACAAAAAGGAAATCAAATATGTTTCCAGATAAATTAACAGAAATGGCAGCAAATTTATAATGCTTTATGCAAAATGGCAATAACAGGCCACAGTCCACGAAAAATACCATTTATAATGTAAATAATGTTTTAGGCATGTAGCAAGCCGCACCTTGTAATTACGTGTATGAAACTCTAGATTCATTAATTCAGTAACAGCTTCAATCGTTGAAATTATAACTTTTGCTGGTTGGCGGGATACAAAATGAGTTTGCTGCTTCACATAATCCTGGAAGCAGGCAAAAAAAGAAAATGCCATCAGTGGATCTGCATAGAGGGACTTTTGATAACCAAAAGAGCTATAAAAAAATCAGCATAGGAGAAAAAGGAGATTGTATCAGTAGTGCAGTAATCAAAACCACCAATATCATGCTAACAGATGGAAAGTACAAGCCCTATGGAGCGAATAAAATCACTGTTGGTCCATTTTTTTTCCTTTTCCAAATCTATGTTATCCTGCACAATTTACTTCAAAACCTCATAATACCATCCACAGACCTATATTTTTCACATGATAGCGCAAAAAAATTGGTTCATATGAATATTTTGACATATATCAAGAACTTCAGTTGAATTTTGAACAGGTTTAGAAAGCAGGAATAAGGCTACAAGCAAAATCAGTTAAAAACTATCACAGGGAACATAGAGAATTTAGCATTTGCAGGCAAAATGGCCCAATTTATAAAATAGGATTCAATCATGTAATGGTAGATGTACAAAAAGGCTAGCAATCTAATTCCAACCATCTCTGGTGGCCATAGTACTGAACAACTTACCAACTTGCCGTCGAAGATTTATTTTGAATTAGAAAATTTTGAAAAAAAAAATTCAACATATTTTTTTTTATTATTTTTATTATTATGAGAATAAATCCCATTTCGCTAGCCGCTACTTCGGGAATCGCTTTTGCTTTTTTTTCCTCTGGTTACTAAGATGTTTCAGTTAATTTGTTGGACAATACTCCACACAGTTGCCACAAAATATACAGATTCCGCACAAAGAAAATATTTTGTTGCGAATGAACAAGATATTGAGGAATTGTCCATACATAGGCACTTGAATATTTCCTAACAGTTCTTGACCATTTACTGTTATCGCTTGAACAAACATCATCCAAATTCACTTCTTCTTCTTCGCTTTGTTCAACAAGCACATAATTTTTCCAAAACCGAGGATTCTTTTTAATTCCTTCAATCTTTATGTACTGCATTAAGGAACCAACTACGAAAAGGAAAAATAATTATCACGAATATCTCCACGTCGCTACATATATAATTTACCATTTCCTCAGGGAATTGAGGAGATGCATTTAATGCAAGTGAATGAAGGGCTAAGTGACAGAACCAAGGTGGTAATAACATCATTAGAAATTTCAATGAGCAATATTATGACAAAATATGAATAAATAAATAAATAAAAATTAAAAGATGCTTTTGAATCCTCATGCTCAAATCTTTGTAAGTTGTTTACAGGCAAAAATTTTTTATACTAAATCACTAAATGGACAAATTCTTGTAATTTTAAGGCAAAAATATGAATAAATAAATAAATAAAAATACAAACCTTTATTCGAAATCCATCATTTTATGTTAATTTTAGCTTATTTTGTAAATTTAGTTAAAACTTTATCCAGACAATAAAACTTAAATAAAAAAGTAATAAATTGTTAATTGTTCTAAAAAAAAAGAATTTCAGTAATTTTTACTCTCTCTTGCCCCTTGCCTAAACACCACCACCTTTGTCTCCTTCTATCAACAACAGCAATCCCCCTTCTTCTACCATCGCCAACACTACCACTTCCACTGCAAGCGCTGATGCCAGAAACAATGACATCTCTCTAACTTCTCTTTAAAACACACACTTTCTCTTTCCCAGAACCATTTCCACCACCATGAATAATCAGATCCTGTATAGCAACTATCAATTCCATTACAGCCTGTGATTTTGAGGACAAATCTTGTTCTCTAAGCTATCTCAGCATGAGATGCAAAGTGTTGGCAGCTTGATCAAGCATGTTCACTCTATTATTTGGCATGTTTCTGATACTTCAGGTAATCATGCAGTGATTTAACATTTCATTTCCATTTTGGAATTTTGTGTTATATTTTTTTCCCGAAAGTTTCGTGGCCATTTCCATATGTACTTGTGTTTTACTGGTAAACTGAACAGAGTTTTGGCAATTTAATTTACATTTGATGAAAATTATGCTGGATCTTGCCAGAAAATTGAGGAATAATTTTGTTATATGCTTTCCTCTGTTAATCGGGTAAGTGATTAGGATGGCGTTCTAATATTTAACATCTGAGGGATTAAGAGCTATTGACATGTGTCAAAAAAATTGTGGACTTAATTAGTTTTAAATCACCGCAATGCTTTTCCCTTTTTCCTTTTCCAATGAGTCTTGGCCACAGAAGTTGTGCTGAACTAGGAAGGAGAGAGAATGAAAAGAAAGAAAGAAACAGGAAGCACTAGCAGGCGGAAGGAGAGAGAAGGGGAGAAGGGAGGAAGAGGGCGAAGAGGGGATGAAATGAAAACATATTAAAAAAGTATGATAAAGCTAATAAAATATTATCTTTTATTCAATTTTGATCAAATTAATAACATGCGATTAAGTTAACAAATTCAGGTAAGATTGACAAACTTAATGATGGGATTAAATTGCAAACTCATGTCCATTTGACGTCATCAGGCATTATCTAACTACTTTTTGAATAATGTTGTATGGTCATCAGACATTATCTTTAAATACTTCTTGAGTAATATTGTATGGTCACGTTTAAGATTCGACTTGATTGAAAGTTCAAAGACTGCATAAATATTAAAGTTAACAAATAATGAGATATTTATGTAAAAAAATGCTGGAAAACTGTACAGAAACAGAAAGGCACCAGGAAGAGGACATGAAGGTGTCACACTGATATGTTAAAGCCAAAACAGGAGTTATTCAAAGCCTTCAACCTGAATATTTACGTGTTATAAGAAAACCCATTCCATTTGGACCCCACATATTTTGCATCTCAAACCCTCAAAATTAAAGACATAAATGTCAAAAAAAAAAAAGATAGAAAGAGAAGAAGAAGAAAGAAAGAAAGAAAGAAAGAATTAAAGATAGTTTGAAGTTCAAGACTATCATAGCACTTCGGACATAATTTCCAAAAAAAAATGGTTCTTCAGTTGAGTATGTTATCATTGTCAAGAAATGACATTGAAATAATCGCCTTAATCCAGCTTATCAGAACTTATTCATTTAGTTTATAATACAACCATTAAACAGATAACAGATTCCAAATACCCTGGACTAAAGCAAGTTAAATTTAGCTTTGCAACATAAAAGGATCCCTAGCCTAATCTAAGTTGCGGTCACCATGTAATTTAGAAAACTGAAAAGCATCATCTAAAATGTTTCAGTTATATAACTCAAGGCCAAGTTGATATATTGTGAATTAAATACTCACAGTCCTAGGGTTGGGATCCAATATCTTGTCTATCAATGCCTTTGCCCCAGGAGAAAACCAAAATGGACAAGTATATTCTGCTACATTTATCTGCACCATAAAAAACAAAACAATTACAAGTGCCCAAAACATATTTGTAGAAATGTAAGACCTAGAGAATCTACATTTAGCATAACAAGGAATATTCCTGGTAGGAGGGAAGATGAACAGAAAGGTAGTCTGCAGATCAACGAATGATAAAACAAATATATGGGTAACATAGCATGTTAGGTACTGAAACGTCCATATTGCTATGGAACTATAGACAGACATAAGGCTAGTATCTCTGAGCATACAAAAAGAAAGAACAAAATAAGTGCCCATGTGGAACTGATAGAGAAGAGAATAGATGACCACATAATATAAAAATTTTAAATTATAAAAATTTACATAAATGGAGCACTTTGTAATGAAAATAAGTGTCTTGCAGAACTTTAGAGCGAGGGGATCAATGTGTTCATAAGCATGGATGTTTGGAAAAAATTGTTAATTCACATCTATGAAGCGCTTCTCAAATACAAAACCTATCATTTTATCTAAATATATTGATGCAGCTAACCTTTCTATACAAGGTTGGAAGGTCTATCTCATTAAATGGAAGATATCCAGCCATTAGAACATAAAGAATGACTCCACATGACCACATCAGCAGCTGCTCCATCATAACCTTGGCGGCTGAGAACCTGATAGCTAGTATTTTAGAGAAAGAAATTCAGAGATATTAAGAAAAAGTGTATACTGCTCACTTGCATCAATAATTGGAATGAATAGTTTAAAAAAATAGAAATGTATCTATCTTGCCGCAATGAAAATTAAAGAATTGTATTGGAATGAATGCTCACTGGTTGGCATGCATTTGTCTTCGCATATTATGAAAATTAAAGCATGGAATTCATGGTGCCTATTTACAAATCATAAGAAACGTGTAATGAAGTCTATGATCAAATCAAGATATAATTCTAGAATAAAATGCTTTAAGAAGTGTAGCATTGAATCATGGCTGACAAAACTGTATATTGATTAGCATTGCTTTTACGCTAGAAGCATAGGATCAAAATACAGAAGCACGAGTTAGCTAATTGTGATACAGTTGCTCATTACATGTGAGGTCAAACGGAAAAGATATTCAAAGGAACTATTTTTTTTGAAAAAAAAAAGGCGCCTGATTTAAAACTTTGAGAGTTCTCACATGTTTTAGCATATAAAAAAGGAAAAAAAATTCCATGAAAAGGATTAACCTCAACCATTGAAATTACATAGCAGTTCAAAATGTGAAATGGTGGGATAAACGGAAAATATATTGGCTAGAGCCTAATGCAGAAGCAAGGTTTGAGATAACATTTCATAAATTAATTGTTTCCTTTCTACGACTGTACCTCAGGTGCAACATAATTTGGAGTTCCACATGTGGTATGAAGAAGGCCAACCCCCTGCACGTATATAAAAGCACACAGAGATATGGATAAGCTGTATAATTTAGAAGTAAAACTTTGTAGTCACTTGAGGCAAACAGTAAGAATTCCAAGCTTACTTTCTGAGGCAATGCACTCTGTCCAAAGTCAGAAACCTTCAAATTTCCAAAAGAATCAAGAAGAAGGTTTTTAGGCTGCACAAGGAAATGGTTGCATCAACACTGAAGCGTTACATCATGAAACCAAAGTTACAAAAGAAATAAGTCAAATTCTTAGCATGTCTGCTCACCTGCAGGTCTCTGTGGTACACGCCCTTGAGGTGACACTGAGCAACTGCATCCATAAGCTGTTGAAATATCGCCTTGCATCAATTTCAGAAAGCCTTCCTTGTTGAACCTTTGTATTCAGATGAAAGAGAAATGAACTATTTTTTTCAACAATCAATGAAGTAAAACGAGTACATTAACAACCCAGCATAACAAATATTTCTGATGGAAACAATTGTGCAATTTTGAATACTTCAATTATGCTAACAAGGATTTTTTTCATTCCCTAAGGAAATCAGGACAAGATGAGACTTACAATTTTATCAAATAGTTCTCCTCCAGTTACAAACTCGAGAAAAATATAAATTTTTGTCCGGCTTGCCAAGACCTGGAATTTGAATATAATTGAAGAGAAAAAAGAAAAAAAAATGCATTTTCATGATGGATATCTCCCTTTTAATCTGGAGCTCAAATAAGGAATATTGATTATACAGAAGAGGAAAACACAAATGATCCCGCCCTTCCAAATGTCCTAAGAAGATCCAATCAAGACAAGAAATTTGACTAGTGGCTAGCTCAAGGAAAGATAGCCCAGGTAATAACCCGCCAACATGGGATATCTTAATAAAGAGGAGCATGATTATGCAAAAGACATCATTTACTGCTGGTATTGACAGTTACAGGAACTCAAATCTTAATAAAGGTTTTCTTCAACAAACAATCAGCTAAAAGGAAAACGCCGACTGCATTCGTATGTTCTCCATAAACATGCAGACAACACCAAATATTATCAAACTCCTATGTTTATATTACCAAGAAAATAATTTATATACATTGAGAAGTGTCGAATTTGCAAACTCCTATGCTTATATTACCAAGAAACTAATTATATGCATTGACAATTGTTAAATTTGCAGCTATTTACGTAAAGGAAGAAGGCAAAGTACCTGATCAACCATTTTGTGCTTGAGAATGATTGGCCATAACTTTCATAGCGACGCTTTCTCCAGTCTCCGTGTTCTGTGCAAACTTAACCTCGACGAAAGTCGCTTCGCCAATGGTCCGCCCAACTTGATGCATACCCACCTTCCTGGTTATCCTTTTCATGATTCCGTCGATTGTATTTCCAAGATCAAATTCACTCAAAGTCTGCAACCAACCAAAAAAGTCGCACTAATCAATCATAAATAATTCAAAAATCCAAAAATAGTAAAAGGATTAATTACTCAGAATTGCGAGTCCCATTCCCAAAATTGAAAGAAATATATAACAGCAGATAAATCAGAAGTCTGCTTCAACACTTTCTACAGGAATAAACGGACCATGCATTAAGTAGACAGTAGACACTCGAGCAAAAGAGATGAAACGCAACACCTACTGCGCTATCGAATGAGAACATTCTAGAATGCATTCATGTGAGATTCTTACCAGAGTAAATTTGACAAGGGGCGAATGAAATTTTCCACCAGCTAAACTTGATAAATAGGAACTCCGGAGCTCCGGCGACCGGAGGAAAAAAAAAAGAACAGAAAGCAGATGATAACAGAAAGAAAAAGGAAGAAAGATGAATTGTGGCGATCCTTCTTTCTGTAAAGCAAAGCACCTATAAAAAGTGAAAACCACTGAACAGGATTGAAGGAAAAAAAAACGTAGAATTTACGCAATTAGCTTGCTCCACACACCAATCCCATATAACTTAATTCAATCTGGCGCTCAAGCTATAGTGAATCTCTGTTCAAATGTAAAGGCACAGTCAATTTGTAACAGAAAACTGGAAATTGAAAAGAAAAATTATGGATTTTAATTTTGTAAAGAACTTCAAATGGGAAGTAAATTAGTTTTTAGTTTTGCAACGACAAAAATTCCTAACATGTTTACATTACATGAAAAGTATATTCAGATAACCGTCTGAAGTTGGCTGCTAATCTTGGGTTTGAGAATGTCCTTGTTGAATCAGATATCAGGAAATTGGGCAGTGTTAGCTCATTGCCATTCTCATATTCAGGCGATCAATCACCTCAGAAAATCATTTTGTGAGTGTTAATTTCACTCATTCACGTAGAAGCTAATTTTACTAACTGATTTGATTTTATGGCTTGACTATCCAAATGGATTATTCATGATGTTACTTATTTAGTTTTTTTAATAAAAAAAAAGTATATTAAAAAAACTCAAAATAATCCTAAAGTTCATCCAATATTTTACGGTGATAATCTATATATGCTAATGATTAAGATTAAATTTTATAAAATTATTTATGCTAATGATTAAGATTAAATTTTATAAAATTATTTATACTAAAATCATTCTAATATGACCACTTGAGAGAAAAATAGTAAAAAAAATAAGGAATAAAAATGTATAATACTGAATAAAGGAATTCAATGATTAAATATCTGTCATTTTGTGTCAACTAGCTAATATGGCATAACTTTTTTAAACAGAAAAACAGCTATGCATCTAATCATCTTAGAATTTTTTGGCTTAAGATCCTAATTATTCTTCTCTTTTTCTTCAATAATGATCAATGGATTTGGACCCAGTAATGGTTATCTTAATCTTTGCATGAAAATTCAACTAATATTATTAGAATTTGAGAATATATGAAATTTGAGAATTTTGAAGTACTCTCTCTATTTCATTTCAAATGTTGATTTTATTTTATTTTTTTGGGTCCCATTTCAAATCTCAATTCTAAAAATTGAAATAACATTTAATTCATATTTTTCACTTTAGTGTTATTTATTGATATTACGTACTATTTTTTTTTTTTGCAATTTCAACAAAAAGTAAAAGTTTATTTAGGTAAATTGTAATAAAAATCTTATAAAATTTATTGTGATTAATGAATCTATCCGATTCATTTAATTTTTCTAACTTTTCGTTCTCAAATTATATACCTCACATTCATCCGAATTTATTTACTTCCATGTATTAATAAATAATAAACATTACATTAAATAAAAATAATTAACCATTAATATGAAGAGCATTAAATATATATTCATGCATTTGTTTTTTGGAAGACCACTTTACGAAACTTTTTATCTGGATGGGAATCAAGAAATAATGAAACATATTCATGAATTCTTTTCGAAATGGTGCATGAATCTGAGCACGAATGCTGTTGTTCTCTCCTTAGTTATACAAATTTTCTCCAATTGTTTCTTATTATGACTAATTGCATTTTTAATAATGGACTATGTTTTACTCGATAAATTCACTCTATGGGAGGGCTGACGTACTAAGGTGTGCAAGTGTAGGATGAAGAAATCGGAATGTACTTTTTCACTCTCATCTTTTCACTATTTCTTCTTGCTATTTAAAATTGATATTTCTCATTTCTTACGCCCACTTTTTTTTTTTTTTTTTTTTTTTATATGTAGAATATTAAGATTTAGACTATTGCAAAGCACAGTCATATTGGTAAATTATAGCATTTGTTGCATGAAAGGAATTGTTTTATTACATAAAGTATTTTAAAATTTTCTATGTGGACCGTGATTATCAACGTATTGAAACAGCAAAACTATACTATATCACCCACATAATTCTATTTGCAATATAATTAAAAAATATATATGTCATAATTATTAAATTTTTCTTTCATATTTGATCCTAAATGTCACTCATATATCTCATTAAATATATAAGTAAAAAAAGAAAAACTATTCTTTATCTTTTTGTCTTTTTTTTTTTCAAATTTATAATTTTTTTTGTATTTTATTTCTCTTTTTATTAAATTAAATACTAAATTATGGATTTATCCCTAAGAAATGTTTTAAGCATTTAATAACTTTGATCATAAGTTCTATGAATTTATACAACTCATTTAATTCTTCTATATCTTTTCATTTATACCCTAATTATATACCCTACATGCAGAACTATGTTCCAAATTAGACAAATTTATAATCTGATTGTCCCTTTTAGTTAAATTTTTTTTACTTCTGCAATTATTTTGGTAGTATGCATTTATGGTACTAACTTCATCTCCAACTAATTACACTAAAATTGTGTAATGTTTACACTAAAATTGTGTAACTACAGTAACTTTATCTTCAACACATTACACCATTTTTTACACTAAAAAAAATTATATATATATATTCCTATTTATATTTTATTTTTTATTACTTTCACACTATTTAATTATTTTACAAAATAATTTTTTTACATATTCATCAAATATTATAAATTTTATTATTTAATAATATTATAAAAATAAAAATTCATTATAATATCGCACAATAAAAAAATTGACATTATATAATTAATAATACAATATTACAAAACAAAACAATATTATTATTGATTCAATCATCTGAATTAGTATATTGCTTCCACAAATGTTCTATTAATGAATTACGGAGAGCAATATGAGCATATTTATCTTTGATTTGTCTATGCTGAGCAAAAAATTGTTGAAATTGAAAATTTGCATCCACTGTCATTTCAACTGTAGGATCATATGCATTCATTGTTTCATTAATTAGTACATTTAGATCACGTTCATCCTCAATTATTATATTGTACATGATAATGCATACAGTTATTATATTGTGTAACACTTCTTTTCTCCAAAACGTGTTGGCTCTGCAATAATTGCAAAACGTGATTGTAGAACTTCAAATACATGTTCAACATCTTTTCTACAAGTCTTATCTCTTATTGCAAAATACTTTTATTTTGGACCGCACGGCTCATGAATTGTTTGCATAATGGTGGACCATTTTTATATATATTATCGGCTAAATAATAACCCATATTATATTCTTTTCCTTGAATAGCATAATGAGCAGGAGGAGCAATTCCTTGAGCAAGATTAAAAAATAAATGTGATGAATCCAAGATATTAATGTCATTATTTATGTCCGACATACCAAAATATGCATGTTATATCCATAGATCATAATCCGCTACAGCTTCAAGAATAATTTTTGGTAATCCACTTCGACTCGCATATTATCTGGCCCATGTTGTTGGACAATTTTTTCACTTCCAATGCATACAATCAAGACTGCCTAATATTCCTGAAAAACTACATTGATGACCAATATATAGTAGTCTAGCAATGTCATTAGCATTACGTGATCTAAAATATCTCTCTGAAAAAATTTCTACGATAGCATGATAAAATCTCTTTAAGCTTTCAATTGCAGTGGACTAACCAATTTTAACATATTCATCAGTAGCATCTGCTAGTAAACCATACGCTAACATTTGAAACACCATTGTTACTTTTTGTAAAGTTGATAATTCAACTTTATCCAATCTGTCTCTTCGTTGGTGTAAGTAGTTATTATAATCTTTAATTGCATTAATAATACGTAAGAATAAACTCTGAGACATACGATATTGGTGATGAAACATATCTTCATTGTATCGCAACCGATCAGAAAAATAATAATTAAATAAATTACGATCTGCAGTTTCACGATCACGATTAATTACAATATGATCTGGAATGAAACCACCATGAGTACTTTGATTGCTTTGTTGATTGATGTAATACTCCAAAATCATGTTGTTATTATGAATTGCATGACAAATTGTTTCTTCTTCATCAATAAAATTACTCATTAATGATATATCTTCATTGTCATCCAAAGTTGAAGATGAATTTTTGAATTGCACATTTGATGGACATCTAATATTGAAGTTCATCTTTAAATATTATCGTTTGAGTAATTTGAAGAATATGAATACAAATATTTGACATCTAAATGATAATCAGTATGAATAAATTTTATGAATAATGATTTTATTTATAGAAAAATTTTGATAATATAATATGGTTAAAAATTGTAATCCGACGCTAAGATTATAATGAAATTCATCTGATGGATAAGATTATGACAACAATCATGATAAAATTTAGATAAACAATAAATTAATATAACGGCTAAAATTATGAAGAAATTCATCCGACGACTAAAATTATGAAAACAATCATGATAAAATTTAGATAAAGAATAAATTAATTTGACGGTTAAGATTATGATAAAATCCATTCGATAACTAAAAGTGTAATGAAATCTATTGAACGGTTGACATGAGGATGAAATTCATCCGACGGTTGAAATAATGTCAGAAATAATGATAATATGTCGATAAAGATGAAATTTATCTGACGACTAAAATTATTATGAAATTCATCCGATTGATAATAATTATTGATTAAATATTCATTATCTATACTTTATCTGTATCTCATGCTATATATATGTGTGTAGATTTCATATTATTTGTTCAACTTATATTTTGTATTCCATTACTCTACTTCAAATGCTCTCTGCAAAAATGTCTATTAGGTCTTCTTCTTACAGTATTGATGAAAATGTGCTACTGTGTCAAGTTTATATGGACATTTCTCAATATCCTATTACGGGTGTCAACCAGTTTCAAATCAATTTTGGTCTCGTGTGGAAGATGCATATAATAGCGCAAGAACTGGATGTTGGGAGTATCGCAATAAGAGATTTGTGCAATCTCGAATTCAAACTATAGAGAAAGTTGTTCGAAAATTGAATTATTGTATCCGACAAGTTGAAAATATGCATCATAGTAGTGCATTAGATAAAGATATTGTAAGTATTATTTTTTGCAAAATTTTTGTTTTTTATTTTTATATCTTTGAAAAACTAAAACTTTATAGTTAAAATTATTTGCAGATAAATCGAGTTAAAATGTTATTGATGCAGGATGACAATTATAAAATATGATTCAAATTTGACCATGTGTTTAATATAGTGAAAGATTTTAAAAAATTTAAAGATAATGTCAGCACATCAAGAAAAACAAATTGAAAGCAAAATCTAAATTATGTTTCATTAAAGTCAGATAATCTCATTCATGAGTCTTCAATATCGGCATCTCCTGAATTGTCATCATTTTCTCTTAATTTAGATGATGATATTGGCGGTTCGTCATCAGAACGACCAATTGGAGTAAAAAATGCCAAATTAAAGAGAAAAAATGATGAACAAATGTCATTTATCATTAAAAGTCTAAAAGAGAAAAATCAATATCTTTTAGAGATGTTGAAGAAGACTAATTTGGACCGACAACAATACCTAGAAATTCAAAGTAAAAATTTGACACTAATAGAATTGAAAAAATAAAATAAAATTTTGATACGAGATTTAAATACTATTAGCGATCCAAAAATTCATGTATATATTGAAACTGAACAAATATGAATTTTAGAAAAATGATTTCAACAACATTAAATACAATGATCTCAACAACATTAAATAATTGCTTGATTTAGCGATTATTTTAATCATATTGGCAGATCTGAAAATAATTTTCTAGATTGGTAAATAATTTATTAAATCACTTTGTTTGTTTTATGCTTAACCTTTTAAATTTTCGTTATTAGTTTAGTTTTAATATTTTGTAATTTTATTATGTGTTAGTAATAAATATATTATCGTTTTAAATTATAATATATATATATATATATATATATTATAGTTATATATTTTTTACATTTTATTTAATTTTTTTGTTCAATTATATTCAATTAAGAATATTAATTAAAATTAGGATGTATTTAATTGTTAGAAATTAAATTGTTATGGACTTAAAATTACATAATATTAAAAATATTAGAATACGATTTAATTGGATGATATAATTTAATTATATTACAATTTAATTGTGAAAAAAATCAATTTAAACATTAATATTAATTAAATATCAATTTACTATTAATTAAATTTCAATTTACTAATATTATTTTTATCCAATTATTATTACTTTTATTCAATTAAATATGATTTAATATTAATTAAACATCAATTTATTAATTAAAAAATTATTTATTTAAATATTTTAAAAAAACAAATCAGGGAAATAAAAGGGCCCAAATTTCCTTTTCTTCTTCCTTCTTTCTCCTTCTTCATCCTTCTCCTTTCCTGCAACTTCAAGCCATCGGAAAATCAATTTTTTTTATTCAAAAATTATATTGCTACAGTACTACACCAAATATGGGGTGACACTGTAGTTAGTATCATTTTTGACACTAAAATGATGTCCAATTGGAATTTAAATTTCTACCAATATTTTCGCTGTTTTTGCGCCATTTAGGTGCTGATTAGAGCTGCCCTAAGCTAGCATCTTCTCGTGTAATGGAGTTGACAAACAATAAACAAAATGTCATAAGTAATTGTAAATACTCCATTCAATTATTTTATTTTTAATTTTAATTTTTCTTTTTCTATCCAATTCATTTAATTGTTCCAACTTTCCACTACCCAGATTATATATTCTACATTCATCCTAATCTATTTACTTCATGTATTAAATATTAATAATTTATACATGACTGTTGTTTTCCTTTCCATAGTTACCTATCTTTCCAACAATACATATAGTGTTAGTTGCCCTTTTTTTTGCAATGAAAAAATCTATATATGAAGAATTTAGTTATTTTATTAGAAAAAATTGGCAACTATGAAAAACCACTGCCAACAAGATATTAAAAACCACTGCATAATTGGAAATAATTGCAAAAAAAGGCTAAAACATAATCAGTTTTCTACTTTTCTTTATGCGAAAACTAGTAGAAATCTTATTGTATTCAGTAAACAAAGAAGCTGACAAAAAACAAACACAAATAAAGGTATCATGAGTCAAAACTTTTTTCATACAAAATCTTTAACACTGAAAAGGAAAAACACAGAAATGGTCGAATTTCTTCAAAAGAAACAAAACAAAATGCGATTTTTCTTTGGCAGTTCATATGTTGCAACGTTGTTCGTGTTGGAGATAACCTGTGTTATGGTTATGGGAAAACATAGAACTCAAGTTGTTATTGCAGAAGGCCCCGGGGGGGGGGGGGGGGGGGTGTTTGTGTTAGATGCTGTTGTGCATTTTTTAAGTCTAAAGATAATGATAATTTGGGGTGTTCATTTATTCCATGTTCATGAATCTTTTCAATTTTTAGGGGACTACACTATTAATTCCGTTGCAGTATGTCATGGGCAGGTGAGACCCTGAAGTTTGATATTTATAAACAGAAGACTAATTGAAAATTTGTTCAATTGGCTTCCTTGACTACCACTTAGATGCTGAATGGTTTATAAATTGACTCTAAATTACTTCAAACTTGATATTAACAAGGTTAATTGAGCGGAATTTAATGATCAAGAAAATTAATTGAATGAATTTTCAATTGAGAGATTTAATTATATAAATTATAAAATTTTGAGGGCAAAATGTTGGAATTTTTCCAAACTACAATAGCTATTTTATGTATTTATGCTAAGGACAGAAATATCATTATCAAATGTTATTGAGGGGTTAATTATTTGACAACTTGGGGTAGAAAATGATAGACAAAAGGCTTGAGATTCCATATGAGTAATGGGTCCTACATGATGATCTTCAGATTCTAATTGGAGGGAGGGAGAAGTAAAAATACAAATTGATTTTTTCAAAGAGGAGGTGAGGGAGCTGATTTTGATAGGGGTTTTCGATCATTTGTATTAGCATGAAAATGCTTCTTGAGGCTTATAATTCATTCATAAATCTCGTGGATTCTCCTTCACAAAAATATTCATCTCACTTTCTTTTTCAAGATGGTTCCTTTCCCTTTTAAAAAATAATAGAAAAAGGAAAATATTCTATTATAATATTTCACAACTTCTGTCTCTATCACTAGCTTTACATGGTTGGAGACTTTTAGGAAAATTTATACATTAATTTATCATTGAAATCAGCCATTTTTATCAAGATATTTCATTGTTTTTGCAATAATTACTAATTATTCCTTTTAATTTTATCAAATTCAGCTTCAAGTTTTTTTTGTAATTTTTATTCCGTGAGTCAAAATGTGACAGTAATAGTCTCGTAATAGAGGACCATGTATGAAGGGGTATTAGTACAGTATAAGACTAATAATAATATTTTCTTTATCACCAATTGAATTTAGAAAAAATGATAAGTGTTTAAAGTTCACAACTGATATCAAAGTTAAAGTTACTGATTTGATTTTCAACGGAAATAATTGCTGAGAGAGAGATTGTTGGCCATAGTATGACAACAATTGTCCCTCAATGAAATCCCAAATATTGAACCAAGTTACAGTAGAATATTATAGACATTCGTATAATATATTCTCTATTACCAATTTATTTTAAAAGAAATGATGAGCAATTGAAGTCACACATTCCATAAAAATTTTGCATGTTTGGCTCTTGGACATAACATTAATGGTAATTGGTGAGTCTTGAGGTAACCACAAAACTGCAAGATATAATATGTGGATGTCAAGTCAATAACAATATTTAAGTTATCACCAAAAAAAGCTAATAATGGTTTTACTGAAATTTTCGTGCATTTTGGTATCACTATTTTGTTGCTTGTAGTACTTATGGATTCCTCTCATGATTTAATTTCAAACTGTACTAATTTAATAATCTTATTTGTAGAACATCAGAATATTACAGAGATAAAATGACCAAAATGTCCTTATTGCAATTATAAAAACTTTAAATTATCAAAAAAAAAAAATTCTCTCTTAATTAACTCTTCTCTTTTCAGTAAAATTAAAAATTGAAAACCAGGCTTCTTCCCATCCCAATGCCCAAATCCAAAACCATACGGAGTAAGTGTTAGTAATTTATCAATTCATCAATCAACATAAAATTAGAAAAAAAAAAAGTACAAAACATCATATTTTTCTCCATCAGTTCATTATTATTATTATTATTATAGCCATCTAACTAAAATATGGTATTAAATATTTGATATATTATCCTAATTCTTATACTTATCATGGATTCCTTAATCAAATTAAATTTTATTCCTAATTTATAATTCTTAATTTTATAATTGACTCAAATTCATTTATTTAATTCTAAAACAACATTATCTACATAATCCTTATTTTCATTATTTTTTAGAGATAATAACTTTTTCTTCTAGTATATCATAATTTTTTACTATTTCTAATTAAATTCAAATTTTAATTTATATATTCATTTTTTCTAAGAAGACGAGAATTATTTAATAAATAAACGATATATTTTATGATCTTATATATATATATATATATATATATATATATATATATATATATATAAAGAAAAAAAGAAAACAAAGAATAGAAAACTATGAAAATTTTATTATATTTTATTTAACTTTTGAGAATATACATTAAAGGAAAAATTCAACATGGTATTGTGAAAATTAAAATATATTGTTTAAAAAAAGTTTAATATATATTGTTTAATATTCAATAAAGAAAAGAACAATATATATATAAAATTTTAGTGTCACATATTAACATGATGGGGCTGTATTTATAAAATAAAATTTAAAAAAAAAAAACAGTGATGAGTAGTAATTATGTGGAGTCCATGTCAAGTTTCTACCTGGGTAACCACCGAATTGGAAGATAGGCAAAGTGATTCGCAAGTTCCATGAATAACGGCTGAGAGATTTTTTCAGTTACTAAACTGAAATTGGCTTCAAATTCGTGGGTGTCAGTTTGACTCCGTTTTCTTCATTTGATGTACTCAAATTGGCAACGTTGAATAATATTTTTAAGAAAAACAAATTAACTAATTAAGACAATCATAGTTTTAATTCCTCTATAAATTTAAATCTCGAAAAGAACCCAAGCCTTTTTTTTTCAGTTTCTTCATAATTTTATTAAAAATATGAAAAATTAAATTAAGTGCATATATTTGATATATAGAAAAATTCAAGGTACTTATTTAATATAAAAAATAATATATTTTGAGTGTCAAAGTGAAAAATTATAGTAATATATTTTGATGAATTATACATAGATATATTTAATTTATTGTTAGTGACAATTCTACCGCTGCACCATCAACTTGCATCAACTGTGGACAAATGACTTGGACTTGCAATGGGACCCGCAAAAATATCACGGGGGGCTGCACCCAACACAAAGACATGATTGGTCACCGCCCCTTACCTCAAAGGCTCACCGTTGAATTCAGCCCTGGGGTCCATTGAGATTGTTATATTATAGATTCAAATTTATATTGAACTGTAGATTTTATCCCTTTAGAAAAATATGATTTTTTTTTAAATTAAATTTTATAAATTAATTAATATAAAATAAATTTATCAATTATAATTTATATATTTATTGTTTTAAAATTTATAAATTTATCGGTTATAATTTATATATTTATCATTTAAATTTATAAATTCATTATTTTAAAATTCATGATGCGGAAGTTATATGTTCATTGATTATAAAACTATATGTTTAACGTTTACAATTTACAAGTTTATCATTTTAAATTTATAAATTTATTGTTTAAAAATTACATGTTTATAGTTTACAACTTTGCATTCTCACCATTTACAGATTTATTGTTTTAAATTTATAGATTCATTATTTTAAAACTACAATTTTATCATTTATAACTTATAAATTCATCATATAGATTTTATAGGTTCCTAATTTAGAATGTACTGTTTCATTACTAATAATTTTATCGTTTACAATTTGCAAATGTATCATTTTGAAATTACAAATTTATCATTTTAAATTTACAAGTTAATTACTTATAGATTTATCGTTTATATTTTATAGGTTTATCATCGACAAATTTATTATTTTTATCAAATTTATCATTTTCAACTTTCAACTACTCGATTTTCTCTTTTTATATTACTTTTTTAGTTTAAATATTTCTATTTTCAATTAATTTTTTCAAAAAATTAAAATTAAATATTTTTTATCTCAAATAATAATAACAATAATTATAATATTTAAAAATATTAAAAAACTAAATATGTAAATTAAAAATTTTTTCTTTTAAAAATAAATTTAAAATATAGAGAATTTAAAATAAATAAATATATATATATATTATATATATATATATTTGTGTCCAATCTTTGTATCCCCATTTACCCTATGCAATTTGCGGCTAGGGCCCACTATAAGTAGAGGCCAGCCACCGAAACCCATCACTGGCAAATTCGTTAAATTCAACTCATCTACGGGCTTTTGTATTTTCCTGGACAAAACCGCGGAAATATCCTGCCCTTTCGCTTTCATAGCCGCCGGTTCGACAGGGTATTGCCAGCAGTTTTCGAGGACAGTGGTGTCACGTGGTGAGATTGAATCTCTGCCGTCAAAGTGCACTTGAAAGCCAACTGGACGCCATCTCACGTGACTATACTTCTTTCCGTAGAATGTCAACCGTATACCGCCTCCGTCCAGCGTATAAATGAAGGAGCCAAACGTGTTTTGTTAGGCTGCGTTTGGCATTTAACATAAACCGCTTCTGCAGGTGACAATATATTTTTTTTATTTAAGATTTATAAAAAAAGACATTTGAACATTTTTTTATATAATTTAATTTTTTTAAAAGTTATTAAATTTTAAATTCGTAATTTTGACAAACTTAAATATTTAAAATATTAAATGAAATGTTTATTATATCATGCACATGGGCAAGGACGTTAATCTAGTTCCATTAATTTGTCTAATTGCAAGTAGATAATCAAAGTATTGCATCTCTAGTTTCACAATGAGGATCTTATGTCTCAAATCACGTTGTTGCTTCAAAGAAATTGGGATGTGTAGAGTAGATATCCCAAGTTTATAGAGAGACAAATAAGTCAGTTGAAAAAGTTTGCTAGTCTAATGTACCTCTGTCGCGTCTAGTCTGCTTCTCTTTGGAGATACTAATGGTGCTGGTTAGTGCAAGAAGTTTATAAATCAGTTGCTGTTTTGTTTAGTTTTATTGCTTCTATATAAAAAAAAAATGTGTAATTCTTTTAGTTTTATACTTTCCTATGTATATACATGATTTGATCCAACCATCCGTATAAATTTATATTTATACAAATTTGTACTAAATATTATTTTTTTAAATTAATTATTATTAAAAAAATTAACATTGAAAGAAAAATAATTTCTTTCCTCCTTCCACATGTCAACTTTCTCGTCCATAAAATAAATGTTGTATACTTGGATCTTGTACAATACGTTAATAAATCAAACAAAATGAAAATGTTGGAAGTCTGAAACTGGAAATGTACATCCTACCAAACAAGTCCTTAGAAAGATCAATAATAGTAGTAAATTCCACGTGCACCACACACTATTTTTATTTGCAATATGATCAACGGGCAAGGTTAAATCCGTACTTCTGCGCTCTGTTCCTATAAAAGATCCCCATTTTTCAATCTCCTTCTTTGAGCTTGGAGTTGTAGAGGGAGAGAGCCTGTGAGACGAGACGACGAAGTAATAAAGGAAATAAAATTACTGAAGGATGCTTCTACGCAGCGCATCAACGCCATTGCCGAACTCATGGATACCTCACTCGAAAGAACCCTCACCTGATCCTGAAATCTTTCACCAAATTCCTAAAACTCGATCGCTAACGTTGTCAGCATCTTCCCCTGGTTCAATTTCTTCTTCTTCCTTTTTCTCCTATGACGATTCGATCAAGAAAATGACGAGAGCTCTGTCCGAGACCGATCTCCGGCACATTTCCGTGCCAAAGAAAAAAACCATCAACAAAATCATGGATGCGAACGCGCTTGAGGAGGAAGAGGAAAAAAGGGCGACGTTGGGCTCTGGGTTGGCTTTGGGATCTAGTGCGTTAAATGAAGAGTGTGAGGTTGGGACCAAAGATAATGGGTTGCTTGGGCTTTTGGTTGGTAGTGGAGTTGGTAGTGGCGGCGGAAAGATCTGTGGTGGCGGTGGCGGGAACGGTGGGTCGAACAGTGGAGATAATGGGAATTCTGGGTTTTGGGATTCGAATCGTGGGAATGATAGTACAGACATTTATTATCAAAAGATGATCGAAGCAAATCCAGGGAATCCGCTGCTTCTTAGCAATTATGCGAGGTTTTTAAAAGAGGTAAACTTGCAAAAGACTTTTTTTTTTCCCTCTTTTTTTGTAGTTGAGCTTCTTTTATCTTTTGTTTGGATCATTTTTTTTTTTAATCCAGAAAAAGGAGTAGCTAATATTTATTTGATTGTGTATCATATGTTTCTTTTTTAGTAGTTAGTGAAATTGTTAATCATCTAAATGATGGAAATATTAACATCTATCATCTCTGTGATGCTAATTGCTTTTAATATTCTTAATAACACGGAGCTTCTTTCTTTTTGGCACTTTCACCCTTTTTTGCTTGAAGGGTTACTGATTATCAATGGAAATTAGTTTTAAGAGATATATTCTTAAGTTACTCAAGTCTTTGTTAAGAACCCTTCGTTGATTTTTTTCCTTTTTGTAGCCTCAGTTTGTTCCTAGTATAATGTTTTTGGATTTGAAAACAGGTTCGTGCAGATTTTGTCAAGGCTGAAGAGTACTGTGGGAAAGCAATCTTAGTAAACCCAAATGATGGAAATGTTTTGTCTATGTATGCTGATTTGATATGGCAGAGTCACAAGGATGCTTCGCGAGCTGAGACATATTTCGGCCAAGCTGTTAAAGCTGCCCCTGATGATTGGTAAGAGCCATTCTTGCTTGTAATCATCTATAAAGTTTAAACAACAACTGTATAGCTATAAATACTGACATGGTTGTTCAATAGCTAAGCTTATGTTTGCATAGGTTACTGGTATTTGATAGCATTTGCAGATTTTCTGTAATGAATCACTTCATTTAATATGTTTTTGTGTTATGATGCAGTTTTGTGCTAGCATCGTATGCTCGGTTTCTGTGGGATGCTGAAGAAGATGAGGAGGGGAAAGAGGAAGAGGAAATGAACTTGTCATCACCACCAATTCAGTTCCATGGAGCTCCTCCTCCTCCCCCACCTGTAGCTGCTGCTTCTTAAATTACTCCCTCTTGATCAAATCTTGTATCATAGCTTGTATATATCTTCTGACCTGTTTATAAATATCCTTTCCTTTTAGGCCTTTCCCTCTTTGCTGAGATGAGTTATTAGCTAACTGCTACGTTTTCCCTCAGTTTTTGAGCATATCATGTAGAAGGGAAAATAAGAAATAAAGTTCTTTTTTATTTTAAAAAGTCCCTCTCTCTCATATGCTAACTGTATTGAGTATGTTTTCACATGAAAAGTTTAACGGAGCTGCTATGATCTTGGTGGATTTTCAATTAAGATGGGAGCATACCTTGTTAGTGGGCACCTGCACCTCTTTCAAAAAATAAAAAGAGAAAATTTAGACAAATTCTACCATTTTTCATTAAACTTGAGAGATCACTACAGAATTTCTCAGTTAAGATACAACAGCATAAATCAATGTTAAGCCTGTTTGATTTGATTATAGATTGATTAAACCTGAAAATGTTAAAGCGATAAGGCATCATACTACCTTCGGACTTGGCTTTCAGTTTAGAAATTGAACGCTGGATTTCATACTCCTATTTTATGGGAGGAATGGTTAGTATGAAACTCTAAATTTTCTCTGTTACATCAGTCATTTGAAGTGAGAATCACAATATTTGGTGAGTTAGGCCAGGTCAGGTTTCAAATATTACTCATATTAATCAGCAATCTATTTATCATCGTTATTATTACTTGGAGGGATTATTCTACTCAGGACACAGAATCAGCTGGTCAGGAAAGTGCAGGTTGGTAGCTCTAGTTAACACAGTGATCGAATTTCTCTCTGTTTGAGGATGAATTAGCAATGCAACCCTGACCCTGAGAGCTCAAAATGGCTCATAAGATCCAAAACCAACCAAGAATGGACCCGCAAACCAACCCGATTCCTAAGAACACCACCAGTACAATTGCAGACAACTCTGCTTCTGCAATCGGAACCGATTTAGGGCCAAGAATCATGATGAGACTTGTCAGATACCCATTAGTTAACCCAAGCATACAGGTCAGTACTACTACTGGCACTTCAGTTCCCAGCCATTTAGGTCCATTGAGGCAAGCTGCAAAGAGTGGATAGAACAAAAGCCTAAGAATGCAAGCCCATGTTGCCTTCTTGATGCTCTTCACAACATATATTGCAGTCAAAGATTTCCCTACGAAATCCGAAATATTATACACTGTTATCAGCAGAACCGGATACCAATCTTGTAGCAGCTTGGATGCAAGGCTTTCAGCTATGAATCCAGGGAAAATTGAGAGAGTCACAACATAAATAACAAGAATCCCGAGAACCGGCAGCCTTATTTTTCTTGCAACAGCACAAAATTTTAGCCTCGAAGGGGAGGAAACATCATCTGGAAGAAGTTTGTAATACTGTTCCATTACTGGCAATCTGTATAGCAGGTTGCAAGACAAAGTGCAGCAGAGCAAAATGATTGTGCTAACTATAAAATAGAAGTGAGCGCTCATTCGAAGACCTTGTGGAGTCCGCGGGAGTGATGCCTTTGTTATAATCCTCAGGATGGAGACTAGAACACCTGTGACAGGATTTAGCCAGGACAATAATTAAAATATAAACCAAAATTTATTTAGTCTCATTTCTACTGATCGTGGAGATCCGAATTGTGTGAAATGTGTGGGAGTTGTGAAAAATTTAACAGTTGCCGCAATTTCCCACATAAAGGTTAATCTTTGTATGCAAAGAGTAAATTAAAGAACAAATCCTATCAGCTATGAAGAGCGAAAAGGCGAAAACAGTCCCCTCTCTTTCCAACAGTAGAAATTTTTTCCCAAAAAACCAAAGTTGAATTTGATCTGCACCAAGTTGGACAAAAATCTGTAAGCTTTGACGACTTTTTCTTGTCCTATTACTATACTACTATATTCTTGGTACTTGCAGTTTGTTGGATCATAACAGGAATGAAAAATAAAAGTGTTATATACATATATACCTGAAGAGGCAGTTCCAGCAAACACAGCCTGCATGTACTCTTTAGGAAGCCTTCCTGCTGATCCTATTAGACTTGCAGCTATCAAGCCATCAGCTAACCCACAAATCACAACTGATGCAACGGTTGCACCATAGGCTCCTTTGGGTCTGCCAGCCCAGTCAATTGTTGGAGCCATCATTAAAGAAAGAATGAGCATGGCAAATCCCAAGTTCATTCTCAACCTGTGAGTCAGATTCTTGCTCCAGCCACCCAAACTCATAATTACAACTAGAATTAGCACTGAAGAACTCATATAAGCTACTGAGAATACCTTCTCAATGTGCTTGGTCGGATAGAGATGGCCAAAGTAATCAACAGCTGTTATAAATGCATTCCATGGAAGCAAATTACCAGCGCCAAGCAAGAAATGAATTATATAAGCAATCTTGTAAGTATCTCTTGGCTCAGCCTGTTGATCTTCAACCCCTTTCTCACCTTGAAATTTCTCCATTTCTTCAGGCATATAATTTAACTTCTAACAGGCTTGCTTGGAACTTAATAAGGCATAAAAGGCTTAGCCTGAAATATGCTACCATCAGGTTAAACTTAACCGGATAAAAAACTGAGCTGGTAGAGCTAGTTGATACCTTTACTAGGAGATTTGATTGATGGGCTGGTTATGGAATCAATCAAGAGCTAATCAAGGTAGAAATTCTTTTTTTGTTGGAGCAGTGTGGGGACATTAATGGATGGGCTGAGTTAGAAGTACCTTTTAATTGTACTCAAACACATGGTCAAGCCAGTTTGCACTGTCAAGTTTATCCTCGGAATCTTAGTTGAGAACTATTACACTTAGCAGAAAATTATGACCATGAGTACTAGCAACTATATTGGGTCCATTTGAAGTCAGATCACAGGTCTTTTCTTGTGTTTGAATATCGTCCTATAGATCCTTTTACAACAACTTGCACACAAAAATCAGCCGTTAACTCATCAGACAAGAGAAAGAAAAAGGAATCCAATATCATAATTTCAGTATTAAGGCACTCATGTGAAGAAAAATAATAATAAAAAAAGATCAAGAACACTTACAGAAAGAGCTGAAAATGCAAGATTTGAATAAATTACTGCTTTACAACATCTTCAAAAGGGATGAGTTTCAGTAGAGTGGGGGGTAAAAGAAAGAATTTGATTTTCCTGCAGAACATGATTCCATTTCCATGCCTGTAATAATTACCTGGAAATAATTATGAAAATAATATTGTAGAAAGCTTGATTGATCAATCCCCATTTTGACAAGTGTCTCTTTTGTGGTGTTGTCAGTTTTGCCATTATTCCTTACTTTCATACTCAGCTTTCCCCTGCTTTACAGTAAGTTGACAATTGAACTATCACCCACCCTTCATTGTGCCCTCTGCTGTGTATCTTACGGTAAAATAATTCGAATACAATAGCCTTCTTTAGTCATTTTTATAAAGATTTCTGCACGAAAAGGGAGCACATTAAGGTTGAAGAAAGTTACAACGATGTTGTTGATGAATATATATATATATATATATGAAGTATGAAGGATAAATAATTGTTTTTGCCTATTTAGAACTTCGAAGTCAATTATGGAGGATGGCCATATAAATTTCAGTGCTGTTTGTTGGCTAAATCATTGACTGGCCTTAGTTGGAAATTATTATTTAACTGTTATTTTCATTTCTTACTGATTCTTTTTTCTGTTAATTATCTTCTCATTTAAATTAGGGGCAGATGTAAAATTGTTGTAAGATTAGTTATATATGATAATAAATTAATAATAATAATATTAATTAAATTTAGCTATTATGATAAAATATTCTTATTGTTATCACAACTGTTCAAATTAGTTGTAATTGTACTTAATAAGAGCACATATAGTTACCATTGATAATAATGGTAAGAGAAATGTATTTTATCGGTTAGTGAAAAATAAAAAAATAAAAAAAATAATAAGCATTGAATAATCACATTTCGGAGTTCATCCAAATGAGCATTCATTTGTAAGAGGAAATTGTAATGTTCTACAATAATTTTATGTCTTTAATTGAATTTCTTTAAGTAATGATTGCTTAATTGCTTTGTTTTTTTTTTTCTATTTTTCCTCATTAAATTGGCTATGAATAAAAGCACAATATATGAATTTTCTTTTTTCCTCATTAAATTTGCAATGACTAAAAGCACAATATATGAATAAGGACAAAGATTAATAATGAGTAAAGTATAAATAGTTTTCTTTTGGCATTGATGCTTGATAAGGAAAAAAAAAATTGACAGAGAGAGAAGTGGAAGAACAAAAAGAAAACAATGATGGAAAGTTGAAAATTTGTAAAAGAGGAAGCCTTTTTCTTGGAATATGGTGGACCTCCGATTTTGTTGAATTTTAGCTTTTTTACCAAGTTTTTCACTTTATTTAAATTAGAATGCCACACATTCTAATTCATACTGTATTATTGCTTAATGGACAATGATTACATATTTACAATACTGCAAGATAATGCCTACTGTTCCTGTAATTCTTTTTTAATTATTTTTTTTATTATCCTTATCCCATGTCATTATGATTTGAATTGGCCTTTAATTTTTTTTTATTTGATTGACCCTTATACTTTTGATTTTTCTTAATTTTGAAACTTTTGTTTTATTTATTAAATATTTCTTTTGTAATAAACATGTTAAAATAAATTTATAAAAAAAAGATTTTTATTGAATCTTTTTCTATCTATTTTATTATTTTAATACATTGTAAATTCATTTTGTTCTATCCAGTTTATATGCTTTAGAGATGTTGTTTTCTTTATATATATATATATATATATATAAAGGTGAACGAAGCTAATAAGGAAGGACAACTATCCAATGTAGAAAACTTCACACAGATCATGTAGAAAATTTTACACAAATCCCTGTGGAAAAGTCATAATAATATGACTTTCAAATTTAAATTTATATGCTTATGAAACTATAAAATTCATATCAAAATAGGGCTCATAGTTTGCCTGTATAACTAATAGCATCTTCAACCCACAGTAAAATGATGCAAAAACGTGGAAAAAAATAAAAATATTGCATGATGTTTCATCTCCAACCAGACATCTATTTGATGTCAAAACTGGTATTAGTTACAGTACTACACCATATTAGACGTAATACAATAGTCACCATTTTAGTTTTAAAAAGATTTATGCATTACAAAAAATGAAGGGAAATTGGGAGGAAAATGCAAAAAATTTGAAGGGAAGTTGGGATTTTTGATTGCAAGTTAAAAGGAGAAGAAGATGCTCATGTGTGTTATAAATGATTTTTATTATAGTTGAATTAATTAAAAAAATATAAAATAAAATATAAATAGAAATATATAAAAAATGGTGTAATCGATATTTTAGTGTAGAAGAAAATAGCCTAAAATGCTTTACGGTGAGTCTTATTGTTTGGGAGTTCAAGAATTGTTTTCTCAAGTGGAATCTTAATCCTTAGACCTGTAAATATATCAAAGTTTTCACTTCTATTGTTAAATTAGTAGTGATTCTTCTGTAAGTGAATGAAACTCATACATTCAATGTTTAGATATAACATTATAATTTAATTTAACTATATAAATAATTTAATTTGATCAATAATTTATTATTAATAAATTAATTTATTTAAAAAAATTATAATCTCCAAAAAACTTCAAATTAAAAATTAATAGATTATAATCTTTCTTTTATTTTATATCCTTATTTTTTTATCGTTATAATAATAATAATAATATAATTATTGAATTATCGAATATGTATATATATATATATAATAAATTAGATAATAAAGATATATATATTTATTATATTGAGATGAAATATTTAATATTATTTAATATATATATATATATATTATAATTTATTTATATTATATATTTATATAAATTTTATAAAATATTTTTATTAATATATATTTTTTAATTAGTTTTATGACTCTCTTTTCACTTTCAATGATAATATAAATTTATCTTAAATTTAATTAATTACAAGAAATAGTATGTGTGGGACAAAATGGGATTTTACTAACTAATTTATCATTTATGGATTTCTGAACGAGTATCAACGTGGCAGTTCTCCATTGGCTACCAATCAAACTGGAAAGTGTACATATATCATCATAATTCAAAACTTTAAAGAAGCCAAAACCTGAAACTGAAAATTGTTATAAAAGGAAAAAGACCAATAAAATACTTAACGCCGGACGCGAGCGTCTGTCCTACAGTGGACTCAGACTGAGAAACAGTAAAATATATGGAGACTAAAGACGCTCAAACGGTGTCGTTTGCTCCCAAACCACCACAAGACAGAGGCGCCGGCGGTAAATTGAGGAAATTGTCGTCACGTAGACCGCCGTCAACACCTTACGCTCGTCCCCCGCAGAACCAATTACAGCTTGGCCGTTGGCTCTCTAAGCTCGTGGATCCTGCTCTCCGCGTTATTTCCGGCGGGGCCAACCTAATATTGTCTTCCTTCTTCTCCAATTCGCAATCCATCAATGCACTCCCTGCTCCCACCGGTCAAGAAGAAAATCACGGTTGGTCCCTTGCTACTACTCTCCTCTCTGTGTCTTTCGGCTTTCTCTCGTTTGTTGATTAGGGTTTGTGATTTTATTGTTTAATTGTATCCGTTAGCTAAGCAGATTATTAGTTCGTTATGCATTTGCGGTTCTGATTTATAGTGATATTTGGTGCTTCTTTTTGAATGACGTCTTCTTTGGCTCCATTCTACTTTACTAATTTTGTTCGAATGCTGATGAGTTATTTCCTGTCTTTCTAATTTAATAGAGTATTTGGGGACTGACAACTTGCATACGGAGGTGGAAAATAATGCTGGTGGTGATGATGATTGCAATTTCACTCAGAACGTAAGCCTTTCACAATTTACTCCTATTCTATGAAAATAGAAAAATCTGCTGTGTTATTCCTGAATTTACTATCGAGTTCCTATTAGATCTTTTTGTATTCTCGCTGTGCATCACAGATCCTGTTGTGTAGGGCTGACAATTCGTGTCGTGTCTTAATCGGATATGACACGATTATACTAAATATGAACACGACACGATTAACTAATCGTGTCAAAAATTTGAAACACGACACGGTTAAAATCCGTGTTAACACGACACGATTAACTTAACGTGTATAAATTATACGACATGATACGATTAGACACGATCTACTTAATGTGTCTAAACGTATACATTTTATACGACACGACACGATTATACACAATTTTACTTAACACGACAGGACACGATTATACAAGATTTTACTTAACACGACACGACACGATTATACACGAATAGACACAAATATTAAATTAAAAATTTAATTTAATCAATTGAATTTCAATTTAATCAATTTACATTTAATTAATAATTTACATTTAATTAATTAAACTTTAATTTAATTAATTATACTCCAATTAAATATATTCATATATAAATATGTATTATATATATTTATAATATTATAATATATATTTGAATTTTGAATAAGACTAAAATAATTAGTCATATCTTTATAATTGATAAAATGACATATTTTTAATCGTGTCTAATCGTGTCTTAACAGGTTAGACAAGTAAAATCCGTTTATGACAAGATTTTTCTCGTGTCGTAATCGTGTTGACACGGTTATGATCCATATTCGTTTAGCTTCTATCCATATACGGTTAAGTCCGTATCGTTTCGTGTCGTTTAATCGTGTCGTGTTCAAAATTGCCAGCTCTACTGTTGTGCATTAAGTTCTAATCTTAGTATTCTGCGGACAGGATATTTGAGGAAAATACTGATCATGTGACCGTTAAACCCTTTTTATTAGCTTAAAGAAACCTTAGAAGAGAAAAAAAAGACTTGTTATTAATTAAAGAACTTTAGCGAATGTCAAAGGATCTAAGGCATTTAGTTGAACCTTGTAGCAATTGCTCCTCCAGATGAGTTTGGCTTCCTAGAAAGTCTTATTCTTAGGGCTCATTTGGTTTAACTGTTCGAGATAGCGGTTAGTCGTTGCTGATAGCTGGTAGCATACATGTTTGGTGAAAATGTGTTAGATATTGCTATTTGTATATTAAATAACCCTTAAAGACATTAGCTATTTTTAATATAATTTACGCTTAATATGTTAAATAACATATAAAATAATTAAAAATATTTTATATATGTTATTATTTTTATCATATAAAATGAACATTATTACTAATTTAACTATTATTTATATTTGTAATTATAAATAATTTATTGATTGAAAAAATTAAATTGAAGAAAATAAGTATTTTGTAATTAGTAAAATTTATAAGGGTAATATAGTTCAAATAAAAAATCAAATTAAATCAACTACTGATTTATGCATATGGAGTTTTTTCAATCCACAGTTGTTTGAGACTTGAAATGTTTCACCAAACACCCTTATATCAGTTATTGGATACCAAACAGCTAACAACTGCCTCAAAAAGTTAAACCAAATACCCTCTTATAGAAAGGTTTCACGATTGCATTTGAGTTTTATGCCTCTTTCAACAGCTAGTAATTTGCATTCACTTTTGAAATATTGCCCTTTGGAATTATGATAATGTATTTTATTCTAAAATTGCTACCAACTTTACTTTTCCTAAAATTAAGGAATGGGTGGATAAGTTTTTTCCGGAGCTTAAGTTATCCCTCTTCTCCAGCCAAAAGTGAAGTAAAGATAACAAGATAAAATAAAGGAAATAACCTAAAAGATAAAAGACAGATACCTGTAAACATCATAAAGAAAAGTTCAGTTTGATGCATTTCAGATATAACCTTCATTCGATTTCCTTAACATGGCATTACTAATTTTTCAATCTCTTTGTCTCAATAGTCTGGAGATGCTTTCTTGCTTTTTTTAAAGACAAACCCATAATTTAGTCCCCATACTATTCGACTTTTCAAGTCTAATTTGTTTACTGGTTTTCCAACTCATTTTCTTGGGTCTATCATGCCATATTTTCTCTGCCATAGAGATTCTATTATTTCTCATATATGTTTGCATAATAATAATAATGTACAACTCTAATTGCTTATCAGGAGTTGGAATATATTTTTGTCTCTTTGTTATCTACTTCTCCTATACCATGATTGGCTTTTAGTAGGAATTTGCATATAATTATTGTATTTCCATATTTGATCAACATATCTGCAATCAATTGTAGGAAAAAGAGTTAGCTCACTGCATAAGAAGACAAACTTTCATGTGCTGCATGATTTGTGCTACTTTTGTGAATAAAATATTCTGATTATCAGGAAAATTTACTTTGTAGCATATGGAATGAAGGCCAACTGGAGAAGCTGGCAGTAGCAGAGTAGCAGGTAGATCAAATAGCAATTTGGACTTGAATGGACGGGAGCAGAACCAAAATGTTGAAGTGTCCGATCCTGATGGGCTTTCTGAGATTGAGCAACTAATAAAGGATAAAAGATTTTCTAGGTGAATAACAGTCATTGATAATACCTTGGTCTTTTGGATGGCAGTTTCCTATCTCTTTATACATAACATTTTATAGTGTTGTTAAACAAGGTTCTTTGCAACAACAATTTTAGCTACATGCCTGTGAACTAATGTCGAAGTTGCTGTAATTTGATGCTAAAAACATCAGTTTAAATTTTCTCCATTTTGTGTAGGGACAAAATTAACCGTCTGATGGAGATAATAAATTCCTGTGTTGTTGATCTTCCTGATTTTGCACAAGAAGTTAAGTATCCAATCACCACTGCTGATGATCGTAGAGGGTCTACAACTGCCCTTGAATATTCAGGGAAGATAACTGGATCAAGGCAAGAAGATTTAAACAGAGCTAATTGGGAAACATCAAGAATTAGAGACAGAAAATATTCAAGTGCGATTTCATTAGATGCCAGAAAGCCTATTGCCCTTGAAAATTCAAGAAAATCTACTGAAGAAAATCATGAAGATTTGGATAGAATTATTCTGAAATCCTCAGCCGCTATTCTCCAGTCAAAAGTAAGTAGAAATTACCACAATTTTCACGTGTGTTCTCAGTATCAGATTTTTTATTCACATGAGGTTGTGCATGGTCTTGTTTGACTCAATTTATGTCCCAGGTCATGTTTAAACCACTAACTAGATTTTTGCATTATTCTTGAGGAATGGTGACATATATACTTTTTTTCCCCAAATCCAGTATTTTTGATGTGTAAGAAATTCATTCCAGCATATGTACCAGAAAAACTAAGGGTTAACATAGATACACCTTGACATGAGGAACCAGAATGGCTTCAGATAGGACATTTGACAGCCAATGAGAATTGTCTTTGCCTGTTGGCAAAAGATGAGAATTTTAATTTCTATGATATCATTTTTCCCTTGTTTGGAGAGCTTATATTACGCCTTGATATCAGGAACCAGAATAGCTTCAGATAGGACATTTGAGAGCCAAAGAGAATTGTTGGTGCCTGTTGGCAAAAGATGAGAATTTTAATTTCTATGATATCATTTTTCCCTTGATTGGAGAGCTTATATAGCTGCTGTAAACCAGCTGAGTTATATGAATATGTTTATAATTTAGTATATTAATAAGTGCATCTTCTACTTATATCCGTTGAAATTTTGGTAATTGTTTGCAATTCAACAGCTGCAAGATGATGTTGGTGCTTCACCAAATAATTGAAATTGCAAGAGCCTATATGAAACACCAAACACCAGAAGTAGGCTTGGATACTAACAACTTAATGTCAAGATATGAAGCTGCATTGTCATGTAGTGATGAGTTTGCACTAAAACCCTTTACTCCAACACCTGTCCCTAAGCCATCCCCATGCTGGCCAGGTGCCATGTTGCACGATCAGCATAATTATGCGACTCCACAAAACAAGACAGGGAGATTTGGGCTTCAGAATTTCCCTCGAACCCCTTATTCCAGAACCATTCATTCAAGGACTAAGTCCAGGGTATGTGAAATTATGGTTTCATTTTATGCTACTGATGCTCTAAAAGTGATTGATTGTGCACATGCTGATAGTTTTCTTCTTCTGTCTCATCAGTTGATTCAGTTACAGGGCAATAATGATAGGCACCCGAGTTTATTTGCAACTCCATTTCAGCAGACTAAAACTTCTTCATCTGGACAGGTAAATTGGCATATTAGCTGTTCCCAGAATTGAATGTTTTGTTGGCATTGTGATTAATTTCTTTGTGATAATTCCTCATGGTCTTTTGTTATTTTGAAATATTTTGGACTTGGTTGGGTTTACAGATCTTGGTCCCTCTTGGTTATTTTCCTTGCAAAAGAAAAAGGGAGAAGACTTAAGAATTACAGGATGAAAGTTTCAGTTTGAGTGTGTTAGTTTGTACCTCTTTCTGTAAAAATGTTTTCCATTATGAAACACAGTGCCAATAAGTTTTTGTTGCTGCTAATTTTGAAAAATATTGAAGTTTTGTTGATGAAGTTCCAGAGGGACAATCCTATTTTCTCAATTTTTGTTTGGTGTATAGGTATTTTCAAGGGGCAATGTGTTAAATGGTGGCCATGGATCTGTGGGACCCATTCATAGAGTGCGGCATAAAGTTACTTCTGAAACTCCTAGAGTATCTGCACAATTTCAGACATCTTTGAATGGTGCTCAGGTGGATAACAACTTCAATGTTTCAGAAAGCTTATTTTCTGCTCCAAAGGCAAATGTGGAAAATGGATGAATAGGTAGCTCTTCAAAGTTTCAGTCAATCAGTAGTAAGTTACAAAATACTGAAGTCAGCATTCCAACTGCCCCTGCACATACTAGCCAGGTGGCTCGAAAAATACTAGAGCACCTTGAGAGAAATCCACCTACTCCTAAAGAAAAGTCTGCTGAGTTGAGGCTTGCCACTTCATGGAAGAAACCTCAGCCCTCTGATATAACTTTCATGCCCAACAAGCTTAATGGACTAATTCATTTTGATTCTTCTGAAAAATCTATTCAAGTTCTCAAAGATAATCCTCAGGAGTCTGCTAATGAGGTTAATGCTGTTGTGAGTACTAACATGTCAACTTCAGACACCAAAGATGCTACTCCTTTAACACAAGGTGATAGTGCTAGGCCTTCACTAGATTTCAGAAAAGCCCAGGATGGTCAACTCAATAATAGAGATGAGGTATTTGTTTCATCTTTTTATTGTTGTTTTGATCAGCATTGCTTTGCTTTCCTTTCTTTTTGTAATTGAGATGCCTTTCAGCTTCAATATCAAAGCTTTGGAGAAGGCAGTCTCAGCATCGGTTAAATTTTTCCCATCATCTCTTGGCGGTCTGCTGGCAAACGGAGTTGTAACATACTCCGTTTGATGAGGGCAGAAAAATAGTTTTATTACGAGTGTTGGCGCCTTCAGTCATTTTCTTGCTACCAAATGCATGTAACCTAGCATCAAGCAAGCGGCAAATGCATGCTATCAAAATTTCTGGTAGCTGTTTATATTCTACTGAAAAGCATGAGTAGCATTTTCCAGACACAAGGTAGTCCCATACCTTTATATAGATGTCCAAATTGTTTTGGGACTGTCAAATAAATTCCTGAATAATGCTGATCTATTATTTTCCTAAACAACGAATTTCTCAATAAGAAAAATTACCATAATATCCTAAATCTTTTAAACCAGCAAGTATATGAGATCAAAACTTATAGCGTATTTAGTTCTTTTCCTTTATCTGCATTGAAGACTTTCATGTTCAATGGACGTGCTTACAGCATCTTTAAGATTTGTATATACTTGAATTGGGTTGCTGATCGATTAATGCATAGGACGCCTTAAAGGCTGTGCCAAATGCTACCGGTTCTGAGGTATTAAATCTGCAAAAGAAGCTTCAGCGTCAATCTTCCGGTGCAAAACCAGTGTTGCCTTCTATTGCCGTTGATAAGCCAAAGCCAAGGTGGACATTTTCGTCAGATAATAGCTTGGGATTTACTTTCCCGGTTTCTGCAGGTTCTGGGAGGTCATCTGAGCCGCCAACACCATCAATCATGCCAACTTCCTCAGTCATTGTTCCAGGGAGGGATCATCAATCACTTCGTACAGTTTTGGCTCAAGAAGATCCAGTCCTGCCCTTGTATTTTCTTTCCCTTCAACGAGCAGTGCCTTCATACTCGAAGATGCATCAGACATTAAGTTCAATTTTGGATCAGATGAGTCGGCAAGGATATCATTTGGTTCAGTAGGCCAGGATGCTATCTGCTATTGAAGGATATTCATCTTTTTATCTTATTTTTCTTTTAATTCACTCTTCAATATAATTGGACCGTATTGAATTTTTTATTCATAAGAAATCAATGAATTGTGCCTGTACATTATCTTCCTTTCAAAGAAACCTGGGTAGAAGCTAAGCAAAGGGTAAATATGAAGCCAAACCTAAAGACGAAACCCATACAAATTTTGAAATATTAAATTTCATTTTGATGTGTTTTTTCATCAGGGCGTTAAGCGTTTAGCGAGAGCTCTATTTGGACCAAGAAGTCGTAATACCTGGAAATTACTGTCTTTGATAATATTAACACTTCTCATATATGACCCATCATGTGGGGATCTTAATCCCCAAAAGAAAACTGAAAATTTGCATTGAAATTATTTATATTCAATAAAATATGTTCCTCAAACCAGTGGTTGAGATTTAAAATTTAATCTTTTTTTTAGTTTTTCAATATATATCCAAATTAATGTAGAAATATATTAGAAATTTTTTATAATTTTAATTATATTAAATGCGTTTTTCAATTTGAAAAAAAAAATGTTGGAACGAAAGAGCTGATTGATTTAAAAATTGATTTAGCACGAGTGATAAACTTCCTAATTTTATAAAAAAAAATTTAAAATTGACTAATTACCCTTTACTAATTCTATAAATTATTTTAAATTATTCTCTCTCATATTAATTTTTTTTTCCAAATATAGAGAAATATGACTAAAAAGGAGAAAAAGTTAATAAAGTTATTAATATTGTGGATCTGATATTAGTATAGTGGAGCTTAATAAATAAAAGTGAAGTTAAAAAAATTAACCTATAGTACATAAATATTTTTAAAAAGACACTTGAAGTACCACAAAATTAAAAAAACGAAATTGAGCACTTGATGAAATGGAAGAGAAGGAACATTTAAGAAAATGGAACGAAAATGGGGTAGATTTAGTTAGCCCACAAGTTATTCCATTGGCCGAAATCATTTAAGCCCAAATGCTTTATTGGTGGTAAATGGCAAATCATGAAACTAGTGGAGAGACAAAAGTGCATCAGTGGTGGCCCAAATGTGGTCGGATCCATGACAAAATTGTGTGAATCTAAATACAACTTGGCAAAGTAATTATTATTATTATTATTATTATTGTGCAGATATTAAAAAATTATGAATTTTTTTTTTCTTTATGGACAAAATCTAAATAAGAAAAATCTGTTAGGATTAGGTTGACAATTAATGGCACAAATTCTGATAAAACACACTGAAGAATTTGAAAAGAAAAGAATGGAAGCACAGAAGAGGTTGACAATAGAGAGAACAAGATGCCATGCCACTGGACAGGAATCACTATGTTGCTTCCATTTTCATTTACAAGAAGAACTTATCCCATTTTAGCATAGCTAGTTTTTGCCTTTCTTTTAAATTACTGATGGAATTTTGCATTATTTTCATATCACTTTAATTAATTATGAGACGTTTAAGATTCTTTTTTAGCCAACATATATTCATGCCACAAGAACTCACCTACCTTTATTCGTTTTATGTGTATGAAATACTCGGACTTCATATATAGTTGAGTAATATTCTCAACTGTGCTAACAAAAAAAAAAGATTAGAAACCACAATTATGGAAAATGAAAATGTCTAAATTTGAGGCTCAAATATTGTTTGGAATTATGAGTAATAATTGTGGATGGGTATTAATCATTTTTGTCCTCTAAGATCTTTTTTTTTAAAGTTATAACCAACTAAGGAAATTCGACTTATAATTCGGATATATCTTTTAATAAATTATGCATGTGGATGCTTGTTTTATCAGTTCTTAATTTCATTTATATTGAACTACGTACTTTAAAAATATATTCTTCCTATTCGTTTCAAATTCAATTACCATTATACAAATATTCATATATTATCTGTATCTATATAATTATTTTTTTTTCTCAAAATATAAAAATATATAAAAAAGAGATAAGAGTATATATAAATTGTATATGTGAGAGTGTGGAGAGGTGAAATGACAATGAAATGAAATGATATAAATGCATTGAGCAGACATGAATTTGACATTTCAGATTCTAATTGTCAGAATGAGGGGGCTCTACACTCTGTACTATTTCTTATAATTTATTTATTATTTTCAATTAATTTGGTAGAAAAACAACACATTTGCCAGCTTGTCATCTACTAATCCACTTGTTGATCCCGAGATGCTTCAATCATTACCCATTTCCCCATTTTCATTTTTTTTCCATTATACATGCTTCAAATCAAATTAAGAAAATATTCATTACTTGTACATTTGAATGAAATGCATACATAAATTGTATACAACACCATCGAAAACCAAGGGAATCTTTCCAAGAATCTAATAAAAAAGTTTTTTTGATCATATTTTGGAGAGTTGAAAATGATGAATTTGAAGTAATTTTGGTTGCACATGCATAATTTATATATAAAAGATTTAAAAACTAAAATAATACTTTTGCCAATATACCTATCAATTTTTTCTCAAATCTATTTAAAAAAATCAATTCAAAATTTGATAATCAATTTGAAATCTAATTTCAACTCAAAACAATTATTTAAAAGGTACTTTAAACGTTAAGTTAATTTAAGGACAATTCACTAAAAATTAATGACACGAAATTAATCAAAATTTATAACAATTCTATTTAAATCCATCCAATTCAATCCGATTTTCAAATCTATTTGACCATAATTTTCCATTAGGTTTTGAATTCACAATCAGAATTTTCAGCCCAAAGCACCATAATTTTCCATTAGGTTTTGAATTCACAATCAGAATTTTTCAGCCTAAAGCTAATTGGTGCAGGCTTGTAGCTACGGAAATTATGCAAATCAATAATTAAAAATATCAAAGTGCATGAAATATTTTTAACCTTTATCTTTATTCATTGGCCTTTTTATTATTCTCCGTAAGGGAAGTAACAGGAAAATTTGACCGCATAACACTTTAGTCAAGAGCTGAATGAAATAAAAGGTTGAAGCAAATGAAACAATTGATCTGCAAAAGTGTTTCCTCTATCTTTAGTGGTTTTGTGGAGGATTCTCTTTTTTTTTTTTTTTTCTGTTTTTTTCCTTTTCTTTTTCATTTTTTCTTTAAATTTTGGATGTTGAAATGGGTTAATGCACAAATATATAGTTAGACTTGGCCAGTAGCCAGAATGGTGGTCCATGAAATTCTTTTCCAAAGAGGACATGGGTTAATTATGAGTGGTAGACAGACAAAGTCTTTTCTTAGATATCTACTTTTGAAAGAGAAAGGAAACACCTTTTCTCATACTATTCATTCAAAACATATATCTGTAAAAAAATGATAAATTTCTCCATATAAAAGCCCTGATAGCTTTTATACATCTTCTTGGTCAGGAAACAACTTGCTTTCTCATATTTCACGCAACTTATGCATTAATTAGTATTCTTGATATATGTAGGTGATTTAATATTGTAAGACTTGCTGGTAAATTCTAGCTAATTAATATCATGTTCAATAAATTTTTGGACCTAACTCAAACTGCAAAAACTAGCTCAAGAAGAAAAAAATTGCCCAAATCATGGGATATCCATTAACACACACTATGCACAAGAAATGTGAATTTTTTTTCCCTTATGCGTTTTCAAGTTTTTACATATATATAATATTTGACTTTGGTGAGAAAAAAATTGCCGCCTATGATAACAAATAGCATTACAAAAATAAAAAGGGTATTAATTTTTGTTCTTTTGGATAAGCTTGTTTTGTATTTAAAAGTTAATATTTTATGCACATTAATTTGATGATTTTAGAGGATCAAGGGGTTTTGATTTTCCTATTTTTTTTGGTGTACGTTTATTCTATGAAGTGCATGCAAACAAAGGAAAGGATCTGATGCTGAGGCCAATCATTTCAAAGGAGATGATTCTATGATTAGAACAATATGGATGTAGCTTACAATTCCCTTTAGATGCTGTTTGAAATTGAGATCAATATCCAAGATTGCCTAAGAATTAGTGCTATTTAATTATTATTAATTAAAAGTTAATTGTTTTTTAATGTATATTGATTACTACAAGGATTCTTGCAATATATATAATTATCCAAGCTGCTATACCAATTGATGACTTGTTTACAAGGATTCTTTATTCTATCTAAGGATCTTTAAATTAAAGCCCATATGGGACGAATCAGCTTAAAATTACAAAATTAGCAAGTGAAACTTACTATTAAATTAAGGGTTTAATTTTTCACTTAATTCGATGCTTAAGTCGGTTACGTTTGATGTTAGGAAAAAAGACCTAACAGGTTGTTTGTTTCATAATTGAGGATGATTTAATATGGTATGGTATTGGTTGAATATTTGTTTGTTTTGATTGCCAGAGAGACATGCTATTATTTTGTATAGTTACTTTATAGTTTAAAAATCATGAAAGTTCATCAGCTTTTCAAACTACTAAAATGCTTAGTTGCTCATAGTTTTTAATAAATTTGTATTTTAAATTACTCTCATCATATGTTCCAAATACCAACATTATTCTTTGATTATGAAAATTAATTTAATAATTTTATTGTTAAATTTGTTCATATAATATTCCCATAGTGTATAGTATTGCTTAAAAAATGAATGGGTAATAATTTGACATCCATTTTGTAAGATTTAAATAATTTATTCCTTTAATTTAATTTATTTTTTGTATTTAAAAATTAAATTTTATATGAATATATTTATTTGAGGGCATTATGTCTATTTTGTCAGTTTTACAACCATGCCATACTATCAAACCAAACATAAACAAGTATTTAATCATACCATACTGTCTTTTCAAATACAATAATTACAATATTATACCATACAATATCATGTCATATAGTAGATTATGAAACCATACAATCATCATCCAAACAAGGTGTAAGAAGTTAGCTCATCGCACCCACAGGCATAGCCTAGGAGAAATTTCATTTTCACAGGTTCGAATTCCTTCCCGTTGTAACTCAAAAAAAAGTTAGCTCATCATATACAAATAGATAAAAGAGGGTGTAAACATGCTTAAATAATAATATGAAATAAAAACAAGATAAAAGGTGAAGAAATTAAAAAATGGGTCCCGACGTAGATTTCATTTCGGTGTTACTGCTTGCTCCTTTGTATGTTAATCGATGAATTCCTTAGTAACCGCCATCAGGGAATGGCTCAATTTCACTCTTTCACCCTTTTCCTTTTCGCCATTTTCATAACCCCGCTAATAGGGAGGATTATTTCTCCACAATCGATTTTGATTCCCATCTCTTCCACCAGGATTACTCTTCTCCGTCCCCACCGCCTCGTCTCCTGCACACACCGGGCTGTCTCTTGCACCGATGATCTCGGCTGCATAGGCTCCTTGGATGGCACTTGTCAGATAGTGATAGTCTCCGAGGAGGGTTAATTTTTTATTTTTTTTAAAAAAATATTGAAATTTGATTTAGCTTATGTGTAAGGTGATTTTTAAAAGGGGCCCACTCATTATTTAAAATTTTTTAACTTTACCCATTAAATGCTGATGTGGCAAATCTGTTAAATCTAGAAAAAATTGAACTAATTTGAAAATGTTAAATCTATTATTGAGAAAAAAAATTTCAAAAAATATGAGATGAGATGATATGGTAAAAGTTTATTATTTTGAGATTTCGAGTTTGAGTTATTGAGTATAAAATACATTTAAAATTTGAAAGATAGCGATTTATCCATTTAATAAATATATTCGGCGTAAATCCAATTTAAAACCCAAATAGAAAATCATTTTTAACACTTCACAGTTTTTTTTATTTATTTTGAAAATACTTTCATCTAAAGTGATTAAAAAAAAAGTACTTGAGAGAATTCAGACAATAAATGCATACCTTTTGCATAGCTCAATGCCTCTACTTATAAGCATAGCAACCTTGCTATGTAGGAGAATTATAATTTCATTTCTAGTCAGTCAAAGAGATCTATTTTAGATTACCATTCTATTTAATTAAGGATAATTCATCCCATATAGACAGACTTAGAGTCAATCCCTATTCAGATGTGCATTATGAAAATCCTTTCCTCATTAGGAGTATACTTATTTAGGATGGTCATGATTTTTTTTTTTTGGCTTTCCAGCTAAAATTGAAATAATAATTCCACAGTTTTAAACGCTGCTCTAATACTACTGAACTCAATTTGACCCATTAGCAGCACTGAAAAATCTAAACTTGTGATACCTCCTCATTTTGTACTAATATATATGGCACGACACAAACTGCTGATTAGAAGTTGGCTAATTTGTATTTAAAGTGAATAAAATGTAGGGAAGCTCTTTGTATCCTTAACTAGTTTTGATAGGATAACTAAAAAATCTGAAATTCCAATTTCTCTTAAAAAGAAGATGAAATGAAATATAAACACAATCGAATAAATTATATTTAGTGAAATTTATCATAGCTCTATCTTTCACTTGGAAGATGGAGCTTAAACAGCTCTATCTTGGAAAGTGGAAGATCCCATATAAACAATAAAATAAAAAGAGTTGCTTAATTCAATTCATGTAAATATAACATCAGCGAAACAGCTTGTGACAAATACATTGGAGATGAAAGATGAGATATAGATACATAGATATAGATATTAATGTCTTTGAAACACATTATAATTAATTGAAGTCAACAATTTCTTTATAATTACTTCAAGAGCTTTGACTTTCCACCAACTGATCTTGAAAAATCAAAATCATTATTTGTTATAGAGTCCAGTCCTTGACATTAGGTGCTTCCCAGAGGCCTGAACAAAAAATAACTTTAAAATAAGTAGTCAATTAATAAGGGAATTAAGAAACTAATACCATACTGGCGAGATTTTCTGTAACCCAAGAGCCTTTTTATTATGCTTATCTTAGAACTTTATTTCTGCTTATGTTGCATTAACTTTGGATTAAGATACTTCATATTGTCTAGAATAGGATTAATTCAGATACCACATCAACAGATGATCTATGATGGATGGATCTTTCTTTCCTAAACTGGGTCTATGGATAAATTTGAAGATCGATTCAATCACAGACCACCATATATGCAACATAATAATTATTTCACATACTAGTAATTTATAATTAGATTGATTTATAAATTTATTGGTGCATTTATTTTAGGTAAATACAGGATTTTTCAATCTCAAGTATTAACACTTCATCTACGCCCTACTAGAGTGAGACAATGTAGAATGCAATCCAAATAACTGGAATATTTCACGACCTGAATTACTAAATTTTCCAATTACATAATTGTAAAAAGCATTAGTTGGCTAAAAGTTTAAACAATAGAGCAATTTCTATAAAAAGATATTATAATTATTATTTTTTTGGAACAAGTAAGAAAAGAGTTATATTGTTCGCAAGTGTTGAACTACTTACATCATCCAGCTTAGCTTTGATTATTGGACTCCAACATCAACCCGAAATGAATATGAGGATAATGTGCCCACTAGGATACAAAATATATTTTGGTCAATATCCAAAAAATCTTAGATATAATATTTTATGGAAATCCAACAAAAGGAGTCTGAATATTTTGTAAAGATCTTTACCCACTTACATTTTTAGCAGCAGTACTGAATGCTTCTCTGTGGCTGATATCAGGGTTATTTGCTTTGATCCTCTGAATCTCCTCCCTATACAAAAATTCATACTTTGGTTTATACCAAAATAATAATAATAATAATAATAATAATAATAATAATAATAATAATAATAATAATAATAATAAGAAAAAAGAAAGAAAAATCATATATATCCTTATGAATAAAGTTGTCATCAAACCAAAAGATAAGGAAAATTCAAATGGAGACTCATTCACAGTACTTTATGAACTGATTATATGCAGAAGGTACTCGCTGCCTCTTCTCGGGAGCTGAAATCGAAAATAACAACACATGAATAATATATATATATATACACGCGCACACACAAAAAAAAAAAAGAAAGAAATTTAAAATGTTAAAATTAATTATGTGGGCAACTAACGTCTATTAGCAACCCTTTCTTCACTGGCACCATGATGAAGAGCAGGTGGTGGTGCTGCTCGCATTGAGATCCTGCTGTTGCACTTTGATGATGAACCCAAATCAATTCTGTAATCTGGCATGCTGTTGTTGGGTGCCTAATTGAAAAAAAAAACGGAAACTTCCCGTTTATTTGCATCGAATCAAGTAAAAGAAAATGAAACCCTTTCTTGTTTTATTTTTAAAATATTTAATATTTTAGTTCAAAAACAGCTGACAGTAGTAAAAGAGAGAAAAGAAGAAGTGACTGAATCAGTTAGAATTGTATTGCATTATATTCTTTTGAAAAAAAAAGAAAAAGAGAAATCATTAAACTTAAAAGAACCCTAACTGATACTATATATATAGTGATATAGTCTATCAAATCAAAGATAGAAAGAAATATAAAAGAAAAATATAAAGAAAGTGGGCTAAAGAAAGAAAAGAAAACCCTAGAGATTAATAGGCCCTGACGCATTTACAACTGTGATGGCCGCAAATATCAGTTTTATCTACAAAAAAGTGGAAAAAATAGGTTTTAGTTATGGCGGCTGCTAGGATTTCTGCAGTACTATATATTGTTAATTTTACAGAGAAATCAGAAGAAATAAAAATTAAAAGAGCTTTGAAAGATTCGATCTGGGTAAAATTTAGATAATTAATTGAAGGGTTTTCGATGATTTCCTCAAAAGATGTTGAAAACAAACAAAAAAAAAAAGAAATCAGAAAAACCCTAGATTTCAGAGGCTAGTATACATAAATATTAGGAAAAATCCCCCTAAAAATAAGCTGAAATTATTGTGATTTATAAATTAAGGAAAAAAAAACATCACCTGAACATCTTGCCATGAAAGTGACTGAAAGGCAGCTGCCATGTTCACTGACCATAGATTGGTGCAGTGCCCACATCGGACGGTCACTATGTCAAACAAGCTACTGCATGGTACACTCACCTGCAAATTAAATTAATTAACACTCTCCCATTTTCAAATTAATTTTCTCGAGAAAATATGAATGTTCCTTTCTTCACACAAAAATTAAACCAAATTAGAAATTGTGTAATTAATCACCACGGTTAAAGGGAAGATCTCTTCTTTCCAGTTGTTTCGTTTCACAGAAATGACCAAAATCAAGATTGCAGGGTGAGTTTCTTTATTTTCTTGAAATGGGTAGGTTCTTTTTTGAAGAAATTAACAAACCCAGTGCAGTAATTTAGCAAGGGCAAAGGCATGCTAACGAAGGAGGCAGAAAGAAAAAAGAAAAGAGGGAAAAAAACAAAACAAGTGGTGAAGGAGTTATCTTCATTTATTATTTATCCACAAATGCTAGTTTTGACTATCAATGATCTAAATCTGTTCACGAGAACAACAAAGAAAGAAAAAAAAAACCCAATAATATATATCTCTCTTTCTCTTTATCTGTGTGAGTACTGAGTACTGATTAGTGTGCAACTGTGCATATATATAAGAAAATAATAGAGGACCTTCTAGTAGGTCTGACTATGCCTTGACTGTAAAAGAAGAAGAAGAAGAAGAAGAAAAAGAAAAGTCCAAGACCTAACTGTAAATAAAAACAAGAAAACCCTTCCACACACACACACAAAAGAAAAAGAAAACCCAAAATTCATAATTAGGATTTATGTTAAACTTTCAGCAGGAGAGTCTGATCGATCAGCAGAGAGGGCAAGGACCAGCTTTTATCAGGATCTAAAATGTTATTTTCTTTCTTTATAACCATACACATATAAATAAATAATACAATAATAAGAAATTAAATCAAACCATGAGTAGATCCCATTAAAGAATAGATCAGAGATAATTATAGATAAACATATACCGCAAGAACAATATTGCAATAGTTGCAAGGGATGTAGCAGAGTTGCTCAGACACAACATCGATGCAGGTCGACATGTTTCTCGATCAAACGAAAATATATATTCTCTAATCAAATATATATTTATACAGCCCAAAAACAGAAGGAGAAGGAAGAAAGAAAGAAAGAAAGTGTGATGAGAAAAAAGAAGAAGCTTAGCAGGAGCTGCAAATTGCAAAGAAACACAATTTAAAGCAGAAAGCAAAAGGCTTTTTATTCTCTCAATAACAAGAACACCTTGCTTTGAGACCGGCCTATATTGTATCACAACAGTAAAACTCTATGGCCCATATATATAGACAGAGAGAGAGAGAGAGATCTAGAGAGAATTGATGAAGGGGTAAAGCCAATAGGATTTTGGGGAAGCAAAAAAAAAAAGTTGGTTTTAGTGGTGGGCAAATTAAAAATGCTGGGACAGTGAAAGAGAAATAAAAAGTTTGAAGTGGGTTTATTTTTAATTAATTTAAAGAAAGAAAATGAAGGTTAGGGTTTCAGCTGTAGGAAGAAGATAACTTTTTACATATATATAGCTGTATGCAGAGATTGAAGTTTGCTGTAGATATGATGATTAAGCTTGGATGTGACCACTCTCTTCTTATTTTCTGCTTCACCACAGCGGACGAGGGGGGCGAATTTTATTTTTAATTCTGTGTGTATTTTTGTGCCTGTGTGCAGCTGTGACATTTTATTAAACATGTTATTGCCAATTTTTAATTCCAATTTATTTCTTGCTTGTCATTAAAACTATGAAACTATGGCATCATTATATATCTTAAAAAATCATTTTTAAATATATATTTTTAAATTAAGTAACTCTCTTACTTAGATATCATAGAATTCAATTTTTAATAGTTAGTTCCCCTATTTATTAAACTTTTTAGCTGCTTGTGTTGTGAAAATCCCAAATTGTAATTTTATGAGAACAAAAAAATAGCACCGGTATATATATACTAGTAATATTTCCACATTTCACGTGTAGATGATAAATAGAGTTATTAGTTATTACTGCTCTTTATAAATATTATTTTTAAATAAATTCTAAAATATTAAATAGAAAAAAAACAAATATTTTATAAGCAAATTAGAAAGACGTAAATATAAATATTATAACTAAAGCTTTTTAATGATATAAATTGATTCATGAAAGTATATAAATGTAAATGAGCTATGGGATGCCCAATATTTTTTTTCATTAACTTATAAATACTGATTTTTATAATTATGTCTAAATTTTATCCTTTAATTTTCATATATAAAGATATATCTATTTGTTCTTTTAAATTTATAAACATAATATATATTTGCCCACATCTACAATTCTCATAAAACTTATATATGCCAGAATAATTGATCGTGTGAAAAAAAAAAAAAAGCGCATTATGGTAGATAGCGAATAAGAATTTAGGGAATACTAATATGAATGGGAATTAAGACTATTGCCCCACAAAATGTATTCTAATATTTATTAATGGTAGGAATGAGTCTTTTTTAATTTTTTTTTAAAAAAGATAGAGATTGCATGAAAATAAATAGATCCAACAAAAGAATATTAAATATTCTCTAAAATACAATCACCTTGTTTGCTTTTTTAATAGACAACCTAATTACAAATTCATTTAATAAATAAAAATTACATTATATACGCTCATATATAAATAGTACTTGGACTTACGACCTATTTATTAATTGATTTTGTTTTTATTGGAAAACTATATAAAAAATTTTCAATGCGTTTTATTAAAATCTAATTACTAACTAGATAAATATGTTTGATTGAAATAATATTTTAATAGAACTAAATATTTAATATATTAATAAAAGATAATATCGATTGTCAATTATTTCATTATTTCATTAATATAAGATATCAGCATTCCTTAGATTCGAGTTTATATTATATTTTAGATAAAAAAAATCTTAAATATTTGTTGTTCCAAAAAAAATAGATTATATATTTTTTATAAAAAAGATTATATATTTTTTCGCAATTCAATTTTAGGAAACTGCATAATAAATTAAGAAAAATATATAAAAATTACTATTTTTTAATTGAATAAAAAATTAAGTAAGAAGATTTTCTAAATTTGAAAAAACAAATGATAAAAACAATTTCATATCATCATCGGTGTGCCGGACCTGGTGGATTTGAACACTCTGTATGAATAACTTATACAACGGATAAGTAATCCGACACTTTAGTATACTCAGATAGATCTCTCATTGAAAAGGGTTGATTATTATGTTACGTTACACAATAAACAAGACTTGGAATTTTTTTTTCTCGATTTAATAGGGGAAATTTTTTAACAAAAAATATATAAATTATTGTATTGAGAGAGAATAAAGAAAACAAGATGAGAAATAAAATAACCAGTAATCTCTGATTGGATTTTTTTTTTTTACTAATTTTATTTATTTTTCCATTACATAATGAAGTTCTAGAGTTTAAATTGTGCTAGAAGTATAATTTCTGAGCTCACAAAATTACCCAGCAAAATGAGATCAAAACTATTGGCTTTTACTGATTTTTTTTCAAGGGATGATTTATCTCTAAAATATGGGTGAACCCTAAAGATATTTGTTAATTATGTAGAATGAATTTTACATGTTAAAAATATGTGCTTATTAGATGCTTTCTTGGGAATAGATTGTTGATTTTTATCTTGAAGAGGTTCTTAAATGAGAAGTTAAGGCTTGTTTATTATTCATCTAATGATTGGAATCCTGAAATATTTGATCAGTGTATTTATTCTAGGTTTAACCAAAAGGGATTAAGAGTTTATGTGCGGTTTTTGTATTCATTACCTAATAGGAAATTTACATTAAAAACCTAGGGATGAGATTAGACATTGTGCTTTTTAAACTTCAAGTAAACTAGTAAGAATTCTATATATGGATAAATTCTTAAATAAGTTTAGTCTACCTTATTATCTGTAAATTAATCAAATCACATAGTGACATGTATTCACATCAATCAATGTGAATAAATTAAAATAATTAAATGCATATCACTGTGTGATTATATTAGTTTTCAGATGATATGATAGATTGAGTCTATCTAAAATTTTTTTCTTATAAGAATAATTAGGGCTAATTAGTTCCACCACCTAATTAAATCATTCTAGCTCTAAAATTATAAGTTGATGCATGCTATGGAGATGAGTACCCTTACATTCATAAATGTAAGGTTTTTGTAGTATTAGTAATTAGAGAGTTTTTTATTTTTGGCAATTCAATTACAATTTATTCACATGTAATTTGTTTCTTGGATAACCTCAAATATTAGTGTCAAAACATGCTCAATTATTTGTAATTCTCGTGGCGATATTATTTAGTCATCATCACATTACTCAATTTGACTAGTATACTTTATGATAGCTATAATCATATACAAAATAATTATTGTTTTGCATACGTAGGAATTGTGGAGAGTATTGGCAAAAACGAAGGCCAAGTGAAAGCGCACTGATAGCCAACAGACAATCCATCATCAATAAAAACTGCTAATTAATTTCTACCTACTTAATCAGACAAGTCTCAATCCTAAAATGGAACACAAGTGTTGGCTAAAAATAATTAATACTCTATTAAAAAAAATATAGTTAATATTGATTTTGAGAAACAATTAACGGTCATATAAACAAATGGCTATTGGAAATGAAGATTTCTGATATATTGACATAATGCAAGAGATCATGGAATGGAAGACGACAATGAAAACATAAGGACACCAGAGAAGATAGATAAAGCAGAACATTATTAAGATCTCTTCTTCTTCGATTGAGTGATGCCCATTTTGCTCATGTCCCTTTCCATGTCTGGTATAATAAACAGGGTTCATATTTTCTTCACCATCGTCCCCTACATATTTTAATTTTAAATTCGGTATAAATGCCAAATTTATTACATATCTATTCACAAACCTAATGAATCAAAGATTAGAATTATATGAATTTGGTAAATTTAGGGATCAATTTATGCTTTTTTTTCATTACATTACATATACAAATTTACATACCATATAGAGATTTGATTCAATGACGAAATAGTATATATAATGTTACTATAGGACTCTGTGATTACACAAATCTCACTAAAAATTTACATTATATACAAGTCATGACATCATAATTTTTTTTCTTTTATCATGAGTTTGACTGAAGTTCGAATTTAAAACCCCATAAGTTTAATCAAATTGATATTATTAAACTAAAATTTATTGGTAATCTAAATCTATTTCTTTCTATCAAAATTAGTTCAAAATTAAATGTTATATTAGATTTAAGTTTCTGAACTGAGCATAACAAAATTGTTGGATAATTAACAACATTAAAATTACAAATTAAATTTCATAACTGCAATGAGAATGGGTATGCAGAGGTTAGTCACACCATGCCTTCCATATGATAATTTACCAAGTCAAGATTTAAAAAATAATAGTTAACCAACTCAATATTTGAAATATAAATAAGTTAGTTATGGATTTGTAAATTAAATTTATTTTTTAAGAGAAAAATTGAATCCAGCATGTGAATATATAGGCTTTTTCTGTGCACAAAAGAAGAATGAAGAAGCAGCCAACCTATTGCCTGGTGCCTGTAAAATGTAGCCTCAACGTCTCCTGTAACTAGTGTTCGAGGGTGAAGGATAAATAAATTGTACACCATATAAAGCAAATCTTAAGAAAAATAATAAAAAAAAAATTTAATCTTTCCTTTTTTTTTTTTATAATAAAAAGTAACTTTTTATTCAAACAAAGTTTGACTTTCATATTCTAAGAGAAACCTTCAAATTCCATATTTTGACTTCCCTCGTTCCTTGGAAAAAAGGCTAAGAAGCTGAGATATTGATCAAAGCTTGCAAAAGAAAATACTTATCTATATATATATATATATATATATATATATATATATATATAAAACATCATTTAACTGATGAAAATTGGTTGTTTTAATTTTAATGTCCCTTCAAATTATCAAAATTATTAGTTTTTAAGTTATAAGATACTGAATGGTTAGAACAAAAAAAATTATTAATTTTTATTAAGAGCGACTGAATAGCTACTTATAATAATTTGGATAATCATTAAAAAACAGTTTCAATAATTCTTTTTCTTTTAAGTTAGCATTTAATGTGAATTAATTAAAATTTATATAAAAAATGACTTCAACGGAAAAAATAACAAAACATGAAAAGTATAAATTTTAATTTTATTATATTAGTAACTAATTTAGAAATTTTAAAATAAATATATACATAGATATATCAGCTATTATTACTCCTGACTTCAGAAATGTAATCACTCCTGACTCCTGAGTGTTGATTAATCTGGATTACAAATATATATGCTATTTGATTATACTATAATCAGAATTTCATTCATAATATTTTATGTAAAACTATAACCCAATTTATACATTTTAATTTTGATCGAAGTCCTTAAAAGTAATAAAAAAATGTCAAGGAAGACAAGAAGAGAGATATATAATGGGGTCTTGAAAGGAGTGTAGATTTATTTTTATTTTTATTATTATTATTATTTAACTTTAACAAGGAAGACATTTATGTAAATATAATATAACTGAATAAACCTAAAGAGAGGAACTGAGGAAGAGAGAGTCAGAAAGGCAATTAATGGTGAAGAAGGTCTGACTGACACACACTGGCCAGTTTTGGCCGTGGGTGGCATTTGCTGTGCCTCACTCACTCCATCTCTCATTTCATAGCCTCAAAAGAATTAATTAGACATGATAATTAAATCGGTCCGGTCCTATTCGAGTAAAAAATTATCCGATCTAAGATATAGATTATTGTATTTATATTTTATTCGTTTAAATATATTAATTTTTAAATAAAATTATATAAATATTATCATAAAGAATTATATAAATATTTATGTTTATATAAAGTTATTTTTTAACACCTTTAATTGATTTAATATTGATTACTCCATTATATATATCTCACATTTTCCATGCCATATCAGCTTTAAAGAGTTGAAAATATAAAAGTAAAAAAATGAAAATACAAATTTAAGTATTGTTATAGTTTTTCGAAATATAAAAATGTCTAATTGACTTTTTATTTTCTAAATATAAATGCCTTTTTATATATTAAGTTATTGACCCATAATTAAAAATGGGTATGTTAAATTTTTTTTTTTATCTTTCTCTTGGTTTCCTCCATAAAAATTTTATACATTTGCTCTCAGGAAAATAATTTCTATGTATTTTAACTTGGAGATCCAAAATAAAGAAACATAAAATTTTGTCAAAACTGAAAGACACAGCTATATTAAAAATTAAGTTTGCGGCTACCATGGAAATAGATTTTGTGGATTAGTGATCATTCTTTTATTCATAAGGCCAAAGGCTTAGAAGAGAGCAGTTGTCTTTATCCATGAGAAAGGGGTCCAACGTTTTGAAACATTTGACTTCGCCTCATAAATGAATAAAGAGAGAGCTAATTAAGCTGCATGATCGAATTCTCTCGCTATTGGATTAATAGTAATATATATATATATATATATATATATATATATATATATATATATTTTAACTATCCAGGATTCGGACTAGATAGATCCGTTAAAAGGGATGAAACATTTCCTCCCAAATGTTTTGTAATGCATAAAGTTAAGAATTTTGACTCAAATAAACTGAGAGTTTTTATTATTTTCTTTAAAAATTTATGATTAAAAAATGAGAAAAAAATAGCATTTTCTATAATGGAGAGGAAACGAAAAGGTAATATTATTAAGAGAGAAATTCTTTTCAAAATATAAAAAAGAAAAGAGAGAAATCCCCATGTGGTATGTTTTTCTTTAACAAATCTCATGTGACTATGTTTCTTCATTTAGATAGTTCTTTGGTTTCCAATCCAATCAATTGAGACAGAAGCAAATTTTTGATAAGAAAATAAGGAATATTGTTTATTTGTGTACTTGATTTACTTGTCTACATCTAAATTCTAGAGAAGAATAATAGCAACTGTCATTTTTTCTGCACAATACTAATTATTTTATTAGTTAATAAAAAATAAAATTTTAAAAATAATAAATTATTTTTTCTTCTAATTTTTAGCAATTAAAATGATATGATGAATATTGGATAGTCATTTAAAAATATAAATATTGTTCGTAAAATTTTGAGTTGAATATAATTAATAATTGCATGTGGTCCATCACTTTTCATATATTAGCTCTCCTAAAAAGCAACGAACTCGATCTAGTTGTCATTTGCAAATATGAGCAACTTTTCCATTTGTTCATCCCATCTCCATCTCCTTGGACTTGTTTTCCTCAAGCTCCATATAAAACTTTTCTTCTGTTTATACCCAGTATTAGGAATCTTTGAAGCTCAATTGGATTTTTTTTCTTATTTTCTATATAGGCTTAGAATATTGTGAAATATTGAAACCAAGATTTTCTTGAACTATTAAGATATTGGACTTTGATATCATGTAAAATTTTGAATATTGAGACTTGATAAATGTGATCCATCTTTGACATTGAAAATTTAAAAAATAAGAAAACAGTTTATAATTGTAGTGTAATTCATTTTATATTGACTTAAATAATTTTGAAGTTATGATGAATCGACAATTACCAAATATAACTAGTTAAATTCATCTAATTTCAATGCCTTCAATACTCTAAAATGATAATTTTAGAATTACCAACAATGATATGGATTTTATTTCAAACAAACATTTGTCGAAATGGGAAATATGAGGATATATTTACAAAGAAAATGTATTATCTAGACTTATCTAGTTCAATTCATTCAGTCCCCTAAAGATCTGCACTTAGATATGAAGTTTTATTCATAAGTTCCTTCCCATCATTGGGACCTAATTAAATTGAGTGAAACGAAGGAATTACATATTAAAGTTCACGCATGTTCGTCAGACCACACATAAATTAATTTGATGTAATTTGAGAACGACAATTTCTCTTTGTTGGCCAAACATATCATCTTTTCAAGAAACAGTTACCACAATATATTCTTGAAGGGACATTTGAATGACAAATTTTTGACCTTATTAAGGCTACAGAAGACTCCTATTAATGAAACAAGATAAATCTTAAATAGGAAAAGTGGAACCCATTAACTATGGAACACATTAATTAATTAAGGTTGATTCAATTAAAACAAAAAAATCACCTAATATGGACAATAGGGAATAAACTATTAATTAATAAATCATTAATCATGCTTTCCACATTAATCAGTACTATAAAGTACAAATCATTAAGCACATATATAATTGATTGCTATACACATATGTGAATATTTTTTTTCTGGAGGATAGAATAAATGAAACCCCATTATTTTATGTCATGTCTCTCTCTTGTGCCCTTTGGAATTGCAGGCTTTACCTACCAAAGCAAGCTTGAATTAGAATTAGAATTAATTTAATTTGTTATATTTTAAATTGTTGTATACAAAAGGGGCCAGCTTTTGATTCTCTTTTTGAACATTACATTATTAGGATTACAGTTGTCCACAACATCTTTCTTTTTGTTTTTCGAACGAGAATATCACTTTGTTAAAAATAATTAAGATCATTATTCATTTGGAGTAGAAAAGGAAAAAAAAAAAAAAACAAAGGCCTAGGTACAACTACAAAGATACCACGCAACGCAAAGATTTAAACTAACAAATACTTGGGAAAGAACATTCTTTATTTTTTTTTTCCTTTCTTGCCTGAGTGTATATTATGCATCTTTATTTAGAACATGTATGATTCAGCTGTTTATTATAGTTTATAATATTGATTCAATAAAAATTAAATAATTTTTTAAAAAAAATCTGTTGATGTAATTTGAATTTTAGCATATCCGAATCGTAATTTGATTCAAGAAGCTCGTGGTGCGACCTGAAAATTGAAAAAAAGAAATTGTGTAGTATAGGTGTGAACTGTTATTTATTTACTTATTTGGTTTAGTTTTGTAATTTATACTCAGTTTGGGAAAAATATTGATATTTTAAGAGTTTGATAATTGTACTTGATATAGTTTAAAAAAACGTAAATATCATTAGCTGAACTACATATAAAATTTCTTTAATTGTGTGAGCAATTGAATAACTTTCACGACAAAATAAAAAAATTTTAAAATCATAATATTGCTTCGTATGTTTTTTTTCCTAAATATTTATGTTTTTTTTTTGCCAATAGGGATCCTTCAGAAGTAGAAAAGCTTAGAATGATTAATTCATGTGTAGTAGTGGCATTTTCCCCTGGAGGAAGCATTCTTTTGTGGATTAATTGTTTTGTATCAAAAAATAACTTTCAGATTTTTAATGTAAAAATAATTCCTTCATCTAATCTAATGCTTCTTTTATAGGTCTGGACAGCCCTATACACATACATATATTTATAATATATTTGTTTTGTACCTTTTTCAACCTCTCTCATTTTGTGAGTACTCTAGTTGTTCCTTGATTTTGACCTTTATGAAATGACATATCATGCTGAGTTTAGAACAAAATCATGAGCGATTGACACTGTAAAAATATGTAAATTAATACCATGATAAAAACAAATTTTAAGTTTACACTGTACAATCCGTCCATATGTCAAGTCATTCTCTGTAAATATGATTTTTAGAGAATTTTTCTATTTCTCAATGTAATTGTCAATAGTAATTAAGAGTATGAAGCCATAGATACATACAATCATGAATTTGAACTATCATACATCAATTATATGGCCCGTGGAAGGACATATATATATACCTTTAAATTTACAAAAACCTAAGAATTTGCGAATCAAAACATAAATAGTTGCTCAATGATAACTTGAGCAGAAAGATGATGGCGATGGATCAAATGTTGATGGCTAGTACATACGACCTTTTGCCATGAAAATTCATTGGTAGCATGTGAAGAGTGTTTCCTTATCATACCCAACACTTCCTAGCTATATATATATATATATATATATATTCGATTCCCACCATAACAATTTTCATATATATGACTAATCTCAATTATATATGTTATTATATATATATATATATATATATATATATATATATATATATATATATATATATATATATATATAACAACCAGAAAGAAAGTGTTAAAAACAACACAAGTGTAGTGACCCATGATAACTAACTATACATATTACTATGGCACACTACAATCAAATCGAATTTATTATGCTTGGCTTAATTTCTTATATCTTTTCAATCTTTGGAAAAGCTTCAATTCAAATCTCCCAATCCATTATTATATAATAAATAAATTATAAAACTTATCACTTTCATAATGAAAATTGTGAAAAGGGAAAAAATTAATCCTTGTTGTAACATAACTAATCATTATTATTGACAATTTAATTTCTAAATTAAAAAAAAGACACAAAATTAACTTGTGGTTTGGATCTTTTGAGAATAAGAATGTTATTGTTTTATTTCGTTCAAAATAGTACCTTATATTTTCATTTAGTGGCAATAACCCTTTTTTTCCATGAAAAAACTAATTTGTTACTATAATTTTGTGCAAGTTATGAGATTTACAAAAATAATTTCACATATCAAAAAGTTAATTTTTTTCACAGTTAATTATTTTATAATTGAGTAAAATTAGCAATCCATGAAGGGGGAAAAAATTACGGTCACAAACACAAATGGAAGCCATTGATTTAATATGTGCAAAACATGGCCTTTTATCGATAGATCGTTTGGGCCTTGTAAAACTAGCCCATCTCAGGTGGTCTACTGTTGGGCTAGTCTAAGTATCCATCGGTCCCATATGTAGGCTCATTCTTAATTTGCAGGACCACATTGACTTGTCTCTTCATGCACGGCCATGAAAATGATGGGTTAGTTGACCACAAACGGTGCCTTGAGTTTGAGGGCAAGTTTATTTTCTATACATGAAAATATTCAAGTTTTTATTATGGAATATTCAAGTGGGTATATTTCATTTTCAAGAAAACATTATGGGTTGCCTGCAAACTCACAGGTTGGACCACAAATTAATCCCACATAAGCATAAAACATGATTTATAGGTATTTATTTTGCTTAATACATATTCCTGAACTTGGTGAGAAAAGTGAGTTGCATATATGAATTCTAAATGTGTCATATTGCATCCTCTAACTTGTTTAAAGTGATACTATTATACTTTTATTTATTTGACAAAGTCGGCTTATGTGTGCCTAAATGACATATACTCGCTGAGACATTTTTTTTTTTAAAATACACAAATATTTTCATCTTCATTGCTCTACAACGAAAACTTCAAATCCCAAAAACCACTGCTTGAACTCAACCCAAAAATAGCCATCTATATAAACCCATTAATCATCACCACTCGTACCTTCATAAAACAAAAACTATACAACTCAAAATCAATATCCTAAGAACTTCAAATAAAAAATTGGTGCATATGGAAGTTACCAAAATAAAACTTTTCTTACCGAAAAATTGAAATTTATAGGAATATACTGGTTTTCTTATCAATTGTAATTATTATTCAATATAATGGAAGGGTTTTTTTTTTTATTATTCAAATGTAAATTAAATTAACAACAAGAAAACAATGAAATTAAATCAATACCGAAAAACATATTAAAGACTTCAATATAAGAAAAATTCGCTTGTGCCATTAATTAATCAATCGATCAGAAATATTTTTAAAAATTTACCATCATATCTCTATCTACTTAACCAATAATTTCTCTATATCTAGATAAACTTTAGTCTTTCTCAATTCAATTAATTCAATCCCAACAACCATATTAATCATTATTTCTAACAGATTCGATATTCAAGCAATCTTTATCAAATTAGAGATAACATTAAAATCTAGAAGAAAGTTAATAACAGGTAATAATTCAACAAGCATAAATTATATAATTTGCTTTATGTTTCTTTTAGACAATCAACTAAAATTTGGATCATAATTATTGTTATCTAATTGCTTCTTTTATAAATATTCCTAACAATTACAGATTAAAAGATTTATCAAACAATCAAATACAGTAGATGTTAAACTAATACGCCTTTTAATTATTTACCTATGCATTCATATAACATTCAAATACAAAGAAACAATAGATGGACAAAACCAAATATTGCATTAAATTAAGAATAAAGACTCACAATTTGAATATGAATCTGATTGAATTTCTTAAATTGAAATTAAAAATTTAGCCACATATTATCATTCAAAGAACCAACTAAAAATCAAGATAACATGAAAAAGTACGATTGCCAAAGATCCCAACCTAATTACAAAATGCTTTATGTATAAGCTACACAAAATAGAAGAAAAATCCTGAAAAATCCTAAAATATCCTTATAAAATTTGGTCAATTTCGAACTGAAACATGCAAACCAATTTCAAACTAGATATAGGAAGAACTTAAACCCAGGCTCTTCATCATAGTTGTATATTTAGAAGACTAATTCAATTAAGGCTTTTGAATCACTTAATTTAGATATCGGAAACCCAAAATAACTCATGAATATGCTGAATCTTGAGGGATATTTCTATCATTTTGATGCTAACAAATAAAATAACAATAATGTATTTAACAGTGCTTGTGTTCTAAGTTTGTTAAACATGGTATGGAATATGATGCAAGAATGAAATATTATCTTTGAAGGTCAAAATAAGAAAAATAGCATGTTCACGCCCGTGACTGATTATGTCACGTATGTGATATAACTTAGCTCCAACTCTCCAACAATTAAAGTTCACGACCATAAAGGATCATACCAACTATGAATGATCAAATCAGTCACGCTTGTGAAAGATAGTCACACCTGTGAGATAACATGTCAAATTCTTCCAGAGAGCTTCACGGTCATATTCACCACTTAGACCACGGCTTGGAAGAATATTCATACCCGTGAAAGTATAAAGTCACGCCCATGATCAAACACTTCAAATTCTTCCAAAATGCTTCACGGCCAGAGTCACCACATGAGCCACGACGTGGAAGAACATTCACGGCCATGACACACATATTCATGACGTGAATGAGGAAATAGAAACATGTCAGACGCGAAATTAAGAGTTGGTTCAATGACTATTTTCGCATTAAATGCATCCAAATGGCTATAATTCGCTGATGAAGTATAAATGCAAGTCATTTATGAATCCTAAACAAGAAAACAACAATTACTTTCGAATCAAAATCCTGTTGTAGCCATTGTGCATTAATTACTTTCAACAAAACTCTTATTCTCTGTAAAAATCTATTTGCTCATAAATTCTGAGCATTATAGGTTGGTGAGTGTTTTTCATTGTAATCTATTACTCAAGTGAGTTAGGTATATTGGGTTAAGAGTGAAATACTTGTAAGGGTTAATTGTGTGAGCCATAAGACACAAGAAATTGGTTTATTGTGTGAGCTATTAAAACATAAGGGAATTTCTGGATTATGTGTTAACCATTTATAGAAACACATAGTTGAGAGTCAACTTGTAAAACTCTATTGTAACACTTAGTGTGTTAGTGAAACTCCCATTGAGATTGGAGAGAGGAGTAGGGTTTGTTAATATCCGAACCTTTATAAATCTCTTGTGTGATATCTCTTCATCCCTACTTTATTTAATTTTATTCCGCACTTAAAAGTTAAGAATTTTTTTATATATCCAATTCAACTCCTCTTCTTGGTTCATTATCTGGGCAACAATTGGTATCAGAGAATTGAAGTCTGAGATAGCGTTCGGAAAGAATGGGCACCACCAACTAGAAGAGGAGTTGATGGTGAAGAAAAAATCATTTCAAGAGATGATTGGACAAAGTCTTAACGTAGAGCAAATTTCAAAAATAAAAAGATAATGACAATTCTCGCAAGCTCACTATCCATTGAAGAATGTGGTAGAATACAACATTTTCCAACCGAGTATAGTATGTGGAAAATATTGAAAACTTATCATGAAGGAACAAATCAAGTTAAATCCAAGAAGATTCAACTTCTCACTTCAAAGTACAAACTCTTCAAGATGAAATCCTATGAGTCAATCACCGATATGACGAACTGTCTTCTAGCTATCATAAATGGCATGAGAAAGCTTGGAAAACACTTGAGCTTGGAAGATGTAAACAATAAAATTCTGAGAAGCCTTGCTTTCAAAGATTATGGTTCAAGAGTTGTTGGTATAGAAAAAGCCAACGAAGACATGTAAATTCAATACTTATAAAAATAACATTTCAAGTTTGAAAAACAAAATGGAAGCTTTAGAAAAGGAAAATCTTGAGCTTAAATCTTATAATGAATCTCTTAAAAAATCATTAGATGAGTACTCCTCAAGATCCTCAACTAAATCCTTACTTAAAGAGAACAATGTTTTGAAAAATAAAGTTGAGGAACTTAGAAACTCCATTTCAAAATTTCATAAAGGCGAGGAGAGTTTAGATACTCTTATTGTGTCTCAAAGACCACCTTTAATAAGACATAGTCTAAGATTTAAGGGAACGTCATCTTCATCTCACAATACCAGTTTTGTTAATTCAAGTGAACCCCACATCTCCACATTAGAAGTAACGGCCCCAAGGGCTAAGTGCACAACATACACTAAATCCTTTATACATAAAAGGAATGATCAAGGGTCAGTAAACCTAAGAAGGAAATCTCAAAAGGCCAATCATGCTTTTATGTATAAGAAGCATGCACCTAGGAAAACACCAAATCATCATGTATGTGTATGTCACTGCTCACAAACTCTACCTAATAGGAAAATGGTAGTTAAAAGCATGGTAAGACCGAAAAACATATTTAGAGCTAAACAATGTAATTATTGTATGAAATTTGGTCATATCAATAAACATTGCTGGATAAAGAAGGCTCATTGAGAACCTTCATGTGTTAATCTCCAAGGACCCAAGCTCATTTGGGTACCTAAAAACAATACTTGAATTGTAATTTTATAAGTATGTCTCAAGTCCACAATAAAAGAAAATGCTTGGCTAGTAGATAGTGGATACTCAAGGCATATGACCGGAGATAAAGAACTATTTAATGACATTAAAAGTATTGATGGAGGTAAAGTAACATTTGGAAATAATGCAAAGGGTAAGGTAATTGACATTGACTCTATTGGTATTAATAATACTACTTTCATTGAAAATATCTTACTTGTTGATGGTTTGAAACATAGCTTGTTAAGTATAAGTCAATTATATGATAAGGGAAACCAAGTAATCTTTACTTCTAACGAATTTCTTGTAACCTCTTTTAATGGCCAAGAGATATTTAAAGGAAGTAGAGATATCAATACTTGTATAATAGACTTACACAAAATATCTAACTTTTCCTTTAACTGTCTTGTGACTACTAGTGATGAATCTTGGTTGTGGCATAGAAGGCTTGGACATGCAAACATGAATTTAATTCAAAGTCTCAATAAAGGAGAGTTGGTAAGGGGACTACCAAAATTCAAATTTGAAAAAGACAAGACATGTGAACCTTGCTGAAGAGGAGAACAATACAAGTCCTCCTTCATATCTAAAAACATTGTAAGTATCTCAAAACCTCTACAACTTTTGCATCTAGATCTTTTTGGACTTACTAGAGTTGCAAACCTAGAAGGTAAATACTATGCTTTTGTCATCGTCGATGATTATTCTAGATTCACTTGGATAATTCTCTTAGCTCAAAAGAGTGACACCTTTGAATCTTTTAAAAACTTTGCTAAAAAAGTTTAAAATGAAAAAAAGGATATATTGTATTTCAAAAATAAGAAGCGATCATGCCAAAGAATTTGAAAATAAAAATTTTGAAAATTTTTGTCTAGAATATGACATTTCACAATTTTTTTTTATCTCCTAGGGCACCTCAACAAAATGGAATGGTCGAAAGAAAAAATCGAACTTTAATTAAAATGGCTCGAACAATGCTCATTGAGTATGACTTACCAACTTACTTTTGGGCCGAAGCCACCAATACTGCATGTTATATTTCAAATCGAGTTTTCAAAAGACCACTCTTAAAAAAAACTTCTTTTGAGTTATGGAATGGAAGAAAGCCCATGATATCATACTTTAGAGTTTTGGATGCAAGTGTTCTATATTAAATACTAAGGACAACCTTGGAAAATTTGCCTCTAAATCTGATGAGGGTATCTTTTTAAGATACTCCACTGCTAGCAAAGCTTATAAAGTCTTTAATAAAAATTCATTAGTTGTTGAAGAATCTATGCATGTTGTTTTTGATGAATCTAATAAGCTTGACCTTATGAAAGGTAGTGTTGTTGATGATATTGTACGTACAATGGAAAAACTTGATCTTGAAAATGAAAAAGGTGAAAATGATCAAGAAAATTCACATCAAGATGATCTCTACCTCAAGCTCAAGAGGAAAACAATCAAGAGCTCTCAAAGAAATGGAAAATGACAAAAAATCACCACAAGGAGCAAATCATTGGTGATCTTACTAAGGGAGTAAGTACTAGATCTCATCTCAAACCTTTAAATTCTAATCTTGCTTTTGTCTCTCAAATTGAGTCTAAAAATATTGATGAGACTCTTAATGATGAAAGTTGGGTGATTCCTATGCAAGAGGAACTCAACCAATTTGAGAGAAGTAAGGTATGGACCTTAGTTCCTAGACCCAATGAGCATCAAATCATTGGAAGTAAATGGGTATATAGAAATAAACTAGATGAACAAGATTCAATAACTAGGAATAAGGCTAGGTTAGTTGCAAAAGGATATAATCAAGAAGAAAGAATAAATTATGATGAGACCTATGCTCCGGTAGCTAGATTAGAAACCATAAGAATACTTTTAGTATATGCATGCCATATGAATTTCAAACTCTTTCAAATGGATGTAAAAAGTGTTTTCTTAAATGGTTTTATAGAAGAAGAAGTTTATGTAGAACAACCACCGAGTTTTGAAAGCCATAATTTGCCTGATCATGTATTTAAACTTTCAAAAACTTTGTATGGTTTGAAACAATCCCCAGGAGCTTGGTATGAAACACTAAGTTCTTTTCTTTTAAAAAATAATTTTTCAAAGGGAAATGTTGACACTACTTTATTTATTAAAAAACATAAGCATGATATTCTAATTGTTCAAATTTATATTGATGACATCATATTTGGGTCTACTAATGAATTGTTTTGCCAAGAATTTGCTAAGTCTATGACTAAGGAATTTGAAATGAGCATGATGGGTGAGCTTAAGTTCTTCCTTGGTCTACAAATAAAACAAAGCAATGAGAGCATATTCATCTATCAATCCAAATATGCTAAAGACTTAATCAAGAAATTTGAGATGGAAGGATGCAAAAATGGCAAGACTCCAATGAGCACATCAATAAAATTGGACAAAGACGAAAAGGGTAAGAGCATTGATGAAAAACTCTATAGAGGTATGATTGGATCACTCTTATATCTTACTGCCTCTAGACCCAATATAATGTATAGTGTATGCTAATGTGCTTACTTTCAATCGTGTCCTAAAAAATCACATTTTAATGTCGTGAAAAGAATCTTAAAATATTTACGTGGCTCATTGCAATTAGGCTTATGGTATCCTAGAAATTCATCCTTTCATATCATAGGATATTCAGATGCTGATTATGCTGGAAGTCTCTTAGATATAAAGAGTACTTCAGGCACTTGTCACTTTATTAATGAATGCTTAGTTTCTTGGTTCAATAAGAAACAAGTTTCAGTTGCTCTTTCTACCGCTGAAGCGGAGTATGTGGCAGCAAAATGTTGTTGTACTTAAATCATATGGATGAAACAATAACTTAAGGATTATGGTCATAGTTTGGACCATATACCTATCAAATGTGACAATATAAGTGCCATAAACCTATCTAAGAATATCATTCAACACTCTAGAAGTAAGCATATTGACATAAAACATCATTTTCTTAGAGATCATGTTTAATATGGAGATGTTGTACTGGAATTTATCAATACAGACAATTAATTGATAGATATATTCACTAAATCTCTTAATGAAGAAAAATTTTAACTTCATAAGAAGAGAGCTTGGTATGATTGATGGATTAACCTTATCTTAAGTATGATTGCCAAATTTGTCGAATCTTGAATGTTAATTTCTTTCTTATGTTGTTTTTTATTGTCTAATCTTTTAAGGTATGAAGAGGCTAACTTAATGGAAATATATGTCATAAGGGATAAAAGTACTTTAGAAATCTTTTAGTCTTGTTTTAGACTTAGTTTTATTTATTGAAGATTTAAGGCAATTCATGCCCGTCGTGATCATAATTGACAAAATCTCCAGTAGCTTTCACGCCTTGTTTCACGACATACTTCATGGCTGAAGGTAGTGAAGACTATGTTTCATGCCCATAACTCTTTTCTTTCACTCCCGTGAAACTCTTTGTTCACGACCGTGAACATTAATACCAAATAATTACAAAACCATTAACACTTTGTTTCATGTGTTATCTCACAATCACAAGTAGTGAAGATTGTACTTCATGACCGTGACTCATTTTGTCACCACCGTGAAAATTCACAAGTAACCCCCGTGACTATTAAATATCACGATTATGAATCGTTTCATATCCTTCATCACGGCTAGAGTGCCTCTTCAATAAACCGTGAACACGATATTTCACGCCAGTGACTTGCTATTCACGACCGTAACTATGTCGACTATAAAATAGTTTTCTGCCATTTTCTCTCATTCCAAACTTACAAATTCTCTCATTTAACACCCTCATTCAAGACTTCTCACATATTTCGGCCCCCTCATAGCCTTTTCCATCTATAAAAACCTTCAAAACTCCTTTCTTTCTTCAAAAATCACAACATCACAAGGTTATCCTCAAAATCCCTATCCGAAAATCACTCTCCAAAAAGTTATTCTCAACTCATCAATGGAACCCGACTCATCAAAAGGCACAAGGAAGAAATCTCATGCTCCTAGACACTACATGGACTACATTTTCAATATCATTCCAGAGCATTGTCATCCGATATATGTCGTTCTTAAGAAAAGACCATTGATTTCATCATGTTCCTTCGAGTGGAATGCTGTCAGGACCCTCAGTCTTGAGACAAGCATGACATAATAACTACAAGCTTATCATCTCAAGGAGTTTGTAGATATTCATCAGCCAACATTAAGGGAACCAACTCTCGAGTTCCTTAGCACTTTACAAGTCTCTCCCACCAGAATAATCAAATTCCAACTTTGCAAGCATCCGAACACTCTCATAGCAGCGGAGTTTGGTGCAATCTTTAAACTTCCCTCAGATGGTATCCTCAATGAGAGTGAGGTGGAATTTTATGCCAATCTGGTATGGACTCATTTTGGATTAGATTGTAGCTGAGACATGAAGAAGACTAAAAGCACCTATCTTCGGTCTCCAATGCATAAATATTTACATAGATTTCTGACCTATAGCATCTTTGCAAAAGGTGATAGCAATGGTGCAATCCGAAAATCTGAGCTTTTCCTCTTGGAGATGACATGAAGAGTTCTAACGGTGGCCCTGTCTCGATGGTTTGCGAATCATCTTCTCTCAATTGCAATAAAGCCATCGGAAGATATCTTGATTGGTGGGTACGTGACTCACCTTGCAATTGAGCTTGGGTATCTAAAGCTCGATGAGCACAATTTCAATCTCATTCCAGTACATCATCGAGATAGACTAGATTCGAGTCTTTTATAAAAATGGGAGCAGCGGTTCGAATAATTCATGAGAATAATATCTATTACCTCTTTACCACTTCAGCTGGTGAAATTTTTTGGGAAGACAAGGATTCATATGAATTCAAAGTTGGCCTCCAAGGAATACAACAAAAAAAAAACGAGTCCAAGTCGAGATGGCAACCTCAGAGGTTAAGTAAGAGATTGGTCAATTCTCGGTCTCTACACCTAACTTGGCACAACAGGTGGCTAATCTTTTAGCACCTAGCTTTGACCTACTGCATGCTTCCATCAATGAGAGGTTGGAAAACCTCAAAAATTTCATGAAGTCTTGCGTGGATAGCCTCGAGGAGGAAGTAGCACACCTTAGAGATGGATTGTTTGGTTCCAAGCCTAGTTAGAGTTTTAGTTTTTCTTTCATTTTGTTTACTAGTTTCTAGTATTGTGAGTGTAAAATTTTAATTTACTTTTCCAAACTTTGTACTTCCTCTATTTGGTATTAATATAATTGCATCGTTTTCACTTTATGGTTTATTTTTTTGTTGATGACAAAAAGGGAGGAACCTAGCAATATATGAATATGCAAATATATGAATGCAAATGTGTCGATATATTTTGAATATACTTTGCATATACTTAACTAGTTAAAAGAAAATAATTTGATATACTTTGAATATACTTTGCATATACTTAACTAGTTAAAAGTAAACAATTTGATATACTTTGAATATACTTTGTATGTACCTAACTAGTAAGCAAAGATCCATGCTATACGTCGCTCAATTCTTGCACTTTATTATTTTTTTGTCTTAAGCATATTTTGAGGGAGAGACTTCTCAAAAACACATATTGCTAGATTATTTGTCACCATCAAAAAGGGAGAGATTGTTGAACCTTGAGGGATATTTCTGTCATTTTGATGCTAACAAATAAAATAGCAATAATGTATTTAATAATGTTTGTGTTATAAGTTTGTTGATCAGAGTATGAAATATGATGCAATAATGAAAGACTATTTTTGAAGGTCAAAATAAGAAAAATAGCATGTTCATGCCCGTGACTGATTATATCACTCCTGTGATATAGCTTAGTGCCAACTCTCCAACATTTAAAGTTCACGGCCATGAAGGATCATACCAACCGTGAATGATTAAATCAGTTACTCCCGTGAAAGATAGTCATGCCCATGAGATAACATGTCAAATTCTTCCAGAGAGCTTCACGGCCAGAGTCACCACTTGAACCACGACTTGGAAGGATATTCATGCCTGTGAAAGTATAAAGTCACGCTTGTGATCAAACACTTCAAATTCTTCTAGAAATGCTTCACGGCCAGAGTCACCACCTGAGCCACGACTTGGAAGAACATTCACGACCGTGACACACATATTCACGACTGTGAATGAGGAAAAAGAAACATATTAGGCATAAAATTAAGAGTTGATTCAACGGCTATTTTCACATTAAATGCATCCAAATAGCTATAATTCGTTGAGGAAGTATATATGCAAGTCATTTATGAATTCTAAACAAAAGAACAAGAATTACTTTTGAATCAAAATCTTGTTGTAGCCATTATGCATTAATTACTTTCAACAAAACTCTTATTCTCTGTAAAAATCTATTTGCTCATAAATTTTGAGCATTATAGATTGGTGAGTATTATTCATTGTAATATATTACTCAAATGAGTTTGGGTATATTGGGTTAAGAGTAAAACACTTGTAAGAGTTTATTGTGTGAGCCATAAAACACAAGGAATTGGTTTATTGAGTGAGCCATTAAAACACAAGGGAATTTCTGGGTTAGGTATTAGCCATTTATAGAAACACCATAGTTGGAAGTCAGCTTGTAAAACTCCATTGTAACACTTAGTGTATTAGTGAAACTCTTAATTGAGATTGGTGAGATGAGTAGGGTTTGTTAATACCCAAATCTCTATAAATCTCTTGTGTGATATCTTTTCATCCATACTCTATTTAATTTTATTCTACACTTAAAAGTTAAGAATTTTTTTATATATCCAATTCAACCCCCCTTCTTGGTTTATTATCTGGGCAACAGAATATTTAGTGCTCAAACTGACTCCAATATGATTTGTGAATAGATGCCCAAATGAAATTGAATTTTTACGATCTATACCTTTCTAAAAAGCTTGAGATGTCCTTTACAATATTCATGAAACAACTTTTTTATTCAGAAACAAAAATACTATCTAAATTGTTACTCAATCTCTAAAGGTCAAATATGCCTTATGAGCCCCTTCTATTGCCTAAGCAATAGAATGACATGTGCATGACAACTCCATGAACCTTCACTGTCTCGCAAGCAATGAAATGACATATGTATGATAGAACCATCACTCACACAATAGTCTCAGTACATAGTCTTTGTCATACAAGTGACAAATCATTGCTCGCACATCACTTCCATGTCCAGCTATTGTCGCTTAAGTAACAAAATGTTGCTTGAGTGACTTATTTCCTCTAGTTGACATTAAATTCTTCAATTCCAAGCATATTATACTTGCAACATTAATTTAACCTTCATGAGTATAAAATTTATTAAGTACAATTTCACTTAAGATCAAAAGGAATTATCTATAACTAATATGTATATTTTCACTATATCCAATTCTTTTACTGAGATAATGTTTGTCGTTAAGCAAAACAAAAGAAATTGAAAAACATAAATCTAACAAAACACCTAAAATACAAACAAATGTATAAGCAATTAATTTTTCTCAAACTAACACACTTACCAAACTCACAACTGTGACAATTTCAAATAAAATAAAATCAAACATACTCAATTCTCTTAATCTTTATCCACAAACATTCTCAATCCATTACTGTAAACTATGCAATCAACACAATCAAGTCATATATAACTTTATCATCAACCAAACCTCATTACTAATACAAATCAAGAAGTCATTCAAATATTTTCTTTTTCTTTTTCATTAAGTGCATTTTATGCTATATCTTAACTGAATGTGTTTTCTTTATTTTTTTCTCAATGAGTGTATTTTATGTTCCATTTTACTAGAATAATTTTTAGCTAGTAGGTGCATTTTATGTTTCATTCTACTACATACTTTGCACATTTAATTTGTTTTTCCTTTTTTTTTGTTTAACCTAAATTCAAAACTAGTAAAAAGAAATAATCTAAACAAAAGTCATACATTCCAAAATCGTGTTTCACTATAAAATTTATAAAATATTTCAAGAAATACTTGTTTCAATTGAATACAAAAAATTAAAGAATACTTAATTGGTTTTATAAAAGATTGCTAAAAAAATAAGTTTGGGCTGCGTTCACACAAATCGTTAATTAATGTCTATGCATCAAGTGATATTTCATTTTTTTTGAACAAATCAAGCTAAAAAAAAAAACTAATCTCAACTAAAAATCTTAAATTCTTCCCTTCACACTTAAATCTTATTTTGTCCTCAATGTAAGATGTAATCATTAAACAAAATAAAATGCATGTAAAATTAAAAATATTAGTGAAATAAATCAAGTCTTGTTAGCCTTGGATTGCCTCCCAAACATCACCTTTTGTTAACGTTGTTGGCTTGACACTTTCATACTTTAACCAACATTTAGAAATTTAAAAATCTCCAACTCAAAAGTTGTGTATTGTAACAAACTCCCTTTCAGTTCTTTCTAGCTCTTTATGAAAAAATTCATTGTCAAGTGCAACCTTTATTACATCTTTATCATCCAAGTCAAAAGTTAGTTGCACAAAAGAGTCAATAACATCTGTGGTAAAAATACAATGTACATTACTTTGATAACTCATGAAATAATTAATACTAAGATTAACAATTTCACTATCAAATTCCATAGTAAATGTCATTTTATGCACATCAATTTTAGTCTTAGATATCTTAAAAAATGATTTTTCTAACAAAATTGGAATTGAATTAGAAGAGTTATCTTCATTAATATCATGCACATAAAAGTCAATAGAAAAAACTAAATCATTGACTTGAACTAAAACATTCTCCAAAACATCATCATGATACTCATTTGGTCGATCAGTAAGTTTAAAATCACACATATTTCAAAGGCCCACGACATAAGAAGCATAACTGCGACATTCATACAAAATCAATCGTTGGAGCTGAAAGCTAATTAGATCTAGCGAGTGTCACTAATCATTGGAAGATGGCGAAAGTGCAATTACGAAGGGGAAAACACGATCACAATTTTATGTCTGACAACAAAAATAAATACTACACAAAACTAGGGTTGACAATTCATGTCATGTTTAATCGTATTACGTCTCAATTGGATATCGTGTCAAAAATTTGAAATGTGGATACGACACGGTTAAAATCCATGTTAACATGTCTGAATGTGTGTATTTGACACAATACGATACGATTATATACGATTTACTTAACATATCTATATTATACAATTTACATGATACAACACAATTATATACAAATAGATACGAATATTAAATTAAAAATTCAATAATATTTGCCAAAAAAATCCCTCCACAAACATAATATCAAAAATGGATTTTCCAATTATAGGAAATGATTGACCAAAGGCCCTAAGTGTTATGTATGTTATAAATATTAGTTGTTGATCATAATGAGTTAATGAATGCCATGAAAAATTGTGTATATAATGAAAAGTGTCATAATGGCTAAAGATGTTAAAATGAGTTATTATAAATGTTATAAAAGTTGATTATTGGTTATAATGAGCATGAAATAGTATTTAATGTCATGAGAAAGTGAGAAATGAATGTTATATGAACAATTGCTAAGTTAGGCATGATATGTTAATAATAAGGTTTTTAAGAAAACCTTATAATAAGTATGATAAAGGTGCAATTATAAGAATATTGAATGAGGATGACTATAGTAGTTAGAAGAGATAAGTAAGGATGTATAAATGCATATAGAATCATAAATACTCGTTAGAATGATTAATGATCATGGAAATGTAAATTGGAATGACTATATATTTAACTGATGTTTGAGTATGTTAAAATGTATGAATTGATGAGAGTGTTGATAGGACGAGGTTGCCATTGGACAACCATTAGAGCCTTGCATGTAACATGTATTAAATACCTTGTTTTATGGTTTCATTACTAGAAAACTCAGATTCACTCCTATGACATAGGGTTCATGGTCGTGAATCATCAATCCAGAATGACTAATTTCAGGCAGAATATGTCACGGCTTGGTCATTGTGTGACTCATGACTATGAATCATGAAAGTCATGCCTATGAGTAATTCTTCATATCTGTGAAGAGATGTGTAATTTATGGATAGAAGCTTTCATAACCTAATTCACAGTTTGGTTCATAGGTAAGGGTACCTGTGAATAGACCTTCATGATCGTAATCATATAGTTTATATCTATGAAGCCTGTTTAAAATGCCACTTGTTTTTTTTTCCAATAATGCAATATGATGGTCATGTACATGTACTCTCTATGATGAATCACACTTATGAACAACACATTTACATGAAGTCTAACATGTGATTAATACTTGAAGATATTTGTTGGTTATAAGGTTTATGATATAAATTATGTTATGATGATACAACTGTATGAATCTTTGTATGTAAGCATGTAAAAGATCCTGATGAGGTTTTTTTTATGTATTCGTGACTCATATGATTGCACGAGGTTATGAAATGTTAAACAATTATGTATAGCTTATGTGAGCACCTAAATGTGTATAACATATTAAATATGCAAATGATATGATATGAATAAAAAACATATATTTCCATGTATTTTAACACATGAATGGGATATAGTGAGATTCCATATGTTCAAATTAAATGTGTTATATGATGAATAAGTTGTAAAAAGTATAATAAAGGAAAAAGAAAAATGTTATGCTCAGGCTTTATACTAGGACTAGAAGTAGGATAGGTGATATGCCATTAAGGGGATGTATGGTATCGTAGAATTATGATACAAGTTTCTTTTAAAGGATAAAGTGGTTTAAGCTCGGAGAGTATTTTTGATTGAAGAGCCCAGATGGGCATACATAATCATAGACAGTGGCAGAGTAACTTAAGCTCACAAAGCACTCCTGCTTATAACTCATATTCGAATAGTCCTTATATAGATTTTTGGGTGAGACCATCGGTTTTAACATGGAATGATTTCCTCCAGGAATTTCAGAATAATTACATGCCTAAGACATATAAAGATGAAAGGAGAAAGGAATTCCTGAATCTAAAATAGGGGAACATGTCTGTTACTGAGTATGAGGTGCAGTTCAACAAAATTTTCCATTATTCTACCTTTATGGTCTCTACTAAAAGAGACAAATAAAGGAAGTTTAAGGAGGGTCTCAAATATAAGATCAAAAATAAAATCATAACTACTGATCTAGACAGTTATACCAGACTCAGAGCTGCAACAATTAAAGTTGAAATGTTAATAAAAGAAGCTGAGAACAAGAATTTATAAAGGCAGCACAAAAGTTTTCTGGAGAGTCTAGCAGAAGACAAGGAAAAAGAGGAAGATACATGCCAACACAATCTGGTAACAGAGGTGGATACTTGAGCTCTAAAGGTCGTGCTATGACTTCATTTTACCTAGGTAGAGGGCAAAGCCAATATGTGAAACAAAGACCTACATGTACTCATTGTGGTAGATAATATACAGGCGAATGCAGAAGACTTATAGGAGCATGTTATTTTTATGAGTCATTAGAGCACATGTATAAAGACTATCCGAAAATAGCCAAACTAACAGAGACTAGTAGAGGCAGAAGTGTATCTGAGACTACAGTAGAAGCACATAGGGTTAACACTACTAGTGGGATACATGGCAGAGGCAGGGGCATAACTAGTACAAAAAATAGAAGAGTGACCAAATTTGATTATAATACATAGTTCATTAAAAGAATTAAAAATTAAAAATTAGAGTCTTTAAAATTCATTAAAAAAATAAAGAAAAAAAATTATAGTCTTCAATCCATTTTTGTGTTATTTTTCTTATATATATATATATATATATATATATATATATATATATATATGAATTCTTTATATAGTTTGAATTTTGAGTAACATTAAAATAAATAGGCATATCTTTAGAATTGATAAAATAATATATTTTTAATCATATCTTAACAGGTTAGACATGTAAAATCTATTTATGACATGATTTTCTCGTGTTGTAATTATGTGTCAGTCCAAACTCTTCAAGTCAATGATATTTCCGAGCTTAAGCCATATTGATTTAGTAAATATATATAACTATGGTACCGTACGCTTCCTTAATAGTGCACCATCTATCCTACTGCTAGTCTTAGTATTGAATCTAAGATTTACTTGTTCATATTACCTTTATTACACTTCAATATAACATCCATATCATATAACATATATACTTTTTCATACGAAAACTTATCATGTAATATCCTTGTGCTGGAAATCATATAGGCATACTTCAATAATATCATTTTGAATTATATGCATAGCCATTGTATTGTAACCATTGCAACAATTAGCATATTTCCTTTAAAGCAAGATTTATGGGCTTGAACTACCTATTCCCAGCCATAAAGGTTCATTCACAGACACCCTATCTGTGAACCAAATCGTGAATTAAGTCTGAACATTTTTGTCCATTTTGTGTACTTCTTTCACGATCGTGAAAAATATAGTCACAAATATGACATTGCTCTTCTAATGAGATTTATAGTCGTGAACACCTTGTCATGGGCGTGAATCTGAATTTTCCAGCAGTTAATATCATTAAAATCATGCATTCATTACAAGTCACATGTAAGGTCTCTAAGGCTTGTCCCATGACAACATTTTTCCTATCAATATGCATCTCAAATATGCATTTTGTTGCACATATATTGAACCAAAAAGGGGGGGGGTCAAATTGGATATTAAAATTTTAACTTTTAAGTGCGGAAAGAAAAGTTAAGATTAGTAAGAATAGAAACATAAGACAGAAGAATTTTTATAGAGGTTCGGGTATTAACAAACCCTACTCCTCTCCCTAATCTCAATTGGGAGTTTCACTAACACTCTAAGTGTTATAATGGAGTTTTACAAGCTTACTCTCAACTATGGTGTTTCTAACAATGGATCACACCTAACCCAAAAATCCCTTATATTTTAATGACTCACACAAATAACCAATTTCTTGTGTTTTAAAGGTTCACACAAATAACCCTTACAAGTGTTCTACTCTTAACCCCAAAATACTCAAACTCACTTGAGTAAATGATTACAGAGAGAAACACTTACAAATATTTAATGCTCAGAGAATAATGAGCAAAAAAAATTTCACAGAGAATAAATGTTTGTTTTGAAAGTATTAAATGCACAAATGACTTACAACAAGATTTTGATTCGAAGTATATAGCTATTCTCTTGTTTTGGATTCATAAATCACTTTCATTTATACTTCCATGGCGATTTATAGCCGTTTGATTGCATTTAATGTGGAAATAGTCATTGCACCAACTCTTATTTTCGCGCCTGACATGTTTCTCTTTCCTCTTTCAGGATCGTGATTATGGTTGTCACGGTCGTGACTGTTCTTCTAAGCCATGACTTGAGTAGTGACTATGTTCGTGAAGCATTCTAGAAGGATTTAAAGTGTTTGATCACAGGCATGACATTATATCTTCACGGGCGTGAACAACCTTCCTAGCCGTGGTCTAACTGGTGACTCTGGCCGTGAACCTCTCTGGAAGAATTTGTCATGTCTTTTCATGGGTGTGACTGATATGATCATTCACGATTGCTATCATTCTTCATGGTCGTGAACTTTAAATATTGGATAGTTGGCGCTAAGCTTCATCACGGGTGTGACATATAAGGTCACGGGCGTGAACATGCTATTTCTTCATTTTTTTTGTCTTTTTAAGATTAGTCTTCCATTCTCCATTCTTGCTATCATATTCCATACCCTGTTCAATAAACTTAGAAAACAAGTATGTTAAATACATTATTGCTATTTTATTTGTTATCATCAAAATGATGGAAATACCCCTCAAGGTTTAACAATCTCCCCATTTTTGAAGGTGACAAATAATCTAGCAATATGTGCTTTTGATAAGTCTCCCCCTCAAAAGATGCTTTAGATAAAAAATACTGAAGTGCAAGAATTGGTAAAGAATGATGAAGTATAGCATCAAAATATGCTTCATAGTTTTAAGTATATGCAAGTTATATGCAAGGTATATCCAATGTATACCAAAAATTTTCCTTAAAACAAGTTATAGTTATGCTAAGTATATTTAAGGTATATGAAAAGTATATCAAGTGCATATTCATTCATGTAAGGTATATGCAAAGTATACTTAAAGTATATTTAAGGTATATGAAGCTCATTTGCATATTTGCATATTCATTTGCTTACACAATATATTGCTAAGTTTTCCCCCTTTTGTCATCAACAAAAACAATAACAAAAAGATAAAACATAATGGAAAACAAAAGAAAATATATTAATGTAGAAAAACCAAATACAAAAGTAATTGAAATTCTAAAAGGAAATGAAATTCCTACAACAAACAAGCTAGAAACAAAAATAACAAGGCTAACATAAAAACTAGCCAGACATCCTATCTATAAGGCGAGCTACTTCCGCCTCAGGGCTCTCCATGCGAGATTCTATGAAATCCTTGAGGTTATCTAACCTCTCATCTATCAAAGCCTGCAATTGCTCAAACCGTGGTGCTAAGAGGTCAGCCACTTGCTGAGCCAAGTTTGGTGTGGAGGCAGATGATTGTCCCATTTCCTGCTCAACCTCTAAAGGCACCACCTCAACTCGAACTCTCTTCCTCTGCTGGATTCCTTGGAGGCCAGCTTTGAAGTCATCCAAGTCATTGTCCTGCCAAATGATCTCACCAGCAGTGTTGGTGAAGCAGTAGTAGATGTTGTTCTCAAACACTAAATGAACTGCTGCTCCTATTTTGATGAAGGACTCGATGTCTAGTTGGTCTCGATGATGTCCTGGTATGAGGTTGAAGTGGTGTTCATCTAGCTTTAAGTATCCAAGCTTTATGGCGATGTGAGTGACATACCCACCAATCAGAATGTCTCCGGAGGGCTTGGTGGCAATTGATAAAAGATGGTTTGCAAACCATTGAGATAAAGCCACTGTTAGGCCTCTTCTAGCCATCTCCAGGAGAAAGAGCTCTGACTTCCTGATCGTTCCATTGTTGTCTCCTCTGGTGAAAATGCTATAGGTTAGAAACCTATGCAAATACTTATGCACTGGAGATCGAATGTGGGTGCTCTTCGTATTTTTGATATCCCAGCTGCAGTCAAGCCCGAAGTGAGTCCATGCCTGAGTAGCATAGAACTCCACTTCACTGTCATTCAGGATGCCATCAGAAGAAAGGTTGAACAAGTCTCCAAACTCTATGGTGGAGAGGGTGTTTGGATGCTTGCAAATTTGGAATTTCACCATGCCGGTAGGAGAGACTTGTAGGGTACTCAGAAATTCTAAAGTTGGCTCCCTCAGAGTTGGTTGATGGATATCAACGAATTCTTTCAGATGAAAAGCCTAGAGTTGTTCCGTCATATTTATCTCGAGGCCGAGTGTACGAATGGTTTGCCACTCAAATGATCTAGAGGAAAGGAGTGGCCTTTTCTTGAGCATTGAGGATCTAGGATGACAATGCTCTGGAATAATGTTTAGAAGGTAATCAGTGTACCTTCTAAGAGTATGAGACTTCTTCCTTATACCCTTGGAGGAACCGGTTTCCATTTTGATTGAAAAAATAAACTTTTGAAGAGTGAAAATTTTGATAGAAATGTTTGAGTAAGACCTAAGGTGATGTGATTTTTGATGATGGAAATGGTTTTTGAAGATATTTATTGATGGAATGAGTTGCTAGGGGGCCGGAATCTTCAAAATGGTATTCAATGGTGATAAATGAGAGAAGTTGAGAGAAGTTGGAGAGTTGGAATGAGAGAAATAACGGCAGATACATTATATAGCCGACATCTTCACGGGCGTGAAAAACTGAGTCACGGGCATAAAGTGTCATGTTCATAGTTTGCTGAAGAGACGCTCTACCTGTGAAGAGAGAGGTGAAATTGTTCACGGTCATGAAAATTAAAAGGTAACGGGCGTGAATGATGAACTATCACAGTAGTGACAGACAAGTCACGGGCGTGAAGTACAAACTTCACTACTTGTGATCGTGAAACAGAGCGTGACACAAAGCTTGAATGCTTATGTAAGTTTTTGGTGGAAATGTTCATGGTCATAAAAAATTGTCACACGCATGAACAAAGGGTTTCACAGGGGTGAATGAAAAAGGTTATGGTTGTGAAACATAGTCTTTACTACCTTCAGCCGTGAAGCATGTCGTGAAGCAAGTCGTGAAAACTACTGGTTCTTTTGACGATTTAGTTCATGGTCGTGAATATATGTCACGGGCATGAATTGCCTAAAAACCTCACCAAATAAAATTAAGTCTAAAACAAGACTAAAGTATTTCTAAGGAGCTTTTGTCCCCTATAACATATATTTCCATCACAAGATTATCAATCAAGGTTTAATAATTTTGGCAATCACAAAGTTAATCCATCAATCATACTAAGCTCTCTTCTTATGAAATTAAATCTTTCCTCATTTAGAGACTTAGTGAAGATATCTGTCAATTGATTGTCTATGCTTATAAATTCCAATACAACATCTCCATATTGAACATGATCTCTAATAAAATGGTGTCTAATGTCAATATGCTTACTTCTAGAATATTGAATTGGATTCTTAGATAGATTTATGGCACTTGTATTGTCACATCTAATAGGAATATGGTTCATACTATGACCGTAATCCTTAAGTTGTTGTTTCATCCAAAGGATTTGTGTACAACAACATCTTGTTGCCACATACTCTGCTTCAGCGGTAGAAAGAGCAACTAAAACTTGTTTCTTGCTAAACCAAGAAACTAGGCACTCTCCAATAAAGTGACAAATACTTGAAGTACTTTTTCTATCTAAAAGACTTCCAGCATAATCAACATCTAAATATCCTATAATGCAAAAGGATGAATTTCTAGGATATCACAAACCTATATGCAATGAGCCATGTAAATATTTAAAAATTCTTTTTACCGCATTTAAATGAGACTCTTTTGGATATGATTGAAAGCGTGCACATAAGCATACACTATACATTATGTCGGGTCTAGAAGCAGTAAGATATAAAAGTGATCCGATCATACCTCTATAGAGTTTGTCATTAATACTCTTACCCTTTTCATCCTTGTCCAATTTTGTTGATGTGCTCATTGGAGTCTTGGTATTCTTGCATCCTTCCATTCCAAATTTCCTGAGCAAGTCTTTGGCATATTTGGATTGATTGATGAATATGCCCTCCTTGCGTTGTTTTATTTGTAGACCGATAAAATATTTTAGCTCACCCATCATGCTCATTTCGAATTCCCTTGTCATACACTTAGCAAATTCTTGACAAAGCAATTCATTAGTAGACCCAAATATGATATTATCAATATAAATTTGAACAATTAGAGTATCCTGCTTATGTTTTTTTTAATGAATAATGTAGTGTTAACATTCTCCTTTGTAAAGTTATTTTCTAAGAGAAAGAAACTTAGTCTTTCATACCAAGCTCTTAGAGCTTGTTTCAAACCATATAAAGCTTTTGAAAGTTTAAATACATGATTAGGCAAATCATAGCTTTCAAAACCCAGTGGTTGTTCAACATATACTTCTTCTTCTATAAAACCATTTAAAAAGGCACTTTTTACATCCATTTGAAAGAGTTTGAAATTCTTGTGGCATGCATATGCTAAAAGTATTCTTTTGGCTTCTAATATAACTACAGGAGTATAGGTCTCATCATAATCTATTCTTTCTTCCTGATTATACCCTTTTACGACCAATCTAGCCTTATTCCTAGTTATTGAACCTTGTTCATCTAGTTTATTTCTAAATAACCATTTGCTACCTATAATTTGATGCTCCTTGGGTCTAAGTACTAAGGTTTATACCTTACTTCTCTCAAATTGGTTGAGTTCCTCTTGCATGGCAATCACCCAACTTTCATCATTAAGAGTCTCATCAATATTTTTAGGCTCAATTTGAGAAACAAAAGCAAGGTCAGAAGCTAAATGTTTGAGATGAGATCTAGTACTTACTCCCCTTGTAGGATCACCAATGATTTGCTCTTTGAGGTGATCTTTTTTCAATCTCCATTCCTTTGGGAGCTCTTGCCTGTTTTCCTCTTGAGCTTGAGGTAGAGAATCATCTTGATGTGAATCTTCTTGATCATTTTCTTCTCTTTCATTTCCAAGATCAAGTCTTTTCATGGTACCTATTACATCATCAAGAACACTACCTTTCACAAGATTAAGTCTACTATATTCATAAAAAATAACATACATAGATTCTTCAATAGTTAATGATTTTTATTAAATACCCTATATATTTTACTAGTTGTAGAGTATCCTAAAAAGATACCCTTATCAGATTTAGAGGCAAAATTTTCAAGATTGTCCTTGGTATTCAATATGAAGCAATTGCATCCAAATACTCTAAAGTATGATATTAAGGGCTTTCTTCCATTCCATAGCTCAAATGAAGTTTTGTTTAGGAGAGGTCTTTTGAAAACTCGATTTGAAATATAACAAGCAGTATTTATGGCTTCTGCCCAAAAGTACGTTGGTAAACCGTACTCATTGAGTATTGTTCGAGCTATTTCAATTAAAGTTCAATTTTTCCTTTCGACTACTCCATTTTGTTGAGGTGTCCTAGGAGATGAAAAGTTCTGTGAAATGCCATGTTCAAGACAAAAGCTTTCAAAGTTTTCATTTTCAAATTCCTTACCATAGTCACTTCTTATTCTTAGAATGCAATATCTTTTTTCATTTTGAACTCTTTTAGCAAAATTTTTGAAAGTTTCAAAAGCATCACTCTTTTGAGCTAAGAAAATTACCCAAGTAAATCTAGAGTAATCATCTACGATGACAAAGGCATAGTGTTTACCTCCTAAGTTTGCAATTCTAGTAGGTCCAAATAAATCTAGATGCAGGAGTTGTAGAGGTTTTGAGGTACTTACTATGTTTTTGGATTTGAAGGATGACTTGTGTTACTTCCCTCTTTGGCAAGGTTCACATGTCTTGTCTTTTTCAAATTTGACTATTGGCAGTCCCTTTACTAGCTATCATGTGCTGAGGCTTTGAATTAAGTCCATGTTTGCATGACCAAGCCTTCTATGCCACAGGCAAGATTCATCACTAGTAGTCATAAGACACTTAGAGGAATGGTTAGATATTTCGTGTAAGTCTATTATGTAGGTATTGATATCTGTATTTCCTTTAAATATCTATTGACCATCAATAGAGGTTACAAGACATTCGTTGGAAGTAAAGGTTACTTTGTTTCCTTTATCACACAATTGACTTACACTCAACAAGTTATGTTTAAAGCCATCAACAAGCAAGAAATCTTTAATAAATGTAGTACCATTAATACCAATAGATTTAATGCCAATTAACTAACCCTTAGCATTGTTTCCAAATATAACTTTACCTCTATCAATACTTTTGATTTCATTGAAAACTTCTTTGTTTCCTGTCATATGCCTTAAGCGTCCACTGTCTACTAGCCAAACATTTTTGTTTATTGTGGACTTGAGGCATACCAATAGAATCACAATTCAAGTATGATTTTTAGGTACCCAAATAAGCTTCGGTCCTTGGGGGTTAGCACATGAAGGTTCCCAATGAGCCTTCCTTATCCAACAATGTTTATTTATGTGACCAAATTTCATACAATAATTACACTGTTTAGGTCTAAAAATACTTTTTGGTCTCATAATGCTTTTGAATGACATATTTCTATTAGATTGAGTTTGAAAACAATGGCATGCACAATCATGATTAATTGGTGCTTTTCTATATGCATGCTTTTTATACATAAAGGCATGATTAGCCTTTTGAGGTTTCTTTCTTAGGCTTACCAGTCCTTGAACATCCCTCTTATGTATAGAAGGTTTAGTGTATTTTGTGCATTTATCTCTTGGTGCTGTTCTAGAAAATGTGGAGATGTGAGGTTCACTTGACTTAACAAAAGTAGTCTTGTGAGAAGATAATGATGTGCCCTTAAATCTTAAACCATGTCTAATTAAGGGAGGTCTTTGAGATACAATGAGAGTATCTAAGCTCTCCTTTCCTTTGTGGAATTTTGAAATGAAATTTCTAAGTTCATCAACTTCATTTTTCAAAGTATTATTTTCTTTAAGCAATGATTTAGTTGAGGGTTTTGAAGAGTATTCATCTAATGACTTTTGAAGAGATTCATTAGATGATTTAAGCTCAAGGTTCTCCTTTTCTAAAACATCCATTTTGATTTTCAAATTAGAAATGTTATTTTTATAAGTATTGAATTTACTCCTATATTTTTTAGTTTTAGATTCAATTCTTCTATTAGGCTTTGCTCATCATCATCATCTTCACTATTACTATCATTATTGAAAGAGTATGAGTGAAGTGATATTACCTTATCTGAGACGTGATCCTCTATAGCCATAAAACATAGCTTGACCTCTTCGCTTTCATTGTCATCTTTTTCACTTGAAGAGCTTTCGTCATCTTATGTGGCTTTGTGGCCTTTCTCCCCATTGTCTCTTTGGTATTTTCTCTTATTCTCCTTGGGCCTTGGACATTCCAGTTTAATATGCCCTTTATTTCCATATTCATAGCACTTTACCTCTTCTTTACTTCTTTGTGTATCATTAGAGGTCTGTTTGAGGTTTCTTTGCCTGAATTTTCTAGAGTTGCTCATTCTTTTCTCAATGATTCTTTTTAGCCTTCTTGAGAGCATAACAATGTCCTCATTTGCATCATCACTCTTTTCTTCATCATCTTCAACTTCCTCTTGAGATTTTGAAGTAGAGGTTTTTAGTGCTATAAGCTTTCTTTTTTCTAACTCTACTTCAAGCTTTCTATCTCTTTTTATTGTCATTTTGAAGAAGGAGTTTTACAAGCTCACTTCCAACTATGGTATTTCTAACAATGGATCACACCTAACCCAAAAATCCCTTTTGTTTTAATGACTCACACAAATAACCAATTCCTTGTGTTTTAAAGGCTCACACAAATAACCCTTACAAGTGTTATACTCTTAACCCCAAAATACCCAAACTCACTTTAGTAGATGATTACAAAGAGAAACACTTACAAATCTTTAATGCTCAGAGAATAATGAGCAAAAAAATTTTCACAGAGAATAAATTTTTATTTTGAAAGTATTAAATGCACAAATGACTTACAACAAAGATTTTGATTCGAAGTATATAGTTATTCTTTTGTTTTGGATTCATAAATGACTTGTATTTATACTTACATGGAGAATTATAGCTGTTTGATTGCATTTAATGCAGAAATAGCCATTGCACCAACTTTTATTTTCGCGCCTGACATGTTTCTCTTTCCTCTTTCACGATCGTGATTATAGTTGTCATAGTCGTGACTGTTCTTCCAAGCCATAACTTGAGTGGTGACTTTGGCCGTGAAGCATTCTGGAAGGATTTGAAGTGTTTGATCACGAGTGTTGTAACACCCCATATTTTTAATTTTTGTTCAATTAAGATTTTTCTTAACTTATTGGGTGACTTAATAATTTTATCTGAGTAAAACTTCATTAAGATTTGAGGTTTGTAAAAAAATTACAAAATTTCCCTTGAGTGTATATATATAAAGAATTCAAAGATTAAAGTAATAAAAAAAAAATTTCATTTTCTCTCTCATTCTCCCTACACGATCACCATCTCCGTTCATCAACAAAACAACATCCGATCTTCATCAAATTTGAACCAGAAGTAGTTCTCCACGTCCTTATCACTCCGGTGACGTTTGATCTTCAAAGATCTGACCGGATTTTCGGGATCGGAGCAGCGAAAGTCGGAGTTCGGGCTGCCCTTACCATTTCGCATAGTTTCTAGCTTCTTTTCTTAAATCTGACACCGGAAACGGACTCGGAACGTCGAAAAACCTGGGGAGGTGTAATTTGAGCTCCGGAAACCGAGATTTGAGGACTGATCGGAGTTGGGGAATTCTCGCCGGAGCCGGGGGAACTTTTGCAGATCTACACGTTTCCAGCCACTTTCAGGCCACGAAACTTATATATTTGGACTCCTCACACCTCAAGCTTTCTTTTGGTACCAGCCGATCATCAATCCGCCGCCGTCGAAAATTTTCCGGTGACCGGATTCCGGCGACCACTAATCGGATTTTTTTTGGGCAGAATCTTCGGCTCGTTAAACCGAGTCATCCGGTATAAACCGTACCTCCTAGCTGTTTTTAGATAATGAAATATGAATTTATTTGTGAAGTTTAGATATATTTTATTATTAAAGTGATTAATTAATTTAGTTGAATTGCATGATTATTTGCATAATTATTGGAGTTTATTGGAGATTATTTGATGAATAATTGGATTTTATATTATTAAATGGAGGTGATTATTAGTTGAGTTAGAATATTAAAATATTAGGTAATTAAATTAATAATCGAAGATTATTAATTATGGAGTTAATTGGAGTGTTTAGAAGTGAAAAATAACTTTTGTAATGGAAAGAATATTTAATAGGATTTTTGGTGAAATTTTGGGATTATTAGCCTAATTATGAAAAAAAATTTATTTGGAGTTATTGAATATTATTTTGGTGAAATTGATGATGGAAAATGAAAGAAAATGAATTAAAGTGAGTATAGGAATTTATTTGGAATTTTTAGAGTAATTATTGAATTAATGAGAATTCTTGAATTGAAAATGGACATTAGGATAATAAAAGAAATAAATGGAGAAAAATAGTTTTGGAGGTGGAAAAATAAAGAAAATCAAATATTATAAAAGGAAATTAATATTTGAATTTTTGGTCGCAACGGGAAGCGTGATGACGACCAAAACCGGGATTTATGCATTAAACGTGCATAATAAGAAAATTTTTAATTATAGGATCAGGATATCCGTGAGAGAGAAAAATTTAAATTTTACTAGATTTTATGTCGTAAGGGGTTTAATAGCTAATATTAATTTTCTATCTCTAGGTGCGACGTCGGGTCAGGCGCCACCCCGAGATAAGGGGAAAGAGCCGGCAGATACCGGCGGAGCGTAAAAAGGTTAGTGCAACTACCCTTATAATATTAGTCCTATGAATATATTTTATGTGAAAATTGGAATTTTTGCAATTATTGAGTTATATATATATATTTTTGTATTCCAGAAAATTTAAATGTAAAAAAAAAAAATTATCTATGATGATAATTATTTTGGTATTGAAAGAATATTTATTCATTATCTGAAAAATGAAGTGAATTATGATTTTGAGAATTTTTCCCACATATTAGCCTAGATATGAGCTAGGGTATTGTTGGTATGTCAATAGGGTAGAAATTATGGTCCTGTGCATTTCTGTGGACCAAAGAAATACTGTGATCCTGTGCATTTCTGTGGATCACCTGATACAATTATCAGTCCTGTGCATTTCTGTGGGCTGAGTCATATTACATTTGGATCCTGTGCATTTCTGTGGATCCTAAGCTAAGATGTAATATGATACCCCTTTGATTCCCTAGGAGCAAGTCTAGGATGTTATAATATGTGGGTATATGAAAAATTTATATATTTGAGAACTCAACGATATATTGAGTTTTATAAAAATATTATATTATGGTATTTATAGAAAAATGTATATTTTATTTTAATGACTATTATTATAAGAGTTTTTGCACCACTGAGTTATATACTCAGCGCGGGAGTTTGTTTTTCTCTCGCGTAGGTCGTCAGAGTAGCAGAGAGCGTCCTGACTTGTAGATAGAGACGCTGAATTGGGGACCCGCATTATGGAGCACAGCGGTAGCAGTGGAAGCCAACCAGAGCGGGTTGGTCTTTTTGTTATATTTTGATATGTATATATATATATATATATATTTTAAATTTCATTTCGGCATGTATATAAGGGTGTGTATGCATAATTATTGAGTATATATTTTACATATCTTATATTAAATATGTTTTAAAATTAAATAAGTATATTTGAAGAATACTATTTCCGGTAGCACCTCTTATCCGTCCGGTATACGGATGGGTGTACGGAAGGGTAAGGGGTGTTACAATTTTATTGGTATCAGAGCGTGGTTTAGGCGATTCTAGGATAGCTAGGGGTAGAATTAAGATTGTCTGCTCATGCATTGGTTTTTGAAAAAAATAATAATAATAATAATTTGAATATATAAATATAACTGCTACTGCTTTCTAATGTGGGTCACAGTTGTGCTTTATAGGGTTATAGATTTCAAATGCGGAGGGTTAGAGAAGAAACCCCGGATACGTATGAGCCACTTGACACTGATGCTTCATATCCGTCATCTCAACGGAGGACAGTTGAGGGCAGTGTATCCACCCGTGGATCGGATAGATCACATAGACATGAGAGACATGCAGCGGTCTCGGGTTCAGCTAGAGAGGAGCTGTTAGAGGATATGGCTGAGATCTTACGGCGTTTTGCCAGACCAGCCACTACTGAGATGGGATTTGAGAGACTTCGAAAATTGGGAGCTCCAGATTTCTATGGCCGCAAGGAGGATGACGCAGCAGCTGCAGAATATTGGCTGGAAAGGGTAGAGAGAGTGTTTAGACAGATGGATTGCACATCTCGAGATAGATATAGATATGCAGAGTCTCTACTACAGGAGGGGGCTTATGACTGGTGGAAGACTATACTACAGCGCCCTCAGACACCTGATCCACCTTCCTGGAGGTTCTTTCTAGAGCAGTTCAGGGAGAGATACATTCCTAGGGCCTATACTGATCGAAAGAGACAAGAATTCCTGGATCTCAGGCAAGGAGATATGACTGTAGAGGAATATGAAAAGGAGTACACTCGCCTCAGTAAATATGCAGGGGGTATTATTGCTGATGAGGTTGATAGATGCAGGAGGTTTGAGAAGGGATTGCGACCCCCTATTAGGGCTAGATTGGCAGGATCACTGATTAAGGAGTTTACTGCTTTGAGAACTGCTGCTGAGGCAGTTGAGGAGGCCGTTACTGAGGAGATGAATACGGTAGTTCCGAGCCACACCAAGAGACCATTCTTTCAGTCGGGTGCCAGTTCATCCACTAGTAAGAAGACCAGGTTTTCTGGTAGCAGATTCCAGAGGGGATCTAGAGGTTCGGGTGCACCAGTCTGGCGGGGACAGCCTGCAAGGTCAGCACCATCAGTTGCCAGTACCCCGGGTTCAGTAGGGGGAAGATTTGTTCCGTACCCTCAGTGTCAACAGTGTGGCAGATATCATACTGGTGAGTGTTGGCTAACATCCAGAGCCTGTTTCATTTGTGGAGCGACAAGCCACTTTAGGAGGGATTGCCCATACAGAGATCAGAGTACGGAGCCTACAGGGGCAAGATCGATTTCAACACAGGGATCAGTACCTATTAGAGGCCGAGGCAGAGGTCAAGTTAGGGGAGGCCGAACTGGATCAGTGCAAGCCGGGTCAGAAACTGTTAGTAGACCAGGGGGTAGCCACACCGCACCTGCCAGAGCATATGCCATGAGAGCACGAGAGGAACATGATGCTCCAGATGTTATTGTTGGTAATTTTTCTTTACTTGGCTTTGATATATATGCTTTAATTGATCCCGGTTCTACACATTCCTACATATGCACTACACTATTGTCTGGGGAGCATTTAGAGGTTGAGAATTTAGATTATGATATAGTTGTGACGAATCCCTTGGGTCATAGTGCCAAGGTTAATAGAGTGCATCGACAGTTACCCTTAGTGAGTCAGGGTGAGCTATATCCTGCAGATCTGATTGAGTTACCATTCCATGAATATGATGTCATATTAGGGATGGATTGGTTAGTTCGACACGGGGCAGTAATTGATTGTGCCGCTAGAAAGGTAATTTTTAAGAAGCCTGGATGCAAGGATAGAGTGGTACAAGATGTGAGAAGGAAGATGTCATCTAATGTTATTTCTGCTATGAAGGCTCAAAGGTTGATCAGAAAGGGCAGCGAAGCTTATTTGGCATATGTGGTTGATACCAGAAAGGAGAATCCGAGGCTTCAAGACATTCCTACTGTTTGTGAGTTTCCTGATGTGTTTCCTGAGGATTTGCCAGGATTGCCTCCGGATAGAGAGATAGACTTTGCCATTGAGTTGTTACCTGGTACTGCACCCATATCCACCACACCGTACCGAATGGCACCAGCAGAGCTTAGAGAATTGAAAGTGCAGTTGCAAGAGTTACTGGATAAGGGATTTATTAGACCCAGTGTATCACCTTGGGGTGCGCCTGTGTTGTTTGTGAAGAAAAAGGATGGCACCCTACGACTGTGCATTGATTACAAACAGTTAAATAAGGTGACAGTGAAGAACAGATACCCACTGCCACGGATAGATGACCTGTTTGATCAGTTGAAAGGTGCAGGGGTATTCTCCAAGATTGATTTGAGATCGGGATATCATCAATTAAAGGTCAAGGAGAGTGACGTGCTTAAGACTGCCTTTAGGACTCGGTATGGCCACTACGAGTTCTTAGTCATGCCATTTGGGTTAACGAACGCGCCAGCAGCATTTATGGATCTGATGAATAGGATATTCAGGCCCTATTTAGATCAATTTGTTGTAGTTTTCATTGATGATATTCTGGTATATTCCAGGAATAGAGAGGATCATGATCAACATCTTCGGATTGTGCTTCAGACACTACGAGAGAAACGGTTGTATGCCAAACTAACAAAATGTGAGTTCTGGCTCGAGGAAGTTAGGTTTCTGGGTCACGTGGTATCGGTAGATGGGATCAGAGTTGACCCTAGTAAGGTTGAAGCCATTCTCAATTGGAAGCCGCCTCGAAATATAACAGAGATACGAAGTTTTCTTGGGTTAGCAGGCTACTATAGACGATTTGTGAAAGGTTTCTCTTCCATAGCCGCTCCCATAACACGGTTACTTCGCAAAGATGTTAAATTTGAGTGGACAGATAAGTGCCAAGCAAGCTTTGATCGATTGAAGATTATATTGACAGAGGCACCAGTTCTGATGCAACCCACTGCAGGAAAAGAGTTTGTGGTATACAGCGATGCTTCACTGAATGGGTTAGGCTGTGTACTGATGCAAGAGGGCAAAGTGATAGCGTATGCCTCTAGACAATTGAAGCCGCACGAGAGAAATTATCCTACGCATGATCTGGAGCTAGCAGCTATTGTTTTTGCTTTGAAAATTTGGAGACACTATCTGTATGGAGAGAAGTGTTACATCTATACAGATCATAAGAGTTTAAAGTATTTACCTTCACAGAAAGAGCTAAATTTGAGACAGAGGCGGTGGTTAGAGCTTATTAAAGACTACAACTGTGTTATTGACTATCAGCCTGGAAAGGCTAATGCTGTGGCTGACGCTTTGAGTCGAAAGACTCTAGCAGGTAAATTCGAATACTAAGTACAATTAGGCATATGAATTCTTATAATAATGTATTCTTAAAGATTTTTCTTTGAATGATAGAGCTTAGGGTTCTACCTACATTGGTCTTTCGGATCAAAGAAGCTCAGAAGCATGATTCCAAGTTAATTGAAATAAGAGAAATCATTTCCAATAGGGAGAAACCTGAATACTCAGTTGAAGCTGATGGTGGTATCTATTATAGAGGCAGACTATGCGTGCCTGGTGTCCCAGGATTGAGACAAGAGATATTGAAAGAGGCACATGAATCATCTATTTCCATGCATCCCGGCAGCAACAAAATGTATCAGGATTTGAAGCCTTACTATTGGTGGTCGGGTATGAAGAAAGACATTTCAGAATATACTACCAGATGTCTGACGTGTCAGCAAGTAAAAGCAGAACACCAGTTGCCATCAGGGTTACTGCAACCTATTGCCATACCGGAATGGAAATGGGAAAGAGTTACTATGGATTTCGTGTTAGGACTACCATTGACTCAAAGAAAACATGATGCAGTATGGGTGATTGTTGATAAGTTAACGAAGTCTGCACACTTTTTACCAGTTAAGATGGACTACTCTATGGATCGATTAGCAGAATTGTATGTACAAGAGATAGTCCGGTTGCACGGTGTGCCATTGTCTATCATTTCAGATAGAGATCCTAGATTCACCTCACATTTTTGGAAGAGTCTACAGGGATCTTTGGGTACTCGACTCCACTTCAGTACGGCGTTCCATCCTCAGACAGATGGACAATCGGAGCGGGTGATCCAATTGCTTGAGGATATGCTTCGGAGTTGTGTGATTGAGTTAACAGGTAGTTGGGATAAGTACTTGCCACTAATGGAATTTGCTTATAATAACAGCTACCAGACAAGTATTGGCATGGCTCCTTATGAAGCACTGTATGGTAGAAAATGTAGAACTCCAATTTGTTGGACCGAGCTTAGTGAAAGAAGGATAGTGGGACCAGATTTAGTTCAGCAGACTGAGGAGAAGATTAGACTGATTAAAGACAGACTAAAAGCAGCCACTGACAGACAGAAGTCTTATGCAGATTTGAGACGTAGAGATATCGAGTACGAGGTCAGAGATAAGGTATTCCTGAAAGTCTCTCCTTGGAAGAAAGTATTACGGTTTGGAAGGAAAGGCAAACTAAGTCCTAGATTTATTGGACCTTTTGAGATAATTGAGCGAGTGGGACCAGTAGCCTATAGATTGGCTTTACCTCCTGAACTAGAGAAGATTCATAATGTGTTTCATGTATCGATGCTCAGAAGATATAGATCAGATCCATCCCATGTCATTCGAGTAGAAGAAATTGAGGTGCAACAAAATTTATCTTATGAGGAGGAGCCTATAGCTATTCTGGCAAGGGAAGTAAAACAACTGCGAAATAAACAAATACCTCTTGTAAAAGTTTTGTGGCGAAGACACTCAGCGGAAGAGGCGACATGGGAAAGTGAAGAAATAATGAGAAGTCAATATCCTCAATTGTTTAGTAATAACCTATCATGTATGATTTCGAGGACGAAATCTTTTAAGGGGAGGAGAATGTAACACCCCATATTTTTAATTTTTGTTCAATTAAGATTTTTCTTAACTTATTGGGTGACTTAATAATTTTATCTGAGTAAAACTTCATTAAGATTTGAGGTTTGTAAAAAAATTACAAAATTGCCCTTGAGTGTATATATATAAAGAATTCAAAGATTAAAGTAATAAAAAAAAATTTTCTATGATGATAATTATTTTGGTATTGAAAGAATATTTATTCATTATCTGAAAAATGAAGTGAATTATGATTTTGAGAATTTTTCCCACATATTAGCCTAGATATGAGCTAGGGTATTGTTGGCATGTCAATAGGGTAGAAATTATGGTCCTGTGCATTTCTGTGGACCAAAGAAATACTGTGATCCTGTGCATTTCTGTGGATCACCTGATACAATTATCAGTCCTGTGCATTTCTGTGGGCTGAGTCATATTACATTTGGATCCTGTGCATTTCTGTGGATCCTAAGCTAAGATGTAATATGATACCCCTTTGATTCCCTAGGAGCAAGTCTAGGATGTTATAATATGTGGGTATATGAAAAATTTATATATTTGAGAACTCAACGATATATTGAGTTTTATAAAAATATTATATTATGGTATTTATAGAAAAATGTATATTTTATTTTAATGACTATTATTATAAGAGTTTTTGCACCACTGAGTTATATACTCAGCGCGGGAGTTTGTTTTTCTCTCGCGTAGGTCGTCAGAGTAGCAGAGAGCGTCCTGACTTGTAGATAGAGACGCTGAATTGGGGACCCGCATTATGGAGCACAGCGGTAGCAGTGGAAGCCACCCAGAGCGGGTTGGTCTTTTTGTTATATTTTGATATGTATATATATATATATATTTTAAATTTCATTTCGGCATGTATATAAATAAAATAAAAAGGGTGTGTATGCATAATTATTGAGTATATATTTTACATATCTTATATTAAATATGTTTTAAAATTAAATAAGTATATTTGAAGAATACTATTTCCGGTAGCACCTCTTATCCGTCCGGTATACGGATGGGTGTACGGAAGGGTAAGGGGTGTTACAAGTGTGACATTATATTTTCATGGGCGTGAACAACCTTTCTGGCCGTGGTCTAAGTGGTGACTCTGGCCGTGAAGCTCTCTAGAAGAATTTGTCATGTCTTTTCACGGGCGTGACTGATATGATCATTAACGGTTGCTATCATTCTTCATGGTCGTGAACTTTAAATGTTGGATAGTTGGCGTTAAACTTCATCACGGGCGTGATATATAAGGTCACGAGCGTGAACATGTTATTTCTTCATTTTTTTGTCTTTTTAAGATTAGTCTTCCATTGTCTATTCTTCTTATCATATTTCATACTCTGTTCAATAAACTTAGAAAACAAGTATGTTAAATACATTATTGCTATTTTATTTATTATCATCAAAATGACGGAAATATCCCTCAAGATTTAACACATTTAAAATATGTTAGAGCATCATATAAACACATAAAAGCATATTTCAACTTAACTTAACTTATCTTATTAATTCATTTAATACCTTTTTATGCATTTATGGTTCAACAATCTCTTCCTACCTTTCCATCATCATAACTTGTGCTAATTAATACCTCTTAAGATACATTCATTCATTTAGCAAAAAAAATTCCTTTCAAATATCCTTATCAAGACAATTTTTGCCAAGCTTAGCATTCATGCTCATATCATTTAATTAATTACATTTATCATGACATTCATTACTACTTTTCATCTTATTATAGTAATCAACCGATATTTAAAGCTTACAATTCATTTATCACACATTTAACACAAAATACCATATTTTAGATTTTAGATGCATATATGTATGTACCTATAATGGAGTCTCAAAAGCAAGCTTGTTTCAAGCTTACTTGTCCCTTTAGTGGATTCCACTACCTCATTTTTCAACTCCTGTCGCATATAACATCTCTATATCATAATCTATAACCTTTAAACTTAGCCTTTAAATCCATAAATATAAAAATCCTAACTTTAACCCTCCTTTCAACCTTATTCTCATATAACATCTTATTAATACTTATTATAACCTTTAAATAACTTAAAGAGATGTCTTTAACTATAAACTCTCAAGATCAAACCATAATCCTAACTCATTTGAAATATATCTCTACCATAAACGAACTAGATATGTTCAAAGCTGGGAAAGCTTAAAAAAACAAAAGGAAAATGTGATTCCTTACCTTAATCAAAGGAAACACATATGGAAAGGGAGATTCATCTCCTCACTTCATCCTATGGTTTGGCCTCCTCAAAACACCTCTTCTTTATGCTCCTTTTGTACAAGAACTTGCTTAAACTTTGATCTTTTACTTTAGCTTATATGTTTAGTGCTGAGAATCAAAAGAAAAACGTAAGCTTTGGCCTTTAGTAGATACAGGTAAATATATATCATTTCTTGTCGTTTAATTATATCGTATAAAAAATTGTCAGCTTTACACAAACCTAAATGTTATAGAGATTTTAATACAATTAAATGTAACAACTTTTTGGAGATTTAATGCTATAAATACCCTTCCAAAAGCTATTGAACAAAAAAATAACTTCATATGCCTAGGCATTGCTGGTTTAATTCTTCAACTCATTTTGTAATCTTTGTATTGGTTCTAAGAGAAATAGTTTAATTGTTTAGTCATAAAAGGCATTAATGTTGAATGTTAGCCTGGAAAAATATTTATAAGGAATTAAGAGTTAGCTTTAGAAAAACTATTGTTGTAAAAGATTTTGAGTGAACTTTTAAGAAAACTCAGAGTTGGGATTATAGTGTGAGCCTTTAGAAAAACTTGAGATTGAGAGTTAGCCTCAGTAAAAACTCTAAATAAGTTAGGTGCGAGTGAGCTAGAAAAATTCTATCATTATAACTTATTGATGTTATATTGAAAAATCACAATTGAGGTTGGAGAGTGAATGTAAGAATTGTTGCTCCAACCACTGTAAATTATGTGTCTCATTCTCTCTATATCTTTATCTTTTATCTTTTATCTTATACTTGTCTTTTCCTATCCAAATACTTAGTAAATTACTCATTATTCCATAATCTCAAATTTTTAATTAACCACCAATTTATTCCTTTCTTGGAGCTAGGGATGACCATAACCCTGGAGTCTCGATTCGAATCCGCTCCAAATGGGATGGTATTTTTAAAATTTATTTTGCTTAGTTCCGATCCCGAAATATTCTATGGTGAGGATGGTATCTATGTGCTCCTCGAACCCGTCCTGATATATTTTTTATTATATATATATAACACTTATTTATTTTTTAACATACATAATTTCTGTAAAATAATAAAATATAATATAATATTATTTAAAAATAAAAGATAATTTTTATTTAAAAAAAGTATGCAATTAACTCATTACTAAAATAATAAAAATAAAAAATATTTTTAATATTAAATTAAAATAATTTTAAAAAAATAATAGAATTGGCTTGGGATCGAGGATCTCTATCACTATATATTGCAGGGATGGAGACAAAAAAAAAATTCCACAGGGATTTGGGGCAGAATCAGGAATGGAGATGTAAACATTGTCACTCCTAATTGTAGCACATCTTCCTTTAAATAATTTAAATAAGTTAAAATGTTCTAATATATAGGTCACTAGAAAAATTTTATGGTACTAACTCATTTTTAATACAGGTTAAGAGATGAAATTATAGAGTATCCTTGAGTAAATAAATTTTATTAATGAAATTTAGGAATCTATAAAATCATGATGTTCAATTCTACTTGACTTCTTCACCAAACCAATCAAATTCAAAACTTTATAACTTTTTTTATTGAATGAGTTCTAATGAGAGCTAAAATTTATCTTGACTTGATTTATTTTTAATTTTAGCCGAGATTTTGTTTAATAAAACTATTTTAATGGTAAGAGAAATTTTAAAAAAAATCTTTTATTTTTCTCCACTCTATAAATGGCATGTAACATTATTTTTTTCATTTTCATCTTTCATAAAAAATTAAATTACAATTAAAGCATGCAATATGTCGTTCAAATCATGAAAAAGTAAAAGATAAGAGATTTTATATTCGTTTGCGATTCAAATTTTACCCAACAAAATCTAAAAATTAAGCAAACTTTGGTTTGATAGAATTCGTATAAAAAATATCTTATTCTAGTTTTAAAAAAAAATCCAAAACATGGTATAATCTTTAGTTTTTTTTTATTTAAAAAATTCATGTAATTTCTATATATTGGAATTAACATTTTTATTTCTTCGAAAATAGTCAGTAGTTAACTAGCAGCAATAGTATTTGACATAGAAGACTCTTAGGTAGTATCTAGGTTGGGTTGTTAGGCTGTTTCATGTTAATTTGCATTTCTTTATAAGTTTAATGTAAGGCTTAATTTTGTCAAAAACTTTATAGTTTTATTTATATCATCCATTATATCTTAAATTTTCATAAGTATTTCGATGAGTTTAGATAATAAAATAATATATATATATATATATATATATATATATATATATATATATATATATATATATATATATATATATATATATATATATATATTTTATTTTTAAGATAAATTAGTAAATTTTTAAGTTTAACCATAAAAATCATCATTTTATATAAATTTTCTGATTTCTTTTTTACTTTTCATATTAAATTATTTTATATAATGACCATAAGTCTTTTTCTATTAATTTAATCCAACAGCATTTATATGGATAAATATAAAAATTCAAGAACTAAATATATAAAATAAAACGTTAAGGAATCAAATTTAAAAATAGAAATAAAAAAATATAGTTACTAAAATCAGTGCTTTGTTTTTTTCCTTTAATAAATAAATGTTAGATTAAATATTATCCCAAAAAAAACAAAAAAAAAAAAACCATTGGGAACTTTTAACAACCATAACAGAAAGACCTTTTTTAACAGTGCCAATATGCTATTATCACAACCGGCACAAAAGACTGGAATGATCCAAACCGTTTGCTACTCAGAGCGGAGACAGGTGTCGATCGCACAATGCACCGTTACACTCCATAATACTCCACACAAAGGAAAAAAAATCTAAAATCAGACGAAGAAGAAGAAGAACGGAAATGGAAACCATAATCAAACGGTTGTCATCTGGTTTCGTTATATATCAGAATTCAGTGACCTTTTTGTCAGTCTAATTTTTGGTTCCTTTGCTTGCTTGAAAGAGAAGAGATAATACAACGGATAAAACTCCTGCTCACATGTCCGAGTACGACTTTTATTTCAAGAACCCACCTCCTCTGTTTCTCTGATTCTCTCTGTGATTTGCTCTGCTTGTTAATTGTTTACGTATTTGCATATTATGTGGTGGTGTTGTTGTTGAAAGGTTTTTGAATTTGGTAGGTGAAAATGGCGAGTGCAGGGGAGAAGATGACTTCGACAGAAGAGGAGGATTTCTCTTTGGAGCTGCCTGCTCCTTCTGGCTGGAAGAAGAAGGTCCCTCTCTCTTTCTGTTATTATTCCTTGATGGGTACTTTTTAGAGATGCAAATTGTTGTTATTGTTTTTTTTTTGTTCTATATTTGATTGATGTACTTAAATTTCGCAAAATTCGATTGTGGGTCAGTCTGGATTTTTTTTTTCATAGCTTCTGCTCTTCTTTTGTTAGAATTTGGCTCCTAGGGCTTTTTGGGTTTGCTTCTAATTGTTAGTGTTTTGCTTCGCTAGTTGGAAATTGTGTTGAACTTTTGGGAGTTTCCGGGTTTGCATTTCTGTTCGTCTCTATAATTGCTATATATATATTCTTGGAAGATTCGTTTTGATTTATTAATTTGAGCTTGTTGCTTTGTGGCCTTTTTTTTTTTCTTTATAGCTAATCTTTTTAGTAGCAGTAGCTCCGGTTTTTACCGTTCCTTTCTTGGGGTTTTTTAACATGAATATTTTTTTAGCTGTTGTTATGTCCATTATGGATAATAGAAATTGTGAATGGAAAATTGTGCAACTGTAGGCTCTTCGAATTTGATAACATTTTTCATATGAAATGTGTAGCTGTTATAGTTTATTTTAAGTCCTTACCTGGATGTTACTTGAATTTCAGTCAACTATTAAAGTAACTATTTTCAGGCTTTTAACTTTAAATATGTGAAAATTGACAATATATTCCGAACTAATTTATCAAGCATGCTCTTGTCATGATGATTGGGTTGTCGTAATATTCTGAGTGGGTTCATATTTGTATTTCTGGTTTGGCACCTATGTAGATTTTCATCTAGTTAGGGGTGAAGCAAGCATTTTGTTATGGTTAGTAATATTTGATGTTATTAGAGTTCAAGTCTGCAAAAGACTTGAGCTTACGTTGGAGGGTCTCAATATAAAGAGATCTGTTTTGATGGAAGGTTAATATGTAGACTATTTCTGGGAGGGCTGATTTATTTATTTTTTCCTTGCCCCCTCAGTGGGTCATGAATTTTTAGAATGGAAATTGATCTGATGTGAATTCTATGGACAAAATCCTCAGTCAGTTTTGAATATTGTTGAGGAGCTTAATAATAGATAACATGAAGTTAGTTTTCCGAACTATAAGATAGAATTTTGAGAAGCATGAATTCAGTTTCCTTCACAAGCTAACTTGAGCACAAGCTTGGCATGCCCACACATGGTAATGTTGAAATCTGCATATGAGCTTGAGGAAGACTTTGTCAAACTCAACCTAAGGCATTTCTTAGCGCTGCTTGGATTTTTTCTTTTTCTTTTTTTTTTTTCCTTTTTTAACTCATACATGTTCTCTTATTTGATAGATATGTTGAGCTAATGTGTTTGTATTAGGAAGTTTGCAAGTTCTTCTCCACACAATTCCTGAAAATCCAGCTCAGGCAAAGACGTAGCACAGAACCAGATTCTTGTGAAGCAGTTGATACTTTATCAATTCTTCCACTTAGTCAAAACATATTTTCCTGGATATATTTATGTCATATTGCATATAGCCATTTTGGAAGTTGGTTTTCTAATTTTGTCAGTCAAAACACTCAAATCATTTTGCTTACATGAAATTAGAATACTTGTATCTTTCTCAAAGAGAAACTACTTATGTTTGAATCTGCAATTCGATTGTTGTTTGTTACTCTAAAGATTTGATATATTTGAACTTAAGGCATGGGAAAAGTCTTTATGAGTTATAGACGAGACTTGCATCCTTGAAAGAAAAGAAAAAGGATCAAAGTAGATTTTCTTGTTTTTCGTAGCTAAAATTTTCCCATCATCTTTTAAACTCTCTTCCTTATGTAATTATTCCATCCCTCCTTGGAAGAGGAAAAAATAAAAAATCTAATTTAGTCACAAGTATCCATTTTTCATGAGAAACAAGCATTATTATTAGGACAGCTCAATTTTTGCAAAGTGGAAACCCAAAATAAAAAAGAATGAAAAACTGTCTCTGTTCTAGTCAACGTATGGAATGAATGATAGAAAGTAGAAATTACCTGATTTTTAAGAAAATTTACACGGTGCTGTATTCTCAGGGATAAACATCACTTGTTAAGTTGAGCCTAGGTTTGCATTTGCCAAATTGGGCCTCAAGGATGTTAATCTTAGTGAGATATGTTTGTATAACCATTATCTTGATATGGACCATGACATTGATTATTGATAGACTCACTACTATATCATTGTGTTTCATCAGTGTTTTTGACTTTCCAATAATTTTTACTTTTGGTTTTCATTAATTTTGCTAATGTGCTTAGAAAGAATTTTATCATGCTTTGTCTGTTATAACACTCTTAAGAAATTGACAGCTGGGAGTCCTGTTAAACAAATGAACTTCATAAGTGATAGTACACTTTAGTTGGAAGATCTATGTTGGATTTTTGTTAGCTTGAACTAGATTATCATACCATCTTCTCTGGATTTCATAATGCTGTTATCTAATAGCTTATTTATTTAATAGTATTACTTTATTCTCTGGCCAAAAACCACTATTTTCTCCATATATTTGTACAATTCAGTAGTTTAATTAAATTGGTTGTTTGTTGAGATGCAGTGAAGATGGTTGTTGTGTTTTATATCTTTTGTTGTGAAGGTTTGAGTTAATACGAACTGTAGACTGGCATTGTTTGTTGGAGATGGTTGTTTTTCTGGCTTGTTAAGGCTATTCAATGTTTGGATGAGCTTTGCTTTGTGAAAATTAGCCATTTTTTGGGAGGTAGGCAGTTTAAAGTATAGTGTGTTGAAATTGGGATGTGCGGAAGTTTCTATATGCCAAAATATTTCGGGGGAAGATACTAGGAATTTTTGTCGATGAATAGAATCTCAAGTTCTTTACACAACCTTTTGCTAGACTGTTGCAGAGCTTCTCAGGTAATTATGTTGTTTTTAATGATTTATAAGTTGGTTTTTTGTTGAAAAAGGCAGATTAGGCATTTTGAAGGCAGAAGAAACAAGGATGGAAAATAGAAACAATAAAAAATTTGCTTCTTGATTTTTCACAGGAATGGTTACTGAAAGGAAACATGGAGAAAAAAGCTCTAAAAGGTGTACTGAAGTGAGAGAAAGGAATATTTGATTGTCGCCCATATTTTATCATTTTCATGCTCCACATTTAACCATATGTCGAGAATTGGCTGGGTTCTATTCCATTTATTCCAGCTGACAGAAGGAAAGTCTTCCGTGTCTTGTGGTTTCCTCTTTTTTTTTTCCTTGTTTTTATCAAATAGGATGTAAGTTGGATTATCTGTTGACAACAAATGTCTAGAGGTGAAACCTTGGAAAGTATGCTACTTAGTCATTTGGGCGGCTTACTCTTTCCTTCTTTTCTTTTCCTACTGTAATTACCCGTGATGGTCCAACTGGTGGTTAAAACACATAGACTTGAAGCATTTTATGGACATATTTAATAAAAAATTTCATCTCAAGATCCCAAGTTTTCTTTCACGTGAGATAGTAAATCAAAGCTCTTTCCTATTATGACTTTCTTAGAATATAGTAACTTGTTGGAACTATCTGTGTGTTTATCCCTACAACTCATCATTCTCTTGAATATACTGAAGTTGGTTACCCAGATCATGTACCATTGTTTGAGTTATCTATGCTGTTTTTTTTTCATCAAAGTTGGAATTCTTGCATTTTATTGCAATGTGCACTGTCAAATCATGTTCATATGCCTTATCCTCTCTGAATTGGAGGCACATCACTTTCTGTTGTGGCAGACATCACCTTTCTAGCATTTTAGAGGACTTCTTCCATTTTGTTCTCATTTGGGCCTGCATGTACCAAGCATACTTCCTGGGGAACTTTCTGAATCATCTTATACGACGTTGCATCCTTGATGTTTTCATTTAATGTTTGGCACTTCTTTGCTGTCAAACGCTATATCCTCATAAACAAATTATTGGATAGCCATGCAATTAGCTTTCAATAAAGTGTCCGTCAATCTACTGTCCTATTTTACTTTTTCCAAAGTCTGCATTCTGCTTCAGCAATTGCTTTCCCCATGCACGATCATTAGCTGCAATCAATAATGTGTGTTATCATGGAGACTGGTTTAAGTTCTCTCATGATTGAGAATTTTAGGAAGGCTGGAGAATTTTTTGCTGATTCTTCAAGTTTACGGAGTAACTTTCAGGTTTAAAGCAGATAGCTGAATTGGAGTATTTGAGAACCACTGGGTGATTCAACAAGACAACTTGATAACACGTTCTAGTCTCACTATTTCGAAAACTATATCTTCCTTCAAAATCCATTTCTGTGCTTTTGTTTCTTTATCTCATACTTGTGAAAATTTGAGCAAATTACGTCATTTGCTGCATCTTAAGGGGTAGAACCCACTCCATATAACATCTACGGATCTAGTGGTTTATCATGCTGAAATTATAGGATGAAATTCTTGTTTGTCGATTTTTTTTTCCCATGAAGTTTATCTATCGTTGGCTGTAATGCGTCAAATCTTTGATTAGAAATTTCGAGATTTGAAAGGTTAATTTTACAGTCTCTCTATAACATTTCGGTTCTCTGTTCCGGTCACTGGAGAATATAAGTTGATGATTTATGTTCACGTGCAGTTCATGCCCAAGAACAGTGGAAACTCTAAGAAAAATGAGATCATATTCACTGCCCCAACTGGGGAGGAAATCACTAACAAAAGACAATTGGATCAGTACCTCAAAGCACACCCTGGAGGTCCAACTGCGTCTGAGTTTGACTGGAGCACTGGTGAGACCCCTAGGCGATCAGCAAGGATTAGCGAGAAGGCCAAAGCAGCTCCACCCCAGGGAAGTGGACCTCCGAAGAAAAGAAGCAGGAAATCATCAGGTTCTAAAAAGGAGAGCAAAGAAACAGAAACTACAGCAGGAGGATCTCAGGAGACGAACAAAGTTGATATGCAGGAAGCTAAAGAAACCAAGAAGGATGGTGCAGAAGTAGGAGGAGAAAAGGAGGAATCAAAAAAGGACCCGGAACAGAGCAAAGATAAACCACAAGATACTGATGCTGAACCAGAAGCAGCTCCAACTGAAGAAGCTAAAATTGGTCAACATGTTGATAAATCTAATGAAGCTGCAAAGGAGAAAGGTGTAGTAGAGCCAGGGAACAAAAAAGGGGCATCTGATGTTTGTGGGGTGTCTGAAAATAAAAAGGAAAATATTGAGGGGAAAAAAGTTCAAGAAAGCTATGAGCAACCACAGGTTGAGGCATTTGAAGAACGTTGTTCTGGGGAACAAGACAAATCAGACACGGCCATCAGGGAGGAGAAAAATGCAGCTGAAGGAGAAGACAAAGAGGGCCATAACAGAAGTGTTCCTGAGCCTGGAAGTGAAACCAAGGATAAAGTGGTGAATGCCAATAATGAGAAACCTAATTATACAGGCGTCACTGAGGTGAATGTGAACGTGCAAGAAGTAGTTGAGAATGGGATACGCAATGCCAATGCCAATGCCAAGCAAGGGTAAGCCTTGAAATAATATATGAAAAAGGCTGGCTTCTTCTTCACCCCCCCTATTCTTACCTTTCAGGCTGCAAAGTCCTCTGATGGAAGTAACTTTAACGATATAATAGATAGTTCTCTGATTGTTCATCTGGACATTACTTTAATAGAGTAATAGGTTAGATTATGTTATGTAGCATCGCAGTAATCATTGTAACAGTATGGCACTAAGATACCAGTGTTGTAATATCATCTTTATGGTTATGTAATAAGTTGCTATTGGAGATTCTATGCAACAATATAAACCGACCCCCTTGTTCTGTGATGAGTTTGAGAATAATCTGCTTGTTTCTGCTGTTAACCTGCTAAAATTTCTAGATTATTCAACTTTTAGATTGTGAAAGATGAGAGTTGGACAAATTTAGAGTTTGACATTTTGTTAAGTAGCTCAATGTAAGAAAACCACGAAATTTGAGAGCTACTCTTGCACAGTGAGATAAGTATGGCATTGGCATTTATAATGCTGTCACTAATAAGTTTTATTGTAGTGATACTGAAATCATCTATAGAGCGCGAGTTTCAACACCAGAAGGAGCTCTACGAACTGAAACAAGGCTGAGCAAAGAACTACAGCTCTCATGCAAGAAAAATGTCCTGTTACAGGTACTATTCAGAAAACTACAAAGACAATCAAATGAGTAAACAATACAAGCCAGAATATGAAGATGAAATCAATTGGGAAATAAGAAAGTTCCTCTCAACAAAAGTTGAAAAGATGAAACAGGAAAAAAAAATCAGTCTTCTCCTTTAAAGCCCTTTAAGCTGAAGGAATATAAAACAAATAATTTTATTCCGAGGGAACAAAAAATTAAGGATAGTTATAAAAAATGAGAAAAATATAAAGGACTAAATAAATTAATTTTTTTTCTTGGAGGGGAGTTTGCCCCACCAGCCCCCATCCACTGCCTGTTAAGGTTGTCCATTTCTCGAAAGCAGTGGCTGATGACACGAGCAATTTTGGATGATTCTATGCCGTTGCCAGTAACTGCAAAGTGAAAAAGGGATAATTAGACTAAAAGACTCATTATTTATATTAATTTTCCATTTATATACATTCTAAAATAACCCACCTGATGAAATCAATGAAGCTAGTGATGAATTGAATGTATCCTCCTGAGTCTTCTCTTCAGGACTAGAGCTCAGCTGTTACCAAATACCAAAGCAATCAAAAATTCAATTTCTATAGAGAAAATGAATCATGAATTCATGATATATTAATTCTATAGTGAAGGTTTACCTTTGAGAAAGCTAGATTAACCTTCTTGATCCAATCTGAGTCAATGCTTCCACCAGGAACAGAAGTAGCTGCAGAATGATCATTATTTTCTATGGCTTGACCTACTTTGCTCACCTTGTAAACCGGAGCATGTAAATATCCTGTGATTGTAATTAACCACAATTAAAATACCAAAAACATGGAAAATAACCTCTTACAATAAAAAAACAAAACCCGGTTTCTACTAAAAAATTAATCTTTTTCCTTGTTAGATGAATTCAGGACAGTTTGTCTTGCAATCCTCTTCTTTCTGTCCCTCTTGACATTCTCCAACAGTTCTTCATCGTCATCAGATTCTAATATAGCTGCATTGGCGATGGAATTGGCTAGTGGAAACACGAAGCTGCTGATCACAGCCTGTAGAGAGATTTCTTTTGGCGAAAATTGGAGGCGGTGGCTGTGGCTCGCTCAAGGCTTTGCAATATATCAGCTGTCTCTTGGCATTGTTCTTTTGTGCGTGGGTTAAATATTAGAGGTGTTGTTAGTGAAGAGAAAGATGATGAAGAAGAAGAAGATGATGATGATGAAGAGGGGAGAGTAGAGGAGAGGAAGGAGTTTGCAGTTGAGAGAAATGGGGTAGCCATTTCTTGATTTTTCTGGTAATTTTTTGGTGGGAAAATTTTGAGGTATTGATGGTTTGCAAGTCTTTCAAGAGGACAAGGTTGCTGGATTTCTGTAATCTGATCCTGTCATTTTTTATAATGCTCAAGGGTATTATAGCCATCTTATTTTTAAATTTTTTTTTTAATTTTTCGCAATTTTTGAAGTAAAAGTTTAAATTCAGCCAAAGTCGTTTTCTCATATATATATATAATAATTACATTTCATATTCTTAGAAGAAAGAATATTGATGAATAGACCAAAATATCTTATTATTTTTCAGCCTCCATTTATTTTTTCTAAAGAAGGCATATAAAAATTATTAATAAATTGGGTTAATTACTATTTATCCCCTAAGACATAATGCACTAGCATCCATAAATTTTTAAAATTATACTATTTACTCTCTCAATTTTATTTTAGCTAGACTATATAGTAATTCCACCAATTTTAATGATTTAATCGTTAATGAGAGAGGTGGATAATTAAAAAAATTCAAAACTATCCTTAACTTAAGGAGCAAATAATATAAATTTTAAAATTTCAAGTAGAGACTAATGCAATATGTCAAATTTTATTAGATAAATAATAATTTTTTATTATTAGAAAAAATTACTGTAAAATAGTTTTTTTTATCATTTCATAACAATTTAATATTTTTTTCTAACAGAAAATCTAACAGAATGATCTGTTAGTATGATATGATAAAATAAAAAATGGTCAAATAACATAATTTTAAAACCTCAAGAAATATTAGTGTATTATATAAAACATCAAAAGATAAATAGTAATTAACCCTAATAAATTTTATGAAAATGAATACTAAAAATACTTTTAAGCACTTACTTTTTGATTAAATAGTGAGAAGAGATAATTGTTTTTTTTCTTATTTTTAAATTTTTTTCTTCTCACAAACCAATTAGGAGGTGAGTGTTAAAAAGTGTTTTAAAAAGAAAAGTGTTCTTAGCTTTCTTCTTTTATAAATTAATATAATCATAATTTATAATGTATTTGCAAATTATTTGTTTATAAATATTACATGTTGCAATTAGTCCATTAATTTATTTACTATCAAAATCATCCAAAAGAGAAATACATTAATATTGAGAACTTGCAATTTAATATTTAGGTGTTTTTTCAATCAAAATCATATTTTTTAAAAACAATTAGATACTTTTTCTGTTCAAAACAAATTTAAAAACTTGATTTATAATTCTTTTTAAATTTTTATTTAATTCCCCATATTAGATTTTCAATTGTTTTTAGATAAAAATTCAACCTGAATATATTATCAGGACTCTCACTTTAAAATATAGTTTATCCTTAGTTCCCATCTCAATTTACTTTTAATATAAACATGCTACTAGAATCCATAATTTTTATAGGACATTACAGTCGAAAAGATAAAGAAAAAGAGATTAAGGGAAAGAAAAGTTTGGTAATATGGATCTCTACAATATTTTTACGTTGAATTTCAATTAAAAAATTGATGAAATGTTAATAAAAGGGTTAATTAAATTGAAATAAATTATAAATCTCAGAATTATAAGTCCTAAAATGAAAAATTCAAATTTTCAATAGAAAGTATATATATATATATATATATAGATATTCAAAATTTCCCTTGAACTTTATAATGGATTTTATCAATGGAAAGATGTGAAAGTAGATTCCTTTAGGTGGAAGGTAGCAATTGATAAAGCAAAAAAGCCAAAAGGTCCTCCATTTAAAAAGTGAAAAACTTTACTATATAAATTATGATAACAGTGACCTTAATAACGAAGCACCATTTCCTCGATCATGCCAGCTTTAAACACAATCCTTTCAGTTCATCTCCATCATACCTAATTACTAATAACTTAACATCTTAACTAACTCTGTTAAGCCTCTAAAACACTTCCCTCCTCATCACATACACACTTTGCTGCAATAAAGAGACAATTTGCCTTACAAATCTCAGCTTTTTGCGAACCCAAACAATCAAACCAAATGAGTCTCCACTCTGTTCATTGTCTTCTTCTCTTTTACTTTTTCAATTGAAAAAAAAATAACCCTCAAGTATTAATAATTGTTTTCTATACAATTTCCCTTTTTCTTTTTCTTTTTCTTTTATATTTCAAAAAGAATACGTAGTTTAAATAACATTTATTAATTAAATTTTAACGATCAACTTTTGTAAATAATTAGTCAGCTTTCAGTACCTTTTTATTCATCCAATATTTGCGTTCCATTCATTTATAGAGCACTCCAAAGAAACAATGACAAGCCCTAATAATGTTAATTGCATATTCATATTCAAATTTGGATGTGAATTATTTATAAATATATATAATTAGTATGTCAAACCCCATGATTAAGGTTACTATAGCGCTTAGTATGATAACTCCAGCTAATAAACAAAAATAATAAGTTGTTTTTGAAAGTGTTCATGTCATCATTTTCGTAACTAGAAAGGTAAATTAGGAGTTGGTTGAAGCTTACAAGACGGTTGTTGTTGTTATTATTATTATTATTATTATTATTATTATTATTATTATTATTATTATTATTATTATTATTATTATTATTATTATTATTATTATTATTATTATTATTATTATTATTATTATTATTATACTAAAAATATTTTAATAAATTAAAATTGTTGATAATAATGTAAAACTAAAAAATAAAATAATTTTTATTAATATTATTTTCAACATAAAAAATTTTAAATAATTATATAAAACTAAAAAAAATTACATATAAATTAAGGTTAAAATTAAATTAAGAATAAAGTAGAGAACTAAAATATAAATTTATTTTCATATTTAGAAAGATGAAGAAAATACAAAAAAAAAATAAAACTTATGTGTGATTTCACGCTTTGACAATTTTAAGTATGAGTTTTTTTTCATTACAAAAAGGGTCTCGTAGTTTGCACTGTTAGTATATTTAAGCTTTTGGCCGTTATGTTATTAAAAAACGTTGATGTGTAACAAATAGCTAATATATTTCCTAAGTATTTTTAACGAAATATAAAGAAAATTCAAAATTGTGAATCATTCGATTTCTTTTGCCAAAACTCTCAATCTTGAAATGCAACTCCACAAACAACCATAGCCACCAAAATCATCTCCATAATTGAATGACCAGCAATCCATGGAGAGTCAGAATGAATCGACGGGAGCAGATGGAAGGTCGAGCAACTTAAAAACAGTGTGATTATTAGTATAATCAATAGTTCAAAGTTTGAAGAAAGACGAAACTAATTTTGGGTAAGTTTTGAAAATTTGTTTCTTATAAAGATTTTTGAACCATTAATTAGGGTTAGCATTTAGGGCTTCTAAAATATATGCATGATTTGGATTTTTGGCCTTCTATGATGTGGGTTAGTGCTTTCAACCGATAAATTGGACTATGTGATAGCAAAATGTGTCAATGGGTCTAGTTGAAATTTGTGGATAAATGGATTTGTGTGTTTGTGATATTAATTATGTTGAACCAAGTGATTACTATGTTTGTATTGTATGTGTGTTTCCATTACAGTAAAATATGTGTGATTGCGATTATGGTTAAATTTGTGTTAATGTTTGAATATGTCTTATACTAAATTGGAAAAGTGACGTGTGTGGAAATCAAAACTTACTATGAAGGATAATGGAATAAGACAGATGAAGATAATTAAGTTTATGAAAGGGGTTTAACAAAGACAATTCTTCAAGATATAGATTTCCTTTCATACCATAAGCTTTTTCAATTTAGTTGGAGTTTAGGATACGATGGGATGAATATGTGACTTAAAATTTTAGAATAATCTAGCACAGTGAGCTTAGAATAGATTATAAATGATAAAAATAACTACGATATGTTAGATTATATCAAGGGTTTAGTAGATTATATAATTATATATTTTGTAGCATATGAAGCTCTTTTGGCAACATTTGATGGTATTAAATTGGGAACGTAGTATAGTCAATAACCTAGGGATAGAGTAAAAGAGAAAGGAAGGGGAGAGGCAAAAATAGTTGATGGGGATAGGGTGAATAAGGCTGAAAAGATGGAGGTTTTAAGCCTATAAGTGGGATTGGGTCTAATAATAAGCTTGCAGGCGGGGTTAGTGTTAAAGTAAATATTGGAAAAAAAATGGATGTTCTAGGCATGCAGGTGGGGTTGAGTCCAAAGTAAATGCTGGGGCAGATGTTAGGCTTGCAAATGGAGTTGGTTTTGAAGTAAATATTGGGATGGATAATTTGGGCTTACATATAGGGTTAGGTCTGAAATGGTCGATGATGGACATGCATGTGGTTTTAGGTCTTAAGTAAATGTTAGAGCAAACAATTTGGATAGGTCAAATGCAACTTAAATTGGTGACGGTGGGCCTACAGGATAACAAGCAAAAGAAAACAGAAGGGAAGCTCAAAGTAGATTTGGTGTTGGGGCTGAAAGTGGGTCTGATGCTAAGGATGAAAGTGAGCCTAATGCATGAGTGAAGGATTTAAATGAGGGTTTATCAGGCTTTAATTCATAAGATAAAGATTATAATACAATTGTAGAGTCAAAAAATGAAGATGATAATGATGATGCTTTCGATCCAAGTGAGGTATTCAAGCTATTTTATGATAAGAAGGTCAATGAAGATGAAATGTTTTCCAATGTTGATTTAAAAGTAGAACAAAAAAGAAGAGAAGTTGATATAAATGAAGAACTTTCACTTAATGCACATGATATAAATAAATAAAAAAAACCTTAAAAAATGGTTTGAGGAACCTATGGACAATGATAAATTGCATTCTTTGAGATGATCAGATGGTGAAGAAGAGGTTTAGACAAAGCTTAAGGATGATCAGAAAGTTGAGCTTTCCAAAGGAATGAAATTTACAAATTTCAGCGTGTATAAGGGGGCCTTAAGAGAGTGGCAATACAAAAGAGTTTCCAATACAAATTGATAAACAACACCTCTCAAAAAGTAATAATTGTTTTCCCTAAGAAGTGTGACTTTTACATTCATGTTAGCAAATTTAGATGATCAAACACATTTCAAATCAAGACTTTTAAGTCATAACATCATTGTTTAAGAGAGTTCAAAAACTGGTGAAAAGTGCAAAATTGACAAAAACCTTAAGAGAGTGGCAATACAAAAGAGTTTCCAATACAAATTGATAAACAACACCTCTCAAAGAGTAATAATTGTTTTCCCTAAGAAGTGTGACTTTTACATTCATGTTAGCAAATTTAGATGATCAAACACATTTCAAATCAAGACTTTCAAGTCATAACATCATTGTTTAAGAGAGTTCGAAAACTGGTGAAAAGTGCAAAATTGACAAAAATGTACTTTGATGATTTTAAAAATGATCCTTCATAGGATGTCAACTGAATGAAGAAATTTTTTGAAAGAGAATTAAGTATTATTGTGTCTTTACATTAGAGTTATAGGGCCAAAAAAATAATAAAGAGTGATTTGAGATATCGATATAAAAGACTTCATGACTATAGGGAAACCATTAAGACAAACATATTTGAGAGTGTAGTAAAGTTGTCAATTGAATTGGTTGATATGCAGCCTGAACCAAATGATGATGATACTATCACTAGTTTACCTAAACAAATATGTGTGTTCCATTATATATGTGTCAAGTTTGTTCCATAAAAATATAGTTTTTTCAGTAGTATTAGACATATTATTGGTCTAAATAGCTGTCATCTGAAAATTTCTATGGGAGGCCAACTATTATGTGCAGTTGGGAGGGATGAAAATTAAAATATATTCCCAATAGTCATGACATATGTTGATGTGGAGAATAAAAAATCGCGAGTCTGGTTTATATCTATCTTATTTGATTATTATGGTAGATCTGAAGAAACAAAATAGGTGTTCATATCATATAAGAAAAATGTAATTTATTTTTTGTTATGTGCCTGAAAAGTGATTGTTTTGACTGTGAATGATCTCTTCTTTTTTGTTAATTGTAGGGATTAATGGTGACTGTCAAGATTATTAAGAAGGGGAACACATACATTATGTGAAACATGTATGAGAATTTCAAAAAACTATACAGAGATTTGGAGCTGAGAAAGTTATTGTGGAATGCAGCAAGTGTAGGGATAGAGAAATTATGGAAATACTATTTAAATAAGTTAAAGAAAAAGAATGAAGACGTATACAATTGTGTAATGGAATATAAAAAAAAATTGTGTTGTTAGGAAGCTACCAAGGAGAAAGAGTAAAAGAATGGTGAATTTTATCTCAATCCAGACCAAGAAATATGACTTCAACACATTCTACACATAAAAGAGTGCTCATTACAGCTTGCTACCTACACAAGTGGACAAACAACTCTTCACTTTGTCCCTGTCAGTTCTATTGTTGCCTTTTTCACATTAACAAATACAACTTATGGTCCGATACCCTAAGCTAGTGCTCCTACTTCTAACTATAGGCCTCATTCACGAAAGAAATTCCCATATAGAAACCAAAAGCTTAAATTTTGGCTAAAATGGCTACAAGACTTCTTTGAATCTAAATGATTTTTTGAATATATATTCGAAGATTTATTTGTAATGTGAATAACTTATTTTTTTGGTTTTTATCATGTGGCTGACATATTTGTAGAATACCATAGATTTTTTGGTTCATTTTATATCATAGCCACTTTTTGTACAGTAAGACTATTTTTTTAATTGCAATGCTTACTTTTTTATTTGGTTGTAATGCCCAATTTGACAAAATTAAATTATACTAATACTAGCTTATCTCAATTTATTATTTATTTAGTTATAATTAATTGGAAGTTGTAATATAAACAAATAATTAAAAGTGTTTCATTCATTCAAACATTTTATATATCTACCTAAGCTACAATCAGTTATCCAAATATCAGTATATACATGCCCATTACTACAACAAACACATAATTGCACAAACCAATCCCATTTCCTTTTTGCTAGAAACTTCAATATTCATCATCTTGTTTCTAAGCTTGTTATTCTCTTTCATTAGCATTGCCACATGCACTTCATAACTTCCAAGTTTCTAATGTAACTTTCTCATTTCATTCTCCATTTCGGCTTTATGAGCTTTACACTTTAATAATTCCATCTCTCCATATTCAATATGTCGCCGATAATGAGGAATTGTCTACCTACACCTCTAACAATCTTCAATATCAACATATTCAAAGTAATCATAATATTTTGGGATAGTTCTACAACCTCTAAAATGTCTCCCGTATGAGTAAAGAACATGACTCTGACTTCATTTACCTCAATTTCATCATTCATGTAAACCTGATTATATACTCTTTCTTTGATTGAATCTCCACAACAACCCTAGTTAGATTTTTAGGCCTTCAATTTCGCCTTCAAGCCATTGCAGCGCACCAATTTCAAAATTTTTATTATATTATTATATTAATTTTAAAAAATATATATATATATTTTAACAGATATTGCATCCAAATAGAAACTCAATAAAAAAATTATAATTTAGTGACTCAATATGTATTATTATTATGCCTTGGAACTATTTAATTTTTTATTCAATTTTTAGAACTTAATCTGATAAAGATCAAAATTAATATTTAGAGATATAAAAAATACAATAAAACTAAAAATAATAATAATTGAGATATTACAAGATATATATTGATATAAATGGCATCAGTTAGAAAAATTAAAATGAGTAATTCATAAAGATATATATTGAATATAATTTTTTTCCTTCATTAGTTTGAGAATATTTTATTAGCACAATTTTTCTTTTCATTATTAATTTCCTGTTTGCATGCTAGTAAAAAAAAAAAAACATAATGGAAGCAACTTTGACTATACTAAATGTGTTAATTATTTGTTTTGAATTTAAGCATTTATTGATCACAATAAATATGATTGATTATAATTTTTAAACTCTAAACAATTAAAAAAAAACTCATAGACATATTAGTCACTAAAATTATTTAATTATTTAATTGTCCTTAGTTATTAATATAAAATGATTAAAATGTTCATTCTAGCTAGCTAGATTCTAGCCAACCATCTTTATTGTTCATTATTATTGTGTCACTGCCACTTATATTAATAAATAAATTATTAATTAATTATTATTATTATTGAATTTTTAATTTTTAATTTTTTTAACTTTTACTTTAAATAACTCTTGAAATTGGTTGGAATTTACATGAGTATTTATTTGAGTCTTGTATTAAAAGATATTAAATGATTATTTTCAAAATAATAATAAATAGAGGGTATTTTTGGAAAATATTAAGCAAAAATCATTAGTTTAACTAAACTAACTAATTTTCTTAATATATGCAAAAATAAGACTAGACCTATCTTTTCCAGATGAATGAAGTATAATTTATTATTTCTATTTTATTATATTCTACTAATATATTTTTTCGTTATATTTTCTGTTAAAAAAACGTTAGATTGTGATAAAATGACAAAAAAAAAAATTTATCTCCTAAAGTTTGATTTATTGTAGATTTATTGTATTAATACTCTGAAATTTGATCTATTGTACTAATATTCCTGCAAATTTGATTTATTGTATTAACACCCTGAAGTTTGATATATTATATTAGTACTTTTTAATAAAAAAGAATATTATTCATGATTAATAGTAAAAGTCTTAAAATTAAACAAAATAATTATATAGTTTAACATAAATAAAATAAATGAGCCAATTATGTAAATTTTGAATCTCAAAAGGGTATTAGTATAATATTTTAAATTTCAGAAAATAAATAATAATAATAATAATAATAATAATAATATTATTATTATTATTAAATCATAATATATTTCTCTCTTTTTTTTTTTATCTTGAAGAGAAAATAATAATAGATGCTATTGATTTGGTTATCTAATTTTTTTTTATGATACACCCAATATAATTATTTCTTTACAAAGTTTTTTCATTGGAAATTTTTAGCACACAGATCAATTTTAAATTTTTTTAATTAATTTATGCAGTTATATTTATTTCAATAAAGAAAATACTGTGAGACTTATATAATTGGGTTTAGGGTTTGAGAATAATTTTCTTCATTTCTTGTTCTTATATCATTTTTAGTTTTTCGAATATTTTCTATCTCTTTCTGTTTTTTAATTTCTCTTAACATGTAAACATAGATTTACCTCAAAATCATGTAAATTTGTAAAATAGTTTTTAGGCAAAATTCGTTATTTGTCGTTGTTCTTTTTTTTTTGTTCGTGACGTGCATATGTCTTGTAAATTATTTAACAAAAAAATATTAAATAATAAAAATTCATAAATCCAATTGCATTAAATAAACATATAAAAAATAATATTAAGGAAACTTCAGAAACTTAATGTCAAATAAAAGTAATAAAATTAAAAATACAGTTATATAAATTAAATAAAAGCACAAATATTCAATGTTAAGAAAAATAAAATTAATTCAACGATCCAATCATGTTAAGTGAATAATATAAATATTCAATAAAAATAAAATATAATTTCTAAGGCAATAGTTAATTAAAGTTTCCTATAAGTTTATTTTTAAAAAGAAAAAACTGTTATTTTTGTATCATATGAGGGTGAATAGTTGATTCAAAAATATATATCTCTTTCTTTGCACTTTTTGGCGCGTGATACAGCTAGAGCGCGTGTGAAAACAAAATAGCAAATATACAACGATGACTGTTTCCTGTTTTTATACTTCCAACTTGGTAGTAAACACCAACCAATAGGAGCTGAACTTGAAAATTCTTGCATTCAAGTTTCCACATTAATTATTATTTCCTATGTTTCATTTCAACTCTCGTCAAAAAAATTTATATGACTTTAAAAAAATAAAATTTATAGAAATAATTATTTTTTATTATTAGTTTTAATTTTTATTTAAAATAAAATAATTATATCTATTAGATAATATTCTTAATATTGGTGAAAAAATCTTAAACTACGATTATAATGTAATAGAGGAATTAACATTAATAAAAATTAATAAAAATATTAATTTTTTTCTTAATTTAAAAAAGCCAAAATTCAACAAACCAAACCCCCTCCCTCTCTCTCTCTCTCTCTCAAAGTTCCACAGAAAACGACCGCCAAAATAAGAAATTTTCTCTTCGGCTTCGGTTCTCAGCTCTTTCCCCAAAATCATAGACATAGATCTTATATCGGAACTATAAAGATTGTAGAAAGAGAGGGAGAATAAGATAGAGCAATTAATGGGGAGAAGTGAAGATAGAATCTAAAGTATGTACAAAGTGAAAAAGGGAATCTTTTTTCATGTCCTATGGAATGTCAGGAGGGGAGGAGGAAGACGAAGAAGTATTACAATTGCATAGGAGGTTTATATTCAGCTCCAGATCTTTCCCTTAAAGACTTGAATCATATCTTCTTGATTCTTTCTTTACTAAGGAGAATGAAGAAAAGTTACCATCGGTTCTTGTTTTTCTTCTTGCTCCTCTTTTATCCAATTGGTACTTTCTTCTCTTCTCTTCACTTTTTGCTTATTGGAGTTTTAATTTTTGAATGAATTTTATAGTGGTTCTATTGCATGCTTCTTGTACATATCTTACTTGGGTTGATCCCTGAGTTTGCTGGATTCAATGAATTTGGATCAGTATTTAATTGCTTTTAGTGTGGTTTGTTTGTTATTATAATCGGGCTTGCGGCCCTTTTTTTTTTGAAATCTTTGTATGGAGGAATTTTTTTGGGATGCTCTTAATTTTTTTATGGTTAATTTGAAATTTGTTGAGTGTAGTCAACTGGAAGACTGGAAATTGTTATTTTTCTAATTAGGGTTGATCATATTTGTGGAATTGTTATTGCTTATATTTTCTTCATTCTTAGGGAAAAAAAACAATCAAATTGGATTTTCTTGGAAGTTGTAATAAAGCTGTTTGGTTAGTAAGCAAAGAACATAAAGTAATTATGTTTATTATGTTCTTTAGAGCAGCCCCTTGCCTGTGGATGATTAAACTATGGCTGTATTTTGTTTACTTAATCTGAAGAAATGTTGTGGAGTTGTACTCTTCAACTATTCTTTCAATGATCTTTCTTGTAGCTCCTTAGTTTTCCTTCTGAACATACAATGAACATTTTATTTAGTTGAGTTCCAAAATATGACTCCCATTATTTAGGATTGGCTAGACAATATTATTGCTGTTGGGTTTTGTTAATTCCCGCTTCTGGTGGTTATAAACAAATGAAAAATTGGTTGACTAAGCCATCATTTTTTTCTCTTTTTTGTTTTATGTTTTCTGCAGCACCTCTAAGAGTGCAAGCATTTACTGGAACATATGGAATAAATTATGGAAGAATTGCAGATAACATTCCTACACCTGATGAAGTTGTTACACTTCTCAGGGCAGCAAAGATAAGGAATGTTCGGATTTATGATGCTGATCATAGCGTCCTCAATGCATTTAGTGGGACTGGTCTAGAACTTGTGGTTGGGCTTCCAAATGGTTATGTGAAAGATATCAGTGCTAATGCAAGCCAAGCCATGACATGGGTGAAAGAAAATGTTCAGGCATTCCTTCCCATGACAAGAATTCGTGGGATTGCTGTGGGGAATGAAGTTTTAGGAGGAAGTGATTATGAACTTTGGGGAGCTCTTTTGGGTGCAATTAAAAATGTTTACAATGCTTTAAATAAGCTTCATTTAGCTGATGTAGTTCAAATTACCACATCACATTCGCAAGCTGTTTTTGCTAATTCCTATCCTCCCTCTTCGTGTATATTTAGAGAAAATGTTGTTCAATTCATGAAGCCACTATTGCAGTTCTTCACGCAAATTGGTTCTCCTTTCTGTTTGAATGCTTATCCATTCTTGGCCTACATGGGCGATCCCGAGCATATTGATATTAATTATGCTCTTTTTCAGAAAACTGAGGGTATTTATGATCCAAAAACTGATCTGCACTATGATAACATGCTTGATGCTCAGATTGATGCAGCTTATGCTGCATTAGAAGATGCTGGATTTAATAAGATGGAAGTTATAGTTACAGAAACAGGTTGGGCTTCACATGGAGATGACAATGAAGCTGCAGCAACGCCTGATAATGCGAGAACATATAACTATAACCTGCATAAAAGGCTTGCAAAAAAGAAAGGTACACCTTTCAGGCCAAAAATTGTTGTCAAGGCATACATTTTTGCAATATTTAACGAGGATTCGAAGCCTGGGCCAACTTCTGAGAGAAATTATGGACTGTTTAAGGCTGATGGAAGCATTTCCTATGATATTGGGTTTCATGGACTTAAATCTTCATCTGCAGATTCATCACGTCGATCTTTGAAGGTATGAGACTCCTCACAGCAATGAAATGTCATTTTGAATTGTAACTCATAGGGATTAGAATGAAGCTGGTCTATCTTCAAATCAAAACATGTATATTTGGAAAAAGTTCAAGTAAGGTTATTGTATATGCCTCTGTTTTTATTATGTCTGTCCCATGAAATTGGTTTTTTTATTTTTAATTCCAACTAAATAAAATTTTGTTGGGTTTCAATATTAGGGGTGAAAACCAGGAGGTCCTAAAAACAAGGATTTGGAACTAAAATCTTTGTATGGAGGAACATATAAGGATGGTGCGGGGAGTTTCTTTTTATGTTTAGGGTAGAGAGTTTGGCTGTATATGGTAGGAATTACTTGGGAGATATATTAGAGGGCACCAAAATTTGTCTTTTTTCTTTTAAAGAATTTATTGATTGGAAATTTACCATGTCAAACGAAAGTTCTGTGAACAAGGTGATGTCACTCTGCAATTCTTTCTCAGAATGCCTTTGTCCCTTTCTTTCTAAATGGAAGATCCCCTTTAACATCCATATCTGAACCCATCTAACTGACAGCAGTTATTCTTCTTTGCAATCTATGCAAATTGGATTTGTAATGCACTGAAGGGATTAGAGCAGGAGACAGCTAGAAGGTTTTGCCATTGATTGGTGTTCTCCTTTTTAGGGTTGACCACCTTCTTCAATCTCACCAATTTCAGTCTGGATAACTATCCAAAATCCTCTGCTTCTTGTACGCTAGCGAAGTTATTTAAATAGGCATTAATTCAATTGCTTAAGAGCACTCACTGATGAACTGTTCACTTCACCATTGGTCTAGTCCTTATTTCTGACTCTATCCCTCTCTCTACCAGCATGGAATTTTACTGGTAATCGCAGTAGGTAACAGTGTATTCCTTTAAAATACCATTTCATAAATTTCCCCCAATTTTCTAAAACAAGAGAAAAAAAAATCAAGAAGGAAAATTTATTTCCACAAGAATTTAGATTGTATTTCAGAAGATGGATGAGCATACCTTCTCCTTTTCTAATTTTATGCCATTTTGGGGTTCAAACTAGCTAGTAAGGATGCCACAGAGCTTCTTTTTTTATTTTTTTTAATTTTTATCTTCCATTCTAATCCTCAAAGAATTACATAGTACAAAACCATAATTCAAGTAATAGTTTGAGTTTATTTGTGTCTCTGATATCAATGATCATTATCGGTCTGGCCTATGAATATACTGTCAACCATATTGTTCTGTTATCATTCAATAGCATGTTGAGCATGATCTGAAGAGACTATATATGATGGAATGTTATTGTATGATTTGTATCTCTCGAGATTATACATTGGTAAAAGTAGTATAGACATGGAAGAGCACAAGTCTAGCCTTTCATAATTACCCATGAGATGGAAACTGAAAAAGTTTTATGTTTTGCTCTATGATCTGATTCAATGTTATGTCTGAATTGAGAAGTCCTCATTAAGGTTTCATGTTTTCTTCTCCATTTTCATGTGGATGGTGCAGGCCGTGCGAGATCAAGGTTTGTCAAGTTGCTTTTTCATACTGACAATCTCTGCTGTGGAATTGCTTCTGTTTTTAAGACAATGATGCTGTAGGGTTGTCATTATATGTTAGAGCAAAATAAAGCATTTGGAGCTCAAATAGCTTTTTTTTAGGTTGAATAGCATTCATGCCACTCACTAGAGTTGAAAAATACAAACATTTTATATTGTATTCGCCATAAATATATGCCAGAAATAGCAGATTATTATCTTTCTCAGTAAATATAAAGCGGTTTATACGTAATAGATCCTTTCTTTTCTGGAGTAAATGCTGGTGCTTCTCTTCTTGGTCTTCACTTGACTATGTGTTGAGTTGCAGAAATCTGGAGTGGTTTAATCTTCTCTGCATAAATTGATAGTCCTGTAATAGCCTCTACTTGCATCAAATAGTTTTTGAATTTACTAAATTTATATATGAAATTTCGAAAATTCCAATCGTTTAAATTGGACACTGGATGTTCCCAAATATACTGGTTGAGTGTGTGGGCGGCCAAGTTTGAGAAGTACTTGGATGAATTGCTTGGCATTAGCAAAAAGAAATTATAACCGACCACATAAGTTTTAATTTTGGTTAATCATCTTGGGTTCTGTCAGCTTTGCTCATCCATCAATCATAACTGATTTTATATATATTTGGCGACATTGCCTTTCATGAAACGAACGGTCAGCCGTCAGTCAGTTATTGTGGATGAAAAAATAAAAAAACAAAGAAGAAGAAGAAGAAGAAAGAGGAGGGTTAACTTTACGAGTCATAACTCATAACTATATGCCTATGCTCTTATGTATATTTGATGAACTTTGACTTATCTATTTACTCATAGTGTTAAATTTTTTTATTTATTAAATATATGGATATAATACTTAGATTGTTCTCTTCTTTTCAGTTAATTTTTAGGATTAAGTTAGATTTGATGTCCATTCATATCATATTATTAAATCCATCAGTCTCGTATATAACATTAGATCACTCCCAAATATTTAATCTTATTACTTTCATGCTTTAGATATTCGACTCTAAACATGAAAAGATTGTCTTAAATTTTCATCTCATTTGAGTTAAGTTTGAGGAGTTGGGTTTCACCTCTACTTTGAACATGTTATTCTTGGGGAAAGTTGAGGAAGTTTTTCTAAAACCTATAGGTTTAGTTGGAGATATTGGTTTATCAAATTGTTTTCTCACAAAATAAGCTATTTTAAAAAATAAACAGGATAATTAACAGGTAAAATCTAATGGATGATTATCTCACCATATGAAATGATATTATAAAAAGATGGATGCATATGTTAATACCATATCCATGATTGTCCTCTATATATTCAGTATATGCATAGTGCCTAAACACAAAAGAGAAGGAAAAAAAGCTTTAGAGAGTGAACAACCTGAAGAACACAGCTAAAATGATGAAGATGCCAATTCTGATTATGGGATTTCATATCACAGATGCGGCTGTTTATGTTGTAGGAGATGCCTGGGGCTGGCAAAACCCTCCGAATTCCATTTTCCATTCCTCTTGGGCTTCTTCTCACACTTTTAACGTTAGTGACACTCTTAGGAAGTTCGAAAAATCCTATCTATCTTTTTCTTTTTATATCTTTTCTCCCCATTTTTTATAACACCTACTTAACAATTTTTTATATCTTAATTCTATGGATTTTTTCATGAAAGAAGTGTTAGCTTTTATCATAATTGTTTTTATCTTGTTTCTAATCTTCTTTAAAAAATTTGCCCAATTTTAGAATAATAACGACAATTATTAAAGTTAATTTTTTAAGTTCACACAACTCTAATAGGAAGTAGCAAACAATTATCTTGCAAGCTCTTAATGAATTTTAATAAATGGAATTTTTGAAGCATGCAAGATCTTCTTCTATTTTGGATAAGAAGAGTAGGAAGCTAAGTTTTTAAATGAAAGCCACGTTGTTTTTTCTTAGCTTCCTACTCATCTTATGATTAGTTAATTAGTAGCGTTAGAACTGTGAGCTAAACTGATTGGAAAAATGGGCTTAGGCCAGTTAAACTGAGTCATATGAATGACTCAACAATTAAAAGCAAAAAACAATGCTGCTACTACGACTTGGTAAATTAATTAATCTCTCCATGTCTGCCAATAATTTCCAACCATCCAAGAAACATCCTTATATACAAGTCATGAGATGAGACAGAGATGCAATAATTTTTTATTTTTTATTTTTTTTATCAATCTGAATTTCAAAGAAATTCGATATCATCATACACAAAAAATTTACTTGACATCAAATAATTGAGTTAACCTGTAGACCACTAGATCCACTCCAAATGTCTCAAACAAAATCAGGGGGCCAATCCATTGATTTAACTTGAACTTTATAAAAATATATATAATCTTAAATATTATATATGTTAAATTTTTTTTTTCAAATTTTATAATTATTATTCACAAACCAAACACTTTTAATCTCATATTATTACCAAATAGGAAAAAAAATACAAAGTAAAGTTCTAAATTTCAATGATTAAGGTTCTTCTATCAATTTTTTAAAAAAAAAAAACATTCAATACTTTATAATCCCCTGCGTCTGGCAGGCACAATAAAACTATAAAGTGCTTCTTTTTTTAAAATTTAAAAATATTCCGTGCCGAATGCCCATATGGTCCCTCCTAAGTTTTATCAGAAGATTTATTATTATTATTATTATTATGAAAAAATTTTATAACTATTTTTTAAATTAAATATATGAAATTATTGTGTGATTCATATATATGATAATTTAAATACCAGCTATGATTTAATTTGTATCAAATCAATACTCCTTAAATTTCACTTCAGTTTTTCATTTTAGTTTTTCTACACAAATTAAGAAAATGACCAAATTTCACCAATTTTACAAAATTTTCATTACAATATGGGATAAATTTCTCAGATTGTCTCTCACTTAGTAATAATGCTTAATAATGTCCTTTCGCTTTAATTTGTAATAGTAATATCCTCCAACTTTTAATTCATATAACAAAATGTCACTCTTATCAATATTTATTTTTACATATTATCTTTAATGACTAAGTACTACATCAAAAACTACATAAAATATATTTGATAATTATATATAACATTTGCTTACATAAAATACATAATTTTTTATAGGAATTATGCTTAAATAATTTTTTTTTCTTTTTTTATATTTCAGTTATTTTGATAAGGTGATACGTAGTATGATAATTACACAATAAAATGAATTAAAAAAAAGCATATAAGCACAATTACATAAGGGCAAAAAAAAATCATTTAAATACATTTCTTTTAAAAAAAATGTATTTCATATAGGTGGACGCTTAGTCATCAAACATATTTCATGTAAGTGGTGATATGACACATAATCATTAAAGTAACTTGTAAATCTATAAAAACAAGTAAAAAGATTATTTCTATAACATGAATTAAAGTTGAAGAATACTAGTGTTACAAATTAAAATTAAGGGATATAATATATTAAAATAAGTTGAGAGACAGTCGATACAATTTATTTTTGCAATTTACCATAAAATTCTTTTGAAAATGCTAAAAAAAAAGAATATGTAAGTTCAATGAATGAGGGTAAAATGGAAAATATACATTAAATACTTTGGCAATATTTGAATTGATGGATTTGGAATAAAAAAAATTAGAACAGTTTATAGATTTGTGCTAAATTTATCGTTTGACTACTTAAAAATGTCAAAATTCATAAATTTTGGAAAATCTCTCCCCCACTTTTGAAGGTTTTGATTCCCCACATTATAGGTACAAAAGCCCAAAATCCACCATTGTTGTCATATTTTTTTATTCAAAAATTCTTTATCTCCAAAACTATCCTTAAATCTAAAAATACAACAAAAATCATTTCTCATTTTTTTATTTTTACTTATTTTATCTATATTGGTTTAAATATGAAAATTTTAAAAATATTAATGAGTTTCTTCTAAAAAGAAAAAAACATTAATAGATTAATTTATTCTTAAGCATAGTACATATAATAAGTTTATACTTGTAACATATTTTAAATTTGATAACAATGATAATTTCATCAATTGCATTTTTTAGAAAATTTTATTTTAAATTATATTATTTTACAATTCAATATAAATGTGATATAAAGGACTAGAAAATGTTTAATTAATGATAAATTACTAATATTTAGTAAAAGGTAAAATTAATTATTAATTATTAAATTCAATGATTGTTGTTATTGAACTTAATATGAGTGCAAAAAAAATTACATTATCAATCTAAGGATTTTATATTCAAAGCAAACCATAAAATTCTTATAATTTATGGATGTTAAAATCCCTCCAACAAAGAAGGCCAATTTATTTATTTTTGGAAATAAAAATTTGAAGTGAAAAAAAAAAAATTCCAAAATCGACATTATAAAGTGAAATGGAGAGAATATAATACTAGTTTATTTAATGACAGTGAGGTTTTTTATTTAATGGTTACTTGGAGAACTTATATATCAAATCATAGCTTAAGGAGAAAGAAAATATTAAAATATCCATTTATTTTTTTTTTTATTTTGATGTTCTGTCTCATGTCACTAACTAATGGAAACTGTTGCATTCAATTATCAACTGTTTTTAGCATTTCTTATAAAAATTTAAACGTTAGCATAAAATTATGAAGTTTTCATAATAAGGAATCGAACATTGACAATTGTCAAGTTGTGCATTGATTTTAATCCCCGTAACGAAAAACAAAATTGGAGATGAAATTTATTAAGCCAATCCAACAAGCAGCCTTCTACCTCAAGTCATTGTTTTATTTCTATATTTATCATCCACATTTTTTTTCTTGTTAATCGACCCTTACCAACAACCCAATTCGATTTTTATTTGTATTGCTTCTAGATCTCGCTAGTGAAACTAGCCAATGAATTCAAGACAAGATTGAACAAAATAATTAGAAGAAAGTTTAAGTCCATGGAAAATGGACAAATAGTCAAGTTTAATATTCGTATGTGAGAATTTGTCAAATGACCAAAACTCAGCAATTCCTCTGTTTTTTCTTTTCATTTAAAAAATGAATCTCCGTGTTGATTTCATTAATCTCCATTTCCAATATATTCTATTTCTGATGACGAATTTGCTTATATGACCAAAATTTATATAATTTCTCGCACTTCCTATGCCTCTATAAAATGGTCACCCCAAGTAATCAAGCTGGCAGTGCAGCTACAGAAAGCGTTCAAAACCCAAGAATTTCAAGCTGGTAGCAGAACAAAAAACATGGCCAAAATAATAGGTATAGCCATTTTAGCCATTGCAGTTGCTTCCCTTGCGCACTCAACTGCGGCAAAAACACTTGTAGTTGGTGATCGGCTAGGCTGGCTAGTGCCTCCTGGCGGTGACCTTGCTTATGCTACTTGGGCAGCCATTAACACCTTCACCGTCGACGATGTTCTCCGTATGTATACGTAATTAATGCTCTCTCAGCTATATGCATTTATTTTTTAGTTTTTTCAGAGAAATACTTGATTAAAAAATGTTTATGAATAAATTTACGCACCAATTCAATTACAAGCAGACGTGTGTACGAAATAGTTATTATTTTACATATATTGCGATTAAATAGACTTCTTAATTTATTTGAAGACCGAATTTAGGTAGGAAAAATCTTTTTCTTTTTCTTTTTGTGACTAAGCCTTTTTTCCTTTTTTTTTGGGGGTCAAATTTCAGTGTTCAATTTCAAAACTGGACTGCAAGATGTGGCTAGAGTAACAAAGGAAGCATACCTAACCTGTAACTCGACAAATCCGATCTCTCTTGAAACGACTGGTCCAGCAAATTTCACCTTAAATGCCTCTGGTGAATACTTCTTTATCTGTACATTGGACAAACACTGCCCATTAGGCCAAAGGCTAGCTATCTATGTAACTGCCTCTGACGCCTCTCCTAGTCCTTCTCCTCATCCTCATCATCCACCTGTGGCTCCTTCGCCGGTCCCGCCTCGAGCCCCAGTGACTTACACCGTCGGTGATGGGTTGGGTTGGCTTGTCCCTCCTGGTGGTGCACTTGCCTACATGGCTTGGGCCTATAACAAGACCTTCATCGTTGGAGACACTTTAGGTAAAGTACTCAATGCTGCAATTTTTTTTTCTTTTTTTTGTTGATTATAAATAAATCCTCCAACCTGTTCTCAAAAATCTATTTATCACCCTATATTTTTTAATGACCCATTTAATATCTGAATTTATTTAAAATGATCCATTAAATATTCTATATTTTTTCCTATGACACATTTCAACATTTTAAATTTATTTAAAGTAACCCATAAAATACCTAAATTTGTTTGAAATGACTCTTTAGACATTTAAACTTAATTAAACAAAAAATTCATATTCCCGCTGTCATGTATCTTTAAACAAGCATTTTTCTAAAATAAATTTAAATGTTTAATTAGTCACTTGAAAAGTATAAAATATCATACGACACTTAGGATCCGTTTGACAAAAGCGCTTTTGGAGAAAAAATTTATTTTTAAATTTTTTGAATTTTAAAAATTATTTTTGGAGATAAGCAGTTAAATAGATATTTTTTTCAAAAGCAAATTTGAGAAAAACAGTTTATAAAAAATTAAAAAATCAGTCAATTAAATCAAAAAAATTATAAATCTCCTTTTTGGATATCTAATAGCAATTTCAAACACCACTTAGAGATAAATTAAAAAGCATATTTATATATTAAGTTTTTTTTCCTCGTTGGTAAATGATATTCTGGTTTTGGGAAATTGAATGAGATTTCGAATATTGCTGCAGTGTTCAATTTTGTGAATGGGTTGCAAGATGTTGCCCTGGTGAGCAAGGATGCCCATGAGAGCTGCAACACCAATAGCACCATCCATATTTGGTCCACTAGCCCTGCAAAGATCGCACTCAATGCTACTGGTGACTATTTCTTCACTTCAAACTATCCAAAGCACTGCGACTTGGGTCAACAGCTAGCTATTAGGGTGGTGGCCACCACCAGTTCTGGTGGCGCTACACCTTCTTCTATCGCCAATCCTCCATCAAGCAGCAGCAGCGCCATCAGCCCTGTCGCAGAGGGCCCCGAAGGCAGTGTGCCTAGTGCACCTCCCCCAATCAGTTCAGCTCCATCTGGGGTTATTGCTGGATTTTCTGTTACCCTTTTCTCCATTGCCATCGCTTTGTTTTAGACTCAGCTATACCTATCTATAGCATTTATTTTCTCATGTGATTATATTTTTGTTGAGTTGACCATGTCCCCATTTGGTCTCTGATTGTATTTCATCCCATTATATGTGATATTGATTATTCTTTTTGTGATATATATGGATATATAGTTTATTTTTGTTGTATGTATTTGGATTATCTTACCAATGCCTCCTCTTTAATTACTATAGAAAGTTTTAAAAGTACTAATCATGCATATTAGATAATTTTTATTTAGATCTAATTTATAATTTTCTTCATCGATAGAATCATAGTTAGAATGTCATCTAGTTTCATTTTTCTTCACATAGCATTTCATGATTTAAATTTATAATCATATCTTAGTATTAATCATAATTTGTTTAAATTACTTTAAATGCTTTTATTTTTGCTAATTTTGGCAATTGATAAGTAAACATTAAATAAAATTATTGTAGAATTTCATTCTTCTTCTAATGATTCTAAGAAAAAGCATGGAAAACAAAAATTTATAATCTCAACTCTGTTAGGAAATAAAAAAAAAAAAATTATTCTGAAATGTCCTTCGTAATTGGCAGGTTTATATTGTATTGTATCCTGTTTAGTATAGAATTCCTTTCCTAATGCACATATACTGTGTATAAATATTATGATTACAATCAATGAAAGCTAAGCTAAGTATTCCTTTACAACTCGTTTGGTTCACTGATTATTTAAATCTTATGATTAGCGTTAATATTATGTTTAGTTAACCTACAGAATTAGTTAAGTTAACTATTGTTTGTAGAAATATTTTATTCATAGTGTTAACTAATCCAAATTTGTAATCTTATATTTGCTACGAAAAAAATAAATTAGTAAAAAAAAATAAATTACTTAAATATTCTTTGTTATATATTTAAAAATGTCGAGCTCCTATTTTTTTATTCATTATTCTCAATATTTGTTCTCAATTTTCTTTACAATGATTTTAGGTTTGGGTTGAATTACTACTTTTTCTATATATATATATTTGGTAATATTATTTTTTATGTTACATGTTATCACTTTTGTTTTCCAATTTGGATTGATTTCAATCTTTTAGTTTATGGCTTTGTGCAGATATCTTAGCTTATATAGATATGAAAGACAAAAAATGTAAATTTATACATTTCATAATTATTCACCATATGAAAAAAAAATTGATATTTTATTGGGTCTTTTTAGTCTAATTAAGCAAAAAAAAAAATGACAAAGACGTAAAAGTGATTAAACCTTTTGGTTGATTTTAATCTTTTGGTTGGTGACTTTGTGCAGTTATCTTAGTTTGCATGGATATAAAAGATAAAAAATGTAAACTTATACATCTCGTAATTATTCACCATATGAAAAAAGAAAAAAATCAATTTTTTGTTGGGTCTATTTAGTCTAATGAAGTAAAAAAAAATAGTGATTAAAAAAGTGAATGTTAAATCCTAGTTATAAAAGTTTTATTTCTTTTCATAAACAAATATCTTTAAAATAATATATTAAAAAATTAAAAAAATTGAATTATATAAAAATAAGTAAGTTTATGAAAGTAGAGGTGACTAACTAAGAAATTTCTTTCTACGAAAACTATTTTTGAGAAAAAAAGATAAAAACAAGACTAATTTAGGATTTATAATTTTATAAATATAGGGATTAGTAATCCCATTAGAAAATGATTAGTAAAGACGTGAGAGATGTGTATTAGTTAAAACTCATTCTATAGGTTTAGTAAGCCTTTGGGATTATAAAGTCAAACTTAAATTTTTGAACCAAACATATAATTAGTGACTAATCCTATAGCTTAACTAAGCAATTTCATGTACCAAACAAGTTGTTATAGTATTAGAGCAAACTGTTTTAACCCTAGTTTTGCTTTCTAAGTGTCATTCCCCATGAAAACAAATAAACAACCCTAACTATACCGTTGAATGCTACAAGTTATTTTATGGAAAACTGATTAAATTAAAATATTTCATATTTAAAATTTGTTTAACATAATTATGCATTTAAAACATCAAAATCTATCATAATATTAAGATCCTGATCTAATGATCGATAATAATACAAAATATGTTTATGACTTTATTAGGCTTATTTTATAAATACATCATAATATTTATCATTACATGTTCTTAAAACCAAAGATATATAAAATAAAAACCCACAATCTCATGACATAAACAAGAATACATAATATACCAAGAATACAAACACGCCTCAAATTAGGTGCACTCTGACTAATTTCTGGGGGTTTGCGATTCTTTCAGTCAACTCATGTCTACCGGCTCTAAACTTGCGTGTAGAAAATTCACACGCTAAGTAAACTAAAATTTAGTGGTACATATGTTCATAAATATTTTACATTTAAATAATATAATACAATATCATGTCATTCACCTTATGATCATACTAACATATCTATACACTCTAGCCATTATAGCCCACATGTCTATCTTATTATGCATTCTAAAATCATACATTCTAGTCATTTTATGCTTTAATATCATACCAACATGTCTATCTTAATATAGATATATACTATAAAATCCATGTATACTATGCACATATAAATATATCACAATTGCTAAATGCAATATCAATTACCTGATATTAGCATTACATTACCACATATTGCAATAACCAATACATTTTATTACTTTTAGTTAGCCCAATGCTCTCTAAGCTTTTGTTATTATATTTGTATCTACCCTAAAATTTTAAGTTTGACTATTCAAATATGGGACATGAGACAGGGATGCTCAACAACTTGAGCTTCGAACACTTGGAAGGTTTTCTCGGCTACATTGTAGGTTATTACATTTATTAGTATCAGAGCATTCATGCAAAATCTCTAAAGATTAACCAGTGTTAATCACTTTTATCAACACTTTCATATATATATATATCTTGTCTGCAACATGTTTAAACAACATTTAAATGATCAAATATGTTTCTAGGTCGTTTTAAGCCATAACATATTTCATATGTCATTTAACACTTAAAACTATACGACCATGTTATTAATCAACCATAACATATTATTTTACGATTCTTTCACATTTATAGAATACGAAACACATCAAGATGCATGGAAAACGAATTAATATGTCTATTTGTACATACCTTTTTACCAAAATAGATCCTTAACTAATTTTTCAAGTTGTTCAAGCTTGTTTTTCCCTTTGTGATGTATTCATTTGCTCACTAGCCAAACCTATCATCACAAAAACATTCATATCAGAACCAAATAAATATAAACGATGAAAACAATGCTAAAAATTGAGTTCTACCTCAATCTTGGTAACTCACTCAAACTTTTATATTTCTTGAGCTTTTCAAGCTTCAATGGTGTTTTATGGTTAAGAGGAATGGCGAGGATGACAAGAAGTCTCTGAGTGTGTTAGAGGGTGATCGAGGAATGGAGAGGATGACAAGAAGTATCTGAGTGTGTTAAAGGGTGATTCGGGGCAGTGGAGATGATTTAAAGCAAGATAAGATGCATAGGAAAAAGAAAAATGCAGCTACTTATGGTCAACCAACTTGCATTCACAGGCGTGACATTTATCTTCACGGCATGAAATGTAACACCACATCTTATGCATTTGAGTATAACCTATCCCTGTATCAAGTAATCATACATGGCATACTGAAAAGGTAAAATACCCTGTTAACAATAGTAGTAAAATATTTTTTCATATCCTGTAATATAATTCAATGACTTTGCAAATCTCATATCCTATAATGTCATTCAATGACTTGCAAGTCTCATATCCTGTAATATTATTCCTGACTTTGTAAAGTTAACATTAAAAACCACAATACGATATATCACATATATTAAAACATAAACTTTTCATCCGAAGGATTATGAGTTGTTTCCATTTATACATTTCAAAACTAATCTAGAGTGATAATACATATTCAAGCATATAAGTCCAAAATACAGATGACATATTTTCATGTTTGTGTGGAATGCAAGGAGAGAGAGTGATGAGGCTCGGCCAGTGACCTGTGCTCCATGTCTTCTATACACTACTCAAAATGAGCTATCACTTTTCTTTACCTGAAAAATGATGCAAATTGATGAGTTGTGGCTCAGTGAGAATAACCATCCAATGAGCTCTAAAGTACCAAACAACTCATAGTAATAAATCACAAATCCAATATATACCATGTATTCCATTCCATTCATCAGTATCATATAAGTATCAGTAAAGTTGACACATATAATCATTACTCTTTATGTATGCAAATGCTTTGCTTATTTCATTTTGTTGTGACTAAGTTAAACAGACATTGCCCCGGGTTTCCATGTGAACATTTGCATTTGCATTTACATTTGCTAGCTAGCTTGATCATTTGTTTCATTTGCACATTTGTTGGGTCATAGGCCTCTTCTTTTGCTTTACAATATCGATTAACTATTCACAACATCTTTTTAGTCCATATGCATATGCACTTGTATTTAAGCATCAATCAACCATTGTATCTTATAACATATAATATACATATATCACATATATACCTCAAATGCCACACATATACCATGTATATATATCACATATGTCAAATATATACTTCAAATATACCATAAGTATACCATTTATATGTACCACAATGTCACAAATTATCCATCATTACATTATCAAGGACCAATCATGACAATCATATGAATCACATAGCAAGAAATATTCATTTGCACTAAAGCATTCAATCGATAATTAGACTCACCATTCTCCTTTGATTCCGACCCCTAACTTATTGTCTATCCGCTCCTTGTGGGTCTCCAATATGTTGCGAGCCTAATATAAAAATATAATCAATTAACTCATGATTAGAGAGACTTAATGTGGCTTAAACAAATTAATATGCATTGTTCATGTCAATGGTTAAGATTTTTCCTATGAGGCAGTGTGACCTTAGGGGACTGTTTAGCCTATAACTTTTTCTATACTTGATCAATTAATCGGATTATTATTTCTAATTAAAACTAACATATAATTACATAATATATTAAAATTTCAGACCAATTGGATCATTGTACAATATTTTGTGGAATTTCTAAGTGTGTTTTGTGTTCTGCCTTATTTTCTGCCTTTAGGCAGTTTCAGGGTACTCATTTGGGTTCATCATACCTTATAATATATAAGTCCTATTTTAATGAAAATTTATAGAAACTTATATGGGTTCATATGGAACATTTTTTATGTTTACAAATTGTATCAATTATGTCTCTAATGTGTTCAAAATATAACGAACATTTTACTGGTCTAGAATAGAATTGGCTTCCGGACCAGTATGGCTTCCAAAGGCCATAACTTAGTCTATTCATAACCAATGAAGCAGAAATTAGTACCAAAATTTAGCTAAGACATATATATATATAACTGTTAGGTTTTGATCATTTACATAATCTAACTATAACAAGCTCAAATTAGCCAAAAACTTTGCTGGATCTTCCCAGGGCACTCAGTAGGCAGTTCAAACCGTGGAATAGTCATGGTTCCATTCACCATAACGCAACATTTAAAAGTCCTATTAACCTGAAATTTGGTATACCGATTCAATACACATATATCTACAACTTTGATGTTTTGAGATACTTCAAATAATGGCTTTAACATATTCTAAATTAAACAACACAGTAGCTAACTTGGTTAGGGTTCACACCCTGATCAGTTTCATTAAAGAGAGCATATCTCTTCATATACATAACATCTTGCAAACCTGTTTATATATCCATAAATATAAGACATAAAGGAACAACTTTTGTGTTTTAAACTATTCCAGAATCAATTTCTATGTGCATCAAAATCTGGGTGCAATTTAGTGCCTAATATTGAACCTAAGCAACTCAAATCAATCCTATAGCAATAAGAATTGATTACTTACCAAGAACAACCTTTCAAGGGATCAATTAGCTTCAAAAACCAAGTGAAACAAGGAAGAATTGAATTCTGAAATGGAGGAAAATGAAGAAGAAGTCGGGCTGGAGAAGAAGGCAGAAATGGGGAAGAAAGGTGAAGATAAAGCCAACTTGTTTTTTGTCATTTCTCTTTTTCTCTTCTTCTCTTCTCTTTTCTCTTCTCAGTTCTCTTTTCTCTTCTCTTCTATTTCTCTTTTGTTTCATTTTCATTTTATTTTATATTGTTATTATTATTATTTACAGATATATGTAATTCCACTAATTAACATAATAATACAACTTAATCATTTGACCCGATTTAACTAAATTAACAATGTAAATGTTTACTAATCTTAATCTAATCATTTTTCTTACTTTAATTTAGTCACCTTATTCAATCTATTTCTAATATTTTTTTATCATCATTTAGGTTATAAGAATACACGTGTGACTCAATACAATTGCCAAATACTAGGACACGTAGCTAGTGCGTGTCATAAACTTGTTCCTACGAAAATACGTATGAAATGCACGTGTTCAATTGAATTGTATGCAATATGCTTATGTTCAATGAAATGCATGTGGGGAAGGTCCATTCATGGTCGTGAAAATCCTTCATAGGCGTGAATGTTCTCTTTTCTCAAAACGATCCCGACATGTCAAAACTCTACCATTTGAACAATAACATAGCTTTTCATATGTGTGAATAACCATTTACAAGTGTGAAAACTTTCCATTTCACAAATTTAAACCTAAACTTAAACACACCTTAATCCCAATCTTCCCTTCTTTAAACACATAACACATAGGCTCTACTTTATGGGCATTACAATTCTCTCCCCATTAAATAAATTTCATCCTGAAATGTAATTGTTATGTCAGATTGAAACAACTGAGGGTACTGAGCTGTCATCATATCCTCGCTTTCCCATATCGCTTCTTTGATAATGTGATTCTTTCATAACACTTTAACTAGTGTTATTTCCTTGTTTTTCAATTCCATAACTTTTGGAGCTAAAACGTCTATTGGTTCTTCCTTATATGATAAGTCTGGTATAACCTCGATACTTTCGATTGGAATGATGTGAGAAGGATCCAACATGTACCTCCTCAATATAGATACATGAAAAATAATTTATATTTTGCTTAACTCTGGTGGTAATGTTAGTCTGTAAGCAACTAGTGCAATGTCCTCTCTCCTAACCAGAATTAACCAGACTAAATGAATGGGTGCTACAAAAAACTGTGAGCGAAAAACTTGTGAAACTAAAAAAAATTTCTTTGGAAAACTCTTTTTCATAAACACTTCATTTTCATATAAAACCATATTACAACATCTCTTATATAAAATCATCCATAGAGAAAAATTTTGATCCAATAGAAATATCATCATATATATAAAAGAAATAACATATTTAGGGCTCAGAAGGCCCGATATTTACAAAAATGCATGTCTTTACAAAAGCTACAAATATATATGCAAATACAAGAAATGTATGCAAGCAAATAACCTAAATCCCTATGCCATGAACAAAATATGACATATAGTATCATCGACCCGTGTTGGGTCTAAACTTTGTCTCTAATGTTGGGCTAACTTCTCTTGTTCAACTTCCACTTTATCTATAAGGCTTTAACCTGTGTGGAAAAATACCCGGATGCTAAGCTACTGAAAGCTTAGTGCTATATATATGCATAAAATTTTACATGCAATCATACATTAAACAATTCATGGCAATATATAAAACATCATGACATGGAAATGAATTCATACTATCATGTAGATACCTTACCTTATGGGATAAACTAACTCATTGAACATTGAATTATACGAAAAATGACATATAATTCCTTTTTAATAACATATAATATATTAATTGTGTATTCTTGTATACTTGTATTTTTTATCCTTTTTTTCATTTCATTATGCTCTGAAGTCACCTTGATATGATATGATTGATTGATTGATTGTCCAACAAATTTTAATATGGACTATTCGGATATGAGATGTGAATAGGGGCGCTCTCTGAGTTTAAACCACCCTACAACTATCTATAATCATATTTGTCAGTCGAGGCATCTCAATCAATGGTGCTCCCAGATCTTAAGCTACATTGATGAATATAAACATATATGTCAATTGAGGCATCTCAGTCAATGGTGCTCTCAGAGCTTAAGACATATTGACGAGTATAGAACCATTTTATCATAATCACTAGGTACTGAACCCCCTTAATGGCATGCCACCTATCCTACTTCTAGTTCTAATATGGAGCCTGAGCTTTACCATATTATCTTATTATACTTCATTAAGACATTTATATCTTATAACATATATATTTTGCTCATATATAAACTCATTATGTCACGTTTATATTCTGATCTTCAAAGTAGCATACTTAAAACATATCATATAGAAAGCATGTGCAAAACCATTGCATTATAACTGTTAAGAATACAACATATCTCATTTTAACAAGTTTCATAGGCGTGAACTATGTGTTCACAATCGTGAAGGTTTATTCACGGGCACCCCTACCCATGAATCAAACCGTGAACTAAATCATGAAGCTTCTATCCATTTTGTGCATATTCTTTATGGTTTGAAGAAATAGTCACGAGCGTTATCTTGTTCGTGGGATGATATTAACAGTCATAAACACTTAGTCATGAGCGTGAATCTGAAATTTTCAGCAGTTAACAAAATTAAAGATAAACAATCATTTATATGCAAGACTCTAAGGATTGTCCCATGACAACATTTTCCTATCAACATTTTTATCACATCATGCATTATCGTGCTAAATCATCAATTAAACTCAAGAGAACACATAATCATTCAATTTCCTTTTTTCATACTCATTATACATATTAACAATCATCTATGATCCAATGTGCATTAATGCATCATTAATTGCTTCTTTTAATCACTTAAGCCATTATTAATCAATATACTCATAAATACACATTTAGCACATTTATTACACTCCACAACATGACATCATTAATAACTCTTATCAAGTATACTTAACATTCAATTCTTGTAATATCATGACATTAATTACTTCCTTTAAACTCATTATAAACAATAGTTAGCATTTAAGTCATTCAAGGAATTTAATTGTAGCATCCGCTGATACAGCCGAAAATCTTCACCAATTGTATCGATGGACGTCACAGTAGTATTTTGCAAAAAAACTCATTTAATTAAAACTTTCACATTTAAAATATATTTAAATATCATAATGCAATTAATGCATAAAAGCGTCATAAATAAAATCTCGATCTAATGATCGATGTTATAATATAAAATATATTTTCGATTTCACTAGCCTCATATTATAAAAATACATTATAAGATAATATTACATGTTCTTAAAAGCAAAAGACATGTAAAACGTTATCCCAAAATATCTCATGACATAACTAAAATATAAATATGCCATGAATGTACACACCCTAATTGGGTGCTATTTGATTGAGCTTTGGTGGCTTGCTACTCTATCAGTTAACTCTTGTCTACCAGCTCTAAACTTGCGTGCAAAAAACCCACATGTTAAGCAAACTAATTCTTAGTGTTATATTTGTGCATAAATATTCTACATTTAACTCATGTCATACCATATCATGCAATTTATCTCATGATCATTCCTGTAATCATACATTCTAGTTGTTTCATGCATCAATTCAAGTTCACATGTCTATTAATACCATGGACATCATATAGTAAAACCATGTATATTATACACATATACATATTTAATACATCATATGTCTGATATCATTATCAACAAATACATGTCTATAAAGGTTTTCATCTAAACTTTCAACCAATATATTTTATTTCATTCAGCCCCATACTCTCTATGCTTAACTATCTGGATGTGGGACATAAGTCAGGGGCGCTCATAGCCGAGGTTAAGCCACCCAACTTACAACCTGTAACCGCTCACACCTAGCTTCTCAATCTAATGGCGCTCCATAATCCGAGCTTAAGTCACATTGATTGAGTATAATAACATTCGTTAGCATATACAAGATTAATTGCTCATAATACCTAAGTCACCTTGTCCTCATATAAAAGTATCTCATACAGTACCATTTACCTTTCTCAATAGTATACCATTTATCCTATATCAAGTCTAAACCTAGAGAACCAGACTTTTTATCTCATAACCATTTATCTTTCGATTCATCTTAAAACACATGTTATTACTAACATTCACTTTATCACATGTTATTACCGACATTTACTTTTCCATTTATGCATTATCATATCCAATACATAAATATCATATCATGTTATTCACACGTTATTTACCATGTATACATACATTTATAACATGCATTAAGCCAACCCATCACCATAGATCATAATATAAACTGTATACATTTTATACTCAAATAGTTTCATGGTCGTGAAGGAACCTTTCACGGTTACCTTACCCTCAATCCATCACGTGAATCACCATATAATTATCACAAGTGTGAATTACTTATTCATGACAGTGACACTAACCCATGAAATTTTGGTTTCATGAAATTCATACTAGCTCGACATTCATGGTTGTGACATCCTTGTTCATAGGTATGAATCATACATTTCCAGCAAACTCAAAACAAAACACATCATGTATTTCATGCAAAATCTCTAAGATTAACCAGTGTTAATCACTTCTATCAATACTTACATATTCATACTATGTTTGCAACATGTATTAACCAAATTTAACTCATCAAATTCATTATTATGTCATATCAAGTCATGACATAACACATTTTCCATTTTAACACATAATCCATACATTCATGTTATTTGTTAACCATAACATGTCTTTTTTCCATTCATTCACATTTCCAGAAGCATAACATACATTAATATGCATGAAAATTGAATTAATATGCTCACATGTGCATACCTTTCTCCAAAATGGAGCCTCATCTATCCCTTCAAGCTTTTTAAGCTTGATTTCCTCTTTATGATATATTTCCTTGCACTCTAGCTGAATCTAACATTACAAATATGTTCTTATTATAACATTATAACTATAAACAACCTAAAACAAACCCTAATAACAGAGTTCGACCTCAAATTTGGCAAAACTTTAGTAAAACTCCATATTTCTCAAGCTTCCAAGCTCAACAATGGTGTTTAGGGTTTTTTGAATGTGAAGAAGATGACTAACAAGTCTTGGTGTGTGTCAAAAGATGATTAGGGGTGGTGGAAATGATTTTAAAGTAGGATTTGGTGCAAAGGGAAGAAAAAAAGTACAATTAGTCATGGCCAATCGACTTGTATTTCACATGCGTGACTCTACCTTTCACAGCCATTAATAAATCATTCACAAGAAAGTTCTCTCTTCACAAACACTCTCACCATGTCTAAAACTCTATTTTTTGAACCACAACATGACATTTCACGAGCATGAATAAATATTCATGGGCGTGAAAACTTTCCTTTTTAAAATTTTAATTTAGACTTTAACACGCATTAAACCCCATATTTGCCCACTCTAAACATGTATATGACTTATATGCCCCATTGTTATGGGTGTTACATTAACACATACAACATGACAAAATTGGAATTTAAATGCATATATATACATACCTCTAATAGAGCCTCAAAAACCAAACTTCTCTTAAACTTGCTTATCCTTTGATGGATTTCACCACCACCTCTTTCAACTTCTTTCACATATAACACATTTATATCAAATCTATAACCCATACACTTAACCTTTAAATCCATAAAGATAAAATCCATAACATTAACCCTCTTATATAACTTTAATCTCATAAAACTTTTTGACCTTTATCAAGCTTAAAGAAAGGTCTATAAACATAAAAACTCATGTTCAACCGAAATTCTAACCCATATGGAAATGGATTTCTACCATAATGGGTTCCATATAGAAAAAGGTTATGAAAGCTTGTAAAATAAAGGAAAATGTGATTCCTTACCACAATTAAAGAAAACACAATTAGGATGGAAGATTCAACTCCCTTCTTCTTCTTATGGTTCGGCCTCTTCAAAAACGCCTCTTCTTTATGCTTCTCTCTCACAATAACTTGTTTAAACTTTGATCTTTGGTGTTGGTTTAGTGTTTAAGGTATAGAAATCAAAGAAAACATGAGACTTGGTCTCAGATAATAAGAACATTCGAGTTTTAGGGTTTACTTTTCGATTTGGTTTGTGAGAGAAAGAAAGAACAACTGTTGGAATTTTATATCTAACGATGTTAACAGGTGTCAGAACCACTGTCATAGCTATGAATAAACTTAAACCTAGAATTCTATCTCGCGATGGTTCACGATCACAAAAGCATTGTCACGAGGGTGAATAATGTGACATTTATTTTTCTTTTTTCTTTTCAAATCTCTCCATATATCCTAACTCTTAAACACATACTTAATTTTTTTAATCCTACTTATTTACTAGGCACTAATTACAAGCATTATAACTGGTTTGATCCTTTCAAGGATCTCATAAGGTCCAATCAATGTATGACTCAATTTTCCATTCTTTTTGAACTGAAGAAATTTTTTCCATTGAGAGACTTTAAGAAATACTTTTTCTCCCACTATGTACTCATTATTTCTCCTCTTGAGAATTGTGTATGACCTTTGCCTATCTGAAGCTGCTTTTAAACGATCCTGAATGATCTTTACTTTTTTTTTTTTTATCTCTTGCACTAATTCTTCCGCTAAGCTCTGTCCGACATAATGGTGTCTGACACCTTCTATTATAAAGTGTCTTATAGAGAGCCATTTGAATGCTTGATTGACAATTGTTGTTATAGAAAAACTCCATTAATGGTAAATATCTCTTCCAACTACCCTCAAACTCTATAACACAACTTCTCACTATGTCTTATAGGCCTCTTCTTTTGTTTTACAATGCCGATTAACTAATCACAATGCCTTTTAAGTCATTATGCATATGCATTTGAAACTAAGCATTCACCATCCATTATGTCTCTATTACATATACCTCATATATACTATACATATACCATATATATTGTATATATCAAACATATACCTCAAATATACCATACATATACTGCTTATATACCATATATGTCACAAATATTCATAATCTCATCATTAAGGTCAAATCAGGGCAATCATATGAATCACATAATCATAATTTATTTTGCATATCACATAGCAAGCAATGTTTATGTGTACTAAAGAAATCACTTGATAATTAGACTCACCTTTTTTTCTTTGATTCTGACCCTTAACTTATTGTCTGCCTCATTCTTGTGTATCTCTAATTTGTCTTGAACCTAATATTGAAATATAATTGGTTAATTTATGACTAGAAAAACTTAATGTGGCTTAAACAAATTAATATGCATTGTTCATATCAATAGTTACGATTTTTCTTATGAGACAGTGTGACCTTATGGAACTGTTTAGCCTATATATTTTTATATACTTAACCAATTAATCTGATTCTTATTCCAAATTAAAATTAACATATAATTATGTAATATATTAAAATTTCATATCAATTGGAGTATTGTATAAGTTTTGGTGGAATTTCCAATTGTGTTATGTTTTTTGCCCTATTTTCTGCCTTTAAGCAGTTTCAGGGTACCAACTTAAGTTTATCATAACTTACGATATATAATTCATATTGTAATGAAAATTTACATAAAATTATGTGGGTTCAAATGGAATATTTTTTATGTTTACAACTTTTATCAATCATGTCTCTAAAGCCCTTAAATTATAAGCAATATTTTACTAGTCCAAAATAGAGTTGTCTTCCAGGCTAGTATGAACTGTAAAAGCCATACCTTACTCTATATATAACATATTATGGTGACATTAGTACCTAAATTTAGATAAGACATATGCCTATAAATTTCATGTTTTGATAATTTATATAATCTATCTGTAAGGAGCTCAAAATAATTAAATAATATTTTAGACCTATACAGGGCACTAAGCAATTAACTCAAATTATAGAACAGTCATGGTTCTATTCACAATAACTGCAAATCCACAAGATACATGAACCTAAAATTTGGTATAAATATACATAACAAATATATCTACAACTTTTATGTTTTGATATACTTCAAATAATGACTTTATCATATTCAAAACCAACAAACACAGTAGCTAATTCAGCTAGGGTTTGCATCCGAACCATTTTCAATCAAGAAAGGGTTTCTCTTAATATACACCATATATTGCAAAAAATTTTATATATCCATAAATGAACACTTTTATGTTTTAAACTTTTCCGAATTCGATCTCAAAGATCATCAAAACCATGGTACAAAACACAACCTATTTATTAACTCTAAACACCATAATCACGATTAACACAAAATAAATATTTACTCACCTATAATCACCCTTAGCTAACCTTGTTGCTGTAATTTTTGGAGTGAAAGAGGGAAGAAAAGTTGGCTGGAACTTCAAAAAAATGGACTGAAGGAATGAAGCAAAGAAGAAGAAGAAGAAGTGTTGGTAGAAAAATAAGAAACTTTGACTTTGACTGAGCCAACTTTTTTCCTTTTTTTTTGGTGCTGTCCGTTTCTCTCTTTTCCTTTTTTTTAAATTTATTATTATTATTATTATTATTATTATTATTATTATTATTATTATTATTATTATCATCATCATCATCATCATCATCATCATCATACATATACATACGTCCATGTATACATATGTATATTTATCCCATTTTACTAACCAATATAAAATATAATTTAATCACTTATTTTAATTTAATTAAATTAATCATGTTAAATTTTTATTAATTCAATCTAGTCTCTTTATTCACTTAAATATTAATTTCATATCATTTTCATCTATATTATAAAACAGACACGTGCACTTTTATACAATTGTAAAATACTTGAAAATAAACTAAGTGTATATCATGAATTTATTTAAATAAAAATGCATATTATGCATGTGTTCAAGTGATGTATATGCAAAATGCATATGCCTAAATGAGATGCTGCAGAAATGCATATAGGAAAAGTCGAGTATGTTACATCTAACAACTCTTGCATATGTGCCTTTAATTCTTTTAACTTTGAAGGTGCCATTATCTATGTTACAATTGATATCGGAGCTGTACCTGGTACAAGCTCTATAGAGAATTTTATTTCCTTGTCTGAAGGTAATCCTAGTAAATCATCAGGAAATACCTTTGGATATTCCCTCATTATTGGAAAATCCTGCAAATCTGGTCCTTTCTTTCTCGTATCAATCATATGTGCTATGTAAGTCTCACATCCCTTTCTAATCATCTTTTAAGCCTTGATCATGGAAATGACTTAGGCTGGTTATGGAAATTTCTCACCTTACACTACTATCTCATCTCGTTGTGAGGTCTTAAGAATCAACTTCTTAAACTCACAATTCACTATCACTTCATGTCAAGAAAGTCAATCCATCCCTAAAATAGTATCAAACTCATGTAACGACAACTCAATTAAGTCCGCAAAAAAGTCTCTTCCATGTACGACCAACGGATAATCCTTACACACCCGATTCACAATTACACTGTGACTTGGAGGATTCATTACTTTAATCTCATATTCTAAGTTATCAACTATCATATTGTGCTGACTAGGTATTCTTGTGCAAACATATGAGTGTGTAGATCTAGGATCTATCAAAACACGTAAACATAAGCCATGAAGAGAAAATGTACCCATAATAACATCAGTGGCCTCGTGATCCTCCTGTGTCATCATGGCATTCGCTCTTGCTGGAGTCCTACTAGGTCCTGCTCTATTAACCATCTTTAATGCAGTCTGACTAGGCCTTGCCCAACCTCTCCAGTTCTGCTATTGATTTTGCACTAGAACCAATCCCACTGTTTATGTAGGCACTGTACTACCCAACAATGGATAATATCTCTTCAGATGATCTCGAGATTCACATTTGTAACAAGCCCTAGCGGTTACCCAACACTCACCCCAATGGATCTTGTTATGAAAAGCCCTAATTGTTTTTTTAAACCGTGACTACTTGGAGAAAAAATGACCCTTCTTGCTTGAAGTTTGTGCCATATTAGCAGACGACTTCCTGGAAGACTCATATGTTTTATTACTCTTTTTTATCTCAACACTGATAGTTATGGATACCAACTTCATAAAAGTCCTTAGTTTTTAGGGTTGTTTTAGGTTCGTTTTATGCTACAGAGTTCACTACATGATGTCTGACATGTCAACAAGTCAATGCAGAACATCAAGTACCATCAAAGCCTTTTATAGTTGAATTCCTTTGGGAGGGAACCATCCTCTAGAACCATTTCTATTGCTGTCAGTCCATAGCCACAAAACTTGAAAGGAGTTACACCAATATATGAGACTTGTCGCATGAGCCATTGTACTGCACATTTTTTTTATTTAGCCTAAAATTTTCTCATCACTTATCTATTAAACTTACATCAATTTGAAAACCAATTTGAACCAATGTTGAATGGGTGAGGACTTAATCATCACATTGATAACAGTTTAACCTAAAAGATAACTATTATTTAAACTATAATATTCTATTATGATTTGGCTATTTGTTTTTTGTTCTAGTATAACTTTAATTGTATATTCGTAGCTTGGTTTTATATTCCTACTTTGTCTTAGTTTCTTTGTTGTGCTCTACTACTCTGTACTTGTATAAATATACTTATTCAGTATAATAAAAACTATCATGTAGAGAATTTCTTACACAGTATATAGCCAAAACTCTAGTTATTTCTTTATATTCCTAACCCTTATGGTTTTTTAAGTCGTCGACATTAGTATTGTTACACTCACCCATTTTTTTCTCTTAATCTCTCCAATCAACTCCTAATAAAATTAAACTTTAGTAATTTTTTTGTTATGGAATTCTCAATTTTTGCCAATGCTTATGAGGTGTGGTTTATATCATTATATTGATAGTAGTGAACCAATCCCACCAATGCTTCTTATTGATAATCAATTTAATCTTGAATATAAGAAGTGGGTGCATGAAGATAAACTAGTTTTGAGTTGGAATGTTGCTTTTGTTTCAAAAGAATTCCTTTCTCAACTTGTAGGAGTTGATATTCCATTAATTGCATAGGAGAAATAGAATACCACTTATGATGTTGTGTCTAATCCATAGATTTTAAGACTCATCTTTATACTTTTCAACGACGTAATGATAACATTGCTACATACCTACAAAAGGCTAAAAGGTATTATCAATCAATTAGTTACGCTGAATGAATCTATTGTGTTGAATGAATCTATCTCTAATTCATAATTGATGCACTTTATGATTGTTGGCTTAGGACCTTAGTATAAAAATTTTATGTGCATTTTTCACTCACGTAATTATGATTTTTCCTTCGATACTTTAAGTGGAATGTTGCTTATTGAGGAGTGACAATTGAAAACTTAATGATAAGATAACTATTATTGCACCAAGTGCAATGTATGTGCAGCTTCAAGCTTCAGTATGTGGATAAGGAAAAAGAAGAGGAGGTTGGGGTCATGATCAGTCCAATCATTCTAAGTATTCATAACAATCGAGATCACCCTCTCCATTTTCACCTGCCATTGGCACCTATTATCAAATATTAAACCAACCTCTTTAACCTATTATTGCACCAATTATCGTAACAACTTTGGTATGCTTTAATTGCAATGGTTTTGGGCATATTTTTAAGGTTTATCCTTATCGTACTAGTAATGGAATGGTGTACTTGTCCATCCATGTTCCAATCTTGCTATTACCATATCTATCTTTCAACATTAAAGTAGTTTTTGGATAGTGGTGTTATTCACCATATTATAGAAAACTTGGATAAGCTTGCAATTCACTCATAATATATGGGTACTAAGGAGATTACTATAGGTATTGGTTCTAAACTTCCAATTACTAATGTTGGTTCTTTTCTAGTTCCTCTCTCAAATCGTAAGTTTTCTTTGGATAATGTTCATTTAGCTCATCAAAATCTTTTATCTATTAATTTCTTTGTTCAATCTAGTAATTTTTCCATTGAATTCTCTCCAAATTGATTTCTTATTAAGGATTTTATCACGTTTGTGATTTCAATTCTGATCGTAAATGCGTATTTCGGTCATTTGCACCCTAGTATAGAGGCGTATCGATCAGAGTCTAAATATAAATAAATAACTGTGAGAAAACTACTTTCATATGATAATAAAAAAATTAATATGAAAGTTTAATTGAATTGATCAATTTGTTGCAATTTCGTGATTGTCATGCAAATCAAGACAACAAATCAAACTTGAAAATATGAAATTTTCGTCTGATGATGAAAATATTATTTAAGTAAATCAAAATATAGGAAATATTATTTTAAGGCTATAGGTGAAGTTATAAAATGAGATTTTACGGTTAATGGCCCGAATTGTGGAAATAAAGTCCTTAATGTGGGTTTACAGTTTGATTTTTTTGATAAGGAGTTAGAGAGATGAGTTCACGATTGCAATGGTGCCAATGCGATCGTAATTGAATTATAAAATTTTTAAAACTGATAAATTAGAAATTGGACAGTGAAATACTTTTTACGAGTCTGATTAAGAAAAATTACTACACCTTAAAAACGCGATTTCCGCACCATGAAATTGAAAAAACTATTGCGAATTATTTTATAATTTTTGGTATATTTAATTTAATAAAATTAAATTGATTAGAGGTTGGATTTTGGAGAAATAAATTAAATCATGAATTATCTTGGAGGAAATTTTGTGATTGGTGGAAATTGGTTATAGTCAAATGGGATTAGTGTGTAATTGGACCAGTTGTCAACTTAAAAAGTTAACTAAATTTTAAGTCGCCAATAGGGTGTGAGATTAAGGGTTAATATGGATTAATTAGTTACTAATTGGGGTATAAAAGTCAAATTTGTTTAATTTATTTTCATTTTTCATAATACAAAAATCTTTATTTTCTTCTTCTTCCTTGAACGACCCACCCATGGATACTTTCCTCCATTTTCTTCCATTTCTCTATTGCAAATAATTATAATCAAGCTTTAGGGGTGGGAAGAATTTATTTGTGGGAGAAGAAAATCTAATTGGAGAAAAATGGAGTTTGGCAAAATTTTCAAGAAAATTTGAAGGTGAAAAAGTTTCCATTTCTCTGTTTTTTTTTTTCATGGTACGATGTTGTTGAGTTTGATTCCTTGATAAGTTTTCTAGAATTTGAGAAAATTTGGTGGGATTTGAAAGAACCATAAAATTAGGATTCGGTGGAAGTTTGAGAAAATTAGATAAAAATGAAAAATAAGTAAAATGAGATTTGAGGATGATAGATATGATGAAAAATTGGTGAGAATAATTTTTATGAATTTATGAGGAAATTTTAGAAAAATTTCATAATTATGGCCAAATCTTTGAAAAAAAATTATTTTGAAAGATTTGTACCTTAAAATGATGATAATGGAGCTATATAAAGTGCTTGGAAGTGAAAATTAAATTTTGGATTGAAAAAAAAAATTAATATGAATTTTGATGAAATTGGTAATGGTAAATGAAAGAATATGGGTTAAATTGATTATAGGAAATTATTTAGAACTTTTAGAGCATTTGTTGAATAAATGGAGTTTTTGAATGAAAAATGGAAATTGTGGAGAAAAATGAACATAAATTAGGGAAAATAGCTATAGAAGAGGAGAAACAAGAAAAATTAAATAAATTGAAGAGGAAATTAGAAGAAAAGAGAAAATTTTAATTAATTGGAATATTTGAAAATAATTAAAAATTTCGTGTTAGTAGCGTGTAGGGTAAAATAAAACTGATAGAAAAATATCCGTAAGCTTGAGAGCCGGATAAGCTACACGGGTAGTTTAATTTTCATTTAAATTTAGTAATTTGGTAACCAATTAGGAATTTAATTTTTATTCAAATATGTCGTCAGAGCATGCAGTAAGAATAGAAACAGGAAAGGAGTCGGCAGTTTCCGACTAGTTACCGCAAAGGTGTGTGCATTAACTTATAATATAAGTCAATTGTAATTTAAATTGATTTATATATATGTTTTGGCATGAATTCGAATTACATTTTAGAAAATAATTATATATAACATTTATGAAAATATTAAATGTTTGGAAAGTTATTGGAAATATATCTTATGATAAAAAAATAAAATGTTTGGTAAAGAAATTTGTATTGGTATATAATAAATATATTGATATGAGATTTTAATGAAATAATTTTAATTTTTTCGTTGTGGTGAATTTTATGCTATTAAATAATTATATGAGAAATTGATAACGATTATATATATAAAAATTTTGGAAAGATAAATGTTAAATAGCCTAGATAATAAGCTATGAAATTGTTGTCATGTCAAGAGGGTAGTAATTTTATAACTTGTGGATATCTTGGTTATGAGAAGTATTATATAGTTCTTATAGTTATTTTGGACTATACATATTATTTAACTGATGTTCATGTGGTTATATTGGATTGAAGCTGGTCATGTGGTTATTTTGGATCATATGATATTATTTGGGATTATGTGATTATTTTTAACGCTGATCATGTGGTTATCTTGCACTTTGATATTTTCGTCATTTGGCAGTACCCTTTGTTTTCCTAGGGGTAGATTTATGGTCTCTTAATATGTGAGTTGAATAAAGTTTTTATTTTAATAAATGATTATAATTTTTATTGTATTTATTTTATACTTCTAGTATGAATGTCAATAGATTTATTTTTGGAAGATTTTCTTTAATAATTTATGTATACTTTTATGTGTAAGTAAGTAATTTATTAATGGTTTTGATATATGAAAATATTTTCAAAATTTTGTTGATTTTAAATTGTATATTTTTATTAAAAATGACTTTTTATAAGTTTTTGCATCACTAAATTTTATACTCAATGCGAAAATTTATTTTCTCTCGTTTAGATTCTAGTAGTATAAGGACGCGACAAATGAGTTTATAGAAGATGTCACTATAACTAGTGGACCCTTTAGATGGAGCCAAGTAGTACTGGTAGTCACCCACAAATGTGAGCTTTGTTACATATATTTTATATATCTTGGACTCTGATTATACACGGTAGTGTATATAGATAAATAAATAGTGTTACAATTGTATTGGTATTAGCGCGAGGTTTAGGCGGTTCTAAGTCAATAAGGGTTAGAACTAGGATTTTTTTGCTAATGCATTGGTTTTTGAAAAATGTTTTGAATACAAAAATAAACTGTTGATTCTTCCTAATGTGAGCCACTATTCTATTTTATAAGGTGGTAGATTGCATATACGTAGAGTTAGAGAAAAGATTCCTGATGAGTATGAGCCATTACAGCAGGATAGGGAGGACACCCTTGAATCATAAATATCACTAAGTGTGGATGTCTCCAATCCTTCTTGGGTAGCAGAAAACAGCTAAGGGCAATACATATATTGATAGATACGATATATCTTATAGACCAAATAGACGATATATGAGAGATAGACATACTCCAATTCTAGGTTCAGCTAGGTAGGAGTTGATTGCTGATATGGTTGAGATTCTACAGAGATTAGTCAGGCCTACTATTATAGAGTTGAGGTTCAACAAGCTCCTTAAGTTGGGAGCCACCAACGTTTATGGTTGTAAAGAGAATTGTTGCCCAGATATTAGACCAAGAAGAGGGGTTGAATTGGAGTTTCAAAAAAAATTAAACTTTAAAGTGCGGAAATAAATAATTAAATTTAGGAGGGATAGAGAAAATCAGACACAGAGATTTATAGAGGTTCGAGTGTTAACAAACCTTACTCCTCTTCCCAATCGCAATTGGGAGTTTCACTAACACACTAAGTGTTACAATAGAGTTTTACAAGCTCACTCCCAACTATGGTGTTTCTCAGAATGGCTCACACCTAACCCAGAAAACCCTTGTGTTTTAATGGCTCACACAATAACCAATTCCTTATGTTTTACAGGCTCACACAAACAACCTTCACTTTGTGTTTTACAGGCTCACACAAACAACCCTCACTTTGTGTTTTACAGGCTCACACAAACAACCCTCACTTTGTATTTTACAGGCTCACACAAACAACCTTTACCTTGTGTTTTACAGGCTCACACAAACAACCTTTTAATTTGTGTTTTGGAGGTTCACACAACTAACCCTTACAAGTATTCTACTTTAACCCAGAAATACCCAAAGCTCACTTGAGTAAAGATTACAGAGAGAACCACTTATAAATCTTAATTTGCTCAAATATAAGGAGCAAAAAGATTTTACAGAGAATAGATTTGTTCTCAAAGTATGAAAGTACAAATAGCTTGTAATCATAATTAAATTTGAAGTATATGTTATTCTTTTGTTATTCTTTTGTTATTCTTCTCATTCTCTTGTTCTTAATGCATAAATGACTTTCATTTATACTCTTATGGCTGAATATAGCTGTTGGGGTGCATTAAATAAGAAACTAGTCGTTGTACCAACCAAACAATCGCGCCTAATATTTTTCTCTTTCATTGTTCACGGGCATGACTATGCTTGTCACGGGAGTGACAGTTCTTCCCAAGCCGTGACTGAAGTGGTGACCTTGGTCATGAAGCTCTCTGGAATATTTTGACATATTGAGTCACGGGCATGACATACTCATTCACGGGCGTGACAATTTTCCCAGCTGTGATCCAAGTGGTGACTCTGGTCGTGAAGCTCTCTGGATGAAATTGCATGAATCTTCACGGAGGTGACACCTTTATTCACGGGGGTGACTAAAATGCTTACTTCACGATTTGTTTTTCCTTCATGTTCGTGAACTTCAAATGTTGGTTTTGGTAACGGTTAGCTTTCTTCACGGGAGTGACTCATAGAGTCACGACAGTGAACATGCTACTACTTGAATTTTGTCTCTCAAGGATTATTCTTCCAATTCTCCATTCTTGCTATTTTAATCCATGTCCTGTATAATATGCTTACAAAAACAAGTATGTTAAATACAATATTGCTATATTATTTGTTATCATCAAAATAACAGAAATACCCCTCAAGGTTTAACAATCTCACCCTTTTTTATGGTGACAAATAATCTAGCAATATGTGATTTTGAGAAGTTTCCCCCTCAAAATATACTTAGGATAAAGATTATAATGTGCAAGAATAGTAAATAATGATGTAGCATTAAACTAGATTTTAAGTATATGCAAGTTATGTGAGAAGTATATCCAATACATACCATAATTCATTTTTAAGACATAAAGTATATGTAAGGTATATTTAAGGTATATCATGACATATTTTTATTTGTAACTTGCTTTAAGGTATATACAAAGTATACTTAAGTTGTATCTAAGGTATATAAAGCTCAATTTATATACTTTGCATATGAAATTTTGAATCAAGATTTTTTAATCCATTTCAAAGTCAATTCAATTTTAATTATTTGATTCAAAATTCATTTACCTTAATATATATTGCTAGTTTGATACCATTTTTTCTATCATATATTGCTAGTTTTCTCCCCCTTTTGTCATCAATCAAAAAGGATATGAAGATTGAAGTAAACAAAAGCAAATATATATATATCATAAAGGAAAGGATACAAACTAAGTTAAAATATTCAGAAAAGGAAATTTAAAATTTCCTACACAAGCAAATAGAAATATAACACACAAGCTAAAAAACAAGCAAATCTAGGCTACACTATATCCCATCTCCTAGTCAGACATCCTATCACGAAGCCTGGCTACTTCAGCCTCAAGGCTGTCCATCCGAGACTCCATGAAGCCCTTGAGGGTGTGGAAGCTGAGGACTGTCTGATGTCCTGCTCGGCTACTAGAGGTGCTTCCTCAACCCGAGCCCTCTTTTTCTACTGGACTCCCTGGAGGCCTGCTTTAAAATCCTCTGTGTCATTATCTTCCCAGATAATCTCCCCAGCAGTGTCAGTGAAGCAGTAGAAGATATCGTTCTGAAAAACGATTCTGACAGCTGCTCCCATCTTGATGAACGACTCAACATCCAAGCCATCTCGAGGATGTGCAGGAATGATGTTGAAGTGATGGTCATCCAGCTTCAAATAATTGAGTTTTACTGCGATATGGGTGACATATGCCCTAATCAAAATATCTCTTATGGGCTTGGTGGCAATGGAGAGAAGATGGTTAGCAAACCATCTAGAAAGTGCCACTGTAAGTCCTCTCCGAGCCATCTCAAATAGGAAGAGTTCTGATTTCCTGATAGTCTCGTTGCTTTCTCCCCTAGCAAATATGCTATAGGTGAGGAACCTATGCAAATACCTATGCACTGAGGTCCTGAGATGTGTGCTCTTTGTTTTCTTGACATCCCAGCTGCAACCGATGCCAAAATGTGTCCAGGCTGGAGGGGCAAAGAATTATACCTCAGTATCATTTAGGATGCCCTCAGATGGTAGGCTGAACAATTCCCCAAACTCGATGGCACTGAGGGTGTTGGGATTGTTGCAGAGTTGAAATTTCACCACTCCAGTAGGTGATACCTGCAAAGTGCTGAGGAATTCCAGTGTTGGCTCCCTCAGAGTCGGCTGATGAATTTCAATAAAATCTTTGAGATGACAAGCTTGTATTTGCTCTGTCATAGTCGTCTCAAGCCCGAGACTTCGGACTGTCTGCCAATCGAAGGACCTTGATGACAAAAGAGGTATCTTCTTCAAAGTTGCATACCGAGGATGACAATTCTCCGGAATGCGATTCATTAGGTAATCTGCATACCTCTTAGGTGCATGGGACTTCTTTCTTTTACCTTTGGATAAAACAAACTCCATTTTTGAAAATATTTATTGAAGATGAGGTTAGAAAGATTTTTGACAGAAAATTTAATGCAAAACCCTAGAAATGTATGATATTTGCTGAAGATTCGAACTTTTGGTGGTATATATAAGAAAAGTTCAAGTCTTTGAGGCCGGAATCTTCAATGTCTCAATGAATGAGAGTAAATGAGAGCGGTTTTGGGAGATGGAGAGTTGAAATGAAGGTTGTAACCGGCTGTTCTCTTATATATTCGATACATTCACGGGCGTGAATGCTCATGTTGACGGTTTGCTGAAAGAGTGTCCCACCCGTGAATGAAGGCGTGAATAAGTTCATGAGAGTGATATTTGAATATCACGGGCGTGAATGATCATCGGTCACGGGGGTGAACCAGTGGTCACGGGCATAAAACATTGAATTTCACTACTTATCCCCGTGATGCAAGCCGTGACACAATGCGTGAAAGCTTTTGTGAGTTTTTGGGTGTAATTGTTCACGGGAGTGAAAATTCGTCACGGGCGTGAAAGTCTCTTTTCATGGGCGTGACTCAAGCCATGAAAATAAGTTTCACCATTTGAACCCTTGAATCATGTCGTGAACCAAGTCGTGAACGACACTACCTCTTTGGGCCATTTAAGTCACGGGCGTGAATATATGTCACGGGCGTGACTCCCCTAAAATTTTCATTAAATTAAAATTAAGTCCTACAACAAGACTAAATCATTTCAACAAAGATTCTACTTCTTAAAACATGAATTCTCATCAAAATTTCTATCTTATAACTTGTGATATGATTTAAGATCAATAATTAAAATTTCATATTTTTGCAATCACAAGGTTAATCCATCAATCATACCAAGTTCTCTTCTAATGAAATTAAATCTTTCCTCATTTAGAGACTTAGTGAAAATATCTGCTAATTGATTTTCTGTGCTTATAAATTCTAATGCAACGTCTCCATATTGAACATGATCTCTAATAAAGTGGTGTCTAATGTCAATATGTTTGCTTCTAGAGTGTTGAATAAGATTCTTTGAAATATTTATAGCACTTGTGTTGTCACATTTTATAGGTATATGGTTCATCTCATGACCATAGTCCTTAAGTTGTTGTTTCATCCAAAGAATTTGTGTACAACAGCATCCAACTGCTACATATTCAGCTTCAGCAGTTGAGAGAGTAACTGAAACTTCTTTCTTGCTAAACCAAGAAACTAAACATTCTCCAATGAAGTGACAAGTACCTGAAGTACTTTTCCTATCCAAAAGGCTACCAACATAGTCTGCATCTGAATATCCTATAATATAAAAAGATAAATTCCTAGGATACCATAAACCTAGATGCAATGATCTATGTAAATATCTTAAAATTCTTTTTACAGCATTTAAATGAGATTCCTTAGGACATGATTGAAATCGTGCACATAAGCAAACACTATACATAATATCGGGTCTAGAAGCAGTAAAATATAAAAGTGATCCAATCATACCTCTATAAAGCTTTTCATTAATGCTCTTACCCTTTTCATCTTTGTCCAATTTTATTGATGTGCTTATAGGAGTCTTGGCATTTTTGAATCCTTCCATACCAAATTTCTAGATTAAATCTTTGGCATATTTGGATTGGTTGATGAATATGCCCTCATTGTTTTGCTTTATTTGTAGACCAAGGAAATACTTAAGTTCTCTCATCATGCTCATTTCAAATTCCCTAGTCATGCGCTTGGCAAATTCTTGACAAAGCAGCTCATTAGTAGAACCAAATATTATATCATCAACATAAATTTGAACAATTAGTATATCATGCTTATGCTTTTTGATAAATAGTGTAGTGTCAACATTTCCCTTTGTGAAGCTATTTTCTAATAAAAAAGAACTTAGTCTCTCATACCAAGCTATTGGAGCCTGTTTTAAACCATACAAAGCTTTTGAAAGTTTAAAAATATGATTTGGCAAATCATAGCTTTCAAAACCTGGTGGTTGTTCTACATACACTTCTTCATCTATATAACCATTTAGAAATGCACTTTTCACATCCATTTGAAAAAGTATTTGGTTCAATCTTAATATTAAGACTCAAAGTTAGGCCAATTTTCTTGTCTTTATTTTGTTCACAGGTCTCCTTGTTTTAAATGAATTCAAATCTCCTACTCCTTTCGGGTCCCAAGCTCAAATTCACCATTCTTCATGTTCAACAACCTACAATCATAACCTAAGTTCTTCTTGAGTTGTCTCTACTAATGTACCTCTCCCATAAAATTTGCTTAGCTTTTAAATTTTTTACTGCAACTGAGTATCTCCTTGCCTTAGCTCTCTTCCATCTTTCCTTTTCAAGTCTCGAAATTCACATGCAAAGCCAACTATCATATTCTCTTAACATAGTTGAGACTCCTCTTTACATTTTCATTCTAGCTCAACAATAACCCAATTTCAGATTTTTAACTTGAATTCTTAAGGTTAAAGATTAAAGATGAAATAATTCAAGGTCTCGGTCAAACAAAAAATTGGCTCACCTTCAAATATTTCAAGGCTATCGTGACAAATCATCACATTTGGTCCATTTTCTTGCCTCCAACATCAATGCAAAGCCTTTCTCTTACATGCAAGCTCATATTTTCCACTTTCTAGCCTTGACCAAACCAAAAGAAACCATTCTTCTCCTTTAATTGCCTCAGCTTAGTGTAGAAAAATGGTAGAAATCCCCTTTCTTCTTAGTCCCACTCCTAAACCTTCAAAAGCAGCTAGACTCATTTCACTTGAATGAAGTTTAAGGGATGGGAAAGACTAAGAAAAATTTTAAGAAAAAAAGTAAAATTGGGAGAGAGAGATGAGCATAAGGTGGGACGGTGGAAGAAACAAAGTTTTATCATGAATTGCTAACTTTTCTTTTCACAAATGTGTGCCCAAGTTTTTCTTTTATTTTATACTTTAATCAAAACGTGCATTACTTGCATGCCCACCAATTGTCATTTTGCATGTAATGATTTGTCCTAATTAAACTTTAATTAATCACGATTATATATATTAATTAATCTTTCTTAGATTAATTATCTTCCAAATTCCTTAATTAGTCCTTCAACCTCTCTTTTTTTATTTATTTATTTTCAAACTAAACCACACCCTAATTTTTATTTTTTCGATTTCGTACTTTAGACATTGAAATTTTAACATGAAATTATACTTAAAAATTTATGTCAATATTTTCTATATTCTGGTGTCATTCATCATAATTAGCTAACAGCACGAAAATCGTTTATTTTACGATTGAGCCTCTTTTTGCTCCGTTTTTGTGCAAAGCTCAATGTCACATATTCATGATCAATTTTCTCACTTGTTCATAATCCGAATTTAGATTCTAATTGTAATACTTCTATGTCGACCATGAACACACTCAGTTTCCGGCCAGTCCAACGCATCTGATCGTAAAATGCACGTATCAATCAGGGTCTAAATTGGCGGATGTGACATCTTTAAATTGAGGACTTTGTGAAGCTAGTATCCATAGTCATCTTTGTTGAAAGAAAAAATAGGAAAAAGATAGATGCGTCTTCCGGGAAGCCATCAATTAGCATGGCACAAACTTCAGGAAAGAAGGCCCTTTTTTCTTCGTGTAGTCATAGTTTAGGGGAAATCACTAAAGATTTTCATAGTTGAATTCCTTTAGGAAAGGACCATCCTTTAAAGCTACTTTTTTTACCACTAGTTCATAGGCTTAAAGCTTAAGAGGAGTTGCACTAGTATGTGGGACTTATCGTAAGAGTCATTGGGGTGAGTGTTGCCAACAGGGCTTGTTACAGATGTTGATTCCGAGATCATTTTAAAAAAGATTATTCGGTGTTGGGTAGTGCAATTCCTACACAAACAGTGGGATCAGATCCAGTGTAGAGTCAACAACAAAACTAATGAGGTTGAGCAGGACCTAGTCAGACTGCATCAGAGATGGTCAGTAGACCAATACCCATTAGGACTCCATCAAAAGCTTATACCATGAGAACACGATAGGATAATAAAGTCATTGATGTTATCATGGGTATGTTTTACCTTCATGGCTTCTGTTTATATGCTTTGATAGATCATGGATCTACACACTCATATGTTTGCACAAGAACACCTAGGAAACACAATATGATAGTTGAGAACTTAGAATTTGAAATTTAAGTCATAAACCTTCTAGGTTATAGTGTGATTATGAATCGAGTGTATAAAGATTGTTCATTGGTTGTGCATGGAAGAGAGTTCATGCAAACTTAATTAAGTTGCATTTCTGTGAGTTTAATGTTATTTTAAGCATGGATTGACTTTATTGACATGAAGCGATAGTGAATTGTTGGTCTAAAAAGTTTATTCTTAACATCCAGAATGATATGAGATAGTAGTAGAAGGTGAGAAATTTCCACAACCAACCCAAGTCATTTCCATGATGAATGCTCATAAGATGATTAGAAAGGGATGTTAGGCTTACTTAGCTCATATGATTGATACGAGAAGGAAATGACCAAATCTGCAGGATTTTTCGATAGTGAGAGAATGTCTAGAGATATTTTTCAATGATTTACCAGGATTCCCTCTAGACATAGAAATAGAGTTCTTCATAGAGCTTGCACCAAGTATAGCTCCGATATCAACTGCTCCGTACAGAATCGCATTTTTAGAGTTAAAGAAATTAAAGGCACAACTGCAAGAGTTATTAAATAAAGGTTTTATCAAGCTGAGTATATCCCTATGGGGTGCATCAGTGTTATTTGTTAAGAAGAATGGTGGATCAATGAGGTTGTGCATCGATTACAGGAAGCTGAATAAAGTAACTATCAAGAACAAATATCATTTGCCAAGAATAGATGATTTTTTCAATCAATTAAAAAGTGCAGGAGTGTTCTCTAAGATAGACCTCAGGTCAGGGTATCATTAGTTGAAGGTTAAGGCAAATGATCTTGCGAAGATACTTTTTAGGACTAGATATGGCCATTACGAGTTTTTGGTTATGTCATTTGGGTTGAACAATTCTCCGACAATTTTTATAGATCAGTTCGGTGTGGTTTTCATTAAAGACATCTTGGTTTATTCCAAGGATATAGAGGAATATGACAAGCACTAGAGGATAGTTTTGCAAATTCTCAAGGATCGAAAGTTGTATGCTAAGCTCTCTAAATGTGAGTTTTGGTTAGATAAGGTAGCATTCCTCGAACATGTAGTATCAGTGGATGGAGTTAAAGTATATCCTAGTAAGGTTGAGGCAATATTGGATTGGAAGTCTCTAAAGAATGTGACAAAGATCAAGAGTTTTCTTAGTTTAGTAGGTTATTATAGGAGATTTGTTAAAAAATTCTCCATTATAGCTATTGTTGACCAGATTGTTGAGAAAATATGTGAAGTTTGAATGGTAAGATAAGTGTCAGCACAGTTTTGATCAGCTTAAGAGTTTGTTAACATCAGCTCCAATTTTGACACAGTTAGTTCCTATCAAGGACTATGTCATTTATAGCATTACTTCACACAACAGGTTGTTGCCTATACTTCCAGGTAATTGAAACCTCATGAAAAGAATTATCCAATCCATGATATAGAGCTGACAACTATAGTCTTTACATTAAAGGTTTGATACCAATTTTTATATGGAAAAAAATGTTTCATTTGCACTAACCATAAGAGTTTGAAATATCTTCCTGCTTAGAGGGAGTTGAATTTGAGATAAAAAAAAAGGTGGTTGGAGTTGATCAAGGATTACAATTGTGTAATCAATTACCATCCAAGCACAACCAATGTTTAGTCGATGCGTTGAGTAGAAAGGTCATTGCAAAGTTGCATATTCGACCTACTTTGAATCAGGAGATCAGAGATGCACAAAGGTAGGATACCAGATTAGTTGAGTTGACCAAGTTAGTCTCCAAAGGGGAAAGACCTAAGTTTTCATTTGGATCAGATAGTGGATTGTACTATGAGGGCCAGTTATGTTTACCCAATGTACAAGATATGTGGTGCATCCTAGAAGCAACAAGATGTATCAAGATTTGAACGTAAAATATTAGGGATTAGGAATGAAGAAAGATATTATAGAGTTCACTACAAGATACTTGACATGTTAGCAAGTCAAGTTAGAATATCAAGTACCATCAAGGTTGTTACAGTCAATCACTATTCCAAAATAGAAATCAAAAAGGATCTCAATGGACTTTATGATTGGTTTACCTTTGACATCGAGGAAGTATGATTCCATATAGGTCATAATAGATAGGCTAATGAAGTTAGGTCACTTCTTACCTATCAGAAGAGATTATCAATTGAATAAACTAGCATAATTGTATGTGAAAGAAGTGTAAGACTTCATGGAGTTCTAGTTTCTATCATATCGAATAGAGATTCAAGGTTCACATCATAGTTTTGGAAAATTTTATAGCAAGTGTTGGGTACAAAGCTCAACTTCAGTACAACTTTTCATTCTCAGACGGACGGTCAGTCAGAAAGGGTGATTCAGATATTAGAAGATATGATGAGTTGTATTATAGAATTTTAAGGTAGTTAGGAGAGATATCTACCATTAATGGAATTTTTCTATAACAACAGTGATCAGCCAGGCATTCAAATGGCTTTATATGAGACATTTTATGGTAGAAGGTATCAGACACCATTATATTGGACCGAACTTAGCGAAAGAAAGCTAGTGGGGCCAGAATTAGTATAAGAGACAGAATAAAAAGTAAAGATCATTCAAGATCATTTAAAGACAGCTTCAGATAAATAAAGGTCATACACATATCTCAAGAAAAGAGATATTGAATACATAGTAGAAGACAAAGCATTTCTTAAAGTCTATCCATCAAAGAAAGTTCTTCGGTTTGAAAATAATGGCAAGATGAGTCCTAGATTTGTTGTACCGTATGAGATCATTGAAAAGATCGAACTAGTTAATTACAAACTAGCATTACGACCAAAGTTGAGCAGAATACACAATATTTTGCATGTAGTTAAAAGCATCGAGGTTAGATTAGACTTATCATATGAGAAAGAACCAGCTAAGATTTTGGCTTGAAAATTCAAAAAATTGATGAACAAGCAAATAATGCTAGTCAAAGTGTTATGGAAGAATCAAGTTATCAAAGAGACAACATGGGAAAGTGAGGATATGATGAAAGTTCAGTATCTTCAATTGTTTCAATTTGACATAACAGATAAATTTTGGGACAAATTTTATTTAAGATAAAATAATTGTAACGCTCATAAAGTAGGGCGTATGAGTTATATTGTTAGAAAGGGAAAGGTTGGGGTTAAGGTATGTTAAAGTTTAAGTTTAAGTTTGTAAAAAGGAAAGTTTTCATGCTTATGAATGGTTATTAATGCCTATGAAAAATTATGCTATGTTTTAAAATGGTAGAGTTTTGAACATGACAGAATCATTTTGAGAAAAGATGACATTCACGCCTATGAAGGATTTTTACTATTGTGAATGGCGTTATAGGTGATTAGCAATGAGCAACTGCATTTTTCTTCTTTTTATACATCATATCTTGCTTTAAATCATCTCCATAACACCATATCACCCTCTGACACATCCAGAGACTTCTCGATCATCTTATCCACTCTTCCTAACCCTAAAACACCATTGTTGAAGCTTGAGAAATATGGAAGTTTGAGCGAGTTGCCAAGATTGAGGTAAGACTCAATTTTTAGAGTTGTTTTAAGTAGTTTATGTTTATGTAGTTCTTATAGGAATGTTCTTGTGATGATAGGTTCAGCTAATGAATAGAGGAATACATCACAAAGGGAAAAACAAGTTTGAAAAGCTTGGAAAATTAGGCTCCATTTTGGTAAAAATTTAGTACATATAGGCATATTAATTCATTTTTCTTATATATTGATATGTTTTGTACACTGTAAATGTGAATGAAATGATAAAGGTATGTTATAGAGGATAAATAACATAGAAAAATATGGTATGTTATTCTTTAACATGACCTAGAAACATATTTAATGATCTAAATGTTGTTTAAACATATTGTAGACATAGTATAAGTATAAATGTGTTAATAAGAGTGATTGACATTGGTCAATCTTTAGAGATTTTGCATGAGATGTATGAATGCTCTGTTTTTAAATTGCTAGAAATGCATGATTCATGCTTGTAAACAAGGGTGTCATGGTCGTGAATGTCAAGAATGATGAACTTGCATGCATCTAGAATTTCACGGTTCAATGTCACAATTGGAAAGTTGTGATGATGTGGTGTCACAACTGTGAATAGGTAATTCGCGCCCGTGAATGCTTTCTTTTGATTATGTGATGGTTCACAGGTAGGTAACCGTGAAAGATACCTTCACAGCCGTGAATAAATAGTTCACACTTGTGAAGAAAAATGAATGTATTATATGTACATTTTGGTTTATGATTTTAATTATTGATTTGTTAAATATATGTTATGAAATGTATGTATACATGAAAAATAACATGTGGAATATATGATTTGGCATTTATATGTTGGTATAAAAATGCATAAATGAGATATAATGCTAATAATGACATGTAACAAATGAATTGAAAGATAAATAGTTATGAGTTATATGTCCAGTTTTCTAATCTTGGACTTGACTTAGGATAAATGGTATACCATTGAGGGAGGTAAATAGTATCGTATAAATTACTTTGATATAATATAAATGAGTACTTAAAGCTTAGTATTATATTATTTTTAGTCAATGTGGCTTAAACTCGGGCTGTTGAGTACCCCTATCTCATGTCTCTCATCCGGATAGTCAAACTTAGAATTATAAGGCAAAAACATGTGTAATACTGAAAGCTTAAAGAGTCTCGAGCTATATGGAAATCTAAATAGATTTATTCAAAAGGGAAAACATATTGCTTAGCGTGTGGGTTTTCTGCATGTAAGTTCAGAGCAGGTAGATATGAGTTAACTGGAAGAGTCGCAAGTCCCCAGAGATCAGTCAAAGTACACCTAGTTTGGGATGTATTTATATTCATGATATATTTTATATGTTGGTTATGTCATGGAATTTTGGATTAGGTTTTATATGTTTTTAGCATTAAAAACATGTAATGATTTATATTTTGATGTATTTTATAATACGGGGCTAGTGAAACCGAAAAAATATATTTTATGTTTTGTATTATATTGATCGATGGATATGATTTTATCTTTATGATAGTTTTATAAATAATTATGTTTAAACAGATTTTAAATATGTAAAGTTTTAATTTAATCAATTTTCTATAAAATAACATATAGCATTTGTCGATATAGTTGGAAGGTTTTCTCGACTATTCGGAGGGTGTTACATAAATAAATTTGCATTCAAAACAAACATATAAATTTAAGATTTATAGATAAATTTAATAAAATTCATTTATACCAAATTTAGCTTTAAATTAATATTGATATGAGAAATAGCGAAACCATCTCAAAGGATTGACGTGGGGCAGTGAGTCTGCTTGACCATAAGATAGTCATAAAGCCAAAACCACAAAAATCGAGCTACAAATGAACAAAATTGTTAATTTTAAATGAATTTTGAAGAGAAAATAGTAGACTAAAAGTTATAAATCGAGCTTCAATTTGATTTTCAAATTCGGGTGAATTTTTTCACCCCTAATTCTAAGAATGAGATCTACATTTATATGGTTAATTTCACATCACAACTATATATATAGTTAATTATCTAAATTAAGTGAAATTAAAATTGATAATTTTAAACACCGCACGACACAAATTTAGATATATATGAGTTTGGATTAAATTGATGTGTCATATATAAATGTATCAACATAAATTTGACATGTTTAATTTGTTATGACACGATTAAACACATTTAAGAATGTATAAACATCTAATAATTAAAATATTCAATTATATATTATCAAGTATTACTGAATATCAATATTTTTAAATATATGCATAACTCATATATTAATAAATTTACAGCATATTCTATTGATTTAATTATATTAATAAATGTAAATAAAAATTAATAAATTAGTGATATAATTTGTATTAGTAATAATTTCATAAATAATTAGATTCTTAAATTTTTATTATACTAATAAATTTTATCTTGTACACATACACTTGTGTGTGTGTGTGTGTATATATATATATATATATATATATATATATATATATATATTATAAAAATTAACATATACCTATGAAATATTAACTTTAGTTGTATGTAGTTATATACGTGTATATATATTTATATATATGTTAAATAATTAAACAAAATAAAATGTCACACTTATTTCGACGTGTATACTGAGACGATATGTTTATACAAGATACATATATTACATAATATATTTATATAGGATACGACATAAATTATCAACTTTAGTGTAAACATATAGGTGTAGAATGTTATATGGTCTTTAATGAGAAACAAAATTGATAACAATTATTGATTAGTTCAGGAATATGCCTCCTAATGCAAAGTCAAATTTGACCGCATGTTTTAAAAATAAATTTGCGAATAAATTAATTAAATCAATGCATATATTATATATATAATCTCTCCTTTATTTGAAAATAAAATAACAAAGAGGAAGCTTGCAAACATTGACTATTATTATATTTAAAATTTGTTTACACTAGCTCAATAAAAAGGTGTAGGCTTATAGTAGCAACTCATTGCAAAACCTACTCTATATTGTGTTTGATGGAACAATAAGGACAAACCCACTACCCCTAAAAATACCATGGCATTTTAGTTATATTTTATAATGTTTTGATTGCTCAAAATAGTTGTGCATGCTTATGATTGGTTACATGTATTGTTCACATGATACTATAAATAGAACATATTTATTAGCAGGAAATCTTTTTTTTTTTCATTTTAGCAGTCATACATCGGTCATTTAAGGTGTAACCGCTTGTAATATCATACCTTATGCATTTTCAGAAAAATCTATTCTTGTATCTAGCACTAACATATGACATACAAGTTAAATGAACATATTAACATTGATAGTATTTTTTTTTTATCATCACATCCATATCATCATTCAATAAATCTGCAAATCAACATATGTCACATATATTAAAACTTAAACTTTACATCTAAGATTTACTAGTTGCATCCATTTATATATCATTGTACAACTCTGAGCAAATATATATGTATATTCATATAAATCCAAAATGCATATGACATGATCGCATATTCAAGTAGAGTGTAAGGAGAGAGAGTGTGGTGAGGCTCGGTTGGTGACCTGTGTTCCATGTCTTCTATATGCCACTCAAAATAAGGTATCACTTTTCTTTACCTGAAAAATGATACAAATTGATGAGTTGCGGCTTAGTAAGAGTAATCATCAAACAAACTCTAAAGTATCAAGTAACTCATAGTAACAAATCACAAATCCAATGCATACCACGTATTCCATTTCATTTATCAGGATTATATAGTTACCAGTAAAATTAAAGCATATAATCATTACTTTTTACGTATGCATATGTTTTGCTTATTTCATTTTGTTGTGACCAAGTTAAATAGCATTGCCCCGGGTTTCCATGTAAATATTTTTCATGTGAACATTTGCATTTACTAACTAACTTGATCATTTGTTTCATTTGCATATTTATTAGGTCATAGGCCTCTTCTTTTACTTTATAATATCGATTAACTAATCTTAATGCATTTTTAGTCCATATGCATATGTATTTGTAACTAAGCATTCATCAACCATTGTATCTTTATCACATATACCATACATATATCACATATATATCACATATGTCACGCATATACTTCACATATGCTATATATAAACAATGTATATATCACGTATGCTAAACATATATCTCAAATATACTACACATATACTACTTATATATACCACATATATCACAAATTATTCATCATCTCATTATCAAGATCAAATTATGACAATTATATAAATCACATAACCATAGATTATTTCACATATCACATAGTAAGCAATATTCATATGCACTAAATAAATCGTTTCATAATTATACTCACCTTTCTCTTTTGATTCTGACCCTTAACTTATTGTTTATTCCCTCTTTGTGGATCTCTAATATATTGTGAGCCTAATATAAAAATATAATCGATTAATTTATGACTAAAGAAACTTAATGTGAATTAAATAAATTAATGTTCATAGTTCATATACATAGTTAGGATTTTTTCCTATAGAGCACTATAACCTTATGAGATTGATTAGCCAATAACTTTTTTCTAAAATTGTCCAATTTATGTGATTCTTATTTGTAATTAAAATTAACATATAATTATATAACATACTCAATTTTTAGAGAAATTGGAGCATTATACAATTTTTGGTAGAATTGCCAATTGTATTTTATTTTTTGCCCTGTTTTCTATCTTTTTGCAGTTTTAGGGTACCAATTTTGGTTATTCATATCTTACAATATGTAAGTCACATTATAATTAAACTTGATATGCATTTATATAGGTTAAAATGGAACATTTGTTATGCTTAAAAATTCTATTAATTATGTCTCTAAAGTCATCAAATTATAAGAAATATTTCACTGGTTCATAACAGAGTTGGCTTCCGAACCAGTATAATTTGTAAATACCCTATATTACTATATACATACCATATTAAAGTGATATTTATACCTAAATTTAGATAAGACATAAATCTATAAATTTTATATTTTAATAATTTATAAATACATCTCTAAGGAGCTCAAAATGGCTAAACAAATAGCTGGATCTGCTAGGACACTAAGCAGACAGTTCCAATTATAGAACAGTCATGGTTTCATTTACCATAACTCAACATCCACAAGACATAAATCTTAAATTTGGTATAAATATATATAACACATATAACTACAACTTTAATGTTTTGAGCTTCCTAAAATATTGGCTCTATCATATTCAAAATCAATGAATACAGTAGCTAACTCAGATGAGATTCACACCCGAATCAGTTTCAATAAGAAACCAATATCTTTTCATACACACCAAATATTGAAAACTATTATATATACATAAACCTAAGACATAAAGGAACAAATTTTATATTTTAAACTTTCCAAAATCAATTTTTATTGGTATCAAAATTGGGGTGCAATATACTACTGCAACTCAACCTTAATAGCTCAAACCAACACTAGAACAATGGAGAGAAGATTATTTATCAAGAATAAACTTGAAAGTGATCAATTTGTTACAAAAATTAAGTGAAATAAAGAAGAAAAGAAGGTTGAAATGGTGGAAGAAAAAGAAGAAACAAAATTGGAGTGAGGGAGGCAGAATGGTGAGGAGAAAGATAAGGTCCACCTCCCACCTCCTCACTTTTGTCATCTTCTCTTTTTTGGTTTTTTTCCTTCCTTTTCTTTTTTGTTTTGTTTTGTTTCTTTTCATTTTTCTTCATTAATTTGATCTAATAATTTTATTCATATAAATTTTAATTTTATGTCATTCTCAACTAAATTATAAAAAGGACACGTGCAATTCAGCACAATTGCAAAATACTTAGATATGTACCTAGTGTGTGTCATGAATTTATCCCTATAAAAATACATATAAAATGCACATATTCAAGTGAAATACATGCAAATGCATATGTCTAAATGAAATGTATATAAAAATACATATGTGGGAAATCGATGATGTTACATGCTTAATTTCTATAAGTATTCTTATATACTTTTGCATTTATTTTTATTTTAGTATTTATTTTTTTTATCTTTTAAGTATTTATTCATTTATAGCATGTGATTATTACTTGTCACGATCTCATTTCGCTTTCACTCCGTTAACTATCCTGCTGTCTCTAAACTTGGAAGTACGACCACGACCATCTTGTCCATTAGATTTTATGTTTTATGAATAATTATGTTTAAATAGATTTTAAATATGATAAGTTTTAGTTTAATCAATTATTAGCAAAACAACCTGTAATATTAATCAGTATAGTTGTAAGATTTTTTCAACTATATCGAAAAGTGTTACATAAATAAATTTTCATTCAAAATAAACACATAAATTTAAGATTTATAGATAAATTTAATAAAATTCATTTATACCCAATTGAGCTTTAAATTAATATTGATATGGGAAATAGCAAAACCATTCAAAGGATTGACATGGGGCAGTGAGCCTGCTTGACCATAAGATAGTCATAGAGCCAAAACCACAAAAATTGAGCTACAAATGAACAAAGTGATTAATTTAAACGAGTTTTGAAGAGAAAATAGCAGACTAAAAGTTATGAATCGAGTTTTAATTTGATTTTCAAATTCAGGTGAATTTGCTCATCTTGAATTCTAAGAATAACATCTACATTTATAAGGTTAATTTCACATCACAGGTATATATATATAGTTAATTATATAAGTTAAGTGAAATTAGAACTGACAATTTTAAGCACAACACAACACGATATATATTTAAATATATGTGAGTTTATATTAAATTGATATGTGTCACATATAAAAGTATCAATATGGATTTGACCTGTTTAACTTATTATGACATGATTAAACATATTTAACAATATATAAACATTTAATAATTAAATTATTAAATTATATATTATCAAGTATTATTGAATATCAATATTTTTAAATATATGGATAACTCATATATTAATAAATTTACAATATATTATATTGAATTAATTATATTAATAAATATAAATAAAGATTAGCAAATTAGTGAGTAATAATTTCATAGATAATTAGATTCTTAAATTTTTATTATAATAAAATAATTTCATAGATAATTAGATTCTTAAATTTTTATTATAATAATAAATTTTATCTTTATATATATATATATATATATATATATATATATATTATTTTGTATCAAATTATTAATATATTATAAAAATTAATATATACTAATAATAATTTTAGTTATATATAGTTATATATGTGTATATATTTATAAATATATTAAACAATAAAACAAAATAAAACGCCATGTTTATTTCGATGCATATAGTAAGACAACATATTTATACATGATACATATATTATTTAATATATTTATACAAGGTATGACATAAATTGTCAGCTTTAATGTAAACATATAGGTGTAGATTATTATATGGTCTTTAATGAGAAAAATAATTGATAACAATTATTGATTAGTTCAGGAATATGCCTCCTAATGCAAAATCAAATTTGACCGCATGTTTTAAACATAAATTTGTGAATAAATTAATTAAATCAATATATATATATATATATATATATATATATATATAATCTCTCCTTTATTTGAAAATATAATAACAAAGAGGAAGCTTGCAAACATCGACTATTATTATATTTAGACTTTGTGTAGGGTTATAGTAGCAACTCATTTCAAAACCTACTCTATAAACAATAAGGACAAACCCATTACTCCTAAAAATACCATGGCATTTTAGTTATATTTTATAATATTTTGTTTGCTCAAAGTAGTAGTTCATATTTATGCCGCCCAAATAACACTATAAATAGGGATATATTTATTATCTGAATTTCTCTTTTTTTTTTTTAATTTTAACATTTATACATTGGTGTAACCGCTTAATTTCTATAAATATTTTTATATACTTCTGCATATATTTTCATTCTAGTATTTTTTTTCTTATCTTTTAAATATTTATTCATTTATACCATATGATTATTGCTCATCACGACTGCAATTCGTTTTCACTCTATTCACCATCTTGCTCTCTCTAAATTTGGAAGTCCGGTCACGATTGCCCCGTCCATTAGAATCAACATGGATTGATCGTTTAGCAAAGATCTCATATAGATGGACCTAAGGCCCACTTTCTCATAACATAACATTTATTGGATTTGATCGTTGCGTCCTCAACAAACTCCTATATGCACATGATTTGGTCTAATTTAAATTGGGTTTATGCTCTTCTAGAATAAAAAATATATATATATTCCTATATGCACATGATTTGGTCTAATTTAAATTGGGTTTATGGTCTTCTAGATTAAAACAATATTATGCGTTCACTTTTTAATTAATTAAGGAAAGATGAGCTTGAGGAGTCTTTCAGTGTTCATGAACCATGACGGTGGAGAGATGGTCGTGCTATTCCATTTTCCTATTTACATATTATATTCAACATTTTTGAAAAGCAAGCATGACGAAGATGTCAAAGCATTAAAATTTTTATATTGATTATTAACAATTATAAGCCTACAAATAATAAACAATTTTCCCACCAGAAAACATGCCTAGTTGTTTTCATTTAAGACGTCACTAAGTCAAGAAAAATTATGCAATTGAAATTCCTTTGGAAAATGATTAAATAAAAAACGAAATTTTTTTATGTTCTTTTTATTTTTGAGTGGTCTTATCAATTTTAACCTAAACTTTAGTATAGGCATCAATTTTAGCCAATGTTATTATCATTCAAACTTTAGTATAGGAACTATCATCATGCTAATGGAGATTTGTCTTTGTATTAGATTATGAGGCAAGCTAATGTTGTGATTAATACTCTTACTCGAGATGCTAGGGCTTTATCAACTAGCCTTTGTGTGTGAATTTTCCTCCCTTCTTTTTGTTCCTTAATTATTTCTTGTTTTTGGGTTAATGAAATTTCTTGATTTTCTAAGAATTTATATAAAAAAGAAAAAACTAACTTAATAAGCAAAATAAATAATATTTTCATTCCTTTCCAATTCTAATATATAGCAAAAAAAATTGTAAAAAAGTTTAGTATTAATATAGCATCATATCACCCCTAAGTCAAATAAGAGAAAAAATATATTATTATAAATATTTTCGTAAGGGGAAAAATTGAAGACAAAATTTATATTTATAATCTTTTCAATTGTTGTGTGGTAGGATTTATATGTAAAATTTTGCATTCTTGTAAAATTGTAGCATTCTTCTCGTGTACACAAGGAAAAGTTCCAAAAACAAAACATGTCCCATTATTGGATCATTTAATGCCAATTCCTTTCACATATTAACTTCAATCAATGTATTTATTTTCATATTAAAATATATTCAATGGAGATAACAATTTTTACACCACCACCAACTAGAGTTAAAATTAAAGACGGTCTAATTCAAGTTTTGAATTTTTAGTTTCTTTAAATTTTATTTATATATATATTGATGGGTAGTAAATTCTATCAAATCAATATTCTCAAATTATCATATTAAAATTCAAAACTGATTATGTGAAATGGGTTAGAATTAATTTAGGTTTAGGCTTCAAAACTTTATTTAATTATTGAAATTGAAAAAGGAGATATTAATGTTCACATACATATTCAAAATTTGTACACCACGAAACTTCTATTAGACCAAATCTTCCAAGATTGTGGCCCAAGTGTTTGACATTATTTTAATCTTTGTTCCTAATTTACATAACTAACAAACAACGAAAAAGAAAAAAAAAACCCATTGACTAGTAATTAGTAATAACCCAAAGTCGTGAAGTTTGGTGAGTTCCTATTTCTTAGTCCTCACGCGGCTAAGTCAACCATTTTCCCAAGTCTTTATGTCTCGGCCGCCCTTGGGGAATCAGCCAAAACTTGATCAGGCAACTGAGTATCAGCCACGTGTCCTCTATCAACGGCCCAAATTTAATCACATGCTTCAGGCAGTTTCCTCAAGGCTCTGCTCCATCTCTATAAATTGCCAAGGAAATAACATGCAAACATACTCGGGTCATATTCTACAGAAGAAAGGGAAAAAAAACAGAGTTACACTGTCCACCACAGAAACAGTTAAAAAAAAAAAGAAAAGAAAACAGGGGCGACCTGATCATCAAGAACACATATCAATGGCAAGAAAATTAAGCATGGCATTTCTTGCTACTGTTGTAATAGCTGCTTTGATTAGGAGCTCGGCGGCACAGACAACCCACACGGTGGGTGACGCCTTAGGCTGGGTCATTCCTTCTGGCGGTGCTGCAGCTTACTCCTCCTGGGCTGCTAACCAAACTTTTGCGGTTGGGGACACTCTAGGTAAGAATGTTGATTAATTATATATATATACACATACACGATTCAAAGCAATAAGAGGCTCAATCTTTATTTTTTTTCTTTTTCTGAATGGTGCAGTGTTTAATTTTCTGAACAACCAACATGATGTGACTAAAGTGAACAAGGCCGATTATGATGCTTGCACCGCCAACAATCCCCTATTAAGGGAAACCACAAGCCCTGCAAGGATCTCTATCAATAGCACCGGGGAGCATTATTTCATTTGCAGTTTTTCTGGTCATTGTGCTGCCGGTCAAAAGTTGATGATCAATGTTAGTGCAACAACTTTAAGTCCAGCTCCTCAGCCTTCTTCTCCTGCACCTCAACCTTCTTCTGTTCCAGCTCCTCAACCCACCCCTCCTACTCCTGTTTCTGCCCCATCACCGGCTCCGGTTTCTACCCCGCCACGTACATCAGTTTCTGCTCCCTCACCAACACCAATCAGCCAAGCTGTGACTTATACAGTTGGAGACAATCAAGGATGGACTCTCACTACTAATACTGCTCAATTATACCAGGATTGGGCTTCTGGCAAGAATTTCATGCCTGGGGACATTTTAGGTAAGGAACAATACTTCACATAAACAAGTAATTAAAAAGTAGAAATTGATGTTTAATTTTTCTAATCTTTCTTACAAATTTTGCTTGTTTGCAGTCTTCAACTATGCTAATGGGGCTCATGATGTCGCTGAGGTTTCAAAGACAAATTTTGATTCTTGTAATACAGCTAATCCAATCTCTCTTAATACCACTTCACCAACAAGAATCACTCTCACCGCCGGTGAACATTACTATGTTTGCGCTATTACTGGCCACTGCTCAGCCGGTCAGAAGCTAGCCATCAATGTCAGCTCTGCCAGCAGTCCTGCCACACCACCAGGCACATCCCCGTCTCCTCCGTCTACGACCACCCCTTCTTCCCCATCTCCCTCAGGTTCCAGTGCCCCTCCTCCACCAGACAACTCCGCTACATCCTTTGGGGTCACCGCTCTCTCTGCCACTTTCTTGTCTATGATTGTAGCTTTCTTATTTTAGATTAATTTGATGAGAAGAAATTGATTAGTGTGAGAGAGTGCATGTGATTCATTTTTATGTAATATTATCATTATACAGATTTAAGTTTTATTCCACATTCAATAAAGCTGTTTTTCACATTTCAGCTAAATTAATTGGATTTTGCAGGATTAAGTTTGTATCACAAAATTGCAATCTTTATTTTGTCAAAAGAACTGAAGATTCAAAATCGAAATTTATTATTAGTAAACATCAAACTGGAAATTTATGTTTAAAAAAAGAGAGAGAGAGAGAAAGAAAGACCTGCGATGCGAATTCGTCAAACCCATTTGGCTATCAACTTGTTGTCCAGACCTCGAAGGTTAGATTCCAAGTTCAAGATTTAATAATGACATTGACACGTATCCAGCAAATCTGATTTGAAAATGCACAACTTGAAATTATGGGCAATAACCTAAAAATGTTCCCATCATAATATAAATAATTTAATTTTAATGTGAGGGAGTCCACCAAATATAAATTACAAAAAAGGAAAAAGGGTGTGAACGTACAGAATGAGTAGGTAGACTTAGAGAGAGTTGCACAGCCAGCGAGCCGACAACTCAAAAGGTGTCCAGATTTTTCCTGCACAGAAGAGAAGTAAAAGAAAAGCTCATCGAGTCACCTATGCCGGCCAAATTATGTCATCCAACTTCAAATTTCTCCTCCTTTTAGTTGAATTTAGAATTTTTTTTTTACAATTTTTCATATTTGTTACGCAATGCCACCTCATATCTGTCCTTTCTATGTCATCCGGATATTTAGAATTATTGTTAAAAATTTTAAAAATAAATTTAATTTTTTTTATTAAATTAAGTGATTTTTTTTATTTTTTATAATTTTTTTTAAATATATTTTCGGAAAAAATATTTATTTATTTATTTATTTTTATTTAAAAATAGTTTTCAAAATTTTAAAAAATTAAAAATTTAAAAATATTTAAAAATATTTTTTTCCAAATTTAACACCAAATAGACCTATAATGAACTTTATAAGTATAATGGCATTCATCACATATTCATGCAATTTTATCCAATTCTTTTTATTATAATTTTACAAATTAGATACTCTCCTTCCCTCTGTTCCATTTTATTAGTCATTTAAAAACTATTATATTATAGAGAATATAATAGCTCTTATTAAAAATACTTAAACAATTTATTAATTATCTTTTAAAAATGATAGCTAAATCTATAAGGATAAAATTATAAAACATATTATAAAAGTATAATTATTACTTCATCGGTAATTTAAAATGATTGATAAATGAAATATTAGATTTCCTTTAAAATGACAATTAAAGAAGAAACGGAGATAGTATAATTTTGTTCAAATATTAAAATAAATTCAGGAGTGAAATTGTTTTTTTATATATTTAGATCACTAATTTTTTTTAAAAAAAAAATTCCTCAATAAGATGATTAGCAAGTGATGGCAAACTAACCGAGCATTCTCCAATTGCATATCATGATAATCAGCGCCTGCATTTAATAGAAATAAACAGCTCAGAAGTAACCCCAACTGCTCTTGGTGGGAAAATTGTCCCATTTAACTGCTCAAATATAAATCAAATTCCCTGTATTTGATTGCACAAAAAAACAATTATTTTATAATCAAAATCCCATATTATTCCAAGAATGAAAATTAGTTATTCCGAATCAAAATAAAACTGAAATATATTTAATAAATTCATAAATTTTTATTACAAAATTAATAATACCCATAAAAATATTTTAAATCATCATAATTAATTAAATTAACACAAATCATTTACCATTTCACTAAATTAATTAGAGATCACAAAAATTCATCAAATCAATTAAAATTATAACAATATTACATATATGTAGCTACCAGCTGATGGAAAAATAAATATTAAAATTATGTTTTTGAAATCAACATATTATAATTAGCTAGCAGCTAATTGAGATATCTTACTAAATAACTTAATGACAACTGATACCTACGAAATAGCTATTAATTGTGCCAAACTTTTGAACTAAACGCTCATTGAAATAGTAAACTGGGTGAGTCCTCAACATTTACCTCCAAAAAAAAAAAACTCTAAACTTTAAATTTGAATTCCTTCTATTTCCTTTAAATAGCAAATGTTTTAGCATTTAACTTTGTGTGGTGATTAAATTCAGCCATAAGTATGTTATTTTTTAAGTATAAATTGAATTTCGAATGAAATTTGGTAGAGTTACAAAATACCATATATTTAAGTTTAATTATGAGAATTATTATTATTATTATGGGGAATAATTTACAAATTTGTGATTGTAATTCTAAATTTGTTATAATTAAAACAGTTTTTATGTCATATCAAATTAAACATCAGTGGATAACCATTCTGACAATAAAATTTTTTTTTTATCTCTTTCTGATTGTAAATTTTGATTCTAATTATATAACTCAAACCAAATGGACCCATGAATGTGTCACCAAAATGTGTGGAAGCAAAATCACAAATTGTCACTATCATTATCTTAATTAAAATAAATGATAGTCTTATCATTTCTGACCAAAGATCTAAATTGAGAGATCTAGAATGTGCTACATATAAAATCATATATAGCTAGATAACTTAAATTAATTTCCTTTGATATATATCTCTTTCTCTCTATCTATATTCTATAACATAAATACATACATCAACTGGGACAGTAATTTGCTGCTGCCCCTCGGGTCGACCTGTAGAACACAGAAAATGTCTAGATGGATGGACTGGATATGCTTCCTGCTGCTTTTACTGGCTTTTCTAGAGGGTGCAGCGGCTGTAACCTCCTACACCGTTGGCGGGACCACCGGTTGGACGGTGCCCTCCGACCCTTCTTTCTACGATGATTGGGTTAGCAATAAGACATTTCTCGCCGGGGACTCGCTAGGTAATTATCATTCTCATATTTTGATATTCAGTAATACTTCTTTGCATATCCCCACTAATTGGATCTTTTTACTTTTTTTTTTTTTTGAGTTTAAGAATTTTTAAAGAATAATTAATTGTGTCCTTTGTTATTCTAATTTTTGTTACTGCTCATGGGTTTTGATTCTTTCACTTTTTTTTAGTTATTTTGAATGATAATTCTATCCTTTATGATATATTCCATTTATTCAAAATTAATTTGCTTAAATCGTTTTTGTTTTGCTAATGTAAGATAAACTTTTCTAATGATATTTAACTTTATTTATTCTTTAACAATAAATATTTATATATTAACAGGCTGGTGTATAACTATATGTATGCCTCAGCAATAATTTTGCTTACTTCCTTCTTTATTTATTCTTATAATTTTCTTTATATTTTTTTTTCTTTTTATGCAACACAACTATTATACCCGTGAAATAAACTCTATCACAGCGTTTAGGGAAGTTATTTTGAAAAAAAAATCTCTATTCTTTCTAATTTTTTTTAATACTATGATCATATTTTCTTCCTATTAACATAATAGATCATATTCATTTAATTTTCAAATGGTCAAAATTAAATGTTAGGGATATTATTAAAAATAAATATTTATTTTTAAATATTTAACATTTTGTTGCTATCAGGAAAGGTTATTTATTTTTTAAAATATTTAATTTTTAATCTTGACGAATCTCAATCTCTTTTCCTTATATTATGTGCCACAGTTTTTAATCGTATTTTAGAAATTATAATTCTTGCAAGTTACTCGTTTAATTATATAAGGTATGCATAAGTATTTTCACTGATTATTTAACTTTTTTTTTTTTTGGTTTTGGGAAATTAATAACAGTTTTCAATTGGACAAATTCACACAATGTTATGGAAGTGACATCAAAATCAGAATATGATGGGTGCACAAAAACAAATGGAATACTTCATGAAAGCAGTCCCGTAACAGTCCCCTTGCCAGCAAATGCTACCCGCTACTTCATCTGCACCATTGGATCCCACTGCCAACTGGGTCAGAAGGTCACCGTTAAAGTCGGCAACGGAATCTCATCTGCTCCGCCACCAAACTCTGCAAATCCATCTCTCCCCAACAACGCCTTCTTGCCGGCGTTTCTATCCGCCGTTATATTTCTCTTCTTAATTCCCAGCATAAACATTCCGCATATTATTCAGTGAATCCTGTTCCAGTTTATTGTCTTTTAAGTTTAAAGTTTAAAGTTTAAAGTTCTAGCAATGGACTCACAGCTCCCACTTAACTGATAGTCATAGACCGGTCTATGAATTTTTTTCATGGACCAAATAAGTGATATAAATTAATAATTATTTTACATCTTTGATTTGGTCTATAAAAAATCATAGTTCAGGTCTAAATAAGACTTTATCTATCATAATTATGTTTAATATATTCGGCTTGTTTATCCAGAATTTGTGCAATTGCTTTTGTGCAATGGCAGATCTTTATGGGACACAAAAGGGTCATTGCTCTCCAAAAATAAAAGAATCATTTAGGTAAGTATTTTTAATATAATGTGTGTTCTCCAAAAAATATATATATATACTCTACCGTATAATGCTGCTTTTTGTGGGTGTAAAATCACAAAAATCTTGAGAAACAAGGATGAAGAATTAATCTCGAGAGAAATAACTTGGGTTGTTTTTCTTCTTTTTTTTTTTTCTTGTACTTGGATTATGATTAAAGAAATATATTATAGAACTCTTTATTTATGTACAAGCTTAACGCATGAACTTAACTAATTGCCTAGATTTGCATCTAAAATCGCATTTGAACATGCAATTTGAACTGACTGTTTCGCACTACTTCAGCTCAACTAATATTACGCTCAGCTCGATTATTCAAATACTATCTTCAGCTCAACTATCTCTCTCTTGCTGAAGCATTTTATTCCTTTATATTCCCCTTTACATGTTTATTTCATAATCTTTGCATATTAAAAAAATATTAATTATCATCAATTTTATAAATTTTTTTACCATAATTTATCTCAATGCCTTTTTATCAATTTTTTAACCAAAAAAAAAATGTAACTTCAATAAATAAGGGTAAAATAAATATATGCATATTCCCTTATTGAAATAATAATAAAATATTAAAATGAATATTTGAAATGAAACGGAGAAAATAGCTGGCTAATCTACATTTTTTTATCCTCAAGCCCAACAAAACTATCTTTTAATTCTTTCGTTTCCTATCTTAATATCAATTTATCCACAAGCTCAACAACTCTATGTTTTGATTCTTTCATCTCCTATCTTAATATCAATTTATCCACAAGCTCAACAACTCTATCTTTTGATTCTTTCATCTCCTATCTTAATATCAATTTATCCACGATCAATCTCTGAATTAACTAAGCTCTTATTCACTGCCTCATTAAAACGTCTAATTTATATGTGCATTGCCTAATGTGATCTCATGTTCCTGCGTTTCAATCACTTTGTTTATGGATATGGAGGCTCATGTGTAATGTAAATTATTAGAATAATAGCTAAGGTAATTAATGTATAATAGTTGATTATTTTATTTCTCGTAGGTTAAAATTTTAAATACCAGCAATTCTCATTCTTTTTTAACAAATTCCGAAGTAAGAAACAAACAATAGTATAAGAAAATCACTATAAGCAATATCTACCTAGTGAAAGGGACACAAAACTCACTATTATGCTGTTAATTTTGACCAGAAAAGTTCTACAATTATCATTACCAATTTGCATAATCTGTCCAAATAAATTTTAATTTATTTATTTATAAAAGGAACGCATCAATGTCATAGTTTAAATTGCATATACTATTCAATAAGTCTTTGTGCCCTTTTTTTTATTTTACAATATATCTTACTAACTTGTTCTACATAAATAGGTGTCTAGTCATATCTAAATTAATAAACCAGCAAATAGCTTTCCCTTTTATTCCTTGCCAATTTCCCAAGTAACAGTTCTAGACCCAGAAAAAAAAGGAGCAAATTGTCCTGTAATTTCCTGCCTAAGGCTAGCATCTTCTCTAGAGAAAGAAACACAAAAATGGGTATATCCATAATATGGGTTTGATTGGTGCAATTGCGTTGTTACAGGCTTCAAATGTTGCTGCTACTACATATAGAGTTGGTGACAACCTAGGATGAACTATCCCTTCTAAGAATTTAGTTGGGTTCTATGAGAGCTAGGCTAGCAACAAGACATTTCAAATTGGAGATTCCATCAGTAAAATCTCTTCATTCTTACTCAATTTCTTCTTTTTATTTTCTTTTTACAAGAGATCTGACTAGAGTTGGAATTTCATACCAATAATTTTTTTTAATTTTCTTTTTACAAGAGATCCGACTGGAGTTGGAATTTCATACCAAAACAATACCATGCATTAAGCTACAATTTACTTATTGGATGCACTTCTTTATTTCAAATCTATTGTTAGAGCTTCTACGCAAAAGTAATATTTATATTAAATTAGCTTAAAAGAAAAAAAAATCTTTACGGGTTTATACTTTGTGATAGACATTATCAAGAATATGTATTTCTTACATGATCTTCATTAATTACTAGCGCCAAACAACTTAAAATTCTCTTCTATTACTACATCTAATCTAATGTTTTTTTTTTAAAAAAAAAAGTATTTCTTCAATAAGTTGGTCACATGATATATTGAAGCCATGTCATGAAAATTAATTTTAACTTATGTCAGTAAACTATTTCAATGGTAATTACACCATATATATATATATAGATGAAGATACAAGTTTACAAACCAAGTATTTTTAGTGTTTTTCAAAATTGGATTGGTTGATTGATCAGATTAGTTAAATTTTGAATTGAATGATGATTCAATTTGAATAAAGCTAAAAGCCTAAAACCAATTAAATATAAACCGATGAAGATGAAATTCAACCAGCCTGCTTACCTCAAACTATAAGGGAGTACTTGTCATACAGCTTATTTTATAAATATATATAAAAGGAATACAATTAGAGTTTATATATATATATATATATATATATATATATATATATATATATATATATCTTGCAGAGATTGAGTATTCAATCCATGACATCTCACCTTAATCGAATTGAACTGATCAAATCATTGTTCAATTTTGAATACATTGGTTAATGGTTATTTTTTGACAGCGTTCAACTGGGCAGCAACACATGACGCAGTTGAAGAAGCCAATGAAGAGGAGTACAAAAAGTGCTCAAAGACGGGAACAGCAATGATAGCAAATGGACAAATGCTCCCTCTTATAGCTAATGGAACTCGCTACTTTCTCTGTTCAATAGGCTTACACTGTGAACTAGGCATGAAGGTGGCAATCAAAGTCCGAAATGGATCAATTGCACCACCTCCACCACCAGTTTCTCCGTCTGCAGCTCCTTCTCTCGCCGTCGGTTCCTCATTAGCTGCTATCTTCTCCTCCATAGCCATCCTCTTCTTGGAACGTATGAGAAGCATTCTTGATGAACAATAGAGCATGCTGGGTTACGGAATTGGTAGGTGTGCGATTTTTGGAAATTTTGAATCGAAGTGAAAAAGAACAAAAAATTTCAATTTTTTATTAGAATCAAGCTGAATAATATTATTAATTTTAATTTGATATGATTCTAAAAATTAACTTGTTTGAGTATCAAACTTAATTGAAATGAGAAAATGAATACTTAAATATTTATTTATTTTATGAGTAAAAAATATATAGATAACACTTCAAGTCAGTTACATTTTAAAACAATAAATATGGTTTAACATTTTTTTTTTTGAACAAAATGGTGTGACATTAATGAATATCAAACCACGAATATCTAATGCATGCTTGCTATGGTTACATTTAATATATGCACAACACATTTACCTCTAATCACTAGAGGCAGAGATCTCCATCACCAATAAACGGACTACAAATATAAAAATTTCTCACATAAATAAGAAATCCAAAAAAAAAAAATCAACCAACAAAGCTAAGAATATCTAGCAATAATTGCCTCAAGGCTTAAGCATTGAAGCTACAAGATTTTATTTGAATTTTTGAAATTGATTGTCAGTGGTCTCTAAAGCCCATTATTAGCCAACTTGGGATTTCTATTTTAGCCTTTTCAGGTTTTAGTTTCTGAGCCCAAATTTAGAATTATAGAGCCTAATCCAATCAATATCATATGATCATAAGTTATTACTTTCTTTTGCCTATATAATTAAAATATCATACGATTTCATCAAACCCAAATCCTTAAATAATTCAATTATGAAAAGGAAAAAATTTATGTTGCATAATAAAACTGCTTGTCCACTTGTTCTACCTATTGAATGCATAAAGTCCAGTCACAGTCACATTCAAGTTCATGTGCATTTAAAAAAAATCAAAAATCAAAAATCAAAAATTGGCAAATAACATGAAATTCTATGAAAACAATGTTATACAAAATTAGCTAATAAGACCCTATTGATTTGACAAGAAATTTCTTTAAAGACATAGTCAATTGTGCACAAGGACAATTAATATCTGAAAGCAACGTGTCCTAGTTTTCAGAAAATTTGTCTAAAATTGAAAATGTCATTGTCGTGATCCTTCTTTATCTTCTCCCATTGCTGGCCTATATATAGCAATTTTCCATTTTTATTACAACAAAAGGAAACAGAAAAATGGCTAACCGTAGGATGAGTTCGATTAGATTCATGATCGCTGTAGTGGCTTTATTACAGTCTGCAAATGCTTATGCTAATACCATATTTACTGTCGGTGACAGCCTGGGATGGTCTGTTCCTTCTAATAATTCTCTTGATTTCTATGAGAATTGGTCTGAAAACAACACTTTTCAGATTGGTGACTCCTTGTGTAAGCTTTCTTTCTCCATTTTGTATGTTTGATATTGGAATGAATATTAATTATCTGGGTTTCATTTAATTATGTTAATATTTTGATCATATGTTAGTGTTCAACTGGACTGGAACACATACAGCAACAGAAGTAGCAAACGAAGAGGACTATGACAACTGCGAAAAGACAGGAATAGCATTAGTAACAAGTGGAGTAATTGTCCCTCTTAATGCAAATGGAACTAGCTACTTCGTTTGTTCAATAAGCACACACTGTGAACAAGGTATGAAGGTGGCTATCAAAGTGGGAAATGGAATTGCACCACCGCCTCCTCCGCCGTCTGCGGCTCCTTCTCTCCATTTTGGTTATATAGCTGCTTTCCTCTCCCCCATAGCCATCCTCTTTTTCAATTATGTTTAAATTCATTGTAAAATGACGCTTATAGCAGCATTCGTTGTGTGGTAATTAGGTGTGATTATATATATATATATATATATATATATATATATATATATATATATATATATATATAGGTAATTAATTTATTTTACAGTTAAGAATCTACATTTCCATGGATTTTTATTTATTTATTTGCCATGCCTTACCCTTTCAACAGCACAATTATATTTTGGATATAGTCATGATTGCGCAAATATAATTTAGGGCACATGATACTGACTTTGATCACATAACCATTTCCCAAGTATTTTTGTATTTATGTTCCCAAAGTGTGGCCTACTGTCAGTGACAACTTGCTGTCTCAAAACTAGAGCAATAGCTCCATCATCTTCCTATTCCACAATCTGCATTTCACAGCTGTCGTACAATATCATCCTAAATATGATGAGTTATTGTCTTGAAGATAAATTTGACACTACCTCTCTTTTAATGTTGACAACAGCAACCGAGCGTTTGCAGTTTCCAAATAAAAGTTATAATCTCAACGCCTAATATAATATGCACTATCTAAATTGTAAAACTATAGTTTGATCAAGCCTTGCTTTGCCGCTTAGCCAGTGATTTTTCATCCTAAGAAAGATTTATGCTTTTCCCGGAATCTATAAGGAAAGAGGCATAATTTTGTTAATTACATCTTGCTAGGAAAAAGTTACATTTTTCTACACATGGGTGATAGCCTTAAAAGACAAGCAACTCTACTAATTTGCTTTTCCTTATGTTTAAACAAGCACTGAATTTATGACAACACGTTATGAACTCTGCACATAGAAACCACAAGAAACGACACCTTTTTTTTATTCCTTTGCCCCCGAGAATGGAAACATAAATCAATTCATCAGCAATTTCACAAACTCCATACAAAGTAAATACAAAACAAAAGGAACAAGACTTCCAGACGAGCAATCTTCTTGCCCTCCAGGAATATTATGGAGGACAACGAATAAACAATATCGAATTAAGCAGCCTGTCACATTTGCATTTTCAACATCAACTAGGAATTTGCAGCCCCTAGTGATAATAGGAAGCCGCACAGAGAAGCTCCAAATGAACCTAAAAAAGAATTTCTGTAAAAGCATTTACTTCCCTACATTCCAATCACCTTGCCGAACAACCAAAAGGATATCATACACCAACTAAAGCTTCTGAAATTAGTTTGTGAAACATAATAAACCAATCATGCAGCCAGGCCAGCATAGCACACATACAAACAGGCTCCCATGCTACACCATATTGAAAACCTCAAAACATCTAGGCCTTTAAATGGATCCTTACACAAGGTTGAACCTTTACCAACCTCCTGAACCATTTCTGATAGAGAATAATTATCAAGGAAAACAAGGAATATTTATTTCTAACACCATTTCATATTCTCATTATGTCTTCTCTCTCTACCACATCCTACTTCCGAATTCAGACTATTCTTCGAGATAGACTAGACTACACACCAGTTACCTAGCAAAGTCTTCAGATATACAGAGGAGCAGAACAGCCTTTCATATCACAAGGGATAGATATATCTAGAGTTTATTGCATATAGTGGAACCTATCAATGTAAGATTGCCAAAGAAGAACAAGGAAAACCAACTCCTCTTCCAGCAACAGCAATTGTGCCACACCTATGAGTATATTGAGCGGGCATCAAGTCATTAACTCTATGAAGAAGCAACTCTTTCTTCTTTTTTTTCTTTTTTGTCTTCCAAAAACAAATGTGAAGAGATTTAAGCATAATGACCAACAGTCAACTCACAGAAACTTGAGGTAAACATCTGAATTGATCAATGCTCAGTACACTTGTTACTGTGACCCTGATTCCCATAGTTGGGAAGGTAATTTCCTGCATGCTAGAGAAGCCTACTATGCAGAGACCAGTGTGGAGACTGGTTTTACAATAGTTTGGTCAAATTCAATTACATGTTTATTGTCTGATTTTTATATGTTATGTCACCAACTACTAACATACTAATCAAACTCATACTTCATTTACAATTCACCTTTTACTTAATTTCAACGTGCAATCTCACTGTTAGCGCGTACATCCTTTTTATCAGAACTAAATACGAAAATGAGATTGCAAAATGGATTGATCAGAATAATTTGAGGCATCTTGAATTTTGATGCATATACACTACAATATGAAAACATTGTCTACAAACCTGGTCTTTCTATCCGACCAATGAACTGGTTAGAGGGAAACTCACGTCGCCAGCAAAATTGTCCGTCCTCCACATTGTCATTGAAGGGTGCCTTACGTTTTCTGATATTTGTGTCTAAATTCTGATCTTTACCCTCTGTAAACCACTTAGTTGGATGGGAATCGAAGGGATCATTAGTATTCCTACTAGCAGAAAGTTGCAACTCCTTGTTTTTTTGTTGAGAAAAATCGTTAAACGTGCCCCTATTTTGAGAACTGCTTGAAGCAAGATCTTCAGTTTCTTGAGCCAAACTTCTTTCCATGCTCATGCAGGGATCAGTGGAAAGGCCCAACCTTAAGGATAAATCGCATTGCATCCCAGGTGGCTTCTCTTGAGCATTCTGCAAATCTGCTTGCAAGAATCTCTTGGCAGCAATTTTAGCACTAGGACAAATGAAAAAGTTCTGCACAACATCCATTTCAGTAGTTTCTGCTACAGATTTGGTGGTAGGTTTACCAACAAATATAGTGTTGTAGTTCTTCTCTGGCACATGGGAAACCAAATGGGATTGTTTAATGTGATGGTCATTTCCATAATACAAGGGATAAACTGAACCCAAGTTTAGTTCTTTGTTAGTTTCCTTTGTCATCAACGTACTACAGCCAGGAGGAATATTCTCATAAAGTAAAGGATTAGAGCAAGGAGCAGCAACTTTATTAGTCTCAGTCGACTGCCCATTAGATTCAGAAACTGGGAACTTTGAATTTACAGGCATGTTGGCTCCCACAAAGTTCAACTGACTGCTGGACTGAAATGGAGACAACTGAGAGCATTGTTTATCATTAGTCTTCTCCAAAACTCTAGGCGGTGCAGAGACAGGTTCTAGCACTCTCGGGCTGAGGTAACTCCTGGGATTACTGTGCCGTTGGCTTCTTGAAGCTCTAACAGGAATGCAGCCTAGACTGAGGGCAGCTAGACAACATTTTGGCAAAAGATGTATGATTTAACACCTCGAGCCTATTTATTTCAAACTACTTCTAATTGCAAGTCAAATTAATATTGAACCTATACATGCTTTACAAATATTCCATATATAAATTATAATTTCAAATTAATAGTTGCAAGTAATTAACTTCTTCAGAGAATTTGAGCAATTAGCAAAATAAGAAACAACCCAGAAGCATAATTTCTGAGTTGGATCCAACAAATGCAAAAGCGAATTAAAAATCAGTACCTTCAATACAAGGAGGCAAAAGCCCTCCAGTTTCACTGCTCTCGTCCCTTCGAATAATGGTGTTAATGGCATCATTAAGACGATCCCATAATGTTTCTGGGTCCATATACTCGGCCTAAGCAATAAAACCATGTAAAATAAGCACAAACATAGAGCAGAGAAAACAAAGATCTAAGAATCTGAAAGCGAAAGGAAAATAAATACCTCGGAGTTAGCTTTAGAATACATGATTTCCTCAGCTTTCAAGACCACAATAGGAAGCTTTTCTTGCCACTCCTTGTTCTTTTTAGTAGTGGCACTGTGACTCTCGTTCACGACCCTAATCAAACACATGGTGCACAGTCACAAAATGCACAAAAACACGAACTGGGTTAAAGAAAATAAGCAGAAATTAACAAGACCCACAACCTGAAAATTTGTTGAATGATAGAACCTCTCATGGGCTGATGTCTATCGCTGTGCCAAGCTCGCCTCACGCACTCATAAGGTCTCGGCCCCGGTCTCGGCATCTTCACCGGCAACTCACTGCAACCAGATACAGACACACCTTTTATGCTGGAGAGAGAGAGAGAGAGGAGGTAGATATTTGAGCTTTTATAAACAGACACTACATGGGTATAGATGGGTCACTTCAATTCTTATGTTGTTTTCCTCTCTTTCAAATCAAATTCCAGTTTTCAATGGGGGCTTTTCTTTTTTGTTGGATGGGGAGCAGTCCAAACTAGAAAGAGAAGAAGAGAGAGAGAGAAAGAAGTTGCTTTTCCATAAGCCATAACTTTGCCTTGCCCAATAATTCAGAGAGATTACCATATTTTTTCATCAAGTCATTTTTTTGGTTGAAAGTGTGTTGGGTCATTTTTTAGGCAAAACGAAATAGTTTTTCTTCTTCTTTTTAATAAATTTTATAGTGGATGGGTTTCAATCTCAAAAGTTGGTCCTTGAAAAACGTCAATTGAAGTTTTGTATCTTTATGTAATACCCAGTATCGGCACAAACTAATATGAGATCTTATCCCCCAACTTCGAGAATCATTACACTTTCAAACTCATTCCCACTAACCTCCTTTTCAATTTAAGCAAATTCAATTTTTTTACCCCATATGTTAACATGCTCCGTATTGATTTATATCTTATAATAAGTGTTCCTTATAATTTGGTCAATTGTTCTCTTCAAATTAGTTTTAAAAATGAGTTAAATTTAATAATATAATAAAGATAGGACGTTATAACTTTAATATCTACTCTCTACAAAAACTATCAAAAAATATTTGTATTATTTAGGTTACTAATAAATTTTTATATTTATTTTTATTGTTGGTTTTAAACATGAATTTATCACAAAATTAAATCCAATTCGTATATATAATTTTCCAAGATCATGAACATATATTATCCAATTTCAATCACATTATTATACAATGAATTGAAATTATGAATCATAATTTAAATGACTTATCCTTTCAAACAATTCACAAAGAAATAACATAGTCTAATATTCTATTTTTTTCATAGATTAAAATTTAGAGAGAGTTGGGAGAGATTTCGATATCGAATGAGAGAATTCAAAGGAAAAGATAAAAGCTTATGGGAGTTACTTTTTTATCTCTTAATATAACTTCTCACTCTCTACTCTTATGGTAACTGCCTACTGCAATTACTTCTTTTTTATTTTACTTATTTTTATTTATTTTTCACCATGGGTGGAATTAAAAAAACCAACATCTTCTACTCACACATGAAGGGATCAACTCTCTTATTTAAAAAAAATGGAGTTAATACTTATCAAATAAGTCATGCGACTTTGCATACTTCAATAGCACATTTATTATATATTTATTAGGAGTATATAGTTTCTCGATTAATTGATCTTGGAGTATATTTAGTATATTGTATTCTATATCATTTATCACATTCACTCTCCACTCTTATAGTAACTGCTTACTACAATTACTCCTTTTTATTTTATTATTTTTATTTATTTTTCACCATGGGTGAAATTAAAAAACCAACATCTTCTTCTCACACATGAAGGGATCAACTCTCTTATTAAAAAAAATGAGATTAATACTTGTCAAATAAGTCGTATGACTTTGCATACTTCGATAGCACATTCATTATATATCTATTAGGAGTATATAGTTTCTCGATTAATTGATCTTAGAGTATATTTAGTATATTGTATCCTATATCATTTATCACATCATCTCTTATGAGATCTCATTTTTTTGTTCAAATTTATTTATATTCATAATAATGTTTCATCACTAATATGAATATAATTAGTCGACCATTGAATACATATCAATGTGATAATTCAAATATAATATTTCTCTTTCTTGATTCTCATAATTATTATTTAACTCGCTTTTCTAAAAGAATTCTAACAGACTAAATCATTCATTATCTTTTGGCAATTCTCGATTCTCATAATTATTATTTAACTCGTTTTTCTAAAAGTATTCTAACAGACTAAATCATTCATTATCTTTTGGCAACATTCTAAGATAGTAAACATCAAATACAAATTATATAATCATAATTGAGTCATAAGAGTACCAAGCGAGATTACATATAAACTCGAAGGTCTCACACTAAATAAAATTGTGATATAAATTTTATTACCCTTTTTAGTTGAATTATGTACATGTTACGATATTAACTCCTTTTCTACTAGAGCGTATGTCTTCATATTATATAATATTGTACAAATCGTAGTTAGACTCACTTAATATTCAATTATGAGTTCACATACATGCTCTATTCTTCAAATTTTTTCAAAACCCTAATATAACATTAGATAAATTAAGTGATATATTATAATATACACTTAATGTTAATACATTTTATCAACCATCTATCTCATTTCACATCAAATGATGACATTTGCATTTAAGTTTTAGCTCTTGATTATCAGCTAGATAATAAAGCTTAAAATTTTTTTCATCTTTGTTCGAGAAAAGCAACAAAGGCGATTGTTTATGTGAGAAGGTCAATCTTCTATTTGTTAGACATACTTATACACTCAAATATATATTCAACATATATTTTCATGTATATTTTATAACAAATATATCTAGAAATTGAATCATAATGGAAATTTATTATCATTTAAAGAGAAAATATAAATAACGTAGACATTCTTGGAAAAATTCATTTATAAGTACATTTAACATTTATGCAAGCCTAAAAATTTAACATGCCTAAAATATGCATCTTTTGGTATATGTTTTGTAAAGGGATATGCAACCATCTCTTGTGATGTTATATACTTCATATTCACTTCTTTTCGTGCAATCATATCTTTCATAAAATTATACGTGATGTCAATGTGTTTAGTTTCGGTATGGAACTTTGGATTTTTTGTATATATTATTGCAACTTGACTATCACAATTTATAAGTACTAGCTTTATAACATTTTCGTTCATTGTTAAGTGTTCCAAAAATCTTCTCAACTAAACTGCTTCTTACATAGCAACTAAAAAAGCTACAAATTCAGCTTTCCTTGTTAATAGAGTTATACAAGATTATTTCTTACTACTCCATGATATGACATCATTATTGAGTAAGAATACAAATTCTGAGGTAGATTTTCTCTCATCTAAATCTCCTTCCCAATCAGCATCAGCATAGCATTTCAAATGCAGATATCTCTCTTGACAACACAATGAGTAAGCAAATATGCCTTTTAGATACCTAAGTATCTTTTTACTGCTTTCCAATGTGTTTGTCCTAGGATGGATTGATATTTGCTTCTCATTCGTACAACAAAGCAAATATCGAGCCTAGTACACATTATAACATACATTAGGCTTTCAACTGCACTAGAATAAAGAACTTTGCTCACTTGTTCCTTTTCTTCAAATGTTTTAAGACATATCATTTGGCTTAGGATTTCACCTTTCGTCATATGAAATCGCTCAAGAATTTTTTTTAATGTATGACTCTTATGAAAGAGATAATAAATTTGTTGACTGATCCCTTAAAATCTTAACTCGAAGAATAAATGCAACTTCTCCCATTTTTTTATTTCAAGTTGGATGACAATCATCCCTTAATTTGTGTTACATAGTCCATATTATTTTTAGCTATCAGTATGTCATCAACATATAAAGATAAGATTACAAACTTATCTTTGAACCTCTTAATATAAATACAATAGTCTTTTTCAATCATCTCAAATTCATAAGACATAATTGTATTATGAAATCGAATGTATTATTGCCTTGAAGACTGTTTATGGAAAGTTGTAAAAATCGGACCAATCCAATCGATTGAACTGTTTTAACCGAGAAATGACCTCTAAGCCAGTTGATTTTGAGCAATGAACTCGAAGTGTAAAAAGACTAATGTAAAAACTATTGACCTGGCCAATTTAAATGGAAATCGATCAATCCAGACCAGATATCATGGTTTTTCCAGTTCAAAATAGAATATGCAATTAGGTTAAATAATGTCGTTCCTGAGAGCTCAACAACACCGTTTAGATAAGTACATAAATAACATCATTTTTAAGCTCTAAAAATGAGGTTGTTTTAAGCATTACATTAAAAAAATTAAAAAAAGCTAACAACTTCATTCTGCCATAGTATCATACCTTTTGTTCTTTTCTCCCTCTCTACTAATCTCCCTCGCCGAAATAGCTCAACTCTATTAAACACACTGCTCGTCAGCTGTCATTTGCCAGCTGCAGCCACTTTCCATCGTCCTTTTAACTCTCATCAGTCGCTGCACTAGCCAACCATCCTTTTTTCTCACGGTAGTTGTTCTTTTCTCGCTCACTAGCCGCCAGCCTAGTCACTCACACTCACCATCAGCCTAGCCACTCATCGTCCAGTGTAAGTTATGAGCTTAAAAACACTATTGTTTTATTTGGTTAATTATTGTTGTTTTGTAAGCTTATTATCACATTGAAATAGTACTATTTGAAGCATATGATCACTATAAATTATAACTATATATAATTATATAGTTTATATTATAAATGTATTATGAAGATCAAGAATAATTATATGATAGTAGTATCAATTAGCAAGTATATAAAATATTTAAAGAAAAAGAGAAAAGAAAAAAAAAAAGAAAAACATGCAAATGGTTTTTTTTTTTGTCTATATTACCATTCAAATCTAGATTTCAAACTAGTTAAATATGTGAAAAATCAAATATTATTTTTGTGACATTCACCTAATTGCTAAATTTTCTTATATAATGTTTTACTTCCTATTTAGCTATTAATTTATTTCTTCATTAAACTAGTACTCTAAATCTCATCAATGATACATTGTTCTGCATAAGAATATCAAAAGTTGTTATAATATGCTAATTACAACCTCATTAATGATACATTGTTGGCCATAAAATACCCAAAGTTATCATATTATGCTAATTACAATTTATATTTATATAATTGTATTAATTTATTAATTACAATTTATTTTTTTTATGCATAGCTTTTACACCTTCAGTTCATGAAAAAAAAAAGATCATACTTGGAAACATTTTAAGGAAACAAGATCAGAAACTGGAAAATCTATAAAAACTTATCTCTATTATTGATCTTCTTTTAAAAGCGGTGGAATAAATAGAATAAAATATCACTTGGCTGGAATTCAAGGTCAAATAGCAAAATGCAAAAAAGTTGCTCATGATGTCCATGTTAAAATGGAAGAGATTCTCAAGGAATATGCTGAAAAACAAAAGCAAATCAAAATGACATATAGGCAAGCATATGGAGATGATGATGGTGATGATCCAATTGAGGTTGTTATGAGCAAGCAAGAAGTGCAAGAGATAAATCCAACAAATAAACAATTAAAAGGGAAAAGAAAGAAAAATGTTTGAATTGGTGATTATTTTGTTTCAATAACATTTGCAGGGTGTCAAACTAGTATTAGGAGTGATTTACTTGTAAAGAAGCAGTAAAGAAGGCACACATGATTGTTGCAAAGTGGTTGTATGATACTTGTATACCTTTTAATGCAACCAATTCACCTGTTTATCAACCTGTTGTGGATGATATTAATGTTATTGATCCTGGGTATAAAGCTCCAACTTTATCATGATTTGAGAGTGAATTTGTTAAGAGATAGCAAAGAAGAATGTATATTACTCATAGAGAGTTATAGAAAGCATTGGGTAGAAAGTGGTTATACCGTAATGGTAGATGGGTGGACTGATCAGCATTAGAGAACTTTAATCAACTTTTTGATGTATTGTCTTGTTGGTTTATATTTTGTGAAGTATGTTGATGCTTCATATGTCGTTAAAGATGTTGCAACACTAGTGGGCTTATTTTCTGAAATTGTTGAATGGGTTAAGCCTTCAAATATGGTGCATTTGGTTACAGATAATGTTGCTAATTATGTAGCTACAGGGAGATTGCTACATAAAAGGTATAGAAATATACTCTAGTCACTTTGTGCAGCTCATTACATTGATTTGATTTTGAAAGACTTTAGTAGCATGGATCATATGGCTTACTTGGCATTTTGTGCTCCTAAGCTAACAACATTTATTTATAATCATATTGCTATATTGACATGGTTGAGGAAGAGAAAAGATTGGAAGGAAATAGTGCGTCCAACAAGGACACTTTTTGCTATAACTTTTATAACTTTGAAAAGCATCGATGACCATAAATATGATTTGCAAGTTTTAGCCACAAGTAAGTTCTTCACCAATCATAAGCTCTTCAAAAGTTTGAATGGAAAACTTTTGTATCTATTGTTTTAGATAAAAAAGTTTTGGGATGGTTGCTTAATTATGATGAAGATTGCTGCCCCATTTGTGAAATTTTAAAATTGGTATATTCTGATGAAAAACCTTTATTAGGATATGTCTTTGAAGGTATGCATAAGGCATGCAAGGCTATTAAGCAAATGTTCAAAAAAATGATACAAACACTTTCAGGGCAATGTTTATAAAGCTACATATTTTTTGAATCCAGCTCTTTTTTATGGTCCACATTTATCTAGGGAGTATAATATTGATAATGGTCTTATGAACTTGTTTGAAAATAAATCTATAAACCCAATTAGAGTGACAATGATTAAAGAGATAAAAATTTATCGAGATCAGATTGGGCTTTGTCTGAGAATTAGCCGTAACAACAGCTCAAGAACTTCAAGCAGGTAAAAAATGCAATTATTGTTTCATAATATTGTTTTAGATAGATTTTTAATTTCTCTACTTATGAAGAATATTATGGTTGTGACAACTCCTTTTGTCGACTAATTTTATTTTAATATGTAGATGGGTGGTGGAAATTGTATGGATATAATGCGCCAAATTTGATGAGATTGACTATTAAAATTTTAAGCCAAACTGCTACTTTTTCTTAATATGAAAGAAATTGGAGTTTATTTAAGCGCATTCATACGAAAAGAAGAAATATAATGGAGCATCAAAGGCTTAATGATCTTGTATATGTGAATTACAATTTAGGATTGAAGAACAAGTATGCAACTATAATCATTTGAATTTTTTAAGACTTTTACATTTTATGTAAACTGGGAATAATCTTAATTTTTACTGTTATTGTTTGGGTTGTACAAGAAAAAAATAGAATTATGATCCTATTGATTATGAGTGCATTGATAAAACTGAATTTTGGATCGAGAAAGATGATACACCTGTTGAGTTAGATGTTGAGGATATAGATGCCGCTCTTTATAAAGATTATGCAAATTCAGTTTCTAGAAAAAACACTCGTATTCAAGGTTAGTTTTCTACACTTGGTTTATAATTTTTAAATTATTTATTTATTAAATCTTATATTGGAATTGTAAAATTTAATAGATAGAAGAGAAGTCGATGATCTATAACATCTAGATTTGGATGAAGTTGATTATATTCATTTGGTCCTATTGATACAAGCAATTCACCTCAGTTGAATATGGGTGAAAATGGAACTTCCAGGAATCATTTTTATTTTTTTGAGATGAAACTAATGATGATGAGTTTGTGAATTTTTAATGTTGATTTTGTTTTTTTTAATTTGGATATGAATATGTATTAATTAAATTATGGACATACTCTTTTTGGATATATTATTTATATGTGGAACAGGTCTTATATAAGTTATTGTTATATTTTATTATGCATAAGATATATTATATTTTATTATATATGAGTCAAGTTATATTTTTAGACAATTTCACAGAGAGTGGTTCAAACTTGGTTCGATTTTGGTTGAACCTTTTCTTGTTCGTTGATCGGTTCGGATTTAATAACCTTGGTTTAAAGTCATAGATAGACTTTAAAAGTTTATGTACTTTATGTTATTGGCTTTTACATTGAAACATTTTGGTTATTTAATATAAATTTCTTCGTCTAATTCTTTATTAAGAAAAACAATCTTCACATTCATTTGATATAATTCTAGGTTTATACTTGCTATGATAGCTATAATTAAGCATATTAAAGTAAACCTTACAGTAGATGAAAAAGTTTATTTATAATATATTCCTTCTTATTGTGTATATCTCTTCGCAACTAGGCAAGCTTTATATCTTTCAATAGTGTCATCAGCCTTATGCTTAATTTTATGAATCCATTTATTTCCAATAGGTTTACATCATTTGGATGGGTCAACTAATTTCTACACATGATTTGTTTCAATATACCTCATTTCTTCATCCATTGCTTTCATCCATTTTTCTTTAGTAGGGCATTTAAGAGTCTCATTTACATTCCTTGTCTCTTCTTCATCTTGTGGAGTAACAATGAAAGTTTTCCTTTCAATTTCAAAACGATAATGAGGAACTGGTCTACGATTTTTCCATTGGATTTGAGATTCTTCAATTTCAATGTTACTCCCACTCAAACCAGCAATCATAGTTGGATTCAACTTAGGTTGTGATTAAGTTTATGTAGAAATTAATTCATCGTTTCTCAAATCATTCTCACTCGAATAAAATGGATTTAACTCTTGTGCAGTAAGAATAGTCTAGTCCTATGTTTCATATAGTAATAGATATTCACCTATTAGACCCTGTTTTGGAAAATCATTTTCTAAAATATGATATCTTGTGATTCAAACTCAGCAATGTTACTACCATCTTGTTCGCCTATGAAAATATACCATTTTGATTGTTCATAATATCTTATAAAGATACTATTCTTTCCTCTCGAACCCAAATTTACATATTTATGAGAAGTATTAAGTACATAGACTGCACATCCCTAAGGTTTTAAAGCACTTAGGTCAGGTTTTCTACCAGTCCTTTGTAAGCTAAAGAAGTAAAGTGGTTTGGACATAAAAGAGTTGTTGTCCTAGAATAAAGTTTTTGTTCGTAAGAAAATTTAGGAATTATTTTCAGATATTCCTTCTCTTTAGGTTATGTGGGTCATTAAAAATAATATGTTATTAATGAGTTTTTGGGGTTTGACTAAATTAATTGATTCTAGCTAGGAGTGGAGAAATTTGTTGAATTAAGAGTGGAGTTTAAATAATACTTTTAATATAATCTTGGAAAAGGTGATAAATTTTCCTTTTGGCATGATCATTGACTTAATATGGAGTCGTTAGTTGATAAATTCCTAAGGATAAATAGTAAGGAGATTGAAATTGATAAAACAACTAAAGTTGAAGCATGTTGGAAAAAACACATGGAAGTTAGAGCTTGTCGAACCTTATGAATGATGTTGCTTTTATAGCTTGGGAGTATGTATAACATTTTTTTAACTTTCGTCATTGAAATGAAGATATAGTTAATTTGAAGCATACAAATTCAGACAAATATGCAATAAAATGTGTTTGACATGTGTTGAGAACTTGTAACAATAAAGTTACTTTGCATAAACTCTAATAGGGACATAATTATATTCCTTTGTTGAGCTTTATTGCTTGCTTAACAATAAAAAATAGGCCAATTGTCAAATCCATATAATTCAATTGGAGAATAGTGAATAATAAATTGTGTTGTTTTTATAATAATAAGGAAGAAATTATTCCTCACCTAATAAAATAGGAAAAGTATTTTGAGTTGGTATTGTGTAAAGAGAGATTCATATAAATGGAAAAGAGACTCATATAGTTGAAGAAGAGAAGTTAGTTCTACAAGAAAACATATTTTGTCGGATTAGAAGAGTTGATTTCATAATCAGAGTCTATTGGATTTGACAAAAAACATAATGCTCTAATTTTCTAAAATGAGGACCATATTATAATAGAGATTTTGAGAAATACTATATACAACGTTAAATATAGATTTTTGAATTTAGGAAGTTGCTAGCTTTTTTTCCTGTCCTAGCCTATTTCTTATTTTATTGTAGCTTTGTTTTGTTTGGCTTTCTATTGTCTTATTAGTTTTTTCTTTTGTATGGGTGTGGTCATTGTTTTTTGTTGTTTGCTTCTTAGCAATAAAATTTTGTTGACCTAAAAAATATATGTCCTCTAAAAATATACGATACATGTCCTCATGTCTACTAGGTAAAAAAGCAAACAATTGATGTGAGTCATGGTGTTGCATTTAGGCTAGTGATATGAATTTGAAAAATTTACATAAATGGAAAAAAAATGTTAAAATATTCTCAGATTTACAGACACTTAAAAAATTTTTAAAAGTACCAAAATTAATTTTTTAAAATTGAAAATCTACTAAAAATTGAAAATCTCACTCAATAAGTTTTTGCAAACAAATCTAGTATGATCTTTTCTATAAATATCTAAAAAAAATAATATTTTTTCATCATTATTCTTAAATTATTCATAATTTTCTTCAGAAAATCATTCTTTTTATCTGTCAAAATCAATTTATGCATTTATATTCATCTTCTTATAATAATATCAACACTGAAATCATAAATATATTGTTATTTATATTTTTTTAAAATTCATTTGATAAATTATATATAAAAAAATAAGTACATTTGTAGTGAAGATTGAGGATGTATTTTCCAAATATTGATAGAAATAATATACAAAAAAATCTGATATGATATATTTTAGATAAATGATAATTAAAAAGATTTACCTAACGTTTACCAAAAGTTTGCCTAAAGTTTATACAACATTTACTCAACATCTACCTAATATTGACCTACACTTACAAATACTAAATATTTACCCAATATTTACTCAATACTTATCGAATATTAAAGTTTACCTAAAGTTTATACAATATTTACTCAACATTTACCTAATATTGACTTGCATTTACAGATATCAAACATTTATCCAATATTTACTCAATGTTTATTGAATATTATGTAATGCCCGTAGTTAGTGCTAACAAATTATATTTTTAGTTAGTGAGAGTTGGGGGTTAAGTGGAGTATTAGAAGTTTAAGAGTTACTGAAATCATATATTTCATGCTCATGATAATGGGTGTCACAACTATGAATATCGGGTTTTAGCTAGCAGCTACAATGAGGTTTCTCACAACCATGAAAGAGTGATTCATGCCCATGAGAGACAAGTCACGATCGTGAAGGCTGGACAGTATGGGCAAGTAAGGCAGTCACATTTTCCTTCTTGTCATCCCTTTAAATCTGCTCTCCATTCCCTATTAACCAACCAAACATGCAATCTTAACCTTATTCTTCCTTCAGATACTTTTTTCCTCCATGGTTGAAGCTTGAAAATTTTAGTTTTGTGAGAATAAAATGAGGGAAAAGAATGAGAAAGAGAGAGTTGTGGGTCACAAAGTAAAGGCTGGTTTCGGTATTTTTGCTTTTGGTTCATGTTCCAGAAGCTAATGAGTCATTTTTGCTTATGTCCAGAGGTGGGTAAAGGTGCTTGAAGTCCATCTTAAAAGAGAGAACAAGCTTGAAGAGCTCAAGCTTTAGCTAATCTTCATCCTAGGTATAAGGTTTGTACATAACAATCTCTCAAGCTTTAATTTGGTATTTGTATGTTGGTGTGACTTGAATGCATGTTAGTATGAGTATTGGTTAATGAAATCTATGATATCTGGGGTTGATATGCATAATGAAAGTTTTTATTTTAAATGATTATATGAAGGTATTTGATGAATCATTTTAGTTAATATAAATGATTAAAAAGTATATAAATGTGATAAATGGTTAAAATGCATGTTGGAGTATTGATAGGGTGACTGATATTGGTCAACCGTAGAGAATATTGCATGTGAGAATGGTATGAAAATGGTCATGCTCTGTTTTGGTATAAAATCTAGAAAATTCCAGATTCACAAATGTTGAGAAAATAAATTTTTATTATTGAAGCAAACCCATTCATGAACAGGTTCACAGTTTGGTTTATGCCCTTGAAGGGGTGATCACGATTGTAAATGTGAGATGATTCATATGATGAATCACTGTTGGTTTCATGGTAAGTTATCTGTGAAAAGATGATTCACGGTCATGAAATGTTGTTCATGAGCGTGAAGCTGCTTAAGTTGAAAATCTTATATGTTTGCTTATGAATCAAAGTTTTTATTGTGAGGTGGTATACCTTTATCGAAAAATTATAGTATACTATGAAAATGCATGTTATAAAATGATTAATATGAATTATGGTAATTGAGATAAGTGATTAAGCCCAATATTATAACTATGACTAGAGTTAGGATAAATGACATCCCATTAAGGGTCGATCGGTACCGAGTAAGTTAGGTTGGTCATGTTCAAGATTTTTTGAAGGCTAAGAGGTAAACAATGAGAGTTTCCTTGGTTGGTTTATATGTAGACTCTTTTAATCAGACTAGTATTATGGGAAGCTTATGCAGGTGTCTTGAGGGCTCTGCTGAGAGCCATAAATTATCCATATTCATTTTAGTCTAGTTATGAGTAAGGTGGACAAAGGTAATATAATTAACTCTACTTAAGTGTGGTGTACAATTGTATGATTCTGGTTGGCCATTTGATATACCATGTTTGATGTGTGCATTAGATATAAATATATGAGATCTTTATGGCACATCATGTAGTATGTGAGCTAGTACATGTGCGGGCTTCAAGGTAAGTCATTATAGTAGCTCGGTGAGTATATCATGTATATTATATACTTATCATGTGTGTGTGCCTTGAATGTTGTTATATACCATTAGGCACGAGTTACTTAGTGTATGAGCTTCCTATGTGCAGGTTTGGAGCTTAGAGAATGATCGACAGAAGAGGACACCCGGTGATCAGAGCCTTAGATATTCACTTGGGATGGGTGATACACAGTTGTACTTTTTTGGTTATTTTGTGGGATGAGTAGTTATATTTTTACATGTTGTATTTAAGAGATATATAGTTTTATAACTACTCGTTTGTATGATTTTAGGCTAGTGCTACCCGTTTGATTTATGTAATAACTTTATTTTTATCAAGCTTTTAATGATGTTTTATTTTATTTAAGTCATCATAACCATAGTGCATGAAAGTTTTAAATTATGACATTTTAATGTGCATCGTAATATCTTTTAGTATAAATTGGAATTATTTTTAATTATATCGAATGGTGTTATATTTAGTGGTATTAGAGTTTCAGTTTAGTTGGTGTTGAACCTAGGTGGGACGAGTGTATCATATGTGCAAGTGTTATCCTATATGACTCTGATGTGGGCTATTCTTTGTCAATATGTAGGATAAAGAGTCAGTATCGAGATTGAACCGCATGATATGGCTGAGAGTAACAGTCCTCCACACATAGAGGCTCAGAATCAGCTGGGCCAAGCTAGTGTACAAGGGTAGGATGATTCACCTCCTCTACAATAACTAATGGCTTGTTAGGTGGATTAGAATCAAAATCATCTGATGCAGAATCTTGTTGCTTTGCTGCAGCGGTTGGTATAGGCTATGCTGTTACCACCTCTTCCACCACCGCCGCCACCTCTACGACCTCCTCAGTCACCACCGAGGTGTAGGGTTTCAGATTGACAAGCTAAGAAAGTATGGAGCTACGGAATTCACAGGCAATATTGAGGATGATCCAACAACTGCTGAGGTCTATTTAGAGAAGACCGAGAGGGTCTTCAAAGAACTGGATTGTGCCAAGGAGCACAATGCTAGGTATGTTATTTCACTTCTCTAGGAGCATACCTACGATTGGTGAAAATCAGTTTTATAGAAACTGTAGAACCCAGAGTCGATTACCTAAAATTTTTTACTGCTGAGTTCAAGAAACAGTATGTGTTAAGGGTATATACAGATGAGAAGAAATGAGGGTTTCTAAACTTTCAATAGAGAAACATGACAGTGACTATGTATGCGAGAGAATTTACTCGGTTGAACATGTATGCGATCGGTATCATTAGGATGAGGCGGACAAGTGTCACTGGTTTGAGGACAGTTTGAGAGATGATATCGGGTTCCATGTGATCTCACAACAGTATGAGGACTTTGTAAAGTTGGTATCTTTTTATATTACAATAGATAAAAGGGTAAAGTTAAAGAAAGCAGAAGAGTCGTCCAGGAAAAACTTAAGAGGGTCAACTTTCAGTGCTGCACAGACATCGAGCAAAAAAGCTCGCACCAATTCTAAATCCTTCTAGTCTAAAAGATAAGGTTAGGGTCGACGATAGTCAGGGTACACCAAACAAACACCATCATCAAGAGCAGTTCCTACTGATGCTAGTAGTCAGCCTTAGACGAAGAAAGAGGCAACAATACCAGAGTATGCATCATGTGGACAGAAACACCAAAGAGAGCATTAGGGACCCTTATGAGCTTACTATAGGTGTGGATCTTGAGACCACTATAGGAGATATTGTTCTTTATAGATGGTTGAGACTCTCACTCAAACTCAGAGTTCGGTGCCGACATAGACCAGGGGATGATGACAGATTAGTTCAGGTAGAGATGGATCTAGGTTGGTCGTATTAGAGATAGTGAACAGGACATGACCTAGTAGAACACCAACGAAGGTCTATGCTGTGAAGGCCAGAAAGGATCCAAGTGCATCGAACGTGATTTTTGATACATTTCTTTTTTTTTACTCAATTTTAATTACTTTGACATGCATTCTTATATATGTACCAATATAGTTGAGCAATATAATATGTTAGCAGATAGATTAAATTATGAAATAAAGGTGACTAGATCTTTGGGGCATAACACAGTGGTAAACCAAGTGTATAAGAATTGTTATATTGTGGTTTAAAGGAAAGAGTTCACAGCAGATTTGATTGCATTGCCCTTTCATGAGTATGATGTTATCTTGGGTATAGAATGACTCTCTCAGTAGGGTGCAGTAGTGGACGGTAAGATGAAGATGGTTGAATTGAGAACATCAAAATATGAGATAGTGGTTATTCAGGGTGAGAGATCCTCACAATAAACAATGATTATCTCTATGATGAAGCACAAAAGATTATCAGAAAAAGGTGTGAAGCCTATTTGGCTCACGTGATTGACAACAGGAGGGATAACCCAGATCTTAAGGATATTCCAACAATAGAAAAGTTCCCAGATGTGCTTCCAGATGAGTTACTAAGGCTACCTCCAAAAAGATAGATAAAGTTCTCAATTAAGCTTACTCTGGGTACAACTCCTATATCAATGGTACCATATCGTATGGCTCCATCAGAGATAAAAGAGTTAAAGGCACAACTATAAGAATTATTAGATAAGGGCATCATCAGACCGAATGTATCTCTATAAGGTGTACCAGTGTTATTCGTCAAAAAGAAAGATGAGTCTATGAGATTGTGTGTAGATTATAGGCAATTGAACAGGGTGACCGTTAAGAATAGGTATTCGTTACCATATATTGATGATCTCTTCGATCAATTGAGAGGTGCAGGGGTGTTCTCTAAAATTGATTTGAGATCGAGATACCATCATTTGAGAATCAAGACGGGTGATGTAGAGAATACCGTTTTTCGAACTAGATATGGTCACTATGGCTTTTTGGTTATGCCCTTTGGGTTGACCAACGTTTCTGCAGCTTTTTATGGATTTGATGAATTAGATCTTCAGACTATTTCTAGACCAGTTTATTATGGTTTTCATAGACGATATCTTAGTGCATTCGAAAAGCAAAAATGAACATAAGTAGCACTTGAGAACAGTCTTATAGACTCTTAGGGAGCATAAGCTTTATGATAAACTTTTTAAATGTGAGTTTAGGCTAGATGAGGTTGTCTTTCTTGAGCATGTAATATCGGTCAACGAGATTAGAGTGGATCCAGGCAAGGTCGAAGCGATCTTGGATTGGAAATCATCGCGGAATGTGACTGAAATCAAAAGTTTTCTCGGCTTGGCATAATACTATAGAAGATTCATCAAAGGATTTTCTATGATAGCTTCTCCATTGACTAGGTTATTACGAAAAGATATCAAGTTTGAATGGATAGAAAAATTCTAGAACAATTTCGATCAGCTTAAGAGACTTTTAGCAGAAGCTCCACTGTTGACACAACCGATTCCGAATCAAAAATATGTTATTTTCAGTGATGTTTCTCACAACGGATTGGGTTGCATTCTAATGCAAGAAGAGAAAGTTGTTACTTATGCATTTAGACAGTCAAAGAATTATCCAGTGCATGATTTAAAGTTGAAAGTATTGTTTTCGCATTGAAGATTTGACATCATTATTTATATGGAGAGAAATGCCACATATTCATAGATTACAAGAGTTGGAAGTATTTTCCTACACAAAGGGAGTTTAACTTGAGACAGAGAAGATGGCTAAAGTTGATAAGGAATTACGACTGTATGATTAATTATCATCCAAAAAAGGGCAATGTGATGGTTGATGCGCTTAGTAGAAAGACATTAACAAAGTTGCATATTCGACCGACCTTCAAAAGATTAGAGAGACACAAAATCTTGATGGCAATATAATAGAATTGGTTGAGTTAGTCTCTAAAAAGGAGAGATCGAGTTTTATGATTGGATCATATGGTAGTTGCACTTCCATAATTTAGTATGTCTGCCAGACATTTCCAAACTAAGATAGAAGATTATGAGAAATGCTCATGAGATGAAATTTGCAATGCACTCAGAGAGTAACAAGATGTATTAGAACTTAAAATGGGTATATTGGTGGTCAGAGATGAAGAAAGACATCACAGTGTTCATGACTAAATGTCTTACATGTTAGCAGGTAAAGGCCAAATATCAGGTACCTTTAGGGTTATTGCAATAGATCATAATTTCAAAATGGAAATGAGAGAGAATCACTATAGATTTTGTGATTGGATTTCTTTTGACATAAAAAAAGTACAATGTCGTATGGGTGATCGTGGATAGGTCAACAAAGTCGACTCACTTCTTAAGTATTCAAAGAGACTATCTTTTAAACTGGTTGGCATAGTTATACATGAATGAGATAATACATCTTCATGGAGTTCCAGTCTAAATCATATTGAATCGAGATATACGGTTCACATATCAGTTTTGGAGTAGTTTACAATGAGCTTTGAGTACCATGCTCAACTTCAATACGGATTTCCATCCTTAAACAGATGGTCAATCAGATAATGTTATTTCTATCTTGGAAAACATGATGAAATGTTGTGTGATTGAGTTTGAGGAAAGTTGTGATATTGACGGAGTTTGTCTTCAATAATAGCTATCAGTCCAGAATCTAGATGGCTCCCTATGAGGTACTTTATGGTATAAAGTGTTAGAGCCATTGTCTTGGACCAAGCTTGGTGAGAAAAAACTAATGGGGCTAGATCTAATATAAAAGATGGAAGAGAAAGTGAAAGTGAAGATCATTAGAGATCGACTAAAAGTAGCTTCTGATAAACATAAATCCTATGCGGACCTCAAAAGAAAGGATGTGGAGTACTTAGTGGGAGATGAGGTGTTTCTTAAGGTATCTATATGAAAAAATGTTCTTAGATTTAGAAAAATGGCAAGTTGAGCTCTAGATTCATTATACCTTATGAGATCCTAAAGAGAATCAGACCAGTTATGTACAGACTCGCTTTGCCTCTAGAGTTGAGTAGGATACACAATATCTTCTTTGTATCCATGTTGAGAAGGTATTGGTTAGACCTTTCTCACATCATCACTGCTGAAAGCATATAATTAAGATCGAATTTGTCTTACGAAGAAGAACCATTCGAGATATTAGCTTGTGAGGTAAAGGAGCTTAGAAATAAGTGAGTTCCACTAGTGAAAGTTTTATGGAAAATGCATAGCATTGAAGAGGCAATATGGGAAAATGAGAAAGTGATGAGAACACAATATCTAGTTGTTTTGAGACATCATGATAGGTAATTTTGGGGATAAAATATCCTAAAAAGGAGAAAAGTGTAACATTCGTAGTTAGGGCTTATAAGTTATATTATTAGTTAGTTAGAGTTGGGGCTTAAATGAAGTGTTGAAAGTTTGAGAGTTGCTAAAATCAGATATTTTACGCCCATGATAATGGGTGTCATGACCATAAATATCGGATTTTAGCTAGCAGCTATGATGAGGTTCCTCACCACCATGAAGAGTTTCTTCACACTTGTGAAGAAGTGGTTCATGTCCGTGAGAGATGAGTCATGACCGTGAAGTCTAAACAATATGGACAGGTGAGGTAGTCACGTTATCTTTCCTACCATCCCTTTAAATCAACTCCCCACTCCCTGTTAATTAACCAAAAACACCATATTAACCTTCTTCTTTCTACTTTTCCTCCATAGTTGAAGCTTGAAAAACTTAGTTTTATGGAAGTAAAGTGTAACACCACATTTTATGCATTTAAGTATAACCTATCTTTATATCAAATAATCACACATATCATGCTGGAAAAACAAAATATCATGTTAATAGTGATAGTAAATTTTTTTATATCCTGTAATATTATTCAATGACTTTGCAAGTCTTATATCATGTAATTTCATTCAATGACTTGCAAGTCTCATATCCTGTAATATTATTCAATGACTTTGTAAAGTTAACACTAAGGTTTTCACCACAATATAATATATATCACATATATCAAAACATAAAATTTACACATAAGTATTTTCGAGTTGCTTTCATTTATACATTTTTAAACTCATTCCAAAATAACTATACATATTCAAGCACGTAAATACAAAACATAGATGATATATTTTCATGCTTGTGTGGAATGCAAGGAGAGAGAGTGATGAGGCTCGGCCAGTGATCTGTGCTCCATGTCTTTTATATGTTACTCAAAATGAGCTATCACTTTTCTTTACCTGAAAAATGATACAAATTGATGAGTTGCAACTCAGTGAGAATAACCATCAAATGAGTTTTGAAGTACCAAACAACTCATAATAATAAATCACAAATCCAATACATACCATGTATTCCATTCCATTCATCAGTATCATATAAATATCAATAAAGTTGAAACATATAATCATTACTTCTTACATATGCAAAGGCATTGCTTATTTCATTTTGTTGTGACTAAGTTAAACAGACATTTCCCCGAGTTTTCATGTGAACATTTGCATTTGCTAGCTAGCTTGATCATTTGTGTCATTTGCACATTTGTTGGGTCATAAGCCTCTTCTTTTGCTTTACAATATCGGTTAACTAGTCACAATGTCTTTTAAGTCAATATGCATATGCACTTGTACTTAAGAATTCATCAACCATTATATCTTTATCATATACAACATACATATATTCCATATATACCTCATATATCACACATATACCTTGCATATACTATACATATACCATGTATATATCACATATGTCAAACATATACCTCAAATATACTACAAGTATACCATTTATATGTACCACAATGTCACAAATTATCCATCATTACATTATCAAGGACCAATCATGACAATCATATGAATCACATAGCAAGCAACATTCATTTGCATTAAAAAATTCAATTAATAATTAGACTTACATTTCTCCTTTGATTTCGACTCCTAACTTATTGTCTATCCGCTCCTTGTGGGTCTCCAATATATTGAGAGCATAATATGAAAATATAATCAATTAACTTATGGTTAGAGAGACTTAATATGGCTTAAATAAATTAATATGCATTGTTCATATCAATAGTTAAGATTTTTCCTATGAGACAGTGTGACCATATGAGAATATTTAGCCTATAACTTTTTATACACTTGACCAATTAATCTGATTCTTATTCCTAATTACAAATAACATATAAATATATAACATATTAAAATTTCATACCAATTGGATCATTGTACAATATTTGGTGGAATTTCTAAGTGTGTTATGTTTTCTGCCTTATTTTCTGCCTGTAGGCAGTTTCAGGGTATCCACTTGAGTTCATCATAACTTATAATCTATAAGTCATATTTTAATGAAAATTTATAGACACTTATATGGGTTCATATAGAACATTTGTTATGTTTACAACTTTTATCAATTATGTCTCTAAGGTCTTCAAATTATAACAAACATTTCACTGGTCTAGAATAGAATTGGCTTCCGGACCAGTATGACTTACAAATGACATAACTTAGTCTATACATAACCAATTAATCTAAAATTAGTACCAGACTTTAGGTAAGACATATACCTATAATATTCCTGTTTTGATCATTTACATAATCTAGCTCTAACGAGCTCAAATTAGCCAAACAAATTGCTGGCTTTGCCCAGGGCACTCAGTAGGCAGTGCAAACTATGGAATATTCATAGTTCCATTCACCATATACAAGACCTATGAACCTAAAATTTGGTATACAAATACATAACACATATATCTACAATTTATATGTTTTTAGGTACTTTAAATATTGGCTTTATCATATCCAAAACTAACAAACACAGTAGCTAACTTACTTAGGGTTCACATCCATACCAGTTTCAGTACGAAGAGCATATCTCATTCTATACACCACATCTTACAAAACTATTTACATATACATAAATATAAGACATAAAAGGAACACTTTTGTGTTTTAAACTTTTCAGATTCGATCTCTAAAATCATCAAAACTATGGAACAAAATACTGCCTATTAATGAACCCTAAATACCAAAATCAAGCTTAACATAAAAATAAATGTTTACTCACCTATAATCACACTTGGCTAATCTTGTTACTGCAATCTTTAGAGTGAAAGAGGGAAGAAATGGTGGATGGAACTTGAGAGAAAATAAGTTGAAGAAATGAAGTAAGGAAGAAGAAGAAGGTGATGATGGAAATAAATATGGTGGCTGCCTAATAAGTTAAAAGGCACCACCATTTGTTTCACCCGTCCATTCCTTTTTTTTTCTTTTTCTGACTTTTTATTTTTATTTTATTATTTTATTTTGTTTTATTTTATTTTTTTCTAATTATTCTTATTATTATTACACAATTAACACAATATCCAATTTAATCTTTATCTAGTCATTTTGCATACTTTAATTTGGTCATCTTATTTTATTTATTTTTAATATTTTTTATCCTCATTTAGATTATAAATATACATGTATGACTCGATACAATTACAATGTACTAGGACACATAGCTAGTGCGTATCATGGACTTATTGCTACAAAAATACGTATGAAATGCACGTGTTCAATTTAATTATATGCGAGATGAATATGTTCAAATGAAATGCATGTAGGGAAGGTTGAGGATGTTACATAAAGTGAGAAAAAATAGTGAGAAATAGAGAGTTGTGGGTTACAAAGTGAGAGCTGGTTTTGGTATTCTTGCTTTTGGTTCGTATTCCAGAACCTAAAAAGTCATTTTTGCTTATGTCCAGGGGCGAGTAGAGGTGCTGGAAGTCCATCTCAAGGGAGAGGACAATCTTGAAGAGCTTAAGTTTTAGCTAATCTCCATCCCAAGTATAAGGTTTGTACTTAACAACCTTTCAAGCTCTAATCTGGCATTTATATGTTGGTATGACTTGAATGTATGTTAGTATGAGTGTTGATTAATGAAATGTATGATATTTGGGGTTGATATGCATGATAAAAGTTTTTATACTAAATGATTATGTTGAGGTGTTTGATGAATTATTTTTAGTTAATATAAATGATTAGAAAGTATATGGACGTGATAAATGATTAAAATGCATGCTGGAATGTTGACAGGGTGGTTAACATTGGTCAACCTTAGAGAATATTGCATGTGAGAATGGTATAAAAATGATTATGCTCTTTTTGGTATAAAATCTGGAAAATTTCCAAATTCACGGTCGTGAACGGGTTCAATGGCATGAATATCTGAAAAATAAATTTTTATTGTAGAAGCAGACCCATTCACATGCAGCTTTGTGGTTGGGTTCACTATTTGGTTCACGCCTATGAAGAGGTGATCAAGGTTGTGAACGTGTGCAAATTCATAAGATAAATCACGATTGATTCATGAGTAAGCTACCCGTGAAGAAATGATTAACCAGCTTGAAATATTGTTCACGGGCATGAAGTTGCTTAACTTGAAAATCTTATGTGTCTACTTTGTTAATCAAAGTTGATTTGTCGTGAGGCGGTATACCTCTGTCGAAAAGTTATAGTATGCTATGAGAATGCATGTTATAGAATGATTAATGTGAATTATGGTAATTGAGATAAATGATCAAACCTAATATTATGACTAAGAGTAGAGTTAGGATAGATGACATGTCATTAAGGGGAGATCGGTACCGAGTGACCTAGGTTGGTCATGTTCGAGATTTTTTGAAGGCTAAGAGGTAAGCAATGAGAGCTTCCTCAGTTGGTTTATATGCAAACACTTTTCCTCAAACATGTATTGTGAGAAGCTCAAACAAGTGTCCTAAGGGATCTGCTGAGAGCCGTAAATTATCAATATCTATTTTAGTCTAGTTATGAGTAAGGTAGACAAATATAAGATAATTAACTCTACTTAAGTGTGATGTATACTTGTATGATTCTGGTTAGTCATTTGATATACTACGTTTGATGTGTGCATTAGATATAAATATATAAGATCTTTATAACACGTCATGCAGTATGTGAGATAGTACATATGCGGGCTTCGAGATAAGACATTATAATAGCTCAGTGAGTATATCATGTATATTATATACTTATCATGTGTGTTCCTTGCATGTTGTTATGTACCATTAGACATGAGTTACTTTGCGTATGAGCTTCCCATGTGTAGGTTTGGAGCTTAGGGGAGAATCGATAAAATATGATGCCCAGTGATCAAAGCCTTATATATTCACTTGGGGTGGGGTGATACACGATTGTACTCTTTTGGTTGTTTTGTGGGATGAGTAGTTATGTTTTTACATATTGTATTTTAAAGACGTATAGTTTTATAACTACTCGTTGGTATAATTTTGGGTTAGTGTTGCCCATTTGATTTATGTATTTAACTTTATTTTTATCAAGATTTTAATGAAGTTTTATTTTATTTAAGTCATCATAATCATGATGTATAAAAATTTTAAATTATGACGTTTTAACTCATATGTATCATAACATCTTTTGGTATAATTGATATTATTTTTAATTATATCAAATGTTGTTACATATTGAGTTGCACTTATAAATACCAAACATTTACCCAATATTTATCTAATATTTATCCAAAATTTATCCAATATTTATTCAACATTTATCCAACATTTATTTAACGTTTACTTGTTTTTTTATAGATGATATGCTTTTTATTTTTTTATAAATGATTTATTTATACAATATTTATCTAACATTAAATGATAAGATGTAATAAAACTCATGTAAAATTTAGGTAAATATTTAGTGTTTGACTTTCTCATTTTCATAATATTTTCACTAGAAAACTTTATTATAAATGAGAAGAGAGTTTCAACAATGAAAAATATACAAAATATTATAAAAAAATGAAAATAGGAAAAAAAACAAAAAAATGAGAAGTTAAAAAATATAAAATTTAAATGGAAAATTATATCCATAAATATCATGCCACAATACCAATAAATAAGATAAATGATATTTTTGAAATACAAATATCATAAAATTGGTAAAAATAAAACTCAAATTTGGTAAATATGATAAAAAAAAGTTTTATCAGTATTTTTGAAATAAAAAGTTAAAAATAAATAAACAGTGAAATTTGCTCAATGAATTAACCAATGGCCCAACATGCAACTAAACTCTTAAAATTTAGTTCAAAAATTAAATAGGTTCATACGATAAAATTGGATTGAATTGAACTTTTAATATTATTTTTTCTTAAATCTATCTAACAAAATAAGTTAAAGAGTTAATGGAGTTTAATGAAAAATTAAAGCTAAGAATTAATTTTGATTCACGAATCTCAATTTAAATCGAGTTTAACCAAAAAAATGAATGTAATTCAGGCTTATTTGCACAACTAATTAAGCTAACAATCCAAAGTCAAAGCTGAAAATGAGGTCCAATGATTTTTTTGAGATTTGATTAGGTTGAGAACTTATCCTCCTTGTAAAATAGAAAAATATTATGCAGATAAATAAAAATATATAATCAGAACCAACAATTCTGATTATAGTTGAAAAAATAAATTGAAGGATCTTTGTGTTGATAATTTTTTTACAATTAAAAAGTTGAAAATTAATATTTACTTTTTTCATATTATTTTTTATTTTTTAGTTCTCTTTAAAGTAATACATACCCTTTATTTTTCATGTGAGTCGCATAATATTAAAATTAAAGACATATATGGAAAAAGTGATATAAAAAAATATTTAGCTATTTCTCTTAAATTTATTTATTACTAGATTTGGATTAATAACAAATCTGTAAACTCTCTATAAAATTTTCATCAATGCACAAAATATTTTTACTTATTTTATTTTATTTTATTTTATCAGAACTCTACACTAAGGGGAGGGAGAATTAATATTGGTGGAGATTGGATATTGGGCATCTTGCCTTTCTCTAAATAAACCTAACAGAAGATCTCATGTTAATGTTCTTAATTTAGAATTAAATTAATTCAGAGCTTTGTATTCTTCCATAATAGCCCAACAGTCTGTTTTTTCTTCTTGCTATGATCCAAGTAGTACACCAAATCCCTGTTTACTAGCTCTTCCATGTTTGATACTGAAAATTTGGCATGTGTGTGCTATTTTACCCATTAAATTATAAAAATTCATTAATTTATATAATTAATTTTAATAATATAAATTAATTATAAAATAAATATCTAAAAATATATTGAAAAGAATTTTTTTTTCTTTGTTTGAATTGAATGGGCCGCAGCTCCATAATTATGACCACAGAAAAAGAGAGAGAATACACCCTGAATGGATTTCTCAGTTTCACTTGCAACCAATTCTAACATTGGCACAGAGAAAGAAGAGGAAAGGGAGTCAGCTGGCTGGTAAGAAGAGAGAGGATTACAATGATCATAGACAGCTATAAATCTGAACACATCAAAATCTGACATTTTTATATTCTTCTTCTTCTTCTCTCTCTTCTCCGTGTCTCAAAAAAAGAAAATAAAAAACCCCAATGTCTCTTCAACGAACTCCGTCGAACATAGCGATGGAGTCAACCTGGGACTGTATGCTCCCCGGCCCACCATCACGCAACAATTTCGGTTCTATAGACCTTTCCCCCTCTGGTCTCCTCGCTTTTCCGTCGGGATCTTCCATCTCCGTAGTCGATTCCCGTTCTCTTCAACTTATTTCCACGATCCCTCTCCCTCCTCCTCCTCCTAATTCTTCTTCTTCTTCTCTTTCCCCTTTCGTCACTTCTGTCCGTTGGACTCCTCTTCCCCTCCGCCGCGACCTTCTCTCCACCGAGCCTTCCTCCTCTCACCTTCTTCTCGCCGCCGCCGACCGCCACGGCCGCATCGCTATTCTTGATTTTCGCCACAAGTCCGTCCTTCTCTGGCTTGACCATGACCCCAATCCCAAATGTGGCGTCCAGGACCTTTGCTGGGTCCTCTCCCGCCAAGATTCCTATATCATTGCTGCCCTCTCCGGTCCTTCTTCTCTCTCTCTTTATACCACCGGTTCTCCTGCTCGGTGTTTCTTTAAGTACGACGCATCTCCTGAGTTCCTATCGTGTATCCGCCGTGATCCCTTTGATTCCCGCCATTTTTGTATGGTTGGCCTTAAAGGTTTTCTCCTGTCTGTTAAAGTGCTTGGAGAAACTGAAGATGGTGTTGTGATTAAGGAGCTGCAAATCCCTACTGATTGCAGCGAATTGGCGAGGCTAGATAAGGATACGCCGGTTGGATCTTCTTCACCGGATCCAGCGTCAGCAGTGTATCCGCTCTACAGCGTGAAGTTCGCGTTCTCGCCGCAATGGAGGTACATTTTGTTTGTGACATTTCCCAGAGAGTTGGTGGTGTTCGATTTGCAGTACGAGACTGCGCTTTTTAGTATGGCCTTGCCGAGAGGGTGCAGTAAGTTTCTAGATGTGTTGCCGGATCCAAACAACGAGTTGCTATATTGTGCTCACCTTGATGGGAAGCTTAGCATCTGGCGGCGGAAAGAGTAAGTGAAAATTGCAACTCAAATTGTTCTTGCTCTTTCTATAATCTACCAATGTTGCATTTTATATTTTAGTTTTTCATATTCTTTAGTTGCAAGTGTGAGTTGTTTGAACTTTTCTTTTAGTATCTTGGGAAAGGATTTTGACTAGTGAGATTCAAACCTTAAACACCCACTTAATGGTGCGCAGCATTGCTACTAGGCTGAGGCTTCAGTTTTGAATTATCTTTCAGCTGCCTCATCAACCAATATTAGTTAAGAAAATAACTGCATCTTTAACTGCATCTCAGTGATTTTTGATAATTTGGATGGAAAGGCTTTTTCATCATTCATAAATAGCATTGCAGGTTGGAATAAATATTTGAGTCAGCTAATATCATAGGGAAAAAATGAAAATTATTTGGTAAGGGAATTGTTGGAGTTTGCAATATAGGAACCTATCATGTATTTTCTTGGCGTTTCTTCTCCAAATTCATTCTGTACAGAAGAATTCTGGAGAACCTAGTCCTGAAGTTCAGTTGGGGATAATGAAGGGAGCTGGTTTTCCATCCTAGCTATAGAGGAAGAAGAAGCAGACTCAGTGTGGCAAGTGATCTCAATGCTAAATTTTTTAAAGAGCTGATTCATTTGGAAGGTTGCATTTGAGTCTGAGTTATTGCAAGGTCCATTTGGAGGAAAGGGAATAATTTAATGGAGAGTGGCTATTCAATATGCCATTTTGAAGGCTGGAAATATGATTTGAAGTGGTAATTGATGGTGCCATTTCCCATGTACGGAATAGGATGTTAGATTTATATGGATGTTTTGAAAGTTGAAGTCATTTTTTTGGGTACAGAGATTGAAGGGCCTGGGTGTTGAACCTTTGAATCCCACCATTTTTCCATGAGTACATGGATAGGTGTGCCAATTGAGCTAGCCTCAATTGGTAAGTCATTTCTTTAATGTAGTTGCATAGCATTTTAGAAGTTTGACTATTCGCAGCTGACAGTATTTTGACTTGATAGATGTTAACTGAAATTCATTTATAAAATAGACATTGTTTTTCTTTTTGGTTTTGTTGGACATGTACATAGATAATGTAACAATGGATACTGGTGTCATAATTTCTGGCAGTAACTATAATTAAAAGGGTTCAAGTAGTTTTTCACATATTTATCTTGTTGACTAGAGAAGCAGGATCTTTATAATATCATCTGATATGTTATTAATTTTCCACATGATATTCTTGTCTGCCTTCATTTCATATTACGTTATTTCTTCTTCTCTAATGTTCGGCTATAATGATGATAATATTGCATTTTCCCCTTAATCCTTGCCTCAAAGGGAATGTACTTATCTGCATATGATCACAGAGGAGAGCAACTGCATGTAATGTGTGCTATGGAGGAGTTAATACCGTCAATTGGCTCATCTGTCCCTTCTCCTTCAGTTCTAGCTGTCACCATATGCCAATCAGAGTCCATGCTCCAAAATGTTGCCAAGTTATATTCTGATGCACCTAAATCTCCATCAGCCGATTTGGATTTTGACAACCCGTTTGATTTCTGTGATGATACTCTTCTTCTATACAAAACACATGTAATATCCATTTCTGATGATGGAAAAATATGGAACTGGCTCTTGACTGTTGAAGGGAGTGGAGACACTCAAAAGGATGTGACAGACTCAGGTGTGGTTTCTGATGTCCCTGAAGTGACACTCATAGCTTCTGCTGATGGACTTGCTTCGGAAGCAGGGAAGCAGGAGAATGCAATAAGCAGCAAAACTCGTTTGTCATCTATTCTCAGCCAGGCGTGCCTATCATATAAGGTCTGTGAAGAATTTTTTTTTTTTTTGCTGTTGATTTGTATTATTTTTGTGGCTCTCACCATGTGGCTTAAGAGTTGTTTCTAATCTTCATTATGAACGTATATTTGTGCGAGGTAGCACATAGGCTTTTTCTCTTTTGTTTTGGTTGTTTCCAATAACCAATGACTTTCTTAAGGAAGTGCGTTGTTCTTCACCTATCTAATCACTGGCTATCTTAGTGAATAGCCTGTTTTTATCCTCTCCACTTTATTTGGATCATGGATACTTATGTGCAAAGTCAATTATGCAGATCAGCTTAGTTGGGCAGCTGCAGCTTCTTTCTTCAACAGTAACTATGCTGGCCGTACCCTACCCTTCTTTGATAGCTACTTTGGCCCGTTAGTTTCATCCTGATGCTTGTTTCTGTTGAATTTTTATTTTCTTGAAATATATCAAATTACATATCACTCTCTCAGATGTAACTAAGGCTATGTGAATAATGAAATAATATAATGTGAAGGTGGAGGAAATTACCCTGCTGTAGCTGTTCCTCTGGTTGCTTTAGGAACTCAGAGTGGAACAATTGATATCATTGATGTTTCTGCTAATGCTGTTGCTGCAAGTTTCTCTGTTCATAATGGTACAGTTAGGGGATTACGCTGGCTAGGGAATTCTAGGTTGGTTTCATTTTCATACAATCAGGTATATACACCCAACTGAAAGTTAAAATACTTTCTATTACATAATAATTAAGTTTTGTTTCTTTTTGTGTTTCCCTCTCTTCAATTGTTCCTATATATCTCTCTCACTCAGGTGAATGAAAAGACTGGAGGTTACGTTAATAGGCTTGTTGTGACCTGTGTTCGGAGTGGGCTTAATAAGCCATTTCGAGTTTTACAAAAGCCAGAGCGTGCACCCATTAGAGCTTTAAGGACTTCCGCATCTGGAAGGTTGTCTTGAGACCTTTATTTAGTTATTTTAATGTGCTAGCCAGTTTATATATGACTGAAAGGCTAGTACTTCTAGTTAATCTTCTGAATGCTTCTCTCATTGTCTCTTCTTTGTATCTCTCCATCTTGATTGATGGAGGTTGGCAAATTGTATTATATTCTTTAATTATTACCTCACATGTGTTTAAATTTTTTTAGGTATCTTCTCATTTTGTTTCGTGATGCACCTGTGGAGGTCTGGGCAATGACTAAAAGTCCCATTATGGTGTGTTCATTGATACCTTTTCTTTTTTTATTATTCTTGAGATGTTTCTCCATTGTTTATATAAATGCTTATGTGTGGAAAAATGCCTCTATTTATTGATCATTTGCAGAGCTGGACCAAGCAATTGCATTAAATCTTACATTTTCGATTACCTTTTCTTTAAAAAAAATAAATAAATTAAAGAAAAAAGGAAAACCTTCTAAACTTAGTGTCATGATGCAAATTCAAATATATACTTTCAGTGACATATGTAGCAAGTGGAGAACTTAGTGAGTTGAAAGATGTCTGTCTATCTTGTACTTCTAGCTTTTGATGAACCATGGGAAAAAATCTATCTTTGTACTTTATTTAATTGGGTGGAAGATTCAAAAGGTTCATTGTCTCTGTGTAAATGAATTTTCGGCTGATAAAATAAAAAGGATTCCGTCTCTTGTTTTCTATGAAATTAGCTATATGTAGGCTGTTTCGGGATTGTTGGCTCGCTGGATTATATTTTCCTGGCCTTTGAGTTAATGTGTGCTTGGACATTGATTGCTTTTATAGTGAAGAAAGTTTTCCTTTTGTTGTTTTTTTTTGAAAAAAAATAAAAAAAAATATCAGGAGTTCTTATCTCGCAGAAAGTTGCAAAACAAGTAGCATATATATTGATTGAGTTAATTTTTCTTTTGGCCTGCAATATTTGATTCGTTATTTTTCCACTAATTATGATCTAGGACTTATCATGATATTTTGTAATCACTTTAATTTTTTTTTCATATCTTGTCATTATCTATTAAATTCGTAATGGGATATTTATAAATGTTCTTGTTGTCAAATTAATAGTATTGATCTTAACTCTTTTTTATAAATGTTTGGGCCTCATAGTGTGGTTGAAATTTTCAGAAATATTTTTGTATGTTTTGGGACTTGAACTATTCACTTTTTCTTTTAGATAATTATTGTGCTTTATATCTCCATATAGCTTAGATCATTAGCTCTTCCATTCACGGTGTTGGAATGGACCCTTCCAACAGTTCCGCGTACAGGACAAAATGGTCCTTCTAGGCAATTTTCATGGTCATCCAAAGATCAACAGCCAGTAGCACCAGATAGAGCGTCTAACCCTGCAGCATCTTCATCAGAATCTGGTGAGCTTTTCCAACTTTATATGTTGATGTGCTATATGGATTAGTGATTTCTTCTTTTATCATTTGATGTTCAAGTTATGTTGAACATGGAAGTTGTTATGCACAGTGGCAGCAGATTCAGATGCATCTCAGGATGACATGGTGGAGAGTTTCGCATTTGCACTAGCAAATGGGGCACTTGGGGTTTTTGAGGTTCATGGTAGGAGGATCCGGGACTTCAGGTATACTTTTTAAACGTGATGGAATTCTATTGTGCCAGTTTCTAAATGGTCTAAAACGTCCTAAATTTCTGCTTTTTTATTTTCACATACAATGGTTTCTTTGCATTCAGGAGATAGTTATCTGTTGGGTCTGAATTATGCTGTCTGTTACATTTTGGGTTTGGGTCACTGAAAATGACATATTCTCCTTGCCCTATGTTGCTTGGACTCAGGTATGGGTACCCGACACGGGTACATATTTAGAAGTCCGGTTTCTTATTTTTAAAATTTTAGGGTATGTGGGTATGGCTAAAAAGTACCCAAAATTAGGGTACGGGTACGGGAATACGTATATATATATATATATATATATACACATGTAAATATTTTAATTTTTATATATGATAATTTTAGTTAAAAGATAGATCAAATTATAACATTAAATGGCTAAATAAAATAAATTTGGATAAAATATTTTAAATTACAAACTTAAAGTCTAAAATTCAGGTCACAAACAAATAATAAAATGATAATTCTAAGTTCATTTAAATTGTAAATCAACCCAAGTTTACTATATAATTTATATTAATTTTTGTTACCACCACAAATCATAGTTTTCTATTGTTGGTCGTTAAGAGATAATTATTATAAATATACAAAACTCTTCAAAGTCCATTTGATCTGCACTTTTAATTTAAATGAAACCGGGAGTATGAGTACCCGCTTTTAAAGTGAAGAATCCGGTAAGGATTTCATACCCATACCAATGTTATACCCAAAGGGTACGGGTATTTCTTCAAAAATAAAGTGTCGGAGTAACATAGTCCTTGCCGTTGAGTCTTATTTTTATATTTTTATAATCTAAAAAAGATGGTTTTACTTTGTATTATTACCTAAGTTTTTGTTGCTTGTGATTCTAATCTTAAAAGTCGATACAAACATTTTTCATATGTCATAAGTTATAAATGAGAAAAGAATATATTAAACTATTGACAAATATCTTCCACAAAGAAGCCATTTTATCTTTTTATTAAATTAGGAATAAACAAACTCCTTCGGTCTCCATCATCTGTACTACTACTACCTGGTTGTAATATTATATCCTGCACACTTTATCTCATTTTAGGAATTTTTGTTTTAAATTATCTGCAGACCAAAATGGCCTTCATCTTCATTTGTTTCATCTGATGGATTGATTACAGCTATGGCTTACCGCCTACCTCATGTTGTATGTATCAGTGTTATCTTATCAATTTCATTTCAGTGGTCATCTTGATCACATTGTTGATTCTTCCAAAAATTATCTTGGGAGGCAATGACTTTACTATCTCTCAGGTTATGGGTGACAGGTCAGGGAACATAAGATGGTGGGATGTGACAACTGGGCATTCTTCATCATTTAACACTCATCGAGAAGGAATCCGGAGGATCAAGTTTTCACCTATTGTTCCTGGAGAACGTAGTCGAGCGCGTATTGCTGTGCTGTTTTATGACAATACATTTTCTGTATTTGATCTTGTAAGCATGGAGAATGGCAATTAGCAATCTTGTTTCTTTATACACCATGCATGCTATTGTTCTGATATTACTTATGAGCTGCACATGCATGCTATGTTCTATAATTGGTGATCTGCTAAGAAATTTTGAAGTTCCTCCCTCTCTCTTTCTCATGAGGCACTTTGTTGAAAGTCAAGCAATCATATGCTATTATATATACATTATCTTCAGTTCTTTGTTTACGGTATTTTCTATTTAATACTACTTTTGTTTCATTTGCATCTTTCAGCGGATTGTGATCCTGATAAATGTTTTGGAATTGCAGGACTCCCAGGATCCATTAGCTAATTCCCTCTTGCAACCTCAATTTCCTGGAACCCTTGTATTGGAACTTGATTGGTTGCCTTTGCGGACGGATAAAGATGACCCTCTGATATTATGCATTGCTGGAGCTGATAGCAGCTTCCGCCTTGTTGAGGTTAATATGTGAGTGTCACTTTAGATGCATTCATAGAATACTTTTTATGCTATCATTTATTACTGTGTCTATGTGAGAATATTTAAAGGAATTTTCTCCGGTGACTTCATCCAATCATCCTTGATAAGGTCCAGGTCTAGTCAGGACCCTTGGATGGTGTTATGGTACTGGAGCTGGTAAGACTCCAGTAATTTCATCCAAGCATGCGAGTATCTCTTTAGAGGGATAGAGAGGTACCTTTTTGTGATGGTATTACTGCCTTCTATGGGAGAATGTAAGGGTGGATGGATGATACTGTGGTGTGGCTCCAATTTGAAGGAAAGATGAAATTAGTTTTGGGTTTCTGATGAACAATCCATGCATTAGGTTCTTTTCTCTTTTCTCTTTTTAATTTACTCTTTGGCAAAGTTTTTGCTTTGATTCCGTTTCCTGATTCTTCTAATTTTAAATATGCAAACCTGCATTAACTATTCAAGTCAGCATCATATATTTTTTTTTCCAGATCTCTTAAGCGTGTCATGCATCAGAGATGAAAAATTGTTGATATTTAAATTCCTGCGTAGTCCATTTTAATTTGGTAATGTGATGACACTTTTCTAAGTGGCAGAATTTTGTATAAAACGAGAAATTTTCTACACCATTTTGTGATAGCCACTGTAAAATTTCTCATGTATTAGCCCATGAATGCTGAATTAGCTTTTAAATAATGTCTTATTTTCATGGTAAAATTAATATTGATGAATAGTTTCAAGTTTTATACTACGTGCTTTGATAACCATGCTGTTTTATTCATATGAATGCAGAAATGACAAAAAACATGGCTTTGGACTGCAACCTCGGGCTATTAAAGAAAGATTCAGACCTATGCCTATATGCTCTCCAATACTCTTCCCTACACCACATGCCCTGGTATTTATCCTGGTTTTTATTGTCTTAATTCAGAGTACTTGTGTAGCATGTTATGCATTCCTGTGCTAATTACTGACTTTATATGAGTCTGATTCTTCTAAACATGAAATTCTGTGCTAATTGGCTTTCTTGTTATCAGTGTATTCTTACATCTGAGGAAATTCTGTATTTATTACAACTACTGTATTAACATCAAGGGAAGTGTTTGCCTCTCTTGAAATTAAGAACAGATAGAAGAACATGAGCAGGGTTGACCCTTCCCAGCCCGTTTTCTTAATTGGAAGGGTGATTAACACGTTCAAATACAATTAATTTTACACACTATGTTGCTGGCTTTGGACTTTCATCTTTGTTATGTAGAGATAGTGACTATGTAGATATGCCTGTGAGAGACATTTTTGACTTCTCAAAATCAGATTAAGGGTTTTCATAGAGAAGGAATTTCTTTCATGGTAGCCCATTGCTGCTCTTCCTTTCCTACAGGCATTTCGGATGATCTTGCAATTGGGTGTCAAGCCATCTTGGTTCAACACTTGTGGTACAACTATTGATAAGAGGCCTCATTCAATTCCTGGGACTGCTTCACCTGCTGCAGATCTGCGCAGTTACATGATTGATTTACCTCCTATCGGTGATGCAGTAGTGCCAGAAATGCTTCTTAAAGTATTAGAGCCATATAGGAAAGAAGGTAATTCTCTTTCTTTAATTTGGCCTTGCAGAAAGGTTCTTCCACATAAATATTTGATTAATGTTTTGTGGTTACCTGTTCTGAATGTTTCCCATTCCTCAAGGCTGCATATTTGATGATGAGAGAGCGAGATTATATGCTACCATAGTGAACAAAGGTTGTGCTGTAAGGTTTGCCTTTGCAGCTGCGATTTTTGGTGAAACCTCAGAAGCACTTTTCTGGTTGCAGTTGCCTCGTGCTCTAAAACGTTTGATGAATAAGTTGGAAAATAAGCCTCCACAAAAAATGCCCATCTCAGCTTCAATCCCAGAGCTTGATGATACAACTAAGCTGAGCAGAAATGCATCAATGGGTAAATCAGCAACAAGTGGTGAGAAGAGGGATTCATTTGTAAGTAAAACTTTATTTGTTGTTTACTAATTGCTTACCTCTTACTTTCTAATTGATAAGAACCTTATCATTCTAGGCTCCCTTTTCTTTTCTGTTTATGTATATTGTTGCAGGTAATTATTTGTGCTGCATTAATATTTCTTATTATCTGTGTTGCCCAGATATTGAGCCAAGAAGAGGAGTTGAATTGGAGTTTCAAAAATTAAACTTTAAAGTGCGAAAATAAAAATTAATTTTAGAAGGGATAGAGAAATTTGACACAAGGATTTTTATAGAGTTTCGGGTGTTAACAAACCCTACTCCTCTCTCCAATCGCAATTGGGAGTTTCACTAACACACTAAGTGTTACAATGGAGTTTTACAAGCTCACTCCCAACTATGGTGTTTCTCACAATGGCTCACACCTAACCCATAAATCCCTTGTGTTTTAATGACTTACACAATAACCAATTTCTTGTGTTTTACAGGCTCACACAAACAACCTTTACTTTGTATTTTTACAGGCTCACACAAACAACTTTTACTTTGTGTTTTTACAGGCTTACACAACTAACCCTTACAAGTGTTTTACTCTTAACCCTGAAATACCCAAAATTCACTTGAGTAATAAATAATTACAGAGCAAATCTTTATTGCTCAATAAATGAAGAGCAAAAATTTTTTTACAGAGAATAGGTATTGGTTCTCAAAGTATTAAATGTACAAGTAGCTTGTAATAAGATTTTGATTCAAAGTATTTGCTATCCTCTTGTATTGAATGCATAAATGACTTCTATTTATACTTCATTGGCTAATTATAGCCGTTAGGGTGCATTTAATATGAAACTAGCCGTTGTACCAACCAAATAATCGCGCCTGACGTTTTTCTCTTTCATCCTTCACGGGCATGACTATGTTTGTCACGGGCGTGACTGTTATTCCCAATCCGTCACTGAAATGGTGACCTTGGTCGTGAAGCTATCTGGAAAGTTTTGAAACATTAGGTCACGGGCGTGACATACATCTTCATGGGCGTGACATACATCTTCATGGGTGTGACATACATCTTCATGGGTGTGACAAACTTTCCAACCGTGATCCAAGTGGTGACTTTGATCGTAAAGCTCTTTGGATGAAAATGTCATGCAAATTCACGGGCGTGACTTAAATGTACATTTCACGGTTTGTGTCTTCCTTCATGGCCGTGAACTTCAAATGTTGGTTTTGGTGACGGTTAGCTTTGTCACTGGCGTGAACATGCTACTTCCTTAATTTTGTCTTTCAAGAATTATTCTTCCATTCTCCATTCTTGCTAATTTATTCCATACCCTGTTTAATAGACTTAGAAGACAAGTATGTTAAATACAATATTGCTATTTTATTTGTTATCATTAAAATGACGGAAATAACCTTCAAGGTTTAACAATCTGTTTTAATCTTGAGATATCTGTGTAGCAGTGCAAAGGTCAACTTAGATCAATGGCTTTCCAGCAAGAAGAGTTATGGGAGAGTGCAAGTGAACGAATTCCTTGGCATGAGAAATTGCAGGGAGAAGAGGCTATTCAAAACCGTGTGCATGAGTGAGTCCTCTATTTTACAGCTTTGTTGTTTTATTCCATGTTTATCATTTAATGCTACTTGTGCTGTTTGCGCTTAAGATAGGTTTGTGATCTGTTCTTTGCAAAAGCTCAAAAACATTGCAAAATTTGTTTGTTCTATCTGAAAACTTGAGAACATGACAGTTGCTGGTACTGAGGATATTAAACATTGTACCCCACTAGTGCTTGATTGACTTGAACTAGGCCAACAAAAATCCTCACTGCCAAACCATCAGTTACTCACAAGTCATAATGTTGCTGATAATTACATGTAATACTGTTATATCAGAAAGGAGTGGAAGTTTCAGGAAAAATTTTCTTTTGGACATATGATGTCAGCAAGGTGCTATTGATTCACAAACATCACAGTTTGAAACATGGTAAATCCGTAGTCTAAGCTAATTTACTGGTTCTTATGTTCAATAATAACTACTATGAATGAATCCTAATGGCAATGGAAGTATTTTATAACATATGAGATCTTTGCATAAGGTTACTGTCTTAAGGTTTCTTTAATTTTAGGATTAACTATGCTTAGTAGGCATCAAGTTATTATATTGGTTTCTAATTGATATGAACTCAACTATACTTTAATACTAATTTAGCTGTGATCAGTAATTAGTTACATATTATTTTCCTTCATTCTACTAGGTTCATGGTCTATAGTTACTGAAATTCTTCCTTGCTGCTTCATCCAACTCCATCCTTAGTATGCTTGGTAGTTGGTGTTGGGCAAGACTATACTATCTCATTTTATCTTAAAATTATTGTTGCTTTCATTTTGTTATGAATACAGTGGTTCCTTGTTTGATCATTTGACTGTGAGTTCACGATAGAAAACTTGGAAGCAATACTTCTCAGATAAGTTGATAGAAGAAATTGCATGTGTATTTTTTATAATGATAAGTGAAATCATAAACTCTGCTAATACTGATCACACAAAAAAGTTTCCCAAGACAAGTTTGCCACAAACTTTATAATTGAAATTTTGTTTAGCTTCAATTTTATTAAATTTAATGTGCCAAGCGTTGTAGAAAATTTTGACAGAGAACATAAAGTTTTTACCCAAGTGCAGCAACTTCAGTTAATAATTATTAAAAGAAAAAACCCTCATTGTGGTTATGCTAATTAAGAAAATAAACGGCTCCAAATTTACTTGTTTGCTGGAAAATGAGTCACTGAAATTTTGCAATGCAGCCATGAAGTGCTGGTTCTATTGTTTGCCCTTTATCATATCTTCATTTCAAGTGTGCTTTTGTAGCCTGAACACACCAACTTCTGTTTTGTAGTCCTAGATTCACTTGGATAATCATACAATATTTTCATGATAAACAGGCTCGTGTCAGTTGGGAATCTGGAAGCAGCAGTTAGTTTGTTGCTTTCCACCTCTCCAGATAGTTCTTATTTCTATTCAAATGCTCTTCGTGCAGTTGCTCTTTCTGCTGCTGTGTCACGATCTCTTCATGAGCTTGCAGTAAAGGTGAGTGTTGATTTGGAACTGTTTATTTTCAACATCAGCTGACAAGTTGTGACTGGAATAATGCCATTTTTCTTTGTTTTAGCTTTTCTAATTCTCAACTATTATGGTGGTCAAGGTTGTTGCAGCTAATATGGTCAGGAATGACAGATCATTGTCTGGCACACATCTTCTTTGTGCTGTTGGAAGGCATCAGGAAGCTTGTTCTCAGGTTAGGTTCTATATTGAACTTTTGTATTTGCATTTTTAATTTCTTGAAATTCAGACACATTTTAGTAATCAGTCAATAAGAAATTACATTTGAGAATTTTTCTGAACATGTATGAGTAAAAGGCCATCATCTTCTTATGGATTCATCAAAGTAAAGTATTAGGAACTCGGAAGGAACTATTTGGGTAGCCCTCACCTTCTTATGTTATTTTATCTAAAATTTGAGGCTGATATGCCAGTTCGTGCATGCTCATGTCGAGAATTTACAGTCACTGAATGTTTTGAATTGGTAAAAAAAAATGATGGCAATTTGCTTCTCCAAGAATTCTGGCATTCTTAGTCAGCATGTCATGTTCTTCAGGGTCAACTTTCTTCTTTTGCTGGAGGTACTTCAGATCTAACTGCTCTTTGAATTTCATATGGGCAGCATTTTACATGCTGTACAGGAGTTTTAGGAGTGGAGAAGAAAGTTAAAAGCAGTGAAGTAATGGAATGGAATGAAATAGAAAGTAATGTCAAATAATATTCACCCTGTTTGCAAGTTTTAAAATGAAAAAGGAGTTCATGGATGTAAACTATAAAAAATCTTTGCCTATATTCTTTACCCCCTATTTGGAGGTTAAGAAAAGTGAGTATTAGAAGTTAATGGGTGTAAAAATTTAATTTCGACAAACCTTCATTTACATTCAGAATGAACTCAGAAACATAGTTAAAAAAAATTACTCTTCTGCCCATTATCTTCCTCAAATAACTTTCCATGCATTTTTATTCTCTTTAAGCTCCTTTGATAAGAACCTGCTATACAGCTTTCACAAAAACAAGAACACAGCAGCAATAATCGATAAACCCAAAGAAGAAAATTCTGCTAAACTTTTATTAATTCAGCCTTTCATTACTCATAAACCTTTGTACTCAAAATAACTAGAAGAACTAGGAAAATAACAAGAACTCTAAAAGAAAGGAAATCTGTGAAACAACTCACAGCCCAGGGAATAATTCCCTTCTCCAAGCGAGCTTGAAGACCTAAAATTCTCAAAATACCCAATCTCTCCCCTCCTACTATCTCCTTCACCTATTTATAACCAATTTCTAGTATATTTAATTACCTAACAGCCCTTCACTCATCCCCTATGTGTCTCTTTCTAGAATATTCATACTATTTAACTTTTCCTATCATCCTTGTTGGGTGTAATTTATTTGCTTCATGGGCAAACACTCATCTGGATGGCTCCAAGTTTAGTCAGGAACATAAAATAGAGTGACAAGTTCTATCTTACTATTCTAATCCTCATATCATGATCGTTACCAGATTCCTAGGTATCATGGTAGGGCATCATTAAAGAGATCTTCACTAATCATACCTGAGTTTCTACTGAAGTTGTTTTTTTTATTCTTTTGGAAAAATAGAAGAAAAACTCCCCAATCCACTTTAAGAACTTTGGGAAATAGGAGAACCATAATCAAGTGACAGGGTGCCTTATTCAGAAGTAACTGTTATGGAAAATAATGTTTTTAATTTCTTGGATTTCACTATAAAGGAAGCCGTTGCAAACATAATGCAAATCAAAGGACATTTTCCTCTCATTTCTTTTCCAAACCTTCTGGCAAATCAATCACAGATTCTTGTAAATTTGTAGTTTGACCAACAAGTCATAAAAAAATCCCAAAAATCATATTCCAGATATTTCAAATGAAAGGAGGAAAAATAAGATGACCTTGAGTCTCATCGATATGAAAATAGCACACATTTCAGAATACATATGCTTCAACTAATTAACAGTGATCCTAAGTTTCCGATCGTAATGGCTAATCACTGCGGATTTCAATGGGATCATGGACTGTTGGTTGCATTGTTATATTGTTAATGCATGATTGCTTATTTGCGGGCTTTCTAGGAAAAAAATGGCAAATTTAGAAATTAATCTGGAAGTGGTGGTGGAGGGGTGCCTTGGCAGACATATGGCTTCAGATTCATTGATGGATCCTGTGTACAAGGTTGGGGCTTTTTCCCCATAATGTCATAGCATATTTATTGGGCTTGGTAGGGTATCAACAGTTCTCATTCCAACAGTAAATCAAGCTTGGAACTGACAATCCCATGTTAATTATGTTCTTTTTTTGCCCTCTAAACTGATTAATACATGGATTTGTGCAGCTACAAGATGCTGGATGCTGGACAGATGCTGCAACTTTAGCTGCTACGCACTTGAGGGGATCTGATTATGCAAGGTTCTGATTATTTTAAAACCCTTGAAAGTTCTGATTATTTTAAAACCCTTGAAAGTTCCTTGAAAATATTGGGGCTAGTTTGCGTCTTGCAAAAAATTCAGTCTGGTCATCAATTTATTTTTATTTTTTTGTTGACATTTCTCAATGTGATACTTCTATACGTGAAGTATCAGTTAACAATTCCATGCCCATCTTCCCTGTTTGCAGCATCTCTGCCCAATTAAATTTTTATCCCATCTTTACTGGAAATTGCTGCATAGATAATATTTTGTCATTCATGTTGGTTAGAAGGCAATACTTGGTATTAAATTCTCAATTTTTTTTTAAACTATTTGTGTACATCTTTAATACATGTTGTTTAGTGCCTATGTTTTGCATCAAATCAGTTTATTGGCAGTGTTATTGGCATTTGGTGAACTCTCTTATAGTTAAACATCCTTATCTCATTTTCAGTTTGTCTTTTCTGTAGGGTGTTGCAAAGGTGGGCTTACTATGTTCTTCGTTCTGAACACAACATCTGGAGGTACTTCTGTTTCCGTTTTAATTTGGCATTCTAAACATTTCATTTTCCTGTTCTTAAGCTTTGAAATGGCTCAATGCAGGGCTCTGATTTTGTTTGTTGCGGCTGGTGCACTGCAAGACGCCCTTGCAGCTCTTCGTGAAGCACAGCAACCTGATACAGCTGCCATGTTCATACTTGCTTGCCGTGAAATCCATGGAGAAATTATTGCTGATATAGGAAATTCAAAGTCAGAAGATGAATCGGAGTCATCAGTCAATGATTCTCTAATTACCTTACCTGGGTTGACCCCAGATAATGAAGATGTTATTGCGGTTGGCGAATATTTTGGTCAGTATCAGAGAAAATTAGTGCACCTTTGCATGGATTCACAGCCGTATGCTGACTGATTTACGTAGCATGGTAGACAGCATGAAATTTTGAGTCTTGAAGTGACTAGAAAAGGATATTTCATCAAAAGCAAGTTCGTGGCCTGTTGAAGAGTCTGCATTCCATTTAAATCGCTCGAACACCAAATTGGATCTGAAAAAGAAATTGGCTCAATATCGCAGTTGGGTTTGGCTATAGAATGAGAATTACTCAGATGAGACAAAATATGCTTTGAGTTTGGGGCCAAGTTGAATATGGAATAGGTTAAAGGTTGTAATGGTGTTGTACATCATGTAAAAACCATTTACTGCGACACCCAAAAATATATGATTTTTGTCAGTAGTTCATAGTGCCATAATTCGTTCATTGTTGTTATTGTTTATTTGATTTTTTGAGTATGTCAGGAAACGAATAACAAGATAATATTATTGATTTTAAAGCCTCTGATCTGGTGGATGTTCACTGTGATGCTTTTTGTGCTCTTTTATATTGGTAGTGAGGAATCCTTATATGTTTCATATACGGAAGGGCAATTAAAAAATGATATGCTTCCACGTATTGTCGTGTCACCTTATAATTGTTTTGGTCAATCACAAAGCCCCCATGCCAATTTAGGCTTTAACTGTTGTTTAAAAATCATACAAGTTTCTCCTGTGTGCGTGTGTTTTAATCTTATCTTAAATTATAGGCTATTTTCGTTGTTTAAAAAAATAATTGGTTGGTAAATATTTATTATGCTTTTATTTAACGTCTTGTTTTTCACAAATATGAATTAATATTTTTTTTTGTTTTTCAATATTGCTCCTCGTTAGTGTGAGGTATGTTAGAAAAAAAAATATTTCAACCATGTTAATTTATGAAAATAGAAAGCAATCATATTTTTGTTTAATTATCTAACAGTCTTCAGTGGTAATTGAGATTGATCAGATGCAAAGGGACTACAAATGTAGCAGCTTTTAAGATGCTTGAATTTATTATTTATCCCTTGAATTGAGATGCTAATCCATACCACTGATATTCAATGAGATTATAGGCATACACTATGCATATTTGGTAGAATATGGCCCAACGAGGTAAGTGTGAAACAAGAATTTTCAATCAATTATCCGTGAGAATACAAGTTTCGACAATAAATTATCACATAAACATTATTATTAATCTTTTTGACCACTTTACATCGACCATATCATATGTTTTTTCACTGAAGCTTAGTATATATTACCCCTCCAAAAACCGTTGTTTGCACAAAAGAAAGTTAACTTCATCACCAACCTCATGTTGGAAATAGAGTTTGTAAGAGAATTTGATTTGTGGCGTGTAAAACACTTTTAATTGCCCACAATCAAGTTGCTATAGGGTTGATGACAATACACGTTTAGGATACAACAAAGCCTAAAAAAATCTACAGATAGCAATCAAAGATTTCAACAGCGAAATCTAGAGTATATGAAGGGGAGGAAGAGATTAAAAAAATTATTTAAATTTTCTCAACACGTTTGATATATATATATATATATATATATATATATATACATTGTTTCGTACTGGTGCTGGTTCATTTCAAATTTAAATTCAACAATTGTAACATTTGAAAACTATTAAAACTAACTGAATTGTTTCTTTCAGTTATAGGTGTTCATAGTTCGGTTTAGTTAATTTAGATTAAAAATTTATAATCAAACCAATAAATTTGATTTTTAAACACTTCAACTTTTAACCAAATCAAGTACTATTAAAAATATCAAAACCAATGCTATTTGGATTCGATTTGGATAGTTAGTTTGGTCAAATTGATAAATAAATAATTAATTAATTAAAATATCATAAAAATTTGACAAATATTAACTTAAAAACATGATCAAAATAACAACATGAATATTATCCAAAATATAAAAATTAAGCATACTACTTTAACTTCTAGAAAATTTAAATTATAATTTGTATATTAGTAAAATAAATTTTTGTTCAATTATGGTATTTTAAAGGAAGTTGAATATTATACGTACTTAAAAAATTTATAATTTCGGGAAAGTAGAAAAATATTAGTATTAGTGCATTATATATATATAAAGATATCTTATATTAAAATCGGTTTATAAAAATTTTAAAATCATAAACATGCATGAAACATTCTAAACCATGATTTTCGGTTTGGATTGAATTAGATCGATTCGATTTTATCGGTTCGTTTAATTTTTATACAGCCCTACTTTCAGTTTCTACTTAACACAAATGGCGGTCACTATTTTATTTGTTGCGGTCGCGTCTTGCACCGCTAAAAGCTATTTCTCATAGCCATTTGGCTTGAGGAAAAGCACGATCACGATTATTAATAGCGGTTGCGATTTTTAAGCACAAACCGGTCTTCCCTCCGAACCACTCATACACAAGCTATATTCATCATCTCAAACAATTGCTTTCGCCAATGTTGATCAGCAGCTTTCTTTTACTTGATTGGCCGTAGACATGACCATGCAAATCTGCAACCAAAATTATTAAATTGCACGCCTCAAGGCATGGTTGGATACAAGCCTGTGGTGATATCCATGTGATCCTCTATTTGAACAACTTTTGTTGTTCACTACAGGAACTCATCGACTATTCGTTCTACGTTAGAAAACTTTATGCATATTAATTTGATATAAATTCGATTAGACATATTTATTTACATTTAACAATGTTGTTATTGTTATTATTATTATTATTAAGGTGAAATAATAGGATAAATAATAAAATATTCCTAAATTTTTTAAAACATTATTTAAAGTAACCTAAAAAAGAAATTGGAAAGACAATTGACATAAAATAGAAAGAATGTGGGATATATCCTCGAAGTGCATTTTTGTTGAAAAAGTAATTCTAAATTGGTGGGTTAACAAAAAAAAAAAGCAATTTATATATAAGAGATATTATCCAAAAAGGCTTAAAACATTTTGGAGATAAATCCATCTATACTCAAAACTGAATAAAATTTTGTCTAATGCTTAAACCCAAAGATTTAGAGGCTCACTTAAAATAATGCTAACATATAATAATATTGAAACTGTCACGAAATTTATAGTAAAAAAAAAACATAAATATGAAAAGAAAAACTTAATTTCTTGACATCCTCAGGCCCATTTAGGGTCATGTCAAATTTGGTAGTGAAATTTTATGATCTAAAGCTCGTATGAGATCCTGAAATTTTGAAAATCTTGAAGAATATTTCTAGCAAGTGACAATTAGGAATAGTTGTATTTGTCTTAGTTGTATTTGAAGGGAAGTGTATGGAAACTAACTGCGAAAAATGGTAATTTATAAGCTATTATTCAAATAGCTTAAGCCATTTCAAATCCATACTACAAAAATCTAATTAGATTTTGGTCTAATACTCCATCCTAATGATTTGAAGACCCACTTAGAATAATGCTAACTTTTTAGTTAATTTTTTTTTTAAAAGTTAGCTATTGAATTATTCTTTTCCCCCCTATTTCGGAGGCATATGATCTTTTAAATACTTATTGTTCAACAAATCAACATCTCAAAATTAAAGCAAAATTCAGTGACAGTAAAACATTTAGCTAGGATTCAAATTTGGACAATCAATTAATCAAGTAGCTAGGTAGCTCAGGCTATCATGAAAGGTAGGCCTCAAGCTCTTCTGCAGTAAAACAAAGATTAAAGTCGAATATGGATGTTGATTGGGGTTCATGATGAGGAATAGCAGTGATGCTCATGCTGCCATTTTCGTCAACTTGGAGTCCAGTGGATGATAACTCGGTTCTTCCATTAACGGCAGCTTCTTGATGATGAGGAGCTGTGAGCTTGATGCTGCCATTTTCTTCTAATAGGTCACAAGACTGGGACTTGTCTCTTTCATGCTTGATATGGCAAACCACATATTCATTCTGTTGAATTAATACATAAACATCAAGATCAAATAAAAACCAAGTATTAATTATCCTATAAAACCCTAAATTAGCTAGCATTAATTACCTGAAGAGCAGTTTGATCAATTAAAGTGGAATCAAGCCGATATTCATCCATAAGCCATCGGCCCTCTATTGTAAACCCATTGTTAGGTATAAACTTGAAAGCTCGTTTACTGCCTATACGTTTATTTCCTTTTCCACATAATGATAATGATATGTTCTTCTCCTTCTGAGTTTGTTTCCATGTACCACAATCTGTGCATGATCTCTGTATTCTTTGCCCTTTTTCACTCTTCTTCTTCTTCAACTTGCTAAAAACATACAAACCCTTTTCGAGTCTTTCTTCAAAAACTTTTCTCCATTGATCTTTCCAGTCATAAATATCACAATCGACGATTGCATAATCACACGGAAGCTTTAAACCCATGGCCTTTTTCAACAGATAATCTAAGATTATCTCTTCATCGGTTGGTTCGAATCTATACCCTACTGGTATTCCATTGTGATTGTAGTTTTCCATTGCCATTGCCTTCTGCCAACGATTCGGAATGAATTCCGCTCCAGAATTCCTAAATCTCCATTGTGTTTAATGCTCATGTATGCTTTTCTCTCAACCAGCTGATGGGCTTATATACACTAAATATTTCCTATTTCGATGTTGTAAAGGATTGCGTTTGACCTTTTTACCCTCGTCAAATTTTGTGTTTATTAACACTTAGATTAAAAAAATAGTAATTTTCTTTTATATGTAATTTGTACTTTATCGTGAAAAATAAAAATGCCTTCATTAATTATTTTATACTTTTAATATTAATTATCATAATATTCTGTTTAATTTTATTTTACAATTTGCCTCTCCCTCCAAATTCTCTTCTCCTTCAAAACTCATGAATTGATTTTAAATTCTGTACTCTCTAATTTCTATAATAATATTTCTTCCATTTGATGTTTTAAAACAATTTTTAAATAAAAATTTGATTTTCCAATTTTCAACCATTTCAAAAGATTTTTTTTTTCTTTGCCGCATTAATTTATATTTTATGATAGTAGACACTCAATAATTTAATTTACTTTCTATTTTTAATCGTATTTCTTCCTTTAATTTCTATTTTCCAATTACAATTCCTTTTACTTTTGTGGGTCTATAAGCATTAGTACGCAAAGTATGGTTAAGTTTATTTTTATTTTTTATGATTTTTCTGTTTAATTGATTTACTATTAGACAGAAGTTAGATTAGTTTAAATCGAAAGTTAAATGATTAAGAAAAATTCAAGATATTCAGAAGTTGGAATAATTATGCTGCAAAATTTTTTTAAATTAAGGTATGCATATCAATAATTCAATAAGTTTAAATAGTAGAAAGCTTGAGTGAGAGCCCATTTATAAATGTTATTAAATTGGTTCTACTTTTTATATCAATAAAAAAAAATCCATATTGCTTATTAAAATTGATTGAATATTTATTGATATTCATACCGTTAACTTTAAAATAATTGATTTAATTTTGATCCTGAATAAGGGAAATATTTAGAAGCAAAGACCACATAGTACTATTATCGTGAATATCTTCAACATTTATCATAATAAAAAATTGCTACTACCAATCTCAAAAGTAAATTATAAATATTCGTGTCAACCATTACTTTTTAATCAACATTATGAATGTTCACGGATAACTATCATAAACATTAATATTAAATAACATTAAATTAAATGGTTATAATTATTATAAAACTAATTAGAATTGTTAGATTTTTTTATGTAACAGTTGAAACAATAGTACCCATAAATATAACATCTGTTAAAGCATCACCCATATATATATATACACCTTATTATTAACAAAGTTATTAAAAGGGAAATTAAAGTGGATTTTAGTGTTACAAATACAATTTTTCTATTACAAAATAAAGTTTAAGGCCAAACTGTTACAAGGTTATAAGGTTAAAGAGCCATGATTGCAACTTATGACCACAGCTCTTGAATAATAAATTAAATGGGGCTTCCATTTTCATTTGATTAGCATTTGAGATTTTGCTGCATTATCGAAAGGTCCCCCAAAATATGAAGAACGTTCAAAAGAACCAAGATTTGGCTTGCAGAGTGCAGTTTTGAACACATTTCACCATCAATTTTACCCCCAAACACATCTGTAAAATCTGGTTGCACAGATTCAACAAAAACATGCATTTGCTTCTATGATTCACCTTTTGCAGCAAAAAATTAGGGATTGTTTGGCACCTGGATATATTAGCAATCAGTACCCAACAGCACGATGAAAATGTGCCACCACAAAGTGCTGAAAAGACAAGATATAGTACTTCACATTATCAAGCTGATGAAAATAACAGGTTGAACCTAGTCGTATCTCTTTCCATGCAAGCTCAAAACCAACATGAACCATGAGAGCCCGGTAGGAAATTGAGCACCAGCTGCAATTTCCTCTAATGCTGCTTGATTGTCACAACACTGGTAGGAAAATTAACACAGATTACAGATATGAAAAAATTGAGTGGCAAAAATTGTAAGTTTCATCTGCAATCCTCCTCAACAGAATTGCACAAATTTCTATTTCAGTAAGTACAGAGGATACCTTCAGAATTATGATAGCATTCAATGAAAGAATCTCTTGCGACATCGAGCAGATCCAAGTTCCTCATACTCAGCCTTGGTGACACACATTGCTTCAAAATCAGGACTTGATGCCAAAAGTGATCCACCTCGCCAAACACCTAGTATTGGACTGGACAAGCATCACAAGATTTTACCAAATAAGCCTCAATAGCAATCAAAAAGGCAAATTAATACTTCTCAGCAGAAAAAATGTTTACTCTTCTTGTGTGGTTATCTTCACTTGATACTCATCTGGGACAAGAGGCCGGAGCTCCATTTCACTGCAAATCCAAACACATGAACTACAGTCCAAATATCAAAATAAAGCACACAGCATACACAGGAAAAGAGTATGCGCTTACAGTCTCTCAGCAAATCGAGGGAATAATGTGCTTCCGCCAGTTAATATAATGCTGTGCAAGCACAAGATTAGACATCAACTCATTGCTATTAAAAAAATCATTGAGAATTCACTTCCAATGCTTCATACTCAGAAATTTGTAAATCACCTCTGATAGAGTACTGGGTGAAGAAGAGGATGGCAGGAGTTGACTGCTCGAACTATGCACTCTGCTAGTCCAGCCTGGCTCATACCTGAAAAGGTACATTCTTCAAGTTCAATTCCAAGGCAACTACACAAACATAAAAATATTTCAACTTCTCATGACATCTGCATTTAAGCTCAACATATTTCCATCACTATCACTAAATTTCAACATTCATTGAAATTTGTAATGTAAAGATAACTTTAATGCTTGTTTAATAAGGACAAATTTTCAAAATCCAGGAAGCAAGTGATAGTTCCTGGTTTGAACTGAACATATAAGCGGATCTCATGAAAAGGCACTAGAATACGGTACAAACCCAAATCTGCAGGGTGGAAGATCATTTCTGGAACAAGGAATCGCTCATTTGTCAAGTCAAACTCCTGCACAGATAGTAAGAAATTTGAAAGCCCATAGAATCAAGCTCAAAACATAGTTGCAGAAATAGCAAGCTCACGTTTCTCGTTAAGTCAGCTCTTTTTCTGTCCTCAAGGTTCTCTGAAACTTCATGCCGATCCACACCAGCAGCATCATTCAGAGTGAGGTACCTCTTTGCTTCATCTGGGTCTTTAACAAAACCCTTAGTGTGGTTGATCCCATCAGGAAGAACATATGTACAGCGCAACACATTGTCTTTTCCACGCCTTCTATAAAAGGTTTCTCAAAATCTTTAGTGAATAAAAAGAACAACAAGCTCCGTTAACAGGTAAAGATTTAAATCTAAGCATTTAATCAGAAAGAAATGGGTACCAGGGCAAAACGCAGTAGATATAAACTATATTTCAATGAAATGTGAATTAAATACGAATGACAACTTCTCAAATTCTAGAATTTGAGACAGGATTACCAAGTTTTCAACTTTTTTTCATGTTAATTGAGGAAATAAACATTAATCACTAGCAATATAAGATAAAAAGTCAACACCTTGCAATCTGCAAATCGCGAGCAACGTCAAGGGAAACGAAGCAGAGTTTCTCTTTCACATCATCCATTATAAAGCTCTCATCCATCACATTAACAGAGCGATAAGAAACCAACTCCTTCAAGTAATTCGTCAATGCTTTCCCACCCAAATCAATTCTCTTTACTGCATAATTAAGAGTGAAATTCTGAAAAACAGGAGCCGCATGAGTGAATGAGAACCCACAATCCACCACCAGACTACACTGCGCCTTGGACACCAACCCATACGGCCTCCTACTCGCCTCGTAGAGATGAACCAGCTTCGGAGAGTCAGCGATGAAGAGAGACTTGAAACCAAAGTCCTCAAATATAAGTTCGTCGGCGGCGCGTTGTATTGACGGGAGAGCGAAGAGCGGTTCGGTTAAGAGGAGGGAGGAATTGGAAGGAGTAATGTGGAGAAGAGAGGTAAATAAATGGTTCCAGATATCTCGCTGGAGATCCGGGTTTATCAGGTAGCCGCGGTCAATTGGACGGCGGACTGCGGCTGAGGTTAAGTCTTCGGTGGCGGAAGCAGAGGTGGTAGGAGAAGGGTGGAGGAATTTTTTAGAGGATAGAGGACGGTAAAGGCAATTGGGGATTATAGTGACGGGGTCACGTTCTCCGCCGTGGCCGGCTTTAATAAAGCCGCCACCATTGTCGAGGACAACAACGCTAGACATGTCGGAGAACGGGGGTGAAAGAGTGAGCGTGGGAGTAAATGCTATGCATTTTTTCCAGGGTTTTAGTGAGCAGTTGAGATTTTGCTCTCAGCTTTCCATCTTTTGACAAATCATACGTTCATGAGCATTTGATAAATTGTTTAATAATTTTTTTTATTAAAATCATTGCTTATAATTTAATTTTAAATTATTAATTTAATTGCTACTGCTAATTTAATAGCTTGATTGAATTAAAATTATTTATTAAAATTAACTGAAAAATATAAAATAATATATTTATATTATTTAAAAATATCATATAAAATTTATTTAAATATATAATATAAATGAATTATATAATATATATGCACATTAATTGATATAAAAATTATTTTAAATATCTTATATCAATTTATTTAATAAATGCTTCTATATTAATTATATAATATTTTATTATTATTATTATTATTAAATAATTATATTATATATAATTTAATAATTATATTATTATTATTATTAAATAATAAAAAATGAGTAAAAAATGAAAGAAAAATCATAATTTACTAGCTTATAAAAAAATTAGTTTTATTTGCTTTTTTTTAAGATTATAATCTAATTTTTTTCAAATAAATTATTTTACTAAACAGAGATTATTACTCAAACAATATTATTTTTATGGTCAAATTAGATTATTTTTATGGTTAAATTATATTATAATATATTTTTGTATTATCAAACAATGCCTAAGTCTTATTGGACTGTAAATTAATTTAAATTCAGAAGCATGGCCATTAAAAAGTAAAATTATTTTTTTCAAGTTTTAAAAATAATTTAAAAGTATCCAAAATTTAAATTTGAGATTTATAGTTATCCATTATGAATCAAACCTTTATAAATTTTTTTAATAGACTTAACCTCTTTAATTTGTACAAAAAAATCATTTGTACAAGTAAACTTGAAAGTGTAAATTTTAAGCATCTTAATTTTCATAAATTATAATATTTACACCCTAATCAACCATCCAAATTTTCGAAAAGATATAAAAAATGTTTTGGGTATGTATCTCTCCCATTTTCTCCTCTCTCTCTCATATTCTCTCTTTAAAAACTCTTATTCTCCTTCACATTTTTTGAGATTGTCGTTTGAATCAAATCCTCAAAATCATGTATTTTTATTTTATTTTTTTATTTTTAATAAATCTAAATATTTACATATTCAATCTATTTCTCCTTTATGGAGTTTTATTTCTCCATTTGTGGGTATTTTCTTCCCTATTATGGTTATCCCCTTAATAAGATATTTTTTTTAGTTTTTGTGAGATTTCTCTTATGGGTTAATATCAGTTGATTCAAATTATTTTTTTTATCTACAACACAAGATAAAAATAATTTTTAAATGGACTTAACTAAGTTTATGAGAGCTAACGTTGAGACATCAAAATTTTTTAAAAATCGTGCGGAAAATATTATATATAGTTTTTTTAGATGTTTAATTTATTTTTTGTTGTTAAATCTCAACATTCTATTATCATCTTTGATTTATATTGTAAATGTCATATGACTATTTTGATTTATTGATAATATTTTTTTTTTCAAAAAATAATTTAGAAAGATATGCGACACTTATGAGGATAATGTGGCTGAGTTAATTGGTTAAACTAAATGTCACCTCAAATTTAGTTTTAAGAAAAAGATTAATTAACAAAAATTAATTAAAAAGTCCTAAATAACTTTAGGACTAAACATTTTTCTCTCTTTCCCTTCTTGTTTTACTATCCTTCTCTCTCCATTATCCTTCTCTCTTAGTCTATGAAATCAATTTTGCAAATCAATTTTGCTATCTTTCTCCACCATTTAGGTTTGCTATTATACAAATCAATTTTATTTTTAATGGAATCTTAAAAAAATGAAAAAATATTTTTTTGGGGTTTCTGTCAAATTAAATTTGGATTGACTTCAAAATCAGAGGGAAATTTTTCATACTCATATTGATTTGGTTCTTCACTTGAAATTTCTTTTTTAATTATAATTAAAACAAATTCTTCAAGTTTTAGGTTGATGGTAGAAGACATTGATGAAACTCCTAGATTTTGTATAACCCTTACATGAAAGTGCAAATGTTACACTCATCCTTCCTAATAAGGATAAAAATGACTTAAATTTTCATATAACATTCTCCTTAACACATATTATTTATCACAACCCATATATTTAGCAATCATTTAAATAAAATCACAAATCAATCCACAACCATTATGAGTATCACTTCCATGAACCTATTTCATTTAAGAAAAATGTCTAACTCAAAACCATTATATATAAAAGTTACATCATTTTTTTTACTTATCATAACATATATACATTATTTACTATTTATATCACCATCTATGCATTTATATAACCAACATATTAGATGGCCCAAAATACATTTTTCTCATACTTATATATATCATTTGTACAATTAGGCACTTAAAATGTCCACAACTCATATTAGTGGTCCAATCTCCTCTAGCCACAAATTGAAACAACTTTTGATATAAGTTAATCATCAAGAGGACACTAGAAGAATGATATAAATGGTGAGTACACTTACTCGGTGAGATGATATAAACATAACAAGGGGAACAAAATGTAATTTTACTATGAAGTATCTAGCACTCTCTCATCTAATTAGAATTAACTCAACTAAATGATCGAGTGTCACATGCCTAATATGCAGAAAACCTGTAGAAATTTAAAATCTTTTTTTTTTTTGAAAACCATTGATTACAAAAACTTTCTCTTTTCATATAAAACATGTTAAACATCCGACTTACATAAACATCCATAAATGAATATCTTTGATTCAAAAGAGAAGCATTATATATATATAATATCATGTTGGGGCTCCATAGGTCCAATATTTATAACAATACATGTCTTTAAAACTAAAATATATAATTCTATAATATACAAATATGTATGAAAGTAAACAAAACACATTCCCTATGTCATATACAAAATGAAAAATATGACATAATTATATTACTGACCCCTGTTGGATTTGCTCTAATGTCTCTGTGTTGGATTTGCTTTTCTAAATCAACTTCTACCTACTAGGCTCAAACCAATGTGGAAAAAATACTTGCGCACTAAGCTACTGAAAGCTTAGTGACACATATAAGTATAAAAATTCAGCATGCATTCATATGAAGCATACCAATATATTTCATATTCATGGCATTATACTAAAACATCATGGCATGATAGTGAAATCATATTATCATGTAATACTTTAGCTTATGGAAGTGGTGGCTCCTTAAACATTTGAAAAATGTGAAAGAGAACATATAACCTTTATAATAACATATATCATATTAACTGTATATCTTAATATACTTATGTTTTTGAACCTCTTTTCTATTTCATTACATTCTTTAATCTCTTTAATATAATTGTCTAACAACTTTTAACATGAACTATTCAGATACAAGTTATGAATATGGGCGCTCCTATAGTTTAATGTCACAACCCTAGACTTTAACTAGCAATCGTGCGACACTTAGCACGGTCCGTTGCACTAAGCCTGCCTTCCAAACCGATAAAAGCACTCCAAAGAGAATAGAACGGAACTTAGAGATCGAGAAGATTCAATAGCAAGACAAGAACACAAGAGAGTTTGAGAGAAAAGCTTTGTATTACTTGAAATGCTTGAATTGATTGAATGATTACAAATGAATTTACATAAGGTATATATAGGCCTCCACCTCCTCAATCGATGGCTGAGATCAATTCCCACCTACCAGATGGATGGTTAGGATGAACTCCCACCTACCAAATGAATGGTTAGGATTGATTCCCACCTACCAAATGAATGGTTAAGATCAACTCCCACTTACCAAAATGGATGGCTAGGATTGATTCCCACCTAACAAATGGAGAGCTAGGATTAATTCCTACCTACCGAAATGGATGGCCACGATCCATTTAATCTAACGATTTACAATGGCCTTCTAGAATATTACATATGTGTGCCGAAATGTAAATGTGCGGGAAATCCCGCATGAACCTTTGCGGGGCATGACACTCTCCCCCACTCAAGTTCGCGACGCCCTCGTCGCGCCTTCAAGCTTGAACCTTTCTATGTCATCTTTGAATTGCCACAAAGTGTCTTCAGGTTCCCAGCTTGCCTCTATGTCTGGGGCATTCTTCCATTTGACCAAGTATTCTCGATAACTTGGTACACCTCTTCGCCGAATTAGGCGGTCTGCCAAAATGGAATCCACTCCTCTATCAAAGGAGGTTACTACTGCAGTGGGTGCCCTTTTTGACTCTCCTCGACTTGCATCTTCTTCGTCTCCATGATAAGGTTTCAACATGCTTACATGAAAGATGGGATAGATTTTAAGCTTGGGAGGGAGTTGTAGCTTGTAAGACACCTTACCAACCTGCTTAAGGACAGGAAATGACCCTTCGTATTTCCGTACCAACCCCTTGTGAACCTTCCGCAAGGACTTGAGCTGTTGTGGTAATAATTTGACAAGGACCAAATCTCCTTCCCGAAATTCAACCATCCTCCTTTTCTTGTCAGCCCACTTCTTCATCTTTTTGGATGCCTTGTTCAAATAGGCTCGGGCCAACTCAGCTTGCTCATGCCATGCCTTAGCAAATTTGAAAGCTGCAGGACTCTTCCCTTCATAGCTTGTGGCCAAAGCATGAGGGGTCATCGGTTGTTGTCCCATAATGATCTCGAAGGGACTCTTGCCAGTGGATTCACTTTGCTGCAAGTTATATGAGAATTGAGCTACATCCAGCAACTTAGCCCAATCATGTTGGTTGGCACTAACAAAGTGCCTCAGATACAGCTCCAGTAATGCGTTGGCACGTTCCGTCTGCCCATCGCTTTGCGGATGAAAACTGGTGGAGAAGTTCAAGTTTGATCCCAGCAGCTTGAACAATTCTGTCCAGAACTTCCCAGTAAATCGTGGGTCTCGATCACTCACGATATTAGATGGGATTCCCCAATGCTTCACAACATGCTTGAGGAACAACCGTGCAGTCTCATCTGCAGTGCAATCCGCCGAGGCAGGTATGAATGTTGCATACTTACTGAAGCGATCAATGACCACTATTATACTGCCAAAGCCTTCTGATTTTGGCAAGCAAGTGATGAAGTCCATCGAGACGCTCTCCCATGGTCTCTTCGGAATAGGCAACGGTTCTAGCAAGCCACCGGGTGCACGTTGCTCTATTTTGTCTTGTTGGCAAACAAGACAAGTTCTTACATAGGCTTCAACATCATCCCGCAGTTGAGGCCAATAGTAAATAGACTTGATCAAGGCAAGGGTGCGCTTCATGCCTGGGTGTCCAGCCCATAATGAATCATGGCATTCCTTGATCAGTTCTTTCCTCAAGTTCCCCCACTTAGGAACGTAGATGCGGTTTTTCTTGGCATAGAGTAGTCCGTCACTCTGCCAAAATCGCCTTGTCTTTCCTTCCTTGATGAGGACAAAGAGGTTTTGAGCCAGGGCATCATGCTCCAACCCTTCTTTGATCTTTTCCAGCAAGGGACTGTTTGGTCTACTCAAAGCTGCTAACTCCGCCTTCCGACTTAGTGCATCAGCTACCACATTAGCCTTATCGAGCTTGTATTCAAGCTTGTAGTCGAATTCTGCCAGAAAGTCTTGCCACCGAGCTTGTTTGGGACTCAACTTCTTTTGAGTTTGGAAGTAGCTAGTTGCTACATTATCTGTCATGATCACAAAGTGAGAACCCAACAAGTAGTGTCGCCACACCCTTAGACAATGGATGATAGCTGTCATCTCCTTTTCTTGCACCGTGTAGCGGCGTTCAGTTTCATTGAGCTTGCGGCTCTCATATGCTATCGGGTGCCCATCTTGCATCAATACTCCACCAATGGCAAAGTCTGAAGCATCTGTATGCAACTCGTACATCTTACAGGGGTCTGGCAAGTAAAGCACTGGTTCTTCGGTAATGGCCTTTTTCAAGTCATCAAACGAGACTTGGCACTTGTTTGTCCACTCCCAAGTATTGTTCTTCTTGAGGAGGTCGGTTAGTGGAGCTGCTCTTGCTGAATATGACTTGATGAATCTCCGGTAGTAGTTCACAAGTCCAAGGAAAGACCGTAACTCGGGGACCTTAGTAAGAGGTTCCCATTCCTGGATGGCTTTCACCTTGTCTCCATCCATCATAAGCTTCCCATCTTTTATCCCATGTCCTAAGAACATTACCTCATTTTGGGCAAAGGAACATTTCTCCCTTTTAACATATAGCTCATTTTTCCTGAGGACCTCGAACACCTTCTTCAAATGCTCAAGATGTTCTTTCATAGTCCGGCTATATATTACAATATCATCAAGATATACTACCATGAACCGATCGAGGTAGGGATGAAAGAGTTTATTCATGAGAGTGCAGAAGGTAGCAGGTGCATTAGTGAGACCAAAGGGCATAACAAGGAACTCATAAGCACCGTACCTTGTTACACATGTAGTCTTCGGCTCATCCCCTTTTGCAATGCGCACCTGGTAGTATCCCGACCGCAAGTCCAACTTGGAGAAGTATCTTGCGTTCCCCAATTGATCAAACAAATTAGCAATGAGTGGGATAGAATATTTGTTCTTTACCGTGATCTTGTTTAGAGCGCGGTACTCAATGCACATTCTCAGTGAACCATCCTTCTTTTTCTGAAAAAGCACCGGGGCGCCAAATGGGGCTTTGGATGGTCTAATGAAACCAGCATCCAACAGCTCATTGAGTTGCTTCCGCAATTCTGCCAACTCCGAGTTTTCCATCCGGTAAGGACTCATGGCTGGTGGTCTTGTGCCAGGCTCCAGCTCAATTTCATGGTCCACCTCCCTCCTTGGGGGTAACTGTTTTGGCAACGCCTCCGGCATCACATCCTGGAACTCATCCAAGACAACTTGCACCTCCGTTGGCAAGCTTAGTTGTGGTGATGTTTCATCATCATCATACTCCTTTAGAATGGCCAAGTAACTCTCTTCTTCCCTCTTCAATCCTTTCTTGAATTGAAGTGCTGAGAGAGCTTGGGTAGTAGGCTTGGTGGTCCTCTTCGTCGGTACTAGACAAGCCTTTGGTCCATCCATAATGCACATAGAGTTTGAACATGAAACAAGGAAAGCTCTTACCTCGTCCAAGAACTCCATGCCAAATACCACCGAGAAATCATCCATGGGTGCCACAGATAAATCCACTTGGCCAGTCCATGCATCGAGACTGACCTTTACTCCACGGGCAATTCCTTGGAGAGGTTGTGCCACTGAGTTAACTACTTTGAGGGAGCCACCTCCATTAGCAACCTTGAGACCGAGTCTCTCGGCTTCCTCTAGTGAAACAAAGTTGTGAGAAGCACCTGTGTCGACCAAGGCTTTGGCGACTTTCCCGTTGATGGATGCATCCACAAACATGAGTCCCTTGGGGGACGTCGGGGCACTTTGCAATGCACTAAGCAACCGCAAAGATCCCATCTTCGCACCTTCATCTGCCTCACTTCTGTCTTGATCATGAGTGGAGGCAACTAAAGCATTCAATGTCTTTCTTTTGGGACATTCTCGTGCCCAATACGGTCCGTCGCATATGAAGCACGTCACACGGGGCTTTGAGGCACCACGTTCTTCCCTTTCCTTCCCCTTGTCTCGTGGCTTGAATGAGGAGCTTTCTCTGTGATTTTTGTAGCTTTGACTCTTAGCATGGCCTCCCCCATTTCTTGCTCCAACAAACTTTCTATCAGTTGGCCTCTGGCCTTCTTTGTTTAAGGAGTAATCAATAAGACTTTTAGCAACGGCAATGGCCGAAGATAAGTCTTGGACACCACGTCGTTTGAGCTCAAGGTTAGCCCATGATTGGAGACCATCCATGAACAAGAATAAGACATCCTTGTCCGATGTGTCAGGGACATCTAGCAGCAAGGTTGTGAACTCCTTCACATACTCCCTTATGCTACCCATTTGCTTTAGTCGTCGAAGCCGGCCTCTCGCCTCTTCCTCAGCATTTACGGGGAAGAATTGGCTTTTGAACTCCCTTTTGAAGTCCTCAAATGTATCAATTGTGCACACCCCACGTTGCACATCTCCATGTCTTCGTCTCCGCCACAACATAGCAGTGTCGGTTAAGTACATGGCAGTAGTTCGGATTTTGCTGGCATGGTCCGTTACGCCAGTAGCCTCAAAGTATTGATCCAGCCCCCATAGGAAGTTCTCAACTTCCCTAGCATTCCGAGCACCATTGAAAGTCTTTGGCTTAGGAACTTCCACTTTCTTGGCCCCAATGATAGTGGTTGTATTGGTTCCCGAGGCCATAGCCCGTTTACATAATGCTAGATCACCACCCATATCCTCAACTCTAAGCAACACATTGGAAATTTCTCTTTGGAAGAGATCACGTACCTTGACAAGTTCGGATTTCAGCCCATCAATCTCTTGCCTTAACCCACCGTCTAGCTCGTTGAGTGACATCTTGACCGCTGCATGGATCTCCGCATCCTCGGCCTCCAAGCCGCTGCAACGTTCCTCCAAGTTGTCTACTCGGTCGAACAACTCTCCCAAGTTGTCCTGAGCACTCACAACACGTGCTTCCAAGCTAGAAATCATGTGTTTCGACTTGGCTCGAGATTCTTTAGATAGTTTCCGAACTTCCTCACGACCGCGTTCCATTGGTGGAACTTCCACACTAGGTGTAGCTGGGGCAGTAGCCTTCATTATGCCAAAGGTAGTAAAGCTTCAAATCTTGGCTCTGATACCAACTGTCACAACCCTAGACTTTAACTAGCAATCGTGCGGCACTTAGCACGGTCCGTTGCACTAAGCCTGCCTTCCAAACCGATAAAAGCACTCAAAAGAGAATAGAACGGAACTTAGAGATCGAGAAGATTCAATAGCAAGACAAGAACACAAGAGAGTTTGAGAGAAAAGCTTTGTATTACTTGAAATGCTTGAATTGATTGAATGATTACAAATGAATTTACATAAGGTATATATAGGCCTCCACCTCCTCAATCGATGGCTGAGATCAATTCCCACCTACCAGATGGATGGTTAGGATTAACTCCCACCTACCAAATGAATGGCTAGGATTGATTCCCACCTACCAAATGAATGGTTAAGATCAACTCCCACCTACCAAAATGGATGGCTAGGATTGATTCCCACCTAACAAATGGAGGGCTAGGATTAATTCCTACCTACCGAAATGGATGGCCACGATCCATTTAATCTAACGGTTTACAATGGCCTTCTAGAATATTACATATGTGTGCCGAAATGTAAATGTGCGGGAAATCCCGCATGAACCTTTGCGGGGCGTGACATTAAGCTACCTTGCCACTGTCTATAATTATGTGTGTCAATGATGCTCCTAAAGCTTAAGTCATATTAACTGAGTAAATATATATCTTTGTATGTAATATAAGATCAAATATACTCTCAGAGCTTAAGTCATATTGTCCTTTAAAGAATAACTATATCATATTGCTACGATACCATGAACTCTCTCAATAGCATGTCACATATCCTACTTCTAGTCCTAATATTAAACATGAGTTTTACTTATTCAAAATACTCTTTGTTATACTTATATGTGAAACATTTATTTTTAGAGCATAAACTTTTAAATCTTGTAAAAATGCACTATGTATCATGTATGTATATCCATTATATTGCAGTCATGAAAGAAACAACATATAATATTATAAACATAATTCACGGGTACTCCAATCTGTGAACGAAACCATGAATCAAGTCATGAACGCTTTTATCCAAACTTGCACATTTCTTCATGGGTGTGAGAAATAGTCATAAGCATGACTTTTCAAGTTCACAACTATGAGTCATGAGGTGACTCAAGCCATGATCCATAATTCACGACCATGAACCCTCTATCAACCCTCTATCACGAGTATGAATTTGGGTTTCCAGCAAAACAATATACAACAAGGTATTTAATGCAATCCACATGCAAAGGCTTATATGGTTATCCTATGACAACATTTTTCTATCTACATTTTTATCAAACATGTCTTATCATGAATTAAAACACCAATTAACCTACAATAGCATATTCTAACACAATTGAATTCATGAATATCAAGAACACATTCATACTCATTCATGCATTTATGCCACTTACTTACCTCTTCAACCACCATAAACCATCATTTATTACACCCATAAAATGCACATTTGGCATATTTATGACAAGGTTCTCTTTATACCTTCTCATTATTGCATTTCAAGTTTAATTTAACATTTCATTCAATTTTTGTGACATTCATTGTATTATTTATTTTCATAACAATCAACAATTAGCATTTAAAATATTCAATTCATTTATCATACATATAACACACAACATACCATATTTTGCAATTTAAATGCATATATGTACATATATATAATGGAGCCTCAAAAACTAAGTTTCTTTCAAGTTTGCTTATCTGTTTAGTGGGTCTCACCACATGCTCTTTCAACTCCTATTATATATAACACATATATATTGACTTCTATAACAATATACTTAACTTTTAAAGCCATAAAAAATACAAGCTCTAACTTTAACCCTCTTAAAAACCTTAATCTCGTATAACCCTTTTACTAACACATACCATCACATTTAATCAACTTCAAAAATGGTCTTTAACCAAAGATTAAACTATAACCTAACCCATTTAGAAATGAGTCTCTACTATAAATAAACTAGCATGACTAAGGCTATGAAAGCTTATAAAAACGAAAGAAAAATGTGATTCCTTACCTAGATCGAAGGAAACACCACTTGAATGGGAGATATGAACTCATCTCTTCCTCCTTTGGTTTGGCTTCCTCAATAACACCACTTCTTTATGCTCCTCTCCCATAAGATCTTGCTTAAACTTTGATTTTTGATGGTGGTTTAGGTGTTTTGGTCTAAGAATCAAATAAAACACAAGACATGAGTCTCTAGTGTGAAGAAATTTTGAATTCTAGGGTTCACTTTTGAGCTAGGTCATGAGAAAAAGGAAGAACTATTGGGATTTAATATCTAACGATGTTCACAATGTGAACCACTCGAAACCAATATTCACAGGCATGACCTAATCTGTCATAAGCGTGAACATGGTATTTTACACTTTTCTTATCTTTTCTTAACTCTTTTCCCTTAACAAAATCTTAAACACATACTTATCATTCATTAATCCATATTATTTACTAGATCCTAATTACAAGTGTTACAAAATATACATTAAATATACTAACATGGCTAAATAAAATATTAATTGCTAATCATACTATTTATCTCATAAAATCCATGATAAAACATCCATAAGATGGCATAATTAAAGCTTAAATTCAAAACATCTTCATATCATAACATCAATCACTATACACTCAAATATGTGTCACATAGATTTCTAACTTCTAAGAAGCGTAAAGGTATGCAATGATGACAATAACTAGCAGCCACTAAAGAGCATTAGCATCTCAACGTGAGAACCTAGTTTCAGCATTTGAATCATGAAAGAGCAACTAGCAACCAACACAAGAAGTGATGTCAAGCATCTCAATCATGAGGAAGAAAAATATACTAGTCATATGAATGTGCAGACAACCCCCAAAAAGAAACCATCTAACATATGACCCAAAGACATCATGTATGTCAAACGTTGTCTCAAAAATAGTTTCTCTTTCAATCTCAACATTATACATAAAGCACATGTCGTGAAATACGTGATCTAATGGATTCACAAATTGATTGTATTAATGTCATTCATCTAGCCACTCAAAACCATTATTTCACATGTCAAAATTTATATAAAATAAAATTATAACATTTTATGTTTTCATTTTTGTACTAATGTAATTTTCATAAATTTGGTACTTTAAATGCATTTTTAAATTAATCTTGTTAAATTTTCAGTAACCAACTTATTCAATATAAGTATTCCACCCACACTTCTTAATTTGCATAAATATAGAATTTTAGATAATGCCATCAAAATGTAGAATATTTTTCTTCCATAACTCAAACTTGCATTCTTATCACAAATTCAAGTTATATTTCATCAAATAATAATTAAAAATATAATTTCAGCCCCAAATAAATAAGTTTTGCATAAGAATATATTTTTAAAACAATTTCATCTATATTCCATTAATTAACAAAATTACCATAAAAACCAATGAGCAAAACATCAAACTTGTTATATAAATATCCACTCACCTTAGCTAAAATTTTGCATAACTCTATCTAAACTTGTGAACTCCTTTGGACAACACCTAAACCAAGCTCTTCTCCTAAATATCAAACAAAAAATATTCATTATACAAACCTAATAAAGATATATTATGAAATAAGAATAAGCTAGCTACTTGAAATCATGATTTAAAATCCAAAATTCATCAAACCTTATTTATTCTCCTTGAATATGATAATTCTACCCCTAATGAACTAAACACCAAACTAACTCCTTGAGCTTTAGGTTTAGATCTAATAGATAGACAGGCTAAAAAGTTTAACATAACTCATTTTGTAGTAATTTGGAGATGTGGATGAAGCTTAGGGATAGTTTTAATAGTGGTGAGGATTTGGTTGATATGAGGAGGACGAAAAAGAAAAGAAGAAGTGAAAATTCTGCCTTGGAAAAGTTTGGTTCGATTTTGATAAGGTTTATGTCAAAAATAGGTGGTTTTACCTTTTTCTCACTAACTAGTCATATATCATGCACATGACCCATTAGTATAAGCACATCACTTAATAATTTAACAGTTTTATATTTTTTTCGTGTGATGTGCTTGTGTATTGTTATATACCACTAGACACGAGTTTCTTAATGTATGGACTTTCCATGCACAAGTTTGGAGCTTAGGAAAGAATCGACAGAGGAGGACGTCAGGTGATCAGAGCTTTCAATGTACACTTGGGGTGGGTGGTACACATTTGTACTTTTTGATTGTTTTGTGGGTTGGATAGTTATAGTGAGTCATGCTGTATTTCAAAAACATGTAGTTTTATAACTAATCGTTTTGTATAAAAGTCGAACTAGTATTGTCCGTTTGATTTATTTATTTAACTTTATTTTTATCAAGTTTTTAATGATATTTTATTTAAGTTGTCATGGTCATGGTGCATGAAAATTTTAAATTTATGGTGTTTTAACTCATGTGCATCATAATATCTTTTGGTATAATTGTGATTATTTTTAATTATATCGAATGGTGTAACACAATTAATGATATGATAGTAGAAGGAATATATGGTTGAGTGGTTGTTGAGTTATAAATGCATGTAAAAGGAGGTTAGATGATGTATGCTATGAATTTATTCATGTAGATTTGTTAATGATTGTGGATGAATCATGTTTCCATTATGTTAGATTTTGTTAAGGTATAAAAATATGGCAATTGATCCTAATTAGTTCAGATTTGAAACGTTATGGAATGAACAAAAATTATTCTTATAAATGTGTTTATTTAATTTCTTTGAATTTGTAATATGGTGTGGTCTTCAATTGTATTGGCATGTCTCATGACATTTATTCAAGTGCATTATGACACAATATTATATTGAGAAATATTATATTGTTAGGCCTTAATAATAGATAAGTGCATACCATATGTAAATTTTATGTTATGTTTTCATTACTTTGCTTATGCCATTGTATACTACTAAGCCTTGTGCTTAACATGAGAGTTCTTTGTGCCTTTCAAGTAGGTAGAGTGTGAAAAGCTAGAAGAGCCATAGAAGACAAAAGTCTGCTACTATAGAGTCACCATAGGATGCATGGTATATGTCACATTGATTACCCTTTTTGTAAAGTTTTCACATTTTGTCAAAGTCTTTTGAAAATTGGATTTTGTAGTTTATGGCTTTTCTGAGCAAATATTTATTTTGTAATGTATATTATTTTGTAAACTTTTCAGGGTTATTGAAGTTCAAACTTTTCCATTGATGTAATTACTGCGTTTTATATTTTTCATGGATTTTAAATTGTAGATGTCATGATCATAATGCACATAAAAGATTTTTAAAAATGAAACATTCACATTAATTATTGCATGGTGATATAACATGTCTCCATATAGTTGGGGTTGTCCTAACCATATGAGGAGGTGTTACATTATGTCATTGGATTTTCACAAATTCTATTGCTGTCTGATGCTCTCTTTAACATCAAAGTTTGGTATATGATTAAAAATGTAGAAGTAATACTAAATCATATCTCACCATTTAAAATTCTATGTCAAGAGCCATAAGCTATATGCCTTGGTGTTGGTGCTGATAATCCCATGTGTCAGTTACTATTGATGAACTGGTTATTGGCATGCCATGTTTAGTGATGAAAATCCTCATTCTGTTCAATAATGTGATGTGAACTTTTACTTACTAGTGTCTCTGCTCACTTTGCTCATCACCCTTGGGCATAAAGGAGAACCTGAACCTCATAGTATTCATTCACATACTGTGAGTAGTTACAAACTGAAGTGAATATTTAATAGATTGCATCTGATATCAATCCGTGAGACCAAAAGAACTCAGCCCTCGAATTGAAATCTGCAGCAAACTCCAATACTGGAGTAACTAGAACACAAGTTCTGCTAATTGGGCTGCATAGTGACAATCATAGCTTTCTCCGGTTATGAACAAGCTTCTGTTTCTGTACTGTGAGAATTTGAGAAAACATTTTTACAAGAAAACCAAGTTGTCCCTAGCAGTGGTCTTTGTCACTAACAGCCTCATAAGAGGATGTATCAGTAAAATAAGAGAATCCAACTCCAATGAGTGACTCCAAATACAGCAAATTGGCTTCTTTATTTCGGCTATACTGATTCTTAACAACCACCTCCCTTGTTAGATAAGGCATGGTTCGAAAGGAACCTTGAGAGTAGAGACAGAATATAGTGCACATATACCCCATTAAATTATTTTTTCATACTTTTTCAAGAGATGGATGAGGTTGATTATATACCTTTGGATAAGTAACACATTTCAAATTTGATTCGTTTTACTGGTAATTTCTATTCGGTGAAGCTGAAAAATAGAATTCCTTAATCAAGCTTTAAAAGCTCGAAAATGTAATGTTCCTGAAAGTACCTTAGGAGTTAGGTCCAATATCAGCTCAATAACGGACTTCGATTTCTAACACCCTGCTACTGAAATAAACAGTAAATTAACAAAATCTATGCTGGAAAAGACATACAAAAAATTAATGGTTTCCTTTAAGAAAAATTATGGCAAAACGATACACAAGCAAATTCTTATCAAGATTGCGGCAAACCATTTTGAAAGACTCTACGTCTCTGGCTCTCTGTGATTCAGGTGATTACAAAGAGAACCACAACGGCAAATAGTAATAACTTGCATAAATATGATATAAATGTATAGAAAGAAAAAGCATGTCAACAAGACTAAGCAACTTCAATAAGATGTATAATAGTACCCTCCTGGATGGCTCATCCCACTCACCTGTGGCATCCCATAAGGCATCGTCATTGGCTGGGGAGTGGGATTGTAGTACACCGAAGCATTGCTGATCTTGGTCAAACCCATTTGTCCTTGCATCCCATCCCTACCATACTGTTTCCAGAGCTGCTGTTCTTGAACCAACAAGTGCTGCTTCTTTTCCATGTCTGCTATCTGCACATAGGATGGCGGTGGAATTGCAAGAGATGCAAAAAAAGGGTCCTGGTTCCCAACTGGCTGGACCGTTCCATCAGGTGCAGGCAATGCCAACACAGGTGTTGCACTCTTCCCTGAGCCAGGCAATGCTACACTACTTGCACTCCCACCGCTTAATTGAGTATTGCTCACATGTTGCCTCACTGCCCCTTGATCATACATTCCATTCAATAGTAGTGGATCCATGCCACCCCCTAAAGCAGCTTTCTGCATCGATAGATTACTAGCTGTTTCCACCAACGCCAATTCCCAATCCGCTTTACCACTCTCAACAGCTGGATTCTGCCAAGCTGAAGTTACTTCAGGCTCTCCATTTGACGCAAATGCTTTCCATGCTCCATTTGTATTCATAGTTGGTGGTCCAGAGAACAAAGCCAATTTGTTGCTCTGCTCATCAGCTGAAACTCCATCATCCTTCAAATTCACCAGATCCTCTGCCACTGGCTGAGACTGTGGTTTAGTCTGTGGCTCAGGAGGGGGTGGAGGTGCATAATTTTCTGGTGGAGGAAGTGTCTTGACCTCATTCAGATCTGGTTCTGGCTCTTGCTTAATCTGAACCTTCTCCTTACTTCTCTCAGGACTTTTGGATGATGACCCATTTGTCATTTCTTTCAAAAATCCTTCCAGTGTATTCAATAGCTGATCAGTAATTCTCTGCACAGCAGGAAACTCGGATGATCTCGCAATCCCAATATCCTTACACCAACCATAGAACCCAACAAGCTCATCAATCATCTTTGCAGCACCAGCATACATATCAAAACCCCTGACACAATCCGCATATTCCATCTCAGTAAATTTATCCAGCAAAACCCCCAGTGCCTCACATATATCACCATACAATATAAAACTCTCCTTCACCAACATATAAACTGCAACCAGCACCAATCTACTGCTCTTAGCCATTCCTGCAGGCCTACAAGCCAAAACTCTATTAAGCATCCTTAACAACTCGTCCAATTTCCCTAAAACCTTCTCTGGCCTCATTTGTCGAATGGGTGTAGCCTCTCTCTTCTGTTCTATAACAACTGAATCATCATTCAAATCACCATAAGACCTCGATCTCCTCGGCACCCCATAATCAAAATCATCTCTATGCTCTCTTGTTCTGAACCCATCATCACTCTCATCAAATTTTGTTTCACTACCTCTCGATTTCCTCTCACTAACTGCAACCTCAACCTTCTCATCAAGATACAAGGCATAAAATTTAACAAAAGCAGAATGATCCCACGAATGCGAGTGTGCCTCATCTCTAAAATCCGACATATTCAAAACCCGCATCCCTCTCCTCGTGGCAAAAACAATCTCCTCTTCAAAAGAGGGATGCCCATCGACCAAAATCCTATGCACGAGCATCAAGGCCTTGATCGCCACAACCCAATCATGCGTTTTACTCAGCCGTCTAGAGAGAGTAGCCGCACAAGCACTAGCATAAGCCCTAGAGTTAGAAGTAAGATTAATAATCTCTCTAAAGTACTTCTCATCAGCAGGATCATCATCATGGCTAGTAGCTTTAACCACTAAAACTTCAAGGTCTGGTGCTATATTGCCTGCCACTTTAGCTATCCCTATGCTTGCTTGGTCTTTCACAGCCCCGATCGCTTTGCGGATGGTGCTCGGTGCCATTTTCACGACTTGATATTTGATTATTCGAAATTGAAATTGAGAAGCGGAAAACGAAGACTACCTCTTAATATAATACTTCATGAGATCCACCAGAAGAAACGAGAAGATCTGTCGACGGTGGTGCAAGGCGGCGATCGGCCTGAGATTGCCATAAGATCGGAAAATACAAAGTAGCGCTGTATATATATATATATGACTATGTCTTCGTTTGTCTTCAAGGCCTTCTCTCCGCGTGCTGGAGTGGTGTTATTATCTAACAGGGAAATGGCGGGCACCGAAGATCATTATTTTTATTAGATTGAAAAAGCCCGTAACACACGGGGATCCCAATTCTGCAAAAGATTAAAAAGGCGCTAAAGTGATAACGACGTCGTTGTAGCGATTGAGGGAAGCGGAAGAGGAAAGTTCCAAAGGTAGTTCCCCTCTTAAAAATAAAAATATTATCTTTTTTCATGAGAAAAAAAATAATATTGTAAGAAAAAAAGTACCAATTAGAAAAGGATTGGTCTCCCAATTTGCACTCATGATAATGCTTACTTTGTCTTTGATAAGATTAAGATGGTTAATTAGTGCAAATCAATCACTTTTTTTACATCTTGCAATAACTTAGCCTTGTCATCAAAATATTTTTCTCATTTTTCAGCATTCGGTTGGTGCATACACTAAGATTAGTTGATAAAAAAATATCCTAGTAAATTGTTAAAATCTCCACACATTTGATAATATTTACATTTACCATTCAATTTCTTCATAAACTTATATTATTCTTATCTTAAAATTAATTGAAATCACTATCTACTAATGATTTTTTTTTCCAAAGAGTTATTATCTTAAGGGAATTTGGAGATAAAATCATAAAAATACTAGAGTTTTTTTTTTCTTCTTTTCATTAAAGCAAGCAATGAAGTAATGGAAAAGAGAGTATCATTAAAATAAATAAATAAAAAGTATAGAATTGTGAATTTTATCAATAATTAAATTATACAATGTAATACGAATTGAATTTGAAAATTTTCAAGAGATCATAAATGATAACTGAATTGGAAAAAGAATAGTAAAAGAAAGATATTAATGCATTGCAGAAAAATAAATAAAGTTTAAATATACAGATAAATTCAATTTGGGATATTTGTGTTATATATTAAAGGTGAGGGACATTAATGTATATTAGTGTTAAATTGAGGGAGTCAATCAAATTTAGTCTTAAATATCTATAATAAAGAGCAAAAATAAATAAATAAATAAATAAATAAATCTTATGTTTGAAAAGAAAAAAAAAGGCTAAAAAGTAATGAACGGATCCAGCCCATCGCGTATACAGGCAGATGAAGATGAAAATTCAATTTGTTTTTTTTTTCCTTTCTTTCTTGGGTTAATATTTTTTTTAATTAACCTCTTAATTTTTTGTACGTTAGTTAGAAAAAATGATGTATCTGACTGATTAATTGGTATGTCTATGTAAAACTTATCGATATATAAACTATACAAACCAACTCATAACTTGTAATGAAAATAAATAATCATTTTTATAGGCATACATGAAATGTACTTTTATGGACTATATATATATATATTACCACAGTCACTATTACTGTTGTGCTCATCTGATAGAATAATTGGATCTACAAACCTTTACTTACTCATACTCCGCTTCTGCTACGAGAATTAAGTATAATTTTTTAACTAAGTGGGTATAAATGTTATAGCAATAGTCAATTAATATATATATATATATATATATATATATATATATATATATATATATATATCATATTGTCACCAAATTATCATATCAAGTATAATAATGATAAGAGAAAATTGTATTCAAATCAAACGTATATTTATCTGTCTTGTCTGTTCTGTTTATAAATTAAGTCATTTAGACTATATCTTAAAAAACACGAGGTATTTTTATAAAATAAGAAGTTTATATATATATATGATTTAAAATCATGTCACCACGCACTATGTTAGTATCGATATTGATATAGCGATATTAGCTCAAATTAGATAATATCATACGACGACACCGAAAATTTTAAAAAATCACTTGTAAAAATCACTTAAATCAACCAAAAAAATGAATAACAAAGTTTTATATTAAGTTAATAAACACTTAAATAAGTATTATTTTATTTAAAATATAAATTATAAATATTTTTTTAATAATAGCATAATAGACACTATTAAGTTAAACAATTTTATTGTAGAATAATGTTTTAATTTTTTTATAAATAAATAGATATTTTATTAAATGTGAGAAAAACCATATTTATCAAAAAGACAAAAGTGATGAAAAAACTCATCTCTATAACTAAACAACAAAAAGTAAAATTAAAAACTATATTTATAATATATATATATATATATATATATATATATTACAAAATTAAATAACCACCGCTAAAAAAAGTATTGTGGAAGATCATTATACTATTTATGTTATGAACATTGTTACATGATATAAAAAATTATTATATTAATAATTTACAAAAATTCAAGAAAAAAATTTTACATCATAATTTAAAATAATAATAATTAAAATAATTTAATTTTTTAGGATGTTATATAATGTTGATTTATATAATTCGTATCAGTCATAATAAATATTGTAGTACTATATTATTATTTTAACTCTAAAAAATAATTATGTAATGACTATTCCTTGCATAACAACTTGTTATTTAGGATTCGTTTGACATTGCGTTTGTGAAAAATATTTTTGGAGAAAATTTTTTTATTTTTAATTTTTTGAGTTTTGAAAACTGCTTTGGGAGAGAAGCAGGTAAATAGATATTTTTTCCACAAACAAGTTTGAGAAAAACAGTTTATAAAAAATTAAAAAAAAAATCAGTTAATTAAATCAAAAAAATTTTAAACCTGCTTTTTGAACATCCAACAGCAATCTCAAACACTCCCTTAAAACATTCATCTTACCTATACACAAGGAAAAAAATTTAAGCAAAACTTATCTAACAACTAACAATTAACAACATTTCTGCGAATATGTACAACACTTTCATAGGTACATCTATTTGATAACTCACTCAAAAGTTAAGCTCCGAATCCACTCAGTGGACTCCCATCATACTCTCCCTCTCGACTAGACTTCTTACTCCATCGTGTCAAGTACCCCCACCCAAGTAAACTCTAACCCTAAATACAATGAAAGAAGGGGCGTACTGCACTTGTACCGAAACGCATCACATAGCTCGTTGACAAACCCTAGCTCTCTATCTACTTCTCTCTTCATTGCCATTGTCCCCAACTACCTCTCTGCCGACGATTTCATCCGATTCTGCGAAACCTGTAAGATATTTTATTTTAATATCTTATATTTGTGGGTTTTTAATTGAGATATCAGGATAAATTATAAATAAAGGTTCTTAAGAATTTGATCAATTTTTTATTTAGGCATGACTTCATATATTAATTAAGTATGAAAGATTTAATGTGGGCTCAGATAATAATATGAGTATGATGGATAACTCGTAATTATTATATACCGATGAGCTAAGTCTCTCTTGTTGCTAACTCTAATAATTAAGCTCCTCTATATAAAGAAGGATAAAGGATAAGGAAATAAGAAGCTCAAGACATAAGGAATAGAATTCCATCAATCTTGAGTTAGAAAACAAGAGAAGATCTTGGTGCAAAACTTTTCGGATCGTTTTTAAAATGATGGATTTGGTCAAATCAGGTACATATTTTCCTCTTTATCAATTAACTCGTTATTTTGTATTCTAAGTAGCGTGTATTAAATCATAGGGAGAGATTTGTCAGATTTTCGCTATAGATCTCTCCAACAAGTGGTATCAGAGCCTAAATACATGTTCTTAGAACCATATTTGAGTTTTTCTCATCAGGATCTAGAAAAAAACTGAGTTTAATTGAAGTTTTGAGAAAATTTTCATTTGGTTATTCACATGCTTGATTCTCTGATTTTATTGATTTCAATATTTTTTTTGTTAATAAAATCATAATTATATGTTGTTGTATGTTGATTTAAAGTGAAAATTTGAAGAAAATTAGGTTAAGGAGTGAAATTGAATTTTTCGAAATTTTTGGACGAAAAATTGTAGAGAATTGAGAGGAGGAAGACGCTGGCGCGCGTGTCGCGTGCAGGAGGCTGGAAGGAAGTGTGGCTGGCGTGTGTACAACGTGCGTCGGGGGCGGAACAGGGGAGCTGCAGCTGGCACGTGAATCACACATGCCAACTAATAGCTACAAGAGTGTGTGATACACGTGCATGCCATTCTGCCCACTTTTCCGGTTTTCTGTTTCTGCCCCTGAATTTTCTAATATTTTCAATTAAGTCCCTACTTCATTATTTCTCACTGTATAAGACTATTTTGACCCAATTTTTCTTCTAGAATTAATTTAATTTTTATAAATTAATTTTTAAAAGTCATAATTGAGAAAAATTGTGATATTTTTAGAGATAAATTGTTTTCTCATAATTTATTTAATTTATGCATTTGACATAAAATGTTACATATAAAATTAATTTTTCTCATGTAAAATTGACAATATAAATTTTTTTTTTTATCATGATTTTTCGTGACATTTAGCCTCATGTCCATAAGGAATGAAAAATTATATTTTCAAGATAATAAATAAAGTGTATCCTGATATAAGAATTTCTTTTAAGATTGGTTAAAATGTAGTTGCCAAAATGATATTTTTAGCTAAGATTTTAAGAAATATTCAGTCTTATATGTCTTAAGGATGTCTCAAATTTGGTTCATAACATTTATTGATGATTTTTCCCGATATGGTTATTTGTACTTGATTAAAGAAAAGTCTGAATCTCTTAAGAAATTTAAAATTTTTGGGACTGAAATCGAGAAACAGCAAGGAAAAGTTATCAAAATTATTAGGTCTGATCAGGGTGGTGAGTATTATGGCAAATACAGTATAGCAAGACAATTAAAAGGTCCTTTTGCCAAATACTTAGAGGACTGTGAAATAGTAGCTCAGTTTACTATGCCATGAAGTCTTGAACATAATGTTGTGGCTAAAAGGTAGAATCGCCCCTTAAATGAAATGGTTAGAAGCATGATGTCAATAGTAGATCTCCCAGACTTTTTATGGGGTAAAACTATTAAAACAACATTATATATCCTCAATAAAGCACCCAGTAAGTCTGTGGCAAGAATGTCGTTTGAACTGTAGACAAATACGAAGCCTAGTTTAAGTCACCTTTGTGTTTAGGGTTGTTCTTTAGAAGTATGTCTTTATAATCCTACTGAAGGTAAATTGCAATCTAGATCTACTCGTTGCTATTTTATAGGATACTCAGATCATTCTAAAGGCTACAAATGTTATTGTAGAGAATAGGGTCCTAGAATTATGGAATCACAAACAACTAAATTTTTAGAATTTGATATAGTTGATTGGTATGAACACTCTGAGATCACTAATAAAGAACAACAGACTAAGGTTATACATATACCTGTTCCCAAGCAACCTGCAATGTTGGTTCATACACATGTGATTAATCCAGTATTAAGGGATGAGCTTATACAGTTTAATAAGGCTTCATCATCACAGGGTACAGTTGCACAAATTCCTCTTAGGAGGTCTACCAGGGAAAGAAAATATGCTATTCCATTTGATTATATGTGGTCTATTTAGGAGATAGTGATTATGACATTGGTCATGTTTCTGGTCCATATCGTTTGAGAAAGTTGTTTCAGTACACAATCAGATATGTGGTGGAAAGTAATGAGAGATGAAATGCAATTTATGGATTGTAATGGTGTGTGGGAGATTGTTGAATTACCTGAAGGTTGTAGACCTATTGGCTTTAAATGGGTATATAAGACCAAGAAAAACTCCAAAGGGAATATTGAGAGGTTTAAAGCTAGATTAGTTGCCAAAAGATTTACTCAGAGAGGAAGAATTGATTACAGTGAAACATTTTCTCCTGTATCCTCTAAGGATACATTTAGAGTAATTATGGCACTAGTAGCTAATTTTGATTTAAAGCTACATCAGATGGATATTAAAACTGCATTCCTGAATGAAGAATTAGATGAGTGGGTCTATATGGAACAACCTAAAGGTTTTCATAAAGATGGTAAATACCATTTTGTCTGTAGACTTAAAAAGTCTATTTATGGTTTGAAACAAGTCTCACGATAGTGGTACTTAAAATTTGATGATGTAATCACTTCTTTGGGCTTTGTTGAAAGCAAAGTTGATAGATGCATATATCTTAAGATCAGTGGGAGCAAATATATCTTTTTGATATTATATGTAGATGATATTTTGTTTGCATGTAATGATTTAGATACACTGCATGAGGTTAAGTAGTTGTTATCTAAATATTTTGATATGAAAGATGTTGGAGAAACATCTTTTGTCATTGGAATTGAAATCTTAAGGAATAGATCTCAAAACCTTTTAAGTCTCTCTCAAAAGGCATACATAGAAAGGATCTTAAAGAAATTCAATAGGTATGAATGTAAATCTTGGGATGTGTCAATTGTTAAAGGTGATAAATTGAGCTTGACACAGTGTCCTAAGAATGAGGTTGAGAGAGAATCAATGAAAGCAGTGTCATATGCTAGTGTAGTAGGAAGCTTGATGTATGCTCAAGTTCGCACTAGGTCGGACATTGCATTTGCAGTTGGTATTATGGATAGATATCAATCTAATCCTGGAATGGACCATTGGACTGCAGCTAAAAGAGTTTTGAGATACCTTAAGGGGACTAATGATTATATCTTAACATACAGAAAGGTTGAGCATCTGGAGTTAACTGGCTATATAGATTCAGATTTTGTTGGTTGCTCAGATGATAGAAAATTCACATCAGGTTATATTTTTATGATGACTGGTGGAGCTGTATCTTGGAAAAGTGTTAAACAGTCTTGAGTCTCTTCTTCCACGATGCAGGCTGAGTTTGTATCATGTTATGGTGCAGCTACACAGGCTGTATGACTACGAAATCTCATTGCAAAAATGTTAATTGTAGATTTCATTGACAGACCCATAAAGTTGTATTGTGAAAATCTTCCAGCTGTGTTGTTTGCTAAAAACAACAAGAATATCACATGGTCTAAGCATATAGAAGTCAAGTATTTAACATTGAAAGAGCTAATAAAGAAATGTGATGTTGAAGTGAATCATATCAGTACAGAAAATATGATAACAGATCCTCTAACCAAGGAACTATGACCCAATATTTATGTGAGACATGTCATTAGTATGGGTCTAAAGTCTATATTTGATCTCTTTGATTAGTGGGAAGATTTTATATTATTTTATGTAATGTTCGTACGTACTTTATATGTTGGTATAAATATACATTATTGTATTTTTGATGATTATCAATATAGTGTTATATTTTCATTAGAAAATATTATGTGATATATCATATCAGATATTTAAAAATTTTAATATTTGTATCATCTTAAGCGAAAGCTTGGAGCATTAATGTTCATAGCCTTGGGTGTATGTCTTATAACACATAAAGTATCTTGAGATATAAAATTTTTAAGACAGACAGACAGACTTCAATTTGAAATAATAAAAAATTTCTTATGAGTAACTGTGTTACATAAAGATAAAAAATCTGACTGATAAAAAAATCAACACATAAAGTTTTGATCATAAAGTTAGTGTTGAATAATTTTTACTACATTACCATACTGATGCTCATGACCATTGATAGGGTTATTGGCATATGTGACTATGGAATGTGTTATGTTCTTTATTATGTGGTTTTCGCCATGATCCTATGTTGATAATTTTATTGAATCGAGCGGGAATGTGAAGTTTTTTGTAATATATTTTCAATTAATGTGCTCAAGTGGGAGAATGTAAGATATTTTATTTTAATATCTTCTATTTGTGGGTTTTTAATTGAGATATTAGGATAAATTACAAATAAATGGTTTTAAGAATTTGATCAATTCTTTATTTAGGCAGAACTTCATTTATTAATTAAGTGTGAGAAATTTAATGTGTGCTCAGATAATAATATGAGTATATAAATAGCTCATGATTATTATATATCAGTGAATTAATTCTCTCTTATTGTTAATTCTAATGATTAAGCCTCTATATAAAGAAGGATAAAAGATAAGGAAATAAGAAGTTTAAGATAAAGGAATAGAATTCCATCATTTTTGAGTTAGAATATGATATAAGATTTTATTGCAAAACTTCTCGGATCGTTTTTAAGATGATGAATTCGGTCAAATCAGATATATATTTTTCTCTTTATCGATTAAACTTGTTGTTTTGTGTTCTAAGTAGCGTGTATTAGATTCTAGAAAAAAATCTGTCAGATTTCCGCTATAAATCTCTACATCAAAACCCTCATCCTCAATGCCAACTCCTTTTCCTCAAGTGTTTATCAACTCTTTTTGTTTCTTTTTTTTTTCTTTTCTCTTTTAGTGTTAATAAAATATTTTGAGTTTGATTTTTCCACGTTTATCGTATTCTCCATTTTCATTGCCTGCTGACAAAAATTTGCAGAAGTGAAAATGAAATGAGAAACCGTAAATTTCGTGCTTTATGTTACTTTCTTTTGCAATATCATATATAATTATATTCTAATTTTAAGATCATTCAGTTTTAAAAGTTGAATTCGAAGGGTGGTACGGTTTTCTATAAAGGAGGTTGAGAGCATTACAATTTTATGTTCAGAAGCATGGGATAATTAATCAAAGTGACAGTTGCATGGATTTGTCTAGTAGACTCTTGTTTGGGTACTAGGAACTAGGAAAAATGTAAATTGTAATATGCGAGTATTTTATATTTTGTGGTTAAATAGTGAAAAATAATTTCCTCGAGGGAATTTTGGTGTCTGGACAGGTTGATGAATCGTGTTTTCTCCTTTATCTTACTTTTCCCTCCGATGATTATGGAATTAAGTTGGTTTCTTCATAAATAATAAGAATGAATAAAATTAATTGAAGGTCAAGGATTTAAAATTTTGGGCACTTTTTTATTTATTTATATTTGTGTATTTATTAGAAAATGTGCATCATTTTAAGTTAGTTTCTCTTGATAATTCTCAAGGAATGATGCCATGGAAGATCGGTATAGTGTTTTAATCAAGCTCAATAATCAGTTGACCGCTGATGAATTTTATAACTGCTTCAACGGAAAGCGATGTTCTCCTGCAGAGGTCTGTTACCTTTGATTGTTGCCCTTCATTTATACATTTACCTTTCTTCATTGTTACAAATGAAGATAATTATGTTTTTATACGATTGTATAGGCTGAGGTATGCCATATTCTGTATGTGCTTTCTGTGGATTACACTGAAGTGGCTGATACAGCCAGCACACCTCCAGCAGGATTCACGGAGTTGCCTACTTGTCCAATGTGCCTGGGTTAGTGGTCTGCTTAATACTGGCAAGAGTTTGGTAATAATGACATTTCATTTTTCTACTTCACTACTTTCTCTGTGCACTGAGGAAATAATAAAATAGAAAAATAGAATTCCATTATCACCAAACTCTTGCCAGTGAAAAAACTGTTTTTAGTTTTCTCATTACATTATAAGGACTTTTTGTTTCAATTTCAGAGAGATTGGATGCAGACACTAGTGGAATAATCAGCACACTTTGTGATCATTCATTTCAATGTTCATGCACCTCATAGTGGACTTATTTGTCTTGCCAGGTGAACTGCTTTTTCTTTCCCTTAAGTTTGTGTTTTGTCCATCTTTAAGGTTTTAGGTTACAGTGGCTATCTGAGTGTTTAATTGCTGATGTCACAGATAATATTCATGTTTGACTATGGACACAATTCATCATTTTTTCTGGGGGAAAAAACTCAGCCCATCTGATTTTATTGCTACAGATTATTCAACCAAAAATAGTGAGGGATCATGGTTTTTGCATTGTGTAAATCAGGCTCAATTTTAAGCCTGAATGTATAATTCTTTTTTGGGGGGGCTGGGGGTTGAGCTCATTACGTTACCTTTCCTGATGAATATATGGCATATGACCAATGATCAGGTAGTTTAACATTGTGTTGGTCGGAGTAAATTTAATGAATTTTGATAATATATTTTTGACTTGCTGTATGAACTTAAATACATGTTTTTTATTGGTATTCAATTTCTATATGAATCAGAAAGTAATAATAGCATGAAAGTTTTTGATCATGCGTTCATAACTGCATCGTGATTACTTCTTGTTTGGTCTTTTCTTTTTATCATGCCAACCCAAGAATAAAAAGCAATAGCAATTAGAACAAGGGAATTTCTGCTGTACTTTTTCCCAGTATATAGAAATTGTAGTTTGTTATTGGATAGCTTTATCTCACGAGGGAAGTGGATGGACAAGAGAAAAGAATTATATTATAATGCCATCTAGAATTCTCCAAGTTGATTCTTTCACTCTTTTCTGCATAAGAAAAAATCAGCAATATCATATGGAAATTATACTACTTTGAGAATTTTAACAGTTAAAAACTTAGTTTTATCATCTTTAATATGATTTTCCATCTTGTATGAACTGTACCTGCGTAGAGCTCCCATATGTAGGTTGTACATAAAAGTGAGAAACTAATATTAAACAACTATGCTGACTGAAGATTTTATCAGGTCTGTGGACTTTGTCAGCAGCAGGACAAGATACCTTGTTTTGTTTGTGGAATAATGGAGAATTTGCGGGTCTGTCTAATATGAGGTTTTGTGGGATGTGGAAGGTAATGAATTACTTGTCAGCATTTGTTAAAGATTCTGAACTACTGAAACTAAATTGTTTTAAAGATATGCTAAGTAATAGCCCATGATTTCTCTGGATTTAAAGCATAATCATTGAACCCTTCTTCTTAACAGATACAAGGAACGACATGCTATAAGGCATTGGCAAGACACACAGCATTGTTCTTCTCTTGATCTGAGTTCACAGAAAATTTGGGATTATTTTGGTGACAAGTATTTCATCGATTGAACCAGTCAAAAACTGATGCCAAGTTGGTAGATATGAACTCTCGCTGTATGTCTCATGAAGGAGATTGTGGCACTTGTGGATGTAGTGAGGATTCCAGTATTAGTGGGGCTTTCCTTAGTAGCAAAGTTGAGACACTATGTCATTCATTTGAAATATTACTTCTGAACTTGTGGATATTTAAATATTTGTTTGGATTTCTATGAATGTGAACTGGCACTCTATATTTTCAATACAGCCTGGTTGGACGGGTTGGAAAATCTGCCTTTTTTTTGTGTGGATGCATTTCATTAACTATGACTCAGATTTTTAGTGCTGTGGTTAAAGTGTTGAATGTGTGCAAATATATTGATCCAATGATCCCAGTTTTTACTTGCAACAGATTGTAGATGAGTACAATCATCTTCTTGCATCTCAGCTGGAGGCTCAAAGAAATGTTTGTCCTTTTCCTGATATCACATTCCAAGTTTCCTACCCCTTAGCAACCTTTCTTTTTCTCTTTCATGCTTGATTTTGCATTTTTATTTTATTCCTGCTGTTTTCCAGTTATTTATTCAAGTACTTTACGGGAGGGCAAACCTTGGCCAACATTGAGGTTGTTCCTTTGTGACTGGAAGGTCACAGGTTTGGGTTCGGTAGCAACCTTTTTGCAGAAAGCAAAGAAAGTTGTTTGTGATAGATAACTCTCTTTCAATCCTTGCAAAGCAGGGAGCCTCCTGCTTTAAGAATGCACTTCTTAGATCCTTGGCACAACATTGAGGTTGTTCCTTTGTGACTGGAAGGTCACAGGTTTGGGTTCGGTAGCAACCTTTTTGCAGAAAGCAAAGAAAGTTGGTTGTGATAGATAACTCTCTGTTAGAAATTATGTTTAGGATTGCTATTATGCTGTTCCAGATTTGGTTATTTGTTTCTGTTTTAATTAAGTTAATCAGTTCCTAGTTTATAGAAGTTAGTTTCTTATCTATTGTGATCATAGCAGAATCATGATTCCTTGATCTTAGGGATTCTTTTTTTGTTTTCTTTAAATATATGTATTTGTCATTAATTGGGAATGAATCTCTCTTTTCACTCTCCATATTTTGCTGCTGTAAAATTTCTTCTTTTCTCTAAAAACACCAGCAGTGGTATCAGAGCTCTCTTCTTTAAGGGACCTGACATTATTTAACTCCTTGGACTCAGAAACCAATCTAATGGCAATTGCTCCTCAAGTGTTTGATGGTACCAATTACCAGATGTGGGCAGTGCGCATGGAGACTCATCTAGAGGCCTTGGATCTTTGGGAGGCAGTGGAAGAAGACTATGAGGTACCTATACTTCCAGCCAACCCTACCATAGCACAGATGAAGAGCTACAAAGAAAAGAAGACTAGAAAGTGAAAGGCAAAGGCTTGCCTATTTGCAGCTGTTTCTCCAACAATATTCACTCGAATTATGTCTCTCAAGTCTACAAAAGAAATATGGGATTATCTCAAAGGTGAATATGCTGGAAATGAGAGAATCAAAAGTATGAAGATTTTGAATCTGATTAGAGAATTCGAACTTCAAAGAATGAAGGAATCAGATTCAATCAAGGATTACTCTGAAAAGCTTCTGGCCATAGCAAATCAAATAAGACTCTTAGGATCTGATTTTACTGACTCAAGAATAGTGGAGAAGATCTTGGTCACAGTTCCTGAGAGATATGAAGCAACTGTAACTGCTATAGAAAATACTAAAGATCTGTCAAGGATTTCATTGGCAGAACTGTTAAGTGCCTTGCAGGCACAAGAGCAAAGGAGAATGATGAGAGAAGACACACCAATTGAAGGAGCTCTTGCTACTAAACATCAAAGTGTAAACGGAAATAAATGGAAGCACAAGAAGAAGGAAGGTGAAAGCAGTGGGACTGGTTCTGGCACATATACAAAATGGAAAAGGGAAGCACAAAAGAGGTCATTCCCTCCATGTCAGCATTGTGGGAGAAAGGGACATCCTCCTTTTAAATGCTGGAGAAGACCAGATGCTAAGTGCTCAAAATGCAATCAGGTTGGGCATGTAGCAATAATCTGCAAAAACAAGCATCAGCAACGTGAAGATGAAGCAAAGGTTGTTGATCAAGAGGAGGAGGACCACTTATTTGTAGTCTCATATTTCTCAAGTTTTGAATCAAGCGAAAGTTGGCTTATAGTTAGTGGTTGCACAAATCATATGACCTGCCACAAAGATCTATTCAGAGATTTGTCAGAGGCAAAATCATCCAAAGTCAGAGTTGGCAATGGCAAGTACATAGCTGTCAAAGGGAAAGGTACTGTTGCTATCTTAACAAATTCTGGTACAAAGTTCATTTATGATGTATTGTATGTCCCTGAAATAGATCAAAATTTATTAAGTGTTGGTCAATTGATTGAAAATGGCTATAAGCTAGTGTTTGAAGATAGAAGCTGTCAGATTTTAGACTCTAGAGGCAAAACTTTATTCAAAGTGAAAATGAATGGAAAAAGCTTTGCTCTAAATCCATTGGAGGAGGAGCAAGTTGCTTTCACTGTAAAAGAAAATGTCTCTGAGTTATGGCACAAGAGGCTAGGCCACTGTCATTATCAAGGTCTGTTCAAACTAAAGTCAAGAGAGATGGCTTATGGACTACCATACCTAGCAGACTCAATCCCACATTGCAAAGCTTGTCAGTCAGGAAAACAAGTTAGGAAACCTTTTCCTAAAGTAGCCTCTAGAGCAACAAGCAAACTTCAGTTAGTTCACACAGATATTGCTGGCCCTCAGAGAACTCCCTCATTAAATGGCAGCTTGTATTATGTGATTTTTATTGATGATTTAACCCGAATGTGTTGGATTTTCTTCTTAAAACATAAGTTTGAGGTAGCTCAAGTTTTCTTGAAGTTTAAGACTAGAGTTGAGATTGAGAGTGGTTGTAAACTTCAGACCCTTAGATCAGACAATGGGGGAGAGTATATCTCAAATGCATTCAATCATCTCTGTGAAGAAGCTGGCATCCATCATCAACTCACTGCTCCCTACACTCCACAACAAAATGGAGTGAGTGAGAGGAGAAATAGATACATTTTGGAAATGACCAGATGTATGCTTTATGAGAAGAATCTACCTAAAAAGCTATGGGTTGAGGCAGCAAACACATTAGTTCACTTACAAAACAGACTTTCTTCAAAGGCTCTAGGAGATCTGACTCCATTTGAGGCTTGGTATGGTTTTAAACCTACTCTAACTCATCTTAAAGTATTTGGTTGTTTATGTTTTGTTCATGTTCCTCAAGTGAAAAGAGATAAGCTAGATAAGAGAGCATTGCCAGGAATTTTCATAGGCTACAGTTCAGTATCAAAAGCTTTTAAAATCTTTCATCCTCAAACTGGAAAGATTATTATAAGCAGAGATGTCCATTTTCTGGAGAATGAAGAATGGATTTGGGAAAATGAAGTGGAAGTAAGACAACAAAAGATAACTTCTAAGTTGTCAGAATTAAATCCAACAAATTTAAATCTTGATGATGGTGAGGTTGAATCTCTGGATGAAAGGTCTGTTAGGGGAACAAGATCACTGACAGATGTGTATCAAAGATGCAATGTGGCTGTGTGTGAACCTACTAGCTGTGAAGAAGCTATGCAAAGCCAGATACGGAGAGCAGCAATGAATGAGGAACTACTTATGATAGAAAAAAATCAGACATGGCAGCTTGTTGATAAACCTCAAGGCAGAAAAGTGATTGGAGTTAAATGGGTATTTAGAACTAAACTAAATGCTGATGGAACAATAAACAAGCATAAGGCCAGACTAGTTGCAAAAGGGTATGCACAAATACCTGGAGTTGACTATTTTGACACATTTGCACCAGTGGCTAGGTTGGATATCATCAGGCTTCTTCTTGCTGTTGCTGCACAGATGGACTGGAAGTTCTTTCAGCTTGATGTAAAATTTGCTTTCCTAAATGGGTACCTACAAGAAGAAATTTATGTTGATCAGCCAGAAGGGTATGTGAAAAAGGGAGAAGAAGATAGAGTTTATCTCCTAAAAAAGGCCATTTATGGTTTGAAACAGGCTCCTAGAGCCTGGTACAGCAGGATTGATGAATATTTAAAGGGTTTAAACTTCTCTAAAAGCCTATCAGAATCAACTTTATATGTTAAGAAAGTTGGAGCTGATATTCTGATTGTATCCGTGTATGTTGATGATTTGCTGGTTACTGGGAGTGAAATGAGTCTGGTGCAGCAGTTCAAACAAGAAATGATGGAATGTTTTGAAATGACAGATTTAGGACTGATGTCTTATTTTTTGGGAATGGAAGTTAGACAAAGTGAGAGTGAAGTTTTCATTTGTCAGAAAAAATATGCTAAAGAAATTCTCAAAAAGTTCAGACTTGAAGACTGCAAAGGAATGCACACTCCTATGAATGTGAAAGAGAAGCTAAGCAAGGCTGATGGGACTGAGGAAGCTGATCCAGCTCATTTTAGGAGCTTAGTAGGTTGCCTCATGTACCTAACAGCAACTAGACCTGATATTCTAAATTTTGTAAGTATCTTGTCTAGGTTTATGCACTGTCCAAGTGAAAGTCATCTCAAAGCAGCAAAAAGAGTACTGAGATATGTCAAAGAGACTTGCAATTTTGGCATTAAGTTCAAGAAGAGTAAGGAGTTCAATCTAACTGGATTCTCAAATAGTGATTGGGGAGGCTCAGTTGATGACATGAAAAGTACCTCTGGTTATTGCTTTACTTTTGGTTCAACTGTTTTTTCATGGAGTTCAAAGAAATAGGAGGTAGTAGCTCAGTCCACAGCAGAGGCAGAATTCATTGCTGCCACATCTGCTGCAAATCAAGCACTTTGGCTAAGGAAGATTATGATTGATCTTAATCTGGAACAGCACGGGAGTACAATCATTTATGTTGATAATCAAGCAGCTATAGCTATCTCTAAAAACCCTGTGTTTCATGGCAAGACAAAACATTTTAACATCAAGCTATTCTTTCTTAGAGATGTGCAAAGAGAAGGTGACATTATGCTAGTCCATTGCAACTCAGAAGAACAACTTGCAGACATTCTAACCAAGCCACTTCCAGCAAGCAAATTTGAAGATCTTAGGAATAATCTAGGAGTTTTTAGCTCCTAAACAAGGAGGAGTGTTAGAAATTATGTTTAGGATTGCTATTATGCTGTTCCAGATTTGGTTATTTGTTTCTGTTTTAATTAAGTTAATCAGTTCCTAGTTTATAGGAGTTAGTTTCTTATCTATTGTGATCATAGCAGAATCATGATTCCTTGATCTTAGGGATTCTTTTTCTGTTTTCTTTAAATATATGTATTTGTCATTAATTGGGAATGAATCTCTCTTTTCACTCTCCATATTTTGCTGCTGTAAAATTTCTTCTTTTCTCTAAAAACACCAGCACTCTCTTTCGATCCTTGCAAAGCAGGGAGCCTCCTGCATTGAGAATGCACTTCATAGATTTTTATTCTAGTGCCTAACTGAGGGAGGCGGTATCATTTCTAAATATTGAGCTATTATGGGATATATATTGCATGATTTGGTCAGATTTCTTATTACACTAACCGTCTAAGTGCAGAGTAATTGCTGTGATGTCCATATGTTCAGCATGTCTAAATTTATATGATTGCTTGGTTTCCCTATTTCAATTGCTTCTGTGTGAGGACAAATTTCTTAAGGTTGCTACTCTGTAATTTCTAATCTCTACATGCATATTGTATTTGTAGATGAATATGAATTAAATTGATGCATGTGGGTGAGGACTTGCTCCCTACTCTTACTTGTATTAGATAGAAATTTTAGTAGGACTTGCTCCCTACTTACTTGTATTAGATAGAAATTTTAGTAATTTCTTACTTTATATGTTGTTTCAGTATTATGAATCTCTAATAGCAGAGGCCAAAAGTAAACGAGAAAGTTCCATTTTAGAAAAAGTGGACAAGGCTGTGACTTCAACATTGCAGGATATTCAAAATAAATTGGAAAAATGTGAACGGGAAAAAGATGCTGTTACAAATGTAAGTTATGCCATCACATTTGAACTAGCTTTTGGTATTTGGTTATGGAAATTTGCGAAGGTCTTTATTAGCAACTTTTTAGCATGGCATTTTAATAATATCAATTTTCTGTGCTTAGGTCAACCAAGATCTCATCAGGAAACTAGAAATTTTGGTGTCATCAGGTTAAGGAAGTTGAAGAGAGGTAAACTTTATCCTTCCCTCTGGATTCTGGAAGTGATTCGAGTCCTCATCTTGCTTCTGATGTTATTTTGTTTAATTGATTTATGTATAGCTTACCAGATTTATTTATGAATATGTTTCCCTTCTTGGGATGGTGGATGGTGGCGTGTTTTAGTGTGGGGGCTAAGGTACTAAAGCACAGAGGGCAGAGAATCTGTGCGCTCCAAATAAACACCGTTTTTGGACAAAGTGTAACTGTATAGGATGTATTGAACCACACAATATTTTAAGGGTTGCTTTTCTCAGGAGAAAAAAAAACTAAGGATAGTGAGGAAAGGGAGGGGTTGGGGAGATAATTATGAAATGATCTTCTAAATCAATCTTATAAGCTTTCAAGAGGGAATGTTTCTGTTGTATACATATATGTTTCTGGTCTATATTGGATGAGGTGTGAACTGGAAAATTGAATTGTTTGCATTAGTTTCTACTGATGCTGCATCTGTCATGCAAATCATCTCCTTGCCTTCCCCCATTCCATTAATCATTTTATTGAATGATGCTTTGCTTCATTGTTCTCTTAGGGAAACATCATCCTTAAGCTCAAGGCATGAGAAGATACTTGATCTTGAAGAACAGGTGCTGTTTCTATATAGTCTTTTGGTTGACTATTAAAAATATTGGTCTCACGTAGTTTAAAATGTTGATGGTCACAGATTCGAGATCTTCCAGTATATATTGAAGCCCAAAAAACTCTTAATAACATGGCGGATACAAGTGAGATTCGAGGAGGGTCTCTATTACCTGTACCTTCAAAGCAGTCTTCCCCATCTAACAACAAAAGGCACAACAAACCAGGTCGAAGACGGAATTCGTAGATCATCTGTAAATTTCTTTCTTTTTTTTTTTTTTCCTTTGTTAGGAGAGATCATCTGTAATTTTGATACTTACACCTTGGTATTGTGTGTAGTTGAAAACTGTCATTCTTTGGAATGCCGCCTAATATAAACGATAAGTAGGAAGGTAGCAAAATTATTCTCTTCACTTGAGAGAGCAGCAAGTTTGGAATCCTAATTGACGGCCTGAAATGGGCAGTGTATTAAAATTTCTAAGCCTGAAAGAATCTTGAGGACTTAAAGTTCTCAATTAAGCCGTTCAACTTATTTTTGTTCGATCAAACCATTCCATGGATTAAATGGATCATGAAATTCGAATGTTCCATGTCAATGAGCAGTATTGGCCATTTCATGAATAGAATAAGTTAGAACGCAAGTCGAAACCGGATTTCACAAAAATGAATTAGAAGTCGAAGAATTATATGAAGCAAGATGACACGATGATAATTGACTATTAACTCAAAATGGTCGATGTAGATATATTTGCAGTCCAAATATTGAGGACATTAAGACAGATTTAAAAAAAAAACCTTCTTCATGAAAAAGTACATTTAAGTAAAATTTATATTTATGCATAATTGATTTTACAGAAAAGGGAAAACAACTTTCGAATTGTTATGATACCAATATGTTATGTTAATTATATTTGATATAGTGATCTCAAATTAAACCCTAGTTGAATGCCAAGATTATAAGGGTCTCAAGTTCAAATTTGAACGATACCGTCTTAAAACCAAAAACATTCAGAAGTCGACTCTTAACAATTGCTCACTCGACAACCAGACTTTCATATGATTTATTTATAGGAGAGCATGTTAATTGAGGAATTTGAACCTGGCGTCAGATTTTAATAAAGTTATGGGCATTCAGTCATTTGACTTACCCGGCCTTCATAAACTCGACATTTAAATTTGATGGGAGATCTATACACCATTTAACAAGTCAGAAAAATTAACAAGAAATAAAAAGGTGGTGCATATTCTGACAATCACCGATTTAAAAAGGAAATCAACAAGTCTAAGATATTAAAAGAGAAGTAATGTCATCGTATACAATAAATTGGCAAGAAAAATGAAAGGTAACAGAATCTACTTGATATTTTCTCACAACTAGAGAGGCAAAAATAATTTAATTTAAAAACACTATCCTTTGAAACTAGATTAACATTTTTTCTTTCAAAAAAAAAAGAAAAAAAAAAAGAAAGAAAGAACATATAGAACAGCCAGTGATCCCAGCCCAACCGAGTCATAATATTTTTCCTAGAAATTCTATTCAGATCACCTGCCTTCCTTTTTCCTTTTTTGCTTTTTGTTGCATTTGACTTCTAAATTTACACCATAAATCTAAAGCTTTTCTAATCATTCAGGATGAAGGGAGCCAGTGACACCATGCCATCCAACCCTATAGTTATGATTTCATTTATATGATCTGTGTGTGTCAGGTTGAGCGAAGTATTCTAAACCTATCCCACCTAATTTCGGCAGCTTCCCCTCGAAAATCATATGGTGGCAAACCCAGAGAGTGGGATCACAACGAACCCTTACATACACTTCAAGTACACTGGTGAAAGTCGCGCACATATTTTAGTCATCTTTGAGCTTGTTCGGAACCAGCTACAGCAGAAGCAGTGCTAGGACCAGTACCGTTTTCAACTGGAGGGGAGGTGCCCCATTTTCCCTCCGACTCTAATGGTTCAAGCACATGAATTCCTCCATCTGTTAGTCCTAACGCAAACTGATTGGGATCAGACGGATGCGCAGCAATGACGAGAGGATATACCCTCAAGCTGCAAAACAACCTTGTCAGATGCGACAAACCAAAAAAAAAATCATCAGGAAAAGCTAAAAAAAAGCAGCAGCAGCAAAATCTAATAGCCTACCTAGGATTGGGAGGTAAATAAGCTGCAGGATTTATTCTGCATCTCAATCTGAGCGTTGAAGTAGTCAGAACACCCACACTTCCATCTTCAAAGCTAACACATATTGACTGGCTATCACAGGAATATGTAGCATGTGTAATTGCACCACTTGCTTCCCGAGGGAAAAACTGTTCAAGAAAATAACCACAAGTAGGCCAGCATCATTAAGAGAAAAACAAGATGCCAGACCACATTCATAGTAATAGGCCTTATGATAACCAATAATTATATTCAATTTTCTTAGAAGACTGCACTCAAGATATCAATTCCACTTTAAACCAATCTAGATCAGTAAAAAAGCTCCCCAAACAGTATTCCATGTGCCTTGAATGTGCATGAACACAGTATCTCTAATGATTAAAACTCATAACCACTTCCCATTTAATGCAGTATGGATAACCAATGGGAAATGAAAAATGTAAAATTGCTAAAATAAAAAATTCTACTCACAAACCTGTTTAAGACATTCTAATTTTGGCGCTTCAAATATAGCTATCTGCGACTCATGCACTACCAACAGATGTGTCTGGTCAATGTGGAACTGAACACGCGTGTCTGCAAGAGAAGCCGAACCTCGTCCACTTGGAATTTGCAAGACTTTACTAGCCTGCTTCTCCCATCCATCTGTACTCCAGACACACAACTGAGAAAAGAAAACATGCAGAACTGAGTGATTCCAAAATGTGAAATGTGCAAGAATTCACAAGCTTCCTCATTGTATGAAGCACAAAACGCATAAAATAAAAATATAAAATAAAAAAAAAATTTTGATTATTGAGTAGGAGAGCTACATGACAATAACATTGGAAATGCCATCAGGCACGTAGAGGTCCATATTTAATCATCCTCCAGATAAAGTGGAATTGCAGTACCAAATCAAATGATCTCAACAACAGAGACAAAAAATTTGTTTGCCGGTAATAAAATCAAGAGAAATAACCATTTTGTAGGCTGATCTTTAATAATTCTTACCTGAGCATCAGCTCCAGAAGATACAAGCACATTTAGCGAGTGAGAGAAGGTAAGGCCTGTTATTCTTTTCTGATGACCTTTTAACTTTGTTTTAACCTGCGAAATAGAAAATGGAAATTGTCAGTATTCCTTTTTAATCCATTTTAAAATGGAAGTAAGCTTCAATTGTTTCATGTCACACCTCATCCACTCGAACATTATAAATTTGAATAGAGGAGTCCTCCATGCCAATGGCAATGATATTATTGTCCTGAGGATGAAAAGCCAGAAATGTAGCAGCCGGTGGTGGTGCCATGAATGTAGTCATTGTCTGCAATTGAAAGGCATAACAATAAATATAATCTGGAGTGGGTAACGTAGTACAACAGAGAAAGATATATGTCAAACCTGTTCTCATTGGAAACCCCACCTTCTTCAACAATATTTACTTTTGAAATTAAAAATACAATAATTTCTTCAGCGTAAACACATCTTAAATTTCACAACAAAAGATATTACAGTAAGGTTGCTTCAAATAACACAAAATATTACAGATGAATATTGAACAACGAAAACCAGTGAAGGAGCCTCTTGGATATCGTCATTGACAAAGTTGCCCATGTACGGCCTTTCCAGGAATTCCACACAATAGTAGTTGATTGTAAACACAAAAAGAGTTCACTGAGGCACAAGTTATTTACCTTAAATGTCATCATATTGAAAAGAGAGATTTTTCCCCCCGAAGCTGACATAACATAAGAGTCATTCTTTGATAATGCAAAGCATGGAACAGCATCTTCAGGATTTGTCTCACTTATGTCATTAGTCATCAATATTCCACTAGAGGGTTGCCATAATTGTGGCACAACACTAGCAGTGGCCTAGACAAGAAAAACCCATGGAAAATTGCAAGCTTTTAGAAACACAAATAAAATGGAATACTACTCTTTTATGTGTAAAATAAAGTAAATCTACAACCCACAACACTTCCTCAACTGCTTCTCTTCCTGAGAGGAGGGGGGGAGGAAAGGAAGGGGAAGAACGATAATAACTATAATACCTTCATGTTTGGATTTCGATCATTTCTCTGCCATTTCCAGAGCTTATGCACTGCATTTGATGCTAGTGCCAAAAGAGACATTCCATTGTTCGTATAAATCAACCTAGAAACCTGAGAAAAATTGTCATCAAACCAAGATAAACAAATATTAACTTTAAGAGCAATGCAAAACAATTTCAATAAACATTAACAATCTAAGTAACCAGAGCAAAATTATCAATAAATGTAATTTAGATGTATTCTTGCAGAAAACATGAAGCATAGATCACAGCTGGCTTGTACATGATCTAAGCCTTAAAAGTTACCAATCAATGTAATTTAGATTAGCTAGTCCTGCATGGAGCTTACTCCACAGCCAGCCCATATTTGCTTTGAATCAATTTTTGCAATAACATGCCAGCCAGATCTGCAATAGTGATCTATACTAGACTGAATGCAACCAGAATCTGACTTCTAATAAAATCGCAGAAAGTGGACCATACCCTCATGGCTGTTAAATTATCAGGGAGCCTCAAAGAACGACATTGAGATGGTTCATTTATTTCTGTCAATTTCCAGATCCTAGAGCTTTCTTCATCCGCAATTCTGGGCTTCACATCAGCCAAACTTCGACTATCACTGTTCTGTATGAACTCAAAATAAAAATGCAAGAATTATGTCAATAATATAAAGATCATCTAAGGATGCTAGACATTACATAGGAGATTGACATCAACACTCACTATTCCAACCACAGGGGCAACAGAAGCAGCTCTATCTACAATGCTGGTTCCAATAGTAGCATTGGCTGAAGGGAAATTGCCAATTGCAGTGGCCTAGTGTAAAATCATGCATTGAGCAATATAATTGCATGAGATTCTGTGTCCTTTCAAATTGCGAATTGCAAAATTAAATTTAGAAAAATTCAAGATACTGTAAACTTCTACCTTCACAATAGCTGCAGAAGCAGCTCTAGAAGCATCAAACGTACGGTTCTCCAAAGTTCTTAGCAGCCTAATACCATCTGAATTTGCTAAAATTTTAATGCTATTATCACTGGTTGAGACAGCTAACAATGCTCCTTCCTTGTTGAATCTGATACAAGGAGAAGCCTGCAGATTTATGGAAATCCAAATATTTAGGCTGTAAGAAAGCTGAAATAGATAGATCTAGAATCGAACAATGTCCTCAAAAAATTACCGGCAGTCCACCCTCTGCATCAATACTTGTCAGCAAGTTGACATTGTCCATATCCCAGAATTTGACCATGAACTCATCACCAGCAGCCAAGAAGCGATTCTTAGTAGTATCAAATTGCACAACCCCAGCAGACCGCTTCCCAAGACCCATATACTTGCGCTTAACAGCTCCTTCACTTTCATTCCACTCCACCAAGTGTGATTCTCCTTCTTTGTTTGTCCCACATGAGAATAACCTTACAGAATGTCAATCATGAGAGTACGTGGTGAGTAATGACGCAAAAAGATATAATAACAGAATAATAAAGTATGACTCAAAATGAACCTTGTTCCATCAGCACTGTATGCCATTGTGGTAGATGAGTGATCTGGTGCATCATAGTCAACTCTAGAACCCAGATTATCATACAACCATGCCTTAATTTTTCCATCAGTAGCCGTTGAAAAGATAAACTAAGAAAGGTAGAAAAAGGATGGAAAAAGACAAAAAAGCTGAATAAGGAACCCTTAAAACACATGCTATATGTAATCAAAAAATCCTAGAATACCAATGATAACAACCAAGAATGAACAAAGAACATAAAGGAACTATCAAGAAAAAGGTAAGAAATGCTATAGGCTAAAAAAAGGATAAGGATCTCACACATGCATGCACAGGTAGGTCCTGGACACCCTATTGTATTTGAACTTCTTTAAGGAAGCTCAATATTATATGAAAATCATATGCAAAAAAATCCACAAAATTTTTGTGTCGACTGAAAAAGAAAAAAAGCAATCGATTAATCTAGTTACCCAGTGAAGACTGTACTCCTTCAGGAAGTCGGAAAAATTACACCCTCTCCATGTTGATGTTACTACAAAATAGCGACTGGAATGGCATCCAACAGTTGTTTTAATGTTAGCTCTACAAGGAGAACCTTAAAGTCTTCCTAACAAAAATCCACAAAATTTTATTCTCTCCAAAATATCTGCAAAGCAAACAAGAATGGCATAAAAACATTTCTCTCCTATAGCTATAGGATGAGAGTCTTCCAGGAATTTTCAGTTGTACTTGTTCTCTAAATCATCCCAATTGATCCATTCACAGCAAATCTATAAGGTAACTAACTCCATTGAAATAAATAAGTTCAGGATACCCCTTCTCATAGACAAAAGTATTAAATTTTCTAAACATTTTCTAGCCAAATTATCAATTAACAAGACTACTTCCTCAAAGATTTGAAGGAGAATGTTTTAATCCACCAAATAGCTCTCCAAGAAAAACAGCTGCTTGTTTCTGCTCCCACTAAAAAGTTCTTAAATCACAATCCAACTCCCTCATTTTTTTCAGGATTCATTTGAATAATCTGCTATTTCCTCTTTTACCATTCAACCTCATAGCTATCCAGTCTTGTATCAGTAGAGAAATTGACAAGATTTTTCATTTAATTAGATTCATACAGATAATAATAGACCATTTCTACCTCAAAACTGATTCAGAAGAGAGCTCTAACCAACCATGAGTGCTTCCAAATCCTTCTGTGAGCTCTACCCAACCCGTGTGATTCTAAATCCTTCTATGTGCTCTACCCAACCCTGTATGCTTCTCAATCCTTCCATTCTTTAGAAATTGCAATAATTTTCTCCCCACCATTTTTAGCCGATGGAAATCATTAAAAAAATCTCCATCCATACAATGAATTTCTATGGTAATTTTTTTAGGAGATCTCTATTTAGAACTGATAAACTTAATCATCAATTGCAAATAGAGCCCCCCACAACACTAAATGATACTTGAATCTGCAACACTTTCCTCAGAAACTTCTTTCAGAAAGTCTCTTAGTTAGCCAAGAATATTTGATAGACATTATCATCAAATTTAATGATATTGATCCCTCCAGCACAAATGATTCTTTCCTTTTCCCTGCAGAAAGCATATTCCCAAATACATATGTTCACAAAGACCTTTCTCTTTGTATTTGCTCAAAAAGAAACAACATAATAGATAGGAATGCAAAAGGATGATATCCTTCAACGAAAAATTTCAAGTTTATTCACTTAGCAGAAGCATACAGGATCTTAGCAATCATTAATATGCTCAAGGATAAAAATCCACCATGAAACATGAATTCTACACCAACAGGGAGAATCTTATTAATTTGATGTCTGTTAACAATATAGTTAAATAAAATTAAAAAAAAACACTAGAGGATGAATGTATTGGAAGATAAATGTACTGTAGAAAGTAAAGTTGAAGCTTTCTCATCAATAAAGGACTCAGTCAGCAACTCCAACTATGATTTTAGAGATAAATTACAGACATGCTCGATGTAACAACCAATTCGCGATTGAAAACTTGACTATGTAAGTTTTAAGAAATAAAGAAATAGCTCCTAACAAAATCTTTTGACAAGCAGGAAGCAAGTTTCTTGAATATATTTCTCACTTAACTGTAATATAATTTCCTCATTCATCCATCTACTCTTAATGAAAGCCAACTACAAAAGCACTTAAATGTATAACAAGTACAAATGATCCATGATCTGCTGTTACTAAAACTATGTTTTTATTAAATAAGAGAAAAAAAATTAATGGTCCAAACTACTACTTAGATATCCTGAAATATTCTGATTGCAACAACCAAAAGTTTTTTACAGGAAAATCGATTACCTACTTTCCTTGCATAAATAATAGAAATAACCGAACATAAATAACATTCATTTTCAAAAAATAGAATCCCAGTTTCAACTTTTTATTTCATTATAAAGAGATGAATCTAGAGGACGGCTGTGACAAAGACTCTAATTAACATTGAATAATCAATTACCTGAATATTTTCTTTGTGATGTGGACACACAGAATAAACAGGCGCTTCATGACCCTCAAAAGTAAATTTTGCATTTCCTGTAACTGGATCCCACACCTGTCAAATCACAAACTATTAAAAGCAATACCGCTAGCACAGACCCATCAAATAAGTAATATAACACAACAGACCTTAATGACCCTGTCCTCGCCACAAGTGATAACACTTAGCCGGTCATTTGGATAAGAGAAAGCAAGATCATTAACACTCCCAACATGAGCCTCAATCTAAAGATGAGCAGCAAAAAGTTCTCAGAAAACTAATTATTCAGAGAGAGATATAGTTATAAGTTTCAAATAATCATGTCCATAATATTTAAGGGCTTAATCCACATTAGATATGGAAGATAATATATACTCTCATTACAGTGAACTTTTTTACAAGGTTCATTAACAACACAAACCTCACGGTAGTTCTTAACATCATCACCACCATGGTAGGAATATAGGTGCACAATGTGCTTAGAATATGCAACACCTGAAACAGGAAGGGGCAAGCAAATATTTACCAGAAAGCATCAACAATATAGGTGCACAATGTCCTTAAGATTTTTCTTCAAGCAGATTTGTATATTGAAAGCATTTGAATAATACCAAAAAGAGATCCATCAGGACTCCACACCACACAGTTAACTGATGCTGTATAATCATTGGTAATAGAAGCCTACACAAAAATCAGAAAGTTAAGTTTTAGCCAATGTAAATCTTAAGAAATCGAAATAACTATTTCACGTTCCAGAAAATTTAGAATTAAGCCCAAACCTGCAGACCCACAGAGCGTGCACCAAGTTCCCAAACCTTGAAACTTTTCATAGCGATCCTGTCCCTGCTACCCAAGTCCCACACCATGACATCACCCATGTTTGTTCCCACTGGAGTAATAAAACCAGGCACAATCAAGCATCCAAAAAGCTATCCATGTGCGCATATGCACATATGATCTAAGAATGGAAATACAATTTTTTTCTTTATGCCCACAGGAGCTTACCAAGAAGTAGAATTTGTTGAACTGGATGAAAATCCATGCTCTTGACAGCTGAACCTTGATTTAAAGCCACAACAAGAGTCTTGGGCAAGTCATCAGAAGAATAGGAACTCTGTCCATGGCTCTGGCTAGTGTATGCAACAGGCAGAATATTTACCGGTAGATTATTCACCTAATAGGGAAATTGATTATAACCAAAAAAAATGGAAATTAGGGAAACTTGCTATTTGAAATTATACAAGAGAGCATTCTTGGCTCTAAAATAGACAACTTAATGCTTCATAACCTTCCATGAAATAGATCCAAACCTGGACATCAATTTCCCCCTCCATGAAACTCTCATGCTTTAAGCCATTTCCAAACATAATCTAAATCAACCTTAGTCCTCAACCCATGCTACAATAAACCACACTAGGCATGCTAAAAGGTAGTACTAGAATCCAGTGAGCCAAAAGTTCACATAAAAAATTATATCATATGATTTAACCATAAAATTACAAGGGAAATTACTGGGCATACCTCATCTGATATTCCAAATGGTCTTGTTCTCTTCAATACATGTTCAGAATCTGCTGTTTGGTAATCCATGGCAGGGTTATTCGTTTGGGGGGTCCTAGGACGCTTCAAGATTGCTGCTAAAATGAAAGCAAGAACATTAAAAATAAAAATAATAAAAAGGAAGTGAAAATATGAAAATTTCAATGGAGAAAAAAAGGGTGCAAAAGTAATTGGAAGAACTGCAAGAAAGATGATAAATTATGGCTTACCACATTACGTTATGACCACTTGAGCATTATCCTAAAATAATAAAATCCATGCTTTTCAAAATTAATGAAAATCCTAATAGGCAATCAACAGCCTAGTCTCTCTTCATGAAACAAAAGAATATGGACAATTAGCTAATTATCTTTAGCTGCATAAGGAAAGACAGCTTTGACCATCAGTGCTCCCAACCAAGCTAACATGGCTTTAGCATTCTAGTTTTCCTTTTTAAAGAAGATTAAAAACTATATTTCTCTTCATAATTTTCAATTCCTATACCCCATTTTCTTTCCTTTTTCCTCATCTTCTTGGAAAATGAGATAGCCAAGACATCTCTTGAGTTTTTTCATTAAAAATTTCAATCTATCATCAGACAGGTTTCCACATCAAGTTTTAGACAGCTCACTAAAATAGCTCAAAAGAAGCTGATTTAAAAGGACTCATTTATTGTCTACCTGCATTATTAGGAGCTGACAACCCAATTGGACCAGCAGGAGCTGCAGGATGAGGAACAGGTGATGGATTTGCCATCCACCCAGCAAGAGATGTTGGAAGAGCAGCAGGGGTGGGCTGAAATGGCTGTGAGAATATACATGTACAGAGTCAATGCTCTAGAAACTCAGACTTCAACTGGCATAACTGCCCAGAAAATAGATAAACTGCTGCAAACTTCTCTCACTTACACCATGTGCACTCAGTGGTGGAAAACCTGCAGCCTTAGGCACGGCACCCATTAAGGGATTAGTGACAGGAGATGGGGCCCGTGCCCCATTCGGTTGTCCGCAAGTGTGATCCACGAATAGGGTCTTTATATCTGGATTAGGCCTTGGATTCTTACAAAGTTGATGTTGCCAATTTAAGCTGCGTTACAACCATGACAAAAAAAAATTTGAGCAAAATATATAATTAAAGCAACAAATTGAAATAAATAACATAAGCATCCCAAAAACTTAAAAGACAAGAATTTTTGAGGGACCTCTGATTAATAAGTGTCCTCAATCTTGAATTCTTTAATGTTGGAAACTGAAGCTTATCACGGAAAAGAGGGTTAGCCTCTATCAACTTTTTGAGTTCAGCGAGCATAATACTTCTAGCAGATTTGGTATCTCCATATTTAGATAGTTGTTCATTATCTCTGCAATTAATGTGATAATAATAATAATAATAATAATAATAATAATAATAATAATAATAATAATAATAATAATAATAATGTTGTACCAAATGCATAATTTGAATGCAATAAATGTATCAAATATAAAAACACCACAAAAAAGAGTGCCAACAACTATACAAAAAAAAATGTACCGAAAGTTTTCCAATGTAAGTAGTTGTGCAATTTCTTTAAAAAGGTCTTCATTGAAAGCTGCAAACACTTTCAAGTCCTTCACTAAAATCTCCACTGCTTTAGCACGATCTCGCCTACAATTTAGTTATCATTTTTAAGTACTAAGGGAAAACTTCATAATTTGGTTCAGTTTAAAATCCACATCAGTGTCATAGATGCCGTAACAGCAAAAATAATTCAATTTATACGAACTCCAAAGAACCCACTTGTCTAAAGCCTCAAGATACTTCTGCTTTCGAATTTCGAAGAAAATCTTCATGGAATATCTGTTATCATCAACCTTTGTGAAACCCGACAAATATTTCTCTACGTCATCCCACTCACCGTTAGTCACCATATCTTCAAAATACCTCATGTTGAAGTAGAAACCTGACTCATGCTCCAACCTCCACACCCACAATTAAACCATAAACAAAACCATTAATCACAAGTAATTTCACTAAACTCAAACAAAATACAATAACTTGAAATGGCAATAAATAAGAAACAGAATAGTTAAAAAAATAAAACATATAAGCCTACTTGTGAACAGTCTCTTTAAATTTCTCTTCATCGAGGAACTGAAGTATGAGAAACACAAGCTCTCTGCTAAGCGAAGACATGATCTATTTTCTTCCCCTTCTCTTCTATATCTGCAAAAAAATCAAACGACAACCAACTCAAAGATCTAAAATCCCTCGCAGATCAATACTTCAATAACCAACTCAAAACCCCTAAAAATCACATCACGAAAAAAAAAATTTTAATTAAATAAAAAAAAAAAAGACGCAATTCCAAAAAATTTCAGCAATGAACAAAATAGTCAGAACTCAGAAAACTGAACAAAAATCAGAAGACAGACAGAGAGAATGAGAAGGAATGATACGGTACCTGTTCACAGATCGGAGAATTTCTGGAGAAAGCGAAGAGGACGTGTGGTCGTTTTTAGTCCGCTTTATTATCCGTTCTTCTTTCTCCCCTTCTTCTTCGTCTCTCTACTTCTTCTTCTTCTCCTTGTTATTCTACTTTCTCTTTGTAGTCTCTCTCTCTCTCTCTCTCTCTCTCTCTCTCTCTCTCTCTCACACACATTGCACTTCTGGTAAGTATTTATACAGAGAGAAAGGCTAGGGATTTGGAAGGATGAGAGAGGTATCAGACAAATTAAATACCGTGAGCGAGACGATATGAGATGGACTGGTATTATAAGTGCATTGATAGATGATAAGTACCTCTACTTATAAGTGTGATAGTTGGAAGCGATACGTTGTTTGATAATCAAGGGTACTTATAGACGTTATGAATACGCTGGATATTTGATTTATTTCCGGCTCGATTTGCGGGATTTTCCAAGTTTAAGTAATCTGTTTAGAAAAAATGAAAATAACAATAATGATAAAAATAAAAAATAAAAATAAAACCTAAAATGATATGTTTCCCTGTACGCAAATTATTTTGCACGAGGCAGCTTAATAATTTTGTTCATTGATTACATCAGAATAACCAGGCAATTAATTTAGAGAAAAAATTATCAGTTTTGTAGGTAAATTTATTGCATTTTTTGAACATGCCCAAAATTCATTGGTTCGTCTCATTCAAACTAGAGCTGATAATTTTGGACACGATACAATTAAACGACACAAAACGATACGGATTTAACTGTATATAGATATGAGCTAAACGGATATGGGTCGCAACTGTGTCAACACGATTATAACACGAGAAAAATCGTGTCATAAACGGATTTTACGTGTCTAACCTGTTAAAACACGATTATACACGATTAAAAATATGTTATTTTATCAATTATAAAAATATGACTAATTATTTTAATGTTATTCAAAAATCAAATATATATTATAATATTATAAACATATATAATACATATTTATATATGAATGAATTAAATTGATTCAATTGAACTTCTATCTATTTAATCGAAGTTTAATTGATTAAATTAAAATTATTAATTAAATATAAATTGATTAAATTGAAATTCACTTGATTAAATTAAATTTTTAATTTAATATTCGTGTTTATTCGTTTATAATCGTGTCGTGTCGTATTAAGTAAAATCATGTATAATCGTGTCGTGTCGTATAAAATGTATATGTTTAGACACATTAAGTAGATCGTGTCTAATCGTGTCTTGTCGTATAATTTATACACGTTAAGTTAAATCGTGTCTAATCGTATCGTATCATATTAATACGGATTTTAACCGTGTTGTATTCGTGTTTCAAATTTTTGACACAATTAGTTAATCATGTCATATTCGTATTTGGTATAATTGTGTCATATCCGATTAAGACACGACACGACTAGACACGACACGAATTGTCAGCCTTATACATAACTCCCAGGGATCTTATAGTTTGAACTAATTAAATAGGACCACATAAGGTAGGGCGGAGAGAAAAGGAATAAGTAGTGCATAGAGGATTAGAAGATGGGGTTGTTGATTTTTTTTTATTTTGATAAATAATCAATTTATTCATTTATTTTTTTTCTAAATGTTACTATTTTTGCTAATATAAATACGAGTTGATTTATATTATACTAATGAAGGAACTATAATTAATGGTTAACGTAACAAATGATAATTTTGATCACTGCATCATTGTAAAGGAAAAAAAGAAGAGTGAGATTAATTTCTTTTTCTAGATTTTGTATTACATATAGGTTTCTTTTTTAATGAAAAGGTGAATTTAGCTCACAAAGAACAACCACTTCATAAGATAGGAGACTTTTCAAAGTTCATACAAGAGCCAAGTAGAAATCTTAGTCGGAGAATTGACAAGAAAATGAGTATCAACTTTAAATTTGTGAGTCTCATTATCCATGAAATCTACAGAAAAATTAATCTTTCAAAAAATATCATAGACACAGAATATCCTCAAACTCTTTTATCAACTCCTTCATAGCACGAATAAGTGAATGGAAATTGACTAAAATGTTATGATTCACTTGAATTATTTCCATCACACATTTATTATTAGATTCAACAATGAGCTTTTTAATATTTAAAATATAACAAGCTTTATACCTTTATAAACGACCCACAATTCAACTCGTGTGATTTCACAATGCCCCAATTTTCATGACATATTTGTGAATCCAAGAGTCATCTTGAAGGAGTGGCAACCCAAAAAACTTCATCCTTCCCTAAAATAATGCAGGTGAAACAATGGAAGCTATGTATAAGAGCATATTGGTTGGAAGTTTGTTATCCATTTTTTCCTAAGCCCATATACCGCTAGGTGTTACATAGCTGGACACCGAGAGATTTAATTCATTAGTCCCCACTTCAACATTAGCTTTTTCAATAGGGGATGGATAACCCAGAACCCAACAGTGCTTCCAAAAGTTGACATCTTTCCCGACACCCAAACTAAATTATTTTTTTGCATCCTCATAAGCTCCACAATTTTGTCTCCAAATGATAGAGCAACCTTTAGGAGAAACTAAGCAATCCCTATCATTCCCATTGATATTATATTTCGAAGCAACAATCTAGACTTTTTATCATAAAAATCCAAGTCAACTTCATAAAATGAGAAGTATTCAACTCCTTTAAAAAACGTAGACTCAAACTACCTTTCTCCTTTGGTCGAGTTATAATCTCCCACAACACTAGAAAAATTTTTCTCTTATTTTGATCACCACCTCAAATAAAAGCTTGAATTAGTTTTTCAATCTTATTACAAATTGAAATAAGTAATGTAGTTGTCTATATAATGTAGATAAAAAAAGAGAGTAACACTAATTGAGCTAAGAATATTCCACCTACTAAATATAGCTTTGTAATATTCCAACCAACCAGCTTGGATCTAACTTTCTCCACCAAATAATGATTGGTTTTCCTCCTCATCCTATCATACAACAATGGCACACCCATATACCTTCCTAAATCCTCTATTTTGTTTAAAACTCAGCTTCCTATTGATTTCCTCGCGAAGAGCTTGCTTCACATTCTTATAAAATTAAACTTCGGTCTTTAAAATTCTGACAAGTTGCCCTAAATATATATTGAAGTGGTCCAAAATATTTTTAATGAAATCAACCTTATTAGCCTTTGCTTCTGTGAATAGAATCATATCATCAGCATGTTGTGAAAATCGGATTAGTTTCCACAAAAATGAATAATTATGCCAAAAATTAAGACAAATAAAAATTATCAGGTAGTTCGTGGAGTCACAAATGGTCTCCCTTAAAAACCAATTTCCTTAGACTCTTAGAATCTTGGTGACAGAATTTTTCTCAGATAATTTAAAACAAAATACATCACTAAAATAAATGATCCAACAATAGCTATTAAATTGATAATAAAGGGAACACCAGAATTTAATGAGGTTCGGCTAATTATACCTACGTTCTCAAATACTACTAAAATAATATTTCACTATTTCAAAAAAATATTACAGGAGAGAAAGAAAATACAACCAATCTTAGAAGTAAGTGATTGGTGTTTTGTGATGATTTGTTAAGAGAAGAAGAAGTCATTTTATAGGCTAATGCTATTATGGAAAAAAGAACATACTTCCGATGTGAGATTGCCAAATTTCAACAAATCTCCACCTTGGCGATCTCACAATCTCAGACAAACATTCTTTTTATAAATCTCAGTAATGTCTCAAAATGCGTTTTGAAGCACTCAATTTCAAATTCTTAGAACATTTATCAAGTCCAAACAATGTTGGAACTTGACATCTGTCACAACTTTTGTTCATATCTGCAGAATTTTTAGCAGTCAAAATCTTTTGAAGTAGTATCTCACCATCTTCAAGAATTTTCTATATAAAATGATATCGAACATCGGTGTGTTTCGTCCTTGTATGATAAACTTTATTTTTTACTAAACAAATAGCACTTTGACTATCACAATGCACTTTGACATGCTTCTGATCAATTTTTATGTCATTCAACAACCTCTAAAGCCAAATTGCTTCCTTAACAGCTTCTGAAATTGCCATGTACTCTACCTCTGTTGTAGACAAAGCAACTATTGACTGTGAGGTGGATTTTCAACTAACCAGTGCTTTTGCAAGTGTAAACACATAACCGGTAGTATATCGATGTTTGTCTAAATCACATGCAGAATCACAATATCTAACTATATACTAACCAATTTTTTCATCACACTCAAACATTATACCAACATATATATCATTCTGAATATATCGCATAATCCATTTCACTGCTGGTCAATGTCCTTTACCAGGATCATGCATGTACATGCTCACAACTCCAACAGCTTGTAAAATGTTAGGTCTTGTACACACCATTGCATACATCAAGCTACCAACAACATTTGGAACCTTTGACATATATTCTCGTTCTTCATCACTTTTCTGAGATAAAGATGCACTGAGCCTAAAATGAGGAGCAAGTGGAGTACTAACTGGTTTTGTCTTCTCATTCATCCCAAAACGCTTTAGTACCTTTCTCAAATATTGTTTCTGAGTCAAACAAAGTCTCTCCAATTTTCTATCTCTGCATATCTCCATACCGATAATTTTTTTAGCTTATCCTAAATCCTTCATTTCAAATTTTTGATTTAGTTGAGCTTTTAACTTCTGAATCTCTCATTCATCTTTCAAAGCTATCAGCATATCATCAACATGAAGGAGAAGACAGATAAATGATTCATCTCGTAGCTTGCACAAATATACACAATAATCATATTTACTTCTTATGTATTTCTACTTTATCATAAACTTATCAAATCGTTTGTACCACTGTCTTGGAGATTGCTTTAATCCATACAATGATTTGCTCAACTTGCACACCAAACTTTCTTTTCCAACAACTTTAAATTCTTCTGGCTGAATCATGTAGATTTCTTCTTCTAAGTCTCCATGTAAAAATGCAGTTTTTACATCTAACTGAACTAGTTTCAAATCCAATTATGCTACCAAGGCCAACAGTATTCTAATAGAGGAATGTTTTACAACTAGAGAAAATACTTCATTATAATCAATTCCCTCCTTCTGAGCATAGCCTTTAGCTACCAATCTTACCTTGTAACGGATATCATTCTTGTCAGGAAACTCTTCTTTCTTTGTATAAACCCATTTACAGCCAATCATTTTCTTTCTCTTTTCTTCCATAGCCTTTATCCATTTTTCTTTTTCTGAGCTTTGAATAGTTTCACAATAAGTGGAAGGAATCTCATCATCTACTGAAGATGTATAATTAGTCATATCTTCAAGTCAAATAGGTTTCTTAATATTTCTTTTCGGCTTTCGTAGTGCAATTAGCTCAAGTGACTGAGGAGGTTATTGTGCTGAAACCTTTGCTTCCTCATTTGATTCACTTTCTACCATTAACTCCTCATCTGTCGTAGAAGTAATTTTATCAGACTTTATAATTGTTGGATCAACAATTCTTCTTCTATCAAACTCCACCTGTTTGGGAGTTCCTTCCACTTGCTGTGGAGAACCATTTGTCTGCTCCTCTGTTACCTTTTTTAATACGATAGACTCATCAATGGTAACATCTCTACTAAATATTATTTTCTTCGTCTCTCTGTACTATAAACGATATCCTTTGATACCAGAGTATATCCCCATAAAAATAGTTTTCTTTGGCCTTGGATCTAACTTCGATTCCTTAACATTATAGTATATAGTGAAACCAAACACACGTAACGAATTATAATTTGTAGCTAGTTTTCCTTACTACACCTCTAAAGGTGTTTTTCCATTGATAGTAGTTGATGGCAAATGATTAATGAGATGACATGCGTATGTTACATCATCAGCCCAAAACTGTCTGCCTTATCTAGCATTAGACAACATACACCGAACTTTCTCCAGTAGAGTTCGGTTCATGCGTTCAATCACCTCATTCTATTGTGGTGTATTTCTAATAGTGAAATGTAGAATAATTCCTTCATTTTTGCAAATTTTCATGAGGAGATCACTTGTGTATTCTCCGTAATTGTCTGTTCGAAGACACTTAAGCTTTCTGCCTGTATAAATTTCCACCATCTTCTTTCATATGAGAAAAACTCCCAATACTTCATCCTTTGTCTTCATTATATACACTTTTACTCTTCTTGAACAATCATCAACAAAGGTAAACATAGTAGTGTTTACCTCTCATTGAAGCAGTTTTGGAAGGACTTCATACATCTGAGTGAACATAATCCAGAATACCTTTGGTATCATGGATTGTAATACCAAACTTCACTCTCGTCTGCTTCTCTTTGATGCAATGCTCACATAAGTCTAATTTACAAATTCGTACTCCTTGCAATACTCTTTGATTCACCAGAAGTTTCAATAATTTTTCACCTGCATGCCCCAAGCACATATGCCACAATCTGGTTGTTTCTAGCTTCTAGTCATCACTAGAAACTGTTGTTGTTGTTCCAACAATTGTATTGCCTTCATATTAATACAAGTTGTTGCTTCTTTGAACTCTTTTCATCACTACAAGTGCTTCAGATATAACTTTCATTTACTTCATTTTAAATGACTATAGTGAAACCATTTTTCCTAAGGACTCCCATAGAAATGAGGTTTTTCGTTAGACTGGGCACGTATCTTACGTTTGTCAGAGTTCTGATTGATCCATCACGATTCTTCAACTGGACTAAACCAATTCGAGTTGTTTTGCAAGAGTTGTCATTTGTTGTATAGACAACTCCACCTTCAATTTCTTTAAAATAGAAAAACCATTCCTGATTGGGACACATATGGTGGCTACAACCTGAATCCAGGATCCAAGCAGTAGAACTACTTATTGATAGTATCAATGCTAATGAAAAGTCTGAATCATCACATTCAGCTACATTTGAATCTGCAATGACCTTGTCTTTTCCAGATTTATTTCTCAACTTAGGACAATCTTTTTTCCAGTGCCCTTTTCTCTAAAAAAGGCACATTCATCTTTGTTCACTCTGGACTTTGATCTGTCTTTCTTTCCCTTGTTCTTATTTTTTAAACGACTTCTTACTATCAAAGCTTCTGCTACTCCACTGATGTTATCCTTCTTGTCTTTTCTCCTCAATTCATAGTTATATAGTGCAGAACATATTTCATTAAGAGACATCTCAACTTTTCCATTTAATAGAGTACTTTCTAGAAACTCAAACTCCTCAGGAAGGGATCCCAACAATATTAGGATTAGATCTTCATTTTTAAAAGTCATATCCAAATTCATCAGATCTGCTACAAGTTGATTGAAATTGGTGATGTGATCATTCATTTTGATACCATTAATATGTGAATCTGAATAGTATTTTCTTCATATGAAGTTTATTTTGACTGTTTTTTCAAGAATTTTTCCTCTAGTGCCTTCCACAATTTACTTGCAGAAGTTTCTTTACAAAAGGCATACTTATGCTCTCTAGACAGGCATGTTCAAATTGTACCACATGCCAAACAATTGATTGTCCTCCATTCCTTCTCATATGCACCTTCTGGCTTTTCTCACTAAATGGCAATGTCTAAATCTTAAAGAAATAAGACATCTAGAACTTCACCTTGCCACATACCAAAATGCATATACCATCAAAAATCTCCACTGCAATTTTCGTATTTGCCACAGTAGTTCTAGTCAAAATTGATGAAGTAGAAGTTGTTGTGTCCATCGTGGATTTTTGTCAGTCTTTTGCCATTTTTTCTTCAAAAATATTTAATAGCTTTCAAATGCAGAATGCCCAAGAATCCAAGAAAACTTTTCTGATGTGGAAGATCAACTTACGTTGTAATGACATAACATATAACTCAATAATCTTAGCTCTTATACCAATTGTTGTGGAAATTGGGTTAGTTTCCACTAAAATAAATAATTGTGCCAAAAATTAAGACAAAGAAAAATTCTCAGGTAGTTGGTGGAGTCACATATGGTCTCCCTTAAAAACTAACTTCCTTAGACTCTTAGAGTCTTGGTGACAGAAGTTTTCTTAGATAATTTAAAGCACAATATATCATTAAAATAAATGACTCAACAATAGCTATTAAATAGACAATAAAAGGGATACCATAATTTAATGAGGTTCGGTCAATTATGTCTATGTTATCGGACACTACTGAAATAATATTTCACTATTTCAAAGAAATATTAGAAAGTGAAATATTATAAGAGAGAAAAAAAAATACAATCAATCTTATAAGTAAGGGATTGGTGTTTTTAGGATGATTTGTTAAGAGAATATGAATTCCTTTTATAGGCTAATGCTATTATGGAAAAAGAACACACTTTCGATATGGCATTGCCAAATTTCAACACAACAAACAAAAAAATGGGACAAAGAAGACCCATTTTTGTTCAGACATATAGGTTTTCATGAGCCATTACTAATTTCTCAAAGAATCTCATGTGCTAGTTTTTATAAGTAAAGCATTAACAAATAAGGGAAAAAAAGGTCCCCCCACTGCAAACTCTGAGTTGCTGAAAGTGTCTAATAAATAATTATTCTAGATATTTTGCATTAAGTCTATATTAACACACCACATGATTGTATTAGCTAAGAAAGGGGGAATACCTACATCTAACAAGGTAACCAATAAGAAATTCCAACTGACCCTGTCATAAGCTTTGGCTAAATCAACTTTTATAGCAATGAACCTAGATTTTCCTTTTTTTATTCTCATACTACGCATAACCTCTTGAGCCACAATAATATTATCTGAAATCTATCTACCTAGGGCAAAGCTCGACTGACAATGAGAAATAAGTGAGGGCATTATGTTTTTCAATCTGTTCACAATCATCTTTGTTATAATTTTATAAATGACATTGCAAAAAGAGATAGGACGGAAATGAGAAATACCGATCAAGTTATCAACTTTGGGAATAAGAGAAAGTAGAGTGCCATTTATGGTCGAATCAATATTTCCACCCTTGAGGACCCATCTAATCTCAAGATAAATATTTAGACCCAATATATTCCACTAGTTTTGAAAAAATCTAGCATGAAAACCATCACATCCTGACGCTTTCTAAGGTTTCTTGGAGAACAAGGCATCTCTAATCTCATTGTCTCCAACTAGTTGCAAAATGATGTCCATTGATTCTTTGTAGATAGGAGGAAAGTTGTTCCTTAAATCATAAATAGGCTTACCTAGATTATCTACCATATAAATAGTCTTAAAAAAAACAACCATTACACATATATCATTTTGGTCTTCCGCCCAATTATTCTTCTCATCCTTCAACTTGACTATTTTGTTCATTTTCTGTCTACTCATGATGCATTGATGAAAGAATTTAGTATTTTAGTCACTAAAATTCACCTTGTCACTTTTAGATTTATGGAACCATAATAACTCTTCATGATTAAGAGTAACATATAAATCTTGTTTTACTCGCTCCTTGACAATTCCATATCATTATCGATGTAGGAGACAACAAAAAGAAAAAAAACTAGCTATGACAATGATAAAACCCTGAGGTAAAGTCTCCCAACTCTTCAAAATAGATTAATGCATCCTCACCATCCACATTAACGTGCTTTCTAACCATGTCTGTGTCAAATCTTCTTCTCAAACATTGATTAAAATCATCCATCAAATATGAGTTTAAGGATCTGCTTGGAAAAATAAAATCATTCTCCATAAGATTAGAGCTTATATGATCGATTGAATTTGGTACCATGGTATCCTGAAAAGGTCATATTTGTATCAGTCCCCACTACTGTATGCCTAGCAAGATCCAAAGTTGTATGCAACGACATAACTTTAGGTATTATGAGGTATATTCACTTTACCATTCAAAACTTACTTAGTATTTTTCATTGATAACTCATCAATCTTACCAAGTTGACGTGGTAGGGTAGACTTAGAAGTTTTGGACATGATTGCATCAAATCCTTTACTAGAAACACGTGTTTTCATAATTTCTACCTTAGAGTTCAGCCCCATGTCAAACTCCTGCTTAGTTTGGGAACTACCTATAATATTGGTAGGAACCAAATTTGTATCCTTCGTATATACTAGTATTGAATAATGAGATCCCATATTTTGTGTCACATAATTAGAAGCTTTTTTTAGCTAGGAGAGATTTGCTGGATTTTCTTAGATCTTTCCTTTGTTTATTAGATCTTCTTAGTAACATATGAACCTATATCTGTGGTCCAAAATTTTGGTCATTCGGTGGTGGATCTATCCATTTGCTAGTTTATAGAAATGTTTATGGACAACATCCTATATTTTTTTTCCTCTTTACAATTTTTGTCATGTCTGTCAATTTAGAACCCGACCGACACATGAGTTTCGCGACTGGACGCATTGGATAGATAAAAAATCATCCATGTTTGCAATCAAAACAGAGCCGATATAGCCAGGGTCTAAATTTGGATTGAGAATAAGTGAAAATTTTTATTTTGAATGCATAGTGTTAAAAGTTTCACAAAAATTGAAGTAAACGAGATCCAATCTTAAAATATGTGATTTTCACACTATCAGATAATTATGAACGAAGGACACCATGATATAGAAAATATTAAGACGAACTTGTTGGCATAATATGGTGTCAAAACTCTAACATTTAAGGCACCAAATCAATGAGATAAAATTTGAGATGCGGTTCCACAAAAATATTAAGAAATGTGATTTTTGCTCCAGTGCTCCAATCGCAAAACTGAAAGTACCAATGTGTAGAGTAAATTATTTCATAAATATTTGTATATTTAATTGCCTAATATTAAATAGTTAGAGAATAAAATTGAAGGATTAAATTCGAAATATAGTTAAAATATGAATAGTTAAAAATTAGAAAACTTAAAAAAAATTGGTCATGATCAATTTAAATAAGGATCAAATCATGTTAAATCATGATAAAAAAATAATAAATTAATTAATTAACTCCTACCTCCTAATGCCATACGTAACCCATTGATGGATGACCGCCATTTGACTATTATTATTATTATTATTATTATTATTATTATTATTATTATTATTATTATTATTATTATTATTATTATTATTATTATTATTATTATTATTATTATTATTATTATTATTATTATTATATGAAACTGATTTCTTTACATTTTAAACAAACTTCATCCTTGGTCATTCTCTTTCACTAAATCGTTCATCTCATTTCCCCATGTTATATGTACAATTGAATTTATAATTAAGAGAAGTGACATGGCCGGCCATACCCCATTCCTCTCTCCCAAGGTTATTCTACAAGTTTCTATTCCCTATCTTCTTCTTCTTCTTCTTCTTCTCATCCAACCCAAGCCATTGATCTCAAATTTCCTCCAAATTCTTGATTTTCCTCACCAATTAAACATGTTTTAGTAAGATACAAGAAAGATTGAGCCAAATTAAACCTTGATTTCGATTCCAAGTGAACCCCAAGACATCTTCTTCTCATCTCCTCCATTTTTCTTTTACTTTTCCTTGATTTCTCATCACCTAAACACAAGCCTAGTAAGGAGAAATACGGGGTTAAGGGTATTGCATGTAAGAAAGAGTGGTGGAGAAGGCCTTGTGGGGAGGAGATTTAAGTTAAAAGGTGAAGAAAAAAGAGTGAGTGGTTTCGAGTGGTAAGGGGAAAAAAAGAAGGTGAGGTTGATTTCTTTCCTTTGACCAAAGGTTCAAGGCCTAATATCTTGATTTTTCTTACTTTATTTTCTTTCCCATTCCTAGCAATGAATTCTAACTTCACTTTTACTCTTTGTTTCTTTGTGTTGTTAAAGCTTGTGATTATTTTGTAATGGTGGAAGTAAATGGTGGATGGTAGCTTAGACATATGAAATATCGGTTTGAACTATTTTTACCTATTTGGAAATTGGGAATTTGAAGTTGGATTGAGACTTTTGGCTAAATGTTGAATACGTGTGAACCAATTTAAAATATAGCTTTATAATTAAAAGAGTTAAAAAAATTGAAGTTGAGTAAATAAATTACTTTGGTTGAGACCCTTTTGTAAGGAATTGAAGTATTATTTGAAATCTTAAGAATTTGGACCCAAAATCTTGAGAAATCATGAGCTTTAGAGTGATGGTTTAATATATAGCGGCTTGACCGAGAGCTAAAGAAATGAAAATAATATTTTGGCTACCTAATGGAACCCAAAAAACATATATTGGGGGAAATTGAGTTAAATTATAATATAACCAAAACCATAATGATATGAAGAAAATCATTTAAGTTGGACACAAAAAAAATGGATGGGAGATTTAAGGCACAAAAACAAAGATTAATAATAATTGAAGTTAAAATAATTAAGATAATTAATCAGATTCTTTTGGAAGTTGGAGGAAAGGAAAATATAAATGTGGGTTTATTGAATCCAAATGAGTATAATTTATACAAAAAATAAAGGTTGTGAATTTATTTTGAAGGCTAGACATATCTCGATACATATAAATTATAGTGTGTGGTGGTAAATATTAGATATGAGTATTTGAACTATTAATTAACCTAAATCTTGAAATTATGAAATTTCGTAAGAGACGTCGGGTAATATTTTAAAGAACTGTTTTTTAGCTATCCAAAAAAATATTATTTTATAAAAGTTGGTGCTTAATTATGTATATTCTAATAGGTACATCTTTAACATCGGCGCCGGTGCTGGATAAAGAAAAAGGGTCAGCGGATGCGAAAAATAATTAAACAAGTTTGTGCAAATTCTTACAGTAATGGCCAAATACGTATTTAATTTTATTATTAAATTAAATATATCTTATGTTATAAAATAAAAATGTGTTGTGAAATAAAGTTATGTTTTGAGAAATATGAATTGAAATGATCATTAAATTTTTTTATTTTATAATTGTTTGAAAAGGAAATAAAAGAATTCTTGAGATTTTCTGATTTTAGCTAATATATTAGCCTAAACATGAACTAGAGTTTTGTTGATATGTCAATAAAATGATTATTCTTCGGCCATGTGAAATTATCTTTGATCCTATGATGGTCTTGGATCATATGAAATAAACTTTGATCATGTGAATGTCTTTGACTTTGTGATTGATGTCTTTATTATTTGATACCTCCATGATTCCTTAGAGATAGGTTTATGGCGTCTTAATATAGAGTATGATTAAAGATTTTCTAAGTGAATTAATGTGATTTTTTTGGCAAATTCTTTATAATTTGTGATGTCATTGATGAAATAATTTTTAAATATAAATGATTATATGCTATATGTATATGTAAAATCGGTTTATTCGATATTTAAAAATAAAATAGTTATTCATAATTGTTTCTTGTTATGAAATGTTACTAAAATGAATTATAATTTGAAGTTATATTTTGAATGACTGTTACTATATGATTTGCACTACTGAGCTTAAACTCAGTGTAAGAATTTATTTTTCTCTTGCGCAACTGTCAGAATAAGGGCCAAGAATGGTGAGTTAGATGAGATAACTGCTAGATCATTGGGTCCTATTTATAGAGTAAAACAGTAATGACATACACCTAGATAGGTTTGGTTTCTTTTTGTATCATATATATATAGTCTAAATATTTTATGACTTATTTTAGTTGTATAAAGTTATGTAAAAATATAAATATATAAAATTATAATTTTTTTCCTATGCATATGTGAGATGTATATATATTGTATTATATAGGGATTTGCGATTAGATAATGAGTTTATAGATATATTTTTACATAACTTTATACAACTAGGTTTGACCAAATTAATTATAACTTTATATATATATATATATAATTAATATTATTACATAGGTTTGACCAAATAGGTGTCAATGACATTAACTTACTTGACCATTATGTAGAAGGGTAAGGGTATTCTATTTAGTGGTATCAGAATACGGTTTAGGCTATTTTAGGACAAAAATGGCATAGAATTAGGAAAATGCATGTGCATGCATATGCATTAGTTTTAAATATTTTATAAGTATAAGATATTACCGCTGCTGCTTCCTAATATGGGCCGCTTTTTTGAATTTTAGGGTGAACGATTGTTGAGAGTGCTGCAACCAAGGGTCGAGATTCCTTATTTAAATGAGTTGTTCAATACAAATTCTTAGTATCATCCCCCACAACAGCAGACAGTTGGGGGTAGTGCATCTTCTATTGGGCAGGATAGACAGGTCTCACCTGCAAGACGAGAAAGAGAGAGATTGATTGAGGATATGGCTAGGATTCTATGAAGATCAGCTAGGCCTTCTATTACAGAACTAAGGTTTGACGAGCTCTACAAATTGAGAGCCACTTACTTTTTCAGCTACAAATAGGATGATGTCACTGCAGTATAATATTAGCTCGAGAGGACTGAGTAAGTATTTGAGGATATGAATTCCACACCGGAGCAGAAGTATAGATATACAATGTCTCTATTACATGAAAAAGCACATGATAGGTGGAAGACAATAATTAAAAAAAAAACAAGACCTTAGTTCCTCTGACTTGGCCTTTTTTTAGAGGAATTCAAAAAGAAGTATATTCCTAGGGAGTATGCAGACCAAAAGAAACAGTAGTTTTTAGACATGTGGCAGAATAAATTGACAGTGAATGAGTATGAAAAGTATTACACTCGACTAAGTAGATACGCCGAAGGGATTATTAAAGACAAGATTGACATGTGTAGACAATTTAAGAGAAGGCTTAGGTTACCTATTAGAGGCAGAGTAGCTGCATCTTAGATTGATAATTTCACCAGGTTAGTGAGAGCTGCAAAGAGTGTAGAAGAAATTGATGCTGATGAAAGGAAGACGACAACTCAAAGTTGTGGTAAGAGGCCATGTTTCCCACCAAGTACCAGATTCTTGATAGGTAAGAAAGCTAGATCTTTTAAAGGTGGATTTCAGATTGAGACTCAGGGACAAAGTGCATTTTGTAGGCGAGGTCATTAGTGCCCTAACCCCATCTGTTGTGAAATCAGCCACATACCCTTCCTACCAGCTATCATCAAAAAGAGTATTGGTTGTTGTCCTGAGCATGCTATAGTTGTGGACTTATAGGTCATTTGAGGAAGGATTGTCCTCTACAAAGTCAGGGTGCATATACTGCCAATGTAGGGTCAACGTAGATATAGATGCTAGTTCTAGCTAAAGGCAGAGGTCGGGGATAATTCAAATAAGATCATACATGACCGAGTCAAGTTGCCTCAAAGACAATTAATTGGCTAGGGAATAGTAGAGCAGCCCCAACTAGGGCATATGCTATGAGAGCTACAGAAAAGCAAGATGCCCCAAACATCATAGTAGATAAATTTAGGCAGAGGTTAGGGACAGTTCAAAGGAGGCCATGCAGGGCTAAGTCAAGTTGCATTAAAGACAGTTAATTGACCAGGGAATAGTAGAGCAGCCCCAACTAGGGCATATGCTATGAGATCTAGAGAAGAGAAAAATGCTCTAGGCATCATAGTAGGTAAAATTTCTCTCATTGGCTCAATTATATATGCTTTAATTAATTCTGGATCTATACATTCATATATTTGTACAACACCACCTAATGAGGGGAATATACAGATAAAGTCCTTGGGAGTATGATATAGTGGTAACAAATCCTCTAAGCCATAGTGCAAAAGTGAATAGAGTGTATAGACAATTGCCTTTAATGATTTTGGATGAACAATTCCCTGCGGATTTGATAAAACTTCCTTTTCATGAATATGATGCTATCTTGGGTATGGACTAGTTAGCCCGACAAGGTGCAATAGTGGATTGTCAAAGTAGAAAGGTAGTATTTAGAAGGTTTGGACAAGATGATATGGAGTTACAAAATGATAGACAAAGATTGTCAGCCAATGTGATTTCTACTATGAAGGCACAACAATTAATCCGGAAAGGGTCTGAGGCATATTTGGCACATGTGGTGGATACTAAAAGGGAGAATTTGAAACTTCATGATATCTCTACTGTATGTGAATTTCTATATATTTTTCTTGAGGACTTGTCGAGTTTACCACCAGATCTAGAGATAAAGTTTGCAATAGATTTGTTACTTGGCACAACTCCTATATCCATCACACCTTATAGAATGACTCCAGTGGAATTAAAAGAGTTAAAGGTTCAGTTGCAGAAATTATTAGACAAGGGGTTCATCAGACCTAGTGTATCACCTAGAGGGCACCAGTGTTGTTCATAAAAAAGAAGGGTGATACCTTACGACTGTGTATAAATTATGGGCAACTGAATAAGATGACAATAAAGAACAAGTATCCCTTACCTAAAATTGATGATCTTTTTTTTATCAATTAAGGGGTGCAATGGTGTTTTCTAAAATTAACCTCAGATCAAGATACCGCCAGCTCAAGATCAAGAAGACTGATGTGTTTAAGACAGCCTTCAAGACTCGTTGTAACATCACACCTTATGCATTTAAGTATAACTTATCCCTGTGTCAAATAATCACATATGACATACCAGTAAGACATAAGATCTTGTTAACATATACAATTAAGTATAACTTATCCCTATTTCAAATAATCATATATGACATACTATCAAGACATAAAATCCTGTTAACAATGATAGTAAATTTTTTTCATCATATCATGTAATATTATTCAATGAATTTGTAAGTCAACATTGAGGCTTGCACCACAATATAATATATCACATATATTAAAACTTAAACTTTACATCCGAAGGATTACGAGTTGCTGCCATTTATACATTTTAAAACTAATTCTGAGTGACTATACATGTTCAAACGTATAAGTCCAAAATACAGATGACATGTTTTTCATACTCGTGTGGAATGCAATGAGAAAGAGCGGTGAGGCTCAGCCAGTGACCTTTGATTCATGACGTCTATATGCCAGTCAAAATGAGCCTTTACTTTTCTTTACCTAAAAAATGATGTAAATTGATGAGTTGCGACTCAGTGAGAATAATCATCAAATGAACTCTAAAATATCAAACAACTCATAGTAATAAATCACAACCCATTGCATATTATGTATTTCATTCCATTCACCAATATCATATAGATATCGGTAAAATTAAAACATATAATAATTACTTTTTACGTAAGTATATGTTTTGTTTATTTCATTTTGTTGTGACCAGGTTAAATAGACATTACCTCGGGTTTCCATATGAACATTTATCTTGTGAACAATTGTATTTACTAGCTAGCTTGATCATTTGTTTCATTTGCACATTTGTTGGGTCATGCATCTTCTTTTACTTTACAATATCGATTAACTAGTCACAACGCCTTTTTAATCCATATGCATATGCATTTGTAACTAAATATTTATCAACCATTGCATCTTTATCACATATACCATACATATATTGTAATGGCCCAAATATTGGGTTAGTCGTAAACTGTAATTCCGAGATTGATCAATATACCCGGGGGTCAAAAATACACCAGTGGGTGAAAAATATTTTATTTGATCATCGGAAAATATAGGTTATGACTAGTCTGATGGTAAAATTTGGAGTGAAAATGAGATCAAATAAGTCCTCAAAAGTCAAAATTAAGAAAAAAATGATATGATTTAATTAAATAGTTGGTTGACTGTAATTTGACTAGGCTATGAAAAATAGAAAACGACATCCAAAAATTTATTTTAAGATATGGATAAACTCTAAATAATATTTAGGATTATTTGACAATGAAAATGGAATTTTACGGTAATACCGAAAATTAAATTATCTGTCCGATTTAAATGAGTTGGACAGAAAATGAACTCTGATTGAGTTAAAAAATTTTTGCAGACATATAAAAATATTTTATAAATTATGGAATCAAATTTGGTTAAAATTGAGCTTGGAAAGTGAGAAAAATAATTTATATTGCATAATTGGGCCTAAATGGGTTAGGCTTTGTTTGACCCAAGCCCAACCAACTCAAGCCACTATAAATTGGCATAAATCTCAGAATTCTCTCCGGTTAATCTTCTTCCCCAAACCCTCCCTTTTGGCCAAAACTCATATTTCCCATTTCTTCTCCAATTTTCTTCATTTTACTTCAATTCTCACACCAAAATCAACCACCCAAAATTAATTTCAACCTTTCTAATAGCTAATAGAAGTTTTTAATCTTCATTTGGGAGACTAAAGTGGAAGAAAATCAAAGGAGAAAGTTTAGGATATTAATTTGAGGTAAGCAAAATTTATGGTTTTAAATTAATTTAATGGTTCAAATAGGTAGCTTAAGATATGTAGATAATAATTATGAAGTTTATTTGAGTTAAGGAAGTAAATTAATGGTGGATTAATGAAGAAAAATTTTTGTCCATGGTAGGTTCAAGAGAAGGTGAAGGTTTTTCCAAGAAAAAAGCAAAGAAAAAGCAAATTTAGGAAGGCCTAAACAAGCAATTAAGGTTAGTGATTCCTTAATCTAATTATTTCCATTAATTAAGTATAATTTAGGGTTATGAAAATTTAGAAATTTGTGTATTTTGTATGTAATTGTTAAATTAATGCTTAAAACATGATTAATGGATTATGAAAAGTGAATTAGAATGATTAATTTATATTTAAAAAATTAATTAGTGGAAATTGTAAAATGTGACCTTATTATGTGAAAAATGAATGTATTAATTAGTGAAATGAATAATTAGAAATTGAAAGAAAAATTTTAATGATGAAAATTAAATATAGGCAAAAAAAAAAGAAAATAGAAATTAATATTTTCTTTGCTAATTAAATGAAAATTTTGTTATGAAATGTAAGAGAATATGATTTTAAGTATGTAGAAATTTATTGAAAAATTTTCAATTAAATATTGAATATTTTTCTATTTATTGATGATATTATGTATGAAATGAAAAATAATGAATAAAATATATTTAGTGAGTTTATAACTTAATTGATATACTAGAATGAAAAATGTGAAAAAAAATTTGGTAATGATAAAATTGTTATGAAAGAATAAATTATTAAGTGATTAATAATGTAAAAATAATGAAATTTATGGTTTAATATAAATTGAATTGAAGAAATAAAATAATGTCATTAGTTATTTTTCTAATGGTTAAATCTAACTCAGGACATAATTAGCTAGCCATAGGGACACTATTACCGTGGTGCGGGTCATGGTGACTCGCTCATGTAGGCCAATGATGGTCTACTTCAATGATTGTAACTCAATAATTCAGTGTACAGTATAGTGCTCGGGTGATCCTTCGGGATTACTCTTCAGTGTAGTAGACTCTTGGGGTCCACGTCCCATGTATCCAGTCCGAAGATTTTCTATCGGATTGAAACTAGGGCAATTGTGAATGAAATGATTAAAGTGACACTTATGAATAAAATATGAGAAAAGTGATTAAAATAAAAAATAGGATAAATATGAAATAAGTGAAAAATAATGAAAGTGAGAAATACAAGATAAATGAAAAAAATATATGATAAAAAAATTTGGTATAATCATCATAATGATAAATGTGATAAAGGTGACAAAAAAATAAAGTTGAAAAATGAAAAATATAAGTAGAAGATAAATATTAAATTGTGTAGTAAAGATAGATAATCAAATAAATAAATAAAAAATATTAGCTGCAGAAGTGTAAATAATATATAGTTAATGGCATAATTATAAATAAATAAAAATTTAGGAATTTAAGTGAAATTTGTAACAAATTAAAAAAAAATGAAAAGAAGAAAGAAAAGAAGGATTAAAAAGAAAAAAAATTATTGAAAAAAAGTTCATAAAATTAATTAAGGTATTAAATAGCGAATTAAGAGTACTTAAAAATAATAAAATGAATTATATATTAATAAGAAAAATTGAATAGTATATTAAAAACAAAATTGTATGAAAATATAATTAGTTAAAATTTTTAGATTAGTAGTTACCACTGAGCATAATAATGCTCAGCACATAGTTATTTGACTGTGTGCAGGTAGTAGCCGAAAAAGCAGAAACAAGTATGCAAATTTTGGGAGCTTATGGAGTTGTAAGAATGAACTTTGTATATATTATGACAAAATGGTATTTGTAAAGTATTATGTGTGTATAGAATGAAATGATGATTTGTGGATGAATATAAAATATTTTTGTATTATATGTGAATTGTTGTGCCCAAAAATGGGTTATGGATTGTTTGCTTTGCAGGTGGGTGGGTTAGTTTATAGCCGTTATGCTGCCGAAATTTTTGGAAAAGTAAAAAGGATTAATTAAGTGTTGGTAATATTATAGTCATTAAATTAAGATAGAAAAAAAATTTGGCATACATCGGCTATAATCGTATTTACCCACGTAACGTACATATAGAATAAGTGTTATAAGGGTGTTACATATATCACATATGATGCACATATATCTCACATATATTATACATAAACCATGTATATATCACATATCCCAAACATATATCTCAAATGTCCTACACATATACCACTCATATGTACCACATATGTCACAAATTATCAATCATCTCATTATCAAGGTCAAATCATGACAATCATATAAATTACATAACCATCAATTATCTCACATATCATATAGTACGCAATATTTATATGCACTAAACAAATCATTTGATAACTATACTCATATTTCTCTTTTGATTCTGACCCTTAACTTACTGTCTATCCCCTCCTTGTGGGTCTCCAATTTGTTGTGAGCCTAATATAAAAATATAATCAATTAATTTATGACTAAAGAAACTTAATATGGCTTAAACAAATTAATGTGCATAGTTTATATACATAGCTAGGATTTTTCCTATGAGGCAGTGTGACATTATGAGACTGATGAGCCCATAACTTTTTTTCTAAAATTGTCCAATTTATATAATTCTTATTTCTAATACATCATTCTTTAGTGAATTGTTTTTTTAAGGAGGTAATTTTAAAGTCCTTTAATAAACAAAGGATTGTGTTTAAAGGACAAAGGAAGTTGGTACCTGCATGTTTGATTTCAGCAGTTAAAGCTTTTAAGATGGTGAAATGAGGGTGTGAGGCTTTCTTAGCCTATGTGACAGACACAAGAACTCATGATATTATATTAGAAAATATTCCAGTAGTGTGTGAGTTCCCATATGTATTTTCAGAGGATTTGTCTGGGTTGCCACCAGATAGAGAGATATAATTTACTATAGATTTGGTGTCTGAGGCCGCATCTATTTCTATATCTCCTTACAGGATGGCACCAATTGAGTTAAAGGAACTTAAAACTCAATTGCAAGAGTTACTTGATAAGGGATACATTCGACCTAGCGTATCACCTTAGGGAGTCCCAGTGTTGTTTGTAAAAAAGAAAGATGAAACAATGAGATTGTGTATAGACTATAGACAACTTAATAGAGTGACAGTGAAGAATAAGTATCCTTTACCTAGAATTGATGACTTATTTGATCAATTACATGGAGCTCAAGTATTTTCTAAGATTGATCTAAAATCGGCCTATTATCAGCTTAAGATAGCTGAGGTAGATATTTCTAAAACTGCATTTCGTACTAGATATGACCACTATGAATTTATAGTCATGTCATTTGGATTAACCAATGCACCGACTGCTTTCATGGCTTTGATGAATAAGGTATTTCAGACTTATCTGGATAATTTTGTTATTGTCTTCATATATGACATTTTGGTGTACTTTAAAAGTAAAAAGGAACATGAGATGCATTTAAGAACAGTGCTTCAGACTCTGCAGGAGAAACAATTGTATGCAAAGTTTAGTAAGTGTGAATTCTAGCTTGATCATGTTGTGTTTCTTGGACATATAGTATCGGAAAAAGACCTAGAGGTTGACCCAAATAAAGTTAAGGCCATAGTGAGTTGGGAAGCACCCAAGAATGTGTCAGAATTGCGTAGTTTTTTGGGTTTAGCCGGATACTACCATAGATTTGTTGATGGGTTCTCATTGATTGCTAGCCCTTTGACCAAATTGTTGAGAAAGAATGTGCCTTTCAAGTGGACTCCAGAATGTCAAAGGAGTTTCGATGAACTAAAACATAGGCTAACCTCAGCACTAATGTTAACCATCCCTACAGGTACAAGTGGGTTTACAGTATATAGTGATGTTTCTCACCAAAGCTTGGGATGTGTGTTGATGCAACATGGTAAGGTGATAGCTTATGCATCCAGATAACTGAGACAACATGCGATCTCATATCCAGTGCATGATTTAGAATTGGCTGCAGTTGTATTTGCATTAAAGATTTGGAGGCATGATTTGTATGGTGAGACATTCTAGATCTTCACATACCATAAAAGCTTGGGTTACTTGATAACACAGAAAGAGTTATACATGAGACAAAGACGATGGTTAGAGCTGTTAAAAGATTATGACTATACAATTGAATACCATTTAGGGAAAGCTAATGTGGTAGCAGATGTATTGAGTAGGAAGGCCAATAGCAGTGTAGCTCACTTGCAAGCATCCTCTTTTCCATTTTTGATTCAATTACGGTCCATGAATGTTCAATTTAATATGCATGATGGTGGATCATTGATTGCTGCTCTTCAGGTCAGACCTATATTGAAGGATAGGATCAAAGTTGCACAGAGTAAAGATCCTAAATTGTGTGAGAAAATTGAATTAGTAAGGCAGGAAAATAGTAAAGATTTTCAATTGCAAGACAATGTACCGATGTTAAAGTCACGCATATATGTTCCAAATACTGAGAACTTGCATCAGGAAATAATGGAAGAGGCACACAATGCACCCTATGCAATGCACCCAGGGATGACAAAGATGTATCACAGCTTAAGGCCTCATTACTGGTGGCCAAGAATGAAGAAAGACATAGCAGAATATGTTTCCAAATGCTTGACATGTCAGCAGATTAAAATTGAACACCAGACACCAGTTGGTAAACTACATCCTTTACCAGTGCCAGAATGGAAATGGGAATAGATAACGATGAATTTTGTTTATAGATTGCCCAGAACTCCACAGAAAAATGATGCAATATGGGTAATTATTGATAGGTTAACCAAGTCAACACATTTTCTACCTATTATATGAGGTGTACACTTGAGAGTTTGGCCAAATTATATGTGAATGAGATAGTCAGATTGCATGGCATTCCAGTATCCATTGTTTCTGATAGAGATTCATGGTTTACTTCACGTTTTTGAATGAGTTTACATAATGCATTGGGAACAAAATTGAATTTTAGTACTGCATTTCACCCACAAACTGATGGACAATCAGAAAAAACTATACAGACATTGGAAGATATGCTTAGAGCTTCTTTTATGGAATTCAGAGGTTCTTGGGATGAATATATAACATTGGTGAAGTTTGCATACAACAACCAATATCATAACAGTATTCAGATGGCACCATATGAGGCATTGTATGGTAGAAAGTGCAAAAGCCCTATCATCTGGGATGAAGAAGGTGCACGTGCATTAGAAAGGCCAGAGGTAGTACAAGATACAGTGGATAAAATCAAAATTGTGAAAAACAAACTAAAGGCAACATAAGACAGACATAAAAGTTATGCTGATCAACATAGACGGGAGATGAAATACGAGTTGGGTGAAAAGGTATTTCTATGAGTATCTCCATGAAAATGAGTAATCCGATTTGGCAAGAAAGGTAAATTGAGCCCAAGATACATAGGATCTTACGAAATTCTTGAGAAGATTGATCCACTGGCATACATATTGACTTTACCACCAGTTATGACTCAGATTCATAATGTGTTTCATGTGAGCATGCTTAGAAGATACAAGTCAGATCCTACACATGTACTCAAAGATCAAGTCATTGAGATTGCATATGACATGAGTTATGTTGAAGAACCAATGGAAATTATCGAATACAAGACTAAACAGTTGAGAAACCGAGAAATACCTTTAGTTAATGTATTATGGAGAAACCATTCAAAAGAAGAGGCAACATGGGAAACAGAAGAAAATATGAAAAAGTAATATCCACACATATTTCCAGGTAATAAATTTTGAGGACGAAATTTTTAAAATGAGGGGCGAATTGTAACATCCTTGACTTTTTCCATATGCATTTCTACAACATCTCATTTGTGCATATGCATTTTTGCATATATATCACTTGAACACATGCATAATATGCATTTTTATTTAAATATATTCATGACATATAATTAGTTTATTTTCAAATATTTTACAATTGTATTGAAATGCACATGTCTATTTTATAATATAGATGAAAATGATATAAAATTAATATTTAATTGAACAAAAAAACTAGATTGAATTAATTAAATTTAATATAGTTAATTAATTAAATTGAAGTAGATGATTAAGTTATATTTTTGGTATTGACTAGTATGTCTAGATACATGTAATTGTATAATAATAATAAGAATAATTAAATAAAAATAAATAAAAATAAAAGTCAGAAAAATAAAAAAAGAAAAAAGAAAAAGAAAAGTCAAAAAAAAAGGAAAAGGGACGGGTGAAGAAGAAAAATGAAAAGGAAGACAAATTGTTTGACTTAGGCTAAGTCCTTATTTTCTTTTTTTTCTCTTCTTCTTCTTTTTCTTCTTTGCTTCATTTCTTCAGTCCATTTCTTTGAAGTTTCAGTAATATTTTATTCTCTTTTCACTCCAGAAATTATATCAACAAGGTTAGCCAATGGTGATTATAGGTGAATAAACAATTATTTTGTGTTAAGCTTGATTATGGGGTTTAGGGTTCATAAATAGGCAGTCTTTTGTGTCATGGTTTTGATGATCTTAGAGATCGAATATGAAAAAGTTTAAAACAAAAAAGTTATTCCTTTATGTCTTATATTTATGGATATATAAATATTTTTGTAAGACGTGATGTATAGAATAATATATTCTCTCTGTACTGAAACTAGTTCGGATGTGAACCCTAAGTAAGTTAGCTACTGTGTTTGTTAGTTTTGAATATGATAAAACTATTATTGGAAGTATCTCAAAACATAAAAGTTGTATGTGTTATGTATATGTATACCAAATTTCAGGTTCATATGTCCTGTAAATTTTGAGTTATGGTGAATGAAACCATGACTGTTACATGATTTAAACTACCTACTGAGTGTCCTGCGCAGATCCAGCAATTTGTTGGGATAATTTGAGCTCATTAGAGCTAGATTATATAAATTATCAAAACATTAAAGCTATAGGTATATGTCTTACTAAATTTTGGTACTAATTTCAGCTTAATATGTTATGTATAGACTAAGTTATAGTCTTTAGAAGTCATACTGGTCCGGAAGCCAATTCTATTATAGACCAGTGAAATATTTCTTATAATTTGAAGACCTTAGAGACATAATTAATAAAAGTTTTAAACACGAAAAATGTTCAATTTGAACCCATATAAGTCTATAAAGTTTCATTTAAATGTAACTTATATATTATAAGTTATGATGAATCAAAGTTGGTACCCTGAAACTGTTTAGGGGTATAAAACAAGACAGAAAATAGAACACATTTAGAAATTTCACAAAATATTGTACAATGATCCAATTGGTCTGAAATTTTAATATGTTATATAATTACATGTTAATTTTAATTAGGATCAATAATCAGAGTTGTAACACCCTTATAACACTTATTTATATCTATACGTACGTTATGTGGGTAAATACGATTATAGCCGATGTATGCTCAAAAAAAATTTTTTTCTATCTTAATTTAATAATTATAATATTAACACTTAATTAATCCTTTTTATTTTTTCAAAAATTTTGGCAGCATAACGGTTATAACCTATCTACCCCACCTGCAAAGCAAACAATCTACAGCCCATATTTGAGCACAACAGTACATATAATATGTAATATATTATTCATTCAATCACAATTCGACATTGCATTCTTTACACATAATAATTCACGAATATTCTTTATCATAATATATACAACATTTTATTTCTACAACTTAATACCTAAACATATATATACATGCTATCTTTGATACTAACCTTCTATTATTTTTTTTTTTCAGCTCCCAAATTTTTGTATGCTTGCTCTTGCCTTTCCCGCTACTATCTGCACGCAGTCAAATAACTACGTGCTGAGCATTAATATGCTCAGTGGTGATTACTAATCTAAAAATTTTCACTGACATATTTTTTTCGATGCATTTATATATGCAATAATATTTTTAATACATTATTCAAATTATCTCTTTAATATATTTATTATTCTTTTTATCAATACTTTACTTTTATTTATCTTTAATTCACTATTTAATATTTTAATTAATTTTAACAATTTTTCTCAATTCAATTTTTTTTAATTTACTCCTGAACTTTCAATTCAGTCCATTTTTACTTTTTTTTTAATTAATCATTCATTTCTTTCTTCTTTATTTTTTTCAATCATTTATTTAATTAGCTACATAATTTAACATTTTTCTTCCACTTTAATTTTGTTTTTAAATTTTACTATTTTTGTCACATTTATCACTATTATTATTATTATACCATTTTTATCATCTTTATCACTATTATTATAATTATTATATTTATCACTTATATCAACTTTCTCCCATTTTTCACTTTTATTTTTCTTCACTTATTTTATTTTCATCATAATTTTCACTTCATTTTATTTTTTTTATCATAATTTTCACTTCATTCATATCTACTATTTTTATTCACATTTATCATTTTTATCATTTTTTTCTTTTTTCATATTTTTCAACTTTTATTCACTCTTGTCATTTTGATCTTTTATATTTTTTTATCATTTTATTCATATTTGTTACATTTATCATTTTATTCACATTTTTCACTTTTATCATATTTATCATAATTATCACTTATCTCGTTTTTCTCACTTTTTTATTTATTTATCATATTTATCATTTTTCTCATATTTTTCACTTACTTCATTTTTAACATACTTTTCACTTGCATCTTTTCTTATTATATTTTTCACTTAAATCATTTGTATTCCTTTTATTCACATTTGCTCATAGTTTCAATCAGATAGAAAATTTTCAGACCGGATACATGGGACGTGGACCCAAAAGTCCACTACACTGAAGAGTAATCCCGAAGGACCACCCGAGTACTGCACTGTACACTGATAACTGAATCATTATCACTGAAGTAGACCGTTATTGGCCTACATAAGCGAGTCGTCATGACCCGCACCGCGGTAATGATGTCCCTATGGCTAGCCAATTATATCCTGAGCTAGATTTAACCATCAGAAAAATAACTAAGAACATTTTTTTTTCATTCAATTCAATTTTCACTAATTTCATAAATTCCATTATTTTACATTATTAATCACATAATATTTTATTCATTCATACCAATTTTATCACTACCATAATTTTTCACACTTTGCATTCTAATATATCAATAATTCACTATGAACATTCAATTAAATTATTAAGCATCACTAAACACACTTTATTCATTATTTTTTTTATCTCATGCATAATATACTCAATAATTGGAAAATTATTCAATATATCATTTAAAAATTCACAATAAATTTATACACACACAAAATCACATTTTCTTGCATTTCATAATTAAATTTTCATTTAATTAGCAAGAAAAATATTAATTTTTCCTTTTTCATATTTCGGCCTATAATTAATTTTCATCATTAAAATTTGTCTTTCATTCTCTAAATATTCCTTTCACTAATTTATACATTCCTTGTTCCATATATATCATAATATTACAATAAAATGTATTTATATCTTAATTTACATTTTTTTTACATAATAAGGTCATATTTTCCAATTTCCACTAATTAATTTTTTATTGAAATTAACCATTCTAATTCACTTTTTATAATTCCTTAATCATAATTTAAGAATCAATTATCAATTATATGCAAAACACACAAAATTCCTAATTTTCATAACCTTAATTCATGCTTAATCAATGAAAATAAGTAGATTTTGAAATCACTAACCTAATTTCTTTTTTTTAAACTTCCTATGCTTCCTTCTCCTTACCTTTTTCTTTTGAAGTTCATTCTCTTCCTTGATTCCTTACCATGACTGAAAATTTTATTTCATTAATCCACCAATATTTTACTTCCTTAACTTAAATAAATTTCATATTTATCATCTACATATCTTAAACTACTTATTTGAACCATTAAACTAATATAAAAATATAAATTTCACTTACCTCCAATTTATATCTCAACTTTTCTCCTTTGATTTCCTTCCACTTTAGCCCTCCAAATGAAGATCAAAAGCTTCTAATAGCAACTAGAGATGCTGAATTTATATTAGGGTGGTTAATTTTGGTGTAAAAATTAGGAGAAATGAGAGAAATTTGGTGGAGAAAATGGAGAAAACTTATTTGTCCAAAGGGGAAGCATGAGAGGAAGAAGAAGGTGCTGAATTCTCTAGAGAATTATGATATTTGAGCTTATATAGGTGGTTGGAATGGGTTGGGCTTGGGCCAAGACAAGTGATTCAACCCATTAGGCCCATTTGTGAATTTAAGGCCCAATTAAACACTATAAATTATTTTTCTCACTTTCCAATCTCAATTTCATCCAAATTTGATTCCATAATTCATAAAATATTTTTATATGCCTGCACAAAAAAATTTCAACTCAATCGGAGTTCGTTTTATGTCCATATCACTTAAATTGGACAAATAATTTAATTTTTGGTGTTACCGTAAAATTCTGTTTTCACTGTCAAATTATCCTAAATATTATTTAGAGTTTATCCATATCTTAAAATAAAATTTTGGATATCGTTTACTATTTTTTATAGCCCAGTCAATTTACAGTCAACCAACTATTTAATTAAATCAGGTCCCTTTTTTCTTAATTTTGACTTTTGAAGACTTATTTGACTTCATTTTTATTCCAAATTTTCCCTCAGACTATTCATAACATATATTTTCCGATGATCAAATAAAATATTTTTCACCCATTGGTGTATTTTTGACTCCCAGGTATACTGATCAATCTCGAAAACTACAGTTTACGACTTACCCGGTATTTGGGCCACTATAAGAGTAATTTGTTAAGTACAAAAAAAGTTATAGACAAAAAAGTCTCATAAGGTCACACTGTCTCATAAGAAAAATTTTAATTATTGATATGAATAATGCATATTAATTTGTTTAAGCCACATTAAGTTTCTCTAGTTATAAATTAACTAATTATATTTTAATATTAGGCTCACGACAAATTGGAGATATACAAGAAGGGGGTAGACAGTAAGTTAAGGGTTGAAATCAAATAAAAAATGTGAGTCTAATTATCAATTGAATTCTTTAGTGCATATAAATGTTGCTTGCTATGTGATTTATATGATTGTGATGATTTTTTCTTAATAATATGGTGATGAATAATTTGTGACATTTATGGTATATATAAGTTTGTGTACTTGTGATATATTTGAGGTATATGTTAGACATATGATATATATATACATGGTATATGTATAATATATGCAAGATATATGTGTTGTCATATAAGATATATATGTGATAAGATACAATGGTTGATGAATATGTAAGTACAAGTGCATATGCATAATTACTTAAAAGGTGTTGTGACTAGTTAATCGATATTGCAAAGCAAAAGAAGAGGCCTATGACCCAACAAATGTGCAAATGAAACAAATGATCAAGCTAACTAGCAAATGCGAATGTTCACATGGAAACCCAGGGCAATGTCTGTTTAACCTGGTCACAACAAAATAAAATGAATAAGCATAATCATAAGTAAAGAGCAATTAATGAATACTTGATTTTATCTATATTTATATGTTAGTGATTGATGAAATGGAGTATAAAGCGTGTATTAAGTATACTTATTATTTGCTATTATGAAATGTTTGGTGCTTTAGAACTCATTTGATGGTTATTCTCATTGAGTTGCAACTCACCAAATTGCATCATTTTTTCCAGATAGAGAAGAGTAGTAGTTCATATTGAGGTGCATATAAAAGTCATGAATCAAAGATCACCGGCCGAGTCTCCTCACTTTCTCTCATTGCATTCCACATAAGCATAAGAACATATCATTTATATTTGAGGTTGAATACTTGCATATGTATAATTACAATGAATATGTACTAAGATATATATATATATATATATATATATATATAAATGGATTCAACTTGTAAATTTACTAACTTTTAAATATAATGTTTAAGTTATTAATATATGTGATGTTATAGGCTATGATTAAAGCATCCGTATTGATTGTGAAATTATTGTTGATAATATGAGATGAGTTAAAAAAAATACTCTTACTGTAAACATGACTTTTATTTTATTTTTATTTCATATGTGATAATTTAATATAAAAACAATATATGCGGTATATTGATGTATAAGGTGTTAGGTGTTACACCTTGCCTTGAATTTCAATGCTTGTAATTACAAGAGGTTTTGTTAAGTCAAGAACCATTGCCATACAAGTGAACCTTCCCCCCTAGCCCAAATATCTACATTATAGTCAATTTTAATAGCCTTCCAAAAACTTGTCCAATGACTCTCAAGGTACTTTTATGATAGTATGTCACATGCAACCTGACATCCTAACCCAAACAATTATAAATTGCGACCATGATACAACTATGGAGAAAGAATTTTTCCATGGCTCAATAGTTAGATAATGGTTATTAATCAACCATGGGCCATCTGATAAAGCATGCGGGAAGTTCTCTAATGCTTTAAAGATAACCATATAGTAACTGTTGTCCAATTCCATTAATGTGAATTTCAATAAGAGTTTCCTTAAAGGAAACCTTGATGGGTACTTCTCCATTCTCCTTCGATCTCGGTTCTTCAATTTCCATATCCATATTCTCCCTAGCTGTCACATCCTATTCATTTTCATAGAATCGTGGTAGTTCTAGTTAAGGATGGCTATGGTAAGGTTTGATCCCCTTTCATGCGAGGTTCAAAGAGCATTTCTTTTAGCAACATATCAATTTCAATGACCGATATATATGTAGGTTCTCTTTATTTGGGAGGGAGAAAATAAAGTTAAAATGGAAATTATACAATTTAGACTTTTTTGTTTTTGTTTTTATTAAGATTCGTTAATATGTTCAAAGAGATTTAATTAAGCGACAATAATTTTGCATATTAAATATCTATAAATGGAATCATTTTGCACTTGCAATTATAAAAGAATAGATGAATAGTAATACATAATAAATAATAAGGTTCATATAACATCGTCAATAATAATCAGTAAAACGAATTTATTATTTTCCACGCTGGCTTAGTTTGCTTTTGCTTTTGCTTTTGTTTTCCTTTTTTTTTTTTTTAAATCAACTCAAATTTCATTATAGTTAAATAATTATTGTGAATGACTGCAAATTCATACAACACCACTCTTCAGAAAAAAAAAATGAAAACTCAAATATCATTATGACAAAAAAATTTCAATTAGATGAGTGCTGGTTACTTTCTTTATACTCCCTCAAACTTAAAAAAATAATAATAAATAAATAAACAAACTGTCATACTTCTCTTTTTACAATAATGAAGAAAAAGGTAGGTATTGTATTTAAATTATAAAATTTTTCTATTGTTTTTCTATTATATACCCTTACTCTTTATTTAGATTATATGAAAGATGAGTAATTCATTTAGATTATATGAAAGATGAGTAAATTTGATATATGGTAAAAATTAAACCAATAATATTAAATAACACATAGGTTAAAACTAAATTTATTTGTGAAAATTATGTAACATATGGGCTAAAAATAGAAAAATTTAAATAAAAATGCGTTGACTATGAGGCAATTACATCGCGTAGGTAAATAAGATAATTCACAAATTAATTATAATATAAAAATAGTAAGTGAAACTAAATTTTGGAACACATAAAAAAGAAAGTGGAACTATTTTTTTTTGAAATAGATGACTTTTTTTAAGTTCACCATGATTTGATTAACACATATATTTATATTTTATATAAATTTTATTACATTAAAAATAAAAATATGTATCAATTTAATAATTGAAAATTATGTAATATTGAGAATCTCCATTTCTCTTCCAATTAACAAATAAGTGAACCATCATTACTATAAATAAAAAATAAATAATATTTTACTTTAAAAGAATAATTATCCCCGGTCATAATTATTTATTTTAGGTAATAAGATTAATATTGCAAAATAATTTGAGCGAAGGAGAGCCAACCAAATTAAAGTGGTAGGGAATGGCAATCAGGCAAAGCAAATCCCTATGCGATAAAATTATGTTATTTTCACTATTTTTCAATTTGGACTCTGCTGCCTCACGCTCTAAAGGTAAGGTTGGACACCAACCGAAGGAACATGAATTGTGAACATCTTATTCTTTTCTTTTTTTCTTTTTCTTTTTTTCTTTGTTTAATGAAAGCAAACCCTTATGCAATAAAATTCTTGAACACAAAAAGGAAAAAAAAAACATTTTAAGTGAATAAAATATCATTAATATTTTAAGTTTACATCATATAAAATTATTTATATCATTATTCAAAATCATCATTTTTCCATTATAAATATGAATATAAAAGAAATCATAATATATTATTAATTTGTTATGTTTAACATAAAAGTTCAAAGTAAATACAACTCAAAACGCATCTACAGAGCAGAAGAACAATCAATAATAAACTTAATAAGTCAATAAATGAAATAAGATATCAGATTTATTACTTATAAAATTGTCATATTTATTATATCATATACAATATATACTTTTATTTTTAAGAAAGGAAAAAACAATACAAAGGGAAACTAAATAACAATAGAGTGGTCAAAGGCTTCTACCTGGTGACATATGGGGATTTGCCTCTAATGAAGGGTCTCGAGTTCGAGACTCAACCCTACCTGCAGTAATAGAAAGACAAATATTCTCCCTTCCTAAATCAAAAATAACAATAAAGCATTGAAGAGTTGACACATAACCTATTTTGCATATCGCAATAAGCAAAATGATTCACTTTTTAATCTCACCAAAATAGGTTCATGTTTATCTAATAAGATATGGATGAATTGACACATAACTCTTTCAGTTTAATCAAAAATCTCGAATTTGAGTTTTGAGTATACAGTTATTTTAAAACTATTAAGTAAGTATTTTGTTATTATTCGGGATTCTATCCGGCACGAACAGAATTATTTTCAGTCTGTTAATATATATACTAAGAATACATGTAGTTCGCATTAAAAAAATAGACTCGCGTTTTATTTTTTATTTATAGTAATACCGTGAGGGAAGGGTGAAAAGAACCCCATCGGGGAGTGAAATTATATGTCATTTTTTTAAAATATGAAGGATTTTTGTGTACTTTATGATATGTTTTCATTTAATAAGTTTTTTATTAACAAATTCATTGAAAAAAAAATTGGACCTTATACACTTTAGAAAAGCTAATTTAAGAGAAGAAAATTGTCCAAACAATATTCAAATTTTATAATCCAAATTTTATAATCAGCTGATATAAGATATCTCAATGTCTACAAGACTAACAAATTTAATATCATGTTGAAAATATGCCTTAGATCTAACTTATTTCGCTAAAACAAAGAAGCTTACCAAACTATTGTAAGGAGCCAACGTGGTATATTAACAAATATGAATTATTATTTTTCAATTTTTAATATGTTCCAAATTAAATTGATGATATATGTAAAAAAAATATAGATGAACTTTATAATTTTAATTATATTATTTAAATTTTCTTAATTAATTATGTATCTATTTGATTGAACCTTTACCACTAAGCACTCGCAATCCAACAACCAAAAGCTCTATTTAAATGTTTAATAATTTAAAAACTAAGTCAGCTTTTTAAAAAAATATAACCAATATCTTACCTTTTTCTATTTTTAATTTTATGCTAGAAGTTGAGTAAAATTTGAAAATCTCATACTTCTAGAATTAACAACTAATGTTATTAAAATTAAAAGCTTTTTATTAAAGATAATCAAAAAGAAAAAGGAAAAGAAAAGAAAAGTCTTTTATCTAATTTGTTTTATATATTTATCAGTTATATATCTGCAAATAACCCTTCTGATAGTTTTTTTTATGTTAAAAAAAAACATGAGGTGTGATTATTCAACATTTTGTGTAGCACATTACAAATTCCAGCATAATTTGTATCTCTATATTTTCATTTTTATTATCAATTTTCTTTGTGTTATATATATATATATATATTGAAAGAGAGAACTTATATTATTTTTTTACATATGTTTGTTATAAAATAATAATTTATTTTTGGGCATATAACATATATATGATCTCATATTTTAAATACAAAAGAATATAAATATATTTATTAATTAGCCATTTTATTATTTGACAGTCAAATCATCACATGCTTTTTAATTAATATAAATGATCAATAGTTAAATATTGATTGACAATCACGATTGTATGCGAATTTAAAAATAAATCTATTTTTGTATTTGTGATAGTAGTAATATTAAACTACCTAATTAATAATTATGTTGAGCAATGTATCCCATTTTTAAGCACAATATACGAACACTTTAATATTTTAGAAAACATTGGAAGATTGGCTTCATTTATCTTTCAGGGTTTTTTAAAAAAAAAAAAAAATCATAGGCTCCCCTCTCTCTTATTTTATCTCTGAAAGTTCCTATATTTTTTTTATATATAGTTTTGAGGTTGTCGTTGGTCTTCTAACAGCAGCTTCCAAATCATGTATTTTGTTTTAGTTTCTAGTTTTAATAAATCTAGATCATTACAAATATATTATATTTCTCTGTTTCTGGAGCTCTGTCTTCTCTTTTGTAGTTATTATTTTCTTAATAATATCTTTTATTAATTTTTATGAGATTTTTTTTAATTAATATCGGATAATTCAGATTATTTTCAGTGTACGATACAAAATAAAACGATTTCGAAATGAATTGAACTGATATTTATAAGAATTCTATTATTAAAAAATATTGAAACTTTAAAACTTTTGAGAAACCATACCAAAAAATGTCATTTTTTAATTTGTTTTTTATTATTAAATCACTAATATTTTATTTTTAATTTTGATTTATATTTTTATTAGTGATATTTTCTCTTTAAAAAATTATAAAAAAATAAAAATTAAAAGAAAAAAGATGCCTCAAGTATTTGTCAATTTTAACTATTTTGCCTTTGACTAATTTTTGGTCCAAATTATTCTTTATATTTCATTTTTAATCCATTTTATCCGTAAGAATTGGAAAGGCGCGGTGACTGGAGAATACAGATGGGCACGTAGAAGAGCGAGTATCGAAGTAAAGTATAATTTGAGCCACAGATTATTTAATTATTATTTTTTAGTAGGCGTGTGAGAGACGTTTATTAAATGGATAAAGTGAGAGAGAGAGAGAGAGGTGTCAGAGAAAGACAGAAATAAAAGAGCCTTTTGAATTTGATACATTAATTTCAATTTTTCGTGAAGCATTGAAAATATCGTATATCGCGACAAAAGAAAATTGGAATAATTTTTTTCATTTTTACGTATGGGAAAAAAAACCACTGAACGTCAATTCAGTGTGACGCAAGCCAATTTAATCAGATGGTTTTGTATTTATATGTAGAAAAAGAGAGAGAGAGAGAGAGGGAGTTGTGGTCACATGTGGACGCTCCCTTTTTAATTACGGTGCGGCGCGTATGTGTACGCTTTTATATCTTCTGTTAATTCTCTGCTATCACTTCACATGCTAATATTGCAATTTTTGTGTTTTTTTTCTTCTCCATTTTAGCTTTCCCTTTCTTATTTCCTACCAGGCTACCGCCAATAACAATTATTTTTATGACTAAATGAATCTTATTTATTTTTAAAGAAGTAAAGTAAATAAGAATAAAATTGTAAAAAATATTATTATAAAATGATTAATATAATAGGAAGAATATTAAAAAAATAAGAAAGATTATTCTTAATATTAAAATAACAAAAAAACACATAATAGAAAAAATTCAATTCTAAAAAGAAAATCTAATTCAAATTTCTAATTTAATAAGATTCTATGATTTAACTCTTAAATGTAACTGATGTCTGGTTGGTTATTGGTATTTGGTATTTGATAAAAATAATTAAATTATGGTTATAATATAAAATTACTAATACAAATATAATTTTTTAATTTAATATATATATATATATATATATATATTTGATAGTTTATAAATAAATAAATAAATAGATAAAAATTATGATGTAATAGAAAAAATTCAATTCTAAAGAGAAAATATAATTCAAATTTCTAATTTAATAAGACTCTAAGGTCCAATTTGATTTAACTCTTATATAACTAATGTTGGTAGCTAATTGGTACTTGATATTTGATAAAATAATTAAGTTGTGGTTATAATATAAAATTATCAATACATACATAATTTTTTAATTTAGAAAGTATATATTTTTTGATAGTTTATAAATAAATAAATAGATAAAAATTATGATGTAATACTTATTAATGTAATTATTTATTTTTATAAAGTGAATAATAATAATAATAATAAAATATTAATTAATAAAATAATTTTTTTAAATGTATATAATTTATGAATAAAGTTTAATAATGTATTATGCAAGAGTAACTAAATTGAATTCAAAATCTGTTTAAAAAATTCATTATTTTTTTATATATAAAGTTAATTTAGTAAAATGATAATTTAGTTTTTTTACTTAAAAAAACTTAAACCGTACAAAAAAAAGTTTTAAAATAAAAATTTTCAATCAAAACTCTAAATAGCTATTAGTTTACACTTACTGAATACTTGTGGATTAGTAGTTGGGCATAAAAAAATGTTATCATCTACTAGAATTAGCTGAACCAAACAATTTATAAATATATTTATTTTTAAGGAAGCAAATATATTATAAAACATATTCTAAAACCAATAATTTAATAAAAAAATAAAATAGGAAGATAAATTATTTTGTAGTGTCAAAGTTGAGAAGAAATATATATAATTGAAAAATAAATTTTCTTCCTAAAGGAAAAAGATAATTCAAAATTTTAAATTAACATGCCTCCAATCTTTATGAATGGGGAATTATCATTACAATTAAAAAATCACAAGAGTAATTATATCCAACATTCATCATCGACCCAATAGAAGGTTATAAAATCAGCAAAAGTTTTTTAGTGTCATCATTTTAATTTAATATTCTTAAATTAAAATTTCTTTTGTTGTTAATTTAAATACTGTTTATCTTCAATATTTACTGTCTTGAATCCAAATTGATTTTCGAATAACATATTTAAATTCGAATTAAAAAATATATTAATAAACTTATTCAATTTAAAATATAAAATAAATATTTAATATAATTTTAAAACTTTTATTATTATATATAAAATTTTGAATAATCAGTTTTTAGTATTAAATCAAAAATATTTTTTCACATACTACAAAAGTTAAATGAGGAAAAACAAAATATTTCGGAAGTATATTTTATTCTTTATTTCAAATCATAAAATTTTAAAAAAATTAAATTTTTTTGTATATGTTTAAAATATGGCTTTTATAAAAAAAAAATTGAATATGTTATATGCAAATATATATTTTTTTATAATTTAGAAATGAAAGTAAATTGAATTAGAGAACCTTAAGTAGATTAATAAAGTTGGATAAAGTCGGAAATAAATTGTTTAAATAGATTAATTAATTAAATTAGAGAACCTTAAAGTCGGAAATATAATTTGTTATATTCAAGCATCAAAATTTTGAAAATTATAATAATATATTTTATACAAATAACTAATATACCTGCAAAATAAGTGTACAATATACTAATTATTATAAATGGTCCAATTTAAAGGCTTGAATTCAAAATTTTAGAATCATGATATATTTGTACAATTAAGAAGTGTTTTGAATTGTCGTCGGAATAGGTTTATGATTTTTTTAATTTTTTATAAATTATTTTTTTCAAATTTGTTTCGGACAAAAATATGTATTTATTTATTTTTTTAAAGTTAATTTTTAAAACTCCAAAAAATTAAAAATAATTTTTTAATAATAATTTTTTGAAATGCAATGCCAACTATGAAGAAAATGTATCCAGTTAGCATTGCTATGATATCATATACGATTAGAAAATAGGTTTTGAGGAGGGGAAGAGCGTTCAAGTTGTCATAAGTAGGATTTTAATCCCTATGTAGGGATAATATCAACATGCTAAATTAAAGTTTATTGGTAAATGTGGAATTGGATTTTTAATGATTCTACACTCCATAGTAATAAAAATTAATGAATTTATTTAGATTTTACGTATGGGTTAAAGGGTATATTTAACTTTTCAAAATTTATGTATAATATTTATTTTGATATGATTGTTTTTAAGCTGTGCATTTATGTGACATAAAAAAAATAAATTGAAATTAAGAAAATAAAAGGTTAGAATTTCAAGCCATGCTTCATCTTCAAATTGGGAAGGAAAGAAGTAAAACACATTTTATTGCGTTGACTAATTCAGAAATAATTAAAATTAATAAAGCTAATTAAGTAATTTAAATATATTTTCAGTTGAGAAATTAATTTTCAATTCCAATTGGGCAAGCTCGTTCAGGGTCAAAATTTCTTTTTCCCATAAAAAAAGGAAGGAAATTTCCTGTACATTCATTATTGGACGTACATGAAAGACATGCTTGTCTTTTCAAAACCCCACTTTCATTGAAAAAGAAAAAAAAAAAAGAAAGAAAGAGCTTTTATTCTCTCATAATTTTGCATCAATTAAGGAGCAAATAAATTTTCGCCCGTACGCTTAAGTTGGATTTTTTTTTTAAATCAAGGGTTAAGTTGGAAATTTAAATAGAAATATCTCTCGATTTGAATGAGATAGAATCAATTTAAAATTATCTTTTATTTTTTTTCCTTGTAAAAGAGAAAAAATAAAAAAATGTTAGAATTAATATAAAAATATGACTTTGGAACTCAATTACTTCTAAAAACTATCTCAAAAGAGGAGAATATTTCAAGCAATTACAAGAAATACTTTTATGCTATAATTAATCGGTGTGAGATAATATCAAAACTCTTTTCATGCTTTGGAGGTATAAATATAGTTATTAAAATCGGTTGGAACCAGTTGGTTCGATTGGTATATCCATGAATCAGCTAGAGAATCCAGCCAATTTCAACCTCGAACCGGATTGATTTCCATCCTAAAAGAAAATCGGTCAACCCATCAGTTGATCTGATTAAATAATTGCTGGAAAATAACTGAAAATGATGAAATGCCCTCACCAGGACTCGAACCTGGGATACAACAATCCCTAGGCCACTTATGTTTCTATGTTTACTTTCTTATAAAATATTAAATATAATATATTCCTTTTGTATTTAAAAGTTGATAAAATTAAATCTAGTTGTGATTTTCACAGTGAAAATTTTTTATATAAATTATTTTAATTTCTAATAAAATATTATTTTATTTTAAAAAATTAAAAGTATATAATTTAAATTTTTTTATTATTAAAATTATAAATAAAATATATACATTATTATTATATATATATATATATTTTTAAATATAATTATATATTAATTTGAATTGCGAATATTAATATTTTTAGTATATAATTTTGTATTATATATATATATATATATATTATAAAAATTATATTCTTATAAAATTTCACTTCAACCCAACTTTGACCCTAGACTCTCTTCCTTTTTCAATTCATTAATTGGACTAGAATCTGACAACATTGGGAATAACACAATAGAGAATAAACTAAAGCGTGAAGATAATAAGTTATATTGTTCACATACGAACTTCAAGTGTCTTAATTTGATACCTTATAGGATTTAATGTATAAAATATTAACTCAGTTAATCAAAATATGCAAGCCACTATGAATATACTTTTGTAATATTATAGCCAATCAGATAATATCCATAAAAAGCTTTTTTTTTTTTTTCAAATGGAAATCAATATCTTACCATCAGTACTTATTGCATTTGTTTTGAATCTAAACGTAAAGTTATTATAATCCCAAAATGAAATTATAAGATATAAACATGTTATTGAGTTATCATGAGTTAATTGACTTAGCTGAACCAATGAATTGCCAAATCACTATCACTATCACTATGCAGTATGTATGAATAAATATTGTGCTTTAAACATATATATATATATATATATATATATATGCAGCAACTATTGACTAAAATATTGGCCATTTGGCTGGTTTAAGTTGGTAGTGCGGCAACTGTTATATCCCTCCAAACCACAATTATAGATTAACTTTTCATTTTTATTTTAAAAAATTATATATTCATGCATTAATTGGAGAGATCTTAAGACCCAAAATAATAATAATAATTTATATTTATTGAAAACAATTAAAAATGCTTTAAAATTATATTGAAAATTTAATCTACGTTTTTTTAAACTAAAGAATTAATTATATTGTTATGAGAAAAAGTCACCAATAGTTTAAAATAAATATAAATGAAAAGTGAGCTCAGGGTGAGTAAGAATTTTACGTGAAAGTGAGAGCAACCTTAACGTCAAGATCAATAATCCAACTAAATTGATTTTTTTTAACTCAAATATAATATATTATAATAGGTTAATTTAATTATATATTTTTAAATGAATAATTAATTAAATTTTCCTTTTTTAAATTTTTATAAAATGTTATTTTAATTATTTATAAATAAATGAATAAATTAGATTAATAATAATGTGATGTGATGATTCAAGGGCGGATTTATGTTGTTGAGAGTAGAATTATTGGATCTTTTTTTTTTTGAAAAAATTACAGTTATAGTTAGAATAAAATAAAATGAACCATATTATTTTTAATAAGTGACCCCAATAAAATTTAAAAAAATAAGATTTTTTTTAATTTTAAAAAATACTGATAAAAAATTAAGAAAATTATAATTGCAAAAAATTAATTGAAAAAATCTTTTGAATTTTTTAGTTTCAAAAAAACTTTTGAACCATTTTTTGTCCATCTTCGCCTACCACCAACCCTATACCCTCTCTCTAGCTTCTTCACGTCACATATTGCAGTCTCCATTCTTTTGTATATAAATTGAAATTTATGCTATATATATGGAATTCAATATACAAAATTTCTACATTCGCTACTATGATGATTACTGAATTAAAAAAAATATATATGGTGGCACTAATAGTATCTGTAGCACCCCTTACTCTGATTATACCGTCATACACCAGACGGATAAATAGTGCTACAATTATCAATTCTGATTTAAGAATATTTATATGTAAGGTTTATATATATATATATATATAAAGAGAAATATAATTGCAGATACATTCTTTAATTATATCCCTTTATATACATGAATATATCACATCCAAAATGAGTATAATTTTTTTCTTTTACATTAGATATACTATAATAACAAAAATATTTTTTAAAAATACCGATCCGCTTGGGGTGGCTATCATTGCCACTCAACTCTATTACTATGGCTCACTATTGACGATATTATATCTACAAGTCTGCCACCTTACCTTTATTTTGGATCTGCGCGAGAGAGAAAAAAAACTCCTGCGCTGAGTTATACAATTTAGTAGTACAATAATTTATAATAAAAGTCATTTATAGGCAATAAGATAAACACAGAAATAAATAAATACTTCTATTAAAATCAAGTCATATAAATCAATTTCATTTCAATTATCATAACTCATAAAAATTTATAGTAATGTCCATATATTAAATCACCATAGATCAATATAAGGGAAAACAAGAGATACATGTCTTCTCATGATCCCAGAAAATCCACCGAATCAAAAAAAATAACATGAATATATATTATATCACATGGTCCCAGAAAACCCACCAGATCGAATATATATATATATATATATATATATATCACATGACCACAAGAAACCTACCGAGCCATAAAGTATATCATGTGGTCACAGAAAACTCACCGAGCCAACAAACTTTATTGGCAACCCAATAATTTTCTAAATCGTTGTCAATGCTAATATATGAGCTAAAATCTCAATTTCTCATTTAAAACGAATTTTCATATGCTTACATAAGATATTATATCAATAAATCATCAACATACGTAAAATCATATTACATTAAAATTTATGTTACAAAAATAAGTCATAACAAATATTCAAGCTTTTGAAAATAATTTCATATTGTCACAAATTTCACATTTACTCCATAAATCAGTCTAAATCAAAATTCATTTAAAATTATATTTTAAATATTAATGACTAAAATTATAAATAACTGTACATACCACAACTATCGCTGGTCAGAATTCGTCTATTCTTTTCTTTTTCTCGGCACTGACGTTGGTGTTATAAATACGTCTGATTATATACATATATAATTAATTTATCAGACTTCTAGAAAAATAACAATTATTTCAATAATTGATATTTTATCCCTTATTTAATATATAAAATTTGGCATCTCTCACGCCCCCTGTATTTATTTCTAATTAAAAGTTCATGTGTCTGTTCCTGACACCGTTCATCTAATAGCTTTATTACCTATTTTATGAGGTCAATTGCTAATAAGGGTTTATTCATTCTTCTGCTCATCTCATGTCTCCTTAAGTATTCTATTGGCTAGATTTAATATTCCACGACAATCTTAAGTTTATACTCTTTCAACTTAATAAATTAAACTTCCCATTTAATCCTTATATACTTAATTTTCTTTTCCAATTAAATACTTATTAAACTTAATCTTATTTAATTTAAATTAATTAAATTGTTAATTGGCTAATTAATTATTCTAACTATGGTTTAATTAGATTAAATTTTTGGATCCTAATTTCTCATTTTATGTCTCAACAAGTCCTTTTAATTGATTATTCGCTTTGGATCGAAACTCCCATATCAAGTCACAGTTTCACAACTCCATCTCAACACAAATTTCCAATTCAATCAAAGCAATAGAATTATAATTAACTCAAACTTCACACGGTTAAACCATCCCTAACATAAGTGAGTAACTTTTTAACTTAATTTCTTGTTTCATAACACAATAAAAATTTATTTATATAAGAACTCCATGAATCAATATGGAAGAAAAAGGTAAATGAATAGAAAAAGAAATATTAAAGGGATAAAGTGAAGGAGCTTCTAGCTCACGGGAACAATAACCCAAAGAGTTAAAAATCTTAATTCACCTTCAAGCTCCCTTTCTTGATAAATTGTGGTCCCTAACTCCACTTCTTCCATTTCCTTGCTTCAAATCTCACATGCAACATCATTTTCTCAATTCCCAACCACGACCGAAGCTTATATCCATTTCCTTTCTTTAATTGTCTCGGCCAAAATAAGTTTAATGGTAGGATTTGAAAATTTGAAGTCTCTCAAGCACCCTTATGTTTACTATCACTTAGTGTTTGGTTAATAAGAAAACAAAGAAAAGTCAAAGGGTAGGAGAATGGGTGGATCGGCTTGGAGAAGGAAGGATGGACAGTTATGGAGGAATTGCAAAAGATCAACAACTTTTTTTTTCTCTCCTTTGGAATTTTGGTCAACAAAGATAAGGAAGAATGAAAATTATGAAAAAAAAAAGTAAATGGTGTAAGCTATGAAAATGAACCATGGGTCTTTACCTTTAATGCATACCTATCATGTTTAAGAACCAATTACTTTGCATGAAAGACACTTGGCATGTTGCATGAATATATTTAGCGTAATTAACTTTAGTTTAATTACTTAATCACCATTAAATCTAATATTTTTATTTCTAAAATTTCAAGCCCTAAATAATTTAATTTTCTGCAATTAATTATACGAATATTCATGAAATAATTTACTCTACACTTTTTCGATTTCACAATTGGAATACCGGAGCAAAAATTGTATTCTCCTGTATTTTCGCCGAACCGCATCTCAAATTTTATTTCTATAATTTGGTACCTTAAACATTTGAGTTTTGTCATGAAATTATAATGGTAAACTCGTTTTAATATTTTATACGTTATAGTATCTTCTGTTCACGATTCGCTAACAGTGTAAAAATCACGTATTTTATAGTCGGATCTCATTCTCCTCAGTTTTTGTAAAAAATTCAACTGAATATATTAAAATAAAATTTATCATTTGCAACAGTTCAAAATTTAGATTTCGATCAAATTGACTATGTTTCGATCACAAAAAACATATATCGATCAGGGCCTAAACTAACGAATGTTACAGTCTCTCTTTTCCTTATATATGTGGAAGATTTTGTTCGGTTTCCTATTTTGGTGTGTGCCCATTAGTTTTATTAGAGCATCCTGATCGGCTTGCAAAAGGGAATTGCAAATTGAGGTGAAACTTGCATATGGGATTTCATAAATAATTTGCAAGTTTACAATATATGAAAGAAGAGAAATAATTTCAAATGTATAAAAAATTGTAATGGGTCCTACTTATATTATTTTATAATATAATTGAATAAAATAAATAATTTTATTAATTAATATATTTAATATTAATTAATGTGTAATTAATTAAGGTAATAACATTAATATAATATTAATTTAAAAAATTACTTATAAAATTAATATAAATACAAATATTATTGCAATTATTAATTAGTAGTAATATTAATTAATTTTAAAATATTAAAATAGTTTAATTAAAATAATTTTTATATTTTTCTTAGTCATTTTTTTCTCATATATAAAATATTATGGACTTTCTTTAATTTTCATAATTATTTTTTATATAATTATTAATTTTAATATTAATTAATTTTAACAATAAAATTCAATTTATTTGACAATAAAAAAATATTTTAATTGTTAATAGTGAATATTATATATTAAAATATAAATTTGTTCTCACAAATTAAAATTGATATTGATAAAATATGCTTAAAAGTGTAATTAAATTTTTTTTGATATAACAGTGTAGACCGCACACTCTACAATTGTATGGACAAAAATGCTCTTAGTTTTAATTATTTCTTATTAAACAGGCTCTGTCTTATTCTACTAATGGTTTTATTTTTGTTTCAATTGTTGAAGTTGTATTATCTCTTCACCATTTTCATTGGTTAAAGTGTTCATATATGTTATATATATTGAAATTGCTAAACACTGCATTATCAGCTAGAAGTGTAGGTACTAATCCAATAATTATTAATTTAGAGATTTTTAACCATCTAAGATGGAAATCCCATGAGTGATTATTCTTTTTAGTTATTTAGCAATTTATTATATTTATTTAATTCTGGCCCTTAGGTTATGAGTCTCCCAGCTAAGGAAGGGTGTAGGGGTGTGTAAAACCAAACCGAAATTGAAAATCGAATCAAACTAAATTTAGTTTATTTGGTTCGGTTAGGTTGAAAATTTTAAAAAAATAATTAAATAGAATTGACCAAATATATATATACATATATAAATTTTATAGTTATTAATTTTAATTTTTATATAAAAGAAAAAATTATAGTTTATGATAATTAATTTTGATATAGATAGTTGATAAAATCATAAACTATTACAATTTATTCTAATTTGTATTAACTAATTTTAATTTATAGAAATTAATAAAATTATGATAATTAGTTTTAATTTATGTAAATTTACAATTTTTTTATTTTAGTTAATAGCAATTTATAAAATTATGATAATTTATTTTAATTGATAAAATTATTATGATTGATTTTAATTTTTTATAATTGATAAAATATGATAATAATTATAATTTATAATAATTAATAAATTAATTTACAAAATAAAATAAATTAAATCGAACCAAATCTAAAATATTTTATTCGGTTAGATTTGGTTTAAAACATATTTCAATTGGATTCAATTTTTCTACATACATAACAATTCGGTTCAATTTATTTGATTCAATTCATTTTAAAATCGTAACAAACTGATGACACCCTAATGCATTCCTTTTTCTTGGTAATTTGATTTTTTTAAAAATTTTATTCAATTTGGTTATTGGTCATTTACAATTTTTTCATTTCATTCATACAGTGTTTATTATTATGTTTGAAAAAATTATTTTTAGAAAAAAATAATTAAATATATATATATATTTCCAAAAATAATTTTTAAAAAATTATTAAAAATTAGAAAAATCAGTAATTAAATCAAACAATCCACAATACTGTTGGTAGGCGCCGAAGTTTTTGAAAAATTTTGGTGTGGGTCCCTCCACATATGAGTTCTACTACATATAAAATAAAAAAAAGTCAAAAATTGCGGTAATTCAATTTCAAATTAAATTCCTTCAGCAAATATTTTTAATTTTTTTGATATATGTTCACACTGAATATTTTTCCTATAAATAGGCAGATATCCTTTCATTTGAATTACTACAATCTCAATTCATTTGAGAGAATTTGAGAGAGTTAGATTTTTGGAAATTTTTCCAAAAATTAGGGAGTGACAAAAATAGTAAAAAAAATATTTTGGGGTATTTTTGGAAAATACTTATGTGCCACTATTTTTGGGTTTATCTCAAAGTTAATGTATTACCTCTAGCATGTGTCTAGAGAAGACTTTCTTCTTGTACCCATCAATTTTTATTAGTGGAAGAAAAATATTCAGAGTGTTGTCCGTAGACGTAACCCAAATTAAAGGGTGAACCACATTAAATTGTCAGTGTTATTTTTTGCTGATTATTTTATTTCATATTTATTTGTGTTATTTTATCCGCTGTGCCCAACAAGTGTTATCAAAGCCAGCCTGTCAGTCTTATAAAATTCTTAGTATGCTCTGTGGTTGCAGTATTGACTGATCTTCCATATCAGAAAATATTTTATTAGTTTACTGTCAGCTGAAGGAGTCTCATTTTGTTTTAAAATGGAGACAAATGACACCAAGATGATCAACTTAAATGACACAAATTACCACATATGGAGAAGCAAAATGAAGGATTTCCTATTTGTGATGAAAATGCATCTTCCAGTGTTTACTACAACTAAACCTGAAGGCAAGACAGATGAGGAGTGAGAGTTTGAGCACAAGCAGGTATGCGGTTACATCCGACAATTTATCGAAGACAACATGTACAACCACATCTGCAATGAGACTCATGCTCGGACGCTATGGAACGAACTTGAACAACTTTACGCGTCAAAGACATGTAATAATAAATTATTTTATTTGACAAAGTTGACGCAGTCGAAATACAAGGAAGGAACTTCCATAACAGATCATATGAATGAGATGCAAGGGATTATGAACCAACTATCCAGAATGAGCATAAAGCTGGATGATGAAGTATTTGCTTTGCTAGTATTGTGCTCTTTGCCAGAGTCATGGGAGACTTTGAAGATTTCAATAACCAACACTGTACCTAACGGTGTAGTCAATATGAAGTCTGTAAAAAGCAGTATCCTGAATGAAGAAATGAGAAGGAGATCACAAAACTCATCTTCTTCATCACAATCAGATATTCTAGTTACTGACTATAGAGGAAGGAGCCAATCTAGACAACAAATGTTTAGAGGAAAGAGCAGAGACAAATCAAACAAATATGACAATATTGAATGTCATTACTGCAAAAAGAAGGATCATATCAAGAAATATTGTCGAAAGTTCAAAAAGGACCAGAAAGGCAAGGAAGTAAAACGAGATGGCAGCAATGATGATGACATAACAAATACCATGAACGAATTCTATATCGTTTGTGATGATACTATCAATTTCACATCCCATGAGACCAGTTGGGTAATTGATAGTGGCGCTACCATTCATGTCACATCTCAAAAGAAATTCTTCTCATCTTATACAATAGGAGATTTTGGCGCTGTGAATATGAGAAATGACAATCTGTCAAAAGTTGTTGGTAGATGAGATGTTTGTCTGGAGACTGTGAATGGTACCAGATTAGTCTTGAGAGATGTCAAACATATTCCAGATATTCATCTGAATTTGATCTCTGCAGGAAAACTCGATGATGTAGGTTTTTACAGTACCTTCTCAAATAACCAATGAAAGCTTACCAAAGGTTCCATGGTGGTGGCTAGAGGCACAAGACATGCTACCTTGTATGTGATGCATACAAAACTCTCTAATGACACTGTGAGTGCTATGGAGAAAGACAATGCTATTGAATTATGGCACAGACGACTTGGCCACATGAGTGAGAAAGGGATGACTACCCTTGTTAGAAGGAAGATGTTGCTTGGAATGGATGAAGTACATTTGGAGAAATGTGCTGACTGTTTAGCAGGAAAGCAAAACAGAGTTGCTTTCAAGAGTTCCCTTCCTTCCAGAATGAAAAATGTGTTAGATTTGATCCATTCAGATTTATGTGGGCCAATGCCAAAGTCACTGGGTGGTGCTCAGTATTTTGTGACTTTCATTGATGACCATTCGAGGAAGACATGGGTGTATACTTTAAATACAAAAGATCAGGTGCTAAATGGCTTTAAGGAATTTCATACCTCAGTTGAGAGACAGACTGGGAAGAAGTTAAAATGCATCCGGACAGACAACGGTGGAGAATACATTAGACCGTTTGATGCCTACTGCAAAAAATATGGTATTCGACATCAGACAATACCTCCAAAAACACCGCAGTTGAATGGCCTGGCTGAGATAATGAATATAACTTTGATGGAGAGAGTCAGATGTTTTCTCTCACATGAAAAGTTACCTAAAACTTTTTGGGGTGAAGCTTTACTCATGGCTGTGTACATGTTAAATCTTTCACCTTGTATCCCTCTAAAATTAGATGTTCCAGAGAAAGCGTGGTTAGGAAATGATGTTTCCTATGATCATCTGCGGGTATTTGGTTGCAAAGCCTTTGTGCATATTCCAAAAGATGAGAGGTCCAAGCTTGATGTCAAAACATGACAGTGTGTTTTTATTGGCTATGGCAAAGATCAGTTTGACTATAGATTTTATGATCCAGTAGAGAAGAAACTTGTCAGAAGTCGTGATGCTATTTTCATTGAGAATGAGACCATTGAAGATATTGTCAGAACAAAGAAAGGTGTTCCTGATTCCAATGGTGACTCAACAGATTTAGAATTGATTCCTCCAATACCTGTGCCAATACAAGTTGGGGATAAAGATCATGTTGATCTGCCTGAAGAAAATAATGCTCCCATTGATAATCCAGAAGATGATGCTGAAGATGATGATGTTCATCGTCCATCATCACTTGTGCACTCCTCAGTTCCTGTGAGAATGAGTAATAGAGCAAGACAACTGTCTACGAGATATCCAGAAAATGAGTATGTGTTACTCACTGATGGGGGAAAACCAGAAAGCTTTAAAGAAGCAATAACTGATGAGCACAAACAGAAATGGATTGAAGTCATGCAAGATGAAATAAAATCCTTGCATGAAAACAATACTTTTGAACTGGTGAAACTGCCAAAAGGCAAGAGAGCTTTGAAAAATAAATGGATGTTCAGAATCAAATATAAAGAGAACAGTTCCCATCCGAGATTGAAAGCTAGATTGGTCGTCAAAGGATTGAGTCAAAGAAAAGGAATTGACTTTCATGAAATTTTCTCACCAGTTGTGAAAATGACATTCATCCGTATAGTGCTGGGGTTAGCAACAAGACTTAACCTGGAGGTTGAGCAAATGAATGTCAAAACTGCCTTCCTACATGGTGATTTGGAAGAGGAGATATGCATGGAGCAACCAGAGGGTTTCAAACATAAGGGAAAAGAAGAATATGTTTGCAAATTGAAGAAAAGCCTCTACGGCTTGAAGCAGGCACCGAGACAATGGTACAAGAAGTTTGAGTCTGTTATGAGGGAGCAAGGATAACATAAGACTATTTCAGACCATTGTGTTTTTGTACATAAATTATCTAATAAAGATTTCATCATTCTTCTGCTCTATGTGGATGACATGCTGATTGTTGGCCGGAATGTTTCCAAAATTAACAACTTGAAAAAGCAGTTGAGTAAGTCTTTCGCTATGAAAGACTTGGGGCTAGCAAAGCAGATTCTTGGCATGAAGATTATCAGAGATAGGAATGCCAAGAAATTATGGTTGTCACAGGAGAAGTACATTGAGAAAGTACTTCAGAGATTTTAAATGGATCAAGCTAAAATGGTTAGTTGTCATCTTGCTAATCACTTTAAGCTGAGTTCCAGATAGAGCCCTTCTACAGACGAAGAGAAGGATGAGATGGACAATATTCCATATGTTTCAGCAGTTGGAAGTTTGATGTATGCCATGGTGTGCACACGACCTGATATCGCTCATGCAGTTGGAGTAGTGAGCAGATTCCTTTCAAATCCTGGAAAAGAACATTGGACTGCAGTAAAGTGGATTTTCAGGTATCTTCGAGGTACTTCAAAAATATGTTTATGTTTTGGAGATACCAAACTTGTGCTGGTTGGATACACAGATACAAATATGACTGGCGATGTTGACTCCAAAAAGTCAACGTCAGGTTACCTAATCACTTTTGCAGGGGGAGTTGTGTAATGACAATCAAAGTTACAGAGGTGTGTTGCACTATCTACAACTGAAGCAGAGTTTATTGCAGCAATACAAGCATGTAAAAAGTTGCTACGGATGAAGAAGTTCTTGAAAGAACTTGGATTGCAGCAAGACAGATATCAATTATTTTGTGATAGTCAGAGTGCTATCCATATTGAAAAGAATGCCTCATTTCACTAAAGATCAAAATATATTGATGTGAGATATCACTATATCAGAGATGTGATAGAAAAGAAGCTACTACAGTTTGAGAAAATCCATACAGAAGAAAATAAATCAGACATGTTAACGAAGATTCTACCAAGATCAAATTTTGAATACTGTCGATTAGCTGCTGGAATGGTGGAGCCCCCACATTGTCGGGAGGGGGAGATTTGTTAGTAGGTGTCGAAATTTTTGAAAAACTTTGGTGTGAGTCCTACCACATATAAAATAAAAAAAGTCAAAAATTGCGATAATTCAATTTTAAATTAAATTCCTCTAGCCAATATTTTTAACTTTTTTGATATGTGTTCACATTGAATATTTTTCCTATAAATAGACAGATATCCTTTCATATGAATTACAACAATCTTAATTCATTTGAGAGAATTTGAGAGAGTTAAATTTTTGGAATTTTTTCCAAAAATTAGGGAGTGACAAAAATAGTGAAGAAAATATTTTGGAGTGTTTGGAAAACACTTGTGTGCCACTATTTTTGGATTTATCTCAAAGTTAATGTATTACCTTTAGCCTGTGTATAGGGAAGACTTTCTTCTTGTACCAATTAATTTTTATTAATGGAAGAAAAATATTCTGAATGTTGTCCGTGGACATAACCCAAATTAAAGTGTGAACCACGTTAAATTGTCAGTGTTATTTTTTACTGATTATTTTATTTCATATTTATTTATATTATTTTTTCCACTATAACCAACAAATACCCCAAATTCATCTATTTTATCAAATATCATTTTCCGTATTCAATATCGAATCCATGGTTTCTTCCTTATATTCGCATTCGATAATTCTTTTTCTTGTCCTTCTTCCAATCTTTGCGGCGACTCCTTCTTCTACCCCGAGGCCCTAGGTTCTATGGTTCTCCAAAAATTTACCTAAAAATAATTCCCACTTATCTATTTTTCTTTTCTACTACCAAAACTTCTTTCAATCAAGCATCGAATATTATTAGCCTGATCGGATTCCTCCGTCTTCTCACGCATCCCTCACAATTTTTCTGTTGTAAATTTGTTCAATCTGTGAAGAAAATTTACTTGCATTGATTATGCGGCAAGAGCAGCTTCTACATAGCCTCATCGCAATCGAATGCCTCCTCCACTGGCCTTTCTCTTGCTGGTCGATTCTTTTATTTCTAACGACAATATGGGGGAGTGAGGGAGGAAACAAAAGTCTGGTATCCACAACAATGGACTACCGGAGTGTTTCGGTGATTTGATTTCTGATGGAAGTGATGGCGGGAAAAAGATGGACATCAAAGTCCAGTCTCTTACCTCCTTTTTAATTTTTGTATGATTTTAATTCTATTTTATTTATATTACTACAATTTCTACAATTTAAATTATTTATTTTTTCAAAATTGTATTTCCTTTTTCCCTTTTTTTTTCTTTTCCATTCCATCTATTTATACTTTAATAATTCATTTTGGGGTTATTGTAATTAGTGAAGTAGCTAAACTCCCAATAGCTCTACCCTTTTCTTCTTGTTTACTGCTTTTGGTCTTTTTCTCTTTTTTGGAGTATTTTAATAAAATAATTATAATGTTATGGTGAAATAGGCAAGAGTTATCAAAATTCTCTAATATTGGTGAAACTTACCAAAATTCAGTCAAAGTAATAGTTGTTTGCTCTTTAAAGGAGTAGATTATCATAGTTCGTTTTTCTGAGAACATATTATCTCAATTTGTTTTTCACATAAGTGAACAAACTATTTTTTTTTATAGATTAATCTGCTTACTAAACATGCAGATATATGTTGTCCGCTTATGTAAAAAGCGGCCAAATATTGATCTATTTTTTTAAGAAGCGAATAAATGTTCAATCTACTTTTCAGATCAGCGAATAGTTAGCTTCAGTCACTTGAAAATACTAATTAATTTTTATATTTTTTTCATCTTTTCACGTTGATAAAATCTAGCTTAAAATGATAAATATTTTTACAAGTTTCCTATATTAGGATTTTTTTTGTAAGATAAATATTTTATAGAAAATCCCTAAAAAGGGAAAAAAAGCCCCCTCTTATTTATTTTCATAATTTTATTTTATTTTATATTGTTGTGTTTTATTTTATGTTGAATGAATACAAATATACACGTAATGTAAATAATTTAAATTAATTCTCGCGTGTATATATAATGATAGGAGAATAATAATAAAAGAATAATTATACAAATAATACATCAATAAAAAAAGGTTCTGAATTTTTATTTGATTTTAGATATAGACTCTCATCTAAAGTGGGTGGTAGCTACAGTGACAACTCTCCAGTTATTATATCTATGTGACAGTTTAATTTTTTTTTTCTTTTTGATTTTTTGAGATAGAGGTTGATGGTCTTCATTGACTTCTATAAAAAAAATGTCATAGAGCTAGCAAGTGCTACGCTTTTTCATCCACTATGAAATTCTTTTTACTGGAGAAATCGCAAAAAAAAAAAAAAAAAATTGACTAACAAATGTCACTTTCACAGGAGTTTCTTTTGAACTCGGCAATGTGTTCCACTATTTTTTTTTTCAACTCTTTATCAGTTTTCTATCCCCATTTGTTATTCAAATATTCCCTTTCTTTGGTCAAATCTAAAATTCTAGCTTTCTGTGTACGTAATTTGTTTTTTCTTTTTCAATAATTTCATCTTAAATATGTTAATTGCAATTAAGTTATTAAAGTTTGTAATGTTTATACAAATTCGACACCGTTTTAATCAAAGATTAGGAATGTCACTAATAAAAGACATATACCGATTACTATCAATAAGATTTTAATAAAAATAAAATACGGTTTCCACCCAAAAAAAAAAAAGAAAAGAAAGGAAACTGGAACCATAAAACCAAATTGATTAAGAAACATAGGAAACTAGTGAGAGAGGGATCATTGGGTTTGATCTTTTCTTCGATAAAAACAAGATTTGGAAATTGCCAAGAACATGTGTTGTTTGTCTCTCTCTTTATTTTCATTTATTTATTTTGTCTTAGTTTTATTGTGGGCCTTAACTTATTACATATTAAGACAACTGCATTGGCAATTAAGGGAAGATTTGATTAATATTTTCACTTGTTAGAATTAGAAAATGTTTTGAATTTGAATATTTCATTATGGTTCATCAATATTGATATGAGTTTTAACATTTTTATGGTAAGTGAAAAGAGATGACTACTCTTGTTGCGTAGTCCATAGTCCACTAGACTTTCTAAAAAAATTGCATAGACCTAAAAAAAATTGCTTAAATATTTTTATTTTTCAAAATATTATTTAGATATTGAAATTTATTTATTTTTATTACTTACGTTATTTAATGTGATTGTAATTCTTATAATCTATATATTAGTTAAAAATATTTAAGACTATATTTGATATAAATAAATTTTACAAAATTATAAAATTTTAATTATATATATTTTAACAATTTTCGTCTTAAAATTAATATATTTATTTTTTTTAAAATTAACATATTTCTACCTTTTAAACGTGTGTGATGTAAAAAAAAAAGTATTAATATATTATTTTTTTTAAACCAAAATTTGACAGAAATTTGTAAATGCATTTCATTTTAAAAAAAAAGACAAATTTAAATTTGCATATAATCTTTCAAATTATTTTATTTTATTTTATTGGTAGAAGTAGAACCACTTCAACCACATAATTTGGATTGTATTGGTCCATGCAAAGATTAGGCCTTGAGCCACGAGGATGAGGGAGGTAATTAAGCCCTCCCTAAATCCCCATATCCCAAAATACATAAACCTCAATCGAGTAGACCGTCAAGAAGACAAATCCCAAAATCCCAATCCCACTTAACAACACCAAAGGCTCCATTTTAAGAGGGATGGTGATGATAATAATTGTAATCCCTGTCTATTTTAAGTTTTGTTTTATTGAGCTCTAAGCTTCATTTCATTTTGTACAAATTTAAAGAAAATTTGATTCAATTGTAACGCTCGACTATAGCGATATTAAATTTAAAGTAAACTAATTCTAATTTATAAAATAATTCTTAATAATAAGAATTTCTAAATTTTTTATGGTGCAAAAGATCATAATTACATAGTAAAAAACAACGGAAGCCTTATGAGGATTTTCCACCTAGACCAACTTGAAAATCTTCCCTTTCATCAAATTTGCTGCACGACAAATCTTCCCTTTGACACATTATAACAATTTTTTAATGGTATTCTAAATTTTGGAATAAAAAAATAAAATTTTAATTCTTGTATAAAAATTTATAGTATCTTAGATTTATTAGTATTTGAAATTTCTATATTTTTTTAAACAAAATATTTTATATTTCCAAAAATATTCTCATCAAAATTAAACCTAATATACAAATCGAATTTTAGTTTCTATCATAGGGAGAAATATTAGAATCTCAAAATATTAATTTAGGAATAAAATTTCATTTCCTATGAAATTCTATTCTTTCAGAACACCTAACATTCCATAAAAGATTTCCTCAGATGTAGGAATGGGGAAAGGAAAAAGCTTTCCCTGCTATCAGGCGTTCATAAACCTAATTAACGATTGCAACCCAATGTGCTGGCTGATAAAGATACAATATTCACATCCCCTACTGAAAATTAGAAATAAATATTTTTTTAGCCTAAAATGGACATATTAAAGCCAAAGTGCAGTTCTGCATTGATATCTAAATAATACCCTGATCCTTATTTGGGTGTTGATCGCCGTAAACCTTCATTCTGGTGACCGCAAACAGCCCCCAGGAAGAAGAAACCTAAATTTATCTGCATTCTCTATCAAATATGCAGGAAGATGAACAGCCGAAGCTGAACGGAGTATTGAGCCCATCTTCTTAATTAACTCCTTAAAAGTGTACTCCTCTGGTAGCATATCGAAGAGGTCATCTCCACTGCAAATGATTTTCTGAATTCTAGAATAACTTAGAAAACTTTTTTTCTTTACTCTATCTGCATGGCTATAAGCAATCATCTTAAACACAATATCCTTAATCCGTCGAAAGCAAAAGCTACAATGCCATCCAGCATCAGAGAAGATACGGTCAGTTTGGCGTGAATGCCGGTACTTGGTCCAAGGGCCATAAATATGGACTGTAGCACGCCAACTACTGTAATCTACAGGGTACTCAAATGAGTACAAGTAGTGTCTTAGCTCTAGATGCAAGATTGGTGGTATTCCATCACACCATTGCAGTAACTTCACTGTGTGTGGGCTTGGAATCTCATCAGTGTCTGACATAATAAGCAAATCACCTTCTGAAATCCCTGCTCGACGGAGTAATCCATTCATTGCTGCTCGCTGCTGTGATTCAAGTTCAAAGGGTTCATTCTTTGATCCACGGCCAGAAAATATATCATGGACAATCTTGTCCTGAGCAAAAGCAAACCGATTCCAGTTTGAGGCAAAGAAGAGGGGTTTGCGAATGCCTGTGAAAGTGGTGTTTGACTCCAGGATCACAAATTTAGTAATGTAGGGATGAAGCTCATGCCATCTGATCTCAAGAATGTCTAGCTCATTGCTGAAAATTATGCCATCAAAGACACGGCGAGGTTCACTACGTAGGGACCAACCATGAAGTTGGCAAAGATGTTCCATCGAAACATTCTCTGCATAGTAATGCGGTATGTGCTCGAAGGGAGGAGGGGGATTGTCCCAAAGCGGGCGGAAAAAATAAGAGATTTTCTGGGCATTTGAGAAAATTCCAATCACACAAATTGGCCCTAGTACTAGGAGCATCATATAAAGAAGCCTGCGAGGTGCTCTTTTGGCTGCTAAGCAGAAACGTCGAGGGGCCATTCTTCGAAGTAAAAAGCTCATGACAAGGAGTTACTGGCATGCTAATCCAAATATAGCTAACCCAAGATTCATGGCACGGCTCCTAAGCACCTGCATATCATTCAAAGCTTGGTTAAAGAGTTAAAAAAAATTTCAACTGTCAGAGATCCCCTCTTAAAAAGAAAGAATGAGGAAACAGATCCTGCTTTTTTTCATGAATCACTATTTTCCTACCCTAATATTTAAGGTACGGGTTTTTACTAAAATCTTACATGGGAAGCATAAAATTGATAGCAAAGGGTTGAATTAATATAGAAAGTTAAATGACAGATGAGAAATAGTGCATTACCACTGCAACTCCCTATAACTAAATTAGAATATAAGAACTTTGAGGCAAGCTTAATGCACAAAAACTTGCAGTCAACTTGAGACTGAAAGAATGGTTTAGAACTTGCAATGTAGAACATAAAGAACAAACAACCACAAAAGCACAATACTCTCAGAAACTTTGATCTAATCTCAATAATCAAAATATCAACCTGCAGAGAATGACTAACAGAGATTACTTATAAAATAGAAACTAATACTACAACTGCACCAGTACTAAATAGAATAGGAAGAAAAAAAAAATTTAAACAATCCTGATGGCAGTAGAATTCCTAGAGATAATGAACATAAATTCTGAATAGATAATCAACCTCGAATAGAAATTTTACATGAAAATCTGAAAGACATTTATTTCATAATTAATGTAAAAACTAAGTCCAGTTTTCCTTGACGGCATCAATTTGCCAACATGGCTAGAAATTTTGCACAAAAGAGCATACATAAGTAACATTCCTAAACATGCAGTCAGATATCGCTTCAGCATAAAAAATTAAAAACTCCACAAAAAAAGATACACTTAGTTATCACACAAAAAGTCTGAAGTATATGGCACCAAAAATAGAGCAAGTTACATGCCAATTTAATTTGCTGTTCTTTGGGTAACTCAAACAGAGCACAGCTGTAGACCAAAACAATTCATATAAAGTTCACTTCAGATAGAACAAATGGAAGGGAGATACAGCTCATGCAAGGCAAACAGCTATAGAGAGGAAAGCTAGAACAAGAAAGTCCGAGTGCTACGAAAGTGAATGCAATTTACATAAACCAACTCAAGTGCTATGACTTCTAGAATTTAAAATCTGGTTAAGATAGTGAGAATGAGATAATCATTGAGTAAAGTCAAAAAAGAAAAAAAAAGACACCAATCCAATTCATGCAAGTGTTTTTCAATATAATTTGGCATCGGAGCAGAAACTAAATGAGAAACAATTGTAAACTATATACACATATAAAGAATAACATTATCTCCATACACAAAGAGAGCAATAATTAAACTATGGGATATATAAGGCTTGCTTCTAGTCAGAAAGAAATCGGAAATGGGAAATAGCTTATTTAACCTAAAGCAGCAAGTATCTACTTTTCTCTTTTATTATAAAGCCATCACCATTAACCATTCAAGTGATCAATTGCTCCTTTTGTTTTGCAAGCATTATTGAAAAGCAACCAAGATGCTGTTAAGTACACTATACACAAGCGATGCATAATATGCACATCATTGTTAAGGCTAAACTCAACTGGTAATCAACATCATCTAGAAATAATTATTGATAATCCAAGAAAATAAAATAAAACACATAATTAACCTCAGGAATAAGCACAAATTTAACAAGCAATAGGGAAAAGTGCAAGTTATAGAAATAAACCTGACTACACAAAAACAGCTTAAAGGTGGTATCAAGAGCAGGTTATCCTTGCTATAGATAACAGACATATAACAAACTGAGAGGGCAGCTAACAGAATCAATATTTATCCATAGATCCGCGTTTCCTGTTATGCAAGTGAAGCCTTTGCAAGGATAAATATACAGCCACACTTATACATGAAGTATTAGCAGGTATTAAGGTAAAACAACCTGAATGTAACGTGATTCATGATTCCAACTAACCCAATTTTCTTCTCTCAAGCCAGGGGATAGCACTAGCAGTAGAATACAATTCTTGAAATGGAAGAGACACTTTAGTTATACTACACCCACCACATAATGAATAGAAGGAAGTAAAACTTGGCATATGGCTTTAGACAGAAAAATACCCAAGAAAAAATTGTTGAAGATGATTCAAAATTAATAAATTTCATATTAAGAATGTTACTGTGGCAGCTGTTAGTGGACTCATGTTTTCCTAATTAGTTTGTTTCTTTTCTGGTCTTTGGAACGTGTTAAAAAAAATTCTGCTGAATGAAGGAAACTGTTTTTAAATAAAAATATTCAAATTTCTAAATAAATAAATAACCTCTTGAATATAGGATCCTAGTGTCTGCAGTAATATAAAATCTCGCTAAACTGGTATGCAATAATATAATAATTCAAGAGTTGACTATGAAGCTAATGCATTGATTGCTGCAACACCATCAACGCTATCGAGAAATGTTTCAATATGCTTAGTTGAAATCTAATATATTTATTAAAGAAGCACAAATATCATACTAAAGCCATCAAAACTGTAAGTTGGTATGCAATCAGGTCAATTTAACATTTTTCTGGGCAAAGAAACTGTTCATATCTGATATCCATTATTAAAAAATCAAAATGAAAATGTCAACATTTAAAAACTAATAAAAAACAACAACCAGGTCAATGAAAGTCATAAAATGAAAGACATAAAATGAAAGATGCGGCTCCCGCTGCAGAAATTGTGAAGTTTATTTAATACAATTCAATCTAAAGACAAAACGTTTTGAAACTTAAAACCCAATTTTCAATATGATAATTTACATAAAAAAAAAATGTTAAACTCAAAATTCAACATAAGAATACATCCCTAATCACACGAATAGAACCCTAATCCTTACCTCGTTAAAATTAAAGATTTCAAAAACAGCGAAATATATTGCACCAGAAGAACATAAATCAATGCATAAAAAAGAAAATAAAGAGTTAACGCGGAACGGAATTCGATTAAAAAAACAAAGAAATCGAGAATCATCAAGACAAATTCAAATAAAAGGGAAAATAAAATGAAGAAAGGAAAAAAATAGAATAAATAGAACATACAATACCTTAAGGAAAGGTGCAAGAATGAAGAAGAAAAGAAAGGCCGACTAAATATTTCCCGCCAGTTGATACAAAATTACCGTTTACTCCCTTCCGCCATTTTCATTTCGTAAAGAAAAACTCGGGCCGCTGGTTAAAATCTTTTGCCACAGAAAGAGAGGGAGAGAGAGAGAGAGAGATTTATACGGCGAGACGAATGATGGAAAACAAGAAAGATTACATACCAATGGAGAGAAGACCGAGTGAAGTGTGCGGAGTGCGGAGACAAAAATCTTCTACGCTCAAAATCATAGTAAGAAGTAGTGTTTGATATCGGGATAGCCACGTGGGATATTTCTAGTGGATAATATGTTGATCTCGGGTAGATTATGATGTGGATGAGTAAGAGATAAACATTAATCTGATGACATTGACATGGGCGTTTTCAAGATTAAAGTTCTGTTTGATAACAGACAGATGATGAGGCATGGGGGTCAAAATAGTAAAAGGCAATAGTCTAAGGTTGACTTAAATGGTCCGTTATTATGCGTAATTAGACCTCATCAAAATAGTAAAGGTAACAGTCTATTATTATGCGTAATTAGCTAAATAATCGTGTTTAATGTCCATTTTAAAAATTGTTTTTTTTTTCTTTCCCCAAGCAAAAAGACAGGAAAATTGATGAAATTCGAATTCTCTTATTAGCTTTTTGTTTTTTTTTTAAAAATTTATTTTTCTGAAAAAATTGTGAAGTTAAGATATGATTGCAAAATTTGGATAATTATGGTTAAATAATTGCTGGTGGTATATGAGAAAAATATTAATAAAGGAAACAGATTTTTGTTACAGCTAATTGGTGGCCAAATATATCCCTCTCGTATTCAACGTTATTATTTTTTTTCCACCAAAATAAAATCATATTTTGCGAGAATATCGAGAATTCAAGAAATTAATATATATCAATTATATTTATATATGAATATATAACTGAACGCATTTAAATAAATTTTTAATTAGTAAGTACAAAAGAGATATTGAGTATTGAATTATGAGCTGGAATCCGAAGAAGTACACGTTTAGAAATAGATGTAAAAAAAAAAAAGAAGTTGATAAGGCTATTATTTAACTATAAATAATAACTTATATTAATCATTTTAACCCATAAAAAATTAGCTATTGTTTAACTATAAATAATAACTTATATTAATCATTTTAATTTGGCCATTTATAAATTGTTAAAGGAAGATAAGTAAGGTCGGTTATAATAATATTTAATAGCAATTTTTGAAAATTATTATATAGGAGAATACCAGAAAACCCTCTGCAAAATAAATTGATGAAATATTATTTCTTTTCGCATATTCTTTTAACAGCCATGAAGGGAGATTGCTATATATATATATATATATATATACACTGTGAAGTCGAGATGTAAAGATTCTATTATTGTTGCTGATGATATAAACAATTTATTTGCTTAATGATATTTCGTCATTTTCTATAAAAAAAAAGGTAAAGATTATTACTTTAAATTATTAGTTTATTACTCAATATCCTATTTTTCGTGCAAAAGTTTGATATCGGTTCCAATATAATTCTGAATTTCGGGTTTCTTAATTACAATTTAATTAATTTAATGTTTTGATTTACATCAAAAGAGAGGCGAAGGGGGTCAAGGGAGTCATGAGAGGCTCAATAATCACGCCTTGGCTACAGTGAAAGCAGAAAAGGGTATTTTAGTCACAAACCAAGCCATGTCAGCATCCAATTATGGAAAGGCGTGTGGCATACTTAATTAAAAAAAAGGGCTCATTAATTAAAAAAAAAAGAAGAAGCATCATTCTCTTATTGCATCATTTTTTGGGTTTCATTTATTGCTTTGTCTGCAGTTATATATATATATATATATATATGAAATAGCTTTGTAAGGACTGATTGAACTCATTCACTTCGATTCAGTACTAATTAACAACTCAGTTTGGGTTAAAATTCGCTTTGGACACTTATGCTTCCGAAAAATATTTTTTTATTTTCTAATATTTAGTTTATTTTTAAAATTTCTTTTAAAAAATAAGCCAACAGAAAATATTTTCTAAATTAATAAATATATCTCAAAAATAAAAAAACAACTTTTTATTCTAAAAAATTCATTTTTCAAATTTTATTAGATATAAAAAAGAAAGTATTATTTCATTTTTTATTTTTCTAATATTATAGTCAAATATAGAAAAATATTACATTTCTCTAGAAAATATTTTTTAAAAATAAATTATTTTCTGAAAATAAATGAAATCTTAAAATATAAGTATTTCATCCGCAACAAGATTCCACCAATTCAGTTTGTATATATTTTATATACTTGCCTTAGGAGCACACAATTGACATATTCAAAAAAACAATTAGCATAAATTTTCATCAAGTAGCAAAAGTAATGTTAGCAATTTTCAATTGATTTGATAAAAAGCCTGTGAATGAAAAAGTTTCTACCATTCCTCCTTATAAATCAACCAATCCGCTTACGAGTTATTTAAATATCAGTTTGAAAAAAATTCATTTTAAATTATTTATTACTGTTAATGAGCCGAATTCAAACTCAAAATATTATAGAGATTGAGATTTAATACTATTTGATTCGTCAGCTCATGAACATATTCATTTAAAAAATTCGCAAATGTATTCATTTAAAAACTCGCGAACTGTAACGTCACACCTCTTATGCATTTAAGTATAACCTATCCCTGTATCAAATAGTCACATACTGCATACTGAAAAGGCAAAATACCCTGTTAACAATAGTAGTAAAATTTTTTTTCATATCATATCCTGTAAAATCAACTAATGACTTTACAAGTCTTATATCCTGTAAAATTACTAAACGACTTTTCAAGTCAACATTAAAACCACAATACGATATATCACATATATCAAAATATAAACTTTACACATAAGTATTTCCGAGTTGATTTCATTTATACATATTTAGACTCATTCCAAAATGACTATACATATTCAAGCATATAAGTCCAAAATACAGATGACATGTTTTTATGCTTGTGTGGAATGCAAGGAGAGAGAGTGATGAGGCTCGGCCAATGACCTGTGCTCCATGTCTTCTATACACTACTCAAAATGAGCTATCACTTTTCTTTACCTGAAAAATGACGCAAATTGATGAGTTGCGGCTCAGTGAAAATAATCATCCAATGAGCTCTAAAGTACCAAACAACTCATAGTCATAAATCACAATTCCAATATATACCATGTATTCCATTCCATTCATCAGTCAATTACATATAAATATAGATAAAATCAAGTACTCAATAATTGTTATTTACTTATGCTTTGCTTGTACATTTTATTTTGTTGTGACCAGATTAAACGAACATTGCCCCGGGTTTCCATGTGAACATTTGCATTTGCATTTGCTAGCTAGCTTGATCATTTGTTTCATTTGCATATTTGTTGGGCCATAGGCCTCTTCTTTTGCTTTGCACATTTGTTGGGCCATAGGCCTCTTCTTTTGCTTTGCAATGTCGATTAACTAGTCACAACGCCTTTTTAGCCCATATGCATATGCACTTGTATTTAAGCATTCATCAACCATTGCATCTTTATCATATACAACATACATATATTCCCTATATACCTCATATGTCAAGCATACACCTTGTATATACTATACATGTACCATGTATATATATCACATTTGTCAAATATATACCTCAAATATACCACAAGTATACTATTTATATGTACCACAATATCACAAATTATCCATCATTACATTATCAAGGACCAATCATGACAATCACATGAATCACATAGCAAACAACATTCATTTGCACTAAAGAATTCAATCGATAATTAGACTCACCGTTCTCCTTTGATTCCGACCCCTAACTTATTGTCTATCTGCTCCTTGTGGGTCTCCAATATGTTGCGAGCCTAATATGAAAACATAATCGATTAACTCATAATTAGAGATACTTAATGTGGCTTAAACAAATTAATATGCATAATGCATATACATAGCTAGGCTTTTTCCTATGGGGCAGTGTGACCTTATGGGACTGTTAAGCCTATAACTTTTCCTATAGTTGACCAATTAATCTGATTCTTGTTCCTAATTCAAAATAACACATAATCATGAAACATATTAAAATATCAGACCAATTGGATCATTGTACAATTTTTGGTGGAATTTCTAAGAGTGTTCTGTTTCCTGCCCTGTTTCTGCCCTTTGGCAGTTTCAGGGTACCAATTTGGGTAGTCCATATCTTACAATATGTAAATCAGATTATAATTAAACTTGGCATAAACTTATATGGGTTCAAATGGAACATTTTTCATGTTCACAACTTTTACCAATTATGCCTCTAAGGTCTTCAAATTATAAGCAAAATTTCACTGGTCCAGAACAGAATTGGCTTCCGGACCAGTATGACTTCTAAAGGCCATAACTTACTCTATACATAACATTTTAAGCTGCAATTAGTACCAAAATTTAGCTAAGACATATACCTATAACTTTCATGTTTTGATAAGTTACAGAATCTAGCTCTAAGGATCTCAAATTAGACAAAAAATTTCTGGAACTGCCCAGGGCACTCAATAGGCAGTTCAAACCATGGAACAGTCATGGTTCCATTTACCATAACTCACAATTTACAAGACATATGAACCTGAAATTTGGTATACAGATACATAACACATATATCTACAACTTTTATGTTTTTAGATACTTCAAATAATGGCTTTAACATATTCGAAATCAAGTAACACAGTAGCTAACTTGGTTAGGGTTTACACCCTGACCAGTTTCAGTACGAAGAGCATATCTAATTCTATAAACCAAATCACGAAACACCGTTTACATATTCATAAATATAAGACATAAAGGAACAACTTTTGTGTTTTATACTTGTCCAGAATCAATTTAGATGTGCATCAAAATCGGGTTGCAAAACAGTGCCTATTAATGAACCTAAGCAACTCAAATCAACCCTAAAGCAATAAGAATTGATTACTTACCAAGGACGAACTTGCAAGGGATCAATTTGGTGCAAAAAATAGGTAAAACAAGGAAGATTTGAAGTCTGAAATGGAGGAAAATGAAGGAGAAGTCGGGGCTGAAGTGAGGAGGCAGAAATGGGAAAGATGAAGATAAAGGCAGATTTATGTTTTTGTCTTTTTATCATTTTCTCATCTCATTTCTCATCTCTCTTCTCTTTTCTCTTCTCTTCTCTTCTATTTCTCTTTTGTTTCATTTTCATTTTATTTTATCTATATTATTATTATTATTTACATATATATATAATTCGACTAATCTACACAATAATACCGCTTAATCTTTTGGCCCGGTTTAACTAAATTAACAATGCAAAATGTTTACTAATCTTAATCTAATCATTTTGCTTACATTAATTTGGTCACTTATTCAATTCATTTCTAATACTTCATAATCCTCATATAGGTTATAAGTACACATGTGCTACTCGATACAAGTGTCAAATGCTAGGACACGTAGCTAGTGCGTGTGATAAACTTGTTCCTACGAAAATACGTATGGAATGCATTTGTTCAATTGAATTGTATGCAAGATGCTTATGTTCAATGAAATGCATGTGGGGGAAGGTCAAGGATGTTACACGAACATATTCATTTAAAGTTTGTTTATATTATATTTTATTGTCGAACTCGAGTTTTTATCATTATTAGTTAATGAGATAAATTCGAGTTTTTGTCATTATTAGTTAATGAATCGAATTTAAGTTTTTATCATTATTTATTAACGAGCCGAACTCGAGTTTTTGTTATTATTAATTAATTAGCCAAACTTGAGTTAATTATAATAAACGAGTTAATTTTGAGCCGAATTCAAACTGCTTACGAACTCGATAATTTATAAACGAGCCAAACAAACAATTAGCATAAATTTTCATCAAGTAGCAAAAGTAATGTTAGCAATTTTCAATTGATTTGATAAAAAGCTTGTGAATGAAAAAGTTTCTACCATTCCTCCTTATAAATCAACCAATTCGCTTACGAGTTATTCAAATATCGGTTAGAAAAAAAATTCATTTGAAATTATTTATTACTGTTAATGAGCCAAATTCAAACTCAAAATATTATAGAGTCTGAGATTAATACTATTTGATTCGTCAGCTCATGAACATATTCATTTAAAAAATTTGCAAATGTATTCATTTAAAAACTCGCAAATTTATTTATTTAAAAACTCGCGAACATATTCATTTAGAGTTTGTTTATATTATATTTTATTGTCGAACTCGAGTTTTTATCATTATTAGTTAACGAGATAAATTCGAATTTTTGTCATTATTAGTTAACGAATCGAATTTAAGTTTTTATCATTATTTATTAACGGGCCGAACTCGAGTTTTTGTTATTATTAGTTAATTAGCCAAACTTGAGTTAATTATAATAAACGAGTTATTTTTTAGCCAAATTCAAACCGCTTACGGACTCGATAATTTATAAACGAGCCAAACAAACAATTAGCATAAATTTTCATCAAGTAGCAAAAGTAATGTTAGCAATTTTCAATTGATTTGATAAAAAGCTTGTGAATGAAAAAGTTTCTACCATTCCTCCTTATAAATCAATCAATCCGCTTACGAGTTATTCAAATATCGGTTTGAAAACAATTCAATTGAAATTATTTATTACTGTTAATGAGCCGAATTCAAACTCAAAATATTATAGAGATTGAGATTAATACTATTTGATTCGTCAGCTCATGAACATATTCATTTAAAAAATTCGCAAATGTATTAATTTAAAAACTCGCAAATTTATTTATTTAAAAATTTGCGAACATATTCATTTAGAGTTTGTTTATATTATATTTTATTGTCGAGCTCGAGTTTTTATCATTATTAGTTAACGAGATAAATTCGAGTTTTTGTCATTATTAGTTAACGAATCGAATTTAAGTTTTTATCATTATTTATTAACAAGCCGAGCTCGAGTTTTTGTTATTATTAGTTAATGAGTCAAACTTGAGTTAAGTATAATAAACGAGTTATTTTTGAGCCGAATTCAAACCGCTTATGAACTCGATAATTTATAAACGAGCCAAATTCGAGCTCAAATTTGTAATAAAGTCAAATAAATCGAGTTCGATTTCATCAATATTCGACTCAATTCGGTTTATTTACAACCATATCCCTTCTAAAATACTTAGAGAGAGATATGTCACATTTCAAGTATTATACTAAATATTTTATCATAACCTTTATATAATATATCTAAATATTACATTTTTGAAAATAGAATCGCATTGGGGTAATTGATGAGATTCATGTGTCAGTTTCGGTAAAAGAGAAAGAAATAGTTTATTTTATTTGTAGAATATTATGATTGTTTGTAGTTTTGATATATAATTTACTTTTGTAATAGCAGGCTGGAAAGATACCACTCATGATGAACGCCTTTTTCAATATGCTATCCATCTATAAAATTTTCTAAACAGCCTCCAAGTATAAAATACACGCATCTCATCTTTTATGGTTTCTTTTTAACTAATTGTATATATTAGTACATGCATGAATACATCTATGTATATTTATATTTTATAATTTTTATATGTAAATTTTTAAAATATGTTAAAATTTATATAGATAACTACTATTTAATAGATGCTGGATATCCTCAATTGAAGAATATTTTATACTGTATAGAGACAAAGTATCATTTATATGATTTTCAATGAATGGCTCACTAAAAGGCTTAAAGTGACATTCAATCTTTGACATTCATCTTTTAGGAGTTGCATTGAACCATTTTTTAGAGTTTGGAAGGTAAGATGAATTTTTTTGCGAGTGATCCTTTCATATCCATTTCACATACAAAGAGATATTGTAATTGCAAATATGACATTATATAATTATATTTGAAGAAAAGCATTAGAAGATTCAACATAATTTGTATGCTTAGATCAAAATCCTAATTTTGTGCCGCATGATGTATTAGATAATTTCAACGAAATTCAAATGAATGAATGTTATGGAGAAGGTGAAGCAATTCGAATGAATATAATATGAGATCAAATTGTTTCTAGATTACTAAGAGTAAGAATAAATTTTTGACATGAGAAACAGTACAAAGTTTGTTGTGATAGTTATGTATATTTTGGACAAATATATATTATATATATTTATGAAATCTTTTTATTTATAGTTGATTATATTTTATTATTATTATTAAAAAATAATTCATCCAATAAATATTTTACTATATTTTTTTATTATATTTTTTTGTTTATTTAAATATTATAATAAATATGTTTTTTTAATTAGACAAGTTATACCCTTACTGATAATTTTACATTAACAGCAATAGTTTAATATAGTTTAACCAAACATAAGGTATTAATTAGCTATCAGTTGCATCGACCGAACCAAATGGGACCGAAAACTAAATGACATATATTTTAAGGTGTTATAAATATAATTGTGCCCAAAATTTTAATTAGTTTTTTTTTAACTGATTAGCTTTCTCCTTCTCTAAAAATCTTAAATGCTTTCTTAGAAAAAATTCTTGACTTTTTTGTCTTGAATTTATGTTTGGTTTTGTAAAATCCTAGAAGAATATTGCCATTGAACCCAACCACAACATATGATACAGAGAATACACATTCAAAGCTTTTATTTGTAATTTTCTATTTTGTAAATTTATTTTCCTAACAGATGGAAACAGGAATGTGACGAAGAAACCTTCAAATTTTTTTACCAAAATGATATATTAATTTCTTCATACATAGAATTGATGCCAAAGTTGATGCAAAAGATTAAAGGATTTATAGGACTAATTACGAGGCAATTAATCCTAAATTGAGTATTATAAACCAAATCCAACTAGCTATAGCTCAGCACTCCTCTTCTTCATTTTGCTGGAGTAGTGAAACTTGGTTAGTAGTAGAAAGAGAGATTCCCAGTTGAAGCTCCATAATAGATTTTATCAAATTCCTTTCTTTGTGTGCTCTGGAGGTTTCTTGCTATGGAGGGCGTTCGTTTACTCATATGTAGAGATTTATTAAAAAAAAAAAGAAAGAAATTTGAAGAAAAATTAAAATCACAAGATGCATAGTGGGATGACATAATTCATATATTATATATCTTTTTTCCTAATTACAATAGTAGACTTATTATTTTTATTTTATAATAATTCATAATTTTTAATAATAAGACATGATAAATAAGGTCTAATAAAACAAATCAACATATTATTAAACAATTTAGAAAAGTCAATATCTTTGATAGAAAAGTAAATCTCCAAACTTTATATAGAAACTCAATAAGGTAAAAATAAAATAAACAAATTTTAAACAATTTATTACAATATTTTCAAATTTATGTCTTATTTTGAAACAAACTATTACAGTTATACTCAGGATCATAAAATCTTCTCTTCTCTTGTTCAATTTGTTATTTGGGCCATCATCATAAGTAAAAACCTCACATTTTTTTTTCTTCAAATTAAGGGCTTTCTATCTTTGTTTGATTTGAATAAATTAATTTGGAATGTTGAGGATTTTGTGTAAAACTCAGCTGCTGACTTGAACCTGCACCATTTGTGTTTATGGTTGTTGCTTCTGCTTCAGCCTTGAGATTTTTTTATTTTTAATTTTTTTTAACTTTATCTCAAGAATTAAACTTAACCTCTTTTATAGTTATACTATTGAGTTGTCAAAGTATCACATTCCTATATAAGAAGATTTCTCATTCATATAGGAATATGAAGATGCTTAATTCTTTGCTTTCCTTTTTGCTAGACTATGCAGGAAGGTATTTGATTATGCTGATTACACAAAAAGCCATTACAATCCTATATAGTATTCCTCTTATTTTCCTTGCCTATATAAGCATCACATTTCTTTCCAACATTTTCATCAATAGATTGTTTTAGTAGTGTTATATGCATTAAAAAAAGTACCACTTTGAAGAATTCAAATAAATATTAAATTTTGGCTTAATATATGTGTAAAAATTGGGCACTTTGTTCCCTATATTCATTTTTGGTATATATTGGTCCTATATTTATTTTTTATTAGAATCTGCCATCTAATTATTTAGTTTAGGGTTTAATTAGTCTCATTAATTGATATGATATGTGGTGGATATAGCGCTACATCATTATATTGTAGCTAATTGAATCCAAAATTTAAAAATTTGATGGATGATTGTAAAAAAAAAAAATGAAATTAATGTGTACCAAACATGGAAAATGAGAATGAGAAACAAAATGATGAATTGTTATAAATATAGACTCTCCACATGTATTATAATTATATGCTATAAATACATGAGGATGCATATAAAATGACACATAGTGATATAGAGAGAGAAGAGGAAAAGAAGCTGAAATTAGAAAAAACACAGAAAGCCAGATGAGCCCATAGTAGGTAGATCCACATGAAGCCCAAATAATATTATGGTTTGAATTGCACAAAAGACCTAGAACTTGTTTGATTAAGATAAAAAAAAATTATTAAATAGCATTTTTCCATAAATATTAAATGTGTAATTATACTAGCTTTCGGGGTGATATATTTGCTGGTAAATTTCTCAAATTTCATCTACTTCAGGTCTTAGCATGGTCAATTTTAAATTTTAGTCCGCAGAAAAATTCAAAATTCACAAAATTTGTGTGCTCTTTATTTTCCATGGTGAAAAATTTTATACTAAAAGAATATATATTTAATATTGTCTGTCTATAAAATTATTAAAAAATAACTTAAATGATGTCAAAAAATAATAATTTAAGAACTCAATTGAAAAAAAAAAAAGAAAATAGGATTATATATCTATAATACAAAAGTCCACAAAAGTCAGAGGCCCATGATATATTTTGCTTTGCATTGTTTTAACATTCTATCTTTAGAGCTTTACAGCAAACCAATCAAGCCGAACACTTGTTTTTTCTTTTGAAGATGGAACAAAATTTAATCTTAATTGTTCATTTTGAGGCGTTTGGTTTATGTTTGATTAATTTGAATCTATATATGCATGTTATATTATGTTCTTTGTTTTATTAAAAATAATTTAATTATGTGTTGCAAATGAATTTAGTTAACTTAATTGATACTTCTCAGATGAACAATAATTATTTAAATCATATGATAGATCAGATCATTGCAACGTTAATTCCATTATATTTAATTATCCATATTTATGTGAGAAAAATATTTTATTGATATTATAAAAATAATCAAAATAGAATTTTTATGAAAAGAGATGTTGCAGGACTCTTATATGAAATAATTGAATTGAATTTAAAGATATTATTTAATTCAAAGAAAGTCATATCTCACATCAATCGAAGGTGGTAATTAAATATTGCATGCTATAAGAATTAATTTATATAATCAGCAAGCACGAAAGAGGAAAATGGTAGAGCGCTGGCTTTGCATGCGAGAGGTTCAATCTCCAAAATTTTAATTCTCAGTTATAGCTCCCTCATGCAAGGGGACACTCGTTTTGAATAATGTCACACGTCCCCATTTCCAAAGCTTCTTTTTGAAAAAAGCAAAAAAATGAAATAATTTGACAAAGACACAAAATATTACTGCAAATCTTTTTTTCTTTTCTTTTTCACTTTTTTCATATAAAGAACAAAAATTACAAGATCATCACACTATTTCAATAAATAATGCCAAGATAGCGTTAATTTTAAAACCTTTTGTTTTTACATTATTCAAGAAAATTCCTCATACGAATGAATGAAAGTAGACATTTCAAGTTGTGTCATATAGTTTGTTTCATCTACAATCTTGTACTTTTTTTAGTACAAAAAATCGGACTGAATATTCGAATTTAAAATTTCAGTTTTATATTTTGTTTGCTAGCAATTATCAAAGATATAGAAGATTGCAATATAATATTAAACAATTATCTCACCTTCTCAATTAGGAGAGAAAATTAAAGAAAATATTAATTCACATCAAGAATTCTATTGCTGCCGCTGAGTGAATTTAATGGAACAAATAGTTGCATCCAAATCCCATGGATGATCAGACTATTCAATAACGTTTTTCTTTTAGAAAAATCTCTTATCATTTCTATTGGATAATTATTGGATGAGTGGAGGAATTGCTTTCACTTTCATGTGTGAGGATTCGTGTGATTTGCTAGGGAAAAAAAAGTTGGAAATCATGTGGAAAAAATGCAAAAAGGCAGGAATAATAATATTAAAAAGACCCTGGCCAGCTTAAAAGTAATCTGCTACCTCTTCGAAATATGTGCTCAATTTCCGTAACATAACATTATTGTTACATGATAAATTAAAAATTAATCAGTTACAATTGTTGGGATATTAAACTTAAATATTAAGTAATGAATTATGTAAGGATTTATATGATTCATGTATCTAAGTAATATGTAAATTTAAATTAAGAGTGTTTATATATATATAGGAATATATTAATGTAGTTGACGGGTATTTTATTTAGAATTACCACATATATGTAATTCTATATCGCTGCTAATTAATAAAAGTAAGGAAAATAACCAATCTCTGAAATTTAGGGAAAAGGATGTTCTTTATGTAATCTCTCTCTTTAGTATATATTTTTCATACAAAGAGTTCTATTTCATAACAAGAGTGTAGACTCTATTCTAGCAAAGTCTCTCTTCCTTCTCTCTCTATATTTTTTTCTTCGTATTTTATTTTTTTAGCAGGTGGTAGTAAAGCATACCATTATTTTCTAATAAATGATACAAGAACTTCATTTCTTAAGAAATCCACTTCAGAGGGTGGAGGGTTTTAAGAGAATTTAAGAACTTTGAACTTTGATAGAAGCTAAATATGTCTTCATAAAAACGTTGAAGATATAGAAGAATTTCTCAAAATAATGTCTTCATAGAAGCCTTGAAGATGAAGGGACACAGCAAGTCCTAAAACTACAAAATTTTTCAAAAGGACTCAACACATCTAGAAAAGGATAGATAAACCCATAAATTGTAATATAATTTCAAGGTGTATTTATAAACTGCAAAAGTAAAACGTGAAAATTTAAAAACAAATTTGAAGTAAGTGTGAACAAGTGTATAGTGTATACACTAAAAATAATTAGAGAATACCAAGTGGTAATATCGGATCAAGAAGACTTTTAACTGTAACATCCCACCAAAAGCTGACGTTGAAAAACTTCAAGTTCAAAAGACCAACAGTTTTTTAAATTATATCATAGAGGTAATGTTGAAAAAGTTTTTCAAGAATACCAACATTCAAGTGAAGCACTTGAATGTTGTGAAGAAATATTTAAGGGAGAATATTGGAATGTTGAACTTAAATATTGAGTAAATGAATTATGTATATATATATATATATATATGCTGCTAAGTAAGAGGGGAGGAAGATAATCTCCCTTTTCATAAGAAAAGAAAAAAAAAACTCTTCCTCTTCATAAGAATGAAAGAGTTTTAGAGTAAAAATTTATCCTTCTATGTAATCTTCCTCTTCAATATATTCTATAAAAAAATAGCTCTAGACCAAAAGCACCTTTATTTTCTAGCAATAATTCCTAAAATGTTACATTTAATTTCTTCGTTTGTTTTTCTTTTTACCATCAATAACATCGTATTAGGTTCAATAATTTTTTGCCCATCATTGGAATTCATTTGCAAGGATAGGGCTTATTTATTTAAAAAAGAATAATTATAGATTAATCCAACTCTAAGTACAACCAGAATAATCTTGAAAACTGAGGATGGACTTCTGAGATAGATTTATAGATATTCATGTGGGAAGTTAATTAATTAAATCGGTCAAGGCCAAAATAATTACAACTTAATTGGTAGAAAATATATATGGGAGGGTAGTGCTCAAGTCTAAATCCATTTAGGCTGGATCAGAAAGGAAGGGAGGAAGATTTTTTTGCAGCTTTAACACAGTCCGCAAAAGCAAAATCCACTATCTATGATTCTAATTTTACATATCAAGGAACATAATTAAACTAATATATATTTTTTATACATCTAAAGTAATTCAATTTTACCAGTCAGGGGAACAAAAAGACGAGATAGACGTTGGAAATCAACTTTACGATTTACATGGTGATAATGGCTGGAAAAAGGCAAGTGGAGTACAATAACAAGTAATCTACAACTACAAGAGAATATTATGCCTCAGACTTCGTGCCAAATCTTTAAGGAAATTCAGACTCTTCGAGAAATTTAGTCATTTGAGGACTTTCTTGTTATTAATTTGGTGAGTTTTAAGTTTGATTTACCTGCAAAGTTCCCCATGTTAAATTCACTTTTTTAGTTCTTCAACCTAAACCACAGTCTTCTTCATTTTCCCTTTTTTTTTTCCTTTCAATTATGAATTTGATGGACAAAACTTATATATATTCAGTTTGACATAATGATGAGACATTGAGACGCGGAAAAGAAGGAAAAAAAATAATTTAATTGGATTATATAGAGAAATTGTAATAATAAAAATAGGATGTATGCTATGGTTTGGATGGAATGATTTCAATTAGGTATTGCTCTTCAGATAATAATTCTTCAAACAAAGTATAGTAATTCATAATTCACTCTTAGGTTGATTTGATTTTGCGATAGATGTGATAATAATTTTAGGTAGAATATTCAATTGGAAAGGAAACGTTGTGCGAGTAGTTTTGAGAGCTAACTCAAATAATGTAAAGCAACAGCAAGAAGCTTTTTGGTGGCACAATGACGCCAACATGATTACTTCAATCATGCCTTGTTTTGGTTTGTCTGGTCAAATGGTGAATGAAGGAAAGGACACACAAGTTGAAGAAAAATGAAAACCACAATTTGCACACTGGGATGACATTACAATAATGCTTTATATATTATCTTTTTTCCTTACAAGAATAGACTTATTTTTTATTTTATAATAATTCATGATTTTTAATATAATAATAAAACAAATCAACATATTATTAAAAAGAAAGGAAGACTATAATTTAAGACCAATAAAAAAAAAAAAGTTAACCTATCAATTTGAGATGAATGGAATAGTAAAATACTAGTTTTGGCTTCATCCGAAACCCTAATCAATCAAAGAGAACTTTGTTCCTCACATTCTCCTTTTAATTAGATGGGACCAAAAGTGAGGAAATGAAGAAGCACTGCATACGCATTATCATGATTAAGTGGTAGGGCACGGTAAACGCAAAAGCTGCATATGATTGGGGGTAGAGGCGTTGTTAGTCATATCATATTCACCCACTATTCCTTTTACTACCTGGTAAGTTCAGTGCATTTACTAAATTCCCTCCAATTACTGTCCCTAAGTTGGCAACATTTAAGAAGTAACCATGAAATTCAGAAAGGGCATTCCTTGATAAGTTTCCTTATTTCCATTCCGAGACTCAGGACTATTCAACACATATGGAGCTGAAGATGCCGGTAATGAAATGAAATTTATTTGCAAGTATGCTCAATCTCAACATGAAAATGAACTTACTAAAAGTATATTGTAGCTATGAAATTAGTTTTGGGTAATCGAAAAATTTTGTAATATTTGCAAGCCCAAACCATTGTAGGAAGTATGTTGTGGTAGTGAATAGTGAGATTCGAAGTGTCATAAACGTAGTACACATGCAAAAAAAGATGGACCATCTTGGAGCTTGTTATCATATGGTATTATTCAACATACTGTTAGGATGGGTCCTCCTCCCGAATAATAATCAACAGCATGAATCAAATCAAGCTAATATAAGAGCAATATGGAAGTGGAACTGAGATTTCCTTCGCTTTTTTTAACAGGTTATAATGCCAGATAAAGCTAAAGTTGAAGCAGAACAGGGCCCTCACTTCACTTCAATCCCTTTTCACGATTACGATCCCTAACACAAGGGTGGTCTCTGTTTGCAGATGGCATTTATGATTTTTAGGCATATGCACAACTCTCCTTTCTATATAAGCCCTTTCGCTTTTAACAATTCTATATACATAAGAGACATGGAAAGTAAAGAATTGAAGCCACGGATCAAGAAAGGTTTCTGGAAACCAGACGAGGACCTCATCTTGAAGACTTACATAGAGACCCATGGTGAAGGCAACTGGGCTTCCGTGCCCGCAAAAACTGGTATTGCTCGTGTCTGTTTTATATCTAAATTTATTCTATCTGAGAAAGGTCACTTAATACCAGGTGAATAAGCTTAGGGAGATAGGACCATTTTGATAAGAAGTGAAGACTTATCTAGCTTAGAGAATGTAGAATCTGTACTGTGCAGGTTTGATGAGGGGTGGGAAGAGTTGCAGACTCAGATGGAAGAATTACTTAAGACCAAATATTAAACGCGGACGAATGTCCCAAGAAGAAGAAGATCTTATCATTAGGATGCATAAGCTTCTTGGCAACCGGTATGTGCTTCCCTTATTCATAATATAACACAAAATCGAAAATTTTTGAACCACTAATATACCTCTCATTCTTAATGTAGATGGTCACTTATTGCGGGTCGACTGCCTGGTCGAACGGACAATGAGGTGAAAAACTACTGGAATACCCATTTGAACAAGAAATGCCATTCTGGTAAAAGAAAAGCCACTGATTCAAAAAACAACCAGAATGGCAATGATGATAACGTCAACAACAATAACAAAAACAAGAGAGAACGAAATTCTCAGCCCATCTGCAATGCTAGCCCAAAGAGCATTCTTGAAGAGTTAGATGGAAAGAGAAAAGAGAGAGAAGAGAGAACTCTTACAGATACTTGGATACAGGATGTACAGAGCATGAACTATTATGCAGAATCACCAATGGTGCCAGCCAACAGTGATGCATTTTTCTTTGACGACCCTTTTATTGCCTACTTGGACTCCTTTGTTTTATTTGAATCATCTGGCTGTAACGCTGAGCAGACATATTCGCAGATAGACCTGCAATTATTCATGCCATAGTTTCTAATATTCACAAAAAGGACCTATCGTGCCTTGTAGTCACAGTATCTCCCAAGGATTTAGTACAGTTTATGCTGTCCTTCCTGCTTTTTTGAAGAATGTATCATGATAAGTTATAAGTGCTGTGTTATAAACAGGAACGGCCATGTGCAATACCTATCCTAATCCATCAACCACCCAACACATACACGCACATCAAGCACTCATGCCCGCAGAGTAACAAAACCATGGTGAATAAATTGGAGGTGTCTCCCATATCACAGGTTCTCATCATGATTACAAGGTGATTCCCACGAGCAACAGTATATGTAGCCACTCAAATCTCATAAGAAATTCAATGCTAAAGAACATCAAAGGAATTAGATACATGCTCCTAAAGCAAATCAATGATGTGTGAACATATTCCAATCCTGTGTCAGACTAGATCGTATTAGCTTTGCTCAACTTGGCTACCCGAATAATAGCCTTGTCCTTTTTGACAACAAGCAACATCAAGGAGAGAGTTGGTGCTCAGATATTGTCATAACATCAGATTATTTCCTCAACGTAGATATCCAATCCTGTGTCAGACTAGATCATATTAGCTTTGCTGAAATTGGCTAGCCGTATAGCCTTGTCCTTTTTGACAACAAGCACCAAGGGGAGAGTTGGTGCTCAGATATTGTCATAACGTCAGATTATTTCCTCAACGTAGAGAGGAGAAAACCCTAACCCACTACATGTATCGAAGATTCCATTAACTACAAGGCATAGTAAAAGCAAGTTGATTAATTGACACAAATATTAATATTGCCTTGAATGATCAGCAATTATACAAAGCCATGATTATATCCATTGAAAAATCAGAAACCAAAGATGATAAATTGTGAGAATAGACAATATTTGCATTTACAATATTTCATCCTGTTGAGAATATAACAAACCATTTTCTTCAAGAGGCAACGAAGGTGGAGTACCAGGTGGGATACAAGCAGCACCATTCTCACCAGCACATATGCACAAAGCCTCAGCATCCCTGAGAACTGCGTCAAGGTCAATATGCCCACTGAGTTCATTGATGAATTTTAAGAGAGTGTCAAAGTCCATCTTATCCCCCATTATTTTGCTGCGATACCGCTTCAAGATTGCAACACATGCAGACAGGTGCAGGTGCTCGGACAAGTAACGTGTCCATAATACCTCCCATAATCGCATTGTTTTGTCATATTCAAATTCTCTGAAAGTTTTAATAAAATTATAGTATTAATTATAATTTTACAGCCTTCTGGTCCGCTTAAAAATTGTGCATACAATATCATGAGGAACTTTCATCTTACTGCAGACTTTGAGTCTGCCTTTCAGACTCATCAGTAGATGACGGATCTGAGATGTTGTAACCTATCATTTATCCCCTTCACAATTTATTTTAAGAAAATGAATTCAGATTCTGTTGCACATGGGAATCTCATTTCATAATTCACCATTTATTCCAAGGCTTCACCAACATGCATATTCTTCCAAGTCAATGCTTGAAAAAAAGTGTCTTAAGGATCTTTCTTTGGTAATACAAAATTACCAACTCCTGTATCTTATAATTGTTCAAGATAAAGTTAATTAAATGCATGGGAAGTCCAACTGCAATGCTTCAAATACTAACTTTTGTAATTGCAAAATATTTTGTTTCACATGCAAAATAACAAGTTTTTAACTAAAAATGGAAAATTCATTAGAAATGCATATCAATAACATCACTAAAGCAGTATGCTTCCTGAAAGACTGTAACAATAAATTAATAATCCAGCAATCTGACCTTTTAAACTGTATCAGAATCCAGCGGAAACAAAAGAAGTAATTCAAGCAATCATTCTGCCTAAAATAGTTATGCAACGGACTGTCCAGTAATTCCACTAGCTGCCACAACAATAGCGAGAATTATAACTCAGTCCAATTATTGCTCTCAATAGAAATGATTTAATCAAATATTTTTTAGTCATCAAACCTCCATCAGACATAATAAATACAGTTGCCATCCAAAAATTTATTTCATGAATAATTTTTTACAATTATAAAGTAAATAACAAAGGGGGGGAATCAGAACCAATTAAGCCAAAAACCCTTCTAATACAGCAAAGGGAAGCAAATAGAATTTAAACAAGATGAACTATAAATAAAAGATAAGAACTGTGGTTCATAAAATAGCACCTTCAACCAGTAAAACAAAATGTGTTGACTTGAGGGGAGAGAGAGAGAGACCTTAGATAATGCAACAAGTTGAGAGTGCATGCCACTTTGGTCCCGATTAAAGTTAGGTCCAAGTCGTTCCATTAATGCAACAAAACACCAAAAAGATTCAGATTCATTCTCCATCACAAACAAAATTGGAGATAGCAAATCACTCATACCCTGTGAGACAAGAACAAAAATATGTAAGCAAAGGACAAAGCAAGCAAACTATCTATCCAAATTAATAGGAAATGACAAGGTGATAAAACTGTTTCCTGCCCTTGAGGATGTGAGACAACATTAGGATAATCCACAACTAAAAACAAAGAACATCAGAATTCTAGTACAATTTTGTTACTGTTTTCAGTGCGATATTTGAAAGAGAAAAGGTACAGAAAAATGATCTATAAATCTATAGAAAAAATACCAAGACACTAAAACTGGGAAAAGGACTATTAAGCTCAGCCACTCACCATTGAATTAAAATTTTGTAATTTCATTAAGCTATGCTCTCGAGAGTGCAATAATTGATGTCGCTTATAATGCTATGAGCATGTATAATACTTTTGAGGTTACGTAAATGCAAAATCCAAAAACAACCACCAAAGCCGGCATGATGAGTCTGTAGAATACTAAGAAACAAAACCAACTATAGCCCCGGCAAAAAACCAATCAATTAATGGAGGATATTACCTGACAATAGCCAAGATCAAAATTGTAAAATGAGTATGTCAATAGAATATCGCGTAAAATATTCACATTTGGATTGTCATCCCCCTCATAGAATGAAACCGATCTATCAGTCCTCACCTTGAGAAACATATAACAAAATAACACAATTAACTCAAAATTAGATCCATAACTGTCAATCTAATGAAATAGATATTTGGAAATTCCAAGACTAGACTTGTTTGCATACCACATCTTTGTCTATTAGGCCTTTCCTTTCTCTAAATTTTGTGAATCTCTTTGCCTGTTCAGGAGAGATACTCTGCACAAGGGAAAATAACAAGAATTAAAAGTATGGATTAAGTCTCAAAAGAAAGCTTCAGTAGAGAAACAGTAATGTCACAATGGCCATAGTTAGAAAGGAAAGCAAGATCCAATGCTGCACTAACATAAGATTCCATATCTAAACTTAGCGATCACACAAAAACATTTGCCATAATTTCAATTGACCTTAGAACATACATCTAGAATTATCCTCTCCTACCAGGACAAGCCTACCAATATTCAATTGTGTAAAATGGTGCGTTTATCAGTTCAGAGCAATACAGTTGTCACAAACCAAAGGATAGCATATTGTATATAAATGCTGAACCTTCGTTTTAATTAACATTAGAAGTAATTTGGTAGAGAGGAGCACATTAAAGACATAATGTCAATCCTACTTACAATGGTGTTTCAACTCTAACCAATCTAATTTGGTATCTACACATCTAGATATGTCAATTATCCTATGTCAACTATCCTTAAATAAGCATCTCATTGAGAGAATAGAGTCCTTTTATGATATTTACACTTGTTAAGGGGCCTTAAGAAATCAATTAAATGTTTAATCACTGCATTTTCTTAATGGAACCACGAGATCAAAACGAATGAGTAAATCTGGTTGCATTCCACTTGGTTGGTAAGTGGTAACAATCATCAGAAAGTTTAAAAAGAAATCAACGAAAATATGTCACCTCAAAAAACAATCTTTAGCCATAATAGAACCAAATCACAGTCAATCATAAGGGGAAAAGGCACAACTGAAACACTAAGGACAGGCTACAAACTGAAATGTTTAGAAAAAGCGAATTCTCTTTTAGGAAAAATAAAACACCATGAAGAGAAACGAATTTCAGTGCAATGAAGAAAAAGCTAATTTAGAACCCTTCAAACTTTCATTGAAAAATCGGGTTACACAGGGATGAAGTAATCTATGATTAAATAAACCAACAATTCTACAAACCTGCCATTGCTTTTTCACAGTTTCATACTCCAACTTTTTGGTGTACTGCAGGCATTCCCTTTCCGCATATGTTGAATCATAAGCATAGTATCCCAACAGAAACGGCCACATCTACCATCCGCATCAAAATTTTGAATAATGAGTATGATATTAAGGCAAAAAAAGAATCTACTAAGTTTTCCACACACTACATTAAACAAACCTCTTTCCTCAATGGGTGCTCAACTCCTCCATAGAATATTCTCTTTCTTAAGGCTTTAGAATCCATAACTCGTCCTTCAGAATCGAAAAAAGTGGCCCACTAAAGACAAAATTCAAGAAAAAAAAATGTGTGAAGTAAAGAGCAAATAATACCCCTGAAAATTCACAGGGAAGATCCATTAAATGTAAAACATTTATGTTTACTATTAAGTATAATCACCAAGGAATGGAATAATTCCATTGCATAATTGGACATGTCAGGGTGAGTTCTACAGGCTATGAACTTGCAAAAGTTTAGTCTCTAATCTTAAAAATAAGACACAGTAATGGAAACAACATCAAATCAGAGTTAAAAGCAACTGCTGATAGCCACAGGCTATATCAGTTTCATTACCCTAATTCCAATTTGATGAGAAAGCTTGTCTCATACAAGTTTTTCATGGACTTCAATGTCAACTCACAGAATTGACATCAATAAACCAAATGTTAGACCATATGAACTCCTAATTAATCAAAACCCTGAAGAAAACATTGATAATGCTTTTGAACTGTCAAAGGTCGATGTTTAAGACAATTCAAACATTATGAAATGTGTCCACTTATCAACATGTGTAATTCATATAGTTTGACAAAAAATATTGTGATGTACATACTGGAAGCATCTCCTAATTAATCAAAACTCTGAAGAAAACATTGATAATGCTTTTGAACTGTCAATGGTTGATGTTTAAGACAATTCAAACATTATGAAATGTGTCCACTTATCAACATGTGTAATTCATATAGTTTGCCAAAAAATATTGTGATGTACATACTACAAGCATCAATAACATATGCATCATTATGAGTTCACATAACACATGCATGCATCAATAACTTGGAACTGCACAAAATCAACATAAGGTAGAAGGTGAACATGGTCTCAAAACCAAAACAATATCGACAAGTGTTGGGGCCCGAATAAGTTAAAGCTTGGCCATTCAAAAGCAAATTAAAAATCTATGATAAAATGAAAAATGGCACACCAAAAATAAAATTATTTCAAAGAATTAATAGTTAATGCCCTAATAGAATATTCACAATGGAGGATTTAATTGAAGAATTGATGGAGAATTTCTTCATGTAAGAATTCTGACCTCTTCAGAACCCAAGGAAGGCTGTCTTGGTTTTCCCCACACAAGCGTCAACTTGTCGAACTGCCAAAAGACATGGGGCAAAAGAATTAATTCCACATCCAAAAGAAGCAATTTTTGTATGTATTCTCACCAACACAAAAGGGGAAATTGTAAAAATATCATGCGTCACATGAAACATGGTTTAAATTAAAGCTTTTTTTATTATAACAATTTTTTAAAAAAATTTATATTAGAAGCAATAGAGTGCATTTTCTCTTGTTATGTTTTACTTAGAATCATTATAGAAGCAATGAATTTACAGGAAATAAAAAATATGCACCACTCTCTTTGCACTCTGTAACATTTTCTTGTATTCCCATATAAATATAACCCACCCCCATGTGCAGACTGCAGACCAAAATGAAACTTAAAAACTACATAAGCATACAAACAAATTGTTGTAGGCTTGCATTTTAGAGTCAGATAACAGTGAGACACACAAAATGTACAACTTACCATATGTTTAAACCTTAGGGCTTCAATTTCTTAAATTACAGCTATGATATTTGAAAGCTGATAGGTTTCTTATGGGACACACATATACGTTTATTTTTATGGAAATTGATGTGAAACCAAAGCCCATTACCACAACCCTTCACAGTACGCACACCATGCGTTGGAGATTACATGTGTAAAATCTATTGACATTTAACACACATCCTGACAGAAAAATCAAATAAATTGAGATTGACATATGATAAGAAGTAATAGAAATTCTCTAGCTTAAGCTGAGATGCATGAAGCATCCAAGTTCACCAACCTACATGAGGCTAGACATGCTACTGATTGAAATTCCCTAGATCAGACGAGAAGATGATATGGGAAACCTAATACGAAAATGCCAACGGAACATTTTGGCAAAGCAATGTAACGATCCCATTTCAACATTTGGCAATCCAAACTACCCTTTAATATGGAACCTTTCTGTATCATTCCAACTTGATGAAAGAAATGTCAAAGATATGTCAATTGTACAATGCATGATCAAGAACATTGTGGATGATTTGTTTATGATAGAAATAAGTCATGAGCAAATATATGAAAAACAGACATTTGCAAGATTATATTAATTGACAAAAGAGCATATGTGATTATCAATTATGAACTGATAATCACATTGAATAAGGACTAAATAACAAGAAAAAGTACAAATGAACCCAGAATTAAATCAAACTATAAGGCTCCTTTTTGTACCTCCTTAAAATTGATTAGCTCAAAAGGTCCCATAATGGAGGCCCTGTTCATGTGTCCTACATAGTTGATTCTGTTTAAACAGAATGGAGGTCTATATTAGATTGCCCAGGAACAAAAATTTGTTCCCAACTAAAATTACTCCAGTAACCAAGATTTAGCTCAATTTTTTTATTGTACTTTGTCCCGAAGTTATACAGCAAGAATTGAAGAAAATTTAACAATCCCTATAAAAATTCTAAACAGGGCTCTATACCCAAGAAATTTATGTGTTTCCTCTTTCCAATGATTCAATATTACATTTCATATATCATCATCAAAAGACATGAAAATGCCAACCATCCCCATAAGCAGATAAGACAAGATGTATGCTGATTCACTGCACATAAATGTGTGTCAAAAGAAGAATTAACAACTTGATTGAATGATGCTACAAATTCTACCAGAAAACCAACTAAATCGTAACAGCTCAATGCTACCAAGCAATCCATAAGAGGGAAAAATGAAGGGGGAGGAGCACTAATGACTAGAAGGTGATTGTTGTATTCATGCTTTTAACAATACATATTTTGAAATATTTTTATGAGAGAGAAAAATGCAAGCCAAACATCTTGCATATGTATTCTGATCTACAGTCACATGCCTTTTCATGTCAGCTTTCCAACATATATCAAGAAAACGAGTTACTCTCTATTTCAACCTGGGCTAATTTTATTATAATCCATAAAAACATTGAAAATATGAAGATCATAGCAAAAAAAGGGAAGTAAGCTACATTGGTCTAAGAGTGAGTGTGTGAGTGGGTGTGGGGGGGGGGGGGGGGGGGCTTGTCTTGTTAATACAAAATCAGCAATATGCACTGTTGAAAAGCTTATATGCAAATGCCCAATGATCATGCGACAGGAAGACAATTTGCAAATATCCAGACAAGAAATCAAAACTCTACATAAATACATACTTGGATATATGCCTGAATACAAATTTAGGTCATAAGAATAGACCAGTGTATGCACAATTTATAATCATGTGCACATAGAGGCATGCGTTACCCAAAATAAATGCTTCACACAGCCCATCAATTCTAAAGAAGACCAAATTTGCATGTAGAGCAACATGCACCAAGAGAGAATTCAATTACATACAAGTACAATTCCCCAAAATACCAGTGAATGCAGAATTTTCTAAGGATTCAAAAGGTTACCTCCAATGGATCAGAGGGTACAGGACTTCCAGCATGATCTTCTACATTATTCTTCGGTGTCTTCTGAGAAATATCAGAGGATGAGTGGCTAAGGCTTTTCCTCGCAAAAGAATCATACTCATTGTTATGATTTTCTCGGAATAGTTGTGAAGTCGTTTCCCGGGCAAATTTGGTTACTAGAGAAAACTTTTCCAGCACTTGGATTGAGAGATCGTGAGCAGGATCATTACCCTTTTGTCTTTGCCTCCCAACATTTTGAGATATAGTATAACTTTCGTTGTGGATATCCCCATCGGCCCTTTCTTAGATGCAGACGACCCACTTGCCATAGGAACAGCCCTTGGCAGCTCCAAAGAGGACAAAGTTCTCTATTAAAAGCAAGTGAAGAATGAACCAGAGGATAAAAGACAAAAACAAAAGATGTTGGCTGAACATGTTAGGTTAGATGTAGATATGTAGCTGATTATAGGGACTACCACAACAAAACATAAAAGAAGTTAGCGATTGAATAGAAATCAGCCAGTGGAAACTACATATCAATATCTCATCAGACCAAGATTTAAAGGCAATATTTGGAATTGACCACCACAGACCAATACAAGAAATAATTTGAACTTATTTGTGATAGCTAGTAATGCAAAGAAACAATCAAGATAAATCAATTGCACGCACCTGCAGAGGATCTTGAAAATCATTGACGAGAAAAACATTTGCATCTTCCAGTGACCTGGAAATATCACACACAATTATAAGAAATGCCTTCCGCAATGACAATTTGCTCAAGTTGGATGTAAGTGTAACCAATTTATGAACCTTAACTTAAAGTTAGGTGAAACAAAATCAGAACAAAATGAACAATCAAAATAAGCAAAGAAAATATAAGTATCAAACAAGATTTGACAACATACTTAATATAAGATGTTATAGGTTAAATAGGAATAATATGATGCCTAACCCATGTTAGACAACATTCTTCCTCCAGTAATTAACTTGCAAAATTTAAAAAAAATATACTTAGAGATAACATGTGAATACACAAAAAGATTACAAGAGATGTAGTGAGACATAAAGCAAGGAAGCAAACAACTGTGACCAACTGATACGAAACAGCAATGCAAACAACAATATAATCAACTCAAAACCAAAACACAACAATGAGAAAGAAAAGGTAATCTCTTAATAAACTTCTATTCATTCAAATAAGTTTGATAACCAGTACAAAATAAAAGAAACCAACAAAAAAAATAAAGAGAAGAACCTCTGTGCACAGAGACACAGCCCAGGGAAATTCCCCTTCTCCAAGCAAGCCTGAAGACCCAAAAGATTCCTAACAAATTCCTCCCCTACCCTTTTGCTCTCTCTACCTTTTATAACTAATTCATATCCTCTGATTACCTATCAGCCCCTCATACCCATCCTACGTGTCCCTTTTCTAGAATATTCATGTTTATTTATCTATTATCTATCACCAACTTCTCAAATTAAGACCACCTACAAAGGCCAATCAGGAAGAGATAGGGAACAAAAAAAAAACTTGAAGAATCCATCTAGGACAAAAGTGAGTCCAAAAGCAGTCACTTCGAACTCCGTACAAAAGTTCTACATGCTATTATGTGTGAATATTGCTCTCATACTGGACATTCCATAAAAGACATAGCAGAACCACAATTTACACTGTCCCCTTATGCTTTGCAAACCGAACCTTCCAATAAGTATACATTTGAGGTAGACATGTGTCAAGCAACATACATGACTACATTTGCAAAATCTTGTAGATGAATATTATCCTTGTATCATTTAAGAACTTAACTTCAACCCAAGTTGGGAATTCTGAGGATGTCACAGCAAATTCCCCACCATACACCTTCTAACACGATCCCCAACAAGAAGAAAAGTAACCACACCAAAACATGGGCATTGTTCAGTCATCAAGCTGGCTTTTCTTCCATATTTAGTAAATATAAGTTCAAAAAATTTTTCCCACATGTCCACAGAAATAGTCACACACAAAAGCAAGCAAGAAACACCAACTAACCTCAACCCATAAGATAAGGAAGATATGTGACCAAGAAATAAGGCCATTGGACAAACAAGAAACAAGTTTTATAGCCTAAGCAAGACAATGGTTTGTTATATATTCCACAAGTAATGCCCTAGTTTTGGCCCTTCTAGAGCTCCACAACTAAAAACAAAATGGAAACAGAAAACCCTAAATCAATCGGTAAAAAAAATTCAATTAAGAAATCAATATCCTTTAATGTGTAAAAAGTTGTCCATCCACATCATATATAAAGGGGAAGTTCAATGTATTATAGACATGCAATATATAAATAAATGCCAAACTGTCATCTGCCTATTGTGTGTTTGTGTGTGTGTGTGTGTGTGAGAGAGAGAGAGAGAGAGAGAGGACAGAGATAAAAGAAAATGCATGCCAAAACAGTAATCAACCTCACAATGAAAACATGTTGCTTTATTGTAGCAAGGAACTCTTTGACTCCTCCATTGTAGAAGAAAAGAGGAGGAAATGCAAGTCCTGAAAAAAGCCACTTTGAGTATTAAATTGTGAAACATGTAATTAGAAATAAAGGCACAAATGACCAACCAAATAGCAGCACCAAGAGCTTCAAAAATAATAATAAAATTAAAAAGATGCTGAAGATAAAAATTGAATTTGCATTATTGATTCAAAATTCATGTTTCGGTATTTAAACTAAAATCAGATAAAAGTTTGCCTACTTGATACAAATGGCACTACAAAAAGAATACAAGGATATGAATCATTGTATCAGTTAAATGGTCAGGTTTAAAATCCAAAATTATTTTTCATGAACAAGCAAGATGGTAACTGTGGGAAAATGACATGGGAGGGAGGTTTAAGATATCCAATATTCATTTTCCTACCAGTAATAATAATTTCAAGCTATAAAAGGGCGTACAACTTGTGTGCTAGGAGTTTTATCATGAAACAAGAAACATTTTGTATTTGACAGCCGCATGTCTATTCTGCTCCATACTTTTAATTGAATCCACTAGGAAAAACACTATTGCAATCTTGTTTCTGTCATGTCTGTTAAAGCCTTGTAAAGAATCCATATATTTGGTAATATCATTCTAGAGATCAAACACCAATGAGAAAATAATTCACAATATGATGCTTGTAATTGGTTTTTCTTCATACACATTTCAGTTAGAATGGCAATTGCTGCGACCTTCTAAGTTGTTACATATTAACCAAACAACTAAACAATTAACATATCACTCAAAACCTATACAAAGTAGACTTAGGAGTTACTGTTGTCATCTTCTGAAATTTTTGCCAAAAAAAAATGCTTAATATATGCTGCCCTGATTAATAGAATTAACATGTCATACCTGATGACAAAACAACAATTATGTATTGCCACCCAAGAGTCGGAGTATGACGACGAATAGAACGCATGTCGGCAAAAGGCACAGCCCTTATGGTGTAAAGATTCCTATCTACACAAGGAAACCGAAAATAATAGATTCAGCAACCACATCACTGAAACCGTATAAATTAGTTTAAAAAAACAGCAAGTGCAGAGCTATCAACCTTTCTCAGACAGCCTTGCATTCGAGGTTTGCCCTTTGTATGGAATCCATGTCTAGCATCACCAAAAAACCAAAAAATGTTACAAATCCACATATGGAAAAGCATACTCACACTCACTGGCATAAGCATATGAATAAACCTAAAATTCCAGAGGGGGTTACCAAAAAGAGAGAGGAGCCTTGCTTAATCAGCTTCAATCTTCCACTAATTCTCTCAGACGCAAATTGAGTTGGATGAATTGTAACATTATCCTTCGAATACACCACTTCAGCGCCCTCCGGTTCGCTCGATGAGCTTCGCTTACTGGAATCGCTTCTCATCATGACGCTCGTTGACCCCTGCAATACAGCCAAAAGTTCAGCACAGTTAGAGAAAAACCTAACTTAAAAACTACGAGATCAATACCGAATTGAAATTTTGAGTTCGTGATCCTATCGTGCACATTTGAAAATTTAAGTCGAATTGACAAGGAACGGATATACATAAGTGATTGATTGATTTCTTACTTGCTGGATAGAAGCAGCGTAGTCTGCGTCGTCGGATAAATCGTGGAGCTCAGTTTCTTGCATGGCGAGAGATTTTGTAGTTGCAGAGAAAGAGATGAGAAGAGAAGAGACGAGGAGAGAAGTGATTTTACTTAGCGAACAAGGAAGGAAAGGGAGGAGAAAGGGGCAGTTAGAAGCTGGGAAGGAAATGGTGGGCCCCGCGTAAATGGATTGGCGGTTAGCTATGGGCAGTTTCAAGGTCCAGTCAGTTTTTGGTTGCCTCCGTTTATTTTATGTTAATTGTTTAACTTAAAATAAAAATTTTACTTGCCCACACTCACCGGACCAAAAATCAATGGGTAAAGTATATGTTATTTTATTCCTCTGATTTTTTTATTAATTTAACTTAAAAAGATATTTTAAATAAAATTATAAGACTAAAAAAATGTTATATTGCTTATAATTATTAAAATTTCAAAACAGAAAATAGATTAGTAACTAAGCAATTTTAATTCAAAATATGTTAAAGCAAAAAAATAACATATTTCAATTTTATATCAAATCAAAATTAAGAATCACATAAATTTTACTTTTGAATCTTTTAATTTTAATAAATTTTAACACTATATTAATATTGATTTCAGTTGTAATTATGAGGATACAAATTTGAATCTCAATGAAGAGTGCCTATAATTTAATTCCAAATTAGCATAACCAACTCTTAGAACACGTCGGTATACCTCATTTTGGAATACAAATAAAAATGAAATTTTCATTCCAAATTTAAATTTTGTAGCTAAAATATTTGATAATAGAAATTTATTTTCAATATAAGAATTCCCACTATTTCAAATTTATTGGTACTTAAATTTTTTTCGTTATTTTTTAAATAAAACATTTTACATTTCCAAAAATATTCTCAACAAAATTTAATCGAACATAAAAATAGAATTCTAATTATTATTATATGAATATACTAAAAATAAATATTGGAATTCCAAAAGACCGAAATTCTACGTTCTATGGAATTGAATTTGCCAAACATGCAATTAGAGCAAAAGAGTATTTGGGTTCTGAAATCCATGAATGGGTTTATTAGGGGGCTGCTAGTTCTTTCTTTGAATGGTAGCAGCTTGGTAAACTTGTCTAAGATTGCTATAACTTATTGGAGCCTCTGCTCTGGAGAAATAGCAACAAACTGGTTTTGATATTAATTATTCTTAATGCATGTGCCTTCCTCTCCTCTTTCTTTCTTTCTCAAATGACAACTTAACTGCTGATCAGGTCAAACAGACAAACTTCTCTCCCTGCAGAGCCTGTTGTCAAGTGGAATTAGAAAGCCAATTGTGGGTGGTCATCATAAACTGAACATTGCTTCAAGTATCTTTGATTAAACTAATTTAACATGGTTTTTGTGCTTCATTATTTATTTAATTTGTCATTCTGATTATTATTATTATTATCATTTTTTTTTTCAAGAGGATTATTGAGCAAACTCACGACAAATAGCAACTAACAACTGCAAGAAACACCTATTCTATTATGAAGCAGCCGAGACGATAGACCAGTGGAAGGATTTTATTATAGAATATGAATAGGAATTCCCATTGGATAGAACTTAGATGCACTAGCTAAAAAGTCTGCTCAAAAATTGCAGAAAATGGATTAAAAAAAATCAAAAATTTATTTAACCCAAAACAATATCATATTAAAGCTTGCATTTGATTTAGTTATTACATATAGTTTTTGATGGTCGAATAAACTAAAAATTAAATTGGATACTTTAGTATTTAACAGTCCAATTAATCAAAAACTGAGTTGAGTGTATTTGGTTTATTAAAATCGAAAGTTAGAAGTCGGGAAGCTTTAAAAATTTATACCACAAAAATTAGATTTTTCTGAAAATTTAAAATTTTCAGCTTTTAAAATCAAAATTTAGCTTTTAAATATTTAATACGTAAAATAATATTTTTTTATATTTGTACTTATATCAATTTATAATAATTTTTTCTTAGTTAAAAAAATTATTTTTCTATTATAATTTTGTGTTTAATTTTTTATATTATATATGATATGCATTACGAATAAATTACAAAATTAATATATTTATTACATTAATAACATAATATAATTATGAACAAATTACAGAAAATTCCCTTCAGATTTTTTAAATTATAATTAAAAATAAACTTTTAAAAAACTAATATTTTACTCTCTATCATTTGAGATAATATCAATTTATTTGATACTTTAAGAATTTTAAACATTATATTACAATATAACACATGATTTTTCCATGTCTGAAATATTTTTATATGAATTTTTTTAGGATTTTATGTATAATATAATGATATTTTATAAAAATTTAAGATAACTCCTATAACTGTAAGACAATCAATATATTCAAGAGCCAACATTTGTAATTGTTATTTCAAATAATATTTTTTTTTATCAAAAGATAAGAAGATAAACTGTTAACTTTTTAAAAATTTATTTATGTTTGTAATTTATTAAAATTTTAGGGAGTCAATTTTCTATAATTTGTTCTATAATTATTAATAGTTATTTTATAAATTACAATTAATTTTTAAATTAAATTTATCAAATATTTTAAAACTAATTATGAATTATTGATACCACAGTGAGTCATTGATAGCTAACTATCATCGTTGTTTGTTAATAACTAGCTACCGCAGTTGACCACTAATATAATTGCTACCATAACTGTAACGCCCGTTAATTTTATTTGCATTTAAATGATACTTGATATTGAATGATGAATTGAACAAATAGCTTAGATGTGTTTGATAATTTTGTTAAAATTTATCTGGAATAGTTTTAATATATTTAGTTATATCTTTTGATTTGAAATTTGGATTGGGATGAAATTAATTGGAAATAAAATTAGACACATAGATCTAAAAATCTTATGAAGTATATGAATATTATATCTGATTGCAAGTTGACCTAAAAGTTGTTACAAAATGTCGAACATTAAAATACTCAAAAAATATTGGACAAATTTTTACTGAACATCACATGGTAATTTGGTCATATCTTATATTCTGAAACTTGAATAGACATAAAACTAATTGAAAATAAAAGTAAACACATAGATATAAAATTCTTATTTAGAGTGTGAATACTAGTTCTGATTTAAATTAGACCTAAAATTGACTACAAAATCTCGAACTTGAAAATATCCAAAAATGCATAGCATAATTTTTATTGAACACTATACGGTAATTTGACCATAACTTACACTAAAAAATTTGGATTTATGTTGTTCTTTTTGCATATGAAATATAAGAGATTAAACTAAAAATTTATAGAAGATTATGAATTCAAATGTAAAACAAAAATAGGTGAAAAATGTGACTAACAATAAAAAAAGAATTTGTCGAAGAATAAAAATTTAGTAATTCAATTTTCTAAATATTGTGATATATATATATATATATATATATATATATATATATATATAATTGTGAATAATGTGATAGTAATTATCTTTAAATTATTTATGGTATATTGACTAAGTTAATTTGGTATATGTATAGGTTAATGAATGTATATGTTTCATAAGTCCCAAAAGGTAAATTTTAGTATGATATTTTGAAATACACATGAGACATGTATAATATGACATTATGATTATAATTATATGTTTAATAAGATACTATGTTATTGATTCAAAAAATATTATATGACATATATATGGAGATATGCAGGGGTAGATCCACATGGGAGGCAATGGGGGCACTTAGCCCTATTAGTCAATTAAAATTTAGAAGAGACTATATATTATATATATTTTTTGCCCCATACTCAAATTTATCTTCGCCCTCACATATTTAATGTATCAAATATTTTCTTCATTTAACCAATTAATGTGTAATTAATAATCAACATAAATAATTAATTAAGTTTATATAATTAATTGTATGATTTTTACTATATTTCTCGTATAATTACTGACATTTATATATTATTTTTATATATAATTATTGACAATTATACAATTTTTGTTATATTCTTTCATATAATTGTTAGCAACTATATGTCATATTTCATACATTAATCATATAATTACTAGCAATTTTATAATTTTTACTATATTTCTTTTGTAGTTGCTAACAGTTATATATATTTTCATATAATTGTTGACAATTGTACAATTTTTGTTATGTTCATTTATATAATTGATAGTAGCTATATGTTATATTTCCTACATTAATCATATTATTATTAGCAATTTTATAATATTTACTATATTCCTCATATAATTGCTGACAATTATATTTTTTCATATGATTGTTGACAATTGTACAATTTTTGCTATGTTCATTTATATAATTGTTAGTAGCTATATATCATATATAATTATATAATTGCTAGTAATTATATAATGTTTATTATATTTCTCATATAATTATTGACAGTTATATATTATTTTTTATGTATTATCATATAATTATTAACATTTTAATTGTTAATAATGAATATAATATATTAAAATATAAATCGGGTTCCACAATTTGAAATTGATATCAACTGCATAAATAAAATGTATTTGAAAGTGTAATTGAAGTTTTACTGATATGGCAGTAGAGATCACATTTCACTTTCATTTAAATTAGTTCCAAGATTCACCCCTGTAAACATGCATTATATACATAAGACATGATGTCATAAAAATATGAGGTTGAAAAAAATATTATAAATTTAATCATATGAATATGTACATAATAAACTATATGAATAATAAAGAATAAAAGATGAAATTTTATTTTTTTTAATTTAGAACTTGACATATAATAGACGATATATCATTGACCGATTTACAGTACTATATGATTTTATGATATGAAATTTTTTATTATCAAAACAAAGTGGATTAACCTTGAGTGAGAGTGTTATTGATCTCAATTATATGCAATTATTTATTTTACTCAACTAAAATGATTTAAGCTATTGTGAGAGCGTTTTTAGCTTGAGAAACTCGGTAGAACACTTAAACAGAAAAATACAAATAGTAAACATAATGGTTTAAGTTCGGGATAAGAGTATTCATATGTCACAACCCACATTAGGATAGTCTGAGTTTAGAGTTTTGAACTGTAAAATATAAAAAGAAATATGGAAGACCAGTTACTAGTAAATGGAAGAAAAAAATTGGTATTACATATCATGGTTGTTGTATAGTTATGAATATATAAATTTACCTTGTAAATTATGACATGTGAATATTTTAAATCAGTAAACTAAGTATGCAATATCTCCTATTGATATATAATGAATTGATTTTTAATATTACTATGAAAATTATTGTAATATATGAAAATATTGAAAAATAAATATGGTTTGGTAATATATATATATATATATATATATACATACATACTTATATCATTTTGCGATCTAGAGTACAAGTGTGCATATTAACATAATAGCAAAGTATGAATTGCATGAATATGTATGTATATCAAAACATGAGCACAAATTGAATAATTATGAGCACGAAATTGCTATATACCACTAAATATTTGGTTATTTAGCATGTGGGTATTTTTTCATATATAAGTTCGGAACCTATAAAGAGAAATTGACAGAAAGAGAAACAAACTCATATAAAATCAAATAAAGAAAATCCATATTAGAAAGTTGGAGTTTTACATAACATACCTTTTGTTTTTGTCTACATATTGTGAAATATGAGTATAATTATGGTTTTAAAGAGTTGTACTTATCTTTTATGATGGAAACATGTATTTTTATTAGATCATATGTATTTTGTAAATACCGGGTCAATGGAAGTCCAAATTTATATTTAGTAATTTGGATATGATTATTAATTCTGCATATAAAATAGATACATTAATTTAACGATGTATTGCTATACGTGAAAATAAAAAAATTAATTAAAATATGATAAGGTAATAACTAAAATGCAAAAAAGTTTTAATTTAATCAGATTTTAAGGTAATAAACATGTAATATTTTTTTTATATAGTTGTGATTATTTCTGACTATATGAAATGATGTGATAATAACTCGCCAATCACTAACTGCCACTGTTGAATTAAATACACCTTAAGTCTTTTTATTGCAATGAAAAATTATTGCTTTTATTATATATGATAATTATCAACAGGAGGAAATCGGCTTTAAATATCAACAATGATCGTTTTCAAATATTATTAAGAATAATAATTTATAAAGTGTATGTGTAGTTCAGCTTCCAATTTCAGTTTTTAATTCTACTTTCAATGTCCTAATAATTTTAGAATTGAATGTCCGCTAATAATTGATTGTTATTGACAGTTGGTAGCTGACTCCACACTTAGCCAAAACATGCACAAAATCTTCACCATAATGAGCTCCGGATCTAATTGAGGCACAAAATCTGTGTTGATCTGTTCAAATCCAAAAAAATAAAGAAAGTTAATACAATGAAAAATGAAAAAACTAATGCACGCAATAAAAGGAAACGAAGCAACCTGTGATTAATATCTGAGCTGGGACCTACCCCTTTGTGGAGGGCCTTCAATACCAAATATGGACACGTGTCCTCTGCCAAGTCACCCTCCTCACTCAAATATTCCCTTCCCTCTCCTTTTGCCTCTCATTTTCATATAACACTCTCTGGTCTCTACTTAAGGAAAAACTGCTCTCTTCTTCTCTCTTCCAGTGTTTCTTTGGCTATGGAGTCAGAGAAGGGCGATAGGTCATTACCAGTCACTTATGCCTCCACCACAGAAGAGAAGCCCAAGAATGACTCAGCCATCACCGCAAGAGGAGCTTATGCAGCCATTTCTTATATGGCCACTGCAGGTTTTTCTTATATTTTAATTTTTTTTTAACTGTGTGGTTAATTTGTGAAGGCATCACTCGATCAATTTTGTTTTTCTATCTATTGGGTGGACTCGAGTCTCATAAAATGATAGTGTTAAAAGGTAAATTTTGACCTTTTTTTTTGGGGCTTGAAGACAAATTACACGGACATGGAAAAAGAATTGTCCTAATTATATTATTGGCTAAGGAAAAGTATGGAAATTTTGGTTCATGGAGATAATGTGGTAGGCCTAAAGATATAGCAATATCTGCTGCATTATTGATGCCATGAAGTTGACACAAGTAAATGGAGTAGCACAAGCTTTGAGAGGGAAACTAGAGGAGACAAACTGATTTTTCAATCACAATAGGCTTGCATTTGTAATAGTACTATATATGTGACAGGACTGGAGATACTTTTCGTATCAGCTATATCCAACACACGATATTTCTGATGATAGTGGACCAAAAATTCTCTCCTTATATATTAATTAATGTGATTATTTAAGAATTGGGATGATAATAAGCAAAGATTGCGAGGAGATACTTAATAATCCAATTGCTTGTGAATAAACGTGAAGGGGTTAAATCTAATGAATTTGACTTAAATAGGAGGAGAGACGAGGAAATGAAAGAAATTATGGGTTAGGATTTGAAAAGGGTGTTCTTATTTGTGGAATAATGTTTACATGGATGAAAGAAGAAAATGTGCTTGAAGGGTGTGATCGTTGGTACTTAGGAAAACAATAAACTTGTAAGGTTTGCTTGGAGAGGCTGTGTTTGTTATTCCTTGGGCTGTATTTTTTTATTGAAAAGTAAAACTAAGTTTCTTGGGAGAAAATTTCTTCTATGTATTTTATTTTCATTTGTAGTCCCAATTTAAACGACTGAAAGTATGATTTTACTCCAAACATACCGAGCCATCGCCATATAAATGAGTGAAGACTTTGTTTTTTAGTTTTATTTTGACTAGTCTGAAAATGCTTTCTCCCCTTCCTGCAGTTCTCTTGGTAATCTTCAATAAAGCAGCCCTTTCTTCTTACAGTTTCCAATATGCAAATGTTATAACTCTACTTCAGGTATTTCTTTTACTAGTCTAGTTTCCCAAGCTGGCCCATATATTTCTTTGGCTAGATGTATTACCACTGCTTTGCTACAATTTGTTGGCAACTCTAAGGTTTTAAATTGATAATTAGCCATTGTTTTTTCATTAGCAAGCTTACATGATTGGTTTCATTACTGACTATAATTAAGAACCTTAATTATGTTTAGTAGGGAAAAAATGTTTATTCAGACCAGCTTCTGATTCTTTTTTTATTTTCAAAACTTTGGTGTTGTAGACAATGTGTTCATGTTTATTGCTCTATGCTATGAAATATTGGAAGATCATATCTTTTACAACTGGAGAATCAAATATATTGACCAATAACCCAGCAAGATTTGTACCAGTCAGGACATTGTTTCGCACCCTTCCTCTGGCAGTTTCATACTTGCTTTACATGGTGTGTATTTCACAGCATTGCATTATTTATTATGTACTTCTGAAGTTTTGATCTGACCGTCCCCTGTTTTTGCTTCTTCTGGATAAAGCTGGTTACAATGGAATCTGTTCGAGCGATAAGTGTCCCCATGTACACCACCCTTAGGCGAACTACTGTTGCATTTACAATGGTTGCGGAGTATCTTTGGACTGGAAAGAAACATTCTTTGCCTGTTGTTGGCAGGTAAGCAACCCTTTGATGCCCCTTAAACTCATTGTTTTAAAAGTGAAGAATACTAAGGATATTCTTTATTTTCGGACACTCATTTTCTGAGTGAGTGGTCGGTATAAAAAGAGAGAAAAATCTAAAAAATAAGGAAAAAAAAAATATTTTTGAAAATTTATCTCTCTTTACCAATCAATAAAAAGATGAATATTAGAGAATGTCCGGAAATGCAGAGTGTCTTTAGCATTCCTCTTAAAAGTAAGAAGGATAATTATTGTCCCTCCTGTTATCAATTCATTTGTGCGACTATTTAGGACATTATGTGCATTCACTTTGCACATAATTTGCCAATGAATGTGCTGTGCAATGTTTATGATCAGTGGTACCCTGTCAATATACTAGTGATTTGAGGGTATTATTTCTTTATTTAAAAAATAAAATTTTCTGGTGGAAATTTTACTTTGTTATTTTGGCTTGCATAGTCTTGCTCACTCACAATGTTTATGTGGGTAAGAGCAGATAAAGTTGATGAAATCTAGTAGACACTCATTTGGAGTTCTCTGGGATTTCATGGTCATAGTTATAGTAAACCGTATCTAAAGATATATTGCAGATACGAAATTGGGGATAATCAGATCGTATTAAGTTCACCAGAAGATGGTACTTGAGTTTATCGGGATGAAAGATTTTTCACCGAGTGAAGAACCAAAATGGTATTTTATTGCATATTTATTGGTGAATTCCTAACAGAGAGCTCTGCTGGATGGATTATCAATGACTTGGTGCTTGAAGTGTTAGACAGAGATTATACACGAGGAGAGAAATGATCTACGTACTAAAGAATGAGTTTCACAATGAGACTGAAGAGATAGAGTTACAAATTAAACGTTGAGCCAAAACATATAGAAATTACTTTGGTATATGCTTGTAATATTCTTGGGATCTATCCAATAAAATTGTGACACAAGAAACACGGAACAAATTATCTATGGATGTGAGAAGAGAAGGGAATCTGAATCAATTATGAAATGATGGAAGTTTGTTCAAGTCAAAGGAAAAAAAGGATAAATGCATTAGCAAGGTGTCATTTAACTTGAATGACCATAAGGTGAGAGGAGAACAAGCTAAAAAAATTACAGGCATAGGTATTGAGCTAAGATATGGCATTAAGCCATTGTAGTAATTAGGATGGAGCTGAACTTAGTGAGCTGACTGAGCTGAGTACCGGGTGTTTGAAATTATTATCGAATGTCAAAAAAATATATTAAAATTTTTTAATTTTTTATAAACTGTTTTTCTCCGCTCAAAAAAGTATCTATTAACATATTTCTATCTAAAAACAGTTTTCAAAACTCAATTTAAAAAAAAAAAAAACGTTTTTATCAAACACAATTACCACAACTCATTATAACTTGCATATTAAAATATAGAGTGCGTCTTAAATGGAAAAAGTCATAATATGAGTGATATTGTCAATCAAAATCCAAGGCCTTATCTGCGTATATTATCTAGACATGTAATTCAACAACTAAATGATTAAAGCATAAGATATTACTTTTTTAAAAGCATAGGAGCAGCATGATCTCGGTTCTTAAGTAGCTAACAGTATTTACAATGGAAAAACCAAGGATTTCATCAGTGTGGGGATAATTATACTTGGTGCATTTATTGCTGGAGCTCGAGACTTGTCATTTGAAGCCTATGGCTATGCTGTTGTCATTGTCGCTAACATCTGCACAGCAGTATATCTCACTTCAATTTCTCGAATTGGTATTCTTTATTCTATCATTTTTTTTTTAAAAAAAATTATTTTTTTATTGAAAGATTTAGTTTATATATATAAAACATTCTCAATATTTTCAGGTAAATCAAGTGGTCTTAATAGCTTTGGCCTTATGTGGTGCAACGGTGAGATAAAAGGGGCAACATGAGATTTTATGTTTCTTTTAACATGAATTTTACTAACTTAGTGCAAAATTGTACTTGATTAATATTTTTTAGGAATAGTATGTGCACCGATCTTGCTTGTCTGGACATCAATCAGGGGAGACCTCGAAGCAACGATGAACTTCCCCTATTTATCATACCCAGGATTTCAGGTGCTTTATTTTCAAAATATAAATTATGAACTGCATCTTTATATGCTTCACATTTCTTGCTTCGCTGGAAAAAAAATGTTATATTTCCCTCCAACCATCCTTTTCTGGCCAAAGTGAGAAAATAAGGAAAACTAATGTTGAATTTTCTCTCTGCATGTTTTATGTTTCTGCTTGCGAGCATGAGAATCAAATTGATTCTGTATTCTCAGATGACCTTGATCTAAATACCTGATCTCGATTAATTTCAATATTTTGCTGCAAAAGTATCATAATTATCATTCAGCAATGTCAATTAAGGCTCAGCCGCTCAGCTTGTAAAAACTGTTACAGAAGAATTGAGATTCTGTGAAATAAAAGTTTCTACACTACACCGATGTCTGATGAATATGAAGTCCTCTATTTCTGAATACCACTCACCACTATTCAGTTGCATGTTTCGTTTCCTCCATGCTTTTCTAGTGAAATTATATTATAATCTCAATGCTTCCGGAGCTTGAAGTTACAATGATATAGCAAAGCTGCAAAATGAACGAATTGGGGAAAATGCAATATTTGCTCCATTGGTATCTTGTTGCCAAAATGTGTGGCATCTACCATAAATAACTGATGGATTTGACATGTCCACTCTGAATTTACTTCATTGATATGTTTTGCAGGTTGTGATGCTGCTCTCATGTATCATGGCTTTCTTAATAAATTATTTTGTATTTTTGAATACAACATTGAACTCAGCCCTAGCACAGACAATCTGTGGCAATATGAAGGTGAATAATCAACTGTTTTATCAACTCATTTTGGAATACGGAATTAGCCGTTCCTATGTTTGAGTTAAGCACAAAAATTTCCAATTGACATATTAATTGACTGTTCTATGTTTATCAAAATGCCATCCAGAAGTGATGGGAATTATATATATGCAACAACCTTTTTTGCCCCTTAATGGGCCTAATGCTGAAAAACCCAATTTCTGTATCGTCAGATGGTCACTATAAATTCCCATTCTTGGCCCAAATAATATGTCTGGGAGAGAAAATTTTCGCTTGTTTGTGCTCTAGATATGCATAACTCATTTATCTTAATTAATTGTGTTGTAGGATCTTTTCACCATTGGACTTGGGTGGGTACTGTTTGGAGGGCTTCCATTTGATCTAGTAAGCATAAACTCCAAGTTGGGCTTAATTAATTTCCTATACTGTTTGCATTTCAATCTCAATGCGCTGATAATCTAAATTTTCAACGGTGTTATGTTCACAGCTGAACGTTGTTGGCCAGTCACTTGGTTTTCTCGGATCCTGTTTGTACGCTTACTGTAAAATGAAAGGAAAATAAATGACAAAGCAGGCTCAACATAGCAGAGAATGCTGAAGGTAAATCTCACCAATGGCCTGCAGATAATTGATTCCTTCATCAACTGAAGAATTCTAATTTTGATGACAATAGTATTTACAAATAAGGTTGAATTAGTTTCAGTCTTTGGTATATCAATTTTCACTCGTACTGGGCATGCTTCTTTTCAGTTTTACAACAGGAACAAGGGCTGTTCTTCCTTAAAGTGGTAGATTGGATCTTAAACATATTTATTTATTTATTTGCTCCTTTCATCTCAAAAGAAATAAAGATTCGGCTATAGAAAATGAAGTGTCATTTCGAGAGGTGGCAAAATTTAATTTCAGTTGAGCTTTTCCATCTGTCCTTGTTTTCTTTTCTATCAACTTTTGGTAGATAAAAGTTTTCGTGGTATTCTTTTGGTTTATCAAGGGAATATACCATACAAATGTTTATAATTAATTAGTTGATTTTGCAACTGGCAGTTTTATGTTAAATTTACCAAAAGTTTTAGGCTTAAGGTTCCTTTACTAAGCAATATAAATCCGATTAAAAATTGAGCTTAAAGGTTTCATTTTGCTTTTAATGCAAGGATGCATGCATTTCATCCTTGCAAACGTATGGAGACAGAACTTACTTTCTTGTTACCAAAACATGAGGGTTATTAGAAATTCTAGGGTCCAGAAGACTGATCACTATCATACTCAAGTATCTACAAACTCTGACTGAGATATGAGACATCTTTATTTTGTTTCCTAATCTTATACACAATTATGTAAAAAATTTCAGTTGGGTAGGTTGTGTCACTAAAGTGGGATGGTTGAAGTGGGGATCATGTCTGAAAAAAGGGAAAGGATAACCTTATAACTCATTTATGCTTCAATCTTTTGAAAAGCAAATTCATCGTTTCTATCCACTTGCTGCCTGAAAATATTTTGGTAGACTCTTAGAGAAGACCAAAAGTCTGTATGTGTGGACAGACAAATTTCATAAAGGGAGCATAACAGTAAAAAAGAGGACATCAATAAACTTTACTTCAGTGGCATTAGAGTTATCAATTTTAGAGCTGTTAAATTGCCTCTTCATATTTCAGTAGTGGGAGGTCTCTAAATTTAAAGAGACAAATAAACTTTAATACTACTAGCCAGTTTGACCAGGATTCTAATGACTCGACTTCAAACCTTAGTCGGAACCCCTGTGAAGAAAGAGAGAGGTGGGAGGCAAGGAGTGTAGCAACTCGAGTTCCTCGGAGGGAGGTGTCTTTGTTGTCTCCACAAAATGACAAGTGAGATTGACCTAATTGCCATGCATGATTGAAACATACCCATCATCCATTTTGCAAAAGCTTAGATTTTACTTCAATATTTTTTCTCATGCTTGATCCGTATTTCATGCTAAAATTGAGTTTGATTGTGCATAGAGAGAGATTATGCACCAACTAACCCATCCATACCAGATATAATGCTTTTTAACCAATTTCAGATGCAAGTAGTAGTCAAAGAGGTCATTCCATTCCCAATAAAAAATTATGTATGATGCAACAAAAATAAATCATAAGAAAAAGAACAAGTCACAGAATAAAACTTTATTATCAACGAAATCAAGTATAGTATAGTATATGCTTTGGACAAGGACAATGAAATTAAAGTACGTGGATGGAAAGGAAACTTAAAAAAGTCATAAAAAATATTCTCTTGAATAGAAAAATTAAGTTACAGAAAGTATGTTTGCTTTGGTGATTAAGAAAAGGTAAACATGGCCCATCAAAGCTTCAAAAGATCTCAGGAGGGAGTAGAACATGGGTGTCTCTTTGTCCCACTCCTTCAATCAATCAAGAGTCTCAAGACCATGAATTAGACCTAGGAATTCATTTTAGCTTTTCTTTTTTCTTCCAATTAGTGCTTGAATTATTCATCAATCTATTAATAAATATTAACAAATTTTCTAACAAAAAAATCCTTAGCTTATGCATTTAATTGTTAGTATACATACATTTAAATTTGTTATAATATATATTAAAATTATTGTTGTCGATATCATACAGTTGCTACATCTACTTTTGCTTCTGTATATTATTGCAATAACTGAACATTTTGCTACACCAATAGAATTTGAAATTATTATCAATCTATTGTCATATATATAGTTGATATGACAATAATTTTAAATTCATTGTTAATCATATGTTGCATAAACTCTATTTATATTTATTTGATTAAACCATTAAAGACTTATACACATTATTATGATAAAACAAATTAATTTAATGGGAGGATTATGAATTTGTAGGTATTGAGTCATATGAATTACTCCCCCGTTTTCATTTTAACTGTCAATTAAGTTTTTTTTATGAAAATTAAGAATCTTATTTAATAGACATAATTATAGGTACAAAATGATCATATTATCCTGTTTTAAAAATACTAAAAATAGTAATAAATTATAATTATTTTAATAAAATTTATTTATCTAAAATCAATATTTGGATAAAGTTTGGAAATAAAGAATTTACTTTTTTTATTGATAATTTAAAAAGTCAGTTGGAGTGAAAAATTTTATATTTTCTTATACAACTAAATGAAACGGATGAAGTAATAATTTATTTTTTCTTCTCAAATGGGGTTTTCAAGTTGTGTACTAAAACATCATTTTCATCACATACGTAAAGGCCAAAGTTGAAGTATAGCTTTTGACCCTCGTGAAGAAAGAGAGAAAAAATGAAGGAAAGAAAGAAAGAAAGGAAGAAAGAAGGTCATAGGATCTGGTGAGGAAAGAAAAGAATGAAAAAATGTGAATGGTTTAAGGCGTGAGGGAATCTGTTTGGTTAGTGGCACGCGAACTTATCGCCCCAAATCATGAGTATTAGAGAAAGAGAAAAAGAGCAAAAACAAAGAAAAGAAAATACAATAAGGATAATGAATAAAACACTCTTTTAATTATTATAGTAAAAGGGTCTTTTCCACTTCCCCAAAATCTTCAAAGAGATGAAGAAGCAAAAAGGGAGGAAAAGAAAAAGAAATTAAAACTTAAAAGATTAATAAAGCATAACCCAAGAAGAGTGTCCCCTATGGCAGGCCCAAGGCAGGGCTCCTTTAGCGCCGGTGTCTCCGCTATGTGGTGTTTGCTAATTTGCCTATTTGCTAATTGGCATTGCTATGTGTTTCATCATGTGTTGGCGTTGGTGTTTGTCTATGTTCAAAGAAAGATGTAAAAAAATCAAACTTTGTAATTCTATGTACGTACCCTTCTAAAACCAAAACTTATTCTTTCTAGACAATCTCTTCGCTGACATTCTGCACTCCTGTTTTCAGGGTTTTTTGTTTTTTAATCCAAACCATCTAGCATGGTAAAGCTAACTTAAATGCTAATTACTATCACGTTCCGACTGGTTCATATCAAAATGTTTACATATTTAAGGTTCAAACTGACGTTAATTTTATTAAGAGAGAACATAGTTCTATAAGTTTTTTCTATCTCTTATACATACTTTATTAAAAAAAAAAATCCTGTATGAATTCCATAGTTTCATTTCCACAAAGGGTAGCATACTCTCTATTCTAGAAATGATACATGGTAGTCCACAAAAATAAGAAAGAAGCTACAAATCCAACAAGAATTCATATGTAGAAATTAAAATCGGTCAAAAGATCTAAGAGTTTTTTTTTTCCGACCTGGAGTCCCTAAGTTTTCTTCATAGGTGAAAAAGTTCTAGATGAAATTTAATTTATCATATAAATATATACTAAATCAATTCAACGCCATACAAATTCGGTTTATTTTTAATCAAAACATACTATCAGTTATATATCACAATAAATATTAAGTTAATGGCATTGGAGACCATAACTATAACTATGAGTTATTGAATTCACATTTCAATCCGAACTCTTTGTAACCAATATATATATTACTTATCATAATATACATCTTCATAAATGAAATCAAATCATATTTAAATAAAGAATTATAACTAAGTGAATTCATATCAATGTATATTCTACTAAGGTAATATATAGAGCGGGTAATTCGTGTCGTATTGTGTTACTATACGTGTTGTTTCATGTCGTTTAATATATTTATAAATATATATACATACATATATAACTATATTTTATAAGTACATATTAATTTTTATAATATATTAATAATTTGTTATAGTATAACATATATATATATATATATATTTGCACACACATGTATATAGGCAAAAATAAAGTTTATTAGTATAATAAAATTTAAGTAATTAATTATCTATGAGATTATTGCTAATACAAATTATATCACTTATTTGATCATCTTTATTCACACACACATATATATAAATTTATTCATATATGAATTTATATATATTTAAAAATATTGATGTATGATTGAATATTTTAATTTTCAAATATTTTATATATTTTTAAACGAATCTAGTTGTTTCATAACATATTATATAAGTAAAACTCGTATATTGGCAAGTTTATGACGTAAATTCGATTAAACCAAATTCATATATGTTTAATCGTTCATTTGATTGTGTGGTGCTTACATATTTCAATATGTTTGGTAAAGGGTTGATAAGAAAGGTGGTTGTGTATTAATTTAGACATATAAGCCAACTATCTTATTCCGTTGAATTAGGTAATAGTATTATAAAGTTAAACTAATCAAAGGCAAAGCATGATTTGAAAAGGTGAGGGTGTTAAAATAATAATTAAAAAATATTTTTCTGGAAAGAGAGGAACAATTAATGAAAACTCGAAAAGGAGTATTAATTGTTTGAAGGGATTAATTTGGTGAAGGAATATTTCAGGTGCATGCGTTTGATTTTTATTTGAGTACATTCTAAGCATGACAAACCCTAAAAGTAAGCTGCTCCCCTTTGACATCATTCGCCTCATTACCTTCTTCTCCTTCTCATCCCAAGGCATAAACCCACTACTATAACATTCTCTGCCTCTCCCTCTCCCTCACTCCATTCTCACCCTTCTGTTTTCTTCCCTTCTCTTCTCACTATTTTTTAAACCAAGAGTTCTGCTATATATTCAATTTCATCCTCCTCTCTTCTCATTCTTTTTTATTTAATTTCTTTTCATTGAACAAGGGGGAAAGGGATTTTCTTGAACTTGAGAATTTGTCTAGTTACAGAGGTTTCTTTTTATTTTGTAATTTTTTTTAATTTTCTTGCTGATAAAAAATATCATTTTTTGGGTCTCATTTTGACACATTATTGAGCAATGTAGCGCTAGGGAGGTTTTTGACGAGTGATGTTGAGGTGTTTTCTGTTGAATATTATAAAAAGTGAGTCTTAAATTGGATAAATGTAAGAGTAAGAATTAATATATGGCAGGAAAAAAATGTTTGACTGAATTTTTGGAATGCAGAATAATGATTTAAAGATATATACATCCCTACCTGACTGTAACCACCAACAAAACCACCACCTCCACCACCACCATCTCCAACTCCATCCTTTTCCCTACCAAAGATATACAAAAATGATGATATTATTGTCCTCTTAATTGATAATGGCAATATATGGGTCAGTATCTAATATCCTTTATTCAAGTACAACTTTTCTTTTTCTTTTATTATTTTTGCTTTTTCCTTCTGGTTGGTAAGTGAGTGGTACCACCAATCCTGCAAATTTCAAAAAGGCTAAAATCTGTTCAAACCCTTTAATTAGTCCATATAGCTAGACACATGGGTTCTTGTTATATATGTATATATGTTTCCATATACTCATCATACTATATCATAGCTTTTTCTATACTATATATATATATATATAGATAGATAGAGAGAGAGAGAGAGAAGAGAATTGTTGGTGGATGAGAGGGAAGCAAAGAAAGCGATGTTGGTGTGGTTCAATCCGAAGACGGATTTACAGATTAAGTTGTAAAATACGATCTCAGATTGAGCCGCGCCAATATCACTTTCTATTTCTAATATATGTTTTATTAATTAATTGCTTTCCCTTTTCTTTCGATTTCATCTCCTCCTCTCCTCTGCTTCTCTCATCTGCTATGCAATTGATTTTTATTTCTTATTTATCTTGCTAGTTTCCAGTGCTCTAGCAGGAGACAAGGTATTCAATTCTGCTTCTCTCTCTAGCTCCCCAATGTATATAAAATAAAACTATTGATTAGGGTTCTCCTCCCCCCTATCTTTTTTTTTTTTCTTTTCTTAATAAGAATTTATTAGGGTTCTTCTTTTCTTCCTTTCTTTTTTTCTTTTTCTTTTCAGTTTGACATTCCTGGTTTATAAAAAAAATAAATTAGGAAAGTGCTCGTTTGTGACAGAATGAATAGCAAATGTAGAATCATATATAGATAATTTAGAAGATAAAATGGGAATAAAAGGAATACTTATAAATTGTAATTGGCATTAATAGATTCATTTGTAAACATTTGCATTACAGACTAAGGATGTATAATATTATCTCTTTGATTCATTTGAAGCAGAGATTGCATGATATCCTTTATGGTTTATATTAAGAATTGCTGAGAAAATGAAACAAAGGCTAGCTGCTCTCCATGCATATATCTGGTAATAAGTTTATCAACTTAATATGTGTAAGTAATATAATATGATAGTTCTTGTCTAAACTTGGTTTGAGGTGGACCAAACTAATGATAGATTTGATAAATAATATATATATGTTTATGTGTGTAAAATATATGGAAAGGCAATTATTGTGTTAGGGAAGTATATTCAAAATATATATATATATATATATATATATATATATTACCAATAAATTTTAGTTTAGTAGTGAGTCAAATTTAAATCTTTAGTAAGATCTCCCTATATGATATTTGCTCATAGACAGAGTACATTATGCAAATATCTTTCAAGAATAAATAAATAAATAAATAAAAGCAGACGGATAAGATCTATGGTAGGAAGAAAGAAAAGAAAATGCTTGAGTTTTAATAAGGTGAATATATATAAATGTGCTTTGCTGGATGCCAATGAAAGCTTTGAAGTGAGGGTTGCATTATAACCAAGTGTGCCAAAGCTGTGTCGGCACATTATCGTTAATATCACTTTTTTAGAAAGATAAGATAAGATGAATGGTAATAACATTTTCTCATAGATTTGTTGGTGATGAGAGAGAAATTTTTAAAAATAAATTTTCTTTTTTCTATTTTATTTATTTATTTCCACATTAATCAATTAGAAAGTGAGTATTGAAAATGAATAGTGCACTTAGCATTCATTTTTTAGAAATTCTTGGGTAAACTCAATATATTATGACATGTATAAAATAATTTAATTATATAGTGGCACACATTTAATGATTTTATTTACATTGATTAATATGTATACATATTACTATGTGATTGAATTAGTTTATAAACGACGTGATAGACAATGTTTATCTAAAAATTTATCTACTTTTATCTTCATCTTTCTTTATTTTTTTCCCTATTTTTGATCCATACCAAGCATGATTCTTTCTTCTTCTTTCTTGTTACTGAATTAATTTCTCTTTTCCTTTGGTTAGATTCCACCATTGTACATTAATTTATTCTTGCAGCTTATAATATCATCGGATCATTGATTAGTGCTTTTTATTGATTGAAAATAATTCATGTGATATTGATACCTTCGGAAGCTTATTAAGCAAAGAAGGGCCAACTTTCCCACCTAATATCTAGGGCTACTTAATATATCTTTTCATAGCTTTTATTTAACTCTAATTAGCATGGAATTCACTTCAACCAGTATAAACGTCAAATCTTACCATATGATGGAGATAAATAGGTATGATTTACTCCAAATAGTAACATTTGCTCCAATGATATGATGATCGTGAATTTGTATGCAGAATTAGTTGGTTAAATTTCAATTTTTTTTTATATATAATATGTATCTATCCTTTTCTATATATAATATTTTGATAACTAACAATAATCTCTTGAGAAGGGGAAAAAACTCTTATGATTAATATCTTTGGAAGAAATATAGTTTGCTTCATGCAGTCTAACTAATAATTATTCTTGAATTTTAGCTATATTGTTTTATAAATCATTTAAGAATATAGATTGTAATATAAACGAATATGTTAGTATATTAAATGAATGAAATTATTGTCCTTATAAATTATTTGAAATATATATATTGATTTTACTATTTCTCTAGGTATTTATGTGTCCATAATTTGCTGATATTTCATTGAAGAGGATTGCAACTTATTTTAATCTGTGTTTTATTTCGGTTTAATGTTAATGTTAAGCTTAATTGAAAATATATGAAATTAAAGTAATTTATATAATATTTAGAAAATGACTTATTTTGATTGTGTCCATTTATATAAAAAGAAAAATTTAAAGTAACTTAATCATAACCTATTAGTTATTATTTTGTAATTTGTATACATTGTAAGTTATAACTAATTTAGTCAATGAATTTTTCGATGTACGTACTATATAAGCAATAAAAATCCATTAATTTATAATCTGTATATTTTAATTAATGAAGCGTCCTATTTCCCACATTGATCTTCGATTTCTTATACAAAATGATGAGATGACCCCTTGGTACTCTCAGGATTGTTTTTGCTTCAATTTTTGCCACCAATTATGGCACACCTTTCACCCTAATTGGGTATCAAACAACACATCATCAAGGCTGTCAGAGCCCCTTCAAGACCTAACTTTTCATTATTGATAAATGTCGCAAAAGATGACTAATATATTCAAGTAGTCAATTTTAAAATTGTCCCACTACCTATTTTCTAATATGTAGAGCTTACTTTTCGTTTTTTATGTAATAAATAAAAAATTTGAATTATTTTTTTCAATACTTGGATTGAAAATTTAAATTCGAGACTTAACAGCTCTGATTACCAGATCGGTACCATTAAGTTAAAACTTATTAATAATATATGTAATGCAGCATATGCTTTTTACAAATTTAATCTATAAATAATATATATCATGAATTAAATTTAAACAAGTATAGTTCTGATTCTATTATTTACCTCGGCCTCACATGAAAAATTTTACATTTTTTATTATTTATTTATTTTTTCCCTCGCTTATATTAGCCATAAAATCAAAACATATGTCCATCTCTCCTCTTTGAAAGCCAAGCCAACCACCAAAAAAACAGAAAATCAGCTATTTCCTATCTACCGCCGTAAAGCTTCTAAGTTCTAACATATTAATTGAAACCCTAAACCTAACCCTAACTTATTAGGGTAGGATTTGCTTCTGATATACATATTAGCAGCTAACTTTTTTCCATCTGCAGAATATATATCGGAATCCGAACGTTAATCATCTAATAATTACCATCTAATTTCATGTACGTAATCAATAGGGTTCCATCTGCATATTTCAAGATCATAAGGAGTATATATAAACGTAATAGGGCAAGGGTTTTCTGTGATTTTTAATTCATTATTGAGATTGTGGAGAAGTATGTTAAGTATAGAGATAAATACATAGAGAGATAGAATAAGCAGTGGAAGCAAACTTAATTTAATAAATAATAAATTAAAAATTCTATAAAGACAATTTATGTATAAAAAAATACAAAATTTTGAATACTCATATATGTTTTGGTAGATACAAAAAAGTTTCACATTCATAATGATATAATAATATGAATTTTAAATTATTACAATTATTTTCTTAGAGTATTCCTATTTTCATATATTTGTATATTATTTCATTGTCAAAACTCTCTTTCTCAATATAAATAACTAAACAATCATTCAACAAAATAAAAAAAAATACTAAAAAGTAATTTTTCTCTTTGTATTTTTTAATAACTTACTATGTAAAATATTTAAATCTAAATTTGACTTCTCCAAATGGGAGCAAGATAATATATTTTCTAAGGACTAAAATGGGTATTATATGAAATATTTTAGAGAGTCATGGGAGCAAATGCCTCCATTTCCCTTACCCTAAATCCATCCCTAGATCATACGCAGCTCAGTATTTCATGGTATGAATCTATATATGTACATATGGCTTCATTAATTCTTCTATCTTTGTGAAAGCATATCGGTCTTCTTCTTTTTTACCTAATTCAATTGTAATATACTGATGGTCAAGGAAACATTTCTTTTAGTTTTCTTTATGAATCCATTTTGGGATTGGTAATAAAGGCACGCAGGTCGCACGTGTGAAGCCGTTTTTGTTTATGCTATAGAGGTCAAAAGCTAGTCCATGATAAGGCATATATTCGATCTTCTGGTATTGGTAATAAAGGCACGCAGGTCGCACGAGTGGAGCCGTTTTTGTTTATGTTATAGAGGTCAAAAGCTAGTCGATGATAAGGCATTTCGATCTTTTGGTATCAAGGATGTTGATCAGGTGACTTTCTTCTTTTAATATATTACTTCACTGACAGGAAAAAAAAGAAAAATCTGATTATTCATATCCATCCGATAAAGATAGGGTTCATTTTACTTTATGATCCGTCTCAAATTATAAATTATTTTTCTATTAAAAAAATTTAGTTGATTTGTTTTTTTTTTTGTTATTATACTCTTATTTAATGTCTTGTTATAAATAAATATTCTCTCTATTTCATTTCAAATGTTCATTTTAATATTTTTACGTATGTTAAGAAAATAATTAATTACCATAAGTTTTATAAGATTCTAATTGCAATTTATCTCATTTTAAACAAGAAAGTGTGTGTGATTTAAATAATAACAGTAAAGTGGAAAAATATGCATTAAGTACTGCATTTCTAAAATATTGCAAATAACAAGCCTATAACTCCAGCAGCAGCGAGTTGTACAGCTTCAACATTGCTTTCAATGGGCATGCAACCAACTAAGGAAGCTGGAACTAACACACGTGCTGATCAAAGTAGTAGCCTAGCTGCAAATAAAAGTTATCGAGCTTATCATAGTAGGAGTAGCTTGTTTACTTAGTGTCTTAAGTAGGGAGTACTTTTTTCTGTACTGGATTCCTCTTTTCTCTCCTGAATTTCTGGAAGCAGTCAAGAGCAGTTACTTCGATATTTGTATATAAGTAGCTGAACTACTCTAGCTACTGAACTTTTTAATCCTTTTATTAAATACAATTCAGAGTTTTTTCATTTCTTCTTTTTCAATATGATATCAGAGCGGTTTTTCTTTGATGATTATCTTGTTTGTTTACTAAGAAAATCAATCAGATGGCACTAAGAGTAGAAGAAAATACTTCCATTCCGTGCTATCTTCATGCGAATGAGAATCTTGGTTTGGTTTTAGTCACACCAGCTTTATCAGGCACGAATTATCACTCATGGCATCGACCCATGAAAATGGCATTACTTTCAAAGTACAAGATACAGTTTATCGATGGCTTTATTCCTGTTCCTCAGCAAACTGATCCTACCTACGAAGCGTGGAGGAGATGTAACACAATGGTCCTCTGATAGATCATTCATTCACTTTCTCCCTTTATTGCTCAGTCTGTCATTTGGTTTGACAACGCTATAGACATTTGGCAGGATCTCAAGCATCGTTTTGCTTAAAGAGATGCTTTTAGAGTTGCGGATCTGCAACAAGAATTTCATTCATTGTCACAGGGATAGCTCACAGTGTCAGTTTTTTACTCGACTTAAAACAGTTTGGGATGAGCTAATGAATCTGAGGCCACTTCCAAATTGCTCCTGTAGTCCTACATGTTCATGTGGAGCCTTGACCATTGTAAGGCAGTATTAACAGTCATATTATGTGCTAAGGTTTTTAAAAGCTTTGAATGATGCTTTTGCTACAGTCAGATCACAGATCATGTTAATGGAACCACTTCCATCGATCAATAAGGTCTTCTCACTTGTAGTTCAACATGAACGACAGTTTTCATCTCCATCCAATGGTGAAAATAATGGAACAGGATTGAGTGAGCATACAGTATATGCCAGCATAGGAAGTTATAATGCAGGAAGATGAGTTAATTTTAAAGACAAAGTTTTTGTATCTAGAAGCTTCGAACCTCAGTAGTCTTCTCCATCTATTGCGAAAGCAGTTAACAAACATGGAGCAAGTGCAAAAAGACATTTGTGCACCTTTTGTGGCATGCTTGGCCATATAGAAGACAGATGCTATCGCAAACACAACTTTCCACACCTGGAATGAAGCCAAGATCTAAGGCACAACCATATGCAAATCAAGTAGAAACTGAAGAATCTTTTGCAGCAGCTAGCCCTGGAAGAAACTTCATCACAAATAATAAAGTTATACAAGATTCATCTAATGGTGCTCAACAGTCGGGTGTGCCTCAACTGACTAAGAAGCAATATGAGCAGCTTATTGTAGCTATTCAACAAAGACACCTATCTCAGTCATCAACTGTTGTGCCATCACCACAAAACTCAGTAGCAGCTGTAACTGTTAGGGCCAATAACACTCTTAACTCCTTTTCTTCACATAAATACAGATTCATGTGGTAAAATTTGTTCTCTCTCTTCCTTATCACAAAAACCTTGGATCATTGACACTAGAGCTACAGACCTTATAGTATGTTCAGTGTCATACTTTGTGGACTTTATTCCTATCACAAATTGCAGTATTAAATTGCCTAATAACCGTAGTGTGAAAGTTACTCATGCAGGAACGGTTAAACTTAGTCCCACCCTTACTTTGCATAATGCTTTCTATGTTCCTGAATTCTGTTACAATTTTATCTTTGTGAGCAAATTAACATCTCAAAACAATTGTTGCATGTTGATAACTCACAATCACTATTTTATACATGATTTGCAGACCTTGAAGAGAACCGTTACAACTGATCTTAGTCAGAGCCTCTACACAATGAAACCTCCCGCTTTACTCAATAACACTAGTGTTACTTGTCTAGCAAATAAAAAGCCTGATCATTTTGATCTTTGGTATTATCGTTTAAGGCATGCATCCTGCAAAAGAATTCAACTGTCATAGTCAATAAATCCTGAAGTTCAATGTAAACCACCTAGAGCTTGTGACATTTGTCACTTTGCAAAGCAGAAGAAACTTTCTTTTCCAACTAGTTTTAGTCAATCCTTACATCCTTTTGATCTCGTACATTTTGATATATAGGGACCCACAATTGTTTCTCTAAAAGGATTCAGATACTTTCTTGTTGTTGTAGATAATTTCAGTAGATTTACTTGGATTTTCTTTTTGAAAACCAAAGCTGAAGCTAGAATACAAGTTCAACACTTTTGTGTCTTTGTTAAAACACAATTTAATAAAACTGTGAAGTCTATTCGAACTGATAATGGTCCAGAGTTTAATATGCCTTCCTTTTATCTTGAGCATGGTATTAGTCACCAAACATCTCCCCAACAAAACAGCATTGTAGAGAGAAAATATCAACATATTTTAAATGTTGCTTGAGCTTTAAAATTTCAAGAGTCATTCACCTACCCTTTTTTATCCAGATTTCATTGCAAATTATGTTCATTTGATTAACAGAACACCCACACCTCTCTTACAAAACAAGAGCCCTTATGAACTTTTTCATACCATATTCCTAATCTTTCTCGCCTCAAAGTTTTTGGATGTTTGGCATATGCCAACACCCTTTCTCAGTCCAGAACCAAGTTTGACAAATGAGCTCACAAGTGCATTTTTATTGGGTACCAAAATGGGACTAAAGAATATAAATTGTTGGATTTACACACAAACAGAATTTGTTTTTTCAGTAATATGATTTTTCATGAAGATACTTTTTCATATTCTCCTCCTACTATTAATCATGAACCTTCCTTAGACATAGTTTTACCAATCCCTTTGACCATGCAACTTCTTCATCTGATTTTTCTACCACAACTCCTTTTAGTACCATTGATATTTCAGCTGATATCCCTTTACTCGTTTCTGTCTCATCTTCTCCCACTTTAAGACAATATGCTAGGCCTCAACATCCACCAAATTATTTGCAGGACTATCATTGTGGACTGCTTAACACTATTCGTCAGACTCTTTCCAACTCCAAGGTATACTTCATCACCTTTCCGTTGTTCTTAATTATGATTCCCTTAGTCCTTCTTATAAACACTACTCTCTTTCAATTACTATTCCCACTGAGCCCAAATCTTATAATCAAGTTGTCAAGTACCCTGACTAGCTGCAAGCCATGAATACTGAAATTAAAGCTTTGGAGGATAATTGCACTTGGGATATTGTCTCACTTCCATCTGGCAAGGTACCTATCGGTTGCAAGTGGGTATACCGAATTAAACATAAAGCCAGATTAGTGGCTAAAGGCTTCACTCAACAGCCAGGCATCGATTATGTTGACACATTTTCTCCAGTGGCCAAGATTACAACCATCCGGGCCTTACTAACTGTTGCTGCCATCAAGAATTGGCATTTAGAGCAACTTGACATTAATAACGCCTTCTTGCATGGCGATTTGCATGAAGAAGTGTACATGTGGTTGCCTCCTGGTTTTACTACTACAACTCCCAATTCTTTTTATCGATCCAGCCGACAATGGCATTCCAAATTGTCTGATGTCTTACTCCAGTAGGGCTTTCATTAAGCAGCAGCGGATAGTTCCTTTTTTCTTAAAGGTACTGCTACTTCTTTTATTGCCCTTTTAGTATACGTGGATGATGTGATTTTGGCTACTGACGCCACCACTGAAATTCAAGTTGTTAAAGACTATTTGCACTTTAATTTTAAGATCAAAGATCTTGGTAAACTCAGATATTTTCTTGGCTTTGAAGTTGCTAAAAGTTCCTCTGGGATTAGGCATCTGTCAACGAAAATATTGTTTAGAGTTACTCCATGATACTGGTTTCATTGGATCCAAGCCTGCCAAAACTCCAATGGCATGGAGGAAATATACTTGCTCACTTTCAGCTTCTCCCCTTTTGTCAAACATTACCGCAGGCTTATGGGAAAATTGTTATATCTGACACACACTAGGCCAGACCTAGTTTATGTAGTCTAATACCTCAGTCAGTTTCTTGATCACCCTACAAAAGCTCATCTCATTGCTATTCATCGTGTTCTGAGATATTTGAAAGGCTTACCTGGTTAAGGGCTTTTCTTTCCCTCTACTGGACAACTAAAGATTAAAGCCTTATTTGATTCTGATTGGGCCACTTGCCCTCTCACAAGAAAATCAATCATCGGTTACTGTGTTTTTCTCGGTTCTTCTTTAATTTCCTGAAAAAGCAAAAAACAATCCACTATTTCTAAGTCCTCTGCTGAGGCAGAATACAGAGCCATGACCTCTACCACATATGAACTTCAATGGCTCCTTTATTTGCTCAATAATCTCAGAATACCTCATGCCAAGCGTGCTATTCTCTACTGTGACAACCAGTCAGCAATGCACATTACCCGCAATCCTGTTTTCCGTGAGAGAACATAATACATCGAACTTGACTGTCATGTAGTTCGTGAAAAGATTAAAGCTGGTTGTTTGCATCTTATCTCTGTCTCCTCTAAGGATCAATTGGCAGACTTCTTCACCAAAAGGCATTCTTTTGCTGATTTTGCTAAGTTTTTGTCCAAGCTAGGTGTTACCAATTTATTCACCCCTAGCTTGCGGGGGGTAACAAGCTTATAACTCGCAGCAGCGAGTTGTACAATTTCAACATTGCTTTCAATGGGCATGCATCCAACTAAGCGAGTTGGAACTAACACGCGTGCTGATCAAAGTAGCAGCCTAGCTACAAATAAAAGTTATCGAGCTTATCATAGTAGGAGTAGCTTGTTTACTTAGTGTCTTAAGTAAGAAGGTAGTAGAGTAATTATTGTACTTTTTTTTGCACTGGATTCGTCTTTTCTCTCCTGAATTTCCGGAAGCAGTTAAGAGCAGTAACTTTGATCTTTGTATTTAAGTAGCTCAGCTACTGTACTTTTTAATCCTTTTATTAAATACAATTCAGAGTTTTTTTCATTTCTTCTTTTTCAATAGAAAACTTGAAATCAAATAAAAAAACCTCAAAATTAACATTTGAATTGAAAAGAAAGGATGAATTATCTTTCTTTTTTTTGGTTCAATAGGAAGCTCAGTGGGTCATGCACTAGGAATAATCATTCCCTTACACACTATAAAGGTCTTAAAATTTGGTGGATGGTGGCGATGAGTTCTCTTTCTCATAAATGAGATTAATTAAATGATATCTTTTGATTGACAGATATGAATTATCCTTTTAAAGTAATTTAATATACCCCTAATTAATGGGGCAATATATTAAAAAATATGTTTGATTTCATCTATATCAATTAAATTTTTTTTTAATACGTGTGAATGTGGTTTTAATATGCATAACTTTATTGAAGAAATGCAATAAACTATCTTTATTTTCTATGATTTTTGCTTATGACCCCACCCTTATTGATAATGTGGATTTTTCATGGAGGTGCAATACTATGAAAATTCATTTATGAATTTTTTTAATCAAAGGTGCATATATATATATATATATATATATATATATATATATATATATATATATATATGCGCGCGCGAGATACGATTTTTCATTTAATATGAAGCAGTGAGGTTGACTTTAGTTATATATAATTCCAGTGTCATTCAACTTTCAATATATGATCATTAATTAAATTTCAATTTTTTTACATTCAATATCTTTTCATATATTTCTACTAGAAACTCACCCAAAACTTGAATGTATTTTTTAATTTAAGACTAATGTTAACAAAAGAAATTTCTAGAGTTATTCGTCTTGCTCTTACTTATCATGACAGAAAAGAATTATCAGTTGTTGTCAGGATAGCTCTTTTGGATACCAAATTTCTGAAGTATCAACATGTTGTAATTGATACAATTCAGACCATTCTTAATGCAGGAACTGTCTTTTGTACTTTTTATCCTAACTTTAACATGAGGCTTCAGGATCCACATACTTTCAATACTTTGAAGGTATAAGTTCAAATCACTGGAGTAAAGAACATAACTACTACAAATATAGCTACTCTTCACTATTAGATGATTTATAGAGTATATAACCATACAATGGATCTTTGCATTCCAGTTTCAGCAGATGCTTTGAGCATTACAGTGGATTCTACTCAGGTTCCAAAAGTGGTACAGATTCCAAAACAGTTAAACAAGGAAGATCTTCTTCAAATCTTTCCTCAGTTTTGATTAACAAACTATGAACTTTTTCACAAAAGAAGTCAGCCGGTGAGTTCAACAAAACCGTTTTTCATAAAGCACAAAGATGGCAAGGTTGAGACTCAGTTTTTCTCCCCTTATGAGAATAAATCTTAAGCTAGTACACCAGTAGAGTTTTCTACACAGTTTATGATGCAGCCTATTTCCTCTCATGAGGAAATTCCTATTCTTGCTTTCTCAAGCTCAGCACAGTCTATTTATCAGTCTCATAATGGAAATTACAATTACTGACATATGTGATTGTGATGATTGTTATGCGATTGCATGACAGAAGAAAATGAAGATTGGAATATAAAGGCCAGAAAATCTAAAAAGAAAACAAAGTGCTTAGAGAAACAATTATTTGAGAAATAAGAAGATGGAGATCCTTCTGTTGGTCTGTTGGGACAACCATCAAGTAAATATGATTATGTGGTTTCTTATTCCCCACCTCCTCACTATAAAAATCTCTTGCGACCCTCACCACCTACATGAGATGATCACCATGATCCCTTGCCACCAAAACCACCAGAAAAACCAAAACCTTTACCGTGTTATAAGCTTTTTTCAAAACCTAAAACTACTACACCTGAACCAATACCTATGATTGCTATGTATCAACCACCTTCTTCTCCAACTGCTTATGATACTGAATTTTCCCCTACACCTAAAGGAGCATCCAAGTCTATTTCTGCAGCAAAAACATTGTTGAATTGGCAAACTCAGAATGCACAAGTTCAGAATAAGGTGCTATAGAGAATTGAGACTAAAGTTGATAAGGTTACGAATAAGGTCTCTGTTATAGATAATTGACAGATAGCACAGTATGAAGCATTGTATAAACTGTTGACAGTTTGAACGGCAGCAGGTAGAATTTAAAAGTGAATTGATGAACATGATTTCTACTATGATGTATGATTCAACATTTGATGCAAAGACAGTAAAATTATAGAAGCTTGAAAGAGAGATTGCTCATTAAAGCAAGATCTCAAGTAAGATTATCTCAGGTCTCCTTCACTCTTACATCCTCTGGGTTTGTTCACCTTTATGCATCTTCCTATTTCACAACAGCCACTATACACACCACCACCTGTTCACCAACCTTCACAGGCAGAGAATTTGAAAGATTTGGTCTTGCATCAGAACTATTCCATAAACAATTCATGGAATAGCTCAATTTAGGCTTAAAACCTATTCCTAAATCAAAGCCTAATACTATTCCAACCAAATCCAATATTGTTCTAGCCCAGACACCTATTGTTATAAGGCCTGAAACACCTCATACTGTTACTTCTAAACCAGATCAGTCAATCCATATTTCCTAAACAATCTCCCAGTCTCAGAAACAAAAAAGAAATAGCTCATTCTCACATGGCCCAACAACCCAAGCCTACAAATACTATCACAACCTTCTTAGAAAACACAAGCTCTCTAAACCCTACCTCACCTTGAAAGCCCATCTCCAGAAATACCTTATCTTTCTTCTGAACTCTCAGATAATGAGTTTGACCCAAAGTATTTTCCTCCAACTCAGTTTATGGCAGACCCAGCCACTTCACAGCAGAGTGGTACAACTCACCAATAACCTGCTTACCATATAAAAGAACTTGAAGAGAAAATGGAGACAAATGTTATGAAGCATTGTATAAACTGTTGACAGCTTGAATGGCAGCAGGTAAAATTTAAAAGTGAATTGATGAACATGATTTCTACTATGATGTATGATTCAACATTTGATGCAAAGACAGTAAAATTACAGAAGCTTGAAATAGAGATTACTCATTAAAGCAAGATCTCAAGCAAGATTATCTCAGGTCTCCTTCACTCTCACATCCTCTGAGTTTGTTCACCTTTCTGCATCTTTCTATTTCACAACAGCCACTATACACACCACCACCTGTTCACCAACCTTCACAGGCAGAATTGGAAAGATTTGGTCTTGCATCAGAACTATTCCATAAACAATTCATGGAATAGCTCAATTTAGGCTTAAAACCTATTCCTAAATCAAAACCTAATACTATTCCAACCAAATCCAGTATTGTTCTAGTCCAGACACCTATTGTTATAAAGCCTGAAACACCTCCTACTGTTACTTCTAAACCAGATCAGTCAATCCATGTTTCCTAAACAATCTCCCAGTCTCAGAAACAAAAAAGAAATAGCTCATTCTCACATGGCCCAATAACCCAAGCCTACAAATACTATCACAACCTTCTTAGAAAAACAAGCTCTCTAAACCCTACCTCACCTTGAAAGCCCATCTCCAGAAATACCTTATCTTTCTTCTGAACTCTCAAATAATGAGTTTGACCCAAAGCATTTTCCTCCAACTCAGTTTATGGCAGACCCAGCCACTTCACAGCAGAGTGGTACAACTCACCAATAACCTGCTTACCATATAAAAGAACCTGCAGAGAAAATGGAGACAAATGTTCCAGGAGCTAGTCCTCAAGTGCCACATGTGCCACATAATGGCCCTTGGTTCACTTTTGATGATATTCCACCTCATAAATGGAGAGTTAGGATCCAAGAATTTTATGATTGGATTGAAATTCAACAAAGACACCTTAATTCCATATTTCCAACAATAATCTTCGAATTCACTTCCAGATTTACAGGAGCATTAAGAGATTGGTTTGTTAGACTTTCAGAAGCATCAATGTTAAGATTTTATCATGTCCAGTCAATTGCAGAAATACTCACAAATCTTCATCAAGAATTTGTTGGTAGTACAACATAGTATGATGACATGGCCAGGGATGAATATTTCAAGATGAAATGTTGTTCTCTTCTAAGAAAGGATCTTGATAGACATTATCAACGGATGAAAAAGATATTATATTTACTTGGTGGAGCTAATGATGCAAACTTGAAGAAAGCATTTCTGATGTCTTTTCCAGAAAGCATTTCCAATCATATTCAATTTTAACTTCGTGAGAAGAATATTGATTTAAATTCTCTCAGCCTTGGAGAGATTTACCAGAGAATCTTATTATCAATTGATAAGATTTGTGCACAGCAGAAGATGGTCAGATAATTGATGACTTTTGATCATGACTCTTCATGGAAGATGGCATGTAAAATGCTAAATTTGCAAATCAAATGTAAGGACAAGAAGTATATGTGTCCTCCTAGAAAGTCAAAAAGTTATCATAAATGGAGACCTCCAGATGATTACAAGTCAAAAAGGCACAGAAGGAAGAAATTCAAGTTCTTTAAAAGAAGAAAGTATAGATTCAAGAAAAGAGAAATGTTATCTCTGTGGTAAAAAGGGCCATTTTGCAAAAAATTGCCCTAACAAGCCAAAGAAAGCAGCAAAGATTATTCAGAAGATTCATCAAGTTTCCCAAGTGGACCTAGAATATGCTAATATAGAATCATTATTCTCTCTGGATGATGAATCAGATTCAAGAGCATTGTTTGCAGCTGAATTATCAGACTTTGAATTAGAAACAGATGAAAAACTACCTTCTCAAAACTCGATCTTCCCAGACCATTACATTCCACTTACCTATACCATTACCCTTTTTCCTATCATTCTAGAAGCAAATCCTTCAACAGATTTAACCCTATCCACTTTGCCAACTGTTTGTTCTACCCAAACATTACACTATATTCCATTGGTCCCAATTACAATCTTTCCCTATAAATATGCCAAACCTATAAAAATCATTACACACATAGATACTGGTCTCACAGGTCTATGATGAATCCTTTCATTCTCCCAGATAGATACTAGACTCAACATGATCAACATTTTCAAGCAGCTGATGGAAAAATCTTTACCACAACCTTGAAAACCAGAAACCCTATCAAATTGCAAATCTTCCCTAAACTTACCATATGGACACAAGTTCTTGGATCAAAATTTCCAAACAAGGATTTGGTCTTAGGATTTGACCTTTATTTCATATTGAATAAATTGTCCATTTTACCCACAGGTTTGCAGTATAAAAACCAGTTGCTACCTTTCACTACCATACCTTCCCTGTTTGTTTTGCAACCTTCCCTACAATTTCCTTCATTATCCCCATAATTGGTACAAGAGCTTCAAAATTCCTGTTGTGCTCTTTCTCACACAGAATTTGCATAGAAACACCATTCCCGCTTTGGACTAGATCAAAATTCTTTATCACTGTCCCATTCAAGAATTTAGAAGATTTCAATCCAACAAAGGCTTCTCACCCGGGATGTCTCCAGCAAATATGAAGCTTGCAATTCAAGAATGTTCTCAGTTATTAGCAGAATGTCTTATTCAGTTTACAAAGCCAAATTGGGCATATCAGACATTTTATGTCAATAAAAGATCAGAATAAGTTAGAGGAAAAAAGAGACTTGTTATTGATTACAAGCCATTAAATCAATTCCTGAAAGATGACAAGTATGCAGTGTCGAGGATAGATTCAATGTTCCCTTTTAAGGCTTCAGCTAAAATATTTTCAAAGTTTGATCTAAAGGCAGGATTCTGGCAGTTAGGCATTGTTCCTAAAGACGGATACAAGACAACATTATGTATTCCTAATCACTACTATGAGTGGACTGTGATGTCATTTGGACTCAAAGTGGCACCTTCATTGTTTCAAAAGGTCATGATCCAGATCTATGAACTACTATTGCATACAACCTTGATCTATATTGATGATATTTTGTTATTCAGCCCATATATCAACTCTCATTGCGAGACGATCAAAAAGTTCATGGAATTAACAAAGGCCCATGGAGTGATGTTTAGCCCAACAAAGATATAGCTAGCCCAGACGACCATTGATTTTCTAGGAATGCAATTTTAAAATGGAACTTACAGGCCTCAACCCTATTTGGCCCAAGAACTGTTGAAATTCTCATATGAAAATTTAACAGTCAAGCAAATTCAACAGATTCTCGGGATAGCCAATTATATCCGACAATTCATTTTAGGATACAGTAAGCTGGTAAAGCCATTATATCAACTTTTAAAAAATAACCCCCACCATGGCCGACCATTCACACTAAATCAATTCAAGAGATCAAATCAGTCACTCAAAGTTTGCCCCATTTGCAGATTCCTTCTACAGGAAAAATATTGTTGCAGACAGTTGTGTCAAATGAACATTGGGAAGTAGTACTCTTTGAGATCAATGGAGATAAGAAAGAAGTGTGTGGATATGCAAGTAGTCATTTTAAAGATAGTGAGCTTCACTATCACTCAACATTCAAGGAGATCTTAGCTGTTAAATATGGAATAAAAAAGTTTGAATTCCATCTGATTGGTCATCACTTTACAGTTGTCATGGATTACTCGTCTTTTCCACACATGCTAGATTTCAGACAAAAAACTATTCCACATCCACAACTGCTGAGATGGAATGAGTGGTTCAGCAGGTACAATTTTGAAGTTCAGCATATAAAATATTATAAGAATCTCATCCCTATTTTTATATCCCGACCTTCACCTTCACATATTGATCTTATCTCATCATCATTAGAGATATCTGTCATCCTTATGGCTTCCAGTTCCCAATCAAGCACTCCAGTCCTTAGTTTTTCGGACTCCCCACCAAATTGTCCGAAAGGTCCACATCTCAAGCAGATCAGAAGTTTTGCTCAAAATATGTTATTCACCTATATGATGTTGTTCCAGGATAAGTTAGGACTTTCAAGGAATATTATCTATTGCCCTGCGGAATATCCCTGGGTAATTGTTTATAGGCTCTCCATAAAGTTTATGCTTCTTGAACAGTTATGGTATTTATGATGTCAATCGACATTATATTATCATGCAGTTCAGATTTTCCTGATTGATTTTCTCCCATTCATATGCAACAGAGAGAATCTACAATCTCCATAGTTAAGTTCTTGACATGGTTTCAGTCATTAAGCTACTGAAATAAATTATTTGCTAAACTAATAGCAGATAATTCAACTCCAAGAGTTCCGGAAAATATTATTGGAATTTTCATGTTCCATTGTGCTTATACACATTAGGGTTGTACACGGATCCTGAATCTTCCCGAGCTGGACCGAAAAACCAAAAAAAAAAATCTAGAACCGAATTGTATTGTTGACTTTTTGACTATAACCGAACTGTATTGTACCGTTGACTATCATTTTTGACGGATCTGAATCTTTTAGTGATATCTGGACCGAGAACCGTACTGAATTGTACCGAATTGTTTTATAACTGAACTGTACTGAAAAAACTGATATTTAAATATTTATAATTTTACTATATATAATAATTTGTAAAAATGAAATAATTTATATATCATTATACAAATATAATCTAACTTAAACTTTTAATTAAATATACTTTAATCCATAAAATTAAATTATAATAAAATTTATATAACATTTATAATAGTAAGGAATTCAAATAATTGAAAATTTTAAATGCAAAAATTTTTGTGATGATTGTGTAGAAAATTAAATCCATAACGTTCATATAAGCTTAAGATAAATTCATCATCAATATAATCAACTATTTTTGTTATTAATATATAAATAAAAAATTTATTTATAATATATTTCTAATTTCATTTTTTACTGTAAATTTTTTATCACTAATTATATTTTTTAGCATTTATAATTTATTTTAATTGAATTATATAATAAATCTACATTATATTAATTATTTGATAAATTAATTTAAGTGAATCAATTATAAAGTAACTTAATTTATAATAAATGTACTATAATTATATGAGAAATCAATATAAATTATAATTTTTTCTAATTATATTATATGATATTTTGTCAAAATAATTATATTATTTTAATTTTAAATACTAATATATATTATATTATTAAATAAAAAATATATATTTGATATATTTAATAAATTTATATGTTTATATACTTTATAATTAGTGAAAACATTATAGTTATATAATATATATATATATATATATATATATATATATATATATATATATATATATATATAGTCATAAACTTACATACTTTATAATTATATACTTATAGTTATATATTTATTTTTATACTTATGAGTTTATATATTTAATAATTTAAAATTTTAAATAATATTATATGCATACTAAGCTGTATGCAATAGCCAATTGATTTTTTTCTCCATTATTCCAGATGAGGGAATCATAAGAAAGTCATTAACTCTAGTTATTGTTCATGTATGATCTATACTAGATTTAACCAACTGTCCATTTTACCTCATTTACATTCTTGATAATTAATCTTTGTCCCAGTATAATTTTTTAATATCATATTTCAATTCTTTTTTCTATTATTTAGAAAAAGTAAATCACTTGTTATATGATTTTTTTATCAAAATAATTATATTATATTATATTAAGTTTTTATACAAGTATAAATTATATTAATAAATAAAACATATATATAATTAATTATACACTTAATAAACTTATATATTTATATACTTTTATAATTAATGTGCACACACACACACACTATATATATATATATTAAAATTAAATCATCACAAACATATAAACTTATAATTTATATTATATACTTCTAGTTATATACTTATACTTATAATTCTATTTTTATATACCTAATAATTTAAATTTTAAATATTATTATATATATTATATTATATTTTTTAATCAAAACAATTATATTATATTAAACTTACATACTAAATAATATATATAATTGATATACTTAATAAGTTTATATCATTTATAATTAGTAAAGATATTATAATTATATATATAGTTTAAAATTAAATAGTCATAAATATAACTGATCATATATTTAATAAACTTATATATTTTATATATTTTTATAATTAATGTGCACACTATAATATATATATATATATATATATATAATCACAAACATACATACTTTTACTATATAATTATATATCTATACTTTTGAATTTATATATCTAATAATTTAAAATTTAAATATTATTATATGCATAGCTTATTATATATATTATATTTTTTTTTTTATCAAAACAATTATATTATATTAAACTTATATAGTAATCTAAATTATATTAATAAATAATATATATAATTGATATGATAACACTCCTTATCTACCGTATACACTATCGTATACGATCAAATAAAAAATAGTACAAGATATATTTGTTTAAAATAATATATTATTAAAACTTATATATATATATATATATATATATATAGATGAATAGAACTTAATAAAATAATATATTAATTTGACAAAATAAGATAAAATTTTGTTCTCTCACCATTCTTATATTATGGTTTTAATTTATATGTTTATGCAAATAACTTTTATATATATATATATATATATATATATATATATATATATATATATATATATATATATATATATATATATATTAAAATACATCAAGTGAAATATATAAAATACATATATAGCAAACACTGATCTTTATGGGGGTGACTGTTACTGCTGCTTGCCTTTATAGGTGAGATTTATTGATACTAGCAACGAATTTTATATACACATCTCTCGTTGTTTAACTCTATTAAAAGTTACATAAGAGAAAACAAACTTCTATACTCAGTATAAAACTAAGTGGTGCAAAAACTTATAATAAAAGTCACTTTAAATGAAAATATACTCTAAATCAACAAAATTCTGAAAAAAAAATTTCATGTATCAACACTATTAATAAATTATTTACTTATACATAAAAGTGTATATATATATATATATATATATATATATATATATATATATATATATATATATATATATATATATTATTAAATAAAATTTACCAAAATCAAAATTATTGGTATGTAATAAATGCAATAAAAATTTTAATCATTCATTAAAATAAAAACTTTATCCAACTCATATATTAATATACCATAGACCTACCTCTAGGAAAACAAAAGATACTGTCAAATAACGGAAATCTTAATATCTAAGATAACCACAAGATCATAGTTAAAAATAATCATATAATCCAAAATAATATTATTTGATTCAAGATAACCATATGACTAATTTCGATTCAAAATAACCAAATGATCGATAATTAAATAATATATATGGTCCAAAATAACCACATGAGTCATATAATATCTCTCATGACTAATATATCCACAGGGCATAGAATTTCTACTCTATTAGTATGTCAATAATTATCTAACTTATTGTCTAGATTAATATATGAGTTTATCGACATACATAAAATATTCAAACATTTATATTACAAAATTTTTATAGATATAATCGTTATCAATTTCTCATATAATTATTTAATAGCATAAAAATTTACCACATGAAAAAAATAAATTTATTTTATTAAAATTTCATATCAACGTATTTATTTCATACCAATACAATTTCTTTACCAAAACATTTTAGTTTTATCATAAAATATATTTCCACAAACTTCCTAAAAATTTAATATTCTCATAAATATTATATATAAATATTTTTCTAAAATATAAATCAATTTCATATCAAAAAGCATATAAAAATTAATTTAAATTGCAAAAGACTTATATTATAAGTTAATACATATATCTTTATGGTAACTTACCGAAGACTGTCGGCTCATTTCCTTTTCCAACTCCCGGTGCCTACTTTGATAGTGCACCTGAATAACCATTAAATTTTTAATTGGTTACCGAGCCAATACAAATTACTAAATTTAAATGAAAATTAAACTACTTATTTAATTTTTTCAACTCTCATATTTACGGATATTTTTCTACGGATCTTATTTCATGTTATACACTACTAACGCGAAATTTCCAAATTAATTAAAATTTTTTCTTCTCTTTTAATTTTTTTTCAATATATTTACTTTTTCCTTCATATTTTTATTTTCTATTTTTTCCTACAAAAATCTATTTCGAACTCAAAATTTTTCTATTAATTCAATAAATGGTCTAAAAATATGACCCATTATTTTTCATTTTTCATCACCAATTTCATCAAAATTACATTCAATAATTCTCAATAAAATTTTCAATAATTATGCCAAAAATCCAAAAATTCACTAAAATTTCTATTAAAATTTTCTCCCATTCCAAAAATTAATTTCCATATATCTCCATTATCATCAGTTTAAGGCACAAATCATGCAAAATATTTTTTTCAAAAATTTGGCTATAATTATGGAAAATTCCCAATAATTCCATAAAAATTCCTAAAAATTATTCTCATTAATTTTCCATCATATCCATCATCCTCAAATATCATTCTACTTATTTTCTGTTTTTATCTACTTGATCGTTTATTATGAGAATTTTTATGTGATGATTGTGGAATTTTTATAATACTATTAAATACCAATTTTAAATTTTATGCACTTTTTATTTAGTTCAAAATATCTGAATACTGGATTGTTTTATACTGTATTATTTAGTACCGAAAGAACCGAAAAACTGTACTGAATTGTTCCGAATTTTTAAAATAATACAATACGGAGATTTTTTTATTTTTAATACAATACAAAATTTAGATTTATAAATATTCGAATTTTCAAGACAATATCAGAGATTTTTCAATTTCCGAATTGGACCGGACCGTGTACACCCCTAATACACACATTGCAGGAACTACTACAGTTGTGGCTCTTGGGAGTACTCGGTTATGGAAAACAATTTGTCGTAAAAATCCTATGTGCTTGGAGGAAGTAAAATCAACACTTCATTTGGAATTAAGAAGGAGGCACAATTACTATCATTTGCCTCCAACGAGTTTTACTTCTCTTAGACCAGATCCCTATAAGAGGATTAAAATGATTCCATGGCCTCCTACACTCAAGCCTAAACTCAGACAAGAAGATGAGGATCCAATCATTGATCAGGATTCACAGGAGGAAGATATTTTCAAACCCAATCTTGCAGAGGTAACTATTACAAGACCAATGGAAGAACCAAGCCCAAGCCCAAGTCTTAGCCCAGGATCAAGTTTTAGACTCAGAAGTGAGGTCCCAGTATTTCCAAATCTCAATTATAATCAGGAACTACCTTTTGCACAGTTTGATCCGCCACCTAAAAGTTTTAGAGTCGGATGATCTTGATGATTGGCCCCAGAAAGATCTGAAGCCCACACATGAAGACTTTAATCTTTCAACATTGCATGAACCAATCAAAAAATAGTAAAATGTTTGCCACTAAGTTTGTCGCTATGCTATGCTTTTGTAAAAGTTGTAATAATTCAGCTGATATGATACCAGCTGGTAGTGTGGTTTGCTTTTTACTTTTACTTTAAGTTTTTGTCAAGATAATTCTATTACTGTTTAGGAATCTTATCTTTTAATGATGTAAGCAGTGACGAATGTGTCAACTGCCTTAGTATTATATAAACCTCTTTGATAGATAAAGAGGGGAATCGAGTCTAGAGCCTTGTAATCTCCTTTATGTGAAATAAAAAAACATGTTTGCTTAAACTTTTCTCTTTTCCTCTTATCCTTAAATTAAGTCATACTAAAAAGTCTACAATCGTATAGTAATCACTGATTTGAGAGTTATGTTTGAGAATGCTTGAATTGAATATCAAAACAGGACAGACTCATCACTGGCCAAGAGAGCCTTCAGAGTTAGTCATAAATTGATCTTTGATTCTTGTTTTCTCTCATAGTTCTCATAATCAGTAGTAATCCTTATAGAGTTTATCGGATGGAAACTGGAACTGCTAGGCCTGTAACGTCACACCTCTTATACATTTAAGTATAACCTATCCCTGTATCAAATAGTCACATACTGCATACTGAAAAGGCAAAATACCCTGTTAACAATAGTAGTAAAATTTTTTTTTCATATCATATCCTGTAAAATTAACTAATGACTTTACAAGTCTTATATCCTGTAAAATTACTAAACGACTTTTCAAGTCAACATTAAAACCACAATACGATATATCACATATATCAAAATATAAACTTTACACATAAGTATTTCCGAGTTGATTTCATTTATACATATTTAGACTCATTCCAAAATGACTATACATATTCAAGCATATAAGTCCAAAATACAGATGACATGTTTTTATGCTTGTGTGGAATGCAAGGAGAGAGAGTGATGAGGCTCGGCCAATGACCTGTGCTCCATGTCTTCTACACACTACTCAAAATGAGCTATCACTTTTCTTTACCTGAAAAATGACGCAAATTGATGAGTTGCGGCTCAGTGAGAATAATCATCCAATGAGCTCTAAAGTACCAAACAACTCATAGTCATAAATCACAATTCCAATATATACCATGTATTCCATTCCATTCATCAGTCAATTACATATAAATATAGATAAAATCAAGTACTCAATAATTGTTATTTACTTATGCTTTGCTTGTACATTTTATTTTGTTGTGACCAGATTAAACGAACATTGCCCCGGGTTTCCATGTGAACATTTGCATTTGCATTTGCTAGCTAGCTTGATCATTTGTTTCATTTGCACATTTGTTGGGCCATAGGCCTCTTCTTTTGCTTTGCACATTTGTTGGGCCATAGGCCTCTTCTTTTGCTTTGCAATGTCGATTAACTAGTCACAACGCCTTTTTAGCCCATATGCATATGCACTTGTATTTAAGCATTCATCAACCATTGCATCTTTATCATATACAACATACATATATTCCCTATATACATCATATGTCAAGCATACACCTTGTATATACTATACATGTACCATGTATATATATCACATTTGTCAAATATATACCTCAAATATACCACAAGTATACTATTTATATGTACCACAATATCACAAATTATCCATCATTACATTATCAAGGACCAATCATGACAATCACATGAATCACATAGCAAACAACATTCATTTGCACTAAAGAATTCAATCGATAATTAGACTCACCGTTCTCCTTTGATTCCGACCCCTAACTTATTGTCTATCTGCTCCTTGTGGGTCTCCAATATGTTGCGAGCCTAATATGAAAACATAATCGATTAACTCATAATTAGAGATACTTAATGTGGCTTAAACAAATTAATATGCATAATGCATATACATAGCTAGGCTTTTTCCTATGGGGCAGTGTGACCTTATGGGACTGTTAAGCCTATAACTTTTCCTATAGTTGACAAATTAATCTGATTCTTGTTCCTAATTCAAAATAACACATAATCATGAAACATATTAAAATATCAGACCAATTGGATCATTGTACAATTTTTGGTGGAATTTCTAAGAGTGTTCTGTTTCCTGCCCTGTTTCTGCCCTTTGGCAGTTTCAGGGTACCAATTTGGGTAGTCCATATCTTACAATCTGTAAATCAGATTATAATGAAACTTGGCAGAAACTTATATGGGTTCAAATGGAACATTTTTCATGTTCACAACTTTTACCAATTATGCCTCTAACGTCTTCAAATTATAAGCAACATTTCACTGGTCCAGAACAGAATTGGCTTCCGGACCAGTATGACTTCTAAAGGCCATAACTTACTCTATACATAACATTTTAAGCTGAAATTAGTACCAAAATTTAGCTAAGACATATAACTATAACTTTCATGTTTTGATAAGTTACAGAATCTAGCTCTAAGGATCTCAAATTAGACAAAACAAGTTTCTGGAACTGCCCAGGGCACTCAATAGGCAGTTCAAACCATGGAACAGTCATGGTTCCATTTACCATAACTCACAATTTACAAGACATATGAACCTGAAATTTGGTATACAGATACATAACATATATATCTACAACTTTTATGTTTTGAGATACTTCAAATAATGGCTTTAACATATTCGAAATCAAGTAACACAGTAGCTAACTTGGTTAGGGTTTACACCCTGACCAGTTTCAGTACGAAGAGCATATCTAATTCTATAAACCAAATCACGAAACACCGTTTACATATTCATAAATATAAGACATAAAGGAACAACTTTTGTGTTTTATACTTGTCCAGAATCAATTTAGATGTGCATCAAAATCGGGTTGCAAAACAGTGCCTATTAATGAACCTAAGCAACTCAAATCAAACCTAAAGCAATAAGAATTGATTACTTACCAAGGACGAACTTGCAAGGGATCAATTTGGTGCAAAAACTAGGTAAAACAAGGAAGATTTGAAGTCTGAAATGGAGGAAAATGAAGGAGAAGTCGGGGCTGAAGTGAGGAGGCAGAAATGGGAAAGATGAAGATAAAGGCAGATTTATGTTTTTGTCTTTTTATCATTTTCTCATCTCATTTCTCATCTCATTTCTCATTTCTCTTCTCTTTTCTCTTCTCTTCTCTTATATTTCTCTTTTGTTTCATTTTCATTTTATTTTATCTATATTATTATTATTATTTACATATATATATAATTCGACTAATCTACACAATAATACCGCTTAATCTTTTGGCCCGGTTTAACTAAATTAACAATGCAAAATGTTTACTAATCTTAATCTAATCATTTTGCTTACATTAATTTGGTCACTTATTCAATTCATTTCTAATACTTCATAATCCTCATATAGGTTATAAGTACACATGTGCTACTCGATACAAGTGTCAAATGCTAGGACACGTAGCTAGTGCGTGTGATAAACTTGTTCCTACGAAAATACGTATGGAATGCATTTGTTCAATTGAATTGTATGCAAGATGCTTATGTTCAATGAAATGCATGTGGGGGAAGGTCAAGGATGTTACAATTCTCCCCTCCTTTTAAAATTTCGTCCTCGAAATTAATACCTGAAAACAGTTGTGGATATTGCTTTTTCATATTTTCTTCTGTTTCCCATGTTGCCTCTTCTTGTAAATGGTTACGCCATAATTCCTTAACCAAAGGTATTTCTCGATTTCTTAGTTGTTTAGTCTTGTATCCAATGATTTTCACTGGTTCCTCAACATAACTCATGTTCTCTGCAATCTCAATGGCTTGATCTTTAAGTACATGTGTAGGATCTGACCTGTATCTTCTAAGCATGCTCACATGAAACACATTATGTATCTGAGCCATCTCTGGTGGTAACGCCAATCTATATGCCAGTGGACCAATCTTCTCAAGAATTTCATATGGCCCTATGTATCTTGGGCTCAATTTACCCTTCTGGCCAAATCGAATTATCCCTTTCCATGGAGATACACGAAGAAATACCTTCTCACCCAACTCGTATTTCATCTCCCTTCTATGTTGTTCAACATAACTTTTCTGCCTATCCTGTGCTGCCTTTAGCTTGTTCTTGACAACCTTGATCTTATCCACTGTGTCTTGCACTAGCTCTGGCCCTTCTAATGCACGTGCTCCTTCTTCATCCCAAATGATAGGGCTTCTACACTTTCTGCCATACAATGCTTCATATGGTGCCATCTGGATACTGCTATGATACTGGTTGTTGTAAGCAAATTCAATCAATGTTATATATTCATCCCAAGCACCTCTGAATTCCATAGAACATGCCCTAAGCATTTCTTCCAATGTCTGTATAGTCCTTTCTGATTGTCCGTCAGTCTGTGGGTGGAATGCAGTGCTAAAGTTCAATTTTGTTCCCAATGCATTCTGTAAACTCACCCAAAAACGTGAAGTAAACCGTGGATCTCTATCAGACACAATGGATACTGGAATGCCATGCAATCTGACTATCTCATTCAAATATAATTTGGCCAAACTCTGAAGTGTACAACCCCATCTGATAGGTAGAAAATGTGCTAACTTGGTTAATCTGTCAATAATTACCCATACTGCATCATTTTTCCGTGGAGTTCTTGGCAATCCATAGACAAAATCCATCGTTATTCTTTCCCATTTCCATTCTGGCACTGGCAATGGATGTAACTTACCAATTGGTGCCTGATGTTCAATTTTGATCTGCTGACATGTCAAGCATTTGGAAACATATTCTGCTATATCTTTCTTCATTCTTGGCCACCAGTAATGAGGCCTTAAACTGTGATACATCTTTGTCATCCCTGGATGCATTGCATACGGTGAATTGTGTGCCTCTTCCATTATTTCCCGACGCAAGTTCTCAGTGTCTGGAACACATATGCGTGACTTTAACATCAGTGTATCATTATGCAAATCAAACTCTGTATTATTTCCCTGTCTTACCACATCCATCTTCTCACATAATTCAGGATCTTTGCTTTGTGCTTCTTTGATCCTATCCTTTAGTATAGGTCTGACTCGAAGAGTAGCAATAAGTGATCCTTCATCATGTATATTTAATTCAACATTCATAGATCGTAATTGAATCAAATATGGAAAAGAGGATACTTGCAAGTGAGCTACACTGCCACTAGCCTTCCTACTCAATGCATCTGCTACCACATTGGCTTTCCCTGGATGGTATTCAATCGTACAGTCATAATCTTTCAATAGCTCTAACCACCGTCTCTGCCTCATGTTTAATTCTTTCTGTGTCAACAAATAACCCAAGCTTTTATGGTCTGTGAAGATTTGGAATGTCTCACCATACAGATAATGCCTCCAAATCTTTAATGCAAATACGACTGCAGCCAATTCTAAATCATGCACTGGATAGGAGATCTCATGTGGTCTCAGTTGTCTGGATGCATAAGCTATCACTTTACCATGTTGCATCAACACACATCCCAAGCCTTGGTGAGAAGCATCACTATATACTGTAAACCCACCTGTACCTGTAGGGATGGTTAACACTGGTGTTGAGGTTAGCCTGTGCTTTAGTTCATCGAAACTCCTCTGACATTCTGGAGTCCACTTGAAAGACACATTCTTTCTCAACAATTTAGTCAAAGGGTTAGCAATTAAGGAGAATCCATCAACAAATCTACGATAATATCCGGCTAAACCCAGAAAACTACGCATTTCTGAAATATTTTTAGGAGCTTCCCAATTTACCATAGCCTCAATTTTCTTTGGGTCAACCTCTATGCCCTTACACGACACCACATGTCCAAGAAACACCAAATGATCTAACCAGAATTCACATTTACTCAATTTGGCATATAATTGTTTCTCCCTCAAAGTTTGCAACACAATTTTTAAATGTTGTTCATGTTCTCCCCTATTCTTTGAGTACACCAATATGTCATCAATAAATACTATCACAAACCTATCCAAACATGGTTGAAACACCTTATTCATTAAAGCCATAAATGCAGCTGGAGCATTAGTCAATCCAAATGGCATTACTAAAAATTCATAATGCCCATACCTGGTTCGAAAGGCAGTCTTTGGAACATCTGCTTCTGCTACCTTCAACTGGTAATAGCCTGATTTCAAATCAATCTTGGAGAATATTTGGGCTCCTTGCAACTGATCAAACAAATCATCTATTCTAGGCAATGAATATTTGTTCTTCACCGTCATTTTGTTCAGTTGCCTATAATCGATGCACAATCTCATTGTTCCATCTTTCTTTTTAACAAATAACACTGGAGCTCCCCATGGTGATACACTAGGTCTGATATACCCTTTATCAAGTAACTCCTGCAATTGGGCCTTCAGCTCTTTCAACTCAATTGGGGTCATTCTGTAGGGTGACCTTGATATTGGTGCTGTTCCTGGTACTAGTTCAATAGTGAATTCTATCTCTCTATCTGGTGGTAAACCAGGTAGATCATCTGGGAATACATCAGCAAATTCCCTTACCACTGGTATATTTTCAAGCAAGCTATCAGTGGTTCTAATATCAGTCACATATGCCAAATATGCTTCACATCCCCCTTTGATCATTCGAAACGCCTTTATCGCTGAAACTAGACATGTAGGCACAAGTTTTCTTTCACCTAGAAATACTACCCTTGGCTGGTTTGGTGATTCCAAAATTACTTCCTTAGTAAAGCAATTCACTATTGCATGATGTCTAGTTAACCAGTCCATTCCCAGTATCACATCAAATTCATATATTGGCAATAAAATTAGATCAGCTATTAACTCAGCTCTGTCAATGCATATCAGGCAATCACGACAGACATTATTCACAACTACCACTGTTCCCAATGGAGTACTCACATTTATGTCAATCCCCAAATGCTCATGCATTTGATGTAGTTTAGATGCCATATGCAATGATATAAATGAATGAGTGGAGCCTGGGTCAATCAATGCATATGCTAATATTTCAGAAATATAAATATTACCAGTGACTACTTCGGGAGCATCCACTGCCTCTTGTCTAGTCATAGCAAACACCCTGGCCTGAGTAGGGGGTCTAGAACTCTGACCTTCAGATCTGGTCACTCCTCTGCCCAGTGTACCAGTCCTGCCCCTGCCTCTTCCTCTGCCTTGTGTCCCACTAGTAGGGTAGACCCTCGGTGCCTCAACAGTAGTATCAGATACTCCTCTGTCTCTGCTAGTTTGGCTCTATTTGGACAGTCTCTATACATATGCTCCATCGATCCACAGAAAATAACATGCTCCTGTGAGCCTTCTACATTCGCCCGTATGCTGTCTGCCACAATGACTACATGTGGGCCTCTGTTCAACATATTGGCTCTGCCCTCTGCCTGGGTAAGAGAAAGTCATTCCTCGACCTCTAGAACTGAAGTACCCACTTCTGTTACCAGCTTGTGCAGGCATATATCTACCTCTTTTCCCCAACCTTCTGCTAGACTCACCAAAGAATTCACGTGATGGCCTTTTTATTTGTTGTTCCCCAGCTTCTTTCATTAACCGTTCAGCTCTGATTGCAGCAGCTCTAAGCCTAGCATAACTATCAAGATCAGTAGTCGTGATTCTGTTTCTGATCTCATATTTGAGGCCCTCCTCAAACTTCCTGCATTTGTCTCTTTCAGTAGAGACCATGAAAGTGGCATAATGGGAAAGCTTGTTAAATTGTACTTCATACTCCGCAATAGACATATTCCCCTGCTTCAGATTCAGGAATTCCTTCCTCTTCTCATCTTTATATGCTTCAGGCATATAATTGTTCTGAAATTCCAGGAGAAAATCATTCCATGTCAACACCGGTGGTTGTGCATCACTGTCAGGGACTGTCTCCCACCATTCATAAACATTTCCTTGCAGTAAGGATACTGCATAATCAAATTTCTCATCTGGAGTACATCTCATCATATTCAGTACCCTTTGTGTCCTTTTCAGCCATGTCTCAGCTTCTGCTGGGTCTGTTGTGCCATTGAAATCAGTTGCACCATGTTTCCTCAGCTTGTCATACCGTCTTTCCTTGTACATTTCAGGACCACATACTTCTTGTTCTAGGTTTTCATGGGGTACTTCTGCATGAGATGACTGTGATGCATGTACTGGAGCTCTAGCTCCTAGTGCTGGTTGCTCTCTATGTAAATGAGGTGATGCCTCATGAGAATGCATTTCGACCGGCCTCTCCCTCCTTGGTGTATCATGTCTTATGATGTCCCTAAAATAAATGAAAGTATGTCACTACATAATGTTCAACACATATGATGCATATGTTATCATGCGCTTATGTTTATGCATGTTCCCATGGAACCTATCCCTGCTCTGATACCAAAAATGTAACGTCACACCTCTTATACATTTAAGTATAACCTATCCCTGTATCAAATAGTTACATACTGCATACTGAAAAGGCAAAATACCCTGTTAACAATAGTAGTAAAATTTTTTTTTCATATCATATCCTGTAAAATTAACTAATGACTTTACAAGTCTTATATCTGTAAAATTACTAAACGACTTTTCAAGTCAACATTAAAACCACAATACGATATATCACATATATCAAAATATAAACTTTACACATAAGTATTTCCGAGTTGATTTCATTTATACATATTTAGACTCATTCCAAAATGACTATACATATTCAAGCATATAAGTCCAAAATACAGATGACATGTTTTTATGTTTGTGTGGAATGCAAGGAGAGAGAGTGATGAGGCTCGGCCAATGACCTGTGCTCCATGTCTTCTACACACTACTCAAAATGAGCTATCACTTTTCTTTACCTGAAAAATGACGCAAATTGATGAGTTGCGGCTCAATGAGAATAATCATCCAATGAGCTCTAAAGTACCAAACAACTCATAGTCATAAATCACAATTCCAATATATACCATGTATTCCATTCCATTCATCAGTCAATTACATATAAATATAGATAAAATCAAGTACTCAATAATTGTTATTTACTTATGCTTTGCTTGTACATTTTATTTTGTTGTGACCAGATTAAACGAACATTGCCCCGGGTTTCCATGTGAACATTTGCATTTGCATTTGCTAGCTAGCTTGATCATTTGTTTCATTTGCACATTTGTTGGGCCATAGGCCTCTTCTTTTGCTTTGCACATTTGTTGGGCCATAGGCCTCTTCTTTTGCTTTGCAATGTCGATTAACTAGTCACAACGCCTTTTTAGCCCATATGCATATGCACTTGTATTTAAGCATTCATCAACCATTGCATCTTTATCATATACAACATACATATATTCCCTATATACCTCATATGTCAAGCATACACCTTGTATATACTATACATGTACCATGTATATATATCACATTTGTCAAATATATACCTCAAATATACCACAAGTATACTATTTATATGTACCACAATATCACAAATTATCCATCATTACATTATCAAGGACCAATCATGACAATCACATGAATCACATAGCAAACAACATTCATTTGCACTAAAGAATTCAATCGATAATTAGACTCACCGTTCTCCTTTGATTCCGACCCCTAACTTATTGTCTATCTGCTCCTTGTGGGTCTCCAATATGTTGCGAGCCTAATATGAAAACATAATCGATTAACTCATAATTAGAGATACTTAATGTGGCTTAAACAAATTAATATGCATAATGCATATACATAGCTAGGCTTTTTCCTATGGGGCAGTGTGACCTTATGGGACTGTTAAGCCTATAACTTTTCCTATAGTTGACAAATTAATCTGATTCTTGTTCCTAATTCAAAATAACACATAATCATGAAACATATTAAAATATCAGACCAATTGGATCATTGTACAATTTTTGGTGGAATTTCTAAGAGTGTTCTGTTTCCTGCCCTGTTTCTGCCCTTTGGCAGTTTCAGGGTACCAATTTGGGTAGTCCATATCTTACAATCTGTAAATCAGATTATAATGAAACTTGGCAGAAACTTATATGGGTTCAAATGGAACATTTTTCATGTTCACAACTTTTACCAATTATGCCTCTAAGGTCTTCAAATTATAAGCAACATTTCACTGGTCCAGAACAGAATTGGCTTCCGGACCAGTATGACTTCTAAAGGACATAACTTACTCTATACATAACATTTTAAGCTGAAATTAGTACCAAAATTTAGCTAAGACATATAACTATAACTTTCATGTTTTGATAAGTTACAGAATCTAGCTCTAAGGATCTCAAATTAGACAAAACAAGTTTCTGGAACTGCCCAGGGCACTCAATAGGCAGTTCAAACCATGGAACAGTCATGGTTCCATTTACCATAACTCACAATTTACAAGACATATGAACCTGAAATTTGGTATACAGATACATAACATATATATCTACAACTTTTATGTTTTGAGATACTTCAAATAATGGCTTTAACATATTCGAAATCAAGTAACACAGTAGCTAACTTGGTTAGGGTTTACACCCTGACCAGTTTCAGTACGAAGAGCATATCTAATTCTATAAACCAAATCACGAAACACCGTTTACATATTCATAAATATAAGACATAAAGGAACAACTTTTGTGTTTTATACTTGTCCAGAATCAATTTAGATGTGCATCAAAATCGGGTTGCAAAACAGTGCCTATTAATGAACCTAAGCAACTCAAATCAAACCTAAAGCAATAAGAATTGATTACTTACCAAGGACGAACTTGCAAGGGATCAATTTGGTGCAAAAACTAGGTAAAACAAGGAAGATTTGAAGTCTGAAATGGAGGAAAATGAAGGAGAAGTCGGGGCTGAAGTGAGGAGGCAGAAATGGGAAAGATGAAGATAAAGGCAGATTTATGTTTTTGTCTTTTTATCATTTTCTCATCTCATTTCTCATCTCATTTCTCATTTCTCTTCTCTTTTCTCTTCTCTTCTCTTATATTTCTCTTTTGTTTCATTTTCATTTTATTTTATCTATATTATTATTATTATTTACATATATATATAATTCGACTAATCTACACAATAATACCGCTTAATCTTTTGGCCCGGTTTAACTAAATTAACAATGCAAAATGTTTACTAATCTTAATCTAATCATTTTGCTTACATTAATTTGGTCACTTATTCAATTCATTTCTAATACTTCATAATCCTCATATAGGTTATAAGTACACATGTGCTACTCGATACAAGTGTCAAATGCTAGGACACGTAGCTAGTGCGTGTGATAAACTTGTTCCTACGAAAATACGTATGGAATGCATTTGTTCAATTGAATTGTATGCAAGATGCTTATGTTCAATGAAATGCATGTGGGGGAAGGTCAAGGATGTTACAAGGCCTATTGGGTAAAAGGGTAGATATATGAGGCTTAGGCCACACTGTCGTGTTCATGTGCAATGCCACGAATGAAACAAGGATAGTGTTGATCCCCCCTAGTGGTATCAGAGCCTATAAATTGTTTGTTCTTGGTTTGATTTATGGTGACAAGGAACTTTTTCCCTTATTATGGAAAAACTTCAAAAGATGTCTCGTTCTACCTCTTCTTCTTCTTTATCTCTTCAACCTTCTTCTTCTACTTCTAAAAATTTGAATCATCTTTATGAGCTTTCTTTCCTTCCTGAAGATCAAAAGGTTCAAGAAACTAATATTCCATTTTTAAATCCCTATCACACTTTTCAAAAACATAAATTCTCTTTCACAACTTCCATTAAAACCTTGATCCGTCAAAAACCTTCATCTATAAAGAAGTATGTGTAGTATTCTTCCTTTGACTAGTGTCTTATTCAAGGTACTTGTGAAGAACAGTTCATCACTCTGGAGATACCTTATGAGTTTCCTACTCAGTGGCCAAGAGAGCCTTCGGGGTTAGTCATACCTTGATCTTTGATTCTTGTTTTCTCTCATAGTTCTTATAATCAGCATTAATCCTTATAGAGTTTATCTACTGGAAACTGGAACTACTAGGCCTATTGGGTAAAAGGGCAGATATATGAGGCTTAGGCCACACTGTTGTGTTCCTGTACAATGCCACGAATGAAATAAGGATTGTGCTAATCCCCCCTAGTAATCTGTAACAAAAAGAAGAAAAGCCACCACCAAAAAACTAAATGGTCAAGTCTCTTCCTATTCAGGTGGTGTCATACACATCACCAGCAAAGGAATACTAGTGGCAGCATGTAATCAAAATAAACAAAGGAAGAGAATTTTATTTTATTTTTAATGTGATTTTCGATTTCAGAAAGCCATATCAGTACTCGATCAAAAATATGGCATACATGTCAAAGCCATATGATTAACATAGAATACATAAAATTTGAATTTCCTGATGAATTTAACATAAGTTACTCTGATACAAATTGAAAGGAATTAAATGCCACTAAAAAAGAAATCTCATGTCAAATTCACCAAAAATAAAATAGAATAAATGCAGAAGCGTACATGGATTCATTGATTTGTAGCTTTGTCAAATATAGGGAAATTACCTTATAGATACTATGTACCTTTTTGTTTCTCAGAGAGTGATGGGTGCTCAAAGATTAAAAAAAATTAAATAAAAAGTAAAAACCTATATACATTTAGGGGTTACAACTCTTTTATATTAACAAATTGGACTAATTACTAAAATACTCATCAAATTTAGTAGTAATCTGCAAGTTTTTACACATACCGTGAAAACATCTCCACATTTTAATTTTAAGATGACTTAGTCCATTATTAAATTATTTGATCACTTAATCAAGCTATTAATAATTATAATTTGATTATAATCACACAATCGATTAAGTAATTGTATGTGCGTCCACATGCCCAAATTAGCAACATGCAAATTGCACATGAATTAAGTCCACATACCTAACACTTTGATCTTATATTGCCAAGCAACAAGAATGAAAATTTGTTGGTCATAGATTTTATACAAAGTTGGTGGTCGAACCATTGTGTTGCTTGCTGAAGCAAAGCATATTCTAAATTAAAGCGCAACAAGAGAAATGATTTCCAATTTTTAAAAGCTAAGGCAAGATAAGATTCCAATATGATTACAATGCAAACACAACCTCATCACAATGATATGCATATGTCAAAAGAAAATTTTACTGTCTCCATTCTGGTAGAAACAAGAGTTTTGTCACTATGAGGCCCAACTTTTGCAAGACCAAAATCTGAAAGCTTTGCATTATATTCATGCCAAAGAGATCATTTATAATTAGGATTCAATTAAAGAAATAGATTCAAATATTATCATTACATTAACAGCACATACCGAATCGAGCAAAACGTTCGATGTCTTAAAATCTCTATATATAACAGGTTCTAGACCACCATGAAGAAAGGGTAATCCTTTTGCTGCCCCCTAGAGCAATCTTAATCCTGCTGGACCATGGAAGAGGTATTGTCCCTTCAAAAGTTAATGACAATATCAACATTTCCTTCAATTAATACATCTAAAGTTGTAGAAGCATGCCAATAAAAATAATTTAAAGAAAGAAAGTTACTCAGAAACTTTCATCAGCTTGAAGAAAAAAAGAAAAAAAGGTGAAAAGAAGAAAACTGGAAAATTTTTTTCCCACACTCTGAGCTTCATCAATAGTTGATTAGGTACAACATGGAGTTCTCAAAAAACTTTCAGTCCACCAAAATAAAGTATGAAGAATAGAAAAATATGCAAATGGTGTGTTACAAAATCAACAGCAAAAAATAGAAGAAAAAAAAATATAAATAAAAAGATTTGCATAGTTCAGACCTACGTCCACTAGCAGAGAGAAGTCAGTCTTATTAATTTCGATTGTTAAGGACATCAGTTACATTATATATATATATATAACCCTAACATTAAATGGATTGCTCCAAATGGGTCAAGTCCGTACCGCGGGGGCATGATCTTACATCAATTCAAATTATACTGTTTTTTAAAACTCACTTCTGAATAGATGAATTTCAAGATATCCTCGCGTCAAAAATTCATTAAAAAGCAACCGCTGATCATCCTCAATGCAGTACACAATAAGCTTAACAAGATTAGGATGGTGAAGCTGTCCAAGAAAATCCACTTCAGCCTGCAAGAATGGAAAATTGTAATGATATTAATAACTAATTTCTTATTATTTCATACAACAGTTTCCTCCCATTAATCTAATGACCCAAGAAAAGCAGATATTCTACTAACCGCCCATTTTCTATGTCCTTGAAGACCATCTGGCTTTAAACTCTTCACTGCAACTGTGATTCCAGAGCCAGGTTTTGCTGGTGCAGTCTCTTTCTCCTCATCCTTTGAAAACATATCCAACTCCACCCTCTCCAAGAATGCTATCAGGCCTAAAATTACCAGTTGCTGATTTTAGTTCTTGAAAGGTGAATCGGAGTAACTGGCATGGAGATTTTTTATCTGTTGGTGGTGTATCAGGATTAGTAGAAGACAATTGTGCTTCATTAGGAGGGCATAACTCTCGATTGCTTGCATTTGGGTATCTTGTTTCAGTATCTGTAAACACAGAAAAATTTTCATGCTTTATAGTCAATTTTGCTTAGTTTTGGGCCTTGAATGAGAGCATTTAAATATTCTTCAGGTTTTGTTAAAATATAAATAAAAAAGAAAGAAGAGAACTCAAGTTCTGCTCAAGTTGGGGAATCTGAGTCAATTTTTTTTTTTTTTGTGAGTGAAAAGGACGGGTTTTTTTAGGCTAAGATTTCAACTGTGATGATCTTGTGGGATAAAAAGAGAAATTGCATTTCCCAGTGCCTGAAATTAAGAAGCTGATCTCTGTTGAAAAATCAGCAGAAACCCAGTTTGAGATCTGTTATGAAAATGCCAATTTTACCGTATGGAAATTTATGTCGGAATTATAAAGTAACTGACTTTGATACACTTCAAATTAAATTAGATAGTCAATAGAGGAGCCAGTCAATAAATTAGAGAAAGAGACACCAAATAGTACAATCAACCAATGTCAAAAAAACAAAAACAGAGGAGACCCAAAAGCAGATATATATGGATCATTTTGAAAGATAATTTGACTCAATAATTTAGCTGAAAATTAAAAAAAAAAAAAATCAAATCAGAAGTACCGGCATCATAAACAAGACTAGTACGAGGGATAGTATCAGCAGTCTCCAGAGGCAGAGGGTTTACAGGCACCTCTAACTCCTCGTCTAAGAAGAGCCCAACAGCCACACTTGTTCTCCATGTAAACTTTGTTTTAAGATTAAGGCTTAATATTTTCTAACATGATATGTCACTATAATTGCATGGGATGTGATAGGGAGATAAGCAGGGATTGGTCATGGTTATGAATGAGTAAAGAACCCAAACAAAAAGAAAACAGAGGAAACAGAGGAGAGAGAGAGAGAGAATGGGGTATAATTGTGAAGAGTGAAGAGCAAAGAGAGAGACAGAGAGAGAGGAAGTCAAAAATGATAATGAAAACGCGTTTTAGAGTTAGTGTTGGTGTTGTTGTAAGCGGAGATTGCAGACAGCATCATCGCAGTTGTATACAAAAAGAACTTTTTTGCCACTGCCTTTTGTGGGGGGATGCCAAGGAACGGACACTCTCTTTCTCTCTTAAAATGATCAGCCTCCCCTGCCCACAGCTTATTTCTAACTTCAGCTATCCCCCTCAACATTTTTGCTCAAAATATTTTTTGTTTTCTTTTTCGCCCATGAGAATTTCCTTTTTTTTTAAATTTTTTTTATGAATATAGTTTATTCACAAATATTATGGTAAATTGCAATTTTGACTTCTAAATTTTGATGCCTAACATGAATTTAATATAAATATAGTTAATATCTTATTAATAGGTTATGGACTATTATTAACTAAATTTAATATGATAATTTTTTTTCTCACTTCTTCCTATTTTCTCTCTTAAATTTAAGTCAATTAATCAAAATTAAAAAGTAAATAAATTTTTATTTTCTCTTAATACATAAAAATATTTTCACATTTTATATCAAATTAGAGAGTTAAAAAAATATTTAAAATTATATTTTTTATTTTAAATAACCCAAGAAATAGATATTATTAATGAAGTTAAGTTATAAAAATATTTTTCTTATTTTATTTTATTTTTTGTTTATTTGATTTTTCTTAATATTTGTTTTTTGGTAAACTAGATTGAAGTTAAAAACTGAGTTTTTCTCAAAGAGTAGGAAGAAAAAATAGAGAAGAGAGAGAATTTAAAAAAATGGCATATCAATACATATCATATTTAAATAACAATTTTATCTTTAGCTTGTTAATGAGATTTTAATGTTATATTTTTATTAAATTTAGGTATTTTTTTTTGTTATGAATTGAAATTCAAATAACCCAAATATTAGACTAAAGGTATAGATTGCTAGATAGCTATCGAAAATCACTTTCATTTTTAACTTCAAAAAAAATCAATATCGAAAATCACATTCATTTTTAACTTAAAAAAAATCAAATGACCTTGAAACTTTTAATTTAAAAACTTAATTGGACTGAATTTTACAAAAAAAAAAAACATATTTATTTTTATAATACGTAAATATTATTTATCCCTTTCTTTTACATTATTGACACTTTTATCCTTTTCACTCTTTTTTTTATGAACAAGTGGAAATGAGATCAGAAATTTTATAATATTAAAAATAAAAATATGTATAATTTCAAAATATAAACAAATATTAAAAAATAAAAAGTTTGTAAATAAAATAGCTAGGATTTTTTGTTGTTTGGACAGCTTCGTAGCATTCCTATGGATCAGGCTTTTTTTTTATTTTCTTCGTAGCTATCGAAAATAGCTAGGATTTGTTTTTGCTTTGGACCATGGAACTTGGCCTAGCTACCAAACAACCTCCTGTCCTCTCTCCTATGATTGTGCTGGTTCTCTTTTTTATTTTCTTATAAGATATTATGTTGGGGTTAATCAAAGTAATTTCAGTTCAAAAAATATAAAAATATTTTTTTAACATCTTATGTGAATGTGCTATTTTGATTTTTTTTTGTCCCATCTCAAATTTATTATATTTTTAATTTTTTGTATTTCAAAATATCACATTTACATATAGTATCTAATATAATAAAAAATTAATAAATATATTTTATTTTTTAAAAAAAAATTATAATTTAGGAAAATAAAAAAATAATTTTATGGAGTATTATTTATTATAATTTGGGGTAGTGATTAATTGAGGCTAGCTCAATTAGATAACCTACTATAAATCAACCGGTCCAATTTTGTTTTTTCTTTTTTTGTCCTACCATGTTTGCTTTGGCCGTTGAAATTGGAATGAGCAATTTCATGTACTCTCTGTCCTCACTATGTGGATGTGGTTTCGGGTAGGGATAGCAACGGGTACGAATTTTGCAGGTATTCGCGTCAATCCGAATCCATTTAAATCCTAATGGATAACTCTATTAGGATTTTGGGATGAGTTTAAGTAGCAATATTTAAATCCATCACGGATTTAGGTAGGGTACGGATAGAAGCATTCGGGTACCCGCTACCCGATAAATCCGATTATATATATATATATATTATGCAATTTATTCTATTTTAATTTATTGTATATAATGATATAATTATTTTTTCATATATTTTTATATATTGATGAATTACAAATGTAATGAAAGTTTAAAATGTGAAATATAATTTTTCTGTCATAATGAACAATATTTAATTTTATTGTTATTTTTGAAAAATTTGAAAAATTATTTTAATTTGAATGTGTTGAATTAAATTTTATGTTTTATTTGATTTTATAGTGATTTATGGTAGATTATTTATATATTTATAGATTTTTAATTATTTAATTAGTTTGAATTTTATTTTATTTTAAATTTTTTTAATGATAAACGGGTAATTATTCGGATTCGGGTATTAATCGGGTAATGTTAATTAGATTTGGGACGGATACGGATATTAAAATTATAATTTTAAATGGATTCGGGACGGGTTTGGATATGTATATAAATAATCGGATTCGGATAGAGCAATTTTCGCGGGTACCCTATCCGTTGCCACTCCTAGTTGCGGGGTAGAATGAAGAGGAAGTAGAGTTTATGCTAGAGTGAAGAGAAGCTTGGCATTGGTGAACAAATCATGCGAGTTCTTTAAAGATAAATGTTTGGTCTGAGGCTCACGGTAGGTGGAGAATAACAAAGGAATGGTGTGAGAGATGAATATTGGAAAATCTGAGGAGGATCTTCCAATTTCACTAAAAAACACAACTTTTTAGTGCGACTATTGACTCATCCTCGTGGTTTGCTGATTTAGTTCTTTTTTTATTTTTTCCCAAACTCTCTAGCATCTACATATGTATTAATCACCGTGTGCTTTTTCTCATAAACTATTTTTGAAATACTTAGATTTTATGTATTTTACAGTAAATAGGTATAAATTGAGCTAAAATTTTGAAAAATTATTTGAAGCACATATATTACAACTGCAAAGCGTGTAACGTTTTTGACATTAATACCCACTGAACACTGTCACAAAATCATTTTGTGTGCGTTATATAATTTTCTAAAATTTAGAAACATATTACTTAAGTTAGAAACGTGTTTTTTCCTTTTAAAAAAACTAAAATATTTATTTGATAAAAAGTTTAAAATCATGATTATTTTTATATATTTTTTTATATTTAAATAATAATTGTTTAATATACTTAATTATATGTCATTTTTACTTAATTTTATATAAAAAAATAAAAATTTATAATTGTATCATTTGAATTTAATTATTTATAAATTTATTTTTATATTTTTAATATTTACATGTATTATCCATGTATCCATATCCTATATTTTTTTGAAATGTCGTTTTCAATATATATTTCTATATTTGTATCCGTATTTATATCCATATTATGTAGATTAGACCCCCATTTTTAATGTAAAATTTATGTGCAATAAGATGATAAAACAAGCCATCTAAACTTGATTCCTTCACAAATCGAACCAGATTGGGTTGGTCGGATTGAATCACAGTTTTACCCAGGAAAGCGGTGGCCATAGATTGTAAACTACTAGTTCCGATTCTGAACCGGTGGTTCACATTTTGAACTAGCCCGAAATAGTTAAAGGGCGGTTTAGGGCAAGATTAAAACCGGCTGATTCCGGTTCATGAACTGACAGTTCGGTTGATTCAATTTTTTTCATAATTATATATATATATATATATATATATATATATATATATATATATATATATATATTTATAAATAAGTTCAAGAAAAATGAGTTCATATTAAATAGTATGTGTCACATGAGTGACACTAAAAAAAGAGTAGTCTCTCCTTTTATAAGAGAGGTGAGTACAACTTATTTTTATAATTAAATGCATTTATACAACATTAATTATATTATAAAAAAAATTATATTCTTATTTTTTATAAAAGAGGAAAACGGTGTTTCTCATATAACACATATTACATAATATGAGTTCATTTTTTTTGAATTTGTGTATGAATTAATATAAATATTATAATATATATTATAAATATATTTTATTTATTTATTTTTAAAAAATCGGTTCGAGATTGTAACCGCCGGTTCTAATTCCAGCCCGGAACCAGCAATGGTTGGTGCGGTTTACAGACCGAACCCAGCATGTGGCCAGGCCTGCCGGGACCCACCAAGCGGCCTGAGCCGCCGTTCTTCGACGACCCATATATATAAAAATTTATATTAAATAAGAAGAAGCCGGAAAGGAATATGGTGGTTCCCTAAATTTGAAGAAAATCCAATTAAATCCAGCCACGTATTATTGTGCAGGATAAACCGAAAGCATTTCATTGCCACAAATTCCTTGCGTGTCGTAGAGCTTAACTGGGGTCTTTCATTGAGCAGCTCGTAACTTTATCATTTATCGTTTACGGAGACCACGAATGTCAAGGCCGACGAGACGGTCTCTTAATTCCTCTCTCTCTCCATTTTCTATCGGAATCCTGTAAAATCAAGAGAGGAATAAATAAGGATATGAATTAGGTACGAATAAAACCCTATTTAGATCTTTAATTTCAGTTTCTAATAAGAGAATCTCCTAAAAAATTATAGATAAGGTAGATTCAGAGTGTGATTGAATCAGAGGACAAATAAATCATTCTTTATTTTAATATTTTTCTTTGTTTTGTTGAATTTGGGGATTTTGGAATTGGGGGTAAGATCGATCGGTGCTGTATGAACAGGAAAAGGGTGTTGAAAGAGGAAATTAGGGTAGAGGTCAAATAGAGAGAGAGAGAGAGAGAGAGAGAGAGAGAGAGAGAGAGAGAAGAGAGAAGAGAGAAAAAAAGGAGAGAAGAGGAGAAATAGAAACTATGTCTGCCATAGTGTGCGGGAAGAGATCCATTTTTGAAGAATTGACAGTGACAAGCCCTCCCGTTTCCAAGAGAATCCGTTGTTCCTCTTCCTCTCCTGTTCGCTTCTCTCCTCCAAGGCCACACAACTCTGTTTCCGTCTCTTTTCCCTCTTCCAATCAGCCTTCTTCGCTTCTCATCGACAAACTCATCGCTCTTTTTCCTGACATGGACAAGCAGGTTCTGTTCTTCGTTTATTATTTTTTTTCTCATTTAATTTATAATCTTTGATCGATTGATTTATTAAGATTTTGATTGAATGAAAGGCGCTACCAATTTGCTTTCTTAAAAGAAAAAAATATATATTTTTATCCCATTTTTAATTTAATAATTGTTGAATTTGATTTTTATTTATCACATATCATTGCCAAATTATTTTATCCTACTACGTTTGCTCGTTTTGCTCGTTTTGCCGCTCTTATATTTTCAATGTTTAGCCTCATAACTTTTTTTGGCTTTGATTCAAGATTATCTGGCGTTGTATGTGAACGTGATGGCTTTATTTCCGTATCTTTGTGGTCAAGGATTTTGCACTCTGCTGAATTTTTTTTTTTTGTTTTTCTGGAGGTCATAGCTGTTTGAAAATTTATGATTATGAGGCAAAGCTGTTAAAGTTGGTAAATTTTTCATTATAGATTATTGAGAGGGCACTTGAAGAATGTGGTGATGATCTGGATTCAGCTATCAGAAGTTTGACTGAGCTTCGTTTGGGATCTGTTGGTCACAACTTGGACTCCAATGTAGTTAGATCTGATGTAGTCCTTGAGGCTAATGTTCAACAACAAGGTAAGCATCAGAAAAGATCTGATCAGACGTATCTCTGGAATGTTTTTAAGCTTGCTTTTTTGTTGTGCTGAGATGACCTGTGTATTTGCATGTTTACTAACGTCTATGTACATGTGGACTTCACTTTTATTTGATATTCTTATAAATATATGGGAGTATTGTTAATGTTTCATTTTCAGTTTGACTAATGTCTGTCTAAATTCTATGTGGTTATAGGAAATCAAGATGATATGGGTGAAATTATGTTTCATGTTCACATGAACTCATTTGGATTTTCTGATATATTAAATCAGTTGTTCCACATATGGAGCATTGCTGCAGTAAATTAACATTGTTTGTGATGTACGTACTCCATTTTTTGATAGATGACTAATTGTTACACATTCTTCTGGTGTATTTATCAAAACCTTAGTTTTTGATCATTTGTATAGAAAAATGTTAGAAATTAAAAAGGTTAGATTGTCATTGTTAAGTGGGAAGCTCTTATGTCATGCAAGATGACTTTAACTATTAAGCATTTGTTTTGTCTTTCCCCACAGCCATCATTTGTCTTTGTTCTTTCCCTCATAAAATAACAGCACAAAGTTTCGTTTCTATTTCCTTACCAATGGTTCTGAGTTCCTCTATATGTTCCCTGACATTTTTTGAACACATGTCAGGCTAATCTTGGCTTCTCACAAACCTTTGCCTCCAATTGTTTGATTATTCTCTGTTTGTAGGACCTGCAGCAAGTTCACCCACAATCTGTGCCTTAAGACAGATGTGCCTAATTTATTTAGGTTTATGCTCAGTGAGTTATTTATGAAAGCCCAGATGATTGTATTAGAATAAATTTCTTAGATGCTGTTAAGCATTTCTTTCCAGTCCCTCAAAAAATCAATAATTTAATATGATTTGAATGCCAGGGTCAGTTCTCTATAGAATGTCTGAATGCTCTCTCAGTGTGTGTGTTGGCCATATGGAGAGTTGTGATGGGTAATTAAGGACCACTAAGATTAGCCGATTAGTTTATTTTATAATGTTAGAGGGAAGATCATGTACAAGATCAAGTTTAGGCTTTCTTTGGGCTTCTGACCTAATCCATGTGTTTTAAGAAATTTGCTGGTTATGCATTGAATATTTGATCATTTGTTGGACGTGGAGAACTGCCCAACTTAGTTGATGACAGCATTTATGAAGATGTATCTGCGGGAGACAGTGGGCAGTTTGGTCTTCTGTAAACACAGAATAGCACTCATGCACCTTACACAATGCCTCAGGTGTTGCAGGATTTAGATTATGCTTTTGGCTAAAATTTTTCTTATACTGACATATGAGAGAGAGAGAGAGAGAGAGTCAAAGAAGAACAAATAAAAAATTTAAGGCGTAAATTTATTGGGGAAAAAAACCATATGTTGGAAATTTATCAGTGTGCATTCAATTATCAATCCTATAGTTTTGTGATAATATTAAAAAGTTTCCATCTAACTTGATGGAAATTGTCTTGTAAGAGTGAACATAATGGATAGGTAGATCCTCTCCATAAATAAGGTGATTAGCCTTATATACAACTGCTTTTCAAGTGGCTAATCATTATTAACATGAAAAGATATCAATTTCAAGTTTTTGAAATGTGTCATATTATTGTATATAATTATTCTCGTTCTCTCTGTTTGTATATGGTGTCACTTAAAATCCTGATATAGGTGTCTTGTGATATCTTTGTTGCTTGCTTGTCTGTCATTCACTTCATTTGCTTAGTCAGATGAAATGTATGATCATGAGACTTCCAGTATGAGTTCCAGAAGGAATTTGGGGAAAATGCCACTATATATGTAACAGTTCATACAGTCTCTTAAATTGGCTGAATAACGTTTTGTAGCAGGCGTAGCAGTAAGTAATGCAGAACTTCCACCGACTGATGATCCAACAACACCACATCAAATGGATGGTGCGGAGTGGGTAGAGTTATTTGTTAGGGAAATGACGAGTGCCTTCAACATGGATGATGCTAAAGCACGTGCTTCAAGGGCTCTGGAAATTTTGGAGAAGTCCATTTGTGCACGTGCTGGAGCAGAAGCAGCTAAAAGCTTTCAACAGGTTTTTTAGTCACTGCTATGTCGTTCTTTTCCTTCTTTTTGTTTTTAGGTGGAGTACAAGATGTGGTGATGCTAAAGACGAAATATGCTTCTTCCTACTGAGTTGTCTGATATTCTTGTTGTTTGCAACTCCTTAGGAAAATATGATGTTGAAGGAACAAGTTCAATCACTTATTCAGGAAAGTGCAATTCTTAAGCGAGCTGTGGCTATTCAGCATGAGCGTCAGAAGGAATTCGATGATAGGAGCCAGGAGTTGCAACATCTGAAGCAATTGGTGTCCCAGTATCAAGATCAGTTGAGAGCCTTGGAGGTGAAACTCATTAACTTGTGATACTTTGAATAATCTAAAACTTGGACGGAAGTTTACTTGGTTTTTCCTTTTTCATTTTCAATAGCAGACTAATTTGCTATTGTTTATGCCCCTTTAATTTGTTGACTCTGATGCGATGACCTTTTCTGATGCAATGATCTACCAGGTGAGCAACTATGCATTAACGATGCACCTGAAGCAGGCTCAGCAAAGCAACTCAATTCCAGGCCGTTTCAACCCCGATGTCTTCTAGCCTCGCTGGATGGAATTCTATCATTTAGTCCTTGGCCGCGTATCTTTTAATTTCTCCCTCTATGGATCGGTGACAGATGCTGTCAGAATACCAATTTAGGCTCTTTCTGATACTGTCAATTTATTCTGTTTTTAGTTTGAAATGTGTTTTTATGGTAAAAAAAATGCTTAGTAGGTTTTATGTGTAGGGATGTGTTAATGATTCATATGCTTTGATTTCAATGAATATAAAAGGTTTACTGTCACTGTCCAGCTAATTAAATTCACTAAACATCCCTTTGTACAGCGTCTATGCATTCCTCTCTTCAATCCCAATCGGACATTCTTCGCTATATTAGATATGCTTTAGGAAAAATACTTTCAATAAAATTAGATCAAACATAAAGATAAGATTTTAATTTCTATTATACGAATATATTTAAAAAAATATTTAATTTCATAATATTAATTTAAAAATAAGATTTTATTTGTCAAAAAAGTTAATGGTGAAATTGCAAGTGATGGAGTAGAGTGCGTTGCTAAGAAGGAAACAAGTTCTATAACTATTAAACTATAAAAGGAGAGAATGTAACTATCAAACAATAAAACGAGAGAAAATTGAAATTCTTGGACACACATTTTCACAAAATGATATAAGAGTAGTTAAAATTATGACAGTTGAAGAGTTCAACTACAGTCAAACCGGTTAAAATGAAATTTTATGAAAATATAATATTTAATATTTATGTACATAATAAAATGTAAAAAAATATTTACATTAAATTTATTTTACGCACTATTGTGTGTTTAAAATATCAATATTTATAATTTCAATTAATATATAACTATATTCAAAAATATTTTTAAATATAATTTAATAAATAATATTATTTATTTATTTATTTAAAATTTTTAAAATTAAAATAGACTAATTTTTAAAAGTTGCATTACATTATTAATTTTTTCAATTAAAATAATATTTTTTTAATTGAAATCAAAATAATTTCAAAAATAATTTATATAAAAATTTTGTAATATTGTGTATCAATAATGAAAACACAAATAATAAAATTCAAATATATCAAATATATATGACTCTTGAATAATGTAAATAATTAAAATGAATATTTCTTATGAGATATATATCCTAATATTACTAATATTAAAATTTTTGACAATAAATGTCATTATATATATATATATATATATATATATATATATATATATATATATATATATATATATATATAATTCATTTCTAAATTAAAATATTTTTTTACATTAATAAAAATAATTTATTTAAAATTTTTAATAACGTATATTACTAATGTAAATACAAATAATTAAATAAAAATTTATAAAGTTTTGTATATGTTTAAAGATATCCAACCACTTCGTCTAGTGGCAAATGTTAAGAGATTCTTTCGTTCCCAACCTGAGTTCAAGTCCTGTCATTCTCCAACAATATTAAAAATATTCTAATTGGTATAACCTATTGAACCGTGAATGGGTCAGCCTATTCGATTCAACCATCCGAATGACCATTTTTTTACTGGTTCAACACACCTCTATTTAGAATTTTCTAACCGGTCCATTCTGTTGATTCGCAATCAGGTCAGTCGGTTCAATTAAGGTTCAACTGTCTTGGTGGCCGATTTTTTTATTAGTTCAATGCACTTTTGAGTTAGTACCAAGAATTCGTTCAACTTTAAAATCGGTTCCTAATTAAACCAATTAAACTGGTCAAATCAAACCATATTAAATAACCATGACATCTATACGGTGCTAACGGGTCTATTCGATACCGAATTTTGATGGTCAATTTTTAATTTTCTTCGAAAGAGATATCAAAATTAGTTAACTTCGAATGTGTTTCTTTTTTTTTTTTTTATGTGCAAACAACAACATAATTTTTTATGGGTGTTCATTCTCTAGTGAAGAGAGGATTTTTTTGGTCCAACAATATGAAAAAGACTTCGAAACTAAACTGGATTGGAATAGAGGTCAAATAAGTGTGCTCCACCTTGATGGCTGGAATATTGGATGATGAATTCCATTTACCAAGACTTTTCTGGACTAATCTGAATACTAAGACAAGCAAAGAGGTTATTGTAGGTCGATTGGAAGGAAGCTACAATCCTTCAACCACTCTGGGTCATGTCTGAATGCAATGAAGAACGATTATAGCGGATCGAAAACTATTGCAAAAGAATCTATGCTTGAGTTAAGATAGCTAAAAATCCAGAAATATAAAACTATATATAAAAACAATTAAATGCAATACAAGGAATTAACACACAAAATAAATTATAAGAGTAGGATTGTAAATGAGTCGAGTTAAGCCAGGTAAACTCAAGTTCAGTTTGTTTTATTTTATTATAGGCTAGATTTTGATTTGAATTTTTATAATTGAACTCGAGTTTAATTCGTTTTAAAATTATTAAACTCATGAGCGGTTCAAACTTGGTTCATAAATAACTTTTTTATTATATTTAACAAATTTAACTCAAATTCGATTCGTTAACTAATAATAATAAAAAATAAAGTTCGTTCATTAATTAATAATGACAAAAATTCGAGTTTAATCTCGATAATAAAATATAATATAAACGATCTTAATTGTAAGTTTTTAAACGAATACGTTTATGAATTTTTAAATAAATATATTTGTGAACTCTTAAACGAACATATTCATGAGCTAACAAACCAAATAATATTAAATTCGAATTCAACTCATTAACAATAACAAGCAATCTCGAATAAGTTTATTTTCCAAATCAAGACTTGAATAATTTATAAGCGGTTTAGTTCATTTACATCCCTAAATAAAAAAAAAAAAGTAAAATGATGTATCCAAAAGTGTTTTAGCTTATTAATTGCAGCCTTTTATAAAAGGAAGGTTTGCATAACATGGGTGTATTTGTGATTGATGTTCAAATCGTAAAAAAAATTATATTTATAATTTTTATGATTTAATTAATTTTTTTATTTTTTATAACTATTTTTATAAATTTTATTTTTTAAAAAAATGTCTATTTATTTAATTATGTTTAAAAATAATTTTTAAAGCTCAAAAAAATTAATTTTTTTTTTAAACGGCAATATCAAACAAGAATATAATATCATTAGTCAAATTTATGTCACTGTTTTTGCCCATTTTACCTTTCCTCCTGCACCTATCCGTACTTACTAGTTTAAGCCCATTACCCTTTTTAGGGCCGGTGTTAATATTGGGAAAAAAAGAAAAAAGAAGATAGAGAAAAAAAAAAAAAAAAACCTTTCCTGACACACTTGCAAAAAATTACAATCGATTGAGTCATTATTTATTTTTAATGTAATATAATATGAAGGACTATATTATATCCTCTTTGGAAATAATAAAAATTCTATACATATGATCTCAAAATATAATTAGTAATGATATTATATTATAATAATTTTTAGTTACACGGTATAAATTAATAATAATTTTATATAGTAATATTGATCAAGAATCAATGAGATAATTACATTTATCTAATATGATTAAACACATCGGAAAATTTGTACAAATTCTACATATTTTTAATATTTTATACAAGTAAAACATTCAAACCATCAAGTTGTAATAATAAATGTATAGAGTACTACAGTAGGTTATAATCTTAATTTTAAAAAAAATGACATTTTATAATTCACTAAAAAAAATCATATTAAAATAATTTAAATTTTGTTTGACATTTCATTTGAAAAAAATATTTTTATTTTTAAGTTTTTTTAGTTTTGAAAACTGTTTTTAAAGAAAAATATATAAATAAATATTTTTTTCTTAAAGCATATTTGAAAAATCAGTTTATAAAAAATTTAAAAAATCAATTAAAAAATTTAAAAAAATTTCAATTTATTTTTTTAACATCAAACAGCAATATCAAATAACTCATTAGTCATATGTCAGAGTTAAATATTTTCAAATCAAGTCATTGAGGTTTTAGATTTAAATTGACGGGATTCAAATATTGTAGAAAGTTTTGTATTTCAAATAAATTTGAATTAATTTTTTAAGATAATTAAGTAAAAAATTATCAGCTCTAATTCTAACTAATTTTTTGATTTTATAAAATAGAAAAAAAAATCATATTTGACACTTTAAGTAATCTATGTTTTTGCACTTTTATTTGGAAAAATAAAAATAAAAACTTTTTATGGAATTCTAGTTACTAATCTATCATTCCACTTTTTCTTTTTATCTCCGAACTTCACCAAGAAGCATAAAACTATGAAAATGAAGATTCGTCTTCCTGGATTTAGGTGTCTCACTTAAATCTGGACTAGAATCTGATTCTATAATTGAATTTTTTGAATTGAAAGGTAGGATTGTAGCCTTAAACTTGAGGACTTATATAGGAAAGGTTAAATTTATTTTTTCGACCTTTATAATTCTTTTTTGGATTTGTTTTATTAAAAATCCATTATTCAATTACGCTTCATACAACTCTTCAATTAAAATTAAAAATACCTTAAGGATTCTGTGGAAAAAAAACTCTAAGAGAATAAATAAAATTTCAAGGATTCAATAAAATAAAAATAAAAATAGTTATTCAATAAAAAAATTAAATGACTCAAACAAAATATAATTAAATAATAAATATTAAGTGACAAAAAATTCGAAAAAATTGAAAGGAAAAGAGGCTTAATGGTTCAAGGAATCCAGAGTTCCTGTAAATGGAGGGCTATTATTTAAAAAGATTTTAAAAAAAATTTAATAATACTTTTTATTGAGAATCAATTTCATAATACAAAATTATATCGTGATTTTAGATTATAATTTTTTTTTATCATGTTATAATGAATTATCCATAATTAAGAATATGGATATATGATGTTGGTTTGGTTGGCAGAGACATTAAGCAGAAAAATGAAAAATTAATGGTGGGGATTAAGACTGAAATTAGAGTGGGATCCACAATAGTTAAAGCCTGAGGCTGAAATAAGTACCCCACCCAGCAAATAATACAATTGACACGTGGAACACAAAATATTCTTTACACGAATGCAAGGTTTTCATTTGTCCCATTCCACTTGGCAATGCCTTGAATTAGACAGTAAGTGAATTAAGCCGTTCGTAAATTATTTGAATTTTATTTCGAAAAAAATTTATTTAAAATTATTTATTACTATCAATAAACAAAGTTCAAACTCAAAAATTTTATTGAACTCGAGTTTAATATTGTTTGGTTCGTTTGTTCGCGAATATTTTGTATACAAATTTGCGAACATATTCATAAATATATTCGTTTAAAAGCTTACAAATATATTCATTTAAAAAATCTCGAATATATTTATTTAAAAAATAGCAAATATGTTCGTTAAAACTCACTTACATGCTCATTTATAACTCGTTTATATTATATTTTGTTATCAAGTTCGAGTTTTTGTCATTATTAGTTAACGAGTTAAACTTAAACTTTTGTTATTATTAGTTAACGAGCCGAATTCGAACTTTTATCATTATTAGTTAACGAGTCGAACTCGAGCTTTTGTTATTATTAATTAACAAACCAAACTCGAGCTTTTGTCATTATTAATTAACGAGTCAAACTCGAGTTAAACTTGTTAAATATAATAAACGATTTTTTTTAAGTCCAACTCAACTCACTTGCAAACTTGATAATTTTCAAACGAGTCGAACTTGAACTCGAGCTCAAACTCGAGTCTGTAATAAACTTAAATGAGTCGAATTCGAACTCATAAATATTCAGTTTGGTTCGTTTACAACTCTACTTTCTGATGCGTCCCACATCGGTTGCGGAGGAATTCCTGGACTGGTTTATAAGGCTGAGTTCAAACCTTCCCCTTTGAGCGCGCTTTTGGGACAAAGTTAGGAGTCCACATTCTTATCATTTGGTATCAGAGCCAGCCACCGGTGTCCCTTCGGGTTACGACAGATCACCGACCGAGGCAGTCGGGGTCTTAAGAGGGTGGAGATGATGCGTCCCACATCGGTTGCGGAGGAACTCTTGGACTGGTTTATAAGGCTGAATTCAAACCTTCCCTTTTGAGCGCGCTTTTGGAGCGAAGTTAGGAGTCCACATTCTTATCACTTTCCATCACTTTTCTATGGATTATTACATTACCTTCTCTCTATGGCAATACAATTTTTTGAAATTTTGTTGACTTTATTTTCTTCCTTAAGTATTCCACATCCACTCATATAAGTTGTTCATTATCGGGATTTAGTTAATCCTTTTCTTTCAGTTAATTTTTAGTGATATGTTAAGTTGAAAGTTCATTTTTATACTATCTTAAAAATATTAATCATGTAATAGAATACATGAAAATATCTTACTAGTTTTATTATCTTCATAATTTCTCATATGTGTTCGACTGTGAGTGTAATGGCCCAAATACCGGGTTAGTCGTAAACTGTAGTTTCCGAGATTAATCAGTATATCCGGGGGTCAAAAATACACCTGTGGGTGAAAAATATTTTATTTGATCATCGGAAAATATAGGTTGTGACTAGTATGAGGGTAAAATTTGGAGTGAAAATAAAGTCAAATAAGCACTCAAAAGTCAAAATTAAGAAAAAAAAAGATCTGATTTGATTAAATAGTTGGTTGACCATACTTTGACCGGGCTATGAAAAATAGCAAACGACATCTAAAAATTTATTTTAAGACATGGATAGACTCTAAATAATATTTAGGATTATTTGACAGTGAAAAAGGAATTTTACGGTAATACCGAAAATTGAATTATCAGTCCGATTTAAGTGAGCTAGTCAGAAAACGAACTCCGATTGAGTTGAAAATTTTTGTGTAGACATATAAAAATATTTTAGGAATTATGGAATTAAATTTGGATGAAATTGAGCTTGGGAAGTGAGAAAAATAATTTATAGTGCATAATTGGGCATAAATGGGTTGGGCTTTGTTTGGCCCAAGCCCACCCATTTAAGACCACTATAAAATGGACCCAAATTATCAGAATTCTCTAGAATTCTGCTTCATCTTCTTCCCCAAAATTCCCTCTTGGCCGAACCACATCTTTCCCATTTTCTTTTCAAATTTTCTTCCATTTTCTTCAATTCTCACACCAAAATCAACCATCCAAAATTAATTTCAGCCTCCCTAATAGCTAAAATAAGTTTTTAATCTTCATTTGGAAGGCTAAAGTGGAAGGAAATCAAAGGAGAAAGTTTAGGACTTTGATTGGAGGTAAGCAAAATTTATGGTTTTTAATTAATTTAATGGTTTAAATAGGTAGTTTAAGATATGTAGATAATGAATATGAAGTTTATTTGAGCTAAGGAAGTAAATTAATGGTGGATTAATGAAGGAAAAATATTGTCCATGGTAGGTTCAAGAGAAGGAGAAGGTTCTTCCAAGGGAAAGGAGAAGGAGAAGGAAGCTTAGGAAGACCAAGATAAGCAATTAAGGTTAGTGATTCCTTAATCTAATTATTTTCATTAATTAAGTATAATTTAGGGTTATGAAAATTTAGAAAATTGTGTGTTTTGTATGTAATTGTTAAATTAATACTTAAAACATAATTAATGGATTATGAAAAGTGAATTAGAATGATTAATTTCAATTAAAAAAATTGACTAGTGGAAATTGTAAAATATGACCTTATTATGTGAAAAATGAATATTAAGGAATAAATATATTTTAATGTAAAATTATGATATATATGGAATAATGAATGTATTAATTAGTGAAATGAATAATTAGAAATTGAAAGAAAAATTTTAATGATGCAAATTAAATATAGGCCGAAAAATGAAAGTGGAGAAATTAATATTTTCTTTGCTAATTAAATGAAAATTTAGTTATGAAATGCAATATAATATGATTTTAGGTGTGTATAAATTTATTGAAAATTTTTAGATTAAATATTGCATATTTTTCTATTTATGGATGATATTATGTATGAAATGAATAATAATGAATAAAAAGTATTTAGTGAGTTTATAACTTAATTGATTATCCATAATGAAATATTGATATATTAGAATGAAAAATTTTGGTAGTGATAAAATTGTTATAAAAGAATAAAATATTAAGTGATTAATAATGTAAAAATAATAAATTTTATGAATTTAATGGAAATGAAATTAAAGAAATAAAATAATGCCCTTAGTTATTTTATGATGGTTAAATCTAGCCCAGGATATAATTGGCTAGCCATAGGGACATTATTACCGCGGTGCGGGTCATGGCGACTCGCTTATGTAGACCAATGATGGTCTACTACAGTGATAGTGATTCAATGAATATTATACAGTGCAGTGTTCGGGTGATCTTTCGGGATTACTCTTCAGTGTAGTGGACTTTTGAGTCCACGTCCCATGTATCTGGTCCGAAGATTTTCTATCGGATTGAATCTAGGGGCAAATAAAAAAAATGAAATGACAATTGTGAATGAAAAATAAGAAAAATGATTAAAATGAAAAAGATGATAAAAATGAATAAAATGATAAATATTAGTGGCAAAAGTGAAAATAATATATAGTTAGTGGTATAACTGTAAATAAATGAAAATTTTAAGAATTAAAGTGAAATTGAAGCTAATTAAATAAATAAGAATGGATAATTAAAGAAACAAAGTAAAAACGGACTAATTTGAAAGAAATTGAAAGTTCGGAAAAAAAAGAGAAATAAAGATATTCAATAGTGAATTAAGAATAATTAAAAAAAGAATGTATTGTTAAAAAAAATTATATATTAAAGAGAAAAATGGAATAGTATATTAAAAATATTATTGCATGTATAATTGAATGAAAATATTGTTAGTGGAAATTTTTAGATTAGTAATCACCACTGAGCATATTAATGATCAGCACGTAGTTATTTGACTGCGTGCAGGTAGTAGCAGGAAAGGCAGGAGCAGACATACAAATTTTGGGAGCTGATGGAATATTGACATAATTGTAGGTTATTGTATAAAATGACATGTATATATAAGTTTATATATGGTGTTGTAAGAATAAAATTATGTATATATTCTGATAAATGAATATTTGCGAATTATTATATGTGTAGAGAATTGTGGTTGAATGGAAATATATTACATTATATGGATTGTTGTGCCCAATATTGGGCTGTGGATTGTTTGCTTTGCAGGTGGATTAGTTAGTTTATAGCCGTTATGCTGCTGAAATTTTTGGAAAAATAAAAAGGAATAAAAAAAAAAATTTCGGCATACATCGGCTATAATCGTATTTACCCACGTAACGTATGTATAGAACAAATGTTATAAGGGTGTTACAGTTTTAGTGGTATCAGAGCATGGTTTAGACGGTTCTAAGATCGGAGTTGGAAATAAGTGAATGGATTATATGTATATACATGCCAATCGATGGATGAAATGTGTAATAAGTCTAACGTATGCTTGCTCCTTTCCTGTTTTATAGTGAATAATGACATCCCAACAAGGTCAAGGTGATAGGGACGGTGAGAGTGAAGCGTCGGTTAGTGCTAGGCAAGCTGAAACCTCGCAACAGAATGTTACTCCACCAGTTGCACCACTTCCACCGCCACAGCCAGATTTTCTTCATCTCATGGCTGATTATATTCAACATAGAATGCAAGCTGAACAAGCTCAACAGCCACAGCCAGCGGCCCAAGTACAGCCTCCAGGTCCACCTAAAAAGAAGCCGATTTTGGAACAGTTGAAGAGATTGGGAGCTGAAGATTTCTATGGGCGTGATCCATTGACTCCTGTACAAGTTGAGGAATGGTTGTTCAAGATAAAGAGGTTATTTGAAATTACTCACAGCCCGCCATAAGAGAAATTTGAAGGTACTGTGGCATTAATTCAGGGTCCTGCATTCATCTGGTGGGATTCAGTACGGAAGCATACTCCAGGTGAACAGTTGAATTGGGATTTCTTCTTGGCCCAGTTTGAAAAGAAATATATAGGGTCAGAGTATAAAGCAGAGATGCAAGATGCCTTTTGGAGACTCAGGCAAGGAAACAAGACAGTAGCAGAGTATGAGCGCGAGTTTGAGCGTCTCAGTGCCTACCTTGATGATTACCAGCTGACAGAAGAGAAGTTATGTCAGAGATTTGAGAGGGGTCTCCATAATAAGATCAGACAGATAGTGGGTGCACAACAACATCCAAATTTGCGTGCCTTGGTAGAAACTGCAATTAAAGTGGAAAGTATTCAGGCAGATGAGGCTAGCAGGCAAACTCGGTTTCAGCAGAAGAGGAAGTCGGGACAGTTCAGTGGTTCGAGTTCTCAGAGTAAGAAGTATAGGGGACCAGCTCCATCACAGAGTCGTACATCAGTTGTACCAGGGCGTGGACAAGGAAATATATTCCGTGGCAATGCCTCAGTCACTTCTGTGGGCAGTACACCTAGAGGCAGAGGGGCAGGTACAGTTCAGACTTGTAGCCATTGTGGCAGAGCCCACCCAGGAGAGTGCAGATATTTGACTGGCGCCTGTTTCAAGTGTGGTTCAAAAGATCATCAGGTCAGGGATTGTCCAGTGGCTCAAGCTTCTACAGCTATATCACCAGCACCTGGCATTGGATCCTTACCATCCAGAGGCCGAGGTAGGGGAGCAGCCCTTAACCCATCAGCATTTAGACCTTCTGCACAGCAGTCCCAGGGTCAGGGAAGAGCTACAGGTCATACATATGCAGTGAGAGCCAGAGAAGATGAGGATGCTCCTGATGTGATAGTAGGTAAATTCATACTTATTACTGATTATGTTTATGCACTTATTGATCCTGGTTCTACACATTCCTACATAAATACTGATGTTGCACGGGGGAAAGGGTTAAAAGATTCACAGTTAGACCAGGACATCCTAGTGAGCAATCCTTTAGGGAATAGTGTTGTGGTGAACAAGGTGTATAGGAATTTTTCCATTAGTACGCAAGGTTATGAATTCCTGGCTAACCTAATTGAACTCCCATTCCGCGAGTTTGATGTGATATTGGGGATGGATTGGTTGTCCGCCCATCAAGCAACAGTAGATTGTAAACGAAAGAGAGTGACACTTAAACTCTATGATGATCAGGAAATCACTATTGTGGGTGAAAGAACAGATTTCTTATCAGATGTGATCTCAGCTACACCTGCCAAGAGACTTGTAAGAAAGGGGTGCATTGCTTATTTGTGTTTTTCAATGGAAGCTAAAAAGGAAGATTTTAAGGTTTCAGATGTGCCTACAGTGAGAGATTATCCAGATGTTTTTCCTGATGAATTACCAGGTTTGCCACCTGATAGGGAAGTCAAATTCACTATTGATGTAGCTCCAGGTACATCATCTATTTCGATTGCACCCTACAGGATGGCGCCTACAGAACTCAAGGAGTTGAAGATTCAGCTGCAGGAATTGCTCGATAAAGGCTTTATCAGACCCAGTCTATCACCTTGGGGGGCACCGGTACTCTTTGTAAAGAAGAAGGATGGATCTCTTAGATTATGCATTGACTACAGACAGTTGAATAAAGTGACAATCAAGAATAAGTATCCCCTTCCACGTATTGAAGACTTATTTGATCAATTGAAGGGAGCAGGTGTATTTTCAAAGATTGATCTACGATCGGGCTACCATCAGTTGAAAGTAAAAGAAGCAGATGTGCCCAAGACTGCCTTTCGCACAAGATATGGCCACTATGAGTTTTTAGTCATGCCATTTGGACTTACGAATGCCCCAGCAGCTTTCATGGATCTAATGAATAGGGTCTTTCATCCTTATCTAGACCAGTTCGTGGTGGTATTTATTGATGATATTCTAGTGTATTCGAAGACACTAGAAGAACATGACACCTATGAACTGTCTTATGGATACTGAGAGAGAAGCAGCTGTATGCAAAATTCAGTAAGTGTGACTTTTGGTTGAATGAAGTATCATTCTTGGGTCATGTAATTTCAGCTGAAGGTATAAAGGTGGATCCAAAGAAGATTGAAGCAATCTTACAGTGGAGAATACCTAAGACTGTTACAGAAGTCAGAAGTTTCTTAGGTTTGGCTGGGTATTATAGGAGATTTGTAAAGGGTTTTTCCACCATAGCAGCGCCGCTTACTCGACTGTTACAGAAGCACGTAAAGTTTGAATGGGCAGATAAATGTCAAGGAAGCTTTGAGAAGCTTAAAAACATGTTGACAGAAGCCCCAGTGTTAACTCAACCAGAATCTGGCAAGGATTTTGTGATTTACAGTGATGCCTCCAAGAATGGGTTAGGTCGTGTATTGATGCAGGAAGGTAAGGTGATTGCATCTGCTTCTCGACAACTCAAGACTCATGAGAAGAACTATCCTACTCACGATCTTGAGCTTGCAACAATTGTTCTCGCCTTGAAGATTTGGAGACATTATCTTTGTGGTGAGAAATGTTACATTTACACAGATCACAAAAGTCTGAAATATTTGCTCACACAGAAGGAACTTAATTTGAGGCAGAGACGATGGCTTGAATTGATAAAAGACTATGACTGCTTAATCGACTACCATTCAGGCAAGGCGAATGTAGTAGCTGATGCACTTAGTAGAAAATTTATGGCAGCCCTTCGAGTGATGAATGTCAGATTGGATATGGCACAAGATGGAGCGATAATAGCAGAAATGCAAGTGAAACCAGATTTTCTTCAGCAAGTGAAAGCGGCACAAAAGCTAGACGATCGCTTGATTGCCATAGTGAACAAAGTAAAAGAGGGCAATGAAGGTGGTTATTCTTTGGGTGAAGATGGAAGTCTTTATTTCAACCGGAGGTTATGTGTACCGGATCAAGATGAATTGAAGAAGAATATTCTCACAGAAGCTCATCATAGTAGCTATGCTATGCATCCTGGTGGTAACAAGATGTATCAGGACTTGAAAGTATACTATTGGTGGCCAGGAATGAAACGTGATGTGACAGAATTCATGAGTAAATGTTTGATATGCCAACAGGTGAAAGCTGAGCATCAAGTTCCATCGGGTTTACTTCAGCCCATTGCGATACCAGAGTGGAAATGGGATCGAGTGACCATGGATTTTGTGACAGGATTGCCTCTGACGGGAAAGAAGCATGATGCTATCTGGGTAGTCATTGATAGACTCACGAAATCAGCTCATTTCATACCAGTAAGGAGGGACTATCCACTCACCAAGTTGGCAGAAATCTACATCAATGAGATAGTGAGACTCCATGGAGTACCATCTTCTATTATTTCAGACAGGGATCCCAAATTTACTTCCCAGTTCTGGAAAAAGTTGCAGGAAGCATTGGGGACAAAACTTCATTTCAGTACAGCTTTTCATCCTCAGACTGATGGGCAGTCAGAGCGTGTAATTCAGATACTTGAGGATATGTTGCGATGTTGCGTCCTCGAGTTTGAAAGTAGTTGGGAAAAGTATTTGCCATTAGCAGAGTTTGCTTACAATAACAGCTATCAGTCCAGCATCAAAATGGCACCATATGAAGCACTGTATGGGAGAAAATGTAGAACTCCTTTATGTTGGACATAATTGAGTGAAAAGAAACTAATGGGGACTGATTTGGTTCGAGAAACCGAAGAGAAGGTACGGGTGATCAAGGACAGATTGAAAGAAGCCATGGACCGACATAAGTCATATGCAGATGTAAGAAGAAAAGATATAGATTTCCAGGTCGGAGATCAAGTGTTTTTAAAAGTATCACCCTGGAAGAAAGTTATGAGATTTGGAAAGAAGGGCAAACTAAGTCCGAGATTTTTAGTCCCTTATGAGATTATACATCGAGTGGGACCCGTAGCCTATCGATTTAAGCTGCCTCAAGAGTTGGAAAAGATTCATGATGTGTTCCACGTGTCAATGCTACGGAAGTATAGGTCAGACCCAAGCCATGTGATCAAGCCAGAAGAGATTCAAATACAGGCTGATATGACTTATGAGGAGAAACCATTAAAGATCCTAGCCAAAGAGGTTAAACAGCTCAGGAACAAGCAAATCCCACTAGTGAAGGTGTTATGGAGTCACCACAATGTGGAAGAAGCCACGTGGGAGCCAGAAGCTGCAATGAGGCAACAATATCCGCAGTTGTTTAATACAGGTAAAATTTCGAGGACGAAATTTTTATTAGTAGGGGAGAATTGTAATGGCCCAAATACCGGGTTAGTCGTAAACTGTAGTTTTCGAGATTGATCAGTATACCCGGGGGTCAAAAATACACCTGTGGGTGAAAAATATTTTATTTGATCATCGGAAAATATAGGTTGTGACTAGTCTGAGGGTAAAATTTGGAGTAAAAATAAAGTCAAATAAGCCCTCAAAAGTCAAAATTAAGAAAAAAAAGACCCGATTTGATTAAATAGTTGGTTGACCATACTTTGACCGGGCTATGAAAAATAGCAAACGACATCTAAAAATTTATTTTAAAACATAGATAGACTCTAAATAATATTTAGGATTATTTGACAGTGAAAAAGGAATTTTACGGTAACACCGAAAATTGAATTATCAGTCCGATTTAAGTGAGTTGGTCAGAAAATGAACTCCGATTGAGTTGAAAATTTTTTTGTAGACATATAAAAATATTTTAGGAATTATGGAATTAAATTTGGGTGAAATTGAACTTGGGAAGTGAGAAAAATAATTTATAGTGCATAATTGGGCCTAAATGGGTTGGGCTTTGTTTGGCCCAAGCCCACCCATTTAAGACCACTATAAAATGGACCCAAATTATCAGAATTCTCTAGAATTCTGCTTCATCTTCTTCCCCAAAATTCCCTCTTGGCCGAACCACATCTTTCCCATTTTCTTTTCAAATTTTCTTCCATTTTCTTCAATTCTCACACCAAAATCAACCATCCAAAATTAATTTCAGCCTCCCTAATAGCTAAAATAAGTTTTTAATCTTCATTTGGAAGGCTAAAGTGGAAGGAAATCAAAGGAGAAAGTTTAGGACTTTGATTGGAGGTAAGCAAAATTTATGGTTTTTAATTAATTTAATGGTTTAAATAGGTAGTTTAAGATATGTAGATAATGAATATGAAGTTTATTTGAGCTAAGGAAGTAAATTAATGGTGGATTAATGAAGGAAAAATATTGTCCATGGTAGGTTCAAGAGAAGGAGAAGGTTCTTCCAAGGGAAAGGAGAAGGAGAAGGAAGCTTAGGAAGACCAAGATAAGCAATTAAGGTTAGTGATTCCTTAATCTAATTATTTCCATTAATTAAGTATAATTTAGGGTTATGGAAATTTAGAAAATTGTGTGTTTTGTATGTAATTGTTAAATTAATGCTTAAAACATAATTAATGGATTATGAAAAGTGAATTAGAATGATTAATTTCAATTAAAAAAATTGACTAGTGGAAATTGTAAAATATGACCTTATTATGTGAAAAATGAATATTAAGGAATAAATATATTTTAATGTAAAATTATGATATATATGGAATAATGAATGTATTAATTAGTGAAATGAATAATTAGAAATTGAAAGAAAAATTTTAATGATGCAAATTAAATATAGGCCGAAAAATGAAAGTGGAGAAATTAATATTTTATTTGCTAATTAAATGAAAATTTAGTTATGAAATGCAATATAATATGATTTTAGGTGTGTATAAATTTATTGAAAATTTTTAGATTAAATATTGCATATTTTTCTATTTATGGATGATATTATGTATGAAATGAATAATAATGAATAAAAAGTATTTAGTGAGTTTATAACTTAATTGATTATCCATAATGAAATATTGATATATCAGGATGAAAAATTTTGGTAGTGATAAAATTGTTATAAAAGAATAAAATATTAAGTGATTAATAATGTAAAAATAATAAATTTTATGAATTTAATGGAAATGAAATTAAAGAAATAAAATAATGCCCTTAGTTATTTTATGATGGTTAAATCTAGCCCAGGATATAATTGGCTAGCCATAGGGACATTATTACCGCGGTGCGGGTCATGGCGACTCGCTTATGTAGACCAATGATGGTCTACTACAGTGATAGTGATTCAATGAATATTATACAGTGCAGTGCTCGGGTGATCTTTCGGGATTACTCTTCAGTGTAGTGGACTTTTGAGTCCACGTCCCATGTATCTGGTCCGAAAATTTTCTATCGGATTGAATCTAGGGGCAAATAAAAAAAAAATGAAATGACAATTGTGAATGAAAAATAAGAAAAATGATTAAAACGAAAAAGATGATAAAAATGAATAAAATGATAAATATTAGTGGCAAAAGTGAAAATAATATATAGTTAGTGGTATAACTGTAAATAAATGAAAATTTTAAGAATTAAAGTGAAATTGAAGCTAATTAAATAAATAAGAATGGATAATTAAAGAAACAAAGTAAAAACGGACTAATTTGAAAGAAATTGAAAGTTCGGAAAAAAAAAGAGAAATAAAGATATTCAATAGTGAATTAAGAATAATTAAAAAAATAATGTATTGTTAAAAAAAATTATATATTAAAAAGAAAAATGGAATAGTATATTAAAAATATTATTGCATGTATAATTGAATGAAAATATTGTTAGTGGAAATTTTTAGATTAGTAATCACCACTGAGCATATTAATGATCAGCACGTAGTTATTTGACTGCGTGCAGGTAGTAGCAGGAAAGGCAGGAGCAGACATACAAATTTTGGGAGCTGATGGAATATTGACATAATTGTAGGTTATTGTATAAAATGGCATGTATATATAAGTTTAGATATGGTGTTGTAAGAATAAAATTATGTATATATTCTGATAAATGAATATTTGCGAATTATTATATGTGTAGAGAATTGTGGTTGAATGGAAATATATTACATTATGTGGATTTTTGTGCCCAATATTGGGCTGTGGATTGTTTGCTTTGCAGGTGGGTTAGTTAGTTTATAGTCGTTATGCTGCCGAAATTTTTGGTAAAATAAAAAGGAATAAAAAAAAAATTTTGGCATACATCGGCTATAATCGTATTTACCCACGTAACGTATGTATAGAACAAATGTTATAAGGGTGTTACAGTGAGTATGTATAAAGGTGTTTTAAAATATCATATATTACAATTGATTATAAGATATAAATGCTCATTGAGGAATACTACCGATATCATACACTTAGAATGTTATATATATATATATATATATATATATATATATATATATATATATATATATATATATATATATATTAGCTTTTATCATTCAAATAATAATATTTTATAAGTGAATAGATACAATTTTTTTTACATTAGAAGAAGTATGTAATGAAAAATATATGAGGAAGTACTGGTAGAATTTCTCATACTAATTATATATAGTTTCAACAATTTTCCCTTTCAATCATGTTTCAGTAGCCAATTAGAATTTTCTACATGTATTGAGCCTAGGAGAGAACATATTAAGATATGATATTTCAGCTATTTATAAAATATAAGTCCTCCTCGTATGATGATTTGAACAATTTTTCTTTTTCTTTTTAAGTCAACTTTTTGCTAATTTCTTTTAAAATAAAATATAAATTTTATTAGATATGAAAATTTAATTATCAACGTTAGCCAATTAAATTCAAAGTTAAAAATTTGAATAATTAAAATCAAATGTTGAACAAAGAGGAGAAGATGAAGTAAATCTTCATACCCTAGAATTCATATCTCATTTGTACTGTTAATAGGATTGACATCCAAATTCAAACAAAATGTAGGTAGTTGGTGAACGACAATATTCTTGGACTTTCTAGAAAATTTTATTTCAGACAATAGTGTTGGACTTTGATGAGTCCGTTGCCCTCACGAAAACATTCACATCTCTTTACACTGAATCAAACACTCACACAAATGAAAGAACAAAGAAGGAAAAGAAAGAACACCAAATCATATATATGTACAAATTTTACAACAAAACACAAATAATATTGTACAGATTTTACACATGCAAATCAAACTTTGCTGATATAATTAATAAAGTTCCTAATAACTAAGGTTATAACAGAGAAAAAACATCAATTAACTTTAATCCTCTTGCCTAGGATATTTGAACTCTCAGCATGTAGTTTTGGTAGGCAAAATATATATACATAAATATAACCTCCTAATTGATTGTTTTCCTAATTTCTAGCTGATCAATAAACTTTAACTTACTGATACAAATTTAATGAGATCTCGAATTTGAGTGTCAGTCCAACTCCTTGCAACAAAAAGAAAAAGTTAGCAGTACCAATTAAAAGACAGGTATAAGATTTGTGGAGGTTCCACTTCTCATCATCTTCTTAAATTCATCAAAATTTATCATTCCATCACCATCCATATCAACGTTTCTAATCATTTCTTTACAATCTTCAACTCTTTTTCCTTCCTTTAATCCCAAAGATGATAACACAAGCCCTAATTCTTCAACTGATATTAACCCATCTTTATCCCTATCAAATATATCAAAAGCTTCTTTCAAATCTCCATCATCATCTCCTTTTCTTTCTCCACAATCTTGACCATTACCCGCCATAGTTTCACACAAGAAGCAAAACTCTTCAAAATCTATCAGTCCATCTCCATTAGAGTCCACTTTCACTACCATTTCTTCAACTTCTTTCTCCGACATGAAGATTCTTATGTTCTTGAGGGATTCTTTCAATTCTTGCTTGGTTATAAAGCCATCGCCGTTCTTGTCGAAGGTAGCAAACACACTCTTGAGCTCATCCTTGTTGTTTTGTCGATTATAACAGATTAATTCTTCTGGTGGATTTGGAGTGACTATTGCAGAATTCTTGATGAAAAATGATCGTTGAAGCCATGCATATAGGTTCTTGGAAGGTGAAAAGAAGTAAAGAATGCCGGCAAAGAACAAGAATACTAGTAGTAATATGGCTATCACCATTTTTTCGATTTAGAAGAAGAAGAAGAAGAGGACAACGACAGAATAGTTGTTGGGATTTTGAGTTATAATGGTTGAAAATGTTTCTTTTAGGAGCATTTAAGAAGCTACGCGGTATTTGGTATCCCTTTTGATCCCACAAACCGCGTTAAATCTTTTATTTATATTTATTTGGAAAAAAATAATTAAAAAAATTGTTTTTAATGGCAGTAGTATAACCATTGGACCCCTACAGTATTCCGATTATATCTGGATTTTTTATTTTTTTTCCTTTCTCATCCTAATTTTTTTTTGTCGGAAACAGGATATATATACCTGCTCCGATTTATTTATATATTATATATATATATATATATATATATATATATATAAATAATTATTTATATTTTAATATAATTAATATTTTTTAAAAATAATAAAATAAAAATATAATATTCATTTAAAAAATTATTTTTTACTTAAATAATTATATATTTAACTAATTAATTAAAATAAAAAAAGTTAATTTTAAAATAAAATAAAAAATTTAATAAAAATCGGAAAACGGGATAGACCGGAAATCCCTATTCTCATGTGGTGCAAGGGTAGAGATCCTAAAATTTTTTCTAGCAAAAATTGGGGCAGGGTCAGAGGGACAAAGAATCTCACCCTCAACCCACCTCATTGTCATTTATATTTGAATTTAAATTTTTAATCGGATTCCTTAAAAAAAACTTAGCTTCATTAATATATTTTTTTGAACAAATTGTGCTAATGAAATTTCTTGCTTTTGGCAAGAGATTTCACTTGCTTAAATTCACAAGATAGCAATAAAAATTAAAACATCACCAATAGACTAGTTATTTAATTTAAACTCATTATTTTAAAGAGTCAAACAATAAAAAAAATTGCAACGGACTTTTTATCTCTAAATTATAGAGTAAAAAATGAGTTTAACTCTTTACATTCAGAAAATCAAATTTTATAATTTATTCTAATCGTAATTAATGTACTTATACTTTCTATTAATGTTTTAATTTTTTATTGGTATATTTTTCTCAAAATATTTTTCTCTTTCCTTATAATAAAAGTCATTTAATTTTCTCTTTTGATAAATATTAATTTATATGTGATAAATCAAAATAAAAAGTAAAAATATAAATAGTTATTGGATTTATAAAATAATTTTTATTTTCTATATTTAGAGATGCTCTATAATACTTTTTATTTTACTAAATTAAAGAGTAATGAATATATTAACTTAGTTGGTGAATAAAATTATAAATTAGAAATTTTTAGTTGACACTTCTCCAATTACTTCTATTGAATAACATCAATCAAGTTCATAATGATTTTTTCTTTCTTTATATTTACCTCTTTTTTAGGAATTGGACACATTTGGCATGGTGCTCGAACTTTGTTCAGAGAACGAGTTGAAGGAGTAGGTATTGTGGGTTGTGGGTGCAGAGGAAGCAATAAATTGGGGTTAGATAATAATAAATAATAGAATAAATAATAGAATATTAGAAATTAGAAGATCTTATGCAAATTGAACATTTTCACATAGACGATGTAAAACATATATTGGGTATTTACCCTCTTTTGCAATCAGTTTCGCTACAGCATGAATCCAATTTTCATTTCATCCGGGAAAAGTCATCTTTTTCTCATAATATATATTTATAATATAAATTATAATAATATAAAATATAAAATAATATAATATAAATTATAATAATAGAAAATTCGAATTCTAGTTCAACTCACACACTCCCATAATCCATTTTTCTCTTTTTCTCTTAGGAGAATTCGTCTCAACTATTCGTAAACCTAATTGGTTACTTCCAATTACGTAAATCAATAGTTCAAACAGCACTCAAAGGTAAGACATTTCCCATTTTTATAGGAACTTCTGTACCAAAAATAAAAAAACCAACAAGTAACTAATAATTATGTTATACAGAAAAAAGTAGTAGTAGGATTTATTCTCATAATAATAAAAATAATAAAAAAATAATTCAAATCAAGTCTCTATAAAAATTTATCCATGTATAAATTAAATATAAGTGGTGTAAAAGATGGGAGTTTAAGTTTATGATAGATGAAATTTATTAATCCTGCATATTAACTTGTTATGAAAAGTTTATTTAAATGAATTCTATTTATAAATTTGCATATATTCGGCATGCTTATATATTCATTTAAGATTTTATAATTTTTAATTCTCAAAATTGGTTAAACTTAAAATGCTAAAATAATTGACAAGAGTTGCATATAAATGAATTATTAGAACTAAAAACTTAAAGGTCTCCTACAGAAAAGTATTAATTTGTGCTTAATTAATGTTTTTATTTTTTTAGTTAAAGAAAAATTCTTTAGTATATATTTCAAATTCTAAATTCAAATATATAGTTTGATTTATTTGATGATAATATAATTAACACAAATATATACGACCATTTTTAATTAAAAAATTAAATACTTTTCTTGGAGTAAGCCTTTTCTTTATATATATATATATATATATATATATATATAAATGCTGTGGGTGATGGGGCCAAATACGTTTCTCTAGCATCGGATACTTAGCTTTTGTTGAAGAGATTAAGTCCATAAGTTTTTGAGAATCTTTCTTTTTATCTTTATTTCTCCAAGTAATGAGACCTTCATTTTGAGGAAAAAATAAATCCTTCTCTGGTGTAAAGTACAGCATGGTCGGGAAAAAGAACATTTCTCAATATAGAATACTTGTTTTTTTTTTTTTTAGTTCAAACTTCCCAACATATGGAATTCATTATATACTAAAGAATTCATTAGATAAGTCATTAGAAGTCAACATTCTGTATTTATATATTATTCAGTTTTTTTTTAAAGAAAAGAAAAAGGAAAAGAAAAAGAAAGAAAGCAACACTACAACAATCAATTATTAGATCAAACAATTTTGTATCGTGCGTATGATTGTATTGTATCCTACGGATATAATATAATTATATTAAATATATACACGACACAATTAATTAATCTTGTCATGATGTATTGATATGAATTTTAACCGTATCGCGTTATTAAACGTGTCATGCACGATTATGTCTAATATAATTAACTAATCATATCTAATTAAATCGATTATATAATTAATCTACTAAAAAAAGGTAATTCATCCAGTTATTCACAAAACAATCAATTTAATTAATTAATTTTAACCGGTCTGATTGAATAATTTAAGTTTTAACTACTCACAATTGTTTTTTATAAAGTTTTTTAGCTTATTATTTTTTTTATCTTTACTGATGTGAGATTAATTATTATAAAAAAAATAGTCATACACATTGTGAAGTGTAAATCATATTACGATATAAAATTGAATTATTGATGGCTGGAAAACAAAATAATTTATTTATGGTATATTAATATTAAGAAAATAAAAAGTCTAACTCAGTGTAAAATTAATTAAAAATATTAAAAAGTATGCATCTTATAAGAGATCATTACATGATAATAGAAGATAAACTTTTCTATTGATTTAGAGTTGTGTATTACTAAACTTTCATATTAATTAAAATTATCTCTAATTGGATGAAATAATTATTAATATTTTTTGTATTATAGAATACTTATATAACAGAAAAATTAATTAAAATTAAATATATATATATATATATATATATATATATATATTACTCAATAAAAATAATTCATTAATATTTATTTATATATATAATATACGAATATAATTAATTTTATCAAAATGTATTATAATTTTATTCATATATAAATATATGTTATAGATATTTATTATAATTATATATACTTGAATACTTTCTAAATTTTGAATTTTAAATATCACTAAAATTATTATATATTTTATATATTTTTAAACGTATTTAAATAGGTTACGCAGATAAAATCTAATTATGACATTGTTTTTTTTATGTCGTAAACGTATTGATACGTTTATAATATATATCAATTTAATTCAAATTCATATACAATTAAATCCGTATCGTTTTGTGTGGTATTAAAAAATTTCAACTTTATTAATTACATTAAAATAGTACCAAAGGCGTTCGATAAGGTGACTGCCTCGGTCGGCGATCTGTCACGGGCTCCTAACTTCGCCCCAAAAGCGCGCTCTTAGGGGAAGGTTTGAACCCTCCCTTATAAACCAGTCCAGGAGTTCCCCCGCAACCGATGTGGGACGCATCATCCCCACCCCCTTAACACCTCGACTGCCTCAGTCGGCGATCGGTCGCAACACTAAGGGACACCGGGAACACGGGCTGGCTCTGATACCAAACGATAAGGTGACTGCCTCGGTCGGCGATCTGTCACGGGCTCCTAACTTCGCCCCAAAAGCGCGCTCTTAGGGGAAGGTTTGAACCCTCCCTTATAAACCAGTCCAGGAGTTCCCCCGCAAACCGATGTGGGACGCATCATCCCCACCCCCTTAACACCTCGACTGCCTCAGTCGGCGATCGGTCGCAACACTAAGGGACACCGGGAACACGGGCTGGCTCTGATACCAAACGATAAGGTGACTGCCTCGGTCGGCGATCTGTCACGGGCTCCTAACTTCGCCCCAAAAGCGCGCTCTTAGGGGAAGGTTTGAACCCTCCCTTATAAACCAGTCCAGGAGTTCCCCCGCAACCGATGTGGGACGCATCATCAAGTAACAACAACTTCACTTCTAAAGGGGGAGAGTTGTGCCAAACCAAAAGATGTTGATTAAAAGCAAGATTGACAAATTTATCAGCAACTGATGAAGTTTGCTTCTCTGCAAAGTTGAATATTTCCATCTTAATCACGGAGATGAAGGATACAAACCAATGGAATGAGCTCTTCCTGCTGCAAAGCATTATCATTGCCTTTACAAATTGCTGATCCAAAGCCACTTTATTTTCAGCTGAGTCTGTTTGACATTGCGTTTAGAAAAAATGCTTTTGAAGTAAATTTTTTATTTTTAATTTCTTTGAATTTTGAAAACTGATTTTGAAGAGAAACAGGTAAATAAATATTTTTTTTATAAACAAGTTTTAAAAAATAGTTTATAAAAAATTTAAAAAAATCAGTCAAAATTAAAAAAATTTTAAACCTAATTTTTGGACATCCAACAATAATTTCAAACAATTCATGATTCTATATAACTGTATTTTGCCAAAATAATGTCAACTTCCAACACTATATAACTGCCCACTAACAATTTACTCACCATTTGTTAACATTTAAATATTACTTGCTAATTTTTAATCTAAATTTACACTTATTGTAAACAGATTTTATCTTATGCTATTATATCACCGTCAAAGAACGAAAATGAGTAGAAACCCCATAATAATTTCTCGATCAATCAGCTAATCAGATTGAAAACTAGCCCACTAAGCTCAATCCCTTTATGCCTATTTTGCAAAAGCATTTTTTGGAAAAAAAAATTATTTTAAATTATTTTTTAAATTTGAAAACTGTATTTAAAAAAAACAGATAAATAATTGTTTTGTTAGAAACAGAATTGAAAAAATTAACCTATAAAAATTTTAAAAAATCATTAATAAATAAAAAATTTAAATCTGTTTTTTTCTTAATACACCGAAAAGCAATCTCAAATACTGGGAAGGTTTTTTTTTGGTCACTCTCCTTTTCTCTATATACATATTCCGAAAGATTTGTGTGTTTTTCAATTGTTTGGGTTTCCGAGTATAGGCCCACGACGCTAATGTTTAGGGACTTGTGAACCCACATAAAGCCCATGTATTTTATATAATTTGTTTCAAGAAAATTACATCTTCTACTCATTTTTTATATAAAAAAGAAAATGACATTTTTACTCCTTTTCTTTTTTTATTTACATTTTTAGTCCTTTTAATTTTCAACTTTACTTTTTCTTCTTTTTTTTTTTAATTTTTTTTTAATCTAGTATTCTGTAATTTTGATATTTTAAATTTAAATAAAAAACATATAAATGAAATTTTGATTCACGAAATAATATAGTTTTAGAAGGAATTGTTTTTTGGGGGTAAAAATATCAAGTTGGATTTAAAATAAGGTAATTGTGTTTTTTTTTTTCTCAATTTGTTTTCCAACTATGTGACTTCCTTGAGCTTAGGGCACAACTTCTTTTTGTTTTAGTTTATTGAAATTGAAATTTATAATTTTAAATAATTATAGAAGTAAATACAAAAGTTGGAAAAAAAAAGGGAAATTCCTGCAGATTTAATTTATAACTTTAGGATAATTTACGTTGAGTCTAAAAATATTTGCAATAATAAAATTAAAATAAAAAACTACTACAAATGAAAATTTAAGTTTGAAAATACAATCATTGGCTAATTAACCGAGACAACTATCCAAATAATGACACGTGCTTTTGAATACAGTGTCACAAAATAATTTCAAAAAAGCAACAGGTATACCTTTTTTCCCTTTTCTTAATTTCTGTGTTGACTAATAAATATATTAATTAATTAATTAATAATAGAACTAGTAGTAGAACTGTATCGATTCAATTTGACAATCTCTATCCAATCTATTTATTATGGTATCGTGAAACAATTGAATTATTTAATAAATTTATCATTAAATTATATAAAATAGTATTATATAAAATTATTTATTATTTTTATATTCTTAAATTAATTAAAAAATTATATATATATATATATATATATATATATATATATATATATATATAATTATCTAAAAAAATCATTTAAAATAATTATTAAACAAATTAAAATTATGTCACGTCAGCGTTAAGGTCCAACCCACGCTCAATTCATATCTTAATTATACAGGTCTAACTAGTAGCAGTAGGAGTAAATTAGTAATTTAATAAAATGAGAAAAATATCACCGGGGGAGTCAAGATTCAAAAGCATGCGATGGAACATAATTGAAGATTGGGCCCATTTTAGTAAATGAGACCGATACTGCTTTCGATGGGCCCATAGTACTGTTAAAAACCGAACATCCAACGGCCCATATCCATCCTCTAGTTTTTCTGTCTTTTAGTTGTAGTCTAGTAGAGGTGAGGCCGTGGGTTTTGCTGCAGTAAACAGGCTGTTATATGACCCACAACGGATAAAGACAACGCAGTCCCGTTTGGAAGATGATCACATGGCCCTATTGATAATATTTACGCATTAAAATGGTCCCACCCAGCTATATAAGACGCCTTTTATTACAAGTAGACATAATAGCGTGCAGTGAGTAGACATTGCTCGACGTTTTTTTTTTTTTTAACACTTTTGTGTGGATATTTGTTTTATAAAATTTGGTATTGTATTTAACAAATTAAATTTAACGGTTAAATTAATTATAAAATAAATATTAAAAAAATATGTTGCTCGTATTTCTTATGATTTTTTTTAATTTATTAATTCTTTTTTGTTTTTCAATAATCAGGAGTTGAATAAATTCTTGGTTAATTTTAAATGTCCATTTGTCTTTATTATCATCATAATTTCATAAGACGTACTCTTCTATTTCTCTTTAAATATCCATTTTAGAATTTTTATATAAATTAAAATAATTAATTTTATAAATTTTTCATTATAATTTATCTCAATATTCTTTATTTTTTTAATTGAATTTATAGAAAAAAAAGATTGTAAATTTTAATAAATAAGGATAACGTACCGTTTTAATTTCTAAAATAGATATTTAAAATAAAACGAAAAAATATTAAAATAACCTTGATTAAAATGACTTAAATAATTTTGAACACAAATTTTATTTTAGAAAAAAAAACCCATACACATTATTAGGAAAAAATATTAATTTGGTTCGGTGGAATTGTTTGAATGTTAAATCAATTGCAAAGTAAATTATATATAATCGAATAACACCATTTTATAAAAAGTCAGAATCAGTCCAATCATTAATTATTTACTGGAATAATTGTTTTTATTTGATCATAAAAAATAGAATCCAAATTTAAAAATTATTTTATAAGAAATTATAACTAAATTAACTACTTATTTAAAATAATCAAATCAAATGATAACTTGTCAATTTCAGAAGTGGGACAGCATATTAATTTGTTTTTTTTAAATTGAAAACAAATAAAAGAAAAGAAAAATGGAAAAAGAGAATGGAAACAAGATAGAGAGAGGAGTACACAGTTAGATTAGAGCCGTACGAGAGCAGAAGGTGACTCGTGCAACTTGACTTGTCACCAATCATAAAATGGCATAAATGAAAAATTCACTGCTCTGATTTTGGAACTTACCTACCAGCCATTTGATTAGTGGGACCCAATCAATTATCCAACTCCAATATTACAATGATCACAGGAACGTCTCATCTCATTCCCTTCGCTTTGTTTTGTCCATTTTCCCCATCCCACACGCTTGTTTGTATTGTATGGATCCACTCTCTCTATTTTTCTGCCCCCACTCTTCCTTCTCATTTACCTTCAACACCTGTTGTTATTTGTTACTATCCCACTAGGATTTCTCAATCATAGTTTCATTTTTCTGCACAATTTTTTAAAATTCTTTCTTGAATATACAATATTAATACGACATGTATTCATAAAATCGTTTGAACTAGAGATTTACACTGAGAAAGGAAGGGAAGGCATTTCAAGGAGAGAAGAAGTGAAAAATTTTGTATACTAAACAACTGAAAAAATTTAAAAAAACCAAGGAAAAAAACGGAGTTAGAAAGAAACATTAAACATTAAGGAGGTGTTTGGAATCATGTTGTATGTCAAAAAATCATATTTAAATTTTTTTTTATTTAATTGATTGATATTCTTTTATTTTTTATAAACTATTTTCCTCAATACTGATTATGGTAAAAATATCTATTTATTTACTTCTCTCCAAAAACAACTTTCAAAATTCAAAATTTTTAAAAATATTTTTTTAATGCAACGTTAAACGGAGCCTAAACAAAAAGAAATTTTTTTAATTCTTTAATGACATGTTAAACCTAGATCATATATATATATATATATATATATATGAGTAAAAATATATAATTTTAATCATATTAACTAAAATTCATCAATTTGTGTGAAAGTAAAAGTAAACTCTATTGAAAAAATTGATCATGTGACCTAACTCGCCTCCAAAACTAACTCAAGAAAGGAGGATTGATAAGGCCTAATTTGTACCTATTTTTAAGTAAAGATTTTGCACCAATTTTATTATTTTTTTAAAGTTATTTGTTTGTTTTTAGTAGCTTTTTGGTTCCTTTTTATATTTTGATTGCATTTTAGGTGATCTTTAGATGAAAGGAAAATTTTTGAGCTAAAAATGAAGAATTATTACTTAAAAAGGAGAAAATTGTAAGGAAAATTAAATTATAAGACAAAACATATTCGTGATTTAAGGAAGAGAAAAGAAGAAACAAAGCAAATCATGAGTGACCTACGAATTTCACTGTTGACTGTTTTACTGAATTAAGCCATAATTATCTTTATCTACAAGCTTAATCTACCTTTCTAAATTGCGCGAAACTAAACTTTCATGCTAAATTCTAAGTTTAGTAGTGCATAAAAACAAGATAATATATTATATCATGTAATATGCATTGTCATATATTCATAACGTATAAAAATTTATGCAACATGTTTTATCATGCTTTTATAGTTCATATTTTTCATATAATTTATCATCTTATTGTTCACTAGTATATATATATATATATATATATATATATATATATATATATATATATATATATATACACCAATTCACATATTTTTATCTCATATTCATTTTTACTTTATCATAAACTTTTTAATTTCATTAACTCATTTATGCCCATAATACTTAGAAACCACTAACAAGGATAACGAAGTTGTCATTCATACATTTATGAATGTCATGAGAGCATTTATGGTATGAGCATACAAGTGTCATCACTGGTATATATATATATATATATATATATATATATATATATATATATATATATATATATATATATATAGACCGACATAAATAATAATGTTATTACTGACTTTAATTATAGTGTCATCATAGGCATTAATAATCTTCCTGATTGACATGTCAAACTATTCACAATTCGAGTTCTAAACTAGGTGTTCTATGACTTAATTAATGTCATTAAAATTCATAACTATAAGAAAATAAAAATATACATTTCTTTATCTTTTATTATCGCAATCATAAAATACTCAATTATGATTTTGTTTGCACATCATTTTTATGAGTCTAATAACTCATTTGATTTCTCATATATCTCATTTAGGTAAAATTCACATTATAAAAATATATTATATTACCTTCATTAATAATAACTAAAAATATCATTCGTATACTATTTTTTCAAATTCCCGAATGGTCCGAGGATTATTAACCTAATATAACTTAAATATTTAAATTTTATTTTTTTCAATCTGTCCTATTTCAGGAAGAATTCTTGTTTTGTATTTGACCTCAATTTTGGACTTATTACAGTCTGAATTAAATTTTAGAGCCCCTTTATGAATTTTAAATCTGAATCTTAGATTTAATATGCAACTTGAATCACTAAATTTGGAGTTCTTTAGAAAAAGATATGATTAATTTAACACTAACTGGTGACTAATCATTTTGGTCAAAATTTTCTAGACAGATTCTATGTCCAAAATATATGTATTTTTCTGGATAAATACAGACATATTTAGATTTTATGGTTTGAATAAAAGTTAAATTCCTATGTCTTAACTTTCAAACCCAACTAAGAACATATTAAGCCAAATTCTATAGCTCAAGTTATAGCAATATATGTGTTTATTGCTCCATAAATTCCAGCATTGCACACACATAATCACCGAATTTAATTTTTACTAGATATACTCTTAAGTCTAGCAAACATGTATATCCAAAATTTTATCACAAAATAATGTTAATTTATATGTCAAATGCTCAAATCATACAACTTGAAAATAGAACATAGTCTACTGCCTTAAGTTATACACAAACATCTTCTTAATTTCCTTCACTTTCTCTGGGTAGCTTTTTCTTTGCCTTTGTTTCTTTGAGCTCATTATTTGTCACTTTGAATCCTAAAATACACAAATCATCATCAAAACCTTACCTTATCAGAACTCTCATGAAACCCTAAACTCTCTCTCTACATGATCAACCTTTAAATGAACTCAAAACCATATTTTCCTTTAATGAAAGTTAAAGAGGAGAAGGAAAACTTCTTACCTATACTTCTTCCTCTTCTTGATCAGCACTTGAAGGTTTTCTCTCTTCTCTTGCTCTTTTTCCTCCCTTCTTCTCTTCTTTATCTTCTCCAAGTCTTGTTGTGCATGAAAATGGCTTTGACTTTTTCTTTTCCTTCTTTTTCTCTCTAAATTAAACTCTAGCTATGAAGGATGGTGAGGGTGGCGTGGAGGTTGGTTCTTGAGTATAAAAATAGCTTAAGAAGAAGAGATATGGAAGAAGAAAGAAGAATTAATAGTATGGTCAAAAATCTCACATCGTTCCCACCATTTTTTTACCAAAATCTTGACATATAGGCTTAATTATCATCTTAATCTTATTTTTCATGGAATAGACAACCAACATGCATATAAGATGTCCAATTTAATATTTTAAATAGCAAATATCTTATTAAATGCTCAAAATTTTGGTAAATTGCAAATTGACCCAAAACTTATCAAATTTTGTAATTTAGTCATTTACCGTAAATCAATTTATTTAAGATTTCTAAACACTTTATTAGGCATATATCATAATTATTAATTATTATCTTGATTAATTTTGGTTAAAATCCGAATTTAGACTCCAGTCGGTTCAACATGTCAGTTTAGTAACATACACGACTCAGGATCTAAATTAGCGGATGTGACATTCTCTCCCCCTTAAAATAAATTTCGTCCTTGAAATTTACTTGTTCATTTTATAGTGAACAATTATGGATATTGTCTCTTCATTGTTTCCTCACTTTCCCACATGGCTTTTCTATTGTATGGTTTTGCCACAAGACTTTAACTAGAGGAACTCTCTTGTTTCGGAAAGTTTTCTCTTCACGTGGTAAAATAACGACTAGTTCCTCTTTGTAAGACATCAATTTATACTTCTATCTCTTCAACTGCTATAATGTGAGTCGAGTCTGAATGATATCTCCTTAATATAGATACGTGGAATACATTGGAAATTCTATCAAAATCTGGTGGAAGGGCTAATCGGTATGCCACTGGTCTGATTCTTTCCAAAATCTCATAAGGACAAATAAACTTTGGACTCAATTTCCCTTTTCTGCCAAATCTTAATACCTTCTTCCAAAGTGAAACTTTAAAGAAAACTTTATCACCTATAACATATTCTATGTCTCGCCTCTTTAGGTCAGCGTATGACTTTTGTCAAACTTGTATCATTTTCAATCTTTCTTTGACCATTTTAACTTTCTCTTCTGTCGATTGCACTATGTTTGACCTGGTAAACTTCTTCTCATTCAGCTCAGTCCAGTAAACTAGAGTCCTACACTTTTTCCATATAAAGCCTCATAAGGAGCCATGTTAATGCTTGTCTGATGACTATTATTGTAGGCAAATTCCATAAGAGATAAATATTGATCCCAACTTCCCTTAAAATCGAGCACACAACTTCTCATCATGTCTTCTAGCAACTGAATGACTCATTCTGATTATCCTTTATCTGCAGATGAAAGGCTGTGCTGAAACTGAGTCGAGTTCCCAAAGCCTGTTGTAAGCTATTCCATAACTGTGATGTAAATCTAGGATCTCTGTCAGAGATAATAGATACAAGCACTCCGTGAAGTCTCACTATCTCATTCACATAAATCTCGACCAACTTGTTCAAAGTATAGTCAATCCAGATTGGTAGAAAATGTGTTGACTTTGTTAATTGATCCACTATCACTTATACTACGTCATGCTTCCTCTGAGTTACCGGTAAACCGTACATAAAATGCATTGTGACTCTTTTCCATTTCCATTCTGGTATGAAAATCAATTGTAGTAATCCTATGGGTAATTGATGTTTAGTTTTCACTTGTTGATAGGTTAGACACATAGCAACATACTCGGTGATATCCATTTTCATCTTTGACCACCAGTATTATGTTTTCAAATCTTGGTACATTTTCTTTCCACCTGGATGCATAGTATAGACCTTTTCATGAGCTTCCTTTAAAATCTCTAACTTTAACTCTTCTATACTCGGTACAAAAATCAAGTTCTTGAGATACACGGTAAATCATATGTTAAAGAAAATTCTGACTTTTCTCCATTTTTAACAGCTTTGACTATCTTTACTAGCTTTTTATCTTGCTTCCGATCCACTTTAATCCTCTACATCAGAGTAGACTCCACTCACAACTCAACTAACATCTTTCTATTTAAGGCATCAACCACCACCTTTGCTTTTCCTAGCTGATAGTCAATCACACAATCATAGTTTTTAATCAACTCCAGCCATCTTCGTTGCCTCAAGTTCAACTCTTTCTGTGAAGGCAGGTACTTAAGACTCTTGTGATCTATATAAATGTAGCATCTTTCTCCATATAGGTAATGTCTCTAGATCTTAAAAGTAAAGACTATCCCTGCAAGCTCTAAATCATGTGTTGGATAGTTAAGCTCGTAAGTTTTGAGCTTTCTGGAGGCATATGTAATCACTTTTTCCTTTTGCATAAGAACACAACCTAACCCATTGTGACTTGCATCATTGTACACAACATAATATTTTCTTGGAGTATGTTGAATTAAGACAGGTGCTTCAGTTAACGTTGCCTTGAATATATCAAAACTAGCCTGACACTTGTCCATCCCTTAGAACTGGATGTCTTTTTGTAACAATCTAGTCAAATGAGTCGCTATGGATGAAAATTCCTTCACAAACCTCCTATAATATTTGGTAAATCCAAGAAAACTCCTCATTTCGATCATATTACGAGGTGGTTTTCTATTAAGAATAGCTTCAATATTACCAGAATCAACTCGAAACCCTCTGCTGACACCACATGACCCAAAAAACAACTGCTTCCAGCCAAAACTTACACTTAGATAGTTTTGCATACAATTATTTCTCTCTCAAGGTCTGCAATACTATTTTAAGATGCTAGTCATGCTCTTTGCTATTTCTATATTATACCAGAATATCATCAATGAACAACACTGCAAACTGATCAAGATTTGGCTTGAACACTCGGTTCATCAGGTCCATAAACACTGTTAGTGCATTCGTCAAACCAAATGACATTACCAGGAACTCATAATGACCATAACTAGTCTTGAACACCATCTTTGGTACATATGACTCCTTAATCTTCAGTTGATGATACCCTAATCAAAGATCTATGTTTGAAAATATGCTTGCACCTTTTAGTTGATCAAAAAGGTCATCAATCCTAGGTAATGGATACTTATTCTTAATAATCACCCTATTAAGTTGCCTATAATCAATGCACAACCTTAAGGTGTCATTTTTCTTATTTACAAACAACACTAGATAACCCCATGATGATACACTAGGTCTTATAAATCCCTTATCTAACAATTCTTGCAACTGTACCTTCAACTCTTTCAACTCCATAGGTGCCATCTGGCCACCAGTAATGAGGCCTTAAGCTGTGATACATCTTTGTCATCCCTGGATGCATTGCATAGGGTGCATTGTGTGCCTCTTCCATTATTTCCTGACGTAAGTTCTCAGTGTTTGGAACACATATGCGTGACTTTAACATCAGTGTATTGTCTTGCAATTGAAAATCTTTACTGTTTCCATGCCTTACTAATTCAATTTTCTCACACAATTTAGGATCTTTACTCTGTGCAACTTTGATCCTATCCTTCAATATAGGTCTGACCTGAAGAGCAGCAATCAATGATCCATCATCATGCATATTCAATTGAACATTCATGGACCATAATTGAATTAGATATGGAAAAGATGATGCTTGCAAGTGAGCTACACTGCTACTGGCCTTTCTACTCAATGCATCTGCTACCACATTGGCTTTCCCTGGATGGTATTCAATTGTACAATCATAATCTTTCAACAGGTCTAACCATCGTCTTTGTCTCATGTTTAACTCTTTCTGTGTCATCAAGTAACCTAAGCTTTTATGGTCTGTGAAGATCTGGAATGTCTCACCATACAAATAATGCCTCCAAATCTTCAATGCAAATACAACTGCAGCCAATTCTAAATCATGTACTAGATATGAGATCTCATGTGGTCTCAGTTGTCTGGATGCATAAGCTATCACCTTACCATGTTGCATTAACACACATCCCAAGCCTTGGTGAGAAGCATCACTATATACTGTAAACCCACCTGTACCTGTAGGGATGGTTAACACTGGTGTTGAGGTCAGCCTGTGTTTTAGTTCATCGAAACTCCTTTGACATTCAGGAGTCCACTTGAACGACACATTCTTTCTCAACAATTTGGTCAAAGGGTTAGCAATCAATGAGAACCCATCAACAAATCTACGGTAGTATCCGGCTAAATCCAAAAAACTACGCAATTCTGACACATTCTTGGGTGCTTACCAACTCACTATGGCCATAACTTTATTTGGGTCAACCTCTATGCATTTTCCCGATACTATATGTCCAAGAAACATAATATGATCAAGCCAGAATTCACACTTACTAAACTTTGCATATAATTGTTTCTCCTGCAAGTCTGCAACACTGTTTTTAAATGCATCTCATGTTCCTCTTTACTTTTAGAGTACACCAGAATGTCATCTATGAAGACAATAACAAAATTATCCAGATAAGGCTGAAATACCTTATTCATCAAAGCCATGAAAGCAGCTGGTGCATTGGTTAATCCAAATGGCATGACTAGAAATTCATAATGGCCATATCTAGTTCGAAATGCAGTTTTAGGAATATCTACCTCAGCTATCTTAAGCTGATAATAGCCCGATCTCAAATCAATCTTAGAAAATACTTGAGCTCTATGTAACTGATCAAATAAGTCATCAATTCTAGGTAAAGGATACTTATTCTTCACTGTCACTCTATTAAGTTGTCTATAGTCTATACACAATCTCATCGTTTCATCTTTCTTTTATACAAACAACACTAGGGCTCTCCAAGGTGATATGCTAGGTCGAATGTATCCCTTATCAAGTAACTCTTGCAATTGAGTTTTAAGTTCCTTTAACTCAATCGGTGCCGTCCTGTAAGGAGATATATAAATAGGTGCGGCCCCAGGCACCAATTCTATAGTAAATTCTATCTCTCTATCTGGTGGCAATCTAGACAAATCCTCTGGAAATACATCTGGGAACTCACACACTACTGGAATATTCTCTAACATAATATCCTGAGTTCTTGTGTATGTTACATAGGCTAAGAAAGCCTCACACCCTCTTTTCACCATCTTAAAAGCTTTAACTGCTGAAATCAAACATGCAGGTACCAACTTCCTTTCTCCTTTAAACACAATTCTTTGTTTATCAGAGGACTTTAAAATTACCTCCTTAGAAAAACAATTCACTATGGCTTGATGTTTAGTTAACCAGTCCATTCCCAATATTACATCAAATTCATGCAATAATAATAAGATCAAATCAGCTTTCAACTCAACTTTATCAATGAATATCGAACAGTCACGACATATCTCATTCATAACTACTACTGCTCCTAGTGGAGTACTCACATTTATATCAAATCCCAATGACTCATGTTTTTGATGCAGTTTGGATGTCATATGTGATGATATAAATGAATGTGTAGATCCTGGGTCAATCAATGCAAATGCCAATATATCATAAATGTAAATATTACCAGTAACCACTTCAGGATCATCAACTGCCTCTTGCCTAGTCATAGCAAATACCCTGGCCTGTTGAAGGGGTCTAGAACTCTGTCCCTCAGATCTGGTCACTCCTCTGCTTACTGCACCAGTTCTTCCCCTGCCTCTGCCTCTGACATGTGTCCCACTGGTAGTGTTAACCCTTGGTGTTTCAATTGTAGTCTCAGATATTTCTCTGCCTCTGCTGGTTTCTACTAATTTAGTTTTTTTGGGGCAACCTCTATACATGTGATCTAAGGACCCACAGAAATAACAAGCTCCTGTAAGACTTCTGCATTCACCGGTGTGTTGCCTACCACAATGAATACAAGTAGGCCATTGTTCTGTATACTGGCTTTGTCCTCTGCCTGGGTAAGAAAAAGTCATGCCTCGACCTCTAGAACTGGAGTACCCACTTCTGTTGCCAGACTGGCTCGACATATATCTAGCTTTCTTTCCATATACTCTACTAGAATCTCTAGCAAACACTCATGTCACCCTTTTTACTTGTTGTTCTCCAGCTTCTTTCATTAACTTTTTAGCTCTAATTACAGCAGCTTTGAGTCTGGTATAACTATCGAGATCAATAATTGTGATTCTATTTCTGATCTCATACTTGAGGCCCTCTTCAAACTTTATGCATTTGTCTCTTTCAGTAGAGACCATAAAGGTGGCATAATGGGAAAGTTTATTAAATTGTACTTCATACTCCGCAACATACATGTTTCCCTGTTTTAGATTCATGAATTCCTTTCTTTTCTCATCTTTATATGCCTCAGGCATGTAATTATTCTGAAATTCCAGAAGGAAATCATTCCATGTCAGAACTGGTGGTTGTGCATCACTATCGGGAACTGTCTCCCACCATTCATAAGCATTGCCTTGAAGCAAAGATACCGCATAATCAAACTTCTCCTCTGGAGTGCATCTCATCATTCAATACCCTTTGTGTTCTTTTGAGTCATGTTTCTGCTTCAACTGGATCAGTCGAGCCGTAGAAATTAACTGCACCCTGTTTTCTTAGCTTATCATATCGTCTTTCCCTATACATCGCAGGACCATGCACTTCATGTTCTGGGTTTTCATAAGGTATTTCGGCATGTGATGATTGTGATGCACGTGCAGGAGCCCTAGCTCCTGGTATTGGTTGATCTTTATGCAAATGAGGCGATGCCTTATGAGGATGCATTTAAGTCGGCCTCTCTCTCCTTGGTGAATCATGTCTAATGATGGCCCTAAAATAAATGAAATTATGTCACTACATAATGTTTAGTACATATTATGCATATGTTATCATGCTTATATGCATATGCATGTTCCCTTGGAACCTATCCCTGCTCTGATACCAAAAATGTAACACCTAACACCTTATACATCTATATACCACATATACTGATTTTATATTGTTATCCCGTATGGAACAAGATTAAATAAAATTCAAGTTTACAGTGATAGTAATTTTTTTTAACTCATCTCATATTATCAACAATAATTTCACAATTAATACGGAAACTTTAATTATAGTTTATAACATCACATATATTAATAACTTAAACAATACGTTTAAAAAGTTAGTAAATATGCAAGTATTCAATCTCCAAATATAAATGATATGTTCTTATGCTTATGTGGAATGCAAGGAGAGAGAGTGGTGAGGCTCGGCCGGTGACCTTTGATCCATGACTTATATATGCACCTCAATATGAACTACTAATCTTCTCTACCTAAAAAATGATGCAATTTGGTGAGTTGCGACTCAGTGAGAATAACCATCAAATGAGTTCTAAAGCACCAAACATTTCATAATAGTAAATAACAAGTATAATTAATACATACTTTATACTCCATTTCATAAGTCAATAACATATAAATATAGATAAAATCAAGTATTCAATAATTGCTATTTACTTATCCTTATGCTTGTACATTTTATTTTGTTGTGACCAGGTTAAACGAACATTGCCCCGGGTTTCCATGTGAACATTTGCATTTGCATTTGCATTTGCATTTAGATTTGCTAGCTAGCTTGATCATTTGTTTCATTTGCACATTTGTTGGGCCATAGGCCTCTTCTTTTGCTTTGCACATTTGTTGGGCCATAGGCCTCTTCTTTTTCCTTGTACATTTATTGGGTCATATGCCTCTTCTTTTGCTTTGCAATGTCGATTGACTAGTCACAACGCCTTTTAAGTCATTATGCATATGCACTTGTACTTACATATTCATCAACTATTGTATCTTATCACATATACCATACATATACCACATATATACCATATATGTCAACACATATACCATACATATATCACATATATACTTCATATGCAACACATATACCTTACATATACCACATATATACCTTATATGTCAACATATATACCATACATATACCACATATATACCTCATATGCAACACATATACCATACATATACCACATATATACTTCATATGCAACACATATACCATACATATACCACATATATACCTCATATGTCAACACATATACCTTGAATATACTATACATATATCATATGTCAAACATATACCTCCAATATACCGCAAGTACACAAACTTATATGTACCACAAATGTCACAAATTATTCATCATCATATTTTCAAGGAAAAATCATCACAGACATATAAATCACATAGCAAGCAACATTCATATGCACTAAAGGATTCAATTGATAATTATATTAACAATCATATAGCAAGCAACATTCATATGCACTAAATAATTCAATTGATAATTATACTCACAATCATATAGCAAGTAACATTCATATGTACTAAAGAATTCAATTGATAATTATACTCACATTTTTCCTTTGATTCCAATCCTTAACTTATTGTCTACCCCCTTCTTGTATATCTCCAATTTTTCTTGAGCCTAATATTGAAATATAATTGGTTAATTTATGACTAGAGAAACTTAATGTGGCTTAAAAAATTAATATACATTATTCATATCAATAATTAAAATTTTTCCTATGAGGCAGTGTGACCTTATGGGACTGTTTTGACTATAACTTTTTCTGTATTTGACCAATTAATCGGATTCTTGTTCCTAATTAACATTAACATCTTTATATATAACATATTAACATTTCAGACCAATTGGATTACTGTACAATTTTTGGTGGAATTTCTAATCGTGTTCTGATTTCTGCTCTGTTTTCTGCCCTTAGGCAGTTTCAGGGTACTCATTTGGGTTCATCATAACTTATATTCTGTACGTCCTATTTTAATGAAAATTTACAAAAACTTATATGGGTTCATATGGAACATTTGTCATGTTTACAACTTTTATCAATTATATCTCTAAGGTCTTCAAATTATAAAAAACATTTTACTGGTACAGAATAGAATTGGCTTCCGGACCAGTATGATTTACAAAGACCATAACTTATTCTTTACATAATATATTAAGCTCCAATTAGTACCAACATTTATCTAAGACATATACCTATAACTTTCATGTTTTGATCATTTACATAATCGATCTTTAAGAATCTCAAAATAATTAAACAAATTTCGGGACCTGTACAGGGCACTCAGTAGGCAGTTCAAATTATGGAACAGACATGGTTCCATTCACCATAACTCAAAAAGTACAAGACCTATGAACCTGAAATTTGTTTTAAAGATCCTAACACATATATATACAATTTGTATGTTTTGAGTTACTTCCAATATTGATTTTAACATACCCAAAACTAACAAACACAGTAGCTAACTTACTTAAGGTTCCCATCCGTACCAGTTTCAGTACAAAGAGGATATCTCATTCTATACACCACATCTTGCAAAAATATTTACATATCCGTAAATATAAGACATAAAGTAACAATGTTTATGTTTTAATATTTTCCAGAATCAATTTCTATAGATATCAAAATCGGAGTTCAAATCAGTACCTATTAATGAACCTTAGCAACTCAAATCAATCTTATAATAATAAGAATTGATTATTTACCAAGAACGAACTTTCAAGAGATCAATTTGCCTCAAAAACCAAGTGAAACAAGGAAGAATTTGTGGCTGGAACTTGAGAGAAAATAGCTTGAAGAAATGAAGAAAAGAAGAAGAAGAAGAAGATAAGAAAAAAAAAGGAAGATAATGGAGCCTAATAGGTTAAAATCCACCTACCCCATTTATTTCTCTTTTTCTTTTTGCTGTCAAACTCTTTTTTTTTCTTTTTGCTGTATGATTTCTTTTTTTTTAATTATTTTTATTTTTATTATCATCATACATACATACATACATACATACATACATATACATATATTCATATATACATATATACATTTACCCAATTTTACTAACCAATAATAAATAAATATATAATTTAATCACTTATTTTAATTTAATTAAATTAATCATGTCAAATTTTTATTAATTCAATCTAGTCTCTTTATTCACTTAAATATTAATTTCATGTCATTTTCATCTATATGCATTTTTATACAATTGTAAAATATTTGAAAATAAACTAATTGTATGTCATGAATATATTTAAATAAAAATGCATATTATGCATATATATATATATATATATATATATATATATATATATATATATATATATATATATATATATATATATATATATATATATATGCAAAATGCATATGCACAAATGAGAAGCTGCAGAAATACATATGGAAAAAGTCAAGGATGTTACACTCTATCTCTTGGTCAGGTGGTAATCCTGGCAACTCCTTAGGAAATACATCTGAAAACTCACTAACAGTTGGGATGTCGGCCAATTTCAAACTATTCTTTTTTGTACCAATCGCATATGCCAAGTAAGCCTCACATCATCTATTGATGAGTTCTGAACTTTCGGAATTGATATCACATTATCTGGACATTTTCTATTCTCACCCATCACCACTATCTCTTCCTCCAAATTTGGAACTTTAATCCTCATCTGCATTCTTCGACAATCTACTCTATCAGATCAGCTAAAAATTGTCTGTCATGAATTTTAACTGGCCAACCCCAAAAAACTTTACTAAGCCACACATTGTGCCCAAACGGGTTAGTCACAAGCATCTCATATTTTAGAGTCTCTGGTTTTAAACTCTCTCAACCTAGTAGTGATGTGCATATGTATGAATGCATTAACCCCGAATCTATCAATGCATTTATATAAGAGCCAAAGAGATGGAATTTACCCACTATGATGTCAAGTGCATTCAACTCCTTCCGGCCTCACATGGCATAAGCTCTTGCTGGAGCAGCTCTACTGTCTTTTGGCCTCTCCATTGTGTCTAACCTAAACTAGCTTGGCTCTATTTGGCCTCATCTGCCTTGTCCTCGGCCTCGACCTCTGCCTTGTCTTATAGTCTGTATCGGTACTGGCTCAACACTCCTTGAACCTTTGCCAAACTGTAGAAATAGGAAATTTCTTTTCATACGGTCCTTAAAGCCGCATCTCAAGCACGCTCCTGTCATTTACTAATACTCTTCCAGGTGAGGACGACCACAATGTTGACATACTGGTAAAGGGGTAGATCTTTGGGATGCATATGTCGGTGTACTGACTGCTGATGAAACAGATCTCGTGAGCTATCCCCGCATGTAAAAAAGAGGTCTATTGGAACCCCCAGCTAAAATCAACCACTAAAAGATCTAGCTATATTGCCACTCGGTTGTCTTCCGCTTGGCTGTGGTTTGGGTCTACTAATTCCACTAACCTTCACTGGTTGTTATGTCGCCAAGACTCTTTCAAATGTTCTAGCATGTGCTAGTAAACTGGGGAAGCTAACTAGACGTAGGGCTAAGACCTGTAGTTTGATCGGATCCCTCAACCTATCTTCAAAATGTCGACATTTATTAGCTTCTTTGGATACAATCCCTTCAACATATTTGCATAAATGCGTAAATTTCCTCTCATATTCTATTACTAATATGTTTCTTTATTTCAGAGTCAGAAACTCTCTCTTCTTGTCATCTGTGTAGATTGAGGGGGATATATTGCTCCTTGAATTTTTCTAGAAAGAATTCCAAAGTCATAGGTTCAGGTGACTCTGTGCTCTGTGACTCTTATTGTAATGCCTACTAATTAGAGTTTAATTAGAATAAGTATGTGATATAAATAAGAAAAATATGATAGATAATAGAGATTAAAATAAATGGAATAGTTGACTAAATTAGAAATTAAAATAAATTAAATTGATTGATATGATAAATTTGATTAAATTAGACCACATAATTAAATTGTAATTTTGGTAAAAATTAAAGGGACTAGATATAAGTAAATATCAGAAAAAAATACAGCATAAGAATATAACGGGAAAAGGAAGGGGGAAGGGAAAGTCAATTAATACTTTGCCCCATTTTATCCTAACTTCTACACTCTTCTTCTCATCATCATCATCCATTTCCTTCCTCTCAATAACAGCCCCAATTCTTCATGATATCACTCAATATTTGCATTAAAATCACTACAAGTAAATCTATTCTTGGTAAGTAATCTCTTTCGCATTGTTAGTGTTATTAGAACTTTTTGGGTTATGTTACTGTAGTAAAGTTCACTCTATTTTTTATTACCATATGAACCTAATTTGTATAAGTGTCAAACATAAGTGTTGTTCATTTATGTCTTGTGTATCTTTCTGCCAAATGTTATTGAATTATTTTGAGTATATAAATAGAAATGGTCATTTGAGTGAGACTGATCCCTGGAAGAGTATCAACAGGATACTCCACGGTTTTTGCTTAATTTGATCATCTTAAGGGCTGAATCTAAGGTGACTTAAAATATAAAAGTTGTATCTTTATTTGTGGTCTAGTTTTCTACCAAATTCCATATAAATATATCTTGTTTAGGTTGAGTTATAGTAAAATGAACTATGACTGTTCTTTGATTGAGCTGGTTTCACATACCTGTACAGCTCCAGTAATTTTGTCCTTATATTTAACCTGTTTTTAGATCGAATTAGCCAAAGTTAAAAATATGAACAGTTTTATTTCTATATCTTATCTAAGTTCATGTAAAAGTCTTACCTTAAAAGGTTATTTATTTTGTGAGTTATGACCTTAACAAATGAACTGCTTAGGTTGTTGTTCTATTTGAACCAGTTATAGATCCTCTAGTATTTGATAACCTTAGAGACCGAATCTAGAAATAAGGTAAGCATGAAAAATGTTCCAAATTAACATATATAAATGTATAAAAAGTTTCATATTAATTGAATATACATGGTGAAAGATATAAATTTTTAAATATAGTACCCCAAAACTGCCTAAGGATAGAAAACAGAGCAACATTTAAAATTATACTGAAAATTGTATAATAGTTCAAAAATTTTGAAATTGTATTATGATATAGTATTTCATGTTATAAATAAGAATCATATAAATTGGATAAGTGTAGAAAAAGTTATAGATCCAATAGTCCTAAGAGGTCCTGTTCCAACTTAAAAGAAATTGTAGTTATTTATTTAAACTATATTAAGAATAAGTATTTTATCAATGTATTAATTATTTATATTTTCGAATTAGGATCTCAACAAAAAAAGAACAACAAAAGTGAACAAACTTTCAGTTTAAATTTTGAAAAGAAAAAGCTATCATGGTTTGTACATATATGTATTATGGTTTGCCCCGATGCATGTTTGTGTGTAGATGACATAAATTATGTGTCATCATGATAAAATAATATATTACTACATTATTTTAAAATATGAAAATGTTATTAATTAGGAATTTAAGGCTATGATAATATTTGATGGAATATCATGTTATTATATGGGTTTAAAATAAATTGTGAATTTGTAATTATGTTGATACGAAATGAGAGTTGATTATGACAAGTAATGACATGATAAAAACAAATAATTAATAGTTTTGATTGCCCATTTCTCCATCTGAGGACTAACATAGGATAGATGGTGCACCATTAAAGGAGGAATTACGGTACCAATATTGATATGATTCAAGGATAGGGTGATTACAGCTCCAAGAGCGCCCCTGATCCTAATTACATATAGATAACATGATTATATTAGGTCAATAAAGCTCCGCAAGCACCCATGACTTGAGATTTTAGTGAGTATGGTGGCTTAAGCTCTCTGAGCGCCCCTACTTCACATCCCATATCCGAACAATCCGGGAACGATATTTTTGGGCTAATAAACTATATAATGAAATATAAAAATTTATTAATTGATATAAGTAACAAAGTATGAAATGCTTATATGAGGTGGTGTGAATTTAATTATTGAATAAGGTTATTATGTTTATTCTTTTATGTTATGTATTTATTTATTTTATATGACAAATATGTAATAAAATTTATTGTGCCATGATTTTATTTGAGACATACATTTGAGTGATTGTCTGAAGAAGACTTTAATACTTATATGTACAACTAAGTTAGAGATAGCTTCGCGTGGGTTTTTCTCATGTAGGAATTAGAGCTGTAGATGGTAGATAGTGAAGTTGGTAAAAAAACATTCAAACCCATATCAGCGGAGGCACAAAAGACGTAGTTAGAGGGTTGGTTACTTATCATGTTTTTTTTTGAGTTTGACCATGCATATGAATTATGGTAGACATATCTCATATGTTAATATTGTATATGTAAATAATTGTGTAATATAATCGGGTGTCATATGTGTATACAACATGATGATAAATATATATTGTTACTTAGAACCACTTGCCTAAACCAATATAAATAAATGGATTAAGTTATTTAAAATTAAAAAGTTTTAATTCGAACAAATTTATTTAGTAAATCTTGTGGCACCCTATTTATATATAGGAGATTATTCTTAATACATAAGTAGGGCGTCACACTGACTGCCACCATTCATATGCATGATCTTGCAATAAGGACACTACATACTCATATTTCTGCTCATCTGTGCAACGAAATTGATCAAAGACTCTCTTTGTCCGTTCTAACCAAAACTCTGCTATGGAGGAGTCATCTTCCCGTTTACCATAGAAATTGGGTGCCCTTAACTTCTTCAGTCTCTTAAACTGTAACCCAGATAAGGATGAATATGATGCTCTTTGTAGTAGATCTATCATGTTTTTTAGAAGATTTGTTTGTCCTAATCTAGCAATAGAATGTTCACATCATGAGCTGGCACTAGATTTTGATGTAGAAGCTCGGAGATGAATCCATTGTCTTTGTAGGCTCATTACTTTCAGCCTCTTCAACCACAATCTATCTTGATTCAAAAGCCATAACATACTTATATCATAATATAATGATCATAATCAGTAAGCAACAACTTATATATATATATATATATATATATATATACATACATACATACACACACACAATTATGGGTACACACAAGTGATAAATATTTTTAAAATTCCAAAACTGCCCAAACTGTACTATGATACCAAAAACTGTAATACCCCCCACTCCAACCTCAAGTGTCTAGATAAGGGAGTGCTACACTGACTTCTTCAATTCATTATTTTAAACAAATGTTAGAAAGTCATACATACATACATACATATATATATATATATACACACACTCAAAGCTCAAAGATTTAAAAGAGATAATGTATATTTTATTTACATAAGATAATATTTACAAAACTTCAGGTTAATTACAAAACCATAAAAGATAACTTATAAATGTAAAATAAAGAAATATAAATACAAAAGAGTTGTAACCCCCGGTTTTCACTGTTGACTGTTTTACTGAATTAGGTCACAACTAAATTTATCTATAAGTTTCAGCTACCTTTCTAAATCTGCATGGAAGGAAACTCCCGCGTTAATCTCTACGCTTAGTAGTGTATAAAGATAAGACAATACACTATATTATGCAATACACTATATTATGCAATATGCATTGCCATATATTCATAACGTATAAAAATTCATGCAACATATTTTATCATGCTTTTATGGTACATTGTCATATATTCACAGTGTATAAAAATTCATACAATTTATTATCTCATTGTTCACTAGCATATATATATATACCAATTCAAATATTTTTTTTTATCTCATATTCATTTTTACTTTATCACAAACTCTTTTAATTTCATTAACTCATTTATGCCCATAACACTTAGGAACCACTAACAAGAATAATGGGGTTGCTATTCAGGCATTTATGATTGTCAACCAGGTATTTATGGTATATATATATATATATATATATATGTGTGTGTGTGTGTGTGTGTGTGTGTGTGTGTGTCATCACCGACATTAATAATAATACATTAGTAGCTTTAATTATAGTGTCATCACCGACTTCATTAATCCTCCTAATTTGCATGCCAGACTATCCAAAATTCTAGTTTTAAACTAGGAGTTCAAGGACTTAATTAATGTCATTAAGATTCATAATTATAAGAAAATAAAAATATATATTCCTTTATCTTTTATTATCTTAATCATAAAATACTCAATTATGATGTTGTTTGCACATCATTTTTATGAGTCTAATAACTCATTTGATTTCTCATGTACCTCATTTAGGTAAAATTCATATTATAAAAATTAACCTAATATAACTTAAATATTTAAATTTCATTTCTTTCAATCTGCCCTATTTCAGGCATAATTCATGTTTTGTATTTGACCTTAATTTTGGTCTTGTTACAATCTGAATTAAATTACAAAGTATCCTTATGAATTTTAAACCTGAATCCTAGATTTAATATGCAACTTGAATCCCTAAATTTGGAGTTCTATAGAAAAATATATGATTAATTTAACACTAATCGGTTACTAACAATTTTGCCAAGAATTTTCTAGATAGATTCTAGGTCCAAAATATATATATTTTTTTGGGTAAATACATACAATTTAGATTTTATGGTATGAATAAAATTTAAAGCCATATGTCTTAGCTTTCAAACCTAACTAATAACACATTAATCCAAATTCTATAGCTCAGGTTATGCACTAGAGACTGTCATTTATATATTAAATGGAGTCCCTTCGAAGTCAGTTGATATTACTCCATATGAGATATGAAATAACAAGAAGCCCACACTTTTTTACAAGAGTATTTAGGGTTGTCTTGCTTATATGAAGCAGACAATGTCAGATAAGCTGAAAGCTAAGTCTGAATGATGTTTGTTTGTGGGATATCCAAAAGCATCATATGGATATCAATTTTACCACCTTTTTTTTTGTTATATTTTTAGAAAGAGAATTTCTTCTAAAAGAAAATAGTGGGAGTAAAATTGAACTTGAGAAAGTTCAAAATGCTCATGTTGATACTGATCAACTGCCTGAACCTGAGCCTATTATTCAAACAAATGATATAACAGCTTAACCTTCTGAAACACAAAGTTTCATAGGTCAAGTAGGATACATACTGTAACATCATTGACCTTCCCCACATGCATTTCATTGAACATAAGCATTTTGCATACAATTCAATTGAACACGTGCATTTCATACGTATTTTCGTAGGAACAAGTTTATGACACGCACTAGCTACGTGTCCTAGTATTTGACACTTGTATCGAATTGCACATGTGTAATTATAACCTAAATGAGGATAACAAAGTATTAGAAATGAATTGAATAAGGTGACTAAATTAAAGTAAAAAAAATGATTAGATTAAGATTAGTGAACATTTACATTGCTAATTTAGTTAAATCAGGTCAAATGATTAAGTTGTATTATTGTGTGAATTAGTGGACTTATAAATATATGTAAATAATAATAATAATATAGACAAAATAAAATGAAAATGACATAAAAGAGAAATAGAAGAGAAGAGAAAAGAGAAATGAGAAGAGAAAAGAAAAGAGAAAAGAGAAGAGATGAAGAGAAAATGATAAAAAGCCAAAAAAGCAAAAAGGTTGGCTTTATCTTCCTTCCCCATTTCTGCCTTCTTCTCCAGCCCGACTTCTTCTTCAATTTCCTCCATTCCAGCCACAAATTCTTCCTTTTTTCACTTGATTTTTGAGGCAAATTGATCCCTTGCAAGTTTGTTCTTGGTAAGTAATCAATTCTTATTGCTATAAGGTTGATTTGAGTTGCTAGGTTCAATATTAGGCACTGAATTATACCCCGATTTTGATGTTAATATAAATTGATTTTGAAAATATGTAAAACAAAAAAGTTGTTCCTTTATATCTTAGATTTATGGATATATAAACATTTTTGTAAGATGTTATGTATAGGGAGAGATATGCTCTTCGTACTGAAACTGGTCAGGGTATAAACCCTAACCAAGTTAGCTACTGTGTGGTTTGATTTCGAATATGTTAAATCCCTTATTGGAAGTCTCTCAAAACATAAGAGTTGTAGATATATGTGTTTTGTATCTGTCTACCAAATTGCAGGTTCATAGGTCTTGTAAATGTTGAGTTATGGTGAATGGAACCATGACTGTTCCATGGTTTGAACTGCCTATTGAGTGCCCTGGGCAGATACAGTAACTTGTTTGGCTAATTTGAGCTTGTTAAAGCTGGATTATGTAAATTATCAAAATATTAGAGTTATAGGTATATGTCTTAGCTAAATATTGGTACTAATTTTAACTTCATTGGTTATGTATAGACTAAGTTATAGCCTTTGTAAGCCATACTGGTCCGGAAGTCAATTCTATTCTGGACCAGTAAAATATTTGGTATAATTAGAAGCCCATAGAGACATAATTGATAAAAGTTGTAAACATGAAAAATTTTCCAAATGCACCCATATAAGTGTCTGTAAATTTTCATTAAAATAGGACCTATATATTATAAGTTATGAGGAACCCAAATGAGTACCCTGAAACTGCCTAAAGGCAGAAAACAAGGCAGAAAATAGAACACTCTTAGATATTCCACCAAATATTGTACAATGATCCAATTGGTATGATATTTGAATATGTTCTATAATTATATGTTATTTTTAATTAGGAATAAGAATCAGATTAATTGGTTAATTATAGAAAAAGTTATATGCTAAATAGTCCCATAAGGTCACACTGCCTCATAGGAAAAATCTTAACTATTGACATGAACAATGCATATTAATTTGTTTAAGCCACATTAAGTCTCTCTAATCATGAGTTAATTGATTATGTTTTCATATTAGGCTCGCAACATATTGGAGACCCACAAGGAGCAGATAGACAATAAGTTAGGGGTCGGAATCAAAGGAGAACGGTGAGTCTAATTATCGATTGAATTCTTTAGTGCAAATGAATGTTGCTTGCTATGTGATTCATATGATTATCATGATTGGTCCTTGATAATGTAATGATGGATAATTTGTGACATTGTGGTACACATAAATGGTATACTTGGGGTATATTTGAGGTATATGTTTGACAAATGTGATGTATACACATGGTATATGTATAGTATATGCAAGGTATATGCTTGACATATGAGGTATATATGGAATATATGTATGTTGTATATGATAAAGATGCAATGGTTGATGAATGCTTAAATACAAGTGCATATGCATATGGGCTAAAAAGGTATTGTGACTAGTTAATCGATATTGTAAAGCAAAAGAAGAGGCCTATAGCCCAACAAATGTGCAAATGAAACAAATGATCAAGCTAGCTAGCAAATGCAAATGCAAATGTTCACATGGCAAATATTCACATGGAAACCCGGGGCAATGTCTGTTTAACTTGGTCACAACAAAATGAAATAAGCAAAGCATTTGCATACATAAAGAGTAATGATTATATGTTTCAACTTTATTGATACTTATATGATACTGATGAATGGAATGGAATACATGGTATATATTGGAATTGTGATTTATTACTATGAGTTGTTTGGTACTTTAGAGCTCATTGGATGGTTATTCTCACTGAACCGCAACTCATCAATTTGCATCATTTTTCAGGTAAAGAAAAGTGATAGCTCATTTTAAGTAGCGTATAAAAGACATGGAGCACAGGTCACTGGCCGAGCCTCATCACTCTCTCTCCTTGCATTCCACACAAGCATGAAAATATGTCATATGTGTTTTGTATTTACGTGCTTGAATATGTATAGTCATTTTGGAATGAGTCTAAAAATGTATAAATGAAATCAACTCGAAAATACCTATGAGTAAAGTTTATGTTTTGATATATGTGATATATTATATTGTGGTGAAAACCTCAGTGTTAACTTTGCAAAGTCAGTGAATAATATTACAGGATATGAGACTTGCAAGTCATTGAATGAAATTATAGGATATGAGACTTGCAAAGTCATGGAATTATATTACAGGATATGAAAAAAATTTTTACTACTATTGTTATCAGGGTATTTTCTCTTTCCAACATGCAGTATGTGATTATTTGATACAGAAATAGGTTATATTTAAATGCATAAGGTGTGGTGTTACACATACTATTCCAAAGAGATGTAACGTCTGTAATTAAGGCCTATAAATTATGTTATTGGTTAGTGATAGCTGGGGATTAAGTGAAGTTTTGAAATTTAAGAGTTGCTGAAATCTGCTATTTTACACTCGTGACAATGGGTGGCATGGCTGTGAATATCGAATTTTAGTTAGTAGCTTTGATAGAATTCTTCACATCCATTAAGGAGAGATTCATGCCCATGAAAGTTGAGTTGTGACTATGAAGCTTAAGCAGGCAGAGTAGGTGAGACAGTCATATTTTTTTCCTGCCATATCCCTTTAAATCTAATTCCCACTCTCTGTTAACCAAACTAACAAGCCTTTTTTCATCATCATATTCTTCTTCTTCCAGAATCCATCTTCCTCCATTGTGGAAGCTTGGAAGATCAAGTTTATTGAGGTTAAAGTGAGAGAGAAGAATGAGGGAGGGATCTTGTGAGCTTTGGGAGAAGAGTTCGATTTTTATGTTTCTGAGTTTGGTTTAAGTTCCAGAGGCTAAAAGGACAATTTTCATCTTGCTAGAATCTGGTAGAGGAGCTGGGAGTCCATCTCAAGGGAGATGAAAGGCTTGAAGAACTCAAGCTTTAGCTAATCTCCATCCTAGGTGTAAGGTTTATACATAACAACACTTAAGGTAATTAATTGATGTTTATGTGTCATTTGCATTAAATACATTATATAAATGATCAGTGAGTAATTAAATGATAAAATGTGGCAATGATATGCATGATGGAAATTTGTATGAACATGGTTTGATTGAGATATTTGATGAGTTATTCTGGTTAATATTAATGGTTATATGGTTGTGATAGATGTCTTAAATGCATGCTAGAATGTTGATAGGGTGGCTGACATTGATCAACCATAGAAAATATTGCATATGAGAATGGCATGAAGTTGGATGCTTTATTTTCTAGAAAAATTTTCAGATTCATGATCGTGAAGGGCGGGTTCACAAGTGTGAAGGTTGTTAAAATGAATTTTGTTACTAAAGTAGACCTATTCACATACAACTTCATGTTTGCACGTAAATCAAGATTGATTCATTGTGAGCGATAAGCCTCGGTTGGATACTTATAACATGATATGGAAATACATGTTGTGGAAATGATTGTGGGAATCATGGTATACTTGTAAAATATGGAAAATGGATAATGTGGAAACATATTGGTATGTGTTGTGAAATGTTAAGCTCAATACTCTGACTAGAACTAAAGCTAGGATAGAAGTTATGCCATTAAGGGGAGAGATCGGTACCAAGTGACATATATTGGTCACGACTGAGATATTTTGAAGATTAACGAGATGTTTTGAAGGCTCGAGGCCTAACCAGATGCATTTCCTTCGTAGTTGTTATGTGCTCTCATTTTTTTTTCAGTTGATTTATATTGATATATTTAAAGGCCCAGAGGTAAGCAATGAGAGCTTCCTTAGTGGGTTATTTTTAGCTCTAGTGAGAGCTCATATTTATTTTAGTCTAGTTGTGAGTAAGGTGGACAAATGTAAGATAATTAATTGCTTTATGTGTGGTATACACTTGTATGATAATGATTGATTATTTGATATACCATATTCGTGGTGTACATTATATGTATGAGATCTTTATGGTATGTCATGTAGTATGCGAGTTAGTGCATGTACGAATTTTGAGGCAAGTCATTATTGTAGCTCAGTGGGTACATCATGCATATTATATTTTTATCATGTGGTATGCTTGCGTGTTATTATATACCACTAGACACGAGTTGCTTAGTGTATTGACTTTCCATGTGTAGGTTTGGAACTTATGAGAGGATCGACAGATGAAGACGACCGGTGATCAGAGCCTTAGACATACACTTAGGGTGGGTGATACATGGTTGTACTTTTTGATTATTTGGTTGATTGGATAGTTATAGTGATACATACTATATTTTAGAGATATGTAGTTTTATAACTACCCATTTTATATAAACGTCGGGCTAGTGCTACCCATTTGATTTATGTACTTAACTTCATTTTTATCAAGTTTTTTATGATGTTTTATTTTATTTAAATCATCATGGATATGGTGCACAAAAGTTTTAAATTTGTGACGTTTTAACTTATGTACATAGTAGCATCTTTTGGTATAATTGTAATTATTTTTAATTATATCAAATGATATTACAAGAGATATGGTGTAACACCCCTTCACCCCAGCAGCTCCTGCCTGGATAAGGGAGTGCAATACTGACTTCATCGATTAAAATATCATTGTTTTAATTTTTGTATTCATGAAAATCACTCATATATTTTTTTCTTTATTTACTATTTATTATTTACCATTTATTTACTTGTAGTGTAAAAGAAATCATAATAAAGAAACACAATACATTTTATATAATAAAGTATTATTTAAAAAACGTGTGCTTATTTTATAAGTACTATAAAATAAAACTCAAACTATAATATACAAAAGTTATGTTACCCACAGTGGTTGAAACAGGTTGCTTTACTAGATTAGGTCACCGCAACCATTATATACTATTTATTTTTATTCTTCAATATATCTGCACGAAAGAAACTCTCACGCTAAACTCTTGAATTAGTGGTACATATAAATAAGACGATAAACTGTTTTATGCAACATACATTGTCATATATCAACTCGTGCTCAATCATCTTCTCATGCAAATATACATATCATGGTATTCTAGCATGTATAAACATTATATTATATTCTTTTATCTCATACTTGTTTACTTTATTAAAACATCATATAACACATCATAATTAACCATGTGACAAGTCATTATTCTTTTTATTTTCCTTAACCTTTTTTGCCCACAACACTCAATCATCTTTTCATGCAAACATACATTTCATAAATTTTATTCTTTTATATCTCATATTTATTTTACTTTATCAAATTATTATTATCCATAGACTTTTATTGCCCATAACACCCAATGAACCCCTGACTAGGATAACAGAATTGTCATCCAGGCACTTAAGAGTGCCACCCGGGTAATATAATTTGTGCATATAAGTGTCATTACCGGCTTCATAATAGTGCCATTGTTGGCCTCATAATAATGTCATACCCGGCATCGATAGTAGTGTCATACCCAGCATCGATAATAGTGTCATACCCAGCATCGATAATAGTGTCATACCGAGTATCGGTAATAGTATCATATTCGTCATTGATAATAGTGTCATACCCGGCATTGTTAATCATACCATTAATGGATTTAATCATACTCCTCCCTTCTTGGCATACCAAACTATCCCAAGTCTAGTTCTAGTTAGATGTTTTAGGGTTTACACAATCTTATTAAAATTCATAGAAATTAAATTCACACTTTTCACACATCTAAAGACTTAAATAATCACATAATCACTCAATTAAAATAATATTTACATAATATAATAATGGTCACATCATTTTACTTTTTAAATTTCTCAACTTATATGCTGCCTTGTAACTGACAGATTTTATTCTCTATTTTAGACCTTAATTTTGGTCCTATTACAATCTTAATTTAATTACAAGGTCTTCTTAACAAGTTTAGGTCTAGATATTAGCTTTAATATACAACTCGCATCACTTAATTATGAGTTCTGTATCAAAAGATATGATAAAATTAACACTGACTGATGACTAACAATTCTGCCCAGAATTTTCTGGACAGATTTTAAGTCTGAATTTTATGAATTTTTCTGGACAATTACAGATATATTCAAATGTTATGGTTTTAAAAACAGTTATAAATCTATGTCTTATATTTCAAACCAAACAAATAACACACAAATCCGAACTCCAAAACTCAAGTTATAACAGTTTAAGTACTTATTACTCATCAATTCCAAAAAAGAACCCACATAATTACCACCATCAATTTTTACCAAAATTAATCCTAAGTCTAGCAAACATGCATTCCCAAGATTTCTATTACAAAATATTATTAATTTAGAATTATTAACATGCCAAACATTTGAATCATGCAACTCAAGTATAAATCATAGACTATTATCTTAAGTTATGCACAAACCTCTACTTTTTCCTTTTCTCTCTCTTTTCCTTTGCTCCTTTGAGCTAGCTCTTTGTTAATTTGGATTTCTAAAACATAAATGAGATAATTTAAACTTAATAAACCCTAATCTCTCTCTCTTTTGCTCTCTCAAGCTTCCTTAAGCTCCTTTTTGCATGAAAACCTACTTTTCCATGGCTCTCTCCCTCTCTTTCTCACTTTCTCTGCTTAACATAAACTTTTTGCCATGGAGAACAAGGGGAAACATGATATTGGTTTAGAGAATATAAAATTCTAGATGCTAAGTGATAAGAAAGAAAGAGTGATTAATGGCAAAAGACAAACTTAATTAATTATAAAGACACCTAAGCCATATTCTAGATACTTTCATTAATTGATCACTTATTGCATGCCACTTGGTGTGGTTGGCCTCCACATGCATAAAATATCCCAATACATGTATTTAGTTGATAGTTATCCCAATTAATCCTCCAATTTTTGGTAAATTGCAATTTGATCCCTAAACTTTTTAAAATTTGCAATTTAGTCTCTTACCATAATTTAACATCTTTAAATACTTTAAACACTTTATTGAGTATTTTTCATAATTATTGGCCATTATTTTAATTATTTTTCTGTAAAAATCTAAATTTAGACTCTAGTCGAACCGTCGAGTTAGTTTAAGAACTCGTGCGACTAAGAGCCTAAATTTGTGGATATGACATGGATTTCTCATTAGTGAAAAGAATGAAATATTGCTCATAGAAAATGATGAGCTTACAACCTATGAAGAAGTTCTTAATAGTTTAGAATCAGATAAGTGACTTCAAGCCATAAAGTCAAAAATGGATTCCATATATGAAAACCAAGTATGGACTTTGGTTGACCCACCTGAAGGGATAAAACCTATAGAGTGCAAGTGGGTTTTCAAGAAGAAAACTGACATGGATCGTAATATGGTTGTCTATAAAGCTAGACTTATAGCTAAAGGTTATCGTCAAAGATAAGAAATTGATTATGATGAAACTTTTAGCCCAGTAGTCATGCTTAAATCCATAAGGATACTCATAGTCATTGTTGCTCATTATGATTTTGAGATATGACAAATGGATGTCAAGTCGATTTTCTTTAATAAAACTCTGACTGAGGATGTGTACATGGAATAACCAAAAGGCTTTATATCTAAAGATGGAAAAAAGGTATGCAAGCTTCAAAGATCTATTTATGGATTAAATCATCCATCCAGCAGTTGGAATATTTGATTTGATGAGACAATTAAACAGTTTGGTTTCTTACAAAATTCGGATGAACTTTATGTATACAAGAAGGTTAATGGGGATGCAATCGTATTCCTTATGTTGTTTGTAAATGACATACTGCTAATGGAAAATGATGGCTCAGCCTTGTAATTAGTCAAATTTTGGTTATCCAAGAAATTTTGTATAAAAGTCCTTAGAGAAGTAGTATATATTTTGGGAATAAGGATCTATAAAAATATATATAAAAGATTGCTTGTTCTTTCACAATCTGCATACATAGATAAAATGCTAAAGAGGTTTATTTTTATAGATCCTTTAGTTATAGGATATATTCCCATGACTCATGAGATTACTCTTTTAAAGTCTTTGTGTCCAAAGTCACAAGATAAGAGGACACGTATGAGTTTGATGTCATATACTTTAGTTATAGGATCAATCATATACGTTATGTCATGTATAAGACCCAATGTATCATATGCACTGAGTGTCAAGAGCAGATACCAGTAGGACCCTAGTGAGGGTCATTGGGTGACTATCAAGAATATTTTTAAAAACTTCAGTAGGATTAGGGATGTATTCTTGATATATAGAGATGGAGATATTATTGTGAATGGGTATACTGATGTCAGCTTCTAATATAACAAGGATCATTTAAAATCTCAGTCAAGTTATATATTCACACTAAATGGTGGAGAAGTCATTTGGAAGAGTTCTAAACAGAAAAAATTGTTGATTCCACAACCGAAACAGAGTACATTGTAACTTCCAAAGTAGCAAATGAAGTAGTTTGGATAAAAAAATTCATCATGGAACTTGGAGTGGTTCCTAGTATTATTGATCCAATTCAACTATATTGTGATAATAATGGAGCCATTGCACAAGCAAATGAGCCACGATCTCATCAAAGATCCAAATATATACTCGAAAGATACCATTTGATTAGAGAAATCGTTGGTAGAAATGATGTAAACATAGAAAGAATGCCCACTGATTAGAACATTATTGATCCTTTAACTAAGCCACTTCCAAAAAAAATGATTTCCATGTACTCTTTTATAGAATTAAATACAAATATGATTGACTTTAGTGTAAGTGGGAGGTTGTTAGAGAAATACTCTTAAGGCAATCACTATTAATACTTATTGCACAAATGTATTTGATTAATAAAAGACATTTTCATTAATTTGATATTCATTTAATATATGAGTTGATAGTAATCTTAAATCAATTAATGAATTCTTTGATACATAACATAACATGAAGAAAATCATGATGAGATCATGATATTGAGATTCTTATCATATACAACTATATTAATATATAAATTATTCATAATCAAATGATTAATGAGACGAGACATTATTAATCCGGACAGACTAGCACATTTTATACTCCTTGATTTGATGAAGTAGAAATCTCATAATCTATAAACATGAGATGTTTAGAGTTAATATGTGGATGCTTGCAAAGTGTAGCTAAGTATATTAGATGACCTCCTATTAGACAATCACATGTATAATTTATTCAAATGTCAATGATAGTCTCATCACAACAATGGTGCAAATATCTTTAGACTTGAGGTACTCAAATATATCTTGGATACTGATTTTAGATTTTGACATTAAGGTGATGATTGAGTACAACTTGAAATATTTGAAGGTAATTGGATAATCAACAAAGGATTCACCACTCCTGATAGAAAGAGTGTATACCCATGGCCTATTGTCAGGGTCATTACTCAGAAATCTCTAGTCGGAGTTGAAATATTATGAAGATAGTCTTCAATGATATATCTGATATAGTAATGAGCCTCAGGGACAAGAACTAATATTACTTATGCTAGATGTGACATAGTCAGTCTAGTGAAAATTGACAAGTGTCCATATTCTAAACCAAATGGGGTATAGAATGGTGAAATGATTAATTATATGAAAATTATCTATGGAAAGGTTTATAGTCAAACCATTGACTTTCAGGTTAATTTGGAGTTATGATGTGTTGCTACATACTGCTCATGACTTACTTAAATTAATTGTTAATTTAAGTAGCAAAATAATCAATAACCTAATGGGTCACTTGCATTGTAAACGTGGATAATGAATAAAATAGTATTAGATAGGATCCAAAAATATGAAAAATTATTTCGAATCGGATTGCGATGAGATCACTGAAAAAAATCGCTCATGAAGGGTCATAGGCCTACTGTCCTGCCCAGCAGCAGGCCCAATGTGCACTCACAGAAGATAACTTAATGTTGTCTGTCGTTAGGCTAATAATGGCCTTAATTAGGCCATTTAATTTTTAAATAGACATTTTCTTCTCCTTTTATTTTTAATCTATCTTTATTGATTTCATTTAGATCAAAAAGACATCGAAAGATAAAAAATAGATAAAAAAAATTATTTTTCGAGAAAAATAATTTTTGAGACATAAGATAATTTTCTTAAGAACATTTTTCATAGCTATCACTTTGAATCTTGTTCAAACCATTTCTTTTTTAAGTTTATTTTTCATATTTTTGCGTAGATTAACATTATAGACATATTAGTACAGATTGTTGCGATTTACTACAACCCAACAAAGTAGAAATTTGAATAAAAAATAAAAAAATTACAAGGTATAATTTATAATTTCTATATTTTGATAAATTAGTTTTAATGACACATGCAAGATCTTTGTTTTAGGGTTTGAATATTTTAATTTTTCACTGCATTATTGAATAAGATTCGTCTTAAAACCCAACATATACAACTAGGCACGAGTTGCTTAGCTTGTGAATGTTTTTCACATGTAGGTTGTACCCGATTAAATGGTTGTTGAAAAAGACTTAGAGTTCGATGGAAGAGTTACAAAACTAGACATAGTTAGGTGAGTGATACAAAGGGTTGTTTTGGTTTTAAGTTAATGTATTAATAATGGTTTTATATATTCCCTGCAGGGGTATTTTTTATAGACCTAAGGCTACGTAAAGTCTATACAGTAGTTAATATAATAAAACAATCATTTTTACTTCTATCACTTTCTCATTTGGGCAAGAAAAACTCACCACCCATCATTCTCTCTAAAAAAAATATTCATCTTCATCACATTCTCTGTATTTATGACTATTCTTTTGCCGATGTCCACCTTTAAAAATTAAAACTTTAAATTTTGTCTTCATCCCTGTCAATCCTCATCCAAATAAGGTGAGAATTTCATAAAATACCCTTAGAGCATCATCTGAGGGATCAAAGCCTCCAAGTACTATATAATCCCTAATAAATTTTTGAAATGAACTTTTAACATTTGATAATACTAACTAAAATTCCTCAAATTTTGTTAAAGTAAAAGTGAAATTTATTCAAAAAATTGATTATTGCACCTAATTCACTCCAAAAGCTAACTCAAAGAATGAGGATTGATACGACCTAATTCGTAATTATTTTTAATTAATGATTTTGCACCAATTTTATTATTTTTCAAAAATTGTTTGTTTGGTTTTTAGTAGCTTGTAGGTTCCTTTTATATTGTGATTGTATTTAGATGGTTTTTAGAGGAAAGGAAATTTTTTGAGCTAAAAATGAAGGAAAATTTCTTCAAAATGAGAAAATTGCAAGTAGAAGTATATTACAGGACAAAGCATGTCTTCGTTTAAACTATGATTTAGGAACAGACTGATGCAAGAAAAAAAGGAGAAACAAAAGCAAATCACGAATGAGTGTATGATCATGCAATTGACTGTGAGTTAGGAACAAAAAAGGTGAAATGAAGTTTTGCAAACAGATCAAAGCTGCAAGTTATGCTTTCATCCTTTCATAGGAATCACTTTCTCTTTTCTTATCAATCCTTATCCACATGGGGTGAGAGCTAAAACACCCTTAAGGCATCATCTGAGGGATTCAAGCCTCTAAGCATTATATAATCATCTATATGGGCAAGAAAGGTTCGCCACCTTTAATTCTCTTTAGATAATATTCATCTTCATTATATTATTTGTGTTTTGCCAATGCAAACATTTAAAAATTAAAGCTTTAAGTTTTATCTTCATCCTTATCAGTCCTCATTCAAATGGGGTTAGAATTTCCTAAAACACCCTTAGAGCATCTTCTTAGGGATTGAAGCCTCTAAGTACTATAATCATCACTTTCTAATTTGGGCTAGAGAGACCCACCATGCCTCACTCTTTTAAGAAAATATTCAACTTCAACATGTTCTATGTTTTTATTTCATTAGCTCATTAATACCTTTATACTTGAACTTTGAAGAGGTGATTTGAAGAATGATGTAGAGTTTAGGAGAAAGAGAATCAATCAAGGAATGGCTTTGAAGGTAAAAGCCTATTTAGTTTGCTTTTTAATTTCTTGTTCTTTTTTCCTCATTCATCATGGTATTTTTCATTTATATTATGTTGTTGGTTATTGTTTCATTTATGATTGAGTAGTAACTCTTGTTATGGAAAACTTGACTCCCAAGATATGCTTAAAACTTGACTTTTCTTGTAAATGGATGGAATATATGATATTCATGCAAAGTTATATTGAGTCACTCATTTTTAATGCTTTTACATGGATGAATGTGGGAATATAACTTAATGATGGTCTAGTAAGAGCAATTAAGATGTTTCTCTCATTATTTATGTGAATGATATTTGGTCATTGCATGAAGCATTAAGCTTAGCCTAAACTGGGATGGGACCCTATGTCTAGTGGTTTTTGTGAGAGTAAATCGGGAAGCGAGTTTCACATCAAATAGGGTTGTTTTTCATTTTTCTAGCTTAGGTTAAACTGAGGTAGGACCTTAGGTTTGGAAAAGAGTTGAACCCTAAAAAGGCACTCACCAATGATTATGAGCACTATTAATATCCGTTCTAAAAGAGACATTTTATTGCATATTAAGGAATGAGAGTGATGTTAGAGATGTGCCATAAAGGCAATCACTTTAGACACTTGATGTACTCATTCATTATTAGAAAAAGAAATTTTTCATTAATTGGTGTTCATTTAATATAAATTTGATGTAGATCTTAGATCATTTAATGAAGTTATTGATATATAACACAAAATAAAGAAAATCACTATGAGATTATGATGATAAAATTCATATCATGTTCAATTATGTTTATATCTAAATGATCCCCCAATCATAGGATTAACAAGAAAAGATATTATTAATCTAGATAAACTAATACATGTTATACCCCTTGACTAGGTCAAACAGTTGGTTTCATAAGTTGTAGACATGAGATGTTTAAAGTTAACATGTAAATGCTTGCTAGAGTAGCCAAGTACATTGAATGGTTTAGTCATGAGACAATCACATTGATTTTCTATTCAATGTCAGTGATAGTCTCATCATAGCAATAATACAAGTATCCTAAGACTTGTGATACTTAAGGTTATTATGGATGTTAAATCTTATACTTTGACTCAATTCGTTATTGCCTTTCAGAGGTTGCTCATGAGGTGGTAATTGGGTATAACATAAGGTATTTGAAAGTAGTTGAGTAGTCAATGGAAGATTTACCACTCCTGATAAAATAAGAGTATACATATGACCTCTTGTGGAGATCATTATTCAGAAATCCTTGGGTGATGAGAACATATCTTGAGGATGGTCTTCAATGACATATCTAATAGAATAATGAGTTTCAAATTCAAGAATTAAATCATTTGGACTAGATGTGACGTAGTCAGACTTTAATGGAAGTTGGCACATAGTCTATGCTTTGAACCAAATAAGGTACAGATGGTGAAATCCTCTATTGATAAGACATATTATGTTCAATTGTGTTTATATCTAAATTATTCTCTAGTCATAGGATTAACAAAACAAATTAATCCAAATAAACTATCACATGTTATATCCCTTAACTAGGTTAAAAAGTTGGTCTCATAAGCTATATATATGAGATATTTAGAGTTAATATGTAAATATTTGTTAAAGTAGTCAAGTACATTGGATGATCTAATCATGACACAATCACATTTATTTTCTATTCAATATCAGTGATAGTCTCATCATAGTAATAATGCAAGTATCCTTAGACTTGAAATACTCAAGGTTATTATGGATACTGAATCTTATACTTTGACTCAATTCCTTTTTGCCTCTTAGAGGTTGCTCATAAGGTGATGATTGGGTATAATATAATATATTTGAAAGTAGTTGAGAAGTCAATAAATAATTCACCACTCGTGATAGAATGAGAGTATGTATATGCTCTATTATAGAGATCATTACTCATAAATCCTTGGCTGATGAGAACATATTTTGAAGATGGTCTTCAATAACATATTTGATAGAGTAATGAGTCTCAAAGACAAAAATTAATTCATTTGGACTATATGTGACATAGTTAGAGTTTAGTGAAAGTTGACACATAGTCCATGCTCTAAAGCAAGTAAGGTACAATATGGTGAAAGGATAGATTGCACAATAATTATCTATTGAAAGGTTTATAGTCAGACACTAGATACCATTCATAATTTGTTCAAAATCATATGATAATTTGAGTTGTCAATATAATTAAAAACCTAATAGATTACATGCACAAAAAGGAATGAAGGAAGCGTAAAATAGGTTTTGGATGTGATCCAAAAATAAAAGTTATGAGAAAACAAAAGAAGTTTCGCATCACGCATGTGATAGTTGTCACATGCACATGACGTGTGTAGGGTGACATTTTGTCACGTATGTGACAGTTTTCACATGCACATAACAAGTACAAAGTGACATTTTATCGCATGCATGCAACAGAGGCCACTCTGCGCGCACCCTTGTTGTCCAAAACATATCGAGAGCACAACATCTATCACGTGCGCAAGACACTATGAGATTTTCAAATTTTCTATTCTGAATAGGAAGCAAAACCTAAAGTTTTATATGTCCAACTCTATTAGGATTAGAATATATATATATATATATATATATATATATATATATATATATATATATATACACACACACACACACTCAAAGTACAAAAAATATGGCTCTTATTTGAAAAATAAGAGTTATTTTTTTTGTTTGTCTCTCTCAAATAAATTTTTCCATTGCTAGCACCTTGGTAGAATATCACCCTATAGACCTACAATCAAAAGAAGTAATTATCTTCATCCTATTAGATGGTATAATCCGATTTTAAATTATACAGGGTGATTCCAATGATTTTTGGTTGATTTAATTTTAAATTTAGGATGTGTCATGTATGTAATGCATGTTCAAAATCCGAAGATTATGTAGTATAATCAATATCCATTCTAAAAGAGTCATTTTATTGCATATTAAGGAAGAAGAGTGATATCCCAATAATTTTACCATAGAAGATTTTAATAGTTATAATTATCTTTGTTTTACTTATAGTGTCTATTTTTAGTCTTTCAGTTTATTTTTCTTTATTTACATCTTTAACATTTTAGATAACTTTAGTTGTGTAACTAATGTCTTATATTCGTTAATACCCGTAGGAACGACACTCTAGTCATTCTTTTATCACTTGAAACTACCAGTGCATTTGTCAAAGTCAATTTCGCATATATTTGCTCTAGTCATGCATCAAGGATTGCTCAAGCCATTAAACATAGCGTGAATGCAACAACAAATATATATATCTACATGTGACCTAACTCCATACTCTTCTTATGCATAAAGGATATTTATTAAAATATTTCACATTAACTGATTATAAGATATAAAATTTTCATATAATGGTTTTGACATTCATCATCTTTTGAGCTAGTTTTTTTATATAAGATAAATGTAAGATCCATTTTTAATATGGTATAAAAGGCTGATCAATTCTGTGATATTCGATCAGCTACATTTGTTATGTTCATTCATTTTAGGAGGTGTTTTCACTTTAATTTTTTTTGCATGAGCTTAGCTATAGGTATGATATATTAAAATATTTTACATTGACCGATTATAATATTCAAATGTTTCTTATAATAGCTTGAATATCTATCATCTTTTAAGCTTGATTTTATAGATGAATTGCCCCGAAAATTCAATTTTTTTGTACTTATTTTTTCAGACAAATAGAGTGTAATAAGGAATGGGGAGTCTATTACTATTTTTAGCAGTTATCTTATTGGAATAGTAGAGTTTTTATTATCCAAATTGTAAAATGACTAATCAGCCAATATGTGGGAACATAATTTAGTGCACCGAGTATGGCAAACATCTCATCAGAATAAAGTTTGCATAAGCATTAAATGATGATCGATCACTGGTTTCCATTATCAATTAATTGACATTAAAACCAATTGTTCATCTGATGCAGTGTCCAAAGTAAAGGGATATTAATGGAAAGCACATACAGTTAGGAATATTGTGGCCCATTTTCAGTGTACATTACAAGGAATGCTACAACTCAATGAGCAAGTCCCAGTCTCAACACTTCAATAATAGGGCACTTGCCATTGATGTGGCAATTTTCTGAATAAATATATGTTACTGTTCCATCTTGCTTTCTCCCTGGAATTTTTGTACTAAGCCTGCAATAACAAATTAATACAATTTCTTATTTTAAATATATTTTCATATATATATATACACATTATTTTTACTTTATTATGTAATGCGATATATATAAGAATTTAAAATAAAATTTTAAAAGTATATAACTATTTTCTTCTATACGTTCTTTATTTTATAAGAATGAAAACTACAACTATTTTAATCATAATTTAATTATGAATAGTTTATTATAATAAAACATTAATTTAAAGACTTAAATGTTTTATAAATAATGAATTTTATATGAATAATATAATTTAAGTAAATAATAAATACAAAATAACTACCAACCAAATCAAGCCAAATACAAATTAGGAGACTTAGGGAGTGTTTGGTTGGGTTACTTTGAATATTAGTTAAATTTTTTCTTGCATAATAGCTGATACAAAAAGTGTGTGATAAATTTTTCTAAACCTTTTTAAAGTTTCAAACTAATGTTGATTAAGAAACTCTAACTTGAAATTATTTTTGAACGGGTATAGCTTTTTTAAATATAAATATCAAATTACTCTTACTCTAAATTATCTTTATATATATATAAAAGGTAACAAATTTTGAATTTATTTTTTATTTAATTACACTCATATTATGTGCTTTTTTTAAACTTTTTTACTTATGGATTATTATTATTATTATTTTATTAAAATAAATAATTATATCAAATAATATATTATGCTTTATTTATTATTAAGTAATATATAACATATCTATTAATAATTTTATATTTTAACATTAACAGTTTTATTATTTTTACCAAATAATAAATATTAAATTGTTATACCAAACGGGTCTTAGGGAAATTGTTGAAATTGTAAGGTCAAGGGGTGGTGTGGGCCGTGGTTACGGAAAAGAAAGGCTTAAAAAGCGCCGACGGGGGCAACTAATGAGGAGTCAGTCACATGATCAATACGACACCGTGACAGAGACTCTCCCAGTCTCCCTATTGACATTTTCTGTTACTATTACTAGCCAACATTTCCGATAGTGACAACTGACTGATACCCCTTCACTGATACTCTCTCTAAATATTGTAAGTAACGTAAAAAATAATAATAAAAAAAAGCTCTCATACATAAGGATTCTAATATCTAAAAGAGACTTAAATCACATAATTTTTACAAATAAATTTAACAATTTAAAATATATTATTTTTTAACTATTTTTCTTGTAGAGTGTTGTTATAGAATATGAATCTTTTCAGTTTGATTTTTAATTATCTATTGAATCATGTCATTTTCGTATCCGACTAGCTTTGTGAAATATTATATTATATCCTATCAACTTATTTTTCAAAAAATAAAATATAAGAAATTATATTATATTATATTTTTGTTCTCAAAATAATAAATAAACCCACTTCAAATTTTAGTCATTTAGGACATTTTTTATAGTAAAATTTATCTCTATGATGTAAATGAACTATTAATTTCATAAATAAAAATTAATTTATATGCTAATACTAGTAAATAATTATATTTATGTAATAGTGCTAATATATATGTTTAAATAACATTTGAAATATATGTATTTTATATCTCAGTAAACATTATAATATTTTACACAATTAAAATATTGGAATTTAATGATAAATACATACACTATAGTGTATCATGGTAGTTTATGGGTTTAAACTTTAACATGAAGATATATATATATATATATATATATATATATATATATATATTGACAGTTTTGTTTATTTTTATTTAAAAAATGGTAATTTATCTTTGACACATTATTTACCTATTATAATAAATCAAATAAAAAAACAGAAAAAAAGGTAAAACAATCCCATCAAAATTTGTATAAACATGCATTTTATCCTTATAGGACAGGAAGTGAGTGGGGAGCGGGCAGAGCAAAGTAAAACATAGGGCTGGTAGGGGTGGGGTCAAGGCTGGGCTAGAGAATGCCACCCTACAACTATGGATTCAAATTCGGCTACTAGATGTGACCCTCCTAAAGATACTTTGTCAACAAGTGATTTGGCATTTTTTGCATTTAATTTACGTTTAATAATTGCAATCTTCTCACTTCTCATTTCCAAACATCCCTTCAAAATAGACAATCGCAGATCAAAATTTTAATACAGATCAAAATTAAAATTAAAAAATATATATAATTTACCTTGAAGGAGACATTTTGGTGGCAAGGGAATTTTACCCATATATAGAAGGTAGCGGATTTAAGCATATATATATATATATATATATATATATATTGAATTATATAAAATTAAAAGCTAATTATAGATAATGGTATAATTAGTCAAAAAAATGAAAAACTTAGAAATTTCAGAGATAATTCGGCATCAAATAGGTTTCAAACTAGTTTAATTGGTGTATCTGCTGTAAAATCATTTATTCAATACTCACCCTCCATATAATATATCATAAAAAAAAGGGTTTCGGTTAATAAAATATAATAACAAAGTTGAAAGAATTAAAATTTAATAATATTAAATTTTAATGAACTAAAATGTAATAAGTTAAAAGTTAAATGCATCAAAGTGTAATAATTAATAAATTGGCCGCAATAACAAAAGTAAAAAGTCTCTCGAGTAGAAGAAAAAGTGAAAGAGCATATGAATTTGTCCCTATTTTTGTTGTTAAAAAGGTTTTCATGATTTGGTAGGCAGATTAAATAATCAAAATTTCCCAATTTCCTTCTAATATACGCCTTTAACGTCTAATCGAATTGAATCACTGATTGATTCTCGATTTTTTTAATTAAATTAATTGATTTGATTATATTTTAGAAATTAATATTAATTAATTGTTATGTACCCTTACAAAAAATAATAATAACTCAGCTAATAATACTATGCATGTGAGCACCCACGTGTGCATTTTCCCACAAAAAGTTTTTCAACTTCAGATGTTTATTGTCCTACCCCTTTCAGGCCTCATTCTAACTATTCTCCCTTTTATTTATTTATTTTATATATTAACAAAAAAAAAGTAAAAAATTCATTATGCATATGTTATCATGGTGAATGGAGTACGTATTATTCACCGATCTTACAGTGTATTTAAAAACAAATTATTTTTTAATTTTAGCAAATTTATACAACTTTTAATTATTAGTTACAATCTTATATAAACACTAAAATTACTTATATTTTTTCTATATTTTACTACTGAAATTTTTATTCTTTCTTTCAACTATTTGTCTATAAAAAATTATGGTAGATAAAAATATCGTTACAATAAATTTTTTTAAAAAATATGTCTACTTCAATATTATAATATTAAATTAATATGAATATTTGAATAAAATTGCAACTAATTTTTAGAATTAGGAAAAAATTATAAAAACACAAAAATAGTTTGGATATTTTTTCCTGTGTTCTTAAGACTTAATTATTTAAAGCTTACTAAATGCGACCAATTTTTATTTATTTACGTTTTATTTGTTTAATATGCTAAAAAATTGAATTCGAAGGATCAAAATTTAATAAATGTGTAATTGAGGTTATACAGACTATTTTCATAACTCAATTGTTCTTAAAGATTAATTTATAACGTTAAAATAATAAAATTTCAATTTGCTTTTCAACAGTCATCACTACAAGAAAAACGGGTTTAGGGAAAATAAAAATGGTCACTAAAACTACAAATTTTGTCGTTATTTCTTTTTAGCCACTGAAAATTTTTGGTCATCTACCGTCATCATAGGCTTTTACACTAAAGGACAAAGGTGATAAAAAACTGGATGATCATTAAAGATCTATAGCGATCATTACAACCCCATCCCTCATAAGTATAATTAAAGATGAAAATTCCTTAGCTAGTTGGATTAAATGGTGAACCATGAAACTATAGAGTGACAATTGATAGTGATTGTAAATTCCTGCACTAAAATGAATTCAAAGTATTAATAAACATACAAATGGGGAACAAAAGCTTCCTTCGCCACCAAATAAAATGGTCATTATAAATTAATTGATTTCATATTTTTTTGACAAAAAATATAATCATATAGAACATTTAATTACTTATATAGTAAAATATTCATCTTAAATTAAATGTTTAATTATAAAAGAATTTGTTTTGTATCTATCTTAAAATTTCACATCAACAATATATGTGACATTTACAAAATGAGTTAGAATTTCATATAAAAAAATAATGGTATTAGAATCCATTACTTACAACAAAAAAAAGGTTTGAATCCCATCATTTGCAAAAATATATTTATCTACTTCAAAAATATATTCTTTGTGATATACGCATATTACTTGATTATACGTATCTATTGTTAATTAATAGCAGACGTATATAACTTGATTATACGTGTCTGTTATTATATAATAGTATAACTTGATTATATGTGTCTGTCGTGAAGTAACAACAGATGTGTATAATTTAATTATACATTTTTATCTCTATATAACAGTAGACACGTATAACTTGATTATATACGTCCGCTGTTACTCAATGACAAATATGTATAATCTAGTCATATGCGTCTATCACGATGACAGACATATAAAATTCATATTATATGCATTTCTTGCATATGTGTCTGACATTTAATAGACACATGAAGTACAAAATGACATACGTATTACCCTTTTTTGTACTAGTGATCCTAAGAAAAGGAGAAAAAATAATACTATAAATTCAGAAAGAAGACATTGATTTTTCTTTCTAAATTAAATTACATAGAATAAAGATTGTGATATTATTTTTAATGAGAAGTCATAGCAGCAGAAGCATCTTGACTAAGTTGTGCAAGTTGAATGCCAAGACTTTGTAGATTAGACATGAAGTGTCCATGTAATGCCCCACCAATTAGGGCCTAATTGATAAGTTGAATTAATGATAACAAGTATGTGATTAAGGTTATAGATATATGAAAAGGGATAAATTAAACTGACGGTACTTTAACTATAAAGCGTGTAATATAATAATACTTGAATTTAAATTTGTAACAGAAAAATACTTAATCTATAATTTTGCAACTCTAAAATACTTTCATTAATTCTCGTTAATCTATTTAACGAAATGCTAATATGACATTTTCATGTTAGCAATAAAATTATATGTGACATTTACATATCAGTACCAAAATTACATGTGTAAATAACATGTTAGGTATTATATTGTTACATGCCCTAAAGTTGAAATATCCTAAGTGTAATTTATCATATTTCTCACTTTTCAATAATTAAATACATTTTCTTTCAAAATTATTTTATTTTCTCACCAAAAAATAATTTTAAAAAAAAAATCATGTATTTTTTTCAAAAATAATTAATTAAATTTTTTTCAAAAAAGTTTTTATTTCATGTATTTTTTTCCATAAGAGTTAGGAGAGAAATCAAACACACATAATGTATTTAATTTTGAAAAAAATTATCACTTTCTCATTTATTTCTCTCCTAATTCTTCTAGAAAAAAATATGAAATCAAAAAAATGTATTTAATTTTGACATTTTTTTAAAAATACATGAAATAAAAAAATTTTATTTTTTTTATAATTGTTTGGCTAGTGAGAAAGTGAGAAATTTGAAAGAAAATATATTTAATTACTAAAAAAGTAAAAAATGTGGTAAATTACACTGACAATACTCTAAGTTTAGGATATGCAACAGTATGGTACCTAACATGTTATTTCATATATAATTTTGGTGCTAACATAGAAATGTCATCTCAACGTTCTGTTAACTAAATTGATGATAATGAATGAAAATATTTTAGAGTTACAAAATCATAAATTAAATATTTTTATGTTACAAATTGAAGTTTAAGTACCATTACATTACATGTCTTATAGTTGGAGTACTTTAGTGTAATATATCATATGAAAAGAGTATAAAAAGATATGAGTAAATATAAGAAGTGGGATGTTACAGGTTTCATGCTCGTGATTGAAGTTTCACAGCCGTGAACCATCACAAGATGAATTTATGAATTTTAGTTGATTCATGACCATGGAGTGATAGTCACATCCATGAATCTCGATCTGGGTATTTATAATGAACGTGTTTTCTCTCTCACACAATATTTTGAAAGAAAACCTAACCTCCATTCTTCCTTTTCCATGCTAGAGAGCTTATGCCACACTTTTACTTGATTCTAAGTACCCAAACACCAAATTTATAGTTATAAAGTGAGATTTGGTCGAGTTTTTGAGAAAGAAATAAGGGAAGGAAAGGGCTTGAGCTAAAGGAGCATGTATTAGAATAAGAGAAAGAGAAAGAATGAGGTCACAACAAGACTCATTTCCAGATCTACAAGATTAAAAGAGGATCTAGAGGAGGAAAAACTCTCCAAAAGGAAGGTAAAGCCTAAACTAGGAAGAAGAAGTGATTTAAAAACTCTACAGATAAGGTTAGTACATATATATATCCCTGCACAAATCTGAGAATTTATAATGCTTTGTTGAGTGTCTAGTAAGGTAAAGATGTAAACTTGATGTGTTATAAATTGATAATTAGTGAAGTTAATGATCTACACCATAAATGCTACCATTGTAATAGATAAGTTGAAGTAATAATAATAGTATGCTTGAGGAATTAAATGTGTAAAAATAGATTAAAGGCATAAACTTCAGTTAAATATGTGAATAATTATTGATAGAGATGATTGACATTGCCTAATTTAGGAATTTTTGCATGTGGATTGTTGTGTGTTATATTTTGGCACAAATTAGGGATGCTGGGATTTCTAAATTTATGCCCACAAACAAGTGTTCACGGCTGTGAATCACATTTTCACAATAATGTAAGTTTTGAGTATAAACATTCCCGGATAAGTTCAATACCACCTTCATGAGTTGAAACCTATGAAGACTATATTCACAGATGTGAACCATAAGCTTCCAGTTGTGAATGTTGGAAAATCATAAAATTAAAATTTGAATTCAAGTAACCTACATTGAAATCAAACCTTAATTACATATTTCTAAAATTCTAAGTGTGTGAATGAAATTAAGTATATGGAAACATAGTCTGTGGTTTTTTTTTTATGAACAATTGTTTGGATAATGATGTGAAAAATATTTGGCATCATCTAACATATGAAATAAATGATATGATATAAATATAATGAGCCTTTAACATTATTCCATTTTTGAAATATTTTGCATAATGATTGATTATGTGAAGTAAATTAAGTATGAGATAGTAATGCATATTGTGATGATAATGTTAAGATAATTACTGATTGACTTCAAGCTCATGGAGCCTATTTGTAAATGATGTGATGACACAAATGAAAATTTGAAAATCCAATCATAATTGCCTATAACGTTTAACTTAGGACTAGTGTCAAGATGTATGACATGTCATTAAAGGTTTAGACCATATCGTGAATATAAAAATCAATTATGATGCTTGTCATCATAACCTGTGATAAACATTCTTACTCTAGCTAGCGACCGACAAATCTTTGAGGCTAAGACAACCAATTTGTGTTCTAGTTAGTCTAGGTTTATGATGTTTTTGGGCCAATAAAGTTAATGTTATGAATCATTATTATATATTAAATTGAATGTTATTGTATGTGGATTTCAGTGAACATATGAATACAAAATATATAAAATGAATGATATTGCATGTTGAGCTAGATAAACTTCATGAGAATAAAAGAAGGAATGATAGGATAAATTGCAAAATTGGAAATAACATTATGACACTGTGATAATTTGCGATGTAATTTATTTATGTTGAATAAGTGCACGAGTATACATATGATATTTTGATATGCATATATATTTTTTGTTATATACATCTACACAAACACACACATATATATACCGTTAAACACGAATTGTTTAGTATGTGAGTATTTATCACACATATGCTAGTACCGGATAGATGATTGTTAACAGAGAATTTAAGAGTTTGAATGAAGATTCACATGATAGAATACACTTGGGTTGGGTGATACACAAAAAATGTCACCTATTTTGATTTTTTTGTTTTAAAAAGTTAGGTATATTCTCTTTGGAATTATGATTATAAATCTTGAGGCCTTTTAAAGCCTAGTACAGTATTTAAATAAAATGTCAAATTTGAGTTTGTTTTCTCTCTTATTTTAATTCATATGGAATTTAAAATAGTCATCATGGACAGTATACAAATAAAATGATTTAAAGGAGTTTTTTTAATTCAAATTTTGAAAAAGAAATGTCTCATAACACTCGTATATATAGTTGGCCTAATTATACGAGTGAGTGTTACAATTCATATATTTTTCTTAGTCAGTTTGGAACCATGACAAGTTAAAAAGAACACATGCCATAAGATGGGAAAACATCAATAGCAATAAGATATATGACACATTTGAAAGCATTACTGAAATCTTTTTTTTATATAAAGATTAAATTTCATAAAAAAAACTTCCATCTATGGCTTTGCTTGATGGCATATGGACATTTTTAAAAGTTTTAGAAAATTGTTAAATGCAACTTTTCTTTATAATTCAGAACCTGGAGGGAAAGATAATGATCCAATTCAAAAAGCATAAGATCAATGTATCATAAGCCTTCATGGATTCTCAGCAAAAAGTATTAAAATGCTCACCTTGTTTGCAGATAGAGATATGAGATTTTCTATATGTAAAGAGAAGTTCTTTGGGAAAAGTCATTTTTTCAATGTCTTTAATGGACACATTTATCAATGATAGACTTACAACAATTGTACCATTGAAATTACTTTATTGGTTTTCATCCTTCTTCCTATTAAAAAATTACAACTCTAAAAAAATATAGATAAACAAAATGAGGAAAAGAGTAATAAAGTCCAAATCATCAACTCACTAATTTAGACATATTGATAATGATATGATACTAAAGATTAATGCCTCTTGAGCTCAACCAACAACACCCAAGAAAAACCTAGTTCATTTTCATTTCACCAATTCAGAAATATTGATAATGGTGGGATACCATAGAACATAATGATCTTGTAGTGGGGTGGTGGGATAAAAAAGATCAAATTCTTATGAAAGATCAATCATTAATTTTTATGATTGCAATATCGAGGATGCAAAGTGTAAATTTCATAGTTAGAATGTGATTTGGATTAGAAGTATTTAACTCAAATAATACTAGGGATTAAAACTACAAAATAAAGGATGGTGTTTAAGGCTTGCAAATTCCTTACATGTGATGACAACAACTTGATCCTTAATTGATTCCATTAATCGCTTGAAAATTAAATCAAATATAACTTCTCAAAAGATAATTAATACTAAAATTTATTTGCAATATCATACATAACAATATATTAAAGCTAACCAGTGAAGGCTTTGTCCATGAAAATAGTGCTCCAGACAATGCTAATGATACAGAATCCACTGGAGTTCTTGAGTGACAAGTAACATCACCAAATCCTATCACTATAAGCATTTGAAACTAAAACATAGAAGTTTTAGCAGCCATAAATAACTAATAACCCCAAACTAAAAGGTAGAAATTATAAAAGATAGAAATTATAAAAGATAGAATCATATAAAGTAAAGACATTACAAACATAATTCAAAAATTACAAGCATCTCATTCCTACTAACTAACATAAGACAGGTAAAATTAGTTAACATTTGTATGACAACAAAGCAAATTGTTTCTTTATCAATAATAAATTTGATTATAAGAAATTCTTATTTGCCAAATCTTAACTTCAAAAAGATATACACACTAAATGACAATTCCGAGAACATTAAATGCTCAATTCTTAACTTTGTTCAAACTGAAAATGCCACTTCTTTACATGTCTCTAACTAGTTTGGACAAGAAAAGCACTAAATGCAAATTCTCATATTCAAACTTCCAAGGATAAATTCATTCAAATGTCTTAAACATCATAAATTTTAGCCAAAGCCTATTACTTGCTAGTCTATAACACCAAACTCTGTTGAGTTTATTCAATAATAAAAAATCACAATGACCATAAAAATTTCAAAATCTTTGTTTACCCATTTCCTTAATATGAAATCTACCTTAATTATTTTACTTAGAACTCTATATCCTAAGTTATACAAAAGCATAACATTTTGAGTCTGAACAACAAAAATTCAGTTAAAACCCAACAATTATTCTCTATTAAGGATTCAAACACCGAATTGACAATACAATAACCAACAAAATTGTACAATATTTTTGTATTAAAAAAATAGAATGAAAAGCAAAAGAAAAGTAGACATAAATTTAAGAGTTACTTGGAATTGGTGACATTAACTAAGAGAGTAAAAATCCTATTATGGATCCATTTCAAATCACACAAGCAAACAACTCATAGCACAAATCCCAAATCCTATTATGGATCCATTCTATTGTTCAATAATCCTTGTCTGTTATCACCAACCATAAAATTACTTAACAATGAGCAGATAAATGCACAAAAATTGAAGGTTACAAATGAGGGAAGAAAAAAAAGCAAAAAATAAATGTCAACTTTTATGTTTTTTCTTTCATCAATTGAGAATTCTTAAAGTTGTCACCTGGAAGAACCTCCCCTAAATTTTATGCATTGTCCACAATCTTGTCATGTTGACAATAGCTCAAAAAGTAGTAGTCATAGGGAAATTGTTGCTAGATAGGTGTCTTAAAGGCAATCACTTGTGACACTATTTGTACATATTTATTATTATTAATAATAAAAGCATATTTATTATTTAGTGTTCATTTAATTTTGAATATGATTGATTATCTTAAACTGTAGAATAAAGTCATTGGTATATGTATCACAATATATGGGAGATCATAATATGATCATGATAATGAGATTTTAATCATGTGAGATTGTGTTTATACCTAAATTATTCTTAGTCATAACATTAACAAGATAGAACGTTAGAAATGCATATAGACTAATACATTTTATACTTCTTAACTAGATTTAACAGTAGATCTCATAAGTTGTACACATTAAATGTTTATAGGTAATATGTGGATGCTTGTTAGAGCAGTCAAGTATATTGGATGATCTAGCCATGAGACAATCACATAGATTTCTATTCAAAGTCAGTGATAGTCTCATCATAACAATGTGAAAATATCCTTAGACTTGAGATACTCAAGATTATCTTGGATACTGAATATCATACTTTGACTTCATTCTTTATTATCTCTTAGAAATCCCTTAAAAGATGGTGATTGGGTATAATATGAGGTATTTGAAAGCAGTTGAATAGTCAATAAATAATTCATTACTTTTTATAGAAGGAAAGTATACATATGACCTTTTATGAAAGATTATTACTCAGAAATCCTTAACCAGGATGGACATATCTTGAAGAGAGTCTTTAGGGACGTATCTAATAGAGTAATAAATCTTAGAGATAATAACTAATATCATTTGGACTATATGTGATATTGTCAGTTTAGTGAGAATTGACACAAATTCCATACTTTGAACTAAATGAGGTATAGTATAGTTAAAGAACGAATTGAACAATAATGGTATATGGAATGGTGAAAGTCAAACTATTGACTTTATGGTTAATTAGGTAACCATAATGTGTTGCACGACACCACTCACGATTTGCTAAGTTAAAGAAAATTGATTAGAGATCAATTATGGTCAAAAGAGTTTGACACATAAAGTCCTAATTGGATTTGGGATTCCTTTCGAGAATTTAGCTGCCAATATAAGAAAATTTAATAAGTCACACATATAAAGAGAATAAAATAAATGTAAAATAAATTCTGGATTGAATCCAAACAAGAGAGAAAGGAAATAGACAATTTTACAGTCGCGAGATGATTTTCGTTGTCGCTATAGCATAACGACCACAAAAATGTAAAGCAATAGCAGAATCGGTTATGGAGAGACAATCGTTGTCACACTAAAGACTGCAAATTATTCTATTTCTCGAAGGCATAAGGCTCAATGAGAAATCAGGGGTGTGATTCTCATGTCGTAATTGCAATTTTGTGTGACAATGGAAATCCAATTTAAATTGCGATTGCTGCATTAGGATTTTAGCTTCTCCTACCCTAAAAAGGATTAGAGGTCATATAAATACTTTTTTAAAGAGTCAATTTTATGGTTGATCCGCTAGAGAAAAAAGTGTTGTCTCTCTCATCTCCCTTTCTCTTTCACATGGTAAATTCACCATAGTTAGCATGTAATAGCTCATGCCCAACTGTCCTAAACAACTTGTAAATGGTCAAATCATATGACATAAAATGGTTAATCCAGATATTCACTAGTAGTTAGTACATAAGCTTATAAACCTCTCATCCATCTTTATTTCTTTTCGATTTGGGATTTGGAAGCTAACAGATGAAGTTAGCACCTCAAGCTAGCACTTCTTTAGGTTTGAGTTCTTTTTACATTTAAAGTAGAATATCTCCCATGTTTTACTAATATAAAATTTACCTATAAATGTTACAATTCATCTCCCCATATGGAACTTAGCGTTCTTACTGAGGTTTGTCTCATTATCGCTTAAGATTGTATGTGGAGTGACTTTGATATCAAACTGTAGCGGCTCATGTCTAACTGTCCTATAACAACATGTAAATAGTCAAACCACGTGACCTAAAATGGTTAACTTAGGTTATCATTATTAATTAGTGCATAGGATTATAAACCTCTCATTTTTTTTTCTTTTTTTTTTTCCGATGTGGGATGTAAAAATTGGCACATCAAGCTAGTAGCTTAGCTAGCACCACAACATGTTCTGCCGATGTGGAATTTACCTAGAGATGTTGCATAGCACTTAGGGCTTTTGCCACCCCATCTCCATCAATAGCTAGTGGTGATTTCCTTCTTCCTTCGTATGGATACTACAAGATACAATACTAGTTTTGGATAATTGTGGTTTGTTACAATTCAACAATAAGAAAAACTCACAAATTGAAAGAGTATTAGCTACAATTTTGAAATGGTAATCACTTCTTCATGTAATGGTAGAAACTCCATCTTTGAAATACACAAGGATGAATTTATTTGGATTTTAACATTATTTTTCCGCTGCATTTCATGTATAAGATAGATGTTAAAACCTTGCAGTTATATATTTGTAAATGACAATTTGTTAACTTTGACAAAAAAAAGGACATTGCTATAATAACAAAGAGCATGATGTTAGTGAATCTAATTAGGAAAATAGTGAAGGAACAAAAAAAATTAAAAATATTTTGACCAAATTCCATAAAGCTGTGAATCTCATACCCCTGCCCTCCACCATGTATACTTGCACCAAAAGGGGTTCCAAAAGGAGTTACCATGAACATGAAAATGCTATAATATTACAAGAAATCACTCATTAAAGGTATAATATTTGTTTATTGAATGTGTTGGCTCTTACTCTAAGTACCTAACTAATTTATAACATTGGCATTCATGATAATATTCATTGACGAAGTTAATCATGGGGCATAGTTTAAAAAGACATAATAGTGCGATTGCATCTTTCATCATTACACCAATCCAATATGTCGCTCTTCTGGACACAACATCCCCGAAAGTAACATCCAACAATTGCACAGTTGTTAATATAAAATGTCAGGACAAGACCCAACTATATCACTCGAAACCTTAGAGCCTATACTACAGTAGTTCAATATCCATTCTTATGTTCTACTTGTTTTTTTTTTTATACATTTTCATCATTCAAAAAATCATATCGCACACCTTAATGTGAATAGCACAGATGAATATAATCTTCAGAGGTATGTTAGTATGTTAAATTCAAAAATCACAACGATCTAGACATCAAACCCAAAAACGCAATAGCGGAAAGGCACAAAATAAGAACAGACACTTTATATGAGCATCTAACCATGAATTCCTAGTTAAATCACAAGCTCATTTCAAAATATTAATAAGTCCATGCAAAAAAATCATCGAAACACGGACCCAAGGTAAACCCAAAACGAAGCAATAGATTTACGAAAACCTAATTCCACAAAACAACGGATCAAATGCCAAAACCCTATATCCAGAATTTTTAACTAAAGCAGAAATGAAACTGTCAGCTTAAAAAATCAATAAGAATGATCCACATAAACTGAAAAGAGCTAAAGAAAATGACAAGAGAAGCTCGAGAAAGCAGGAAAGAAGAAAAATGAGTAGAAGGAAACAAAAAAAGTAGCCAAGAGGGTATACCCTGTGAAAGTCGTGAGGAGCCATGCCAGGGAGATAGAAGGAGTGCGCTAAGGAGATTAGGAGAATAAGGAAGAAGATGGATGCAAAGATGCTACCCATCTTCATCTTATTGATTCCTCCTCTGATTGCTTTAGGACTCCAAGAGCACTCTATTCCCACAACCACTCCAATAACGAATGTGAATTTGAGTTTTTCAATTCGAGAGATTGATTTGAATACCCGCAATTGCTTTAGGTTTTTTTTTTTTTTTATTCCTTTGCGTTGCAACTGCATGCTTTAGGATTTTTCTTCAGATAGCAAAAATGTTTGTGGATTTTTCTTTTTTGTGTTTTACTTCTGTTTTTCATTTTTTTTTTGTTTACTGCAATATTTTTAATACTCGGCTTTCATATCCCCCTCAAAAATTAGCATTAGGGACGGGAAGATTATATTTATTGCGACTAATTTATATATTTTGAAGGACCAGATATTTAACCCTTCGCTAAACTGTGGTCGCTAAAGACCTTTTTTTTGGTAGTGAATTTTTAATTTTGTTCAAAAATAATAATATGTCAATTATCTTTCGGTTTAGATTTGGGTGAAATAAAAATTAAGAATGATGTATAACTTTGAAGGTCAGAAAAGCAAGAAACAAAAAAAAAATAGAGCTCTCATATATATTTAATTCAACTTTTAGATGGGATCTTCAATTTCTATATAACGCAAAAGAATTCTATATTAAAATTGTTGAACGATTCAAGTTTCAACCCAGATGTGTATTGATTTTAGAAAATATTGGTTTTTTGGCGAAAATTGGATAGATAGTCCCTAAGTGATTTTTTTTTAGCAAAAAAAGTCCCTTTAAAAAAATTTAAAAAATAAATATTTATAGAGAAAATTTGGGTTCAAACTGCTATTTTCAAAGGTTTTTGGGTCAAAACTACAAAGTTTCAATCTTTTTGGGTTCAAACTGCTATTTTCAAAGGTTTTTGGGGCAAAAAAATAGTTTATCAAATTCTGTCAAATTATACTTATGAAAACTTAGATTTATTTGGTAAAATATATCAGCATTTACATTTTCTGCAGCAATGGTTATGTCTGGTTATGTCTATAGCTGATCAGTTATAGTTTCAAAAAAAAAAAACTCATCAATAATAGGATATTCTTTAAATGCTTTAAAAAAAATATAATTTAATATTAGAATAACAATAAAAAGAAACTGTAACGTATCACACCATCTGTAATTTTGCTCTAATGTTTTTATAATAATTGGACTCAAAGAAGTTTGAATTTTTTTTCAATTAAATCTCTCCATTAATTACTTTATAAGAAACAAATAAAAATTTTGTTGCTAACACATTGTGTTGTAGAACCCATTAATTTAATGTGGTTTCCCATCTACTCACACGACTAGAAAACTGCAAATATTTGATAATTTGAGTAGATGTAGCACTATACGGAATCAATAGGTTCCATAGCTAAGTGATGCGTCAGAATTTTATTGGTATTTGATGAAAAATTAGACAAAATAATTTAATTGCAAAATTTTTAAATATTTTATGTCCAATTACTTTAAAAAAATTGTTAAAAGATAAATTATAAATAAGATGATCCCTTAGAATCCTTTTTTTTTTTAAAAAAACTTATCCCCCTTTAATTTTTTACATTGCCAAATAGTTTTGGATAGAAAAATAGCATAATATAATATGCACACCCTAAATTTATACTATTTGTACATCTTAGAATTAAAGTCACATATTTGATTTTTTTAAAAATAATTTTTATAATTAGAATTACACAGTAAAACTAATAATGGTGATAAGTGCATACCTATTTCTACTTCTCGGGGTATAATGACAGACTGAAAAGCTCGACTAGAAAAAATCGATGTTATATATATAATATTTATATTAATGTGAGTACATATTATAAAGAGAGAAGATAAAATAAATCACTCATTAAAAAAAATATTTCTCAATTTTTATTGAACGTAAATATTACACTTTTTATCATTTTAAATATATAATATATGATTTTTAAAATTAATGTGCATAAATAATATTTTCAAATAACTTCGTAAATATATTTATGGTTGAAAAATTAGAGCACATAATTAAAAAAAATGAAATAAATGGGAAAAATGGCCTCTTATTACGACATAGAACCGCCGCCCACTTGCGCCGTACTCTCAACAGCATAACACAAACTGAATACCAAAACTGATGACGTGGACCTGAGTGTAACGGGTCTTTCTTTTCTATTTAAAATTATTTATTGTTACATTGGCCCACTTTACGATTGATAGTGGGACCCAGACTCCAACACCACCCACCTCCTTCCTGGCCCACTTTTAGAAAAATCATTCATCACTGGCTCGACGCATATCATTATCATTTGATTATTATTTTATTAAATTAGGAAAAACAAAATATAATTTGGTTCCTAAATTTTACGAATTTAAGCAATTAAATGTCTCTGCATCCATGCAAATAGTAAATTATTAGTTAGAACCAATAAATAAAAATTTAAAATAAAATATTAAACAATGAAGATATGAAAATAGCATATACTGGATCCATGGTTTAATATATAATATATACATACACCCTCCAACTTATTCAAAAGCTCTAGTGGCACACCTTAAATTAGTCTTTTATTGAATTTTTATATTATTAACTCTCTAATCTTATTTACAAAAATAATAATGCATTTATTTACGTTTATATATTTTAAAAAATAAAAATATTTAATTATTTAAATAAATTACACACAATACATTATAATCACATATCTATAATATATTTAACACTCTTTATTTCTCAGGTGACAGGCTAGTGCAAGAAAAAAAAAAAGTATATGAAGTCTTATTTTCTCTTCCAAATGAAAAAATATAAATAAATTTGACTTTTCAAATGCAAACTATGTCAGATTACCCATCTAAACTAATCTCTCTCCCTTTACTGCTTCTTCTTTGTTATAATAAAATTTTTTTTATTTTGTATTTTCTTGTCTTATTCTTATTCTTCTAATTCTTTCGTGCTTCTGTTTCACGAAGGGGAAATTTTTGAATTTACAAACCAAAGGCAAAAAGGAGGAAATAAGTCAGATTTTGTCTCATGATAACAAAAAGGAAAAAAATAGATATTTTATACAATTATAACGCTGGCATAATCTTCAATCAACCAAACAAATAAGGACTTAGTTCACTGCTTCTATCAATTGTAATCTGTCGGGTCACCCCTTTCGCTTCCGCCACTGGCAGTTGCAGTGGTAGTGATCAATTTCTGTACATCTCGTTTAGCATTGTGCAACGATTTTTGGGGAAAAAAATTATTTTTATTTTTTCGAATTTTAAAATCTATTTTAAAGAAAAAGAGTTATATATATATATATATTCAAAACAGATTTGAAAAAAAAAAAATCTAACTTGTAACACATATTTTTGCACCTCAATTCCTTTTCCTTTCGATTCTGATTTCTCATTTTCTAAGGCCGCCCTACATATCCAAATCAAAAAATCAGCAAAAGGATGGCCGACGGGAATAATTGACGGAAATTGGGGAAGAATTGACGCTCATGTATAGCCTTGAACTCTGAAGCGAAATGTTAGGGGGCAACGAGAAGGACAACAGAGAAATATGGGGGAAGAGAGAGATGGACAATATAGAGAGAAATGTTTTTTTTTCCTTTATGTTAATTTTTTTTAATTTTAAAATTCACATGACCTTATTAATTTTGACACGTCAGTACATGTGAGCCACACATTCTTCAAAAGTTGGGTATATCAAATTAAGGGCTTATATATTTATATGTACAAATATTAAGGTCTTAAGTTAAGAGGTTTTTAATTAAATAAATTAGAGTGTATATTTATGTATTAAGCTTTGATACATATTTAATAACTTTTAAAACAAAGACTGTACGCCATCATCCATCATGCATAGAAACCCACCATGGTCATGTCAATTACCCCAAATGAAAGACACAATTGATTGCATGCATGATTCCTTATTTGATTTTCTGTTTTTATTCATCCCTTTTCTGCTTTTTTTCTTTCTTTCTTTCTTTTTTTATTTAACTATCATATGATATGATTCACCGAACGTTATAAAGCTATATTAAAATTGAAAATACTTTTCTTCCTCTATCATTGTTTACTTATACCTTGGTACATGCAATTGGTTAAACTTTTATTTATTCATTCTCCTCAGAAAATCATACATATTTGAACATGAAATTCCTACACAAAATGATGTCTTGTACTTTTTTATATTTTCTTGATTGACTCTTTATACTTTTGTGGTGTAATATTCAACTTTGTATTATTATTTTACTATTTATTGTATTATTTTTTATAATTAAACTAAAGTCACTATTATGGTATTACTTTTACGTATAATTCATTTTATATAACTTACATTATAATTAACATTATTAATTTCTTCCACTTTAAAATTAACATAATGTGTAATTATATATATTTATATATATATATATATATATATATATATATATATATATATATATATATATATATATATATATATATATGGTTTTAGGCTAAAGAGATAGACTGGGCTGGGCTTAAAGGTTCAGGAAATTTTGCAAAGAGCACAGAAAAGACGTTGCTAAATATATATTTTTCGTGGCCATTATAAATAACGAAGACAAAAAAAAAAAGCCACAAATTCAATCCTAATAACTTAATGTCTCAGACAAAAATCTTTCGCTAAACAGGAGAAATTCGTCTCTGATTCATTGTAATTATTATGAACTAGAATTGGCGGTAGCTCAATAGCAAGCACTAATTTTTTCTCGGTAATTTTATTTAAGAATTTTAGAGAAGGCATGTAGAGTTAACTTGAGAGAGTGTGTTGTACCTTCTTAATGAGTCTATTTAGTGCAAATTCGGACTTAGTTAAAAGAAAAAAAAACTTGCGAAATAAGTTATGAGATTTTATTTGAAAATTGAAAATATATTGCTAAACTTGTCATTCGAATAACCCTTTTCCTTTTTCAAAAATTTTATCTATTGTCCATATATATATATATATAACTCAGAGAGTGACTTCTAGATCGAGAAAAGAAGTTGCGGTTGGTAGGATGGTCGGTCTAATGAAAGTGAGGATGGGAGTTGCAACTGGGGAATCCTTGGGCTGGCGAGAGGACATCAACAAGTGCATGATGCATCAAAATAAATTTCGGTTGACTGCAAGCAAATTTTATAAACAAAAAAAAAAAATTTACTCCCACAAAAAATTCAAAAGGTAGAGCCCACTCTATACTATCGCATGCATCTATGTTTAATAAACTCAATCGGATTTTTTTTTTTTTTGGTTCAAGAAACAAAAATATTCCATAATTTCAAGAAGGACAACATTCACAATATAAATTTCACTAAGGATTAGTGTAGAACAAAGAAAGAACATAACATAACGATTGGGGGACCATAAACAACCCATACCCTTTAGTTACTAATAAAATAAAAAGAGAGATCTTGATCACATGCCACCATGTGATGGATGGGGATGGGGCGATCTTGTAAATTTCCCCTTCTTCCAACAATTTTGTTTAATTTATTTATTTTTATTTCCAATTTCCAAATAATTTTTTTTTTCTAGAAAAAAAAAAAGAATTCTTTTTTACCTATCTGAACTGTTTTTGTATATACCCCACTGCGCACTCACTAGTAAAGTATGCCTTTTGAGAGTAAAATGCGCTCTTGTGAGTGAAGTGAACCCTACTCACCTTCCCCCCACCCTCTTCCCTCTATAAAGCTGCTTTCAAGATTATATATATGGTAGAGTGGTCCATGAGATTTTGTATGGGCATGCTCTCTCTCTCCCTCTCTCCCTCTCTCCCTCTCTCTCTCACTATATTTTCTGCGCAAGAAAGAAAATAAAGAAAGAAAAAGATTTGAGATCTGAGAAAGAATTTCAAGGTTTTCTTGATTTTCTTCATCAATATTCAAGTCCTGGCCATGCTATTCCACAGCTTTCTTGAACTTTCTTGTACTATATCAAGAAAAATCTACTTCCAAGATTTAGCTTTTGTCTAGCTCCATGGAAGCTCAAGAAAGCTGTGGGAGAACATGGCAATTTTCGGGATTTTTTTCTTTTTTTTTTCCTTCTCCTTTATCTCCATTTGTTCATCTGCAGCAGACTTGAAGCAGCTTCTAATATCTGTCCTTACTTTGTGCATGGGCTCATGGTAACAATTCTTTTACTTCACTTGTTTATTTTAAGTCAAAATAGAAAAATTGGCATTGAATTTAGGGATATCAAGAACAATTCTTGCATTTTCTATTAGGAAAAGTGGTTTTGATGGTGAAGTATGATGTGGGTTTTGGTCCTCCATGAAAGAATCTTGCAATTCTTGTGTTTCTGGTGCAGGTATATGATTAATGAATCACACATTTGAATGAAAGAAATGGGAATTAGCGGAATTAAATAAAAAATTTGAAATGGGAATTGAATGATTAAGAAAGACTGAAAAGAAAGAAAGAATGAAGGAGAGAAGATTCGAAATGGGTAGGTTTCCTTTTTATCGTCAATGATGATAGTTCTTCCTGTTGCCCTTTTGATTTTGCATCTAACATGATCTCCTACATTTCCGTGAAAAAGGTTAAACTTTGTCACTTTGTGACATCATTTTTTAACCACTCTCCCCTCTACCTGACATCACTCCTTAAATTCACATTTTTTTATTTTTTCTTCGTTTTTTTTAGTCATTCTCTAATTCTCTTTATTTTTTTTTGTGGGATCTCCACAGTTGTAGTTGAGGATATATATATGTCATAATTAACATTTCCTAGCTGTCTAGCTGAAGATCTCAACTGTCCAACCAGCACAATTATTCTTCCCTCTTTTTAATTCCAGAATAATTATTATATTCCTTTTTTTCTTTTTTTTTTCTGTTTATCTTATTACTCAAAACCTTGTTCTTGTTCATAATTCATTGCAATGCAAGAAAATTTTCAGATTTTGTTAAATAATTTCTATTATGATACCAGTATACCACTTCTTACCAGTCATATATTTTCTTCCAATTTCAATAAATTTTAAAATAAACATAATAGGGATTAATGCGTCCTCCTCTAATTAAATTCCCTTTTAATGACAATCAATTAGTCACTCCTCTTAGAATTCTGTTATTACCATTATTTTCCAACATGTTTCCTTTTGGATACAGAATTTAATTTTCTTATAATTAACTGAGCTACCTTTGATATTGCTACCTATGATCCTTGGCTACTAAATTAAACAATTAAGGATAACCTAGGTGACATTAATAATTAGGTAATCAAAAAATTAAAACGAAACAAAAAAAAAGTTAGTTGTCTCACATTGCAGGTTCTTTAATTTTTTAGCTCATTCAACTTTTTTTTTTGTCTTTTAGTTGTGCTTAACTTTTTGTTTCCTTTTTTATTTTCCTTATTTATTTGATGATTTGCTATAATTAATTGAAAATTTAAAATTCATTATATATATAATTGGACTATTTATTTTCTCTATTTTTCTGTGCTATTTTTTTATTAAATTATCATAATGTAAAATTTAGGGCTCCTGTATAATGAAAGAATATGCTAGAAAAGCTAATAAGTTTAATTGTAATGGACAATGAAAATGATTAAAGTAGGAACTAGGGGGGAAAAGTACAATTACAGAAAGATAATGCAAGCTTTGTTAAGGGAATCTTTCCTTAATTAAAGTAAAGAAGTGAAAGCTCATAAGGTAAATGTTTAGCCAAGGAAATGTAAAAATTTATGATGAAGGGTGTGCAGGTCCACATTCACACATTATTATTATTATTATTATTATTATTATTATTATTATTATTATTATTATTGAAAAAGAAGTTCATAATAGGTGAGACAGAAGCATGGCAGATCTGTACACAGTAAGTAAATATATATATATATATATATATATACTGTTAATGCAGTGAGTGCATGTAATTTGCTAATATTAGAACCCTTAATAGTTATCTGGGTTTCAAGATTGTCTACTCCATTAGTATCCTTTTGAAGTCACTTTGTGATGCAACTTACTGATATAGTATTAAAATACCATAGACCTGGCTAGCTATTTCATTTACAGTTAGATAATAATAATAAAGCAGAGAAATTTTTGTTTAACTTGATCCATATATTCACAACCTACACAATATCAAGCAGCCATCTTTGAAAATTCTTCTTCCCATCTGGGTTTGGTAGAATTGAACTTCTTAAACACAAAAATGAATTATGGGATGGAAATGGTTACAAATCTAAGAAATTTCAGATTAGGTAGTATAGTAATTGAAATGATATATATGTATTTATTTGCTTCATATTATACATATTTATATAAAATGTATGCGTTATGCGATTTGGAAAAACTGATATTGCTTTTGAGGCTCAATGTTGGAGCAAAGCTTTTGTTTTCAAAAACAAGAAAAGAATCTCTGAAATGCTGTCTCAACTATTAAAGAATCGTCCAAATTTCCGTAGTGAGATTGGCATGCAGGCTCATTGAGCTGCATTCATCCAAGGGCCAAGCCTTCTTTTTTCTTTTTTTTTTCCCCTTCATTTACCCATTTTCCCTGATAAATAACCAGAATTTCATTTTCACTAAACAGAATTCCTGCTTTGTAAGAAAACCACATGTAAGAATGTGTAGTATAATCGTTTTAGTGAACCATAGAAATTAAACAACTCAATTTATAGATAGTGATTCGACAAACCATTATATGCATGCAATTGTTGATGACTACATAAGTAAGCCAACAATTAATAGAAAAAAAGAAAGAAAGAAAGAAAAACTGCTGCAAAACCAATAGGACTATATACCTCTCTTTTCTTGTCAATAATAATTCGACTCCATTATGTAAAAGATAGTTTAATTAAAATTTTCCAAACTCATGACAAAAAGATTAAATCTGAAAAAGAAAAAAAGGAGAGAAAAATGCAATTTGCCCCAATCTTTTTCTTCCAGCACAATTATTTCGGTTATATGTCATCACTTTACATACATATCAACGAATGTTTAATGTGTAGAAATATTTTTGTCACATAAAATAATATAAAGAGAAGCAGTAGTAGTCAGTTATATATAAACCATATTAATGCAATTTATGGTTGAAACTAACAAATTATCACTAACTAAAATCATCATTCAGCACTATTCAACAAAGATTTTGGTGGGCGAAGATCTTAATTAATTAAAAAGAAAAGAATATATATATGTTTGGCTTGTTTTTCAAGAACAAGAAATGAAGCTTCCTCAAGTTCTTGACAGAGAGCACACAGATATTCAATTGATAAAGAATTTGCAGAAACATATATATATCACTGAATAGTAAATATATGTTAACTGAAGTTTCCAACCTTATATTTAATGAATTCTTTACATATATATTTATAATACAGCTATAGAACTAAAAGGGATGGGTGTGATTTAAAGCTGAAGAGAAAATAAAGAAAGATCTTATGTATATAGCAGTAGCTAAAATGTACACAAAGGAAATTAACTATGGACAAGTGAAAGAGAGATGGCAGAGAAAGGCAATAATAGTGCCTCGTGCATGTGGTGGGGAAATGGAAGAGTCAAGTCGCTTTTAATATATATATATATATATGATCTTAATTAAGTCTCAACAATTAGAGCATATGCTAAAGGCCTTTCTTTCTTCTTTTATTTGATGTGAGAGTTCAAATCTATAATAAATGGCAACTCTGCTGACCCACTCAGGCATGTACAAATTATGCAATAAGAAAAAAAGAATTACAGATTTAATTTATATTATCTTACATTATTCATGTCCATGGATTCAAAAAGAAGGAATCTTGCAAATTTATCCAACATTGCCAACTATACCTTTTCAGTTTTCATTCATTACAAAAAACTTAATAAGCATGTCTATAAATCACTTTTTTTACACAAGTAAAAAAGGGGTATTAATCTCATGGCCAAGTAAATATTTCAATAATTCAAATTTTAATTATAAAGAGTATCCAGCTAACCAATCAACACAAGAAATAAGTTGATTAGGAATTGAGTGAAAATGTCACTAGGAGGCTCAAAACCGAGACTTTCAATTAGTTCTCAGCAAAATAGCTTCTCATCATGCTAAAGTCTGATTAACTGGTTACTTGTTAATACTAGCAATTTAATATCCAACCACCTTTTCCTCTTGAGTACCTTTGGCTCCGGAAAAGAAAGGAAGAAAAATACAAGAAACAGGTAAGCATGTTTGTAGATGTTAGAATACTTATCTTTTTTTAATTATATTCCTCTCCTTAATTAATTACCAATCCCATCCCAGAAAAGTACATATATTATGTACAGAATGTGGACTCATAATGCATGCATCATGCATATAATATTGGTTGAAAAAAAACTGTTAGCATCTGTTTGATCATGAGCTTAAGATAAAACAAGAATTAAAAGATAAATAATCAAAGAATTTACTAAAATGCGGTGCATCAGATGCATAAAGAAAAGAAATAATAAAAGAGAAAAACTTTCTTGATCATAAACTAGTTGTCCTCACATTTTGATTAATAATTAATTAAAATGGCAATTCAATGTCAACTTTTTAGCTTTCTTATCTCAAAGCAAAAGAGGTAATAAAAGCTGTTTTATGACTAAAATAATGGGAATGGTTACTAGATTAGATCAAATAATATAAATCAATAAGACAAAAGTTAACACTAACACAACCACATAGACGTAGAATAATATAATAAATTTACTTTTTTTTATTCAATTATTTTCTTCTGTCTGATTTTCATCATTTACAAAAAAATTTTACCCACCTCTGTTTTCACGTTCACAAAGCACAAGAAAATCTAAACTTTTTATCCACCCTATAACTTTCTCCTCTAAAGGAAACCAATTTATATATTAAGTTAAATCAGACAAAGAGATCTCATCTTTTTGACTTGGATGAATGGTCAGAAATCAAACAAACATTAATCCTAAAAAAACCACTTCTTAATCCTATTGGTTTTCCTTTAAGCATGCAAGATTAGTGGAATTAATTAACATGCCAATCTAAAGTGAAGTTAATTCACTTTTGTTACTTAATATATTTAAGAATTAACACTAAGCAAAATTCTTTAGTATTAATATAACCGTGATTGGACTGGTTTATGATTTTCTTCCAAGAATTAGGTCTAAGCAAGAAAGATTCGATTTCAAGTATAAAAGCCACAACCTGGCAATATAATATATATTCATTTCGATCAATTAGTTGGCAATATCATAAAGATATGTCACATATCTAACAAGATTAGGTAGAATATACAAGTATAAACTGTGAGGAAGAGGTGACCAATTTAATTGGATGGATTCAGGTTCATCTGCCCGTGAGTGTAAAAAAAATCATCTAAGTTCATAAAAAAAAAAAAGGGAAAATGAAGCCTGTGATTGTTACGCAGTACGCTCAGCAACTTCATGTCTTCTACAATTTCTTTTTATTTTTTACAACTTTCTGAAATCTAGGTTTGCTTGAATGGATCTTAACTAACTATATTTAATTAAAGTTTGATAATGAGATCCATTCACTAGTGCAGATAAGTAAAAGAAAAGCTATAGTATTTATAAAACATTTTCAGCCCTAACAAGACAACACAAGACAATATGTTCTCTTTTGGTTATCTAGAAGACCATTTCTTCCCACTTTGTTGTCTTTACCTTTGTCTGTAAATAAACAAAAAAAATATTTTTTTGAAAAAAGCCCTAATTTTCCATCTAAAAGATTCTTTTAGTCATTATTTAAGTGCAACTTGTTCTGTTTACAGCTAAACTTTAAAAATAAAAAAGAAAAGACTTCAAATTTATTTCACATAGTTTGTTTTTTGTATAGTTTATTCAGTTATTTCGATCTCATTTATTATAGTTTCACCTAAATATTTATCAATTGAATTATGCAATCTGCAGAATGAAAAGCAATGAGAAGGTAGCTTTTGTGGTCCATATGATCTACATAAAAATCTGCATACCAACAATATATATATAGACCCTAAATCCTCCTAGCTAATAGGTAACTAATTAATTAACCCTAATAAAATCTAATCTAATTTAAGTTAAATGGATTAGTTGCAAGAAATTAAACATATGGGATCTATATATATGTATCAGATGGTATTCTTAGAAGGAATGTAAAGAAAATGAATGAATAAACTGCTATTGAATCAACCGACAAGATGGAGATACAGATCAATGGGCTTATATAACAATTAATTTCATATTGTAGCTTTTAATCTCCAATGGAATTTGTTACAATACTCTAAATGGAACCTCCACATGGGGCACCATAAAAGCTTGTCGATACAATCAAGACCAAAATCCAACAAAAGAACAAACTCCTAACTGAGAAATTACACAAGAAATCAATAAAAACCATTATGTCTTCCATAAAAAATATATATTTGAATTTTAAGCCAATGCAAAAATGAATAAATAAGAAGATGCATCATATCATCATATATCATTAAGGAAAGAACAGATCCATGGAATCAAATAAATAAAAAGGATTAGATCAAAATGATACCCATTTAATGAAGAGAGGGATATTGAATCGAATTCGAATTGAACGGAATCGGAGATGAAGCGTGTTCTTCCCTGACCCTGTCCGTATCTTCCCACAGCTTTATTGAACTGCAAAGAAGAACCCATAAATGGGCATGCAAGCTATAGATGCAGTTCAAGAAAGCTGTGGAAGAATACAAAGAGGGTCATACACATATAATAAATACTATAAAAGAGAAAAAAAAAAAAAAAAAAAGAAGATAACAAGATCTTGATTCAGATTCTTCTTTAATTAGAAGCTTCAGAATTAAACCTATCTATAAAACCCTAGAAAGAAAGAAATAAAAAAAGGGAGAGAGAGATGAAGATTAAGTAGCAGACATTGATAGGGTTAGCAGAGGAGAAAGGAGAGAGGGGGTATTTATAGGAGAATTGAGGTCTTTCTACCACCAATCCCAAGAAGAATATTGGGCCTAAGATTACTGAACCCCACCCACCTTTCTCTCTATTTTCCTTTTTCCTTTCTTTTTCTTTCCTTCCTCCCAAACATCCCAAAAGCTGACTACGTTTGATCCCATTAACCCTAACAGCATGTAATTTTTTAATTATTTTTTTGATGAATAAATTAGTTTTAAAAACTTTATGAATATTTGTGCGGCTATGATGCAGCCCTCCTGATCTGACGGTGCCGGTTACCCTACTCTGGACATACTCACGGGTCCCACTTCAAAAATGTCTATGTATCATCAGTGTTGGTAGAAAAGTCTTACCTCTTCCATCAAAAAGAAAAGTCTTACCTCCACGCGAATAGAGCGAGCGTGTGACTATTTCTTTTGTTTTCCCCTTTTATTTTTTTTTTCCTTTAAACCGGCCACCATATCTATGTAAATTATTTACAAAGTTGCAACAATACCAACACTATGTAGACAAAATTATTTGTATATATAGACTCAATCTATAATTTTTGTTCATTATGTATAAGGTTTTTTAAACAATTTGCCCTAAAAAATATTACATAAACTTATTAAATATATATATTTTCAAAAGTGCCAAATCACTTTTGTACTAAAAAAATTCTATTATTTTAGTTTTTAAATATATATATTTTCAATTTTATACGAAATAAAATATCAGAAGGATTTTGATTTGGTTTGACAGTAATATGATACTCCGAACTTTTTTTATTTGATATTGTTGACATATATTAATAAGTTAAAAAATATCTACATTTATGAAGAACGAACCTAAAGCTTAAAATGAATTATATTTTTGTAAATATACCCAAATTTGTGTATAACTAACTATTGAAAGATTTAACTGTCCAAAAGCAATTTAGATTTGCATATATATAAATATATCTGCTCAAAACTAGTTGTATTGGGGTTAGATCTATGTAGACATAACTAAATTAGCATATTAATTTTAGTATGAGAGCATTTACATAATTATATCAACGCAAGTCTATTTTTTAAAAAAATAAATGTCACATGTCAACAGTGCCAAATAAAAAAATTAGATTTAAAATGTCATGTTACTACCAAACCAAATTAAATTATTCCATAAGCTACATTTGATATGAAATTAAAAGTATATATATGAAAGTAGATATTTTTTATGAAAATTATTCTATTTTTTAATAGTTATGCTCATATATAAAGTAATTACTATATCTGGTCTAGGATATATATATATATATATATAAACGAACATATTTTGAGAGAAAAAAATAGGAGAAAATAATTCCTTTCATATATTAATTATAAGCTAAATCATTAAAATTATCTTGACTTTGAAATTATAAATAATTTAAATAAAATGTAAAATATTTATTAAATAATATTGTGATATTATATTTTATTCAGATTATTTTTATTATTATTTATAAGGTAAAAACTAACAATTTTATTTATTTAAAACATCTTATTGATATATAATATTCATCTTTGAAGAAAATAATATATAATATTTTGTTAGAATAAACTAATAATTTAATTGTTAAACATTAAAAACACTAAAATTCTTTAAGAAAATAAATAGAAATTATGTTATTTTATCTTTGTAGAGAGCGCTATATTAGCATTTTGCTTTATATATGGAATATGATATACAATATATGATATGATTTTTGAATTTGAAATAACATAAAAAAAATAAATTTAAATCCTAAAATATCTTATCCATTGTGATCCCTAATTAATATAACAATAACAATTGTTTAATACGAAATCCTGTTATTTTATTAAAATTAAATGAAATTTGTTAGATTTAGGATGAAATTAAATATCATGCTATTGTGGTTGCATTTATATATTACTTCACGTATTACTTGTTATCCTTAAACCAAAGATTTATAATTAGAATCTTATCAAATCCCGGTTAATTCTAATTTTTGAATTTAACTTTTTAATCCAAATAAATTATTAGCTTAAAGAGATGTGGATATCTTTAATTTTATAGGTGGGATTTATATATATATATATATATATATATATATATATATATATATATATATATATATATATATATATATATATATATATATATATATATATATAATCTGTCGAAATAAGTGTGATATAGGATGTAACAAAATTTTGCAATTCATTAGATTCAAGCAGGTAATTTTTGAAAAGATAAAACCGATAGGCTTTGATTTAAATTAAAATGGATAATATCTCAAAATTGAATTATAACTTAATCAAATATGATAAGATTGATCCATAGGGTAAAATTCAAGATACGCTTCCATAATCCCCAGTCCTTCTGACTTAGGAGAGGGAATGTAATAATCATTATAATTAAATAGGAGGGAAGGTAATAATAATTATAACAAAATAGGTGTTAATAAAATCGATTTATTATGAATGAAAAAAAATATATCAATAAAAAATTTCTCTCTTTCTCAGTTTTCAAAATAAGCAGAACTTTGGATAGTTCTAAAAGGCCTTGTTATTGCTAAAAACCAAGGCTTATGATGGACAATTTGTTAATTTGGTGATGGCTTGGAAAGAGCTACTAGCCTTGTTTCATGCTTTTCAAATTCAGCATACCTACTGCGAGGGTAATAGGACAGTGGATTGGCTTGCCACAGAAACTCTAAGTTGTGAAAGGGGTGTGACAGACTTTTTGGTGCCTCCTTGGAGGATTGTTTTGATCCTCAGAGATGACATGATGGTGTGTTTCAGGCGAGATTGGTGCCCGTTTAATTTTTCTTGTATTGTACTTGGGTTTTTTGCTTCTTTGTTATGCAAAAAGAAAATTATTCTTTTCATCAAAAGAATTTTTTTTAGGCCGGTTATTATATCATATAATCTTCTAAGTTAAACAAAAATAGTTTTTTTTAGAAAAAAAAATAATGGTGTAAATTATATGCGGTCCCTCCAATTTTTCTATTTTTCTCATATTGTCCCCTTAACCAATTTTTTGTCATATTTATCCAATGAACGTTATTTTTGGACTATATTTTTATATTTAAAATTTTAAAAATAACATGTAACGACAGAATTTGCTGACGTGACAATAATTTATATCAATTTACACTTTGATTGTCATGTCAGCAAATTGTAATACAATATGTCATTTTTCAAAATTTTGAATTGGCAATATGATTCAAAAACAGCACAAATATGATCAAAATTTGATTAAGAAGGCAATCTGAAAAAAAATAGATAAATTAGAAGGGTTGCATATGGTTTAAGCCTAAAATAAAAATAAAAAAATAAGATAAGTATAGCATTGTTTGACATCATATGGAAAGATGTTAAGTGTCGGTTTGATTCAATTTTTACTTTTAGCTTTTAACAATTTAATAAATTAAAAACTGAATTCGATTTTTGATTAGTTCAATTTTTGTAATCTAACAAATCAAAACTCGAATTAATAGTAAAATGTTATATATATATATATATATATATATATATATATATATATATATATATATATATATGTTTTCTTTTTTAAGAATATAATTAAATTCTTAATAGAGAAATGTTAATATTCAATACTTATTACCTTATTAGTGGATGAAAAGAAAGAAAATTTCATAAATTATTGATAAGAATAAAAAAATACATTAAAAAATTATCTCCATGTAAATAAAAATTTCTTTATAACTAGCTACTTAATTCTACATTTAATTATATTCTTAAACTAATATATACGATATTTGTAACAGAGATATAAAAGGCGTGGGTTTCTGTTGAAAAGCAATTATGAAAGGATGAGGAAAGAACTTCAATGGATTAATTCTTTGTGATCAAGTATAAAATTAAATGATTATTTGTTATGTTTTCCATCTCTATATTATTATGGGTCTGTTTAATTTAGTAATTATGATCAATAGTAAACAGTCAATATCGAGTGATGAAAATATTTAATTATTTGTATTTGATAGTTTATAATTAATTATAAATTCAAAATAATTACTTTAACGATTAAAAATTCTGTCTAATATATTGTTTAGGCAGATGAGAAAATTATATTATCATTAATCTACAGTACATAAAATACAAATTTTTAATCAAATGTAAAATTAATTTAATTAAAACCAGCAATTATTTATTGAAACATAAAAAATTACATATTATAATCATATATAAAATTTTGAAATTATTCATATATCTGTCAGTATATTAAATTAACTTTCATAATTATAAGTTAGGATAAATATAAAATAAAAAGTGTTTTTCTAAATCTTAAATGTCTAAAAACCAACTTTTTATTATGAAAAAGAAAAACTTAAATTTTTATATTTAACTAAGGATTTGTTTGTTTCTGGAAAATAATTTGTCTTTGAAAAATATTTTCTAGAAAAATATAATATTTTCTTATGTTTGGCTTGCAACACTAGGAAAAAAAGTGAAATAGTAATTTCTTTATTTATATCTGATAAGTATTGGAAAATAACTTTTTGTTTTTAGGAAGGGAAGTTGTTTTCCTTTATTTTTAAGATGTTTTCTGTTAATTTGAAAATTATTTTGTTTTGACTTATTTTTAAAGGTAAATCAAATATTGGAAAATAAAAAAAAATATATTTTTTTGAAAACAAACAGAGTCTAAAATCTTGAGAGCTTATGTGGTGCAGTTTTTATTTTAATTATATATTAAATATCTTTTGTTAATACTAAATAAGTAATTGTTATAACTTTAATAAATACAAAATTCTAAAATTGTAGGATGGATCTTATGGATGTTTTTGAAACAAAGTCTCGTGAAGCATGGAAATACAAATGCAAGTGGGGGTTGATGCAAAGAAATGATATAGATTAAGAATAATTAGGGAGGGAATTGAAGAGTAAATGAAGAATTAGAGAAGACAATTCACATGGAAGCACGTGGGGATGGCCCCACCGTGGGAACGGACAGTACACTCCGTTTATTCCGGGGCTGTTGTGTCGCTTTTGTCGGGATGGTTTGTAAGTGCCATTGGACCTTTCTATTTTGTACCATAATACTCTACTTGGCCACTTTGTGGAACAACTTAACTTTCATCTTTGTCTAACTATTCCTACAAACTATGGCTTTCTATGGCGGTCAACAAGAGCGGATTCATGGGAGCTGTTACAACATTTTGCTTCTAGTTCTCCTCTGTCGTGGCTTTGGATTGGTGATTTTTATACTTTTACTTGGACTCATCTCCGTGGGCACAAGGATTGTGTTCTTGAAAGACTTGGTAGAGCTTTCGCTACACAAAATTGGCTAGATATTTTTATATTTCCTAGACTGACCAATTTGATTGCTAATGTTTTGGACCATTGTCCGATTTGCTTAAATGCAGATATTCACATGCCTGTGTCCAGAAATTAAAAAAAATAATAAAATTTGAGAATATGTAGTTGTTGGAGGAGGGTATTGATTTGGTTGTCTCTAATTGCTGGAGGAAAGTGAGGGGTTAGAGATTTTGGACAAAATTCACAATTGCTACCTAGCGTTCAGAAGTTGGAGCAAATCTTTGAAAGGAAACTTCAAACCCAGGATTCAAATTTTGAAAGAAAATATGGTGGTGGCAAGGAGGCAGAATTTGTAAGATATCTTATTTTTAATATCTTATATTTGTGGGCTTTTAATTAAAATATCAGTATAAATTACAAATAAATAACCTTAAAAATCTAATAAATAACCTTAAGAATCTATAAATTACAATTAAATGTTAAAGATTTAATATGTGCTCAGATAATAATGTGGGTATGATAGATAACTTATGATTATTATATACCGATTAGTTAAGTCTATCTTGTTGTTAATTCTAATCATTAATCTCTTCTATATAAGGAGTGATAGAGGTTAAGGAAATGATAAACTTAAGATAAGGAAAAAAAATTATATCATTCTTGAGTTAGAAAACGAGAAAAGATTTTGGTGCAAAATTTTTCGGATCGTTTCTATTATGATGGATTCAGTCAAATCAGGTAAATATTTTTTTCTTTATCAATTAAACTTTTTGTTTTGTGTTATAAGTAGCTTGTATTAGATCATGGGAAGAGATCTGTCATATTTTCGCTATATTCTCTCCATTAAGTGGTATTAGAGCCTGAATAAATATTTTTAGAACCATATTTGAGTTTTTCTCATCAGGATCTTGAGAAAAACTGAATTTAATTGAGGTTTTGAGCAAATTTTGATTTGATTAATCACATATTTGATTCTCTGATTTTATTGATTTTCAATGCTTTTTGTTAATAAAATCAAAATTTTATGTTGTTGCATATTGATTTAAAGTGAAAATTTGAAGAAAATTGGGTTTAGGAGTGAAATTGAGTTTTTTGGAAATTTTGGATGAAAAATTGCAGAGAATCAGAAAGAGGAAGACACTGACGCGAGTGTTGCGTGCATGAGGTTGAGAAAGAAGTGTGTCTGGCGTGTGTGATACACGCTCTAGAGATGCGCGTGAGCGCATTGGGGCGGGACAACGAAGCTGTAGCTGGCACATGTATCACACGCATTCAACAGACAGTTGCAGGTGCGTGTGATACAAGCGCGATGCGCATCAGGAGTGTGCCATTCTACCCATTTTTAGTTTTTCGTTTCTGCCCCTGAACTTTCTGATTTTTTCAATTAAGTCTCTAATTCATTATTTCTCACTCTATAAGGCTATTTTTGACCTAATTTCTTCTAGAATTAATTTAGATTTTCTAAATTATTTTTAAAAGCCATAATTGAGAAATTTTATTATATTTTTAGAGATAAATTATTATCTCATAATTTATTTAATTTATGCATTTGGCGTAAAATATCACATATGAAATTAATTTTTCTCATATAAAATTGACAATGTAATTTTATTTTTGTGCTCATGAGTTTTCGTGACATTTAGCCCTATGTCCATAAGGAATGAAAAATTATATTTTCAAAACAATAAATAAGGTATTTCCCGATATAAGTATTTCTTTTAAAATTGGCTAAAATGCAGTTATCAAATTAACCTTTTTAGTTGAGATTTTAAGAAATATTCAGTCTTATATGTTTTAGGAATGTCTCATATTTGGTTTATAATTATTCGGCCCAAATGTGTTTATTATAAATTCAAATTTTGAGATTATAATATAAGACATTTGATTGAGAGTGAATCGGTCTGAATGATTTATTCTGCACAAAAGGGTTTAAATTTGCAAAGACTATGTAAATTCTCATATCATTTTTATATTGAAAAATTATCTATTGCATGCTACATTTTCTGCCTAAAGGTGATTATATAATGATATGTTAAGATTCTTCGGATTAATACTCTTTTATGACTTTGAGTATTATTATTGTCTTGAACTAAAGTACTACATTGTTGATTTTTCAGTCACATTTTCGAACAATAACTGCACTGTTACAATTCATACACTAACAACTTTTAATTTCAAAGAGTGGAAAAAAAACATTGAAATGGCTATGGAGTTGGCAGATATTGATCTTGCCATGACTACTTCTAAACCAGCAGACTTGACTCCTGAGAATACTGATGTGGAAAAAGAGTTATACTCAACCTAGTATAATATGAACCGCATGTGCTATTTGACCCTTAAAAGGTCAATTCTAGAACATTTGTTGAGCGGTCTTTCTGAAACTCATATAGAAAAAAAGGTTTTGACATTATTCACCTTGATGCTTGTATTGTGCATCAAGCTCTCAATACTCTACCTCCTGAGTTTGAGATGCTTATTATGGCTTACAAATTTAGGGAGCACCCTTGGACTATCAATGATTTCATTGTCGTTTGCATTGTTGAGGAAGAAAAGCTAAATGTGAGACAATCCAGTGTCGTGTTTCTTGCATCCAGACCTCAATATAAATGTAAACTGAAAGGTAAGAAAGCTAAGACTAATGTTTTTTTTTTCTATTCAGGGATATGAGACTTCCCGATTTATTATTGTGGGTGATTCTAAAGGCATTGAGAGAAAGAGACTTAAATATTTCTTTTGCAAAAAGAAAGGTCATAAAAAATGGCTTGTTTTAAATATAAAGCTTGGTTAGAAAAGCGTAAGCCTACAGGTAACTTTTTTGGTTTTGTTATTTGTAAATCTAATTTAGCTAATGTCACATCTAGTTCTTGGTGGCGTGATGGTGGAGTAATTAAACATGTTGCTTTCACATTACAGGGATTCGCAAACATGAGAAAGCTAAATAAAGAAGAGTTAATGCTCACAGTTGGAAATAATGCTACAGTTGAAGTTCAACTAGTTGGAAATGTTTGTTTGAATTTAGATGGTGGTTATGAACTATTTTTATCCAATGTATTGGTCATACCATATTTTAGAGGGAACTTGGTATCTGCTTCTGAATTAGACAAAATTGGTTATGCTTTTGTATTTAAAGATGGAGTTGTTAATATAACTTTTAATTCAAAGGCAGTTGGGCGGTGTATTTTGTCATATGGTTTGTATCAAGTTTTTTAAATTCAAATGAAATATATTCCACATCATGTAATATTAAACATATTGTTGCTAAAAGACCCTTAATAAAAGAAAAGTTATCTATGTTGTGCCATAAAAGACTTGACCACATTTCTAGGGAAAGGGTAGAAAGGCTATTTAAAGATAATATTTTGCCTACCCTTGATTTTAGTGACCTAGAAATATGTGTTGACTGTTGTAAGGGTAAACTAACTAAAATTAAGAAAAAGGATCCATCAAGAACTCAGATCTCTTATAGATAATCTATATAGATATATGCGGACCTTATTCACCTACAATATGCAATAATAAATATTTTATAATATTTATTGATGATTTTTTCCGATATGACTATCTTTACTTGATTAAGGAAAAGTTTGAAACTCTTGAAAAATTCAAGATTTTTGAGACTGAAGTCGAGAAGCAGTAAAAAAAAGTTATCAAAATTGTTAACTCTGATCGGGGTGGTGAGTATTATGGCAAATGCGGTATAGCAGGAAAATTAAAACATCATTTTGCCAAATACTTAGAGTATTATGGAATAGTAGCTCAGTTTACTATGCCAGGAAGTCCTGAACAAAATGCTGTGGCTAAAAGGCGGAATCGCACCTTAAATGAAATGGTTAGAAGCATGATGTCAAGATCTAATCTTCCAGACTTTTTATGGGGTGAGGTTATTAAAACAGTATTATATATCCTCAATAGAGTACCTATTAAGTCTATGGCTAGAACACCATTTGAACTGTGGACTAATAGGAAACCTAGCTTAAGTCACCTCCATGTTTAGGGTTGCCCTTCAGAAGTATGCATTTATAATCCTACTAAAGGTAAATTGCAATTTAGATCTACTTATTGCTATTTTATAGGATACCTAGATACTAAAGGCTACAAATTTTATTGTAGAGAAAAGGGTTATAGAATTGTGGAATCACAAATATCTAAATTTTTAGAATTTGATATAGCTGATCAGTATGAACACTCTGAGATCACTAGTAAGGAACATCAGACTAAGGTTATACATATACATGTTCCCAAAGCAACCTGCAATGTTAGTTTCTACACCTGTGATTAATCCAGTATTAAAAGATGAGCCTATACAGTTTAATGAGGCTTTATCATCACAGGGTACAGTTGCACATATTTCTCGTAGGAGGTCTACCAGGGAAAGAAAATTTATTATTCCATCTTATTATATGGTCTATTTAGGAGAGAGTGATTATGACATTGGTCATGTTTCTGATCCTACATCATTTGAGAAAGTTGTTTCTAGTACTCAATCAAAACTGTGGTGGAAAACAATGAGAGATGAAATGCAATCTATGGATTGTAATGGCATGTGGGAGCTTGTTGAATTACCTGAAGGTTGTAGACCTAGTGACTGTAAATGGGTCTATAAGATTAAAAAAATACTCTAAAGGTAATATTGAGAGGTTTAAAGCCAGATTAGTTGCTAAATGATTTACTCAAAGAGGAGGAATTGATTATAATGAAATATTTTCTCCTATATCCTCTAAGGATACATTTAAAGTAATTATGGCACTAGTAGCTCATTTTGATTTAGAGCTACATCAAATGAATGTTAAAACTACATTCCTGGATGGAGAATTAGACAAGCTGGTCTATATGGAACAACCTAAAGGTTTTCATGAAGATGGTAAAGACCATATTGTCCATAAACTTAAAAAGTCTATTTATGGTTTAAAACAAGCATTACGACAGTGGTACTTAAAATTTGATGATGTAATAACTTCTTTTGGCTTTGTTGAAAGCAAAATTGATAGATGCATATATCTCAAGATCAGTAAGAGCAAATATATTTTTCTGATATTATATGTAGATGATATTTTGCTTGCATGTAATGATTTAGGTACACTGCATGAGATTAAATAATTGTTATCTAAATAATTTGATATGAAAGATATTGAAGAATCATTTTTTATCCTTGGAATTGAAATCTTAAGGAATAGATCTCAAAACCTTTTAGGTCTCTCTTAAAAGGCATACATAGAGAGGATATTAAAGAAATTCAATATACATGATTGTAAATCTTGGGATTTGCCAATTGCTAAAGGTGATAAATTGGGCTTGACACAGTGTCCTAAGATAAGGTTGAGAGAGAATTAATGAAAGCAGTGTCACATGCTAGTGTAGTAGGAAGTTTGATGTATGCTCAAGTTTGCACTAGGCCGAACATTGCATTTGCAGTTGGTATTTTAGGTAGATATCAATCTAATCCTGGAATGGACCATTAGACTGTGGCTAAAAGAGTTTTGAGATACCTTAAGGGGACTAATGATTATTGTTGCCCAGATATTAAGCCAAGAAGGGGGGTTGAATTGGAGTTTCAAAAAATTTAAACTTTAAGGTGTGGAAATAAAAAGTTAATTATAGGAGGGATACAGAAATTTGACACAAGGATTTTATAGAGGTTCGGGTGTTAACAAACCATACTCCTCTCCCCAATCGCAATTGAGAGTTTCACTAACACACTAAGTGTTACAATGGAGTTTTACAAGCTCACTCCCAACTATGGTGTTTCTCACAATGGCTCACACCTAACACAGAAATCCCTTGTGTTTTAATGGCTCACACAATAACTAATTCCTTGTGTTTCACAGGCTCACACAAACAACATTTACTTTGTATTTTTACAGGCTCACACAAACAACCTTTACTTTGTGTTTTTACTGGCTCACACAAACAACCTTTAATTTGTGTTTTAGAGGCTCACACAACTAACTCTTACAAGTGTTCTACTCTTAACCCAAAAATACCCAAAATTCACTTGAGTAATAAATGATTACAGAGATAAACACTCACAAATCTTAATTGCTCAATAAATGAAGAGCAAAAAGATTTTTACAGAGAATAGATCTTGGTTCTTAAAGTATTGAATGTACAAATAGATTGTAATAAGATTTTAATTCAAAGTATTTGTTATCCTCTTATACTGAATGCATAAATGACTTCCATTTATACTCTCATGGCTGATTATAACCATTGGGGTGCATTAAATATGAAACTAGCCATTGTACCAACCAAATAATAGCGCCTAACATTTTTCTCTTTCATCATTCACGGGCGTGACTATGTTTGTCATGTGTGTGACATTTCTTTCCAGGCCATGACTGAAGTGGTGACCTTGATCGTGAAGCTCTCTGGAATGTTTTGAAACATTAGGTCACGAGCGTGACATTTTGATTCACGGGCATGACTTAAATGTCCATTTCACAGTTTGTTCTTCCTTCATGGTCATGAACTTCAAATGTTAGTTTTGGTAATGGTTAGCAGGCGTGACTATGTTTGTCATGTGTGTGACATTTCTTCCCAGGCCGTGACTGAAGTGGTGACCTTGATCGTGAAGCTCTCTGGAATGTTTTGAAACATTAGGTCACGAGCATGACATTTTGATTCACGGGCGTGACTTAAATGTTCATTTCACGGTTTGTTTTTCCTTCATGGTCATGAACTTCAAATGTTAGTTTTGGTAATGGTTAGCTCTTTCACGGGCGTGACACATAGAGTCACGGGCATGACACATAGAGTCACGGGCGTGAACATGCTACTTCCTTAATTTTGTATTTCAATGATTATTCTTCCAATCTCCATTCTTGCTATTTTATTCCATACCATGTTTAATAGACTTAGAAAACAAGTATGTTAAATACAATATTGCTATTTTATTTGTTATCATTAAAATGACGGAAATATCCCTCAAGGTTTAACAATTATATTTTAACATACATAAAGGTTGAGCATATGGAGTTAACTAGCTATACAAATTCAGATTTTGCTAGTTGCTTAGATGATAGAAAATTCATATCAAGTTATGTTTTATGCTGGCTGGTGGGGCTGTATCTTGGAAAAGTATTAAACAGTCCTTAGTCTATTCTTCCACAATGCAGACTGAGTTTGTAGCATGTTATGGTGCAGCCACAGAGGCTGTATGGCTATGAAATCTCATTGCAGAAATCTCAATCATTGATTCTATTGATAGACCCATAAAGTTATATTGTAATAATTTTTCAGCTATGTTGTTTGCTAAAAACAACAAGAATATCATAGGGTACAAGCATTTGGAAGTCAAGTATTTAACATTAAAAGAGCTGATAAAGAAATGTGACATTGAGGTGGATCAAATCTGTACAAAAGATATGATAACAGATGCTCTAACCAAGGGACTACAATCCAATATTTATGTGAGACATGACATTTGTATGGGTCTAAAGTCTGGTTTTGATCCATTGGATTAGTGGGAGGATTTTATATTACTTTATGTAATGTTTGTATGTATTATATAAATTGGTATAAAAGTACATTATTGTATTTTTTATGATTATCAATACAATGTTATATTTTCATTAGAAAATATTATGTGATATATCAGATCAGATATTTGAAAGTCTTAAGATTTGTGTCATCTTAAGTGAAGGCTTGGGGCATTGATGTTCATAGTATTGGGTGTATGTCTTATGGAACATAAAGTATATCGAGATATAAAGTTTTTTTTAAAGACATACAAACTTCATTTGAAGTAATAAAAGATTTCTTATGAGTAACTGTTACATAAAGATAAGAAATCTAACTGATAAGAAAATCAACACATAAAATTTTAATCATAAAGTTAATGTTGAATAATTCTTACCACATTACCATACTAATGCTCATAACGATTGATAGGGTAATTGACATATGTGACTATGGAAGGTGCTATGTTTTTGATTATATGGTTTCCGTCATGATCATATGTTGATAATCTTATTGAATCGAGTGGGAATGTGAAGTCTTTTGTAATATGTTCTTAATTAATACGCCTAAGTGGGAGAAAGTAAGATATTTTATTTTTAATATCTTATATTTGTGGGATTTTAATTGAGACATCAATATAAATTACAAATAAAGGGCCTTAAGAGTCTGATTAATTCTTTATTTAGGAATGACTTCATTTATTAATTAAGTGTGGAAGATTTAATGTGGGCTCAGATAATAATATGGGTATAATGGATAGACTATGATTATTATATACTGGTGAGCTAAGTCTCTCTTGTTGCTAACTCTATTCATTAAGCTCCTCTATATAAGAAATGATAAAGGTTAAGGAAATGATAAGCTTAAGATAAGGAAAAGAATCCATCACTCTTGAGTTAGAAAACGAGAAAAAATCTTAGTGAAAAATTTCTCGGATCGTTTCTATGATAATGGATTCTGCCAAATTAGGTAAATATCTTTCTCTTTATCAATTAAACTCTTTGTTTTATATTCTAAGTAGCGTGTATTAGATCCTAGGGAGAGATCTACCAGATTTCTTCTATAGATCTCTCCATCAGAATTTACTTCGTACTGATCATAATAACATGTGTGAAGAACTAAATGTCTTGCTAAACCAATAGGAGATTTATTGGAGCACCGTTCAAAAGCCTTTTAGCTTGAACATAGAGATATGAACTCTCATTATTCCTATGTTCAAGCGAGTACTCAAAGGAGAATTAATTCATTATTTGCTCTCTAAGATGACAATGGTCAGTGGTGCTCTAAAAGGGAAATGTATAATAGTCCTTAATTATTTTCAAATTCTTTTTCAGAATCCAACAACAAAAATTTGCAATTGTTTTCTAGTTTGGAGAGGAGAGTTAATTGTGATGATAATGATTTTTTGTTAGCCCCCTTTCAAGCCTTTGAATTTAAAGAGGCTTTAATTCCAAATGCATCCATATATATAAAGTTCCTAGCCTTGATGGTCTGAATCCGACTTTTTACCAGAAGTTTTGGCAAGTGCTGGGGGATGATATAGTGAGTAATTGTCTTGGATTTAGAATGGTCAAAATGCATCCCAATAAAGTTTCTAGTCCCGATGGTATGAATCCGACTTTTTACCATAAGTTTTGGCATGTGGTGGGGGATGATATAGTGAGTAATTGTTTTTCTTGAATTCAAAATGGTATTTTTCCAATAGCGCTTAATAATATGATGTAGTTTTAATTCCCAAAAAATGAACCCGACCTCTGTGAAGAATTTTAGACCAATTTCATAGTGTAACGTGTTATACAATATCTTGTCAAAGATCCTAGCAAATAGACATAAGAAAGTGTGATAAGAAGTTGTTAGCTAGGATCAATCTGCTTTTGTACTTGGGCAACTCATTATGGATAATGTTATCATTGCATTTGAAATAATTCATCATATGAAGAAAAAGACTTGTGGAAATCATGGAGAAATGACTCTTAATGTAGACATCAATAAGGCTTATAATATACTCAATTGAAATTTTCTTAGGCACTTGATGCTGGAGTTGAACATTGATGTAAAATGGGTGGATTTGATTATGTTATGTCAGAATAGTCCAATATTTCAATTCTATTCAAGATATGGATGTTAGGTATATTTTTCCTGAAAGAGGGCTTCGCCAAGGTGACCCTCTTTCATCATGCTTCTTTATTTTGCATGCTAACGGTTTATCATAAATGTTCAAAAGAGTAGAGAGACATGGATATATTCATAGGTATAAGGTTAATCGAAACTAATGCCACATCCATCCTTCATTATATGGATGAGAATGACCTAAAAATTCACACAAAATTCTCCTCAACATATACTATTTATCACACTCATATATCTAATCACCATTCATATAAAATCACAAGTCATTTCATAATCATTACAAGCATCACTTCCATGAATTTGTTTCATTTCAGAAAGATTTCTAACTAACAGCCATTATGCATAAAGGTTAAATCATTTCTTTCACTTGTCATAACATTTAAACATGAGAATACTATTTACATTACTATTTTATACATTAATATGACCAATATAATAAATTGCCCAAAATATATTCTTTTCATACTTATAAACATCATTTGGATAACTAGACACTCAAAATATTCAAAACTTAGATTAGTGGTCCAATCTCCTATAGACACAAAATGAAACTATTTTTGACATTAGCTAATCATCTAATGGAATCTAGAAGAGTAATGTGAGAGTGATTGCACTTACTCAGTGAGAGAATGTGAAAATAACAAAAAGAACAAAATATGTTTTGATTATAAGTTATACATAAAACAAACTAGTACAACTAGATAAATATTAATGCTCAATTATACAATTAATCTCATAAAATCAATAGTAAAACATCCGTAAGATAGCATAACTAAATTTAATTTAAAATTTTTTTCATATCACAAAATCAATCACCATACACTCAAATATATATCATAAAGATTTTTAGCATCCAATGGGTGCAAAAGTGTTCAACAATGATAATAACTAGTAACCACTAAGGAAAACTAGCATCCCAAAATGAGAGATGAGTTTTAGTATCTCAACCATGACTGGGCAACCAACAACCAACATGAGAGGAGAAGTTCATCATCTCAATCATGAGGGAGCGGTGAAACTAGTCATACACATGCTCAAACAACCCCTAAAGGATGACTACTTGCCATACACCGCAAATGCATCATTATGTCAAGTGTTATCCTAAAGACAAATTCTCATTCAATCTCAATATCATATAAATCACCCATCATCAAATATAGATCTAATTGATTCACAAATTGAGTGTAATAATGTCATTCATCCAATCACTAGAAACCACAATTTCACATTTCAAAATTCATATTAAATACTAAGGTATAACATTTTTTTGTTTCAATTTTTGTATGAATGTAATTTTCATAAAACTAGTACTTAAAATAAATTTTTAAATCAATCCTTATAAAATTTGAGAAACCAAATTAATCAACAAAAAGTATTTTGCCCAAACTTCATATTGGCATAAGTATAGAATTTTACATCAATGTCATCAAAATATGAACTAGTTTTCTTCCATAATTCAAACTTGCATTCTTATCACAAACTCAAGTAATATTTCATCAAATAATAATTAAGAACATAATTTTAGCCCTATATAAATAAGTTTTTTTTTGTTTGCATAATAATATATTTTTATAGCAATTCCATCAAAATTTCACTCTCAAAACAAAGGTACCATAGCACCAATGAGAAAAACAACAAACTTGTTAGATAAAAATTTACTCACCTTAGTTGGAAGATAGCAAAATTTTATCTAGGCTTATGAACTCTTTTGGGCATACCCTAATCCTAGCTCATCACCAAAATATTAAACAAAAAAAAAATTACATAAATATAATAAAGACATAACTACGAAGAAGAATATACTAGCTACTTAATATCATTATGAAAAATCTAAAATTCATTACACCTTTATTGTCTTCCTTGAATATGATAATTTTGACCCAAGTGAATCAAACACTAAACTGACAACTTTTTGAGTTTTGATCTAGCTCTAATGAAGAAATAACCTAAAAAGTTCAACCTAACTCATTTAAATGGAGATTTGGAAGTGTGGCTAAAGCTTAGGTGAAATATTAATGGTAGTTAGGATTTGGTGATATGAGAAGTATGAAGAACCAGAGGGAAAGTAAAAATTCTTCCTTAAAAAAGCTTGGCTCGATTTTGGTAAGTTTCATAACAAAAGAGGTAGTTTTGGGGGTTCATTTCATCAATATTCATTTAACTTTATATTACTTACCACAAAATAAGTTTAAAATTTTTTTTCCATAAAAATCACTAAGCTCATTTTTTTTCCACAAAAGTCACCACTTGTGGAATCAATAATCGAATTGTTGACGTGGACAGTGACTTGACAACTGAATTTTGCTATATAAGATGACACGTAAGTACAAGTATCTAATTTCGAGTATCATATCAAATGTTCACATGACAATGTTACATCATATGTCCACGTGGTAATGCCATATGTTCAATATTAATTTCATCAGTGATCATTAAACTTATACTCTGATTGCATTTCAATCAAAAAAGAAATTTTATTTTTCAATTTCTCTTAATTGCACTCAAAAATTTGAAATATTTTTTTTATTATTAATCTTTCTTTCATGACTGAATTACAATTAGGGTATAAGTTCAAAAACCGTGAATGAAATTGACCCAAAGCGTAAATAAAAATATTTTTTTAATCTTTTTATCCACATGACACTGCCACGTGGACATTTGATATGAATTTTTTGCTTAAGTGTCATCCTACGCAGCATAATGCGGTAAAACTCTAGATTGCTTGGCTTTAAACAATGAGTTTAATAATGTACCTTTCCATTGGGTTAATCAACATGCGAATTTAACCGTTCACTCACTAGCTTGAGCTACTTTTTTTTTATGCAAGTCACTTTGTTAGGCAAGCTTTTCCTAGTATTGTAAATTATGTTTCAAAAATGGATATGACTTCTTTAAGAATTGGAAGTGAGCAAAATTTGTAGGTTAGACGTATAGGAAAGGTTTATAGACTAGAGCATGTAGTTGAATTTTTGCTCTCTCTTTGTTTTTGTTTTTGCATTTGGTTTTAATATATTAGCTGATTTCAAAAAATACATATTCCTACTTTCATTATTCCTTATTTTTTTTAGAGAAAAAAATCCTAAAGAAATCCCCCATTTCATTACTTTTTCAATATTTTTATATTAATGCTTCATAAAATTTTAATTAAACTATATAAAAATATTATGTGTCATTCATATTATCATATATTAATGAAGGTATTGCATTCGTCTTTTTGAAATAAGCTAAGTTAAATTCGACCTCTTATATTTGTCCACTTTGTTAGGCAATATTTTTATCTAATTTATCTCTTGAATTTAGTTTTTTGTCAATATTACCCCTTTGCATTTTAGAAAGATATAACTTTTCATCACTAAATACTAACATATCACCATGTCATGTCAGTATTATTGTCATATTGAATATTGATACGACATGGTAATGTATTAGTATTGGAGGGTGGATTGTTACATATTTCTAAAATTCAAAGAGACGATATGGACTAAAAACTAAATTCAGGAGGTAAACTGGAGCAAAATATATTTTAAAGGGCTACATAGCAAAACATAACAAATACAACCTCTTATGCCTTGTGCTTTTTGAGATCAAAGTGCATACAATTAAAAAAAATAGTCCTAAAAATTTATGAATTTATATAATAAAACTTTTCAATTGAAAATTTATTTAATGAACTCTCTCAGTCACTAATTATACTTCAAATAACTTCATTAATTATTAGTTTCAATCTTTATATTATAAATATTGAATTTATAAATTCAATTTTAAGTGACTTATCTTATCTTATTAAAAAAGTGCATATACCGAGCATTTTAGTTAACAAAAAATGTTTTCCATTTTTTTATTAACCGAATTTTTAAAGTGCTCATTAATAGATGACAAGCGTGTGTGTGTGTGTGTGTATATATATATATATATATATATATATATATGTCATTTTAAAAAAATTATATATCACTATATTTGTAGTTATAAGGAGAAGGGATAAATTGAAAAAATTTAGAGAACTAGTACATATTATTTTTAATTATTGAATTATATTTCTGAAAATTTTTCATTTTCTCTCTAAAATTTTTTTGTTTTGCTCAAGACTTCAATTTTTTTTAAACCACATGTATTTTTATCTGTATTACGATATAAAACTAATCATGTTTGGAGATTTGTTGCAATTAAGATTGTTCATCCCTCCTCAATCGTTTTTTTAATGCTGTTAGGGTGGTTCTTAATTTGAATGTATGAAGTTAACCTTTTAGTCAAGAATAAAGTATTCTACCAACAAAACTTTTTTTTTTCTTCTTATTTTGTTCAATATAGTTTTATCATTCAGAATATATATATATATATATATATATATATATATATATATATATATATATATATATATATATATATATATATATATATTAGGTCAAAACAAAAATACATAGGCTTAATAAACAAGAAATTCAAATACCCATTATGAAATTTGCTCATCTAAATTAGTGATTAAGTATGCTAAATTTCAGTATCTATTAGATTATATATATAAATGGTCGGTATTTTATATTACATAACTTGCATTATAATTATATAAACATTGTATATGTTGTCTAAAAAAACTGTGTCATTTAAACTGAATTTGCAAACTTAATTTTTATATGCATGAATTTAAAGATAGGTTAAATTTATGTGATATGTAATATCCACTTAGCTAATCAGGATTACTCCTGACTAATTAGGTGAATACTACCGGTTACTATTCTATAAAACCTGTAAAATTAAAACTTTTTCTTACAAAACAAACTTCATAGACCTTAATTCCTAAGGATTTCTTTCATAAAATGTCAATTTATCCTTAACTGACCCACTGTTTACAAATAATATAACTTTAAAATTAAATGCATATCCTTTAATATACAAATTTATACAAAACTTTAAAATTCAAAACCATGTAATGTATAAAAAAACAAAAATGATATGCGCTGACTCTTCAAAATTGATGTTTCTTCTCTTGAGTCAGCTCTTGCTATCCCTTAGGCCCCGACCTATGTACAGAAAACTCACATACTAAGCTATTAAAAGTTTAGTGGTACATATAGATATAAAAATTCAAACATGCAACCACACAATTTTTATCATGACATATTATGCATGTTCATATATACTAACATACCATAAACACTATCCTAATACATGACAATGCAATCACCATATATCATAACATTGCACATAACAAACTTTTTCATACAACTAGTTCATAATGACCTTATCTCTTTCTTTAGTTCATCTTATTCTGTTTATGACTTATCACTTTGTCAATTTCAGTTTCTTTTTTTATAATTCTTTTGCTTTTATCCAAAACTTACCATTATTCTATTTTTAATTTGTTTTTGCCCAAAACTCTAAGTCCGACTATCCAGATGCGAGTTGTGGAACAGAGACACTCCTAGAACTTAAACCACTCTTACCACTATTTATAAAAGCTCACTTAAGATCCTCAAGTCAAGAGTACTCCTAGAGTTTCAACCACATTGACTAAGTATAAATCGGATCAAGGGCACTTTAACTTGAGTTTCAGCCACATTATCCTTAAAATCACATGGAACCGAGGACCAAAGGCGTTTTAACCTGAGTTTCAACTACCAAAACCTTTTAAAAAGAATATTTTATGGTACCGTAACCCCTTCAATAATATGTCAACTATTCTAGGTCAAGTCCTAAATTAGAGAAAATATTTTTAAAGTCTTAACCTTTATCTTTCATTTCTTTTTAATACCATATACACATAGAACCATTTTCATAATATCATCATATTACTTCTTATGCATCATCACATTTAACCATATTTATAGCATCAATAGTTGTATATTACCTCCTCATAATCACTTACATGTGATTTACTCATACTGACATACAAATAATAACATGTGATCTATTCACCCATCACATAACATCAAACCAAAATTACGTATAATAAAATTAACAGGATTCACGTGCGTGAAAGACATTCACATGTACTTTCTTACCCGTGAACCAAACTGTGACTGCTCACGTGAAAACTTCTATCCCAAAAATAGGTCATTCACGATCGTGACTATATGTTTACAAGTATGAAACTAGATATTCATGACCGTAGTTCAAACCATGAAAATTGAGACTAAAAACTTTAGATATATGTTCACAGTCGTCACTACAAGTTCACAAGTGTGAACCTGTGCATTCACGACTTCCTTAGCCGTGACGTAAGGCGTGAAAGTTTATGTCTATTCTAGGCATTTTCAAAGTTCATGTTTCACGGGCGTGACTCCTTTTTTCATGGAAATAAAATGTGTATGAGTACAACATTCATGGGCATGATAACCTTATTACAAGAGTGAATTTTTGAGTTTTTCATACTCGAAAACAAAGTATAACAAAGTCACATGCAAGGGTCTCTAATTGACCAATGTCAATAATTCTTATCAACATTCAACCACTAATCAAGCTAACAACATGCCTTTAACATCCATTGGAATATTCATAACACGTATCATGCAAAAATCTCTCTTAAACATCATAACAAGCGTAACCTATTTTCATGGCATTTCTAACACTTAACCTATGCAACCATTATACATTTACATAACCAGAAACTCATGTATATCATTTATCACATTTTTATAGCATATAACATAATAATAGGCAAAATAGGGGAATTAATATACATATATGTACTAACTTTAACAATGGAGCCTAAACTCTTCAAACTTACCTAGCTCTTGGTTGATCCTTATCTCTACCTTTAACTCTTGTTATCAAGAAAAATGTTATATCTTAGAACAATATATAAAACAGAAAATAAATCATTAAACTCACTGTCAAACCAACCTTTGGTTTAAACCTCAAGAACTCTTTTTTATCTCTTAGGTACAAGTTTCCACAAGGATTAAAAATTGTAATTTTTGTGTAATAGGGAAAGAAGAAGCTGAAGAAGATGAATGTGACATATAAACTTGGGTTATAGAGGTGGTAAAGTAGATGAAAAAGTATGAAAGAGAGAGAAAAGAACGGTTCTGCTCAACAACTTTGCTGACTAACTTTCATTGGCCGTGAACACTCTCATGTCACAGGTGTGACAAACTTTTCATAGAAAAACCTAACAAATGATATTTATGGTCGTAAAACCCTTATTCACGAGCATGAAACAACCTTTCTATCTCTATGTTAAATTTTTAAAATTTTAATCCCTCTACAGTCTTTCTTAACCAACTCAACTAACTTATAGACCCTAAAAACCGGACATTACATGATATATTATAGATATTTGTGGAAAAAAAGACTATTATGTCGAGGAAAAAATGATATTTTTATTTTAATTTTTATAAATTTGTGGAATTAAATCCCTATATTATAAATTTATTTGATTGATTTCCTTAATTAAATCAATATTATTTAGTTTACTTTTTTAATTATTAAATTTATTTTATCAATTTCAATTGACTTCCGTGATTATTTATTTTGAATTAATTTAATGAATATTTATGAAACACTTAATATTCAATAAATTATAGTTATAGAAGTTAATCGATTAATTATAATTCAATTAATTCCTACTCTATGAAAAAATTAATGTCTAATTAATAATAATTAAATACATTAAATTTAAATATATTAATTGATATTAATTCAAAAATTAACAATGAACATAGTTAATTGAACAGAATTTCAAATTTGCAATTAATTATGAGATCTAATTGTACAAAGTTTAAGATCAAAAGTATATTTTTATTATATTAATAAATGTGTGTTATTATTACATGTGTGATGTTCGGATAGAACTTGTAGCATTTGAGTTTGGACACTATAATAAATTAATCCTTCAATAATTTAATTTTATATTTCTATTATATAATAATGCCTCTCTAAACATTTGGATTGGAGGTGGAGGTTCGGTTGGTTGTTGGATTCGTGTTTAAGTTAGCTGGCAATCACTAATCAATCATCTCGTCATCTTTTCAATAACCAATCTTCTGTATTTTCTGATTTGATTTGATTTGATTTAACACCCGAATAAATTAATATTACTTTTTCCTTCTTAATTCATCTTTTTTTATTTTTTTAATTATTACCCTTCCTTAATCCTTTAGCTATCTATTTATTTACTCTCCCTTTGTTATATTTTGAATATTCATTTTAGTCTTTTCATATAAATTAAAAATTAATGATTATAAGTTTTTCATAGCAATTTATTTAAATATTATCTTATTGTTATTAAAAAGTGTAGTTTTAATAAATATGAAAATTTTAATATATATATATATATATTAAAATTAATTTATAAAATAAAAAATTAAAATAGATATTCGGAGTGAAATATATTGAGTGTAAAAGTAAATTCAAACTTAATTACTTAAACTAATAAAAAATATCCAAACCATTATTGCTTATCAATTAATTCTATAGTAAATTCAAACTCAACTTCAAAATTCTAAGTTTGAAAATAAAAAAATAAATTAAAAAACGCTTGGAAGGCTGAAACATCATAAGCATATTGTGTAAATTTATAATTAAAAATTGATCATAAAAGTATATATATTTAAGAAATCATAAATCTCTGAACAAACTTTAATCATATTATATTTCAAATTTAGTTTAATTTAATTAGTATTTAAATGGTTTAATGTAAATATTATTTGTTAAAAATTAAAAATCAATAATATTATAATGCAGGTTTAAATTATTTATATAATTTGAATTATTTCATATAAGATTGAAAATACAAATGTTTTTATAATAATATGAAATTATTGCCAACTATTAGTATTTTTAATAAAAATATTATTATTTATAATTGTGAAAAAATTAATGAATCACCGACAGTTTATTTATTTATTTTTCTAAGATGAAAACCACGGTTTCATTAGGAAAACAAAAAAACAAAAGAAAGGCATTGCGTAGATCTTCCTGTTGGGCCGTTGACTGGCAAGATAATTAATTTTGTGGCCGTAGGCCGCCAAGCCAATAGCCCATAGTCTGAGTTTGTTATAATCTATTTGGAATTGCTATTAGGTATTTAAAAAATATATTTAGAAATTTTTTGATTTAATTGATTGATTTTTTTAATATTTATAAACTGATTTTGTCAAATATGTTTCTAAAAAAAATCATCTATTTACTTTATTCTCTTAAAAAAAATTTCAAAATTCAAAAAATTTAAAAATAAATTTTTTTCTCCAAAAGCGTTTTTGGCAAATACAATGATAAACAGATCCTATGAAAAAAAAAGTCATAAAGGAAAGTCATAAAGGCATGCATGAATTGCAAAATTCTTTCTTAATAAATTCATCGCATTTTAGATCAATTAAATTTTGGTTTATTTTAATTAAATCATTTGAATTAAAACTCAGAAATTTAGATGCATTTTCTCCAAATTTTGCATTAATGAGTTTTGAGAAAATTCCATTCAAACAATATAATTCTCTCTTTTTTCTTTTAATTATTAATTATTTATTTTTAAATAAATATCGTTTAAGATTTTTGCACAACAATTATGAAATGTGTTTGAGACAAAGATAAAATACTATATTACTCTTAGATAATTAATTTTCACTAATTATTAAAATAAAGGTAATTACTATTGAACTATTTAATTATAATGAGTAGTTATATATGGAGGAGTGAACTTTATTTAAAGGGTAGAATATATAAAAATATAATTAAAGTTTATAGATAAATGATAAACATCAAATATTTTGAAAAACAAATCTAAAAATGTATTTATTTAGAAATAGATGGAGCTACTAAATTTTTCATAATTAGAATTTAAATTAATTTAAAATTTATAAGTAAGAGAGTCAATCCAGTTGAATGATTTAATATATAAGTTTTTTTTTTGGATACAGTTATTTTATAAGCTTATTAAATTCAAGTGTCAAAACATGTTTGTATATATATTTTTTAATTGAGATGTAGATAGGTCTTTGGATATATTGGTGTGCTGATAAAAGCACCAACAACTGCATTTATTTATATTTTGTTCGTGTTTTTGGATGCTTAATTAATAAAAAGAATATTTGTGAGATCAAAGGAGTAAAATGAGGGTTGAATTGGGTTTGTCAAGGGATTAACATTCCTAGAATTAGAGTAGGGTGCGGTCAGAAAATTGTTTCGCAAGTGTCTGAAGTTAGAGACAGATGCATGGAAATGCATGCACTCATTGTTGTCAGAAGTGTCACTGACACACAGCCCGACACAATTGAGAGAAGGGTTTCTCCATTTCGATTTAACCCATAACTTTGTCTTGTTCCCTTTCCCAGTTGGCGGTCTTCCTCGTGCTCCTTAATTATTTCCTATTTTTTTAATCTTTTTTTTTTGTTTTCTTATTCTCGTTTCTTTATTAAAAAAAACTATAAATTAAATTCTTATGCTATAATATTTAAATTTGAATGTTTTTTCTTAAAAAGAAAACCAAATGCTCTTCATATAGATATGTGTGTTGGATGTGTGTCTTGCAGTTGCACTAATAATTTTATACGAACCCATACAACGATACGAAAAAGTTAGTTAGAACTGTAAATTTTTTGTGCGATTTATCACATTTATATTTATAAACTGTGTATTAATTTCACATCTCGTTTACAAAGTTTCAAACTTGTTATACAATGCGTGGGACCAAAAAATAATTCAAAAAAAAAAAAAGAAAAAGAAGGAGATTCTCTCTGTTGGCTCACCATCTCCATCTCGATGTCCATATCGCATCAACGCCCACCATATTCTCCAATCAATGCCTATGTTTGGAATTTTCTGAGTGCGGAAGGAAAATGTTTAGATCACACTAAAATAAGAAAAAAGAAAAAGAAAAATATGATCTTTTTTTAATTTTTTTATTAAAAGCCAATAATTAAGGATAAAAAAATAATTTTATTGTTTTTATTTTCGAAAGAAAATTGAATAGTAAAAAATAAAATTTATTTTCTCTTTCCTCCTTATTTAGTAAAGTGAGAATATATTTTTCATTTTACATATTTATTTTTCATTTCTTCATATTTTTCTTTTATCTAAATATAGAATAAATATAATTTAAGTAGTCTGCACAACAACACCTAGGTAATAAAAGGGTTTGTAAGATTTTTACAGCGACTAAAGTTTAAGTCTAAGTGTCTGCATAGTTCGGAGTTTATATCATAGAGCTTCTAATTTCTTTATAAATACTGTATGATCATTGTTTTCAATTAAAATGTTTGTTTTTGGTGTGTCAAGTCAATTTCAAGTTTCATGCTTTTTTCCTTCTATTGTGATTAGAAATACATTTTTTTTTTCAACAAATAGATATGTGATCTTAGCTTACCCTAAGTGTTGATTTTCAATTTTGCAAATAAATTTTTTTATGGGTTAGATTAAGTCCCACTAAGATTAGGAGTTTAAAAGTTTTTGATAGCAATGCATAGTGATATGCTATTAGAATACAAAAAACACATCATTTTTTGCACATTGTGTAGCGATATGCTATCAAAATAATTTTAAACTCCTAATGTTAGAGCAACTCAATCTAATTCATGAAAAAACTATATGCAAAATTGAAATTTGTCACTTAGTGTAGGATAAGATCACATATCCATTTGTTGGTAGTCTCGATCCCTTGCGAAGGATCAATTCCTTAAGTTTTAGAAATTGAGTTAGGAATTGTTGACTTATTTACACTATATCACACATAAAGTTATCTTATGATACATCTCATTGTATTAGATCTTTTTTGGGCTACCAAGTTCCTATAGGGCATAATTAAATATGAAAGTACTATGGTCGCATATCATTAGGCATTACACTAAAAATATTTGTGTTTCTAATTGCCATAGGTGGAAAAATCAATTTTAGAGAATTAATAAGAATTAATAATGGATTCCCTGTGGCATATTGGGGGTGGTAGGATTTCCTTTTTATCTTGGATTAGCTGCCATGGCTTTAACATAGAGAATATAAAACTATTTGTTTATTAAGAAAAGTAAAATTGAAAGAAGCAAATTGAAGAAATCATTCTATATCTTTAAACAAACTTCTAGACATTGAAATTTAGAGTTTACAAAGCAATTGGAGAGTATTGGTGTCATCCAATGTAGTCATGATCATTACCTATTCATTCGATCTAATCATGGAGAGTTCCTTATGCTTCTAGTTTATGTAGATAATTGCCTCCTGACTAGAAATTCTATAGCAGGGATCATAACAATAAAAAAAATCTTACATGATAAGTTTACAATTAAAGATCTTGGGCATGTTAGGTACTTCCTAGGGCTACAGATTGCAATATCCAATGAAGGGGCATATATTTCACAAAAAAAGTACATACTGGACATACTCAAGGATATAAGTTTACTGGGTTCAAAATTCATCTCTACGCCTTTGCTAAAAGGCTTCAAATTTGTTGAGACTTCTCATATTTTGGAAGATCCGGAGCCCTATCGTAGACTCATAAGTAGATTGTTGTATCTAAACTTCACCAGGCTAGATTTAACTTATAGTGTACGATAATTAAGCCAATATGTTTCTGCTCCTTGTCAAATCCACTACAATGTAACTCTTCATTTTATTAAGTATCTTAAGCATACTCCACCTAGAGATTTGTTTTATCTTTCCACAAATGATATGCATCTTGAAGCATATAGTGATAGTGATTGAGCCTCTTATGCATTAACAAAAAAATCCCTGAGTGGCTACTGTATATTTCTTGGTGCAACTCTTATTTCCTAGAAGACTTAGAAGCAGACCATAATGTTTTGCTCCTTATATGAAGTTGAGTTTCGAAGCCTAGGTATCGTTGTTTGTGAGCTTTAGTAGGTGACCTACATTTTTACAAGTATGAAAGTTCCTGTTGTGCTGCCCATTTGATTATGGTTTGACAATAAATATGCTTTGCACATCTTAGATAACCCTATGTTCTATGAGAGGACTAAACACCTCAAATTTGATTGCCATATAGTTAGGAACAATTGAAGGTAGACTTCATCAGTTTACATCATGTTAACACACATCTTTAACTTGTTGGCGTTTTCATTAGGTCCCTATCTGCTTAATGATTTATTTATTTAGTTTCCAAGTTAGGCTTGGTTGATTCTCATCAACCTCTAACTTGAAAGGGGATGTACAGATAGTAAGCAAATGCTGTCAGCTCAAATTGCTCAACTGCAGCTCACCACAAAAAAACAGCTATTTAGCGATCACATATTTGTGGTATCTAAATAGCTACCAATTCACAATCACTAAATGACCAAACTTTTATCTTTTATGTTAGTGACCAATCAATAACCAAATTGTGACCACTATAATTGGTGGCTAAATCACGGAGCTAAAAAACGATGATAATTTTAGCTATGATTTTATGACTATAAAAGGGGACGTTAAATAACGATGAATGTATTATGATTGCTAAAACTAAGAGTTTATTTATTATATCATAAGCGACCAAAACTATGTGGTCGCTAAAATTATTTTAGCGAACACTTTTGGTTGTGGTTGCTGATTTAGCAACCACTTAAGTTGTGGTTGCTAATTTAGCAACCTCAAGCTAAATCATTAAATTAGCAATCACGTTAGCTTTGTGGTCGCTAATTCGAAATCATTAAATTTTAAAACGACATCGTGTTTCCTACTTTCTTTGATAAATTTGTCCTCCTAGGATTTTAAAACCATAATTGCTTCTATTCAAAATTCCTCTATTATCTATGGCATCACCATAGAAACCTCACTGTCTCCGCCGCCCTCAACATCTTCATGGTGGAGCAACATAATGAAGAATCATCAAACACTGCAAAACAAGCAAGATAACTCGAGTATAGTGTTTGTGGGGAGTTGCAAATCCACTAAGGGCATATTGTTCATCGTAATAGATGTTGACGCTATGACTAAAGGCAGAGAAAAACTTCATAATTTTGTTGACAAGTTTGTCACCATTCTTAAAGTCTTCTCCGAGATCCACGACCACGTCAGCTGCCACTGCCTCCCCTTCATCCCCATAAGCTTTATCCAGGTTTGTCTTTTTTGTTTGTTTGTTTTTATATTTATTTTATACTTAGATGCTGGAAAATGCAGGCAAGTTGAAACTAAATTTAGGTTTAGTTTTTATTTTTCTCTTTTGAGTTCATTAGGAAACAAGATAACTAAGTAATTGCTTGTTTGACATAATTCTGATTAGATTTTTTTGTTTACTTTCTTCGTTTTTTAATGAAGAAATTTATTGAGTTACTAAGGAGGGACAAAAAAGATTACGACTCTTACCATATCTGAAACTTGAAAGTGACAGACAAAAGGAGAGACACTGCTCTGTTTAGAATTGTTTTTCCCCTATAATCTTCTTATCACGTCCATCGGTTTAGACCTGATCGATACTGATATTTTTTGACCTGATGCATCAGATTGACCGAAAATCGATAATGTTCTCAATCAAAATAAAAGTGATACAATCAGAATTTAAATTCATATAAAGAACAAGTGAGAAATTAGGTTAAAAATACACGATTTTCGCACTCTTAACGATTCACAAGCCGAGGATACCGAAACGTACAGAATATTGAGACAAACTTGTCGATATAATTTTGTATCAAAACTCTAGAATTTAGGGCACAAAATTGAAAAAATAAAATTTAAGGTGTGGTTATACGATAATATTGAGAAATGCAATTTTTGTTATGGTGTGCAAATTGCAAAATCGAGAACGTCAATATATTGTATAAATTATTACAAGAATTTTAGTTTATGTAATTTTAGAAAATTAATTACTTTGAGGCTTGATATTTAGGGAAATTAAATTATGGAGAAATTTAATTTGAAAATGAATTTTTTTTTACCGGTGTAGAATTAGTGCAATTAAATTAAGTGGTAGATAGAATAATTAATGAAAAAAATTATGGAGTATGTTATAGGTGAAAATTATTTATTTTGGAGCTCAAATTGGGAAAAAGAGTATTATTATATTGACTAAATTGGAAAGGGCAAAAATTTATGGTTAAATTATGAAAATTTAGAAATATATATGGATGATTTAAAATGAAATTTGTAAAATTAAACACTCAAAGTCATAATAGCCGGGCAAAAAGACCAACGAATGTTGATGTTAAAATTTAATAATAATAATAATTAAAAATTTAACTAACTAACTAACTAAATAAATAACTAATAGCTTTAACTTGCCACCCATTTCCACCAATCAGCATATCAATCATACAATTAACTAATCTAATCAAATCCTAATGCGACTATAAAAAGAGAAAGTGGTCATTTCCTTTATCCTTATCATCACATTCATCTCATCTCCTTTTTGCACTGTCCCACTTCCATTGCCTCCACTTTTAAGCTTTCTTTCATCATGAAGTTTCATGTATTTTCCATAGACTTGATTAGAATCAAAGAGTGACTTTGGAAAAGTATTGGAGGCATAATCAAGTGCATATATATATATATATATAACAGGTGTTTTGGTCATTCTTGAATTGAGGTAATTCATGGAAATTGGTGGATGGATTGAAGGAGAAATGGTGAAACCGTGACATTGAAAGAATAAGAGTTATCCTTGCATTGCACTAAATGAAGAAATACAAGTTTAATTATGAGATTAATCAATTAAATTGTTAATATATATATATATATACAACATTAAATTGAAAGAATTTTAATTTTGATAGAGTTGTGTGGCTAAACCCGTAGCAATGAAGTTGAAGATGAGACTGTTCATGGAAACAAAATTAAGAGAAAAATGAAATAAATGGTGAAACTATTAATTGGTAGAAAAAGGGTATAGTTTTTGTTGTGAATTGAATAAAAAAAAAGAAATAAATTTAATTGATGAAGGCTTAAGTTTTCCATGAGTTTAGGAGTAATTAATTAAAGACATTAATAAGCTATATTTGGTTAAATTAATATAAGTTAGAGGTTAATTAAGTAAATAATTAAATAATTTAAGTTAAATTATAGAAGGATGAACCAAAGAATAACTTCATGAACAACCAAGCACATCATGGAATTTAAATAAGTAGTGATCTGTATAAATTTAGAAAGGACAAGAAAAAATCATCGAGTGTAAGGATTGAGTGTTGATTATAATTTCACAGAAAAGATGAGTGTAGAAGAGTTTTAGTAAGAAAAATATACAATAAATATATTGATAATTACTAATCGATTAGCATAGGATAATTGATGTGAATCATGGTTTTAAATTAGTGTATTATATCGAATAATTATTTAATAAATTTGTATTAGGAGCATCGATGCTAATGGAATCTAGTTTGATAAGAAAAAGACATAGCAGATGATAGTAAAGCATCGTGAGAGATTTATACAAAATTTTTATCTTAATGGTCATAGAAATAAATATTGAAACATCAATATTGAATATATTTTTAATGGTATATATATATATATATATATATATATATATATATATATATATATATATATATATATATATATATATATATATATATATATTCAAATTTAATGTTAAATAATTTTTATTTGGAATATGAATTGCATATTGTGTTTGTGATATCAAATATTTATTCAAATGAAATCCTCTTTTGAATTTTAATAACTTATAATGTTGACCATAGAGATATTTAAATATATTGTTATTTGAAGTTATATGGAAATGAACTATTAAATAATTTTTAAATAGAATATGTTATATTCCTTTCCTAAAATTCAATGTTATGGTTTGAGATTTTTGCTTATGAATAGTGAAATATTATTTTGAAAAGTAGTATTAAGCATATTTTTATGGAATTTACAGTTTTTAACCCATATAAAAATATAGACAATGATCTAGGGATTGTTGTCATGACAATAGGGTAAAAACTCTATGACTTGCGGTTATCTTGATCATGAGAGATATTGTATGGTTCATATGGTTATCTTAAACTATACATCATATTTATTTTTCGATCCTATACTTATCTTAGATTGAGACTGGTCATATGGTTATCTTGGATTAGATTTAGGTCATGACTTAACTTTAGTACTATGATTATCTTGGATCCTAATATTTTCATCGTTTGAATGTACTCCTTGGTTCTCTAGGGGCAAGTCTATGGTGTGTTATATGAGAAGAGAAATAATAGAATAATTATTAGGTATATGTATATTATGAAAGATTTGTTAAGTTAATAAATGTGGTTTTTAGATAAATTTTCTATGATTTGCAACGTCGTGGGTGAAATGAACCTTTATATTTTAAATGATAGTGTGATATATCTATATATGATTAGCTAATTCGGTATTTTAAAAGAAAATATTTATTTATAATTATTTTTTGCTGACAAATTTTACTGAATGAATTATAGTTTCAAAGTTATATTTTAAATGATTATTACGGTAAGATTTACACCACTAAGCTAAAGCTCAGCGTGAGAGTTGTTTATCTCTCATGCATATAGTAAACAAGAAAAATATACTAATGCACAAATCGAAAGAATGACATATCTAGTAATTCTACTAGAAGACACAACAGTAATAGAAATAATGATAATCATGTCATGCTCATAAAATAATTATTTTTTTATATATTAGGTATATTTTAAAATAAATGCATTTAAATCATGTACTAGTTTTATAGTATGTAAAAACACAATTCATATATTTATTTATTCTCATTTTAAATTATAAGTGTATATATATATATATTTATTTATTTATAAGTTTTGCACAAACACATCAGTAGTCAGCCGGAGACACTTTATCTAACTGACGAATAGAAGGGTAAGAAAGTGTTACACTCTTCATATCTTTCTCTCACTAAAGTCATTACTAAAAGCTATTTTTATACAAATTTATTGTATTGTCTATGGTGTTAGTGGTTCCTATTATTTCTCCTACTGAGTTTTTCTTTTACATTCTTCATCTTTGTATTCTTTGTTTCTTTCTCTTTAAAAATCCAATCTTTACTCATTCTTATTTTGTCTTGTCCTTGATTTATGCCAAACATTGAGCTATTTTCTGTGTTATTGATCTTTTCTTTTGTACCATAAATTAGCTTCATTTTTCTCATTTTGATCCCTTTTTACTTCAATATCGATTTGTCAAAACTTGATTTGGATAAAGATTGCTGCTTTAAGGTGTTGTATTGAAGATTGGAAGCTTAATTTTATTAGGATTGCTGAAAGTTTTAGGATTTCAATCCAGGTTGGTGAGCAACAATTGTCTAGTAGTTATTATTATTATTATTATTATTATTATTATTATTATTATTATTATTATCATCATCATCATCATCATCATCATCATCATCATCATCATCATCATTATTTTTTTGATTTTGTATATTGAAGGGGATTTGCATGCAAAGATTTGAAAAATGTGTTTTTGTGTTATAGATTTGGTGTTTATAGTTTTATGCTTTTTAGCTTTTATTATTTTTGTATGTGAACATAAACTGGGTAAGCTTATATGTTCACCTCCTAGTTTGTGTTTATTTAATTTGTAGTTCTTTATAGTTCTTTTATGAGTTTGAGGCTTTGAGTTGTTATTTATGGAGTGAGTGGCCTATCGTGAAAGAAAATACTATTGTATTTATAGATTTAGTTAGAGGATGGATATATGTATTAATTTAAATGAGTAGTTCAAGTTTTAATTTTGGTGCAAATAATATACTTTTATTTTGTAAATTAAAAAAATAAGTAAATTATTGAGTATAATCTATACATGTGCGTCAATTTCATTCAAAATGGATATAAGACTAACATTTAAATTTTAGAAAATTTCTTATCTAAATATATATTAATGTATGGATTTGTACATCTAACTAATAACATTTACTTTGGTATTAATACCAATTACTTTGATTTTGGTAAATTTTATTTAATAATTTATATATATATACTTTTATGTATAAGTAAATAATTTATTAATAGTTTTGATACATGAAATTTTTTTTTCAGAATTTTGTTGATTTAGTGTATATTTTCCTTTAAAATGACTTTTATTATAAATTTTTGCACCACTTAGTTTTATATTCAACACATGAGTTTGTTTTCTCTTACTTAACTTTTAATAGAGTTAAACAACAACAGATGTATACATAAAATTCGTCGCTAGTATCATTAGATCTCACCTATAGAGCCAAACAACATTGACAGTCACCCCATGAGGATTGATTTTTGCTATATATATATTTTATATATTTCACTTGATGTATTTTAATATATATATATTAAAATACATAATATAATAATAGTGAGAGAACGAAATTTTATCTTATTTTGTTAAATTAATATATTATTTTGTTAAGTTCTATTAATCTAAATATATATATATATATATATATAATTTTTAATAATATATTATTTTAAACAAATATATCTTGTACCATTTTTTATCTGACTGTATATGATAGTATTTACGGTAGATAAAAGATCTTATAATATCAATTATATATATTATTTATTAATATAATTTAGATTACTATATAAGTTTAATATAATATAATTGTTTTGATAAAAAAAATAATATAATATATAATAAGCTATGCATATAATAATATTTAAAATTTAAATTATTAGGTATATAAACTCAAAAGTATAAGTATATAATTATAAAGTAAAAGTATGTATGTTTGTGATTATTTAATATATATATATATATATATATATATATATTATAGTGTGCACATTAATTATAAAAATATATAAATATATAAGTTTATTAAATATATGATCAGTTATATTTATGACTATTTAATTTTAGACTATATATATAATTATAATATTTTCACTAATTATAAAGGATATAAAATTATAAACTTATTAAGTATATCAATTATATATATTATTTAGTATGTAAGTTTAATATAATATAATTGTTTTGATAAAAAATATATAATATAATATATATAGTAATATTTAAAATTTTAAATTATTAGGTATATAAACTCAGAAGTATAAGTATAAACATATAATATAAAATATAAGTATATATGTTTGTGATTATTTAATTTTAATATATATATATATATATATATATATATATATATATATATATAGTGTACACATTAATTATAAAAGTATATAAATATATAAGTTTATTAAATATATAATCAATTATATATATGTTTTATTTATTAATATAATTTAGATTGGTACAAAAACTTTATATAATACAATTATTTTGATAAAAAAATCATATAACAAGTAATTTACTTTTTCTAGATAATGGAAAAAATAATCGAAATATGACATTAAAAGACTCTACTAGAACAAATATGAGTTGTCAAGAATGTAAATTAGGTAAAATGGACAGTTGGTCAGATCTAGTATAGATCGTACATGAACGATAATTGGAGTTAGCGGCTCTCTTAGAATTCTCTCATCTGTAACAATGGGAAAGATAATCAATTGGCTCTTGCAAACAGTTTAATATGCATATAATATTATTTAAAATTTTAAATTATTAGATATATAAACTCATAAGTATAAAGATAAATAAATAACTATAAGTATATAATTATAAAGTATGTAAGTTTAATGAATATATATATATATATATATATAAAATGATTTCACTAATTATAAAGTATATAAATTTATAAATTTATTAAATATATCAATTATATATTTTTTATTTAATAATATAATATATATTAGTATTTAAATTTAAAATAATTCAATTATTTTAACAACAAATCTTATAATATAATTAGAAAAAATCATAATTTATATTGATTTATCATATAATTATAGTACATTTATTATAAATTAAGTTACTTTATAATTGATTCACTTAAATTAATTTACCAAATAATTAATATAATGTAGATTTATTATATAATACAATTAAAATAAATTATAAATGCTAAAAATATAATTAGTGATAAAAAAATTTATAGTAAAAAATGAAACTAGCAATATATTATAAATAATTTTTTATTTATATATTAATAATAAATATAGTTGATTATATTGATAATGAACTTGTCTTAAACTTACATGAAGTTTATGGATTCAATTTTTTACACAATCATCACAAAAATTTTAGCATTTAAAATTTTCAATTATTTGAATTTCTTACTATTATAAATGTCATATAAATTTTATTATAATTTAAGATTAAAGTATATTTAATTAAAAGTGTAGTTATATTATATTTATATAATGATATATAAATTATTTCATTCTTATAAATTATTATATATGGTAAAATTATAAATATTTAAATATAAGTTCTTTTAGTACAATTCGGTACAATTCAATACAGTTCTCAGTCCAGATATCACTAAAAGATCCAGATCCATCAAAATTATAGTAAACGGTACAATACAGTTCGGTTCTAGTCGAAAAGTCAACAATACAGTTCGGTTCTTGATTTTTTTTTTCGGTTTTTTGATCCTGTTCGGTAAAATCCAAGATCCGTGTATAATCCTATAACACACTATCAAATAAGAAATTTAATTTTTACTTTGTAAACATAAAAATAATTCTTTTACAATTTGTTGATTATATATATATATATATATATATATATATATATATATATATGTCACAGTTTAGTGATACCAAATGTTACATAATTTCGAAGAAGTTAGGTATTTGAAGTACACAAGTATATCATCTTCCATTGTTTGATTTTGTAAATATTAATATTATATATATATATGTTAAAGGTAGGAAAATATGTTAATTAGAGAGACATATGGTAAGTGGGGGATTAATTTAAGGGCATGAGCTATCAAAGAAAAGAGAAAATGGAGGTAGGGGGATCCATCAAAGGATAATGTAATGTGAGGCCATGTGAATTATTTGCAAACTTTTTGAGTTTTGTTCCCAAACCATACCCACATGTAGGGTATTGTGTCCATTTTTATTTCCTGTAGCTCCTTCCCACCTTCTAATCACTATCAAATTGGAATTTATGTTGTTTTGATCAATTCAACTGCATGGAAAACACTAATCATTTTGGTAAGCACTCATCTCACCTTTTGTAGGTTCCCACTTGCCATATAGATGCACATTATGGTTCTAACTAGTTAGTTGGTTTATTGTATTTTGATGATATACTTTTATGTGTGCTTGGAATTTATTTTTGACTTGTTTTCTACTGTTAAAGGTCCCTGAGAGTAGATGTATTATTTTTGCTGCTTTCAATGACTAATGTTACAACAAACTCTAATATCCTTGTTTGCTTATAGATTAGGGCAGATGCTCAATCACATTTTTGCTTTTCCTGCTCACAAAACTAGCATTTCACAAGTCTCCAAATATAAAGTACTATAATTTGTTATGTAATGTGAATTTAATGAAAACTAAGATGGTAAATTCGTCATTTAAAGGGGCTTTAATTGTGGATTTACTTTTATTTTAAACCATGTTTCTAATAATTGAATTTTGAGAAAACCTGTGGGTCACTTTATTATTATATTATGTATATTTAGTTCGTAATTCTATAGCTCTAGTTTTGACAAAAAAAAAATGTAATCCAATCGCATCCAATGTGCATAATTGTGGGTTTCTAAAATCTCATAATATTTTGACTTCATTATTTCCTACCAACATCTACTAGTGGTTATTAGTTAATTGAATAAAAAACTAATAAGATATCTTCTATAACGTTTAGAAATCTCAATACTAATTAATAATTAGCTCATTTTAAGTAAGTCAAATATGTAGATTAGAGAATGAATTAGCATCATATCTCTTCCTTTTATACATTTGGCTTAATAATTGCAGAATGAATCCCTTTTCTGATTTGGAAATATCAACTGCGATAGTTTGTTTTCTAATTTTGTAGTTAATATGTAGATTATGTCCCATAAGCGGAGGCAAAATCATTCAAACACTCAGACCAAGTCCCTTGTATCTAGTGCTGAAGTGAGTCGGGATGGTCAGTACATAGCTACAGCTGATGGTTCACTGGTTAAGTTTTGGGATGCAAATTGGTAAGTTGTAATTTGAATCTTAACTTAAAATCTTGGAAATTTGTAGGCATCAACTAGTGACATTTGTTCTCATTTCCAGTTTCGGAATGGTGAAAAGCTACAATATGCCCTGCAATGTGGAATCAACTTCGTCGGAACCAACTTGGAAACAAATTTGTTGCTGGTGGAGAAGACATGTGTCCATATATTTGATTTCCTTACAGGGGAACATATTGGTATGTTATTCTGAGTCGGTTGTTTTTTAGGTAAAAAAAAGGTAGACTTGAATACATAACTCGGTGATAAGCTTTTCTACATTGTGCCAAATGAGTTGTTCTCTTTGAAATCATTGTAGAGTTATTTGACATCATATTTTTAGTGGATATTCCATTAAGGTCCAAGAATTAATGTTGTTTTTCAACCCCATCGACTTTTATTCACTAAATGTTATGGCTTCTTGTTTTGTTTTGAAAATTTAGAGATAAACAAAAAATGATCATTTAAAGTTAAATGGCATATGAGATGTATTTTTTTCCTTAGATCATTGACTGTAAGCCATATTTCTTGCCCTTTTTACTCCAAAATTACTTTGAAGGCCATAAGCTGCTAATGCTTATGTAGATAGTTATGGTTATGGTTTAATTAGCATAAAAAATATAGTCAACAGATTTCGCATGTCCAATTTATATAGATGTAGATGATATGATACCATAACAGAAATGACGATCTCTCTTTTATTTAAAATACTTAATTTGTTTGTGAATTAGAATTAAAAATATCAACTAAAACATTATAAAATGAAATTTTAATAAGATTGAATAAAAAAAGTTAATTAAAGAAAGAAACAACATAATTTATTCAATAAATTAATTTATATTTTAATTCACTTATCAAAAAATTTATTTAAAAATAATATTAATTTAGCGACCAAATAATTTGGTTGCTAAATGAATTATAATTATTTTACAACCACATTAGCGATCAACATTTAGCGACCACAATCATTGGTCGCTAAATGGTCCCTATGGTTTTGAATTGCCGACCACATGAAGATCAAATTACTACCACATATTGTGATCGCAATTTAGTGACCAAATGTATGGGACCACTATTTTAGCAACCATAATAAAATATTGTTACTAAATTAGCTTAGTGACGGATATTTTAGTGATCACGAAAAGTGGTTTCTATATGGTTGCCAAACTCCTTTAGTGGTAGCTAAAATGTGATTTTTTTTTGTAGTGGCTACTATTCTTAGCTTCAATAGCATCAACAACTTATAGTAGTTTGTATTCTTAGCTTTTGCAGTAGTGTTTTAGTTTATGCTGAGTCAGCATTAGTAGTTAGTTTGTTAGTATAGTTTTCTGTATAAGCTCACTTGGTATTCATTGATTGGAGTAAGTAGTTAGAGGATTTTATATATATAGACCATTAGCAGTTAATTTATGATATGAGATTCATTCTCTTTCATTTCTCTTACCTTGTTCTAATGTCACTTTATTGATTTCTTGCTTACTCTGTTATAGTTATCTTGGTGATTCAAGAGTGAATTTTAAACTTCTTAATATGTTAAACCTCAAATTGATTTTTTCTTTAAAATTTGTTAGGTAACGAGTCTTAGACTTAATTTTTTTAAAAAGTTAGCTCGAATAAGAAGAATTGTCTAAACCAGTATAAGTAGTAGGATATAGTTATAAATATGGGATCGGTAATCAAACACTCTCTTCATACAATTATATGTTGCAACAAAAAATGTTATTAATTATTAGGTTCGCTGAATCACATCAAACATTATACTATATAAACTACGCATACAATTGAATTCTCCCTCAAAACATTCTGAATCTCTGATTTGAGCATTCAATTCAAAAAAATATTTCTAAATTAAAGCATTCATTTCCTGAAAATTCCTTCTCGGTGGAAAAGGAAAATGAAAGACAACTCTGCAGCCATATTGATCAACCCACTATAAACCTATGCCCTTCCTACTAAAATTTAGATTCAGAATATCCCCAATGACATTTGGCCCATTCAACATGTCCAACTTCATATGGGTCTTTGGCAGCCTTTCTAAAACCAAAGAAAGTTTTTTATTTTTATTATCTATTGGTTGAAAAGTTGGTCAAGCTTCATGCTTTGGGCACTTTCTCATGAGTTCAAGAGCTTTGTAATTTAAACTATGTTGTCTAAACACAACTGAAGAACTACTCAACAAAATTACTCTATAAATTCAGAGTTCAAAAATGGGGTTTAGGATCATGCTTAATAAAATACAATTAAAGGAAATTTGATCATTTCATGAATAATAATATCTTAAAGCTTAAAGGTGATTTTTTTTAAAAGAAAATTGATCATAATTATTCATGAGAAATACAATATTAATTACTTTTCAAAAACCTAACAACCCCCTAATCATTTTAATTCAAACACTAAAAATAATAATAAACAAAAGAAAAAAAAACCCTATAAAAAGGAATCTTATCCTCATACCCTATTTGAACCAAAGGCATGATCTTTATATTTTTCTCTAATGAAAGCATTCTTTGCATCGGATTGGGCTGAAAACAGAAGACATATGAAATGAGGGCCCCTGCCTACCCCCAATAATAATATTCACATGCTTTGATGACCTTCACACGTGCGAGAAAGAGAACAAGGGTGCTGCCGTGTGTGGGCTTTGTGGTCCGTCTAATATAAAGCAAAAGGATAACTAACAAAGGGATGGACCAAAACCTAAGAGTCCAAATTGAGTTGCCCTCTTATTTGGTTTGTTCTCTCTTTTGATCTGTCTTCTCTCCCAAACCTAATCTCAATATCCCCAAACCAAGTCCTAACTGGTTTTTTTCCTCGTTAAGGTCCAATTGGCTTCTCGGGTTGGTTCCAAGCCCAAATCTGTGTGCCTCCTCTCTCTCTCTCTCTCTCCCTGTCCCCCCCCATCCCCCTCTGTTCTGCAAAACCAGAGATCTCGCGAAGGCGTTGGAGCTCGGTTTCCGAGCTTCTTATACGCACGGTGATCGTGTCTTTTTCTCCTTGCGAACGGTAACATCCATAACCCTAATTTTAATTTTTTTTTGGTGGTTTTATTGTTCTCTGCTCGAAGTTGAAATGTTCCCTTTGTTTTGCTTAATTTTGATTCTATGTTGTTAATTTATGAAACTATTGTTCTGTTGAAATGGAATCAATGTTATAGCTTGAGGAATTTTATTGCTGTCGAAGATGATCTGGGCTTTTTTTGTTGTTGTATATTCCAGTTTATTGCGTTAATCGTATGTAGATTGACCTGAGTTTTCTCCTTTAATTTTATATACTTGGGTTTCGTTCGATCTGGGCATACCTGGGCTTCTTCTCGTTGCTCTTTGTATTTTTTTTCTTTCTTTTTTTGTTTGTTGAATCATGGCCCCAGCTTAATAGGTAGATAGATCCGTTTTTCTCTGTTGACCCGTTTCAGCCCTTTTACAGGACTTAATGGCAATGCCAATACCAATTTTGACCCTGACTCGTGTTACTCCCTTAAGTTTTAAAACGGTTCATGGGCATACTTGATCTCGTAACGTATAAGGGGCCCATGCTGGGCCAGCGGATGCATAAATGGTTGTGAAATGGGTTTGGTGATCCATAGAACTGAGCCCATCTGTCTAATAATATGTTGCAATGTCAAATTCTTCGGAGGATTCATCATCTTTTGTTTTTTATGGTATTGGTTGGGCCTAGTTAGTTTGAAGCTAGTTTTGCACTTTTGCTAGTTTAGTGAGAGTTTCAGTGGAATATTTTTTTGCATGCCTTGCTTTTTTAGTGTACTTAAGTTTAATAAGAGTCGCATGCCAGATTCTTTAGTTTAATAAGGTTTTGCCTATGCCATTGTGTTTGTATCATTAGTATACTTGCTCTAAGAGCAAGTTTCATGATAAATATCTTAAGTTTTTCTTCTTTTTTTTTTCCTGGTCAAGTACGTGTCAGGAGATAGTGAGCTTTGAACCTTGGTTGTTTGTGGGACGACTCCTAGAGTCTTCAACCAACTGGGCCAAGGTGATGCTCTAAATATGCTTCTTATTTTTAATCTTTTATTCCTTGAATAAACATGAATGATGGGTGCTGGACTGGGCTTTTGGAAGGGCGGGGGAATGCAATATGCTCTTACTCTTATCAGAATCTGGTAAAAAGGCATATGCAGATTGTCAGACCCTGAAAAGATAGTTCTGTTTGCTGTTTAGATTTTTAAAGAAATTGAAATTGGGAGAACTCTGAATGGAAAAAGAAGAAATTTTACATATGTCGAAGTTTCTATTCAGACACCTTTTTGTTTCCAAATCATAGTTCATAGCAATGGAGAATTGAGTCTGAGAAATACCTTTCTTTTTCCTGCTATCTTGTTACATTTTCTATGGATTCACAGTCAATTGGAGATGAAAAATCAGTTCTTGCTCATAAGCACTTAAAATTCAAGTTTGATTTTTGTCCGTTAATATGATTGTGCATTATATATAAATTATGATCAACACCATGGGGAAAATAATCTTCAAAGGATGGTCGGGGAAGTAGTGGGATGAAGTGAAATTGGATTACATTTTGAGTGTGAATCTTTGCTTGAACAGAACCACAGTAAGGTAGGTAAATGCAATAATGGTTTAACAACTAGTTTCTGTCTAGCTTGGCTACCAGCTGCTAGTCACATGGCTTTCAGATTGCTGGAAAATGATGATAAACAGCATGTAGCTGCTATCCTGGATTTTCTTCTTCTTCGTTATAATCTTTTTCCGTCATTTTGGTGTGATTGCAACTCTTCTAGATTATTGGTTTATTGATGAATCATTGACTGAATTTTCTCTGTCTTTTTCTTTTTCTTTTATTATTGTGAAGTTTCTATCTCTTCAAATCTTCAATCAAATCTATACAAATTAAAATTCAACTTTTTGCTTCATTTTTTCTCTTATCAGATTTTAATATAGTATGCAGATGATGGGAAATTTAAAGTCTTCAACCTGTCAGATTTTAGTCTTGAACTTGACATTGTTTCATGTTTCATATTGACCAAATTTCAGCACTAAAACTGAGTCAACCCAATTCAGTTTGGTTTGTATTGATTCATCATCCATCAAGCATGTTAGACAAGTTCTGTTGATTCTATGAAATGAGATGGTAGAATTAGTCTAGTGTCTTTCTCTTTTACAATCAAATGCTCCTCCATAAGGATTAGTGTGGAGTTTTAGGTATTCTGCAGTCCCCTGCCTTAGATAAATGGTAGAAATTGTGAATTCAGATAGCTGGCTAATTGCCCTTGCTATTTTCATTTTATTTGTGGTTTGACCATCTCATTGGTTTAGGCGATTTAAATGGTTTATGTTGACCATTGTCTTGTTCTATTTGGTTGAAATCTTCAGAGGGTTTGTATTCCTTGCACTGGCCTTGCTTGTTATCTGCATCTAGATTTATTCTTCAGGTATTATTTATCCATTTTGAAATACAAATTTTTTTTCTCTTTTTCTCTCTTGAATTTGTGATGATCTAGTTATGATAAAGTGCCAAGTCATTATTTTGGTTATCCATTACCTTTATGTCGACTGTTTATGCTTTGGTCAAACCATCCTCTAATAATGCTGTTAAAATTGTCTTACTGAATTCAGGAATTTGGTTTTTGAGTTTAAATGGCAACAACTGAAGAAAACAATGCACTGGTTGTTTCTCCGGAATCACAACCTAACAAACGGAGGAAAAAGAAGTCCATGGTCTGGGAATACTTTACCATAGAGACTGTTAGTGCTGGATGTAGAAGGGCATGCTGTAAGCAGTGCAAGCAAAGCTTCGCATATAGCACAGGTTCCAAAGTAGCTGGTACCAGCCATCTCAAGCGTCACATTGCTAAAGGAATCTGCCCTGCACTACTACGCACTCAGGGGAATCAACTAACGCCACATACCCCAGGGAGTGGAAATGGAAGTGCAACTGATCCACCAAAACGTCGCTATCGATCCCCTAGCTCACCATATGTTCCATTTGACGCAGACTGTTGTCGTCATGAAATTGCTAGGATGATCATCATGCATGACTACCCTCTTCACATGGTTGAACATTCTGGCTTTGTAACATTTGTTCAAAACCTTCAACCACGGTTTGGCATGGTCAGCTTCAATACTGTCCATGGGGATTGTGTTGCAACCTACTTGAGGGAAAAGCAGAATGTAATGAAGTTTATTGAGGGAATGCCTGGACGTGTTTGCCTTACATTGGATATGTGGACTTCAAGTCAAAGTTTAGGTTATGTTTTTGTAACTGGACACTTCATTGATACTGATTGGAAGCCACATAAGCGGATTCTCAATGTTATTATGGAACCATATCCTTATTCAGATACCACCCTCAGCCATGCTGTTGCTTGTTGCCTTTCTGATTGGAGTTTGGAGGGCAAACTGTTCTCCGTCACTTACAATCATCCAGTAGGTGAACCTGGGCTTGAAAATCTTAGATCCCTACTTTGCATAAAAAATCCCCTTATTCTCAATGGGCAATTGTTGATTGGGAACTGCATTGTTCGTACTTTAAGCAGCATCGCAAAGGATGTGTTATGGGCTGGGCAGGATATTGTCCAGAAAATTCGTGATAGTGTAAAATATGTGAAGACTTCAGAATCTCACGAGGAAAAGTTTGTTGAGCTTAAGCAACAGCTTCAAGTCCCCAGTGAAAAAAGCCTAACTATTGATGATCAATCTCAATGGAACACAACGTACCAGATGTTGGTGGCTGCATCGGAGTTGAAAGAAGTATTTTCTTGCTTGGATACCTCTGATCCTGACTACAAGGAGGCCCCGACCATGGAACACTGGAAGCAGGCTGAGACAATATGTACTTTATTGAGACCTCTTTATGATACAGCTAGTCTCCATACGTCCACAGCTAACCAAACTGCAGTCACATTCTTTCATGAAGTATGGAAGATCCAGACTGATTTGGTTCGTGCAGCTATAAGTGAGGATCCCTTCATCAGAACTATCACCAAAGCAATACAAGAAAAGATCAGCAAATATTGGAAGGATTGCTGCCTAGTTTTGGCAATTGCTGTAGTCATGGATCCTCGCTTTAAGATGAAGCTTGTTGAGTTTAGTTTTTCAAAAATCTATGGTGAAGGTGCGCCCACGTATATCAAGATCGTTGATGATGGGGTACATGAGCTCTTTTTAGAGTACGTGGCACTTCCTTTGCCTCTCACTCCAACGTATGCTGAAGAAGGAAATGGTGAGAACAACATGAAGGCAGATGAGCACCAGGGCACACTTCTGTCAGAAAACGGACTCACAGATTTTGATGTTTACATTATGGAGAATACTAGCCAGCAGATGAAGTCAGAATTGGATCAGTACTTGGAGGAGTCTTTGTTACCTCGTATACCTGACTTTGATGTGTTGAGTTGGTGGAAACTGAACAAACTGAAATACCCAACTCTTTCGAATATGGCTCGCGATATTTTAAGCATTCCAGTATCGACAGCTGCTCCAGACTCGGTATTTGAAACTGAAACCAAAGAGCTGGATCAGTACCGGAGCTCTTTGCGACCAGAGACTGTGGAAGCTCTGGTGTGTGCTAAGGATTGGCTTCAGTATGGATCCACCGAAATTTCAAATGCAGTTGTGAAAATGGATTTTTGGGGGTAGGATTTGCTTGTTGCGATATCACGTGTATGATTGTAGGTTTAGTTCTATAGTTCAATAGGTTAACTCCTGTATCATTGGAAGGAATTGTTTGGGTGCTTGGACATTATAATTTGAATTTGCAGATTAGATTTAATAATCCCAATGATTCATCTTAAAATTATTCGAAGAATGGGAAAGCTGCTCTTTCTGCAGAATCTGATATGAGAAGATTATGAGGCTGTATTATATTTCATGACCTTGAATGACTTAGATGGTTAGTTTCAGATAATTTGATTGATTCATTTGCAACCGACTCTGTATTTTTTTTATTGTTTATTATCAACTCTGCAATACCATAAAAGCAATTAATTATAGATATCTGAAAATTTTCTAAATAACTCATTATTCAATTTTTTATTTGGATAACAGAAGCTTCATGAGACATCAGCTGTATCTCAAAACTTGGAAAAAGGGGAATCATATCTTAAGAATAGAGTTCACTAAAAATCTCAACATGTTTCTTAAGAGTTACTGGAGCCAAGTTCCATCATCAAGTAACAAGCAATCAATCTATGCAAAATTATGAATCTCAAATGAAAATCAGAAGATTTAGTAAGTAACTTTTAGTTTCAGAGCCAATAATTTAATTATTTGCAAATCGTAATAGAAATGTGCTATGTGGCTATCAATTCATTGTTGGATCTCCTAGTGAAATCAAATATATATAGAGAGAGAGAGAGAGAGAGAGAGAGAGAGAGTTCAATTTCGAAGAAAAAAAAGTACAGAATTTTTTAAAAACAGAAAAATTCTTCCATTCAAAATTCATTTGTACATAAATGATAACCAAAAAATCGAAATTAATTCACATCTTTTTCTATGAATTTGGCCATTGAATTATTTTCTGATATCCTTAACCATTACATTTTTTAACTTCTACTGATTTTTTCTGTGCTGTTTCTTTGCTATATTCTTACTGGAAAATTACCCTAGACCTAGTGACGTCTCTTTGGTTACAACCCCTTTTGCAATATTTTTTTTTGGGTAAATTACTACAATCCTTCTGAAATTTGGTCAAATATACTAGTTAGTTCCTCTATTTTTGAAAATATATTATGAAGTTTCTCATATTTAGTTTAATATACTATCTAGTAATTCTATTTATTTTTTTTGTTACATACGAATAAAATGTCAAATTTGCCATTTTTTGTCTTAAAAAATACAAAAAGAATTTCAATGTCATCAACTTAATACCAAAATATCAAGTTTGTCCTTATTTTTTCATATATTTTTTAAGTTAACAAAATTTCAATTTTGTCAAAAAAAATTAAATAAGAATATTTTTAGTATTTTAAAATTAATTTTGACTATTTTAGTGAGATTTCAGTTGACTAACATAATATTGCATTAAAAGTAATAAAATTGATTTTTAGTTAACGAAATTTCAAATTTTATTTTCAAAAAAAGAGAGTAACTATTGTATTCAGAGAGAAATCGTAATAATTTACCTTTTTGTTTTCTTTGCACTACTGGACACCACCTGTTTTATTCAGTCATAAATTTGATACCAAATTGTATACTGGTAGTATAGTAATGTATGCTGCACCATAATTTTCTTTCTGACTTGTAGCAATGCAGAATAAGAGCAATTATGTTGATTTAATTTGTTGTTTTTTAGTTTTTTCTGGGTTCAGTTTCTTAGGCAAAGCCTGTTTAAATTTCACATTTCAAGGAGAAATGGCCCTTGGATATTACTTCTACCAATAACATCTACATTTGGCTTTACTAGAAAGAGGAGGATAGGACATATAGCTCATTTAATTCAAAAAAAAAATAAGTTTTTGGCAATTTTAAACTCTTCTTGGAATAATACAAGAAATTTTTAAATAAATTTGTAAACTAATCTAATGATATATATTTTATTATTTTATTTATATTAATTGACGTAAATACAACAATTAATATAATTATATTAGTGTAGAAATGAGAATATAATACTTATTATACATTTTTAGCTAGGTGCTTTCTTTTTCCACTCTGGGTTTGTGTGTTACCGAGCTTGTAGAGTTGATCTTGTTACTTTATAAGCTACAGTTTTGATAGTTCTATCTTGTGATCTCGGTAATCCTATCACAATGATGGTCCACTAGATATCTCTATAAAGACTGAAGAGAGTGAACTTATATATCGGAAGCTATTTAGTGCATTTATAAATTTATTTTATTTTATTTTATGTTGGAAATTTGTGAACTAGATTATATTTATTTTTCTTTCTGTGTTGCGACCTCACACTTTTATGATGCACGGGGTATATATAGTCAGTAAAGCTTCATTGTCTCGAAGACTTGATGGTTGTATTGCCTTTACTGCCTACACATGAGACTCAACCGTTTAAGCCTCCATTTAAAACATTCTCTCTCTTGGTTTGTTTACAGTAACCACATGAAACTTATCTTGTAGAAACTTTAGTTTCAGTAATACTTTATCGTTGATGAGTCTGGAGCATGCACATCATTAAGTGATTTGTTTACTAGTAGCAGTTTGCACAAATTACTCAAGAGGAAAGAAACGCAGCAGAGCAACTCAAGAATGAAAGAAGGAAATGAACTTCTATTTGTTTAGAACTTCTTCCTATAACGGATTGAGAAACCGAACTGACTCAAGAAAAATGAAAAATAAGAACTAGAAATAGAAAAGGAAATATGTGCAGAATGCACAGCCCTGGGACTTAGTCCTCTTCTTCACGTTAAAACAGCTTGAAGATCCAAATGATTCCAAAATACTCAACATGTCTTTCCTGCTCTCCTCCCACCTTTTTATAATAGAATTCTTTTGTTTTCAATTACCTAACAGCCCTTCTTCCTCTCTTACGCGTCCCTCCTCTTCAATGTTAGAATATTTCTATTTATTTAGCTATTCTCTATTATTACTCCTTCCTCCATAACAGTCTTGTCCTCAAGAATGCAAAACTGGTGGCCTTTTTTCAGCCACTGAATCACGATATCCTTCTGCTCCAGCTGCGCAAACTGAGCTCCCCCAGCCGACTCTTCATCATTACTTAACAAAAGAACCCTAAATTGACAATCTGGACAGCAATGTCGAGGAGAATACTTTGCTGGTTTGTGGGTGTTGAAGGTGGGTAGGCTGCACTTCAATCTTGGACCAATCTTTGTATAAGGGTTTCATAACCAGGTTGCATGGGCCGAGCTGAAAGGACCCATATTCTTTAAAACTGAATTGTTTGTCACGTGCCCTAAATTTCTTCCTCCTCCTGTTTTGGTGTGCAAACTTCCCCATGGCCCTCCTCTCTTTTCCAAAGCCATTCCATGTTTCTTGTCGTATTGAAAGCCACGAGTCTGGTTTCGAGTCCCCACAATCTGACCCAATATTTAATTTCTTCTCGCAACCCATTCATGAAGTAGCCAAGATACAAAGGTTCAGTCTCCTTTGGAATCATAGAAACGATGAGTTCGGAGTTATCAATATATTCGTCAGCGCTATCCTTCTGGCGGTGTTAATAATCGCTCATAGGGACTCACGTTTGCCACTCCCCCAAATATGTTTAACAATTCCCTTCTAAACCCATCCCAAGTCAGATTGCAACTAGACTCACGCAGAATAGAAAACCAGTGAATAGCCACGCCCTCCATGCAAATATGGGCTAAAGGGATCTTAGCATGTTCTGGAGTCCCATGGATTTGAAAAAACGTTTCAACTCTGTTTAGCCATCCCCGAAGATTCGTACCTAAGAACGTGGGCAACTTCATTTTCTTGGTCAGATGAGCCAAATCAGATAACAACATAGTTTGCTCCACTTCTGGAGGAGGATAACCATTCATATGTATAGAGGCGACTTAAGCCAATTAGTTTGTGAGACCAGGAGTAGCAGAAGAAGGGATCGGACTGCCCTTCGCTTCTCCCAACTATTTTCCCTGAAATTTTTATTTATTCTACATTATTTGTAGCCACAAGAACTTTGAACTTTTTGATTTCTCATGGATTGGCTTCATCCTTTTCTTTTTTGTTTTTATTTTTTATTTTTTTAAAAAAAGCTTTCTCAATTATTTATTTATTTGTTTCTGCTCTTCTTAATTTCTTTTCAAAGAGGCCAGCAAGGAGGTAGACATCCAAAACATACGGAACTTAGCAGATGATCAGGAAGTGATTGGAGATACAGTGGAGAACATCATAGAGAACTGGAATGTCCAAAGAGAGATGTTCTCTCAGCAAACAGGATTCAATCAGCATCCTGCTGAAGAACAAGAACTGCAGCATCAAAAGAATGAAGAACAAAATAGAGATGATGATGATATTGAAGAATTTGGTCATGAATTAGAAATGCAGATATTTGATGAAGAGCCACAACAGAAGCAAGAGGATGAGGAATTTGGCCATGAACAGGAGTCGCAACTATGTGGGGATGAGCAACAAGAGCATAAAGAGCAAGATGACGATGAATTTAATCATGAAGACAAGTGTAACTAGGATTATAATTCAGAATTTTAGGTCAGATAACAAAATACCCACAATCATTGCTGATGAGGATAATTGCGAGTTTTGTTGATGGAAGTGGTTAGTTTTTGGAAGAACTCTGTTCATGATTGAATGTGTTCACACTTTGAAGGAAAGCTCAACCATTTTCCGATAGGTTTTTCCTGATTTATATCATATATGATTAATAACACTGAGAAAGATGTGCAGAAGCAAAGATGTGAAGAATGCAAGGATCAGTTTGATGAAGATGCTCTTCCATCTATTTTGATAAAAGTTCTCATAGGGCTTTTGTGCATTAGTGACAAGCTAAGGGACTATCCGTCATATTTGTAAAAATTGTACCTAGAAGAGGTAATATTCGTTGTTTAAAGCATGAAAAAATTTACAATGCTAAAGCTCAAGCTAAATTATTAGTTACTCTGATATGGCTTAATTCAAGTGATGCACACGTTTGCACATTCAGAATTGTGATTTGTTGCTTGATGAAAAGGATTCTGTAAAGCTGGAAGCTGTGTCAAATGATCATATAAGGTAACTGCATTCTTTTAATGGTGTGCTGCTTCACATTGGACCTGATGGTTTGCATTTTACAAATGTAAGTTAGAATTATTGTGAAATCAAAAGGAGAATAGGGTGTGATGAAATAGTCATCGAATGAAGAGCAAACAACATGAAAAACTGTATAAAGCCAGCTAACATATTCACTAAGGAAAATGGAACAAGCAATTCACAGACCATTAAATTTTCAAAATAATTTTTAAATAAAAGAAAATTTTGAGATCTTCAATTTTTTTTAAGAAGTTTTCAACAAATTTGATGGGTATTCTTTCCAGATTCCATGGAGAATAGACAGAAATCTTATATGATATAGCTACTAGGTACTAAACATTATAGTTTGTGTAGCATTTTAATCTTTTAAATAGTTGCAGCACTTCTACAATTGCTAGATATTTGAAATAATAATGGTCAAGTGAGATTGGTTCTGATAACCCCTTTTCTTCTCATGGAGTTGCCTGTTGTACTGGTGGTGGTGAAGCATGTCTCTGTTTTGCTCTTGGGTGCAGCTTTATAACAATATCCCACTATTTTATTCTATGTTCCAACCATTTTTTGAGAAGGCAAAAGTATATGATTGCTTGGCCTATTAACTGAAGATAGTTAAGGTAACCTTTTTTACACTGTTTTCAAGGTGGGTATATCAGTAAACTTAGCTTTTCAGATTTGTGAACAACATCAGTAAGCTTATCATATTCTTTCTTGTGTATATGGTTTAACTAAGAAATATTGTTTAATGTATGTCCTATACCTCATTCTTATATTCTATAATTAGCTTTAATTGAGAAATAAGAAATTTCCATTGACTAAGAGCAAATGCACATATTCTCATCTCTGCAGCTACTTAGGGGTAGAGGAGAGTGCAATAGGTTTGGCAGCTGCCAATGCTGCTGGAGTGCAGTGTATTGTAACAAAGAGGAAGCTGTGTCCCCTGTTCTATTTCCTGGACCAGTAATTGGTGCAGATAGAGGTGAAGAGGAGGTTTATGGACCTGTTAATAGCCGTTGCAGATGCTGCATTTGAAGATAAGACATTGGTTCTTCAAGTCCAAAAATTGCGATCATGAATAGCCAAAACTAAGTGACATTTGATAAATTACTTTTTAAGTTTGCCATAAGAAACAAAAATTCACTAGGATTAAAATTTCCTACACCTATAGATTTCTGGTATATTATGTCACAAATCAGACCATATGCTGCAAAGAGAAAACCACAATTGAGAGTACGGATAAAGTTATTTTTCAACTCAAGCTTGCGCTTTAATCCCAATATAGTTGCATCCATGAGACCAAGAAGGAATGGTTACTGTAATGAGGGCATTTGAAATTTAGTTTAGGGAGTGCATGTTCTTTTCTGTGCAGTTCAAATGAAAAAAAGGGTTTGTAACTGAATTAATTACGTGTTAAATGAGACATTCATCTGTATTGCTTGACTGTTTACCATCAACAGAAATCATGTGAGCTTGCTACTTACCGGAAAAAGGGCACCGAAGTATTGCAACACGACATATATTTAGGGCCCAATCTCACGGAACTCAGTATCTTACTAGGAAAAATGGCGAAAAAGAAGCAGTTGCAGAGAACTAAACGAGAATTTGAGAACAATGGGAGAAAAATAGAGAAATTTGTAGAGTGAAGAAGGAAATTGTTATTCCTTCATCAACTGATCATTGTACCGTTACATATACTGCTTATTTTTACAGATTACTGAATTCTATGCTTACAATTCAGTATATCTGTATAGTCATCAGTAATTTTATGTTTAGTGACTATTAAATCGTAGCATCCTTATCATTGCAGTTACTTAGGAAGCCGTAAATAATTGTTGACAGCAATTAAATTTTGTACCTTACATCATCTGCTATGATCTCATTGCAGCTGATATTCCTGATCCCTAAGCTTCAAGAGATATATTTGTTTACTTTTTATCCAGTTCCAGTAAATCTCATCGTCAAATATCAATTTTTATGTCCATTGTCTATGATACACTAGCTGTAAATTTACAGCAATGAATGTCCTTGTCTGTGCAGAAATATGGTCACCTTGGGTTTTTTTTTTTTTTTTTTTTGTGCCTTGAAATAGTGTTCAAGTATTTACAATTGGTAGATCTAGTATTAGAGGGAGGAATTTGAAGACATAATTTATATAACCAACTGTATCTAGTGTGGGATTAAAGCTTAAAAGAAATGGCAAAGATGCAACTAAGCAAAGTGATAGAAATTTTATTCTTTAATAACCTCTCCAGTGGCAGAATACATCATATCCAAACTCCCAACACAGAAGAAGAAAATCGAAGGGAAGGGGTAATTTTTTTTTCCCTAAATAATATGACAATTTAGCTAGCTCATTTTCTACTCTAATGAAATATTTATTTACAACTCAAGCTCAATGACATGAAGTTTACCCTCCTGAGGCAAACTATCCAAACTAAAAGTAAGCAAACCAGAAGAAGAATCATACTCAAAATTAGTAACATTAGAGTCCACAATGCATCTTCTTGGTTTAGTGGATGAATAAACACCAAAGCTGCCACATCCTCTGACATCCAAGCAAACTCTCCCAACCAATTCACTGCTCTCATCAAGATCTCCTTTCACTTGATAACTAAGCTCCTGAATGGCTCCACCAGCATTGTACATGGCAATAAGACCCAACGGTGCAAAGCTGATTCCAGGAGCTAAAACCTTGATTGGTGTGATGGTGAAGATGTGATGTTCAAGGACTTTAAGTGAGACCGGCAAAGATGCATTGTAAGGAAGAGTGAAAAGTTCACCGGTCTGGTGGCAATAGACAGCACAGTCACCGTTCCAATCGGAATCTGTGGCAACTTCAGCAATCAGATGGACATCGCGACCCCTAATGTTCCCTGTTATGGCCTCGGATTTGGTTTCATGGAATGTATTCTTTCTTTCAATGCTGTTCCAGGCTGCTCCTTGGCAATTGTATACTCCTAATACCCCTGTGTATTTATTCATGTTCCATATCTTCAACAAGCTGCAATCAAAATACACATCCAAAGATTAAATTAATTAAGAAAAAATGCAGAATATCATGGCATCAACTTAATTTTGTAGCTAAGGATATAACATTAATCCCTACCTAACACCATCACGGGCCGGGTCAGAGAATAAACAATCACGGGTGGGCCGACCAGGCAAACAGGCTCGAAGAATTGACCCATCGGGTAGTACCAACTTCTTGAGTACCTTGAAATCGTGCTTCCCAGGCTCATCACTATTCATGAAAATGTTGGAAAATAGCGTTTAGCAAAACAGCATATATACAAATTTTGTAAGATAGCAGTTGATCAATAAAGATTGAAAAAGAAAGGGAAGGATTTTGTGAAATAAATGAATTACCTAACGTAGACAGGTCCTCCACTAATTGCCCTGGCAGAAGCGTGATACTCAGCAGCTGGGTGGAGCGAGTGAAACATATCCCAATCAGGCTGCATAAATTCTCCTAAGAATACACTATTATAAGCCACTGCTGCTATGTGAATTGTGTGCGAAACTGGATCCCTCGGGAAGAAATCATCCGATGCTCTAACCACTGCCGTTTGTTTCGAGCTGTTACATCCATCGGCAAACATATTAAAATCGAGGATTTTTTCTTGACTAGACCCAATTAACAGTGAATTCACCATAATTTCAGTTTAATTAGGCAAAAACAAACGAAAAGATGGAAAATTTACCAGTACAAAGCATCGGTATTGTGGCTCATGCAAGCAATGCAACCATTATCAGGGAAATTCTTGGCAACAGAAGCATCAAGGGCCTGATGGTATTGTCTGGTCAGCTCAACCCTTCCTCCTAAACCAGCACCAAGGGTCTCTAATATGCACTGCACATCCACTTTAACCCCATCTACACCTGCAGATGCCAGATAACTATGCAATTTGTTGTAGAATTTATACACATCCTTAGGATTCATCAACCCCAATCCCAGCACTGCCATTACATCGGTTTTCCATGTGGGTTCATTCTCCATCACCCCTTTTGACACCATTGGATACTTCATCGACGACCCATATTCCTCCATCTCCTTTGCCCCTGGTCGGACTCCGCCCCAGTATCCGGTGATCGCGTGCCACACGTACACATATTTCAATCCGTGTTTCTCTTTCGCTATGCTTACTATGTTCTTTAGCCCCACCGTTGGATCGTCCTTCTTTTGGAATTTCGAATTTTCTTTTATCCCAGTCAACCTAAGCAACGGCTGCTGTTTCTTCTCGTCGGTTTCCTCATGTGGGTCGTCGCCGACAGATTGCCATCCGTCGTCGATGATCACAAATTTCGGAGGGGTCCCGCCGGCGGCCAAGCTTTCAAGCCCAGCCTCCACTCCTTCCTGCGTCACTTCCTGGTAAAAAGCATCCCAGGTGCACCAACCGAAATAGTCCACGACCCCGGGCAATTTTTTCTCGTGCCGTTGATGGAACGTTTGTAGGTGCAACTTAACAGTTCTTACCGCTTCCGTTATTGTACCATATGGATCTGTGCCGGCGTGAATAAAGAGCGAGTGAGTAAACGACGACGCTTTGGTGTCCTCATCTCCGCTCTCTAAACAAAGCTCCAGCTCATCGTTGGTGTTCCCCTGTAAACAAGCTCTGAAAGAACCTTCGATCAAAGGGAGGAAAACGGTGTAGATGATCTGATTCTCTTGGTCGCCGTCGTCTGATTCAAGATGGGACCCATCCTTAGTCTCCAGCAGCAAAAATTGCGTCTCCAGTGGAATGTCCTTGCCGTGGTCTCCCATTTTCTGGGCCATCCAGAATAGTTTGAACCGGAAACAGGCCATGAACCGGACGTCACGTAAAGTACCTAGAGGCACCACATGCCGGCTCTTTTCCTCATCAAAAACCGCTCCGGAAAACACCCCCTCCACCGGCCCGGAGGACGAACCGGACGTTGCTATCACATTGTCCGGTATTCCACTCAAGATCGTTCGATCCTTCACGATTAGTTTTCCGTCGGAAATTCGAACGGTCGGTTTGATCGTCATTGGCTCTAATTGATCCTCTCCTTCCTTTTTATCAAACTTCCTTAGAGGTGCTGTCTGGTCGTTTCTCTGCAATCATAAATGCAATCTCAGAAGATTAAAAACAGAATTATCAATTGCTAATAACTAAAATTACGCAAGCTCCTCAAATTTACCTTAAATGCCGATATCGAAAATAATTTATTTGAATAATGCGTACGCACTACAAGAAACAACAAAAGAATCAAACTTGGACAACAACCGCAATTTTAATTTTCTCTCAGAAAACAAACAGGGATGATAATCTAGATGGAGAAATGAAAATTACCAGAAACAGAGATATGTTTATTGGTTGTTCGTGAGATGTTCAGAGAGAAAGCAATCGATGATTGGACTGAAGGTAAATGGGACAAATGGCGGGTATTTATAGTGAGGGATTGGGGATTGCTACTGTAACACGAATTTGACACCATTGTTAGTGTATCTCTATAAGTTAGTATTTTTTTTTTCCCTTTTCCTTCAGTCCTAATATGCCATAGCTAATGATAGCTCTTCTCATCTTGTTTAACAACCAGTCTAATATTCAACGGCGTGGAAAATATCCTCCTCCCTTTGGCCGTTATTTCTAACGGCAGATCGGATCGCCACGTCGGATCCATGCTGTACCAATTCGAAAATTCTTTTCAAGAGCACGGCATCATATGGGGTTTCATAGTTCTTTTTGACGTTTCCTTCTTTAGAAAAATAGATTCATGGTGATCAAACACGTGGCTACCGAGATGCCTTAGACCATCCTACGGCTAGTGATTTTTTTGCTTATTGAGCAAGCTTATTATTATTATTATTATTATATTTAGGCATATGGAATTTGACCAAAAAGGTAATTAATTAATAAATTTAGTGGTGACTAATCTATGATAGATTGAATTATACCAACGACTGGCGCATATGGCAAGTTTTTTGTTGCGTTTAAGAAAGTGATTAAAGAAGTTTGTAAGATATAAAATGTTTGCTTTGATTATTTTATTTTCAGAATAAATCAGAGATACATTAAATGGATAATCACTCATGCATATCGTTTAATGGAAGATTCTCTACAAATAAAGTATACTTGTTTTTTTTATTTTATTTTAAAATAAAAAAAAAATATATATATATATATATATTAAAAAGAAAATTAAACCGTCCCTCAAGTCACCGTCTAAGTTCTAACAAATTAAAATTTTAAATGAGTATTGATTATGTGATTTTTAATTCAATTTTTATATAATTTTAATACTAATAGTTGACGGGTGATTTTGACCACTGCTGGTGCTAAACTAAATCTATACAAACTACATTTGTTGAAGGAATAATTTTTCCCAAAGATAATGATAATTAAAATTCTTTTCTTCAAAATATTTATTTATTTATAGAATGGAATAATCACATGATAATTGATATGGAAATATTCGGGGATTGGGAAAGGGCCCACCATGCTGTATAAAATGGTAATGATTATGATAAACATATGAATTAGAAAATAATTTTAGTTGGTTCAAACTGCGGGAAATTTGGCAAGTGGAAAATGCCATGCCATTGCTTACATATTCTTTACGGACACTGTAATCTCTCATGGCCATGGGACCAATTTGTCACACTCATCAATTTTTGTTTTTATTCAATTTTATCTTTTGATTTCGATGGAATTGGTTGAATATATACGGGCAATAATTGAAATGCATTATTAGTGCTTGCATCAAATCAATCATTAATTTGGATAATCATTTTACTCTTTGTTGTAACCTGTATGCATTTCTTCTTCTTTTTTTTTTTTTTATAGATAATATCGTTTGCATTTTAATTTAATTTTTTTCTTATTCAAATAAGATTTTTAAGGGATCCAAAATATTTGAATTTTTAATCCATGGACTATCAACATATTGATATCAATTATCAAATTAGTAATTACACAATATTTTAATAATATTTTTCAATATTTAATGTTATTAATTAATCAATGGAAAATATCTGTAATTAAGTTTCTTTATTTTTTTCTTATAGTTATATCTCCAATTTTATCAATCTACTACACAAGACTTTTTTGTTAGTTAATTCCTAATTTCCTACTTATTACTGTTAATCATAAGAAAAATATAAAAATAATCAACAAAAACAAAAATATTCTAATACCTTATTGACAAATAATTGTTAGAAAAAATATTTTGGCATATACAAAAATACTCAAAATATAAAAATAATAATAATAATAATATAGTATAAGATTTTATAGTTTCATAATATAATATAATATAGTATTTTTCATACAAATTTTAAAAGGAATATGGAAACTGAACATTTTTATTTTTATTTTTATCGGAATAACAAATAATTTTTAAAATAATATCTTTTAGTTATTTTTTTTAAGTTGATACCTGTGTATATTTCATTAGTTATCTAATGTCAGATTAACAAAAGGATTACAATTGCACCAAAAAGAAGAGGATTACAAAGCAATGTCTAGATTAGAATATTTATTTGTGAGAACATTTTTTATAAGATTTTAATTAAAAGTTCAATTAATTTTTATTTTTAGATTTAGACAAAAGTGGGGTATTCTTATTTAATTGCAAAACCTCCATATTTTAACATTGCATTGTGTATGATCTCAAATATATATATTGCATGAAAACAAACTCCATAATTCTTTTTTTTTCTTCTATTTTTAGACACAAACTCCTCATAATTTTAATTTCTTAATAAGTTATTTACAATTTAGTTGAAACCTATAATTTAAAGTACTTTTTTTTTTCATTTCCAGTAATAATAATTAAAAATCAATATACCAAAATAAAATTTTAAAAAAAAATCTGAGATCGCATCTAGATCTTAGCTAATTGGGCAGAAACAAGAAACAAGTGGCTAAGCATTTTCCACATGGGAAGCTCATCTTGTGTACGCCATTACCATGCTTCCATTTCCATCTCAACCCAATTAAGACTAAACTATCAATTATTTTTTTGCTTTTAGTCATTCATCATATTATAATTCAGATATTTCATATTAATTTAGATTTGCAGTGGATAGACTTATTAAGAAATAAAATATTTTCTATCAAATTTTAAAATTATTTTATACTTATAGCTCGAATTTGATATTATTGATTAAAAAAGAAAATACATTTACCATTCTATTCCACTCTTTAGAGATTATAAGAAGGTAAATACATTTCATTTGCCCATAATTACATATGGCAATTGAATTTGATCCAGTGAGATTATGATATTTTTGGGTTATTTTTCAATTCAATTGATTTGAAAAACAAATTATTGTATTAATTTGGTCAAAAAATAAAAATTACTATGTTATGATAAGTATTTTTAATTTAACATTTTTTGTTGATTTACTAAAAAATTTATAATAATCAATATGAAATTTTTAGTTTTTTGTTGGGCATAGAGTTTGAAGAAACTGGACATAGAACTTACGACCTTTTCCTTCACTCTCTCTAAACTTTCAAAGACATTATATATATATATATATATATATATATATATATATATGTATATTGCATCCCTCAAAAACTAATTTTTAAGTATTAGATATCATGAATCATAATTAACAATTGTAATTAATTATAAATTTCAAATTTTATTATAGTTATGAATTATAAATTTGTGCTAATAACTTTAAAATAACATATCAAATATAATATAAAATTAGATAAAAAAAACTAAGAAATTACAATTAAAATAAAAATATAATAAAAAATAAATAAAAAAATAGCGATGGATTTGCAAGAAACAATTCATAACACAACTGAGAACTGTTAGTTTTTAAATACAATTATTTATAAGGTCTTAAATTGAAAAGTTAGACAATATTAGAAGTAAAAATATTATGAAAAAAATAATGACTAATTTTAAAATTGGATTAAATGTTAAAAAAATTTATAATTACCAAAAACAATAAAAGAAAACACAAAATTTTGAATTTATTTTTACTAACCTCAATTGATACTCTTACTATGATTTATGGATTTAATAGGCAAACAATGTCTGATTTTTTTTTTGAAAAAAAAACTGAAACAAAAGATTCTAATTGATCACATGATAAATAGGATTGAGTATTAAATTTCGTGAAGTAGAATTAATGGACACGTCACAATTATGCGGTTAAAACTGCGTATTTAGACAAAAAATATCTTTGCAGTTTGCAAGAAAAATCTCCCTTTACATAGAGTGACAGATACAGACATGTCTTCTACGTAAGACTTTGATTTTGATATCGCGTGTTTTCGGCCGTAAGATACGATTAAAAATAACAAAACTTACTTTTACTGATTTGACAATTTGACACGTTTCGGTTAGGGATGTTGGCTTCTGGTAAAAGCGAGTCTATGATGACCGATGCTTCGCGAAGCGTGAAAGTTCAATGGTGTCGATTGTGATGAAGGGTGTGGATGAGCCTAGAAAGCAACATCATCAACATCTATCTCGATTTGGTTGGCCATTTCGAACTTCAAATTTTTATCCAAGCGGGTCTCTGTTTGTTTTTTCTTTTAATAAAACATGTTTAATAAACATTAAAATATATTTTAAATAATGTATATTTTACTCTCCTAATTTTAATTTTTATTCAATGAATTTTTAAACATTTGTGTAATATATGACAAATTTTTTTTCCTTATAAAAAGAGTTTAATTGAATAAAAAATAGAGATGACAGCTGGATTCGCTCTCGTTATACTCTGCTTCAACTCTTAAATATTTTTTTGTATATAGGCACAGTGGGGACAGGGCATACATACCCCATCGATTTCCATTCCGATCCTAACTTGAATATTATATATATATATATATATATATTTATATAATTAATATTTTTAAAAAATAATAAAATATAATATATTACTCATTTAAAATAAAAAAATTTTAATTTAAATAATTAAATAATTAACTAATTAATTAAAATAAAAAAAATTCTTAATATCAAAATATAATAAAAATTGGGGATGAGATCAGATATTCTTGTTCCTATATGGTGCGGCGACAAAGTCAAAATAAATTTTCTAACGGAGAACGGGGCGGATTTTCTGGGACGAAGGTGGAGAATTCCACCCTGCCCCACCCCCGTTGCCATTCTTAACAAAAAATAATATTTTTGATGGGCTCACTTAAATAAATTTAAGTTACATCCCGGTCAAAGCCCTGAAAAAGGCAGTGGATAAAGGATTTAAGGTTCAACTAAAATTGAATCGGGATCAAACCAATATTTAACATATTTATACATAATAAAATATAAAAAAATTCATATCAAACATATTTGTTGTACAATAATATGTTCAAAATATTAATATTAATAATTCATATTGATATATAATAATGTTCAAATACAATCTCAAATTTAATAATGTCACGCTCGCTAACTTTGGCCCTTGCCGACACTTATATTTTGTGATTGAATACACCGACCTGATTGGAAATCGAGCATGTTTGCAATTGAAGTGAAATGATACAACCGAATCTAAATGTAAATTGTGTATAAGTAAAAATATTAATTACAAATATATGACGTTAAATTTGATACGAAAATCCGAGAAAATTGGAATTGGACTTAAAATATATAATTTTTGCGTTGTCAATGAATCTCAAATTGAGAGTATCAGGACGTAGTATATATTAAGACGAGTCAGTTGATATAATTATATATCAAAATTCCAACATCGAAGGCACGAAATCAGAAAAATAAAATTTAGGATCCGGTTCCATAAGAATAGTGTGACGCCCAATTTTTTCACTTTGGTATACAAAATGTAAAACGAAAATAACAATATATAGAATAAATTAAGACATGATTATTGTTGTATGTAATGATTGAAAATTAATTAGTTTTGGGTTTGAAATTGGAAAACAAAAAATAAAATTAGGGTAGAGTTTAATTTAAAAAGCAAATTTTATTGCAATATAGAATTAATTCAATTAAATAAGTGATATGAATAATAATTAATGGAGAATTTTATGGAGTATATCATTGATGAAAAATATTTTATTAGGAGCCCGAATTGGGGAAATAAAAAATTTATAAATATATATACATTAAATTGAAGAAAGGAAATATTCGAGGACTAATTGTTGAAAATGGAAATGAAATAAGGGTTAAGTGGATATTTGATAAGATTTAATATTAATTGAAGTTTACTAAGCCACGTGGGTGTGTACATGTTGAGATTAAAAAAAATAATTATGTAAATCAAATCACTAATCAAGCTATTTATACCAAAGTTGGGCACACCTCACTCCTTTTTCCGTATATTTCTTACAGCCAATTCTCTTCATCATTTTCTCCATTAACCTGACCACTATATACCCTTTTCCCACATATTCCTCTTGGCCAATCAAGGAAATGATGCAAGAAAAGTTGAGTGCAAGTAGGGAGCTTATGGGTTTTTGAAGAATTCTTTTCCATCTCCATTTTCTATATTTGATCGAGACATCCTAAAAGAGAAGGAAATTGATGGTTGTTTCGGTCATGGCTCGGAATTTAGGAAAGAAAACTTGCATGTAGGAGACAAGCCAAGAAAAGGGAGATTTGAAGCTAAGAAGCGAGAAAGAAACAAAGGAGGAGGGAAAGAGAAAAAAAAAAAGAAGAAAATCAAGACATTCACACCTTTGTTTCGGCCATGGTGAAGTGAAAAGATAAAATGGATTTTGTTTCTATTTCTTCTCTTTTTCCTTTTTCTCCATATAGATTAATGATGGTTGAAGCTAAATATTGTGTGATTTGAACTTTTCCGTGAAATGGAGAAGAGGAACAAGAAGGGACCTATTTATCTGATTTATTCAAAAGTTATTGTGATGATAACTATTCATTTTATTCCGCAATAAAATGACGTAGCAGAAAGAAGAAATAGAACCCTATTGGATATGGTTAGGTCAATGATGGTGCATGCTAATTTACCAATTTCTTTTTGGGGAGATGCATTAATAATGTAGGAACTACTAGAGCAGCGGATACTTACTTGTTGAGCACAGATCATGCGCTTTCAATACTTTAAGCAGTGACAAATTACTAGAACTTGATTCAACTCCACAGTACGAACGCTTTGATTCACTTGTGATTGAACGGAAATGAAGAAATTCATTTTCAAGAATTTCCGAATTTCAGAGAAAACTTTTGATGAAAAGTTTTCTCTTTTCCTTATATCATTTTGTTATTAAATTATATCTTTTCATAACTTTATATATAAGAAGATATGAGTTTGGGCTGGGTCAAGCCCACATGGACGGCCCAATACCACAAAGCCCAACATCTTCCACTCGCCCAAAGTGGGCTTGGCTCAATCCAAATATCATCTCACATCTCAAACTTAAACAAAGAATCTTTCATACAAGGGAACGGACCGTGCGACCTGAAGCACACAAATTGTGGGAGCTCCAATACAAATCTAATTATAGGCCATATAGGAGACATCAACCCAAAGTTGTAATTATTTTCGATAATATGCTTAATTACCCTCAAGTACCTTTCTCAATACACTTAATTCGAGCATCATTCAATTCCTCAAAAATCTATACTCAAATCATTCTTACAATCACTTGTATTCTAAGTTACTTATCGCTTTATCAAGCGTAATAACTCCGGCCGATGAACACAAGCTGTGAGTGCATAAGTAAAATACTTTTTCTTTTGCCCTCATATCAATCAGATTTGAATTAACTCGCTTTTCTAGGAGTGTTCCATTAAGTCGAATCATTCCATGACTATAGGATACATCCTAAGATAGTCAACATTAATTCATCACATCATGATATAGTCAAAAGTCACAAAGAGTAAAAGTTGTTTGAAATCTATTTCTAGGATTTCTAGGACTCACATAGCGAAGAAGCAGGGATCCGTTCTTTCGCTTCCTAATATGTCGTATAGCACATGCAGTATGAAATGCATGCTATGGTGGAGCTACTCTTTTCTTGTCAAAGATGAAAAAGTGTATGTCTTGCTCTTAGTTTAAAATAAATAAATATCATATGAGTATTAGTCTTGTTGCTCTAAATGCGCTAAACTTGAAACTTTTATTTATACATTAAATCATGTTAAATAACAAATTTCACACTCAGCTTCCTCTATATAAATACATGAATGGTGGGGAAGTCATTCATGTTGATTCTTATATATATATATATAAAGAATCTCATCTTGATCCTCATCAAGGCGACCTTATAAAAAAATGAATGAAACTAAGACCGCTCCCACTGCATCTTAGTCATTCACTTAATGCCTCTGCATTTATGGTCTCATATCTGCTCGCTCCATAGCACCAGAGGCGATTACTCATGTGAGTGAGTCAATCTAAGTCTATCGACATACTTATTCGAATTGTGCTAACTGGTATTTGCAATATATTCATATAATTGAAAATCATTAGTCAATTAAAATTGATATATCATTTGTAAAAAATCAAATGACCCGACATAACATATATTGATTACATTCTACATAAGTCTAGAGATTTTACATGCCTTGCAAATGCATCCCTAGCTATTTGTTTAGTAAATGGATCTGCTACCATTTTGTTTGTAGAAATATGTTTCAGAGTCACTTCCTTTTTCACAATCATGTCTCTAACATAGTGATATCTAATCTGGATATGTTTGGTCTTTCCATGATATTTTGGATCCTTAGCATAAGCTAATACATCCATACTATCACAATAGATTGTCACAGGTTCAGATGCTGACTTGACAATCTCTAAGTGCTACAAATATCTTTTCAACCAAACTGCCTCTTGTATAGCTGAGGAACATGCTACATACTCAGCTTCCATCGTCAATAAAGCTATACAAGATTGCTTTCTTGTTACTCCATGAAATTGCGCAATCATTAAGCAAGAATACATATCCAGAGGTTGATTTGCGCTGATCTATATCACCTCCCCAATCAGCATCAGTATAACCAATTAAGCGCAAATTCTTCCCTTGATAACATAGAACATAGTCTGAAGTTCCTTTTAGATATCTCAATATTCTCTTGAATGTCATCCAGTATTTTAGACCTGGATTAGATTGAAATCTGCTTACTAGCCAAATGGTATAGCAAATGTCTGGACGTGTGCACATCATTGCATACATCAAACTATCGACAACATTGGAGTAGGGTACTCTAGATATTCGTTCTCTTTCATTCGATGTCTTGGGACACATATATAGACTAAGGCTCAGATTCCTTTCGACAAGAGTATCCATAAGCTTACATTCATGCATATGGTAACGCTCTAATATTTTCTTTATATAAGTCTCATGAGACAAACCCAGAAGTCTTTTAGAGCGATCCCTTAGGATCTTAACACCAAGTACATAACTAGCCTCACCCATATCTTTCATTTCGAAATTCGATGATAACAATTTCTTGGTAGTATCAATCAACTTCTTATCATTTCCAGCTATTAAAATATTATCGACATACAAGGACATAATTATAAAACCATTGTTAGAACGTTTAACATACACGCAATGGTCTTCCTCCATCATCGTAAAACCATCCTTTAATATGACTTGATGAAATTTGAGGTTTCATTGTCTTGACGCTTGCTTAAGACCGTAAATGGATCTTTTGAGCTTGCAAACTTTGCGCTCTTGTCATTTGAGTTCAAAACCTAAAGGTTGATCCATATAGATCTTTTCTTCTAGTTCTCCATTGAAAAAAGTAGTTTTAACGTCCATTTGATATAATTCTAAGTCCATTCGTGCTACTATAGCTAGAATGAGGTGAATTGATGCAAACCTGACTACAGGTGAGAATGTATCTTCATAGTCAATTCCTTCTTTTTGTGTGTAGCCCTTAGCTACTAATCAAGTTTTAAATCTTTTTATTATCCCATTCGTCTTACGTTTTATTTTGAGAATCCATTTGTTCCCAATAGTCTTACGATCAGGCGGTTTCTTAACTAAATCCTAGACTTGATTGTATATCATCGAATCCATTTTCTCTTTCATAGATTTAATCCATTCATTTGCTTTAGGACCAAAAAGAGCTTATTGTACTGTTTTAGGCTCTTCTTCATCTGGAGCAATCATAAAAGCTTTCCCCTCAATCTCAAATCGACGACGGGGAATCTTGTCATGATTACTTCGTCGAGGTTGAGATTGTTCATGGTTTTGCTCCATTGGAACAAAAACTGACATTCTTTCACTCCCACTTGGTTCAGGATAAGCAATAAATTCTTGCTCTGTGAGTGCTAAATCAATTATTCTTGCACTCCCACTAGTCTCAGGATCTTCCATTTCATAAAATTGGAAATCCTTATTTATCTCACCTCTTTCAGAAAAAGTCTTATTCTAAGAAAATGACATCTCGTGACTCAACTTTTGTTATTCTTCCATTTGTGTCTTCCCCAAAAAATACATATCCTTTAGAGAATTCTGAGTATTTTATAAGGATACATTTCTTCCCCCTCGGACCAAGCTTTCCATATTCATGGGAAGTGTTGTGGATATAAGTTGCGCAACCCTATGGGCGCATATAGCTTAAGTTAGGCTTTTTGCTTTTCCACAATTCATATAGGGTGGAATGAACAGATTTTGATGGTACACGATTTAGAATGTAGGCAGTAATCATTAATGCATCTCCCTAAAAAGAAATTGGTAAATTAGTCTGCGCCATCATTGACCTAACCATGTCCAATAGGGTTCTATTTCTTCTTTATGCTACGCCATTTTGTTGCGGAGTAGAAGGAATAGTTAACTACCTAGCTATACCCTTATCATCACAATAACTTTTGAATAAATTAGATAGATATTCACGCCCTCAATCGGTCCGTAATGATTTTATATTCAAATTCAATTGATTCTCAACCAATTTACTATAACGTATGAGCAATCTAATGTTTCAGATTTATGGGAGATTAAATAAATGTGACCGTATCTGGTGAAATCATCTATGAAAGTGATGAAATAGTGAGCATCATATCTTGCTCTAACATTCATTGGGCCACAAATGTCAGAATGTATATGCTGTAAAGGAAATGTGGCTCTTTTGGCTTTACCAAATGATAATCTTGTTGCTTTTCTAGCTAGGCAATGCTCATAAATAAACAAATCTATTTTCTTAACAGATCCTAAAAGACCAGCTTTTGCCAATCTTTTTAAATGATCTTGCCCAATGTGTCCTAATCTAGCATGCTATTTAGTATCATCAATTAATGAAACATTATTGGAATTTCTAACAAAAAATATAGATTGCTTAATATCCATAAAAATAATGTCTAACACTATAAAACCATTCAACATATGTCAAGAACCATAAAAAACTTTGTCCAAAAGTATTTTAACACAACCATCTTCAAAAATAATTTTGAAGCCAATTCCAAGCAAAACAATAATAAAAACTAAATTTCGTCGAATATTAGGAGCATAAAGCACATCATGGAGATAAATCGACCTCCCCATAGCACTAGCATATAGGAACCGATCCCAAGCACGTCAGTCGAAGCATTATTCCCCATATAGATTTTTCTACTCCCTTTTGGAATTCGACGAAATTCCACAAAGGCAGATCGGTTCCTTGCTATGTGGTATGTTGCTACTGAATCTACAGTCTAATAAGAAACAGTTTCAACTAACATCAAGCAACTACTAACATATAAATCCAAGGGACTAATTTGGTCATACAATACCTTTGACTCAGTGCAATCATGAACAAAGTGACCATGCTTCCCACAGTTGAAGCAATTCATGTTCTTGCCTTTCTTTCCGCCGCGTTTCCCACGCTTGCGCTTATTTCCACTAAATTTTGTCTTATTTTCTCCCTTGCCTTGCCATTTTCCTTTACCTTTCCATTTCTTTTGCCTAGAGCTAAAAGCCCATTTGCCTCTAGACTCAGTCATATAAGCCTCTCCTTCAGGCTTATCAGCGAGAAGATGATCCTCCTCTAGCTCAACAGGTCGGGCAACATCGTCAAAAGTTTTTATATTATCATTATGGGTAAGGTTGACACACATGTATTCTAGGGCTTTTGTAAGGGAGCAAATCACAACTTGAACTTTTTGCTCATCAGTCATCTCATGGCCAGCACCTTTCAGCTCACTTATCATGTTAGACATGATAGTAAGGTGTTGCCTCATTGTATGATTAGAATTTTTCTTATAGGCATAAACTTTAGAGTTAAATGACGTAGCCTTGTTGTTGAGGTTCCACTAAACTGAACCTTAACAGCATCCCAAACTGCTTAGGCTGAGCGGTGCTTTTCAAAACGTAGCATCAAGTCATTTTTCATGCTGCTCAGCATCAAATATGCGAGCAACTCTATCCTTGCGCTTATAGGCTTGATATGCTTCCATATCCCGCCTATGTTGAGCAATGTTTTCATGCTCAGGCTCAGCCATTGGTTGTGTTATTGTTTCTAGCATATCTTGCTCTTCCAGGAGATACTAAATTTTACGATGCCAAATGTCATAGTTTTTATCATTCATCTTATCTCCTTAATTCAAGTCAGCAATAATGGTTTTTATTGCAGCCATTTCAACTATTTAGAAACAATGATTATAATTAGGATTAGCACAATTCATTATTACTTTTATCAATTTCAAGTCACAATACTTTAAATTAATCAATAATAACCTAACACAAGCAGTAGAAACAAAAAACTATATATACAGCTCATTCAATTCCTACTGACATAGTCCAGTTATTATTGTTTAATTTAAACATGCGCCAATTAATTTTATATTAGATGAGATTTATTAATCTACCAATCTAATATTTCCACAATACATTCGTCATATAATGTAATATAACAACAATAATATATATGCATTAAAATAAGATCAACATCAATTACATGTTCAAAACAAAAATAACATATTGTCACACATAAAAATAAATATTTTTCTAATATTGAGTTTAATTCATTCATCATCTAGTTGAACATGTAGTTCCTTCTCAGCAAATTCTCTTTTTGCCAGTGTACCAGATATTTTTTTTCATCAATGGGAAACTATTCATCGATTTACTAAATCGCCTAATATTATTTTGTATACGGCGCTCCAGTTTTCAATTCAAATATTTTTCAAGATTTTTATAAGTTAAGTCGCTTAATCTTTCTTTAAGCGCATTCCTTTCCTCTTCCCATGAATCAGGTAAGAAATCAAGAACTATTGACATCTGTTGTTCCACAGTTAAGTCATAGTCTTCACTAAACATCATATAGAAAGTCCAAATTTTATGGTACATCTCATCAATATGTTTTCAAGAGAATGTTATGGATCTTTCTTATATGTACATAATCGCTCCAACACGTGAATCATTAGATTCCTTACTACATATTTGAATAAATTAAACCAACATTAGATTCATTTAAATATCATATATGTCATGTGATAGAAAAAAATTACATGTAATTATGTTCCAATTTGCATATTTTCCTCCAAATTCTTCATCAAAACAGTCATAAAAAAATTTTGAAAAACTATTCATTAAATTGGAAATTAAATTTTGAGAATTTTAAAAAAAATTGGACCAAAAATATTCATTCACGCGCCCCTACGCGCCGAACGAAGTTTTGCCATGCGCTTCATGTGCTGCCACATGTTCCTTTCCATGTCACCATTTGTGGACCAACCAGAAAAAGCCATGTGGCCAAACGTGCCACGTGTCATGGACACGTGGCATGACACATGGCAAAAACCGTCAGAAACCATTTTTTTATTTTATTTTTTTATTAACCTCCAGCGCGTGATGCACCGAGGCGGCGCGTGCAGTACATGCACCGTCTACCGAGGGTTGTTTTGCACCGATTTTTGAAATTTTACACATTTTTGATGGTTTTAAAATCTCTAGGACCATTTTTATTTCGTTTTAACATCATTTTTGCCGTGTTTGGACAACACATACACGATTTGGGAGTATGAATCATTTTAATGACAATTTTCAAAAAAAATATACTCAGAAACTTTGAAAAATCATAAAAATTCATCCACTCATCAGAAAATTATGCAAAAATACTCGTAAGAAAGCTTGTGATGAGAACTTTCCAATGATACCAAATTTGAACTATGAAACTGAAGAATTAATTTTATGAAAACTGAAGAAATTTCGAATTTCTATAGTAAATTTCTCAAAAATAATCATATTTATGATTTTAAGCACAAAAATGCACAAAACAGGCTTTGATACCAATGTAGGAACTACTAAAGCAGCGGATACTTATTTGTTGAGCGTAAATCGTGCGCTTTCAATGCTTTAGGTGGAGACAAATTACTAGAACTTGACTCAATTCCACAGTACAAACGCTTTGATTCACTTGTGATTAAACGGAGATGAAAAAATTCCTTTTCGAGAATTTTTGAATTTCAGAGAAAACTTTTGATGAAAAGTTATCTCTTTTCCTTATATCATTTTGTTGTTAAGTTATATATTTTCATAACTTTATATATAAGAAGATATGGGTCTAGGCTGGGTCAAGCCCACATGGGTGGCCCAATATCACAAAGCCCAACAGGATCTGTTAAGGAATTAAATTAATTTGGATTGAAAATGGAATTGTTAGGAAAATAATAAATGGTGAATTTGTGAATGAATTGAAGGAGAATCCTTGACATTTGAAGGAATAGGGGTTGCCCTTGCTTAGAACCAAATGGAGAGATATGAGTTAAATGGAAGAACTAATCAATTAACTTGTTCATTAATCTTTGTTCATTTTAATTAAATGGAAAATGATATTAACTTGAAAGAAATCGAATTTGGTTGAGTTCTGATATGGGAACCGTGGCTAAAGAGGAGGAAGATGAGGAGTGGTACAAGGGAAAACATAATTCAAATTTAGTGATGGAAAATGACACAAAAACGTGAGAAAAGGAAGAGTTAGTGTATGACCAGTCACCTTGATAGTGGGACAACTCTAATATTTGCAAATTAAATGGACTAAATCATTATGGTTTAGGACTACTTTATATTAGAATTATAAAGGAAAATAAAAACAAAAGAAAGAAGACCAATCAATCCGTGACCCATAATAATAATAATAATGAAAACAAAATTATGGAATTTAAATTATGGCTTTGGGTAACCCTAGCTTCAGCTAAAACCATAATAATTTTACGACATATTAATAATTTAATTTAAGATTTAATAGAAGTAAATAATGATTAATAGGTACATAAATAATGTAAGTACACAAATTTAAGTAAACAAAAATGTATAGCTAGAATATAAGCTAATTAAATAAAAGCAATATTCTAATAGCTAGAATTTAATTTAAAACATATCTTATTAAGTAATGATTCAATATGAGATAATGTCATGTTTGGTATCCTACTTAACAATTTAAGATGAGATAATGGCATATTATGTGTATCCTTGACTAGGGAGGCAATATATGGCGATAGAGGCAAAGTTGAAGCCTCAATAGTAGAATGAAAAGAGCAATGATCGGAACCGTTTTCATCATCAGGTTTGTACAAATTATTATCCTAATGGCCATAAAAATAAAATATTTGAACATCAATATTAAATATATTTTAAATGGTGAATATATATATATATATATATTCAAACTTAATGTTAAATGATCGTCATTTAAAATATGAATTATATATTGTGTTTTTGATATCAAATATTTATTGAAATGAAATCATCTTTTCAATTTTAATAACTTAAAAATAACGACCGTAAAGATACTTAAATCGATTTTTATATAAAGTTGAATGGAAATGAACTATTAAAGAATTTTAAAATATAATTTGCTATATTCTTTTCAAAAAATTCAATATTATTATGGGTTGAGATTTTTGTTTATGAATAGTGTAATATTGTTTTGATAGGAAAAATGATATTGAGTATATTTTTTTAATGGAATTTATGATTTTTGGCCCATATAAAAATATAGACAATGATCTAGGAATTGTTGGCATGTCAATAGGGTATGAACTTCATAACCTGTGGTTATCTTGGTCGTGAGAGGTATTGTATAGATTTTGTGGTTATCTTGGATCATACATATTATTTATATACCGATTTTGTACTTATCTTGGATCATACATATTATTTATATTCCGGTTTTGTACTTATCTTGGATCAAATATGGTTCTATTGTGAAATATAAGCACCTGAATATTTAGTTATGCACAAATGATTGAAGATGAAGCACAAAAGGATGAAGTTAACTCTCGTACCATTTGTAAAACGTTGTCATTTATTCAATATGCACTATGATAAACTAAAATAAATCTAAAATATAAGAAGAAGAAGAAGAAGAAGAAGAAGAAGAAGAAGAAGAAGAAGAAGAAGAAGAAGAGAATATGATGAAAAAAATAAGTCTCAAACACTAAAAACACATTGCATGCATAAATTATTGAACAATATGTTGTCGTTTTGAATCTGAGTCCATGAGCATCGTGAATAGGGACCATGATATAATTTGTGAGTACAAAATGGGCCAATTAGATTAAAAATGGGCTTAACACAAATCTAGTGTTAGATGATTGATTATGGATTATAAAGTTCTAGCAAAAAAATGTTAAGCGGTTGGCTAAGCTCACTCATAAACTTAGGTGAAGAGTTATTGAGGTTTACCATCCTTATATTATAGTTGCAATTTTAGGTAGAGAAGTTTATAGTTCATAAGTTCATTTATATGTTAACATCTGCCTTGATTTTGCTTGTTGTTCTCCAGTTGAAGGCAATGTGTTTTTTCTATTAATTTTAAATCATATCATTTAAAGGCAAAGAAATATGAAATTTTGTGACATAGATTGGATGAAGTAGTAAAATACCTTTGTGGAATATGATAAAAAAAAAGCTTCCTAAGTGATCTAGTGTAGTTTGAATTTTCTACATAAGTTATTACTGCTCTGAACTTACTGTTAGGAAAGATAAAATTATTTTTTTTTCTTTTATGGAAAGTAACTGATTATTACATAAAGGGAAAAGGGCAACAGGAAAATGTAATGCCCATATATAGGATATATAAATTATGTTAATGGTTGGTGAGAGTAAAGAGTTAAAAGTTAAGAAGAGTATTAAAAAGTTTTAAAGTTATTGATTTTGCTATTTCACACCCGTGACAAGTGGTGTCATAGTCATGAATGTAAAGTCTTCAGTAAATAAATTGTGAAGGTTAATCACGACTATGAATGAGTGGATCACGTCCATGAATGATGAGTCACGACCGTAAATCTTGGGTAAACAAGACAAGTGAGACAGCAGCAATTTTTTATCTCTACCATCCCTGCATATCTGCTCTCCACTTTCTGAAAACCAACCTAACATGTCACCTCCATCTTCTTCTACCTTTAGATCTCCATATTTTCGTTTTTGGGAGATTGAAAGACCTAGTTTCATCAGAGAAAGTAAGAGAGAAGAGTGAGAAAAGAAACTTGTGAGCTTGTAACTGAAAAGCTCAATTTTATATTTTTTGGGTTCTGTCGAAGTTCCAGGAGACTAAAAGAACATTTTGCTTGTGTCTAGGAACTGGTAGAGGTGTTGGAAGTCCATTTCAAAGGAGAGGACCAACGTAAATAACTAAAACTTTGGTTATGCTCCATCCTAGGTGAAAGGTTTGTACATAACCTTATTCAAAGACTTGAGTTGCATGTTTATGTGTTATTTGTTGTTGATGCATGTTGTAAATGGTATAAGGCTGGTTATATGACATGATTTTGTGTTAATGGCATATTAGGGGTTAAATATGTTATTATTGTGTTAATGGTGATTTTGTATTGAAAATCACATGTTAGATGCTTTTTAAAATATTGTTGTTTGGTTTTTTTTGATATACTAGTAGTTGAGATATCATGCTGGAGTATTGATAGGGGGATTGATATTGGTCAATCGTAGTGATATTGCATGTGAAAGTTGGATACTTTGTTAATGCTCTATTTTTCTGGAAGTGAATATAAGTTTTGTTGTTAAAACAGATCCGTTCACAGGCAGCTTCACGATTGAACTCAAGATTCCGTGAAGGGTGGATTATGGTCGTGAACATATTGTCGATTCACAGGTGAATCATGGTTTGATTCACAGGTAAACTATCTGTGAAGAGGTTCTTAATGGTTGTGAAAATGTATTCATAGGAGTGAAACTGTTTAATCTTGAAAAGTTGTATGTTTGCATATAAATCGAGTTTGATTCAGTTTGAGGCGGAGTACCTCTATCGTATGGTTATAACATGTTATGAGAATTCATGTTATGGTTATGATTATGGAAATCATGGATGATGTACATTATGAAAATGGTATGTGATGTGATAAATGGTTAAACCCAATACTCTGACTAAGACTAGAGTTAGGAGATATGATATGTCATTAAAGGGAGATTAGTACTAGGTGACCTAGATTGGTCATGTTCGAGATTCTTTGAGATTAGAGTTAAGCCAAGTGTGCTTCTCTCAGTACTTGATATGTGCACACTTTTGTTCCTTAGACGAGTATTCTGGAAAGTTCAGACATGTATCCTAAGGTCTCAGGTGAGAGCTGTAGATTATTCGTATCCAATCTAATCTAGTTAAGAGTAAAGCGATAAAAGAATAAGGTAATTAATAATTTATGTGTGGTATACACTTGTATATTTTATGGTTGTTTATATTGTTCTACTATGCATAATTGAGTATTGCGTTGAGAATATTGAGGCATGACATCATAAATACATGGTATGTTGTATGTGCGGATGACGAGGTAAGTCATATTGGTATGACAGTAAGTGTATCATGCATTTTGTATATGTATGTTGTGTTTTGCATGTTATTATGTACCACTAAGAATTATGTTGCTTGATGTATGGGTGTTCCCATGAGCAAACTCGGAGCCTAGGTCTTAGTTGACAGAGGAGGACGCCCAAGAGTAGAGTTAAGGATATATACTTGAGGTGGGTTATATAACTGTTGTATTTTGTTAATTTTGTTGGGTTTGGGTAGTTAAAGTTGTACATACTTTTATTTTCAGAGACATATAATTTTATAACTATCCATTTTGTAAAACCTTTAGGTAAGTGATTTGTCCATTTATTTATTGTATTAAAGATTTATTTGTATTTAAATCTTTAGTGACGTTTTATGATTTTAACAAGTCATCATGGTCATTGCGCATCAATGTTTTAATTTATGACATTTTGAAATCATCTACATAGTAATATTTTTGGTATAATTGGGTTTAATCTTAATTATATCGAATAATGTTATAGAAAATTTGTTATGGCATAACTTGGTTCTTATCTAGCTAAGGTGGTAGTTGGACCAGTCGAGTTTCAATCTTTAGGTTTGGTTCCATACACAGAGTACAAATGCACAATAGGAAAGGGGTGGATAAAAAGTACACAATTGTGTGATAAACTATCATTTAATATTGACAATGGAGTTAGAACAATTGGATGGTTGAAGCAAAAACTTGAGTTAAACTAATAATGCAAAGCATTTCAATTTGGATTGAGGTACTTGTAATGTTAGTTTTAATTTTAATTGCAATTTTGTTTAATTGTAATTGTAATTGTGATTTGTTATTTTTATTTTGTTAATTGTGATTTATGATTCTTTCTTTTATTTTGCTTAATTTTTTGCATTTTTAGCATGTGATTTTGCTCATTAATATTGAAATATGATGGATCTGTTTGCGTGAAATTTGGCATCTAAATTGCAACTATTTTGTATATGCTATAGCTAGCTTCTTATAATTTATTTTACATTATACACTATTTTAATTGAGTTCTGGCATTTGAATGCTTCTGATGAACTTTAATTGAAACTAAAATTCAAGGATTTGAATTTTAGATGGTTGTATAACTTTGATCTATTACTAGGCCCATAAAATGTTCAAGTGTTGATAGTATGCAGTCATCTTAAATCCAAATTTAATTATTCTTGGTGTAAGAAAGTTTTCTTGATTTATGCAAAGCAATTATGCATAACTCTAAATCCAAAATCTTAAACTTTTGAGAATTTAACAAAATACATAAATTAGAAGAAGAATACATACCTTGATTCATGATGAAAACGTGATGAAGTACAATCAATCACAAGAATTGTTTTTATGAAAACTATGTTACTCTCTTTTAACCTTTAATATTTTGATTGATTACTTTTCTTGATGGAGAGAAAAATATCACATTCATTAGTTGGGGAGAGGACTAGTTTTATTTTTAACTCTCTTATAACTGACTTTCTATCAATCTGCAGTTAAAATATCTATCTCTTGACCAATAAGATTTTGGCATTTAATATTATTAAACCTAATATTAAATAAATACATAACTTATATATATAAATACACACGTGGGCCACATTAATAAACGAATATCAAACATTTTCCCACTTGACCCATGTATCATTATTTAACTTAATGATTTAATAATAATAATAATAATCATAACATGCATAGTTTAAGTTAAATCCTTTCATAAATTGGTCAAACCATAAATCACTATTAAGTTAAAAACTAGTAAGGATCATAATGGTTATATGTCATTAGATCGACATAGTCCTTTCTATGTATCACAATATTAATTCTAAACTCAACATGATTTGTAATAGATATTATCCTAATGGTCCAACATTAATGTTTTTGTTAGAGACAAATCTTAGTACGTCAACATAATTCATTGATGTATATGTAACAATCAACATAATAAAACATGATGCATTAAAATGTTAGAAACACATATTAAACAAGCTTAGAGTGTCAAGTATAAAGAACATAAATCATAATTAAACAATTTGCAATGGTTCTCTGTAATGCCCATTCTCTCAACATGTGCTCTAAATGTCTTCAGTGGCAATCCTTTTGTCAACGGATCCACAATCATGAGATTGGTGCTAATGTATTCAATTGACACTCTTTGTCTTTGAACTTCTTCTTTAACGACAAAGTATTTTAATTCTATATGCTTAGTACTTTTTGAATACTTATCATTTTTAAAAGAAGAACATTGCTACAGAGTTGTCACAATAAAATTTTCAACAGTTTGGCAATATTGTCAACAATTCTGTATTAAAATTAAATTCCACAACCATAATTCATGAACAGTAGCCTTAAAGTATGCTACAAAACTTTTTTAATGGTTGATGCAACAATGACAAACTATTTCACACTTTTTCATTAGATTGCTCCTTCAGCTAATAGGAATAAATAGCCAAATATGGATTTTCTTGTATCAATACATCCATCATAATTTGAATCTGAATAACCTATCACTTCCAAATGATCAGATCTATTATAAGTGAACATGTGATCCTTTGTTCCTTACAAGTATCTTAATATTTTCTTTGCAACCTTTCAATGATCCATTCTTGGATTACTTTGATATCTGCTAAGCGTTCCAATAACAAAAATAATGTCTGGTCTAGCACAAGTTTGAGCATACATCACGCTACTAATGATGGAAGCATATGTAATTCATTCCATTTCTTTGCATTCCAATTCATTATTTAGGCATTGTATATGGCTCACTTTACCTCATTTTTGAATTGGAACTACACTTGAGGAGCACCTTTCCATCTTGAATCTTTTTAGAACTTTGTTGATATATGTTTTCTGAGACAATCCCAACAGTCATTGAGATCTATTTCAAAATATTTCAATTCCAATCATTCAAAATGCGTTAGCCATATCTTTCATTTCAAAGTTCTCAGGAAGAAATCTTTTGGTCTCATGTAATAAGCCCATATCATTAATAGCAAGCAAAATATCATCAACATACAAAATTAAAATTTTAAACTTGCTCCCACTGACCTTTAAATATATACATCGATGAACAATATTTTTCTTAAATCCAAATAAAGTGTGGTATCATTGAACTTAATATACCATTTTCATGAAGCTTGTTTAAGTCTATATATTGACTTTTAAGTTTACACACCATATGTTCCTTTCTTTTAACAGTGAAGCCTTCAGGTTGGTCTATCTAATCTTCTTCCTCTAAATTCTCATTTAGAAAGGTAGTTATCATATCCATTTGGTAAACCTTGCCCAGATATTAAGCCAAGAAAGGGGTTGAATTGGAGTTTTAAAAATTAAACTTTAAGGTGCGGAAATAAACAATTAATTTTAGGAGGGATAGAGAAAATTTGACACACAGAGTTATAGAGGTTCGGGTGTTAACAAACCCTACTCATCTCCTCAATCGCAATTGGGAGTTTCACTAACACACTAAGTGTTACAATGGAGTTTCACAAGCTCACTCCCAACTTTGGTGTTTCTTAAAATGGCTCACACCTAACCCAGAAATCCATTATGTTTTAATGGCTCACACAATAACCAATTCCCTGTATTTTACAGGCTCACACAAACAACCTACACTTTGTGTTTTACAGGCTCACACAAACAACCTTTTAATTTGTGTTTTGGAGGTTCACACAACTAACCCTTACAAGTATTCTACTCTTAACCCATAACTACCCAAAGCTCACTTGAGTAAAGATTACAGAGAGAACCACTTATAAATATTTATTGCTCAAATATGAGGAGCAAAAAGATTTTTACAGAGAATAGATTTGTTCTCAAAGTATGAAAGTACAAGATAGCTTGTGATTTGAAGTATATGCTAATCTTTTGTTTTTCTTATCATTCTCTTGTTCTTAATGCATAACTGACTTCCATTTATACTCTCATGGCTGAATATAGCCGTTGGGGTGCATTAAATAAGAAACTAGCCGTTGTACCAACCAATAAATTGCGCCTGACATTTTTCTCTTTCATTGTTCATGGGCGTGACTATGCTTGTCACGGGGGTGACATTTCTTCTTAAGCCGTGACTGAAGTGGTGACCTTGGTCGTGAAGCTCTCTGGAATGTTTTGACATATAAAGTCACGGGCGTGACATACTCATTCATGGGCGTGACAATCTTCCCAGCCGTGATCCATGTGGTGACTCTGGTCGTGAAGCTCTCTGGATGAAATTGCATGAATCTTCACAGGGGTGACACTTTTATTCACGGGGGTTTCTGAAATACTTACTTCACGATTTATTTTTCCTTCATGGTCGTGAACTTCAAATGTTGGTTTTGGTAACGGTTAGCTTCCTTCACGGGAGTGACTCCTAGAGTCACGACAGTGAACATGCTACTACTTGAATTTTGTTTCTTAAGGATTATTCTTCCAATTCTCCATTCTTGCTATCTTAATTCATGTCCTGTATAATATACTTACAAAAACAAGTATGTTAAATACAATATTGCTATATTATTTGTTATCATCAAAATGACGGAAATACCTCTCAAGGTTTAACAATCTCCCCCTTTTTGATAGTGACAAATAATCTAGCAATATGTGATTTTGAGAAGTCTCCCCCTCAAAATATACTTAGGATAAAAAATTTATCATGTGCAAGAATAATAGATAATGATGTAGCATTTAAATAAACTTTAAGTATATGCAAGTTATATGAGAAGTATATCCAATTCATACCATAATTCGTTTTCAAGACATAAAGTATATGTAAGGTATATTTAAGGTATATCATGGCATATTTATATTTGTAACTTGCTTTAAGGTATATTCAAGGTATACTTAAGTTGTATCTAAGGTATATAAAGCTCAATTTGTATACTTTGCATATGAAATTTTGAATCAAAATCTTTTTAATCCATTTCAAAGTCAATTCACTTTTAATTCACAATTCTTATATTGCTAGTTTGATGCCATTCTCCCTTATCATATATTACCTATCATATATTGCTAGTTTTCTCCCCCTTTTGTCATCAATCAAAAAGGATACGAAGATTGAAGTAAACAAAAACAAATATATATATATATATATATATATATATATATATATATATATATATATATATATATATATATATATCATAAAGGAAAGGATACAAACTAAGACAATTTAAGATTTCCTACACAACCAAACATAAAAATGACAAACAAGCTAAAAACAATCAAATTTAGGCTACACTCTAGCCTATCTCCTAGCTAGACATCCTATCACGAAGCCTAGCTACTTCAGCCTCAAGGCTGTCCATCCGAGATTCCATGAAGTCTTTGAGGTTTTCCAACCTCTCATCCATGGAAGTCTGCAGCTGCTCAAAACGTGGTGCCAAGAGGTCAACCACCTGTTGCGCTAAGGATGGTGTGGAAGCTGAGGACTGTCCAATGTCCTGCTCGACTGCTGGAGGTGCTTCCTCAACCTGAGCCCTCTTTTTCTGCTGGACTCCCTGGAGGCCTGCTTTAAAATCCTCCATGTCATTATCTTCCCAGATAATTTCTCCAGCAGTGTCAGTGAAACAGTAGAAGATATCGTTCTGAAAAACGATTCTGACAGCCGCTCCCATCTTGATGAACGACTCGACATCTAGCCTATCTCGAGGATGTGCAGGAATGATGTTGAAGTGATGGTCATCCAGCTTCAAATAATTGAGCTTCACTGCAATATGGGTGACATATGCCCCAATCAAGATATCTCCTGTGGGCTTGGTGGCAATGGAGAGAAGATGGTTAGCAAACCATCTGGAAAGTGCCACTGTGACTCCCCTATGAGCCATCTCAAATAGGAAGAGTTCTGACTTCCTAATAGTTCAATTACTTTCTCCCCTAGCAAAAATGCTATAAGTTAGGAACCTATGCAAATACCTGTGTACTGGGGTCCTGAGATGTGTGCTCTTAGTTTTCTTGACATCCCAGCTGCAACCGGTGCCAAAATGTGTCCAGGCTGGAGGAGCAAAGAATTTTACCTCAGTCTCATTTAGAATGCCATCAGATGGTAGGTTGAACAATTCTCCAAATGCGATGGCACTGAGGGTGTTAGGATTATTGCAGAGTTGGAATTTCACCACTCCAGTAGGTGAAACCTGAAAGGTGCTGAGAAATTCCAGTGTTGGCTCCCTCAGAGTCGGCTGATGAATTTCAACAAACTCTTTGAGATGACAGACTTGTAGTTGTTATGTCATAGCCATCTCAAGCCTGAGACTACGGACTATCTGCCAATCGAAGGACCTTGATGATAAAAGAGGTCTCTTCTTCAAAGTTGCATACCGAGGATGGCAATTCTCCAGAATACGGTTCATGAGGTAATCTGAATACCTCTTAGGTTCATGGGACTTATTTCTCTTTCCCTTAGATGAAGCAGACTCCATATTTGAAGAAATTTGTTGTTGATGGAGTTGAAAATAATTTTGACAGAAAATTTGAGGTAAAACCCTAGAAATGTATGATTTCTGTTGAAGATTCGAACTTTTGGTGGTATTTATAGTGAAATTTCAAGTCTTTGGGGTCAGAATCTTCAATGTCTTAATGAATCAGAGTAAATGAGAGCGGTTTTGGGAGATGAGGAGTTGAAATGAAGGTTGTAACCGACTGTTCTCTTATATATTCGATACATTCACAGGCGTGAATTATGGTTTCACGGGCGTGAATGGTCGTGTTCACGGTTTGCTGAAGGAGTATCCCACCCGTGAATGAAGGCATGAATACCTTCACGGGTGTGATGTTTGAACATCACGGGCGTGAATGATCATATGTCACGGGGGTGAATAAATAGTCACGGGCGTGAACTGTTGAATTTCACTACTTATGCCCGTGAAACAAGTCGTGACACAATGCGTGAAAGCTTCTGTGAGTTTTGGGGTGTAATTGTTCACAGGAGTGAAAATTCGTCATGGGCGTGAAAGTCCATTTTCACGGGCGTGACTCAAGTCATGAAAATAAGTTTCACCACTTGAAGCCGTGAAGCATGTCGTGAACCAAAGTCGTGAACGACACTGTCTCTTTGGGCCACTTAAGTCACGGGCATGAATGTATGTCACAGGCGTGACTCCCCTAAAGTTTTCATCAAATTAAGTTCTACAACAAGACTAAATCATTTCAACAAAGATTCTACTTCTTAAAACATGAATTCTCATCAAAATTTCTATCTTATAACTTGTGATATGATTTAAGATCAACAATTAAAATTTCATATTCTTGCAATCACAAGGTTAATCCATCAATCATACCAAGTTCTCTTTTTATGAAATTAAATCTTTCCTCATTTAGAGACTTAGTGAAAATATCTGCTAATTGATTTTCTGTGCTTATAAATTCTAATGCAACATCTCCATATTGGACATGATCTCTAATAAAGTGGTGTCTAATGTTAATATGTTTGCTTCTAGAGTGTTGAATAGGATTCTTCGAAATTATAGCACTAGTGTTGTCACATTTTATAGGTATATGGTTCATCTCATGTATATGGTTCATCTCATGTCCATAGTCCTTAAGTTGTTGTTTCATCCAAAGAATTTGTGTACAACAACATCCAACTGCTACATATTCAGCTTCAGCAGTTGAGAGAGCAACTGAAACTTGTTTCTTGCTAAACCAAGAAACCAAACATTCTCCAATGAAGTGACAAGTACCTGAAGTATTTTTCCTATCCAAAAGACTACTAGCATAGTCTGCATCTGAATATCCTATAATATAAAAAGATGAATTCCTAGGATACCATAAACCTAGATGCAATGATCCATGTAAATATCTTAAAATCCTTTTTACAGCATTTAAATGAGATTCTTTAGGACTTGATTGAAATCATGCACATAAGCAAACACTATACATAATATCGGGTCTGGAAGCAGTGAGATATAAAAGTAATCCGATCATACCTCTATAAAGCTTTTTATTAATGCTCTTACCCTTTTCATCTTTATCTAATTTTGTTGATGTGCTAATAGGAGTCTTGGCTTTTTTGCATCCTTCCATACCAAATTTTTTTATTAAGTCTTTGGCATATTTGGATGGTTGATGAATATGCCCTCATTGCTTTGCTTTACTTGTAGACCAAGGAAATACTTAAGTTCTCCCATCATGCTCATTTCAAATTTCCTAGTCATGCACTTAGCAAATTCTTGACAAAGCAGCTCATTAGTAGAACCAAATATTATATCAACATAAATTTGAACAATTAGTATATCATGCTTATGCTTTTTGATGAATAGTATAGTGTCAACATTTCCCTTTGTAAAGGTATTTTTTAATAAAAAAGAACTTAGTCTTTCATACCAACCTCTTGGAGCCTGTTTTAAACCATACAAAGCTTTTGAAAGTTTAAAAACATGATTTGGCAAATCATAACTTTCAAAACCTGGTGGTTGTTCTACATACACTTCTTCATCTATAAAACCATTTAGAAATGTACTTTTCACATCCATTTGAAAAAGTTTGAAGTTCATGTGACATGTGTATGCTAAGAATATTCTTATAGCTTATAATCTAGCTACAGGTGCATACGTTTCATCATAATCTATACCTTCTTCCTGATTATATCCTTTTGCGACTAGTCTTGCCTTATTCCTGGTTATTAACCCTTGTTCATCTAATTTGTTTCTAAATACCCATTTGCTACCTATGATTTGATGATTCTTGGGTCTAGGAACTAGGTTCCATATCTTATTTCTCTCAAATTGGTTGAGTTCCTCTTGCATGACAATTACCCAACTTTCATCATTAAGAGCCTCATCAATGTTTTTAGGCTCAATTTGTGAAATAAAAGCAATGTCAGTGACTAAATGCTTGAAGTGAGATCTAGTACTTACTTTCCTTGATAGATCACCAATTATTTGCTCTTTTGGATGATCTTTCGTCATTCTCTATTCTTTTGGAAGTTCTTGCTCCATTTGTTCTTGATTTTGAGGTAGTAAATTTTCTTGATCGTTTTCTTCTTTTCCATTTTCAATGACAAGTTTTTCCATATTACCTACAATATCATCAAGAGCATTACCTTTCACAAGATCAAGTCTACTAGATTCATTAAAGACAACATGCATGGATTCTTCAACCGCTAATGATCTTTTATTAAATACTCTGTATACTTTGCTGGTTGTAGAGTATCCTAAAAAGATACCTTCATTAGACTTTGAGGCAAATTTTCCAAGATTTTCCTTGGTGTTTAATATAAAACACTTGCATCCAAATACTCTAAAGTATGATATCAAGGGCTTTCTTCCATTCCATAGCTCAAATGAGGTTTTGTTTAAAAGAGGTCTTTTGAAAACTCGATTTGAAATATAACATGCAATGTTTGTGGCTTCTGCCTAAAAATAAGTTGGTAAATCATATTCATTAAGCATTGTTCTAGCCATTTCAATTAATGTTCGATTTTTCCTTTTAACTACCCCATTTTGTTGAGGTGTCCTAGGAGATGAGAAATTATGTGAAATGCCATGTACAAGACAAAAGTTTTCATTGTTTTCATTTTCAAATTCTTTCCCATGATCACTCCTTATTTTTGAAATGCAGTAACCTTTTTCATTTTGAATTCTTTTAGCAAAGTTTTTGAAGTTTTCAAAAGCATCACTCTTTTAAGCTAAGAAAATTACCCAAGTAAATCTAGAGTAATCATCTACGATGACAAATGCATAATATTTTCCTCCTAAGCTAGCAATTCTAGTAGGTCCAAACAAGTCTAAATGCAGGAGTTGAAGAGGTTTTGAAGTACTTACTATGTTTTTGGCTTTGAAAGATGACTTGTGTTGCTTTCCTCTCTGACAAGGATCACATGTCCTGCCTTTTTCATATTTGACTCTTGGTAATCCTTTTACTAGCTCTCCTGTGCTGAGACTTTGTATTAAGTCCATGTTAGCATGACCAAGTCTTCTATGCCACAACCAAGATTCATCACTAGTAGTCACAAGACACTTAGAGGAATGGTTAGATAGTTCATGTAAGTTTATTATGTACGTATTGATATCTCTATTTCCTTTAAATATTTCTTGACCATCGATAGAGATTACAAGACATTCATTTGAAGTGAATATTACTTTGTTTCCTTTATCACATAATTGACTTATGCTTAGCAAGTTATGTTTCAAGCCATCAACAAGTAAGACATCCTTAATAAAAGTAGTACCATTAATACCAATATAACCAATGCCAATTACCTTATCCTTTGCATTGTTTCTAAAGGTAACTTTACCTCCATCAATACTTTTGATTTCATTGAAGAGTTCTTTGTCTCATGTCATATTCTTTAAGCATCCACTGCCTACTAGCCACGCATTTTTGTTTATTGTGGACTTGAGGCATACCTATAGAATCACAAATCAAGTATGATTTTTAGGTACCCAAATGAGTTTGGGTCCTTGGGGGTTAACACATGAAGGTTCCCAATGAGCCTTCCTTATCCAGCAATGTTTATTTATGTGATCCATTTTCATACAATAATTACATTGTTTAGGTCTAAACTTGTTTTTTGGTCTCATAATGTATTTGAATGTCGTAATTCGATTAGACTGATTTTGAGAACAATGGCATGCACAATCATGATTAATTTGCATTTTTCTAGATATATTTTTCCTATATATAAAGGCATGATTATTCTTTTTCTGTATAGAAGGTTTAACATTCTTATTTCTTGGTGCAGTTCTAACAGGTGTGGAGAGGTTATGTTCTTTAGACTTAACAAATACTGTTTTGTTAGAAGATGATGATGTGTCCTTAAAACCTAGACCATGTCTAATTAAGGGTGATCTTTGAGATACAATGAGAGTATCTAAACTCTCTTTACCTTTGTGAAATTTAGAAATGGAATTTCTAAGTTCCTCAACTTCATTTTTCAAAGTATTATTTTCTTTTAACAATGAAGCTATTAAGGGTCTTGATGAGTATTCATCTAATGACTTTTGAAGAGATTCATTAGATGATTTAAGCTTTATGTTTCATTTTCTAGAACATCTATCTTATTTTTTAAATTAGAGATATTGTTTCTATAAGTACTAAATTTATTTCTATATTTCTCTAATTCTATATTTAATTCTTCTATAAGGCTTTGCTCATCATCATCATCACCACTATTACTATCATTATCACTACTATCATTATTGAAGGAATATGAGTGTAGTGATCTTACCTTATCTGAGACGTGATCCTCAATAGCCATGAAGCATAGGTTGACCTCTTCACTTTCATTATCATCTTTTTCACTTGAAGAGCTTTCGTCATCCCATGTGGCTTTATGACCTTTCTCCCCATTGTCTCTTTGGTATTTGCTTTTATGCTTTTTGAGCCTTGGACATTCTGGTTTGATATGTCCTTTCTTTCCATATTCATAGAATTTTACTTCATCCTTACTTCTATGTGTGTCATTAGAAGTTTGTTTGAGGTTTCTTTACCTGAATTTTCTGGAATTGCTCATTTTGTTCTCAATGATTCTTTTTAATCTCCTTGAAAGCATAGCGATGTCCTTATTTTCATCATCACTCATTTCTTCATCATCTTCACTTTCTTCTTGAGATTTTGAAGTAGAGGCTTTGAGTGCTAAGGGTTTTCTTTTCTTTGGCTCTGCTTCAAGCTCTATATCTCTCTTTACTGTCATCTCATGTGTGAGAAGCTTGCCAATCAGCACATCAGTATTCATGATGCTCATATCTTCATTTGCTTCTTATATGCCAGCAACTCTTGAACCATAGTCTTTAAGAGGAAGACTTCTTAGGATTTTATTGTTTACATCTTCCAAACTCAGATGCTTCCCAAGTTTCCTCATTCCATTTATAATGGATATAAGACGGTTGGTCATGTCAGCGATTGACTCATTTGATTTCATCTTGAAGAGCTCATATTCTGAGGTTAGAAGTTGAATCTTCTTGGATTTGACTTGCTTAGTTCCCTCATGATAGTTCTCCAATGTCTTCCACATGTTATGTGCTGTTGAGCAGTGTTGTATTCTCCCACATTCTTCAATAGATAATGAGCTTGATAGGATGGTTATTGCTTCTTGTTTTTGAAATTTGCTCTTCTTTGAGGCTCTGTCCAATCATCTCTTAATAAGATTTCTTCTTCACCATCAACTCCTCTTCTGGTTGGTGGTGTCCATTCTTTTCGTACACTATCCCAGACTTCAATTCCTTCACTATCCAAGTATGTCTCCATCCTAAACTTCCAATGGGCATAATTAGCTCCATCAAAGTAAGGTTTGAGACTTTGGAATCCTTCACTGGCCATATCTTACTCTTTACTAGCGCTTTTTAAGCTTCGATGTTAGATGAGGCTCTGATACCAATTGTTGCCCAGATATTAAGCCAAGAAGGGGGGTTGAATTGGAGTTTTAAAAATTAAACTTTAAGGTGCGGAAATAAACAATTAATTTTAGGAGGGATAGAGAAAATTTGACACATAGAGTTATAAAGGTTCGGGTGTTAACAAACCCTACTCCTCTCCCCAATCGCAATTGGGAGTTTCACTAACACACTAAGTGTTACAATGGAGTTTTACAAGCTCACTCCCAACTTTGGTATTTCTTACAATGGCTCACACCTAACCTAGAAATCCCTTGTGTTTTTATGGCTCACACAATAACCAATTCCTTGTGTTTTACAGGCTCACACAAACAACCTACACTTTGTGTTTTACAGGCTCACACAAACAACCTTTTAATTTGTGTTTTGGAGGTTCACACAACTAACCCTTACAAGTGTTCTACTCTTAACCCAGAATTACCCAAAGCTCACTTGAGTAAAGATTACAGAGAGAACCACTTATAAATCTTTATTGCTCAAATATGAGGAGCAAAAAGATTTTTACAGAGAATAGATTTGTTCTCAAAGTATAAAAGTACAAGATAGCTTGTGATTTGAAGTATATGCTAATCTTTTGTTTTTCTTATCATTCTCTTGTTCGTAATGCATAACTGACTTCCATTTATACTCCCATGACTGAATATAGTCGTTGGGGTGCATTAAATAAGAAACTAGCCGTTGTACCAACCAATAAATCGCGCCTGACATTTTTCTCTTTCATTGTTCACGGGCGTGACTATGCTTGTCACGGGGGTGACATTTCTTCCCAAGCTGTGACTGAAGTGGTGACCTTGGTCGTGAAGCTCTCTGGAATGTTTTGACATATAGAGTCATGGGCGTGACATACTCATTCACAGGCGTGACAATCTTTCCAGCCGTGATCCAAGTAGTGACTCTGGTCGTGAAGCTCTCTGGATGAAATTGCATGAATCTTCACGGGGGTGACACCTTTATTCACGGGGTGACTGAAATGCTTACTTCACGGTTTGTTTTTCCTTCATGGCCATGAACTTCAAATGTTGGTTTTGGTAACGGTTAGCTTCCTTCATGGGAGTGACTCCTAGAGTCACGATAGTGAACATGCTACTACTTGAATTTTGTTTTTTAAGGATTATTCTTCCAATTCTTCATTCTTGCTATCTTAATTCATGTCCTGTATAATATACTTACAAAAACAAGTATGTTAAATACAATATTGCTATATTATTTGTTATCATCAAAATGACGAAAATACCCCTTAAGGTTTAACAGTTATCATATCCATTTGGTAAACCTCTAAATCGGAATGAGCTACCAATGCCATAATAATCCTAAATGAGTCCTTTTTCGAAATAGGAGAAAAAGTCCCTTTATAGTCAATGTCACTTTCTGAGTGAATCCTTTGGCAATAAGTCTAGCTTTGTATCGTTCAATATTGCATTAAAGTCGCGTTTGGTCTTAAAGACCCATTTACATCCAACTTTTTTCAACCTTCAAGCAATTCAATAAAATCCCAAACTTCATTGTAATCCATCAATTTCATCTCTTCTTTCATGACATCTAACTATTTCTCATGATCTTTATTATTTATGGAATATGAAAATGAGCCTAGATCATCATCAATTCCCAATTCAAATTATAACTCTTGTAGATAAACCACATAATCATCAAGTATAACACATCTCCTTTGCCTTTCAAATCTTCTTATTGTGGTTCATCTATCGTAGGTTCATTAATAACAACTTCATTATAGGGTGTTTCATCATTCATTTGTTGTTCTTGTATATTGTTTGACTGAACAACTATGGGAACAATTAACTTGAGAATAAGTTTGAGATAAATGAACCTCTACCCTAACTTCTTGAATTTCCATCTTACATAGTTCCACACTCCCACTGATTTCACTATTCTCAATGAACCTTGCATTTCTAATTTTAGCAATCCTCGAACTATGACTAAGGTAATAAAATATATACCTTTTGATATTTCTGGATAACTAATGAAGAAACCATTGGTTGGTCTTGAATCTAGTTTTTTTTCATATGGATTATAAATCCTTACTTCTGTTTGGGCAACCCCAAACATGTAGGTGCCTTAAACTAGTTTTCTTCTTGTCCATAGTTTAAAAGGAGTTTTTGGATTTGCCTTACTAGGAACCCTGTTCAACAAATACATGACAGTTTTCAAGGCATACATCCACAATGATAAGGGTAAAGAAGAATAATTTAACATGCTTTGAACCATGTCCATTAAAGTACGATTACACCTTTCTACAACACCATTTTGCTCTGGTGTACTTGAGATTATGTATTGAGCACAAATGCCATGCCTTTCAAGGAATTTAACAAATGGACCTAGGCATTGTCCAATTTCATCATACCTTCCATAATATTCATCGCCTCTATCATATTTTACAATTTTCTCTTTTCTATCTAATTGTCTTTCAACCTTAGTGATAAATAACTATAGGACATTTATCAATTGAGATTTCTCATGTAATAAATAGATGTATCCATAATATGAAAAATCATCAATGAATGTGAAGAAATACTTTTCTTCATTAAAGATGGAATATCAAAAAGGTATGCATATGTCGATATGTATGAGTTCAAAGAGTTGTGTGCTTCTTGTGGCTTTTATTTTGATTGTCTGTTTTGTGTGTTTTCCCTTAATATAATCCACATAAATTCCAAGATCAATAAAATCCAGATCAAGGATTTCATTACTTACCAATCTTTTTATCCTTCTTTTGGATATGTAACCCAAATGTTTATGCCACAAATAAGTTCAATTTCATCAACCAATCCATGTTCTGTACCAATATTATTATGTAAAGTCAAAAGAGTCTTAACAAACAGATTATCAAGCCTTAATTTTTATAAACCATCACAAAGAATGCCAGAACCAATAAAACAATTATGTTTAAAAAAATTGCAATATCTATTTCCAAACTTAAAAAGAGTATCCAATTGCATCAAATTTTGACGAAGAAACCAAAATATGAGAAACAGAAGGAACATAAAGAGTTTGAAAAAGATCTAAATAATGTCCAATGTCTAAAATTAAATGATAGGTTTCAATGGCTTCAACTGGAGCTTTGACTTGGTTTCCAATAAGCACAAATTTTTCATTTGCATTTATGTTTTGGTTCATAAGGAATCCATTCATCGTATTTGAAACATGAGTGGTACAACCAGAATCAATCCACAAGTATTATTAGGAACTTCTGCCAAATTTGATTCGAAACATAAGAAAACACTAGGTTTACCTCTACTTTCGAACCATGTCTTACGTTTCTGGTAGTATTTCTTATAGCGTCCAAACTTTCCACAAAAATGACACAACTTTCTTTGATTCCTTCTTGTAGATTTGGGAAGATGGCTCATTAACCTTCAATGTTCATTAATTTCCCTTTCCATTCTGATTTCCTGGTTTCAATCCACAAGTATTAGGATTTCCTTGTTTCTTTAGCCTTACTTTCTTTGAATTAGAAAATTTTGCAATTATGTCACATTCCATTTATCCTTAATTGGGTTATAATTGATTTGGAATAGACCACAGTGAGGAGGTAAATAGTTCATGATGAATGTCACAAGGAAACTTCTTCCACTTTCATTCTATGGATCCCAATCTTGATCCTATGTTTATCATCTCAGTAAGGTGCCTATGAATGGTATGAGAACCATCAAACTTCATGGTAGTTAACGTACCCATCAATGTTCCTGCATTTGACTTATTAACAGTGTCAAAGTGGGACATACCTTTAACAGATTCCATAAATTCCTTTGCACTATTAATTCTAGGAATCATCGACTTGATGTTCTCAACAATAGTCATTCGCATAAATATTAAGCTTAGTCTATTTAATCTTTCCCGAGCATTATAGAAAGATATATAGTCAGTAGTGCTATCATTAGTGAGATCGGTAGGCTTATCACTTAAGAGTGCTAAATCAAGGTTCAGAACACCTAAGTAAACTCAACTTGTTCAAACTATTCAGGAAAATTAAGCCTTATGAATTTCACAATAGACACAGCTTGTGAATGAAGAGAAACAAAAACAAATATTGCAAATAGATACAATGCTCATACATTAGTTTTTGAGCCATAAAATATAAATATATAATACAGATTCAAAAATCATTCACATAGGCATAAGTGTACATTGAAGTTCTCCTTTGGGGTGATCCAACTATGCATTCCAACAAATATAATTGGTGCTCAATTTTCGATTTCATATAATTGGTAATTACATACACTCTTATTTGACATGCTCGCTATATTTGGATATGCTGAAGTATCAAATAAAGTATACTAGTTAACCACATTCATGTTCTTGACTATAAAATAACTAATCAACCTTTGAGCAATCCTTAAACATTTTATAGCCAATGAACTTAAATATACTCATGAAAATGTCATCTCATTAATAGCATCACATAATCATGAGTAATTGAATTTTATTTTACTTAATATCTATGAAAATTTTATATTTATAATTGGTCACTTTGGTGAGTAACAAATTATTCATACCGTAGATATCAATTAAATAGCCGTAACAATTATTATGTATGAACTTAATAATCATTAAGTTTTATGCTTCAATAATATGAAGTAATCCATAAATTCCAATTCATTACCGTAAGAGTGATTTAAAAAAAAACAACCTATCCCAAAATGTATTTAGCAATGAAAAGAAAAAAAAAGACAGTGGAATACAATTCATTAAACATATAAATTCGCATTTGCCTTCATTCTTTTGAGGTAAGCCATATACAAAAGACAAAAGGACAAAAGAAAACACTCATTAACCCATTATTAATTCAATAACTATGAAACATATATACATATTTATGTATACTGTTAATATTTAACTTAACTATTATACACAAACTTCAATACCATGGATAATGATCATCAATATCAGAAACGATGTAAAAGCATGAAAACAATAATGATCAAATTTCAATCATACTATTGAAAACAATTTTTTCACATAAAATATCCGAAATGGAATTTTATAAACTGAACACACAATAGCCATTATACATATACATATACTTAATCCAGAAACGTGCGAAAAGAAAACGTAATAGCAGCAAAAATTAGATTAGCAAAGACAAATTCGTTCTTGTTTTCGTAAATCGATAATATTTAAATTCATATAATATTTTCACAATATCTAGCAAAATCACAAATTTCTGAAAATTAGGCTCTAATAGCACATGTAAAAAAAATTTCTTGATTTATGCAAAACAATTTTGCATATATTCCCAAAATCTTAGACTTTTGTGAATTTCACAAAACCCATAAATTAGGAGAAAAATACATACATTGATTCATGATGAAAACATGATGAAGAAAAAATCAACCACAAGAAATATTTGATGAAAATTGTGTTTCTCTCTCTTAACTCTCTAATTTTTTAATGGAGTACTTTTCTTGATAAGAGAAAAATATCACGTTCATTAGTTGGAGAGAGGACTTGTTTTATTTTTAACTCCTTATAACTGATATCCCATCAATATACAATTTAAAATATCTCCCTCTTGGTCAATAGGATTTTAGCACTTAATATTAATTAAACCTAATATATTTTTATATTAAATAAATATATAACTAATATAAAAAAAAAGTCTCTAAAATTTAATTATGTGTGTGTTTTACATTTCATTCTAGTCTATATATATACAATTTTTTATTACACTAATCAAGGAAAGTTTACTAATTCCTAACTTTAGGGACAAATTATATAGTTAATTCCCTTAATTTTAGGGATTAATTATTAATCCTGATTTCCTCCACTTTTTCAGAAATTTCTCTTAAGATTAATTATCCAAGATTTCTTATACTCTCCCTCAAGCTAGCAAAAATAGATATTTCATTCCTAGCATGCTAACATTCTCATGAAACATGTTGTTACATAGTCCTTTGTCATCACATTTGCAAGTCGAAGTTTTATCGAAACATAAGGAGTACAAATCAGTCCACTGCATAGTTTCTCTTTAATAAAGTGTTTATCTATCTCTATGTATTTTATCTAGTTATGTTGCACTGGGTTGTAGGCTATACTTATAACTGATTTGTTGTCACAGTATAGCTTCATCAGTTTTCTCTATTAAATCTTCAGTTCTTTTAGGATAATTTTGACCTATAATAATTTACATACTTTTGCTGCCATAGCTCTGAACTCTGCTTCAACGCTTAACCTTGCTATCACACATTGTTTCTTACTTCTCCAATATATCAAGTTTCTTCTAAGAGAGGTACAATAGCCAGAAGTTGATTACCTATCGACTGGAGACCCTGCAAAGTCTACATCTGTGTAAACTACCAAATCAATTGTAGATCCCTTTTCGAATAAATTTTTTTTCCTCGAATGTGCCTTTGAGTAATAAAACACTCGGTAGACTACTTGTAGATGAACTTCTCTAGGATCATGTATAAATTGACTAATAACATTAATGGAGTAAGTTATATCTGGTCTAGTATATGTGAGATAGATGAGTTTCTCAACAAGTCTTTGAAACATCTCTATGTCAACTACCCTCACTTAATATGTGATTCTATTCAATGGGAGTTCCAACCAGTTTGTTAGTTGTCATGCATGTTTCCTTCAGTAGGTATGTGATATACTTTTGTTGAGAAATAAAAATTTCCCACCTTTATCAACCCACCTCAATTCCAAGGAAATACTTCAATCTTTCTAAATCTTTTATTTCAAATTCCTTGGATAGACACCTTTTTAAAGCCTCATTCTCTACTTAATCATTTTTTTGTCATTATAATGTCATCCATGTACACAATCAAAACAATCACCTCCTTTGAGGCCCAATGTTTGATAAAAAGCGTGTGATCTCCTTAACTTTGCTTGTAGCCGCTAGCTATCATCACCTTATCAAACCGTCCAAACCAAACACATAAGGAATGCTCATATAAATGCATTTTTTTATTCGATAAATCTTATTCTTGTTAACCCCACTAAATCTCGGTGGAATGCTCATATAAATTTTCTTTTTTAATTATTTATGAAGAAATACATTTTTCACATCATACTATTGCAATTCCCAATCAAAATTAACAGTCAATGACAATAAAATCCTCACTGTATTAATCTTTTCTACTAGAGAAAATGCTTTTTGATAATTTATTTCATATATCAACGTGTATCCTTTTGAAACTATCTCATTGTAATGTTCTACAGACCCATCTACCTTAAATTTTATTGCATACATCCACTTTCAACCCATTGCCTTCGTACCCTTTGGTAAATCAATCAAATCCCAAGTCTCATTCCTCTAATGCATCCATTTTTATTTCTATAGCAAGTCTCCATTCTTTATTTGATAATGCTTTAGACAATGAGCTAGGAATGGAAACTGCGTTTAAGGTAGAAAGGAAACTTTGATAGCTTAGGAAAAATTTATCAAAACACACAAAATGAGATAATGGGTATATGGGTCTTTTGGTGCATTCTTTGGTCTTTTTTCTTACAACAATAGGTAAGTGTAGGTCCTAGTCAAGGTTAAGAGGCTTAGGACAAGGTGGTTCAGGGCTGGAAAAAGGATGTTATGTTGGTGGTGTAAAATCTAGATTTGATTAATTAATTGTTACCTCATTTTTGGAGCATGGTTTAGATGATTGTTTTTTCCTTATAGTCATAATGAGATCTTCTTTCCTTGCATACACTTGGTCAAACCAGAACAAGTAAAAAATTTTACCATCTCCTTCCATTTTTCTTTTCCACCCATCAAAATTTGGAATTAACTCTTTGGATTCAGATTTGGACGACTCTAGTGGTGAAAAGTTTGACTTCTTATCTTCAAGTATATGTAACTTGACCAAATCCCAAGTCTCATTCCTCTAATGCATCCATTTTTATTTCTATAGCAAGTCTTCATTCTTTATTTGATAATGCTTCAGACAATGAGGTAGGAATGGAAACAATATTTAAAGTGGAAAGGAAACTTTGATAGCTTAGGAAAAATTTATCAAAAGACACAAAGTGAGACAATGGGTATAGGGGTTTTTTGATGCATTCTTTGGTCTTTTTTCTTACAACAATAGGTAGGTGTAGGTCCTAGTCAAGGTTAAAAGGCTCAGGACAATGTGGTTCAAGGCTGGAAGAAGGATGTTATGTTGGTGGTGTAAAATATAGATTTGATTAATTAATTGTTTGTAACATCCTGAACTTTACTCCAAATGCATGCATAATATGCATTTTTGTTTGAATAAGTTCATGACATATACTGTAACACCACATCTTATACATTTGAGTTCAACCTATCCATGTATCAAATAATCACACACAGCATACTGGAAAGGAAAAATACCCTGTTAACAATGGTAGTAAATTTTTTTTTCATATCCTGTAATATCATTCAATGACTTTGCAAGTCAACTTTGAGGCTTTCACCTCAATATGATATATCACATATATTAAAATATAAACATTGCACATAAGTATTTACGAGTTGCTTTCATTTATGCATTTTTAAAACCCATTCCAAAATGACTATACATATTCAAACACGTAAATACAAAACACAGATGACATATTTTCATGCATGTGTGGAATGCAAGAAGAAAGAGTGATGAGGTTCGGCCAGTGACCTGTACTCCATGTCTTCTATACGCTACTTAAAATGAGTTATCACTTTTCTTTACCTGAAAAATGATGCAAATTGATGAGCTGTGACTCAGTGAGAATAATCATCGAATGAGCTCTAAATTACCAAACAATTCATAGTAATAAATCATAAATTTAATACATACCATGTATTCCATTCCATTCATCAGTATCATATAAGTATCAATAAAGTTGAAACATATAATCATTACTCTTTACATATGCAAATGCTCTACTTATTTCATTTTGTTGTGACCAAGTTAAACAAACATTGCCTCAGATTTCCATGTGAACATTTGTTATGTGAATATTTGCATTTGCTAGCTAGCTTGATCATTTATTTCATTTGTACATTTGTTGGGCCATAGGCCTCTTCTTTTGCTTTACAACATCGATTAACTAGTCACAATGCCTTTTAAGTCTATATGCATATGCACTTGTACTTAATCATTCATCAACCATTGCATCTTGTCACATATAACATACATATACCGCATATATGCCTCATATGCCACGCATATACTATATATATCATGTATATATATCACATATGTCAAACATATACCTCAAATATACCACAAGTATACCACTTATGTGTACCACAAATGTCACAAATTATCCATCATCATATTATGAGGGAAAAATCATGACAATTATAGGAATCTCATAGCAAGCAACCTTCATATGCACTAAAGAATTGAATTGATAATTAGACTCACTTTTCTCCTTTGATTCCGATCCCTAACTTATTGTTTATCCACTCCTTGTGGGTCTCCAATATGTTGTGAGCCTAATATGAAAATATAATCAATTAACTCATGATTAGGGATACTTAAAGTGGCTTAAACAAATTACTATGCATTGTTCATATCAATAGCTAAGACTTTTCCTATGAGGCAGTGTGACCTTATGAGACTGATTAGCCCATAACTTTTTATATAATTGACCAATAAATATGATTCTTATTCCTAAATAAAAATAACATATAATTATATAACATAATCAAATTTCAGAGAAATTTGAGCATTGTACAATTTTTGATGGAATTTCTAAGTGTATTCGATTTTCTACCCTTAGGCAATTTCAGGGTACCAATTTTGGTTCATCATAACTTATAATATATAAGTCATATTTCTGTAAAAATTTACAGACACTTATATGGGTTCACATGAAATTTTTTTTATGGTTAAAACTTTTATCAATTATATTTATAAGGTCTTCAAATTATAAGAAATATTTTACTGGTCTAAAGCAGAGTTGGCTTCGGGACCAGTATGACTTCCAAAGTCCATAACTTAGTCTATATATAACATATTAAGTTGAAATTAGTACCCAAATTTAGATAAGATATATACCTATAACTTTCATGTTTTGATAATTTATAGAATCAATCTAAGGAGCTCAAATTAGCCAAACAAGTTGATGTATCTGCCCAGGGCACTAAGCAGGCAGTTCAAACTATGGAACAATCATGGTTCTATTCACCATAACTCAAAATTTACAAGACATATGAACCTGAAATTTGGTATACAGATACATAACACATATATCTATAACTTTTATGTTTTGAGATACTTCAAATAATGCTTTATCATATTCAAAAATAACAAACACAGTGGATAACTCACTTAGTGTTCACATCCATACTAGTTTCAGTAGAGAGAAAATTTCTCTTCCTATACACCAAATCTTGAAAAAATGCTTATATATCCATAACTCAAAGACATAAAGGAATAAATTTTATTTTTAATCTTTTCCAAATCAATTTCTATTGATATCAAAATCAGGCTGCAAGTCAGTGCCTATTAATGAATCTTAGCAACTCAAATCAACCTTATAACAATAAGTATTGATTACTTATCAACAATGAACTTGCAAAGGATCAATTTTCTGCAAAAAATAAGTGAAACAAGGAAGAATGGATGGCTATAATGGAGGAAGATGAAGAAGAAAACGGGACTGAAGTGAGGAGGCAGAAATGGGAGGAAGAAGATAAAGCCAATTTTTCTTTTTGTCCTTTTCTTTTTTGTTTCTTTTTCTCTTCTTGTTTCTCTTCTCTTATCTTTTTTCTCTTCTCTTTTCTTTTATTTTTATTTTGTTTCATTTTCATTTTCATTTTATCTATATTATTATTATTATTATTATTATTTACACATATATATAATTCCACTAATCCACACGATAATACAACTTAATTATTTGGTCCAATTTAACTAAATTAATAATGTAAAATGTTTATTAATCTTAATCTAGTCATTTTTCTTACTTTAATTTAGTCATCTTATTTAATTTATTTCTAATATTTTGTTATCCTCATTTAGGTTATAAGTACACACGTGCGACTCGATACAATTGTCAAATACTATGACACGTAGCTAGTGCGTGTCATGAACTTGTTTCTAAGAAAATATTTATGAAATGCACATGTTCAATTGAATTATATGGAAGATGCATATGTTCAAATGCAATGCTTGTAGAGAAGGTCGATGATGTTACATATACTTAGCATATATTCAAATATTTTACAACTATACAAAGTTGCATGTATTTATTTAAATTATCTAGATGTGGATGATAAAAATTTAAGAATAAAGTGAAAAAATAAAGTAGATTGAATTAATAAAATTTTGATATAGTTAATTAATTAAATTGAAGTAGAAGATTAAGTTGTATTTTTAGTATTGACTAGATAATAATAATAATAATAATAATAATAATAATAATAATAATAATAATAATAATAATAATAAGAACAATAACAGTAATAATAATAATAATAAAAGAAAAGAAAAAGAAAATAAAAGAAAAACAAAACAAATAGAAAAAAGGGTAAATGACAAAAATGAGGAGGTGTGAGGTGAACTTTATCTTCCTCCTCACTATTCTATCCCCTCACTTCATATTTGTTCTTTCTTCTTTTTTTCTCATTTCAGCCTTCATTTCTTCCTTATTTCATTTAAGTTTTACAGCAAATTCATCCATTTCAAGTTCATTCTTGGTGAGTAACTTTCTCTCCATTGTTCTAGTGTTGGTTTGAACTATTAGAGTTGTGTTGCAATAGTGTTTTGCACTTCGATTTCAATGATATTAAAGACCAAATTTTAAAAAGTTCAAAATATAAAATTTATAGATCTATATCTAATATATATATGTCTAAAAAAATTTTATAATATTTTATGTATTTTAAGAGAAATCGTTCTTTGAGTAAAACTGATTTGGCTTCAATTTTTAGCAAACTACCTTTCTATTTTTGTCTATTTTGACTATTTTAGAAATATAATTTGATGAAATGTAAAACATGAAATTTATATATACATGTGTTATATATCTTTATACCAAATTTCAGGTTCATATATCATGTGAATTTTGAGTTATAATGAAAAGAACCATAACTGTTCCATAGTTGCTTAATGCCCTACACAGTTCTAGGAACTTATTTAATTATTTTGAGCTCTTTATAGATAGAATTTGTAATTTGTCAAAACATAAAATTTATATAATTATATCTTAGATAAATATTGGTAAAAATTTCACCTTAATATGTTATGTATAGAGTGATAGCTTTCACAAGTCATACTGGTCCGAAAGCCAACTCTGTTCTGAATCAATAAAATATTTCTTATAATTTGAGGACCTTAGAAATAGAATTGACAAAAATTAAAAACAAGGAAAATGTTCCATATTTACCTATCTAAGTTTTTATAAATTTTACTATAATATAACTTACGTATTGTAAGATATGAATTATCAAAGTTGGTACCCTAAAATTGACTAAGGGAAAAACATGCCAGAAAATAGAATACAATTATAAATTTCACCATAAATTGGACAATGCTCCAGTTGCTCTGAAATTTTAATATGTTATTTAATTATATGTTAAATTTAATTAGAAGTAAGTATTAGATTAATTGGTCAAGTATAGAAAAAGTTATATGCTAATTGTTCTCATAAGGTCACATTGTCTCATAAGAAAAATAATAACTAATGATATAAACTAGACATATTAATTTATTTAAGGCACATTAAGTTTCTCTAGTCATGAATTAATCAATTATATTTTCATGTTAGGCTCACAACGAATTGAAGACCCACAAGGAGGGGTTAGACAATAAGTTAAGGGTCGGAATCAAAAGAAAAATATGAGTTTAATTATCAAATGAATTCTTTAGTGCACATTGACATTGCGTGTTATGTGAAATGACTTATGGCTATGATTCATATGATTATCATGATTTGATTTTGATGATGATATGATGGATAACTTGTGGCTTATGTGATATATATATGGTTTATGTGTGGTATAAATATGGTTTATGTAAGATATATATGTGGTATATAATGATTGATGAATGTTTAGTTACAAATGCATATGCATAATGACTTAAAATGCATTGTGACTAGTTAATCGACATTGCAATGCAAAAGAATAGGCTTATGGCTCAACAAATGAGCAAATGAAACAAATGATCAAACTAGTTAGCAAATGCAAATATTCACATGACAAATGTTCACATGAAACTCGAGGCAATGTTTGTTTAATCTGGTACAAACAAAATAAAATAAATAAACATAAACATAACTAAAGAGCAATTATTGAATACTCGATTTTATTTACATTTATATGTTATTGACGGATGAAATGAAATATAAAATGTGTACTAAGTATACTTGTTATTTGCTATTATGGAATGCTTGGTACTTTAGAGCTCATTCGATGGTTATTCTCACTGAGTCGCAACTCACCAAATTGTATCATTTTTCAGATAGAAAAGAGTAGTAGTTCATATTGAAGTGCATATAAAAGTCATGGATTAAAGGTCACCAACCGAGCCTCCTCACTCTCTCTTCTTGCATTCCACACAAACACAAAAACATATAATTTATATTTGGGAGTTGAATACTAGCATATGTATAATTACAATGAATATGTACTAGGATATATAAACGGATTCAACTTGTAAATTTACTAACTTTTAAACGTAATGTTTAAGTTATTAATATATGTGATGTTATAGGCTATGATTAAAGCATATGCATTGATTGCGGAATTATTGATGATAATATGAGATGAGTTAAAAAAAAGTTATTCTCGCTATAAACATAAATTTTATTTTATTCTTGTTCCATATGTGATAACTTAATATATAAATATAAATGTGGTATATAGAAGTATAAGGTGTTAGATGTTACATTGTTACCTCATTTTCAGAGCATGGTTCAGAGGATTGTTCTTATCTTGTAGTCATAATGGGATTTTCTTTCCTTGCATACACTTGGTCAAACCAGAACTAGTAAAAAATTTTACCATTTCCTTCCCTTTTTCTTTTCCACCCATCAAATTTTGGAATTGACTCTTGAAATTCAGATTTGGATGACTCTGGTGGTGAAGAGTTGGACTCCTTATCTTCAAGTACATGTTACTCCCCCCTGAAGATAAGGAGTGGTAAAATATGGTTTATTTTTAACAAATGTAATATCGACTAAGACATAGAGTTTCTAGTAGGTGGATGATAACATTTATAACCCTTTTAAGTATATGGATATCCTACAAAGACACTTAAGAGCACAAAGATCAAACTTTCCATAGTTATAACTATGAACATGGATAAATGAAGTACACCTAAAAACTCAAGGAGTGAGATTAAAGGAAGATCGAATATCGGGGTAGAATTTGGACAATTTTTCTAATGGATTTTGAAACCCTAAGACCCAGGAAGGAATTCTGTTTATGACATAAGTTGATGTGAGTATAGTTTTTCTCCAATATATTTTTTGCACATTTTTTTGAAACAATAAAGCTTTAGTGCAATCAAGAAGATGTGTGCTTTTTCTTTCTGCCACTTCATTTTGTTGTGGAGTGATGATACAAGATGATTCATATATAATTCCTTCTTTTTGGAAATATGGACGTAAAATTTAATTGAAATAATCATGAGCATTGTCATAATGAAATTATTTATATTGGTGCCAATTTGATTTCAAATCATTGTATGAAAGATAGATAAAATATGACTCATATCGGAATTATTTTTAAGTAAATATATCTAAGAAACTTTTGTACAATCATCAATAAAGGTGACAAATCACTTAGATCCTGAGATGTTTGGAATTGTTGATGGCCCCCAAATATCACTATGGATTAAAAAGAAAGGAAAAAAAGATCTTTTATTATTGATGAGAAATGGTGCACAAGTGTGTTTCAAATGCTCACAACATCACAATGAAAAGATTGAACATCGAACCCTTGAACAAATAGGGAAAAATTATTTTCAACATAAGAAAAGACACATAACTTGGATGCTTATGATGTTACCAGATGACATCCTTATTGGAAGAAGAAAACAATATAGACAAGGAAGATTTACAAAATTTCAATTGACTTGATGTATCCAAATAATTGAGTCCACTATGCTCGTTAGCAAATCCAATCCTCTTCCTATAACCCTGATTCTGAAATTCATAATAGGAATCATGGAATATAATAAAGCCAATTAGATCTTTAGTAAGCTTTTGTATGGAAATCAAATTTGTGGATAACTGAAGAACATTTTTAACAAAACCCTTTTTGGGGTAACCTGGACATCTCCTATTCTTGCTACTGTTGTTGTAGAACCATTAGCAACAACAATCTTCCTATTGCTATGACAAGGATTATAGGTTTTGAATTAGTTTGAAATATAGGTCATATGATCCGTAGTACCAGAGTCAATAACCTAAATATTCCTAAGCTCACTACATAAAGCATTTAACCTAAGAGAGATTAAAGTCTTACCTAAAAGTGTTAATGAACACATACCCTGATTTGTTGGTTGAGAATTGTTAGTTGCTGGTTTTTCAATAGTTCCAGCATACTTCGAAGCTTCTCAATTTCCTCCACATTAAATTCTTCAAACACATGAGTTAGGTCTTGAATCGACAAATGAGCTTGCCTTTGTTGGCCACCTTTCTTTCCCCATTCACGATTGTTTGTGGATGGTTTTCCATGTAGTTTCTAGCATCATTCTTTGGTGTATTATGGTTTCTTGAAAAATATGCATCACAACTCTTCACGATCCTTTTGCACACTTGACTGATTGGTCTTGTCCTAACATCTTTATCCAGTACTAACCCTTTAGGTTTAGAGCTTAGAAGAGCAAAATTTTTGGTTGAAAGTGATTCTAACATAATGCCCCTACGACTCTCTTTTGCACAAACCAGAGATATTGCTTTAGTTAGAGAAACAAATTTAGGTATGCCTAGAATTTGAATTCATACAAGATCAAAATTTGAATTTAGGCTAATCAAAAATTCATAAACTTGATTCCTTTCTATATACTTTTTTATGGCCACTGGACATTTACTACAGTTTAAATCAAGTGTCTTGTAATAATCTAGTTTCTACCATTGATTTTGTAGAAAATTGGCATATTCCATCACCATTTTCGGCTCCTGTTTCGTTTTGATATCATATATAAGAGCTGCATCATTGACCTTGGAATACTCTGATAAAGGGCATCACAAAATCGTCTTTGTTGTAGGAAGAAACATTCACATATCACTGATTTAGGGGTCATGGAATTTCATAACCACGACATGATCATTGAATCCACTTCTTCTCATGCTTCAAATCTTGATGTTATGCTCTCCAGTGCTATGTCCAATAGATGATCCAACTTCATTTTTCCTTTCAAGAACTTTTGAACTAGTTGAGACCACTTCAAATAATTTTTTCCATTTAGTCCATATGTTGTCTGGATGTTTTAAAGCTTTGTTTTGCTTTGTGTAATATGTTATTCCTCCATAGTTGAAAACAATTGCAGCAATGGTGTTGAAGATGTAATGTCCAACATGATTGAAGATGGTCAAATTATAGGTAGGAATAAAAATGAATAGGAAAAAGAAACAACAATGAAGATTGACAATAATAAAAAAGAAATCAGCAATTAAGGCTAGGATTAACAAGAAGTAGAGGTGATATAAGTTTTTCGGAAACTCTAGATGGGCTCTGATACTATGAAAAAAAAATTTCTAAAATTTTATTAATTATGTGTGTTGTTTACATTTCATCATAGTCTATATATGCATAATTTTCTGTTACACTAATCAAGAAAAGTCTACAACTCCCTTAACTTTAGGGACAAATTATACAGCTAATTTTCTTAACTTTATGGACAGATTATTAACTCTGATTTTCTCTACTTTTTTTTGAAATTTCTTCTAAAATTACCCATCCAAGAAACATATATATATGGCCACATTAATTAAAGTAGAGAAACATATATATGGCCACATTAATAAAAGAAACACATTAACTCTGATATATTGTTATAAAGTTATATATGGCCACATTAATAAAAGAACATGAGTGTATACTATTGTTATAAATATTAATAATATAAATATTAATATATGAGTGTATACTATTGTTATAAATATTAATGATAAAGATAAAGTGCTCTACTATTGACTTGTTTTTTCCTTATTGGTGTTGTAGACGATGATGCTAACATGATTTTGGAGGCACTGGTTAAAGTCATTATAGCCACAAAAATAAAGGTAAGTATTGCTTATATGAGTTGTAGTAATTTTCAATGTTAGTACTGCTTATCTATTATTTAACACGGCCACCTGGTAATTGCAGTCAGTTTGTTATTTAGATGTGTGGTGCCGCGTATCTGTGCAACAACTGAGTGTATCATTTATAGCTTATCATTTCCATTATGTGCTGCGGGCAGTTATTCAGGCCCTTGACAATTCTTTTGGTTCCTTGTCTACAACATTTGAGGCTATACAGGTATAATAAATTTCTAATTCACTAACTTCTATTGAACAAGGGATTCATTGTGGTGGTTCTTGGGCTATATGCCAATATCAATAGCAAGTTATGATACTCTTTTTCCCCAATAGCATCCTTAGATATCTTGATATATTAATTATTTATACTGAGACTTTTAATATGTGTAAATAACTTATATTGATTGGAAATTCTTGGAACCCATGTTTGTTTCTCAACCATGCCTGCAAGACTTATCAAGGGAAAAAAAATGAATAGCGTTGCCCACGATTTTTTCCTACTAAGTTATTTACTATCTTTTGTAATGATGCAAGAAATTTTAAATTTGCTTGATTGTCAATTGTTGAACCTGACCAAAGAGCTTTATGCTATGTAAGAGATTGATGTTTCAATCTATTATACTGTGAATTCTTATGTTAAAAGTAGCATCATTTAGTGTAATCAAATACATGGCTTCCTTTTTTGTTGATGAATTTAACATAAGTATGAACTAGCACTGGTGTTTTTTTTTCTTACGAAAAAATGTAAAGGCAGTTCTAACTCAGAATCGGTTATTACAGTTATATACCCAATTTTTCATTGATCACCAAACTTTATGCCTCTGCTGTGCCTGTGATGAACCCTAGATTTATATATATATTTGGTTTTTTCACTTTTCACCTTATAAAACTCTTTTCTTAATGATGACATCATATCTCATCTATTTGTTCGTTATTTGAGAACTCATAAAAATTCTAGTTCCTTTTTTTATTTATTGCAATTACAGATAGCAACCAATTTATATTGAATTAACTCTGTTGATATTTCTATGAAAGGTTGTCATAAATTAGCTGTGCAAGTGAGTGAAAAGATGAGAGAAACTTCACTCATATGGACTCCTCCAATATATAGAAGACTCGTTAGCATTGATAAGAAAGAGAAGGATATGTCAGAAAGGTGTCTGTTGAAGATTAGATCTGTGATGATTCCTCCTTCTGCAGCTCTTTCTAAGGTGTGAAAATCTAATGTATTTGCTCCTTATTTCTGTTGTGATTAGAGTAAAAAACACTATTGATCAATGCTTGAATTTATTTATTTGTTTATGTATGCTGATATTGCATGAAGACTGTAGCTTTCTTCCCTTGTGTGTCTAAGAGTTCGAGATAGGCTTTAGGTGATTAGACTCTGGTGCAAAATTTTGGCAATAATGTATAGACTGCTGTAGTCTAAGATTGTCAATTACGTCTTTGTCTTTCATTGACAGGGACTTGGCAAAGACATGAAATGGAAATTGCTCACTGCAATGAAGAATATTCTGAAGCAGGGTTCGTAAGTTCAAGCACTGCAAGTGTGGGGATGATTTATACGGTTGCTGGGATCTCATGCTCTGAAGAATAGGTATTTGATCAATGATATGCTCAAAATTCCAGAAAAGACATTTTCTGATTACAGCCCGCAAGTGCAGATTACTTCACTGGTATGACCTGCAGGATTTGTTCAATTACAACATCATCTTAATCTCTGTTAGAGATCCCACAAATCCCACGTCGGGAGTTTAACAAAAATATGGGCGATTTATAAGATTCAAGTGGATCAAACCAAAATACTTTCAACATTTTGGTGAAAATACTTCCACAACAATTTTCAAGTCCGAAAAATCAGTACTCTCCCTATTTGCAATGGACCGGACCCATAAATTTTAACATGATATTAAAGTCAATTGTTAAACGGCCCATGGAGATTCATCAAATTAATTCAAGAGTACAAGTCCAGGCAAAGAAAAAATGGAGATTTGAGACCTCTGAGACTCTAATTAAATCTGCAGCCTCTGAAATTCAAAGAGTACAAGCTTAAACAAAGCAAAAATGATGGCAAGTCACAACTGAACTGGACTTGAGATAGAGTGTTAGAGATCCCACAAATCCCACATCGGGAATTCAACAAAAATATGGTCGATTTATAAGATTCAAGTGGGTCAAACCAAAATGTCTTCGGTCATTTTGGTGAAAAAGTTTCCACAACAATTTTCAAACTTGAAAAATCAACACTCTACCTATTTGCAATGGTCAATTTCAACAATCTCAATAATTCTTTTTATACGATATCTATTGCATTTTAGAATTCTCAGTCACTGATGAACCAGAAGAGACATTTTCTGGTTACAGCCCACAAGTTTAGATTTGCTTCACTGGTATGACCTGCCGAATTCGTTCAGTTATGACATTATTCATATCAATCTCAACATATAATAGCTATTGCATTTTAGAATCCTTACTCACTGATGAATGATTATTCTGAGATAGAAAATGTCGAAATATTCTTCAATAATTAGTCCAATCCATTAATGTGCTGCTTTTTAAAAAAAAATAATGAATATGTCATGAGTACTAATTAAAGTTTTAATGGTGAAGAAAGAATACTAAATATTGGGTTGTTTGATTCTAAAATGTGAAATCATGACGCCTCGGCCTTGACTTCAATTTGGAGTTCTCCATCAGCCAGGATATTAGAATTTGCATGTGGTAAAATGAGCCATATTAGCATTGTGTTTATACTAAGAAACACACTTTAATTACTTGTTTGTATTCATGGTACTCCATTTATTTTTCCTTTTATCCGCTTTTCTCCATTTAGGTGCAGTATGCCATTAGTTTAAAGGAACATATCTATGTGCCTTGATTTGGCAGGTTGCTTGTGAAGGACTCGTTGATAACTTGTGACACTAATGAAGGAATTGATAACGGTACTGAAAAATTGCGAACATCTAGTGAGAATGGTTGTCAAGTCCAAGCAAATGCATTTTCAAAAAGCATAAAACTCTTAATGACACCTCTAATAGGCATCATCTCAAGCAAATGTGATGTATCTGTCCACTTATCCTGCTTGAACACATGGTATTATCTGCTATATAAACTTGCTATCAATCACCCACTGGTGATTTAAATGGTTTTGGATCCTATATTTGAAGCTGTAGATGGGGCCTGATACCAAGACTATCTTGTTATGGAGTCCGTGTCTAGATCTGCTTGATAATTTTGCGATAACCAAAATGTGGAATAACAGACTACAAATTTATTAGTCAGGTAAGCCATAATTCAATGTGTGGAAAATGCTTAGTGAATCAACATTCTATTAAATGGCGTTCATGGGGTATTAGCCAGCTGGACTTCTTTTTAAAGATGATTAATATTATCCTTAGCCATGCAACAGTTGCAACAATCACCCCTCAAAATAGAAGTTCAGCTTGTGATGCTGCCATAAGGATGCTTAGATCTCTTTAAAAGGGTACAGATGGAGTAGAAGAGTTCATCCATCAATTGTGCTAATATTATGTCATGCTTGAACACAATTCTGAGGTTTTAAAGGGAGATATTTGAAAACAAAATTATAGGTGGCAGTGGCGATAACAATTTGCAGCATGCTTCCTTCCAGTTTCTACTGGCTGTCATTGATGAGTTAGAACCTTCTATATTGGGATCCCTCTTTACAAGGTCGCTCTAGATCCTAGATGTATTGAGAACCTGCAATCACTAAATGAGTTTAGGTATGAAAATTTTCTGGGTATCAACTTTATTTGCCATATGAATATGATTTCACCAATGGATTATCTTATTATATTTGGCATCTGTATGGTGATCCAGTCAACTCCCAGTGCACTCACAACAGAGTTAATTCCACAAGGTGGCCTACACAAATTTTTTAAACTGATCCTCTTGTCATATGATCCATGAAAATCTCGGAGTTGCAATTAGTTTGTTGTACAAGTATGTGAGCAGTAGGAACTTATATATTTGGATAGCTATAGCTGAAGCAAGATTACATTTTTAGAGTAAATGATCTTTCTCTGATGAAAGTGGAGCCAGACAGCAATGGTTTTCTTAGCATATGCCATCTCTTATCCTATCCATTCCTTGCATTGTCATCCCAACAGAAATTCTTGGTCCCTTAGGAAGTCAATGGATCCTTAGAAGAGTCTCACGTTTCAGAAGATAGAAACCTTGAGCTTGAACATATCACTGAAGTATGGAAATCAATCTTTAGTATTCTTTGTGCCTTGAAGTGTCCTGCAACAAAAGCATTTCTCATGATCTGTGTTTACTGTTGAATTGGTTCATTGATGAAAAGCTAGGCATAATTGGCTGTGGCAGTGAACTAGATTTTAGTAGCAAGGATCTTGGTTTCCTTTCTTTAACTGGCAATGCTGTGGCATATATGTTGGAAGAGGTTTTGACAGCTAGTTTCAATCGGAACAAAAGTACTTCTGGTGAACCTCTAGTGTTTGATGATATGAGAAACATCTTGGAATTTGCTTCCAGGTAAGTGCAACAATTTCTTTTTAAAAGCTCAACAGAAACCGTCATTAATCCTTGAATTTTGTTTGGGTCACAAGGATTCATGTGACTGCGGGTGTAGGTGGACTGATCTGCATATATCCCATATTTTGTTCTTGTAAAAATTTATGACAGAGAAATTAGTAACCACATAATAACTAAAAGTTCCTGCATTGTCGAATCCACTTCTCAAGTATAAATATATACACTTAAGACAGCTGGTTTACGCACCTCAATTTAGAATAGGAACTGGAGGCTAGGTCTGTATGCTTATAGGAATGTTTCTTTTTATTTTTAAAATGTTCTGAGAATGCAAGGTAAACTCAATGAGCAGATAAATTGAGGCCAAGTAGTTCACTGTGGTGGAAGCGTTAACATTGTATTAACTTTTTGGAGTCCTGATATAATTATCTTGATTGAAAGATGCTTTTCTTGTCTTGTCATTTTCAGATGTGCTGTGGAGCTCGGCACAAGAAATTCAAATGAAATAACTTAGTTTATTCCAATTGCATTTTAAGATGGAAGTACTCGGAATTTGAATAATCTCCACAGTTATAATATAGAACAGGAATGAACTGTCTATTCAATTGTCAAGACCTCTATCAAGTTATTGAACATATTCCTCTATGCATAAAATAAACTGATAATAATGTACTAAGAATATCCATATGAATTTAGGGGTGTTTTTATTTTCTTAGGGATGCCTTTCTCTAACTGCAGTCACTTGTGTTTGATACGGCATTATTGCAGATTCTTGAAGTTGTCATGGGCAAGAATACAAGCAGATTCACTCACAAGCCTTCTTGTAATTAACATTCAAATTTGACAATTATACTTAAGATAAGGTTAATCCATCAAACATACCAAACTCTCTTTTTATGAAGTTAAATCTTTTTTCATTAAGAGACATGGTGAAAATATCTACCAATTGATTGTCTGTATTGATAAATTTCAAGCTCTCTTTTTATGAAGTTAAATCTTTCTTCATTAAGAGACTTGGTGAAAATATCTACTAATTGATTGTCTGTATTGATAAATTCCAATACAACATCTTCATATTGAACACAAGAAAATGATGTTTTACTTCAATATGCTTACTTCTAGAGTGTTGAATAGGATTCTTAGATAGGTTTATGACACTTGTATTGTCACATCTAATAGATATATGGTCCAAACTATGACCATAATCCTCAAATTGTTGTTTCATCCATAGGATTTGAGTACAACAACATTCTGCTGCCACATACTCCACTTCAGCGGTAGAAAGAGCAACTGAAACTTGTTTTTTGCTAAATCAAAAAACTAAGCATTCACCAATAAAGTGACAAGTGTCTGAAGTACTCTTTCTATCCAAGAGACTTCCAGCGTAATCAGCATCTGAATATCCTATGATATGAAAGGATGAATTTCTAGGATATCATAAGCCTAGATGCTTAAGATTCTTTTCACAACATTCAAATGTGATTCTTTAGGACACAATTGAAATCAAGCATATAAGCATACATTATACATTATATCGGGCCTAGAGGCAGTAAGATATAAGAGTGATCTGATCATACCTCTATAAAGTTTTTCATTAATGCTCTTACCCTTTTCATCTTTATCCAATTTTGTTGATGTGCTCATTGGAGTCTTGACATTTTTGCATCTTCCATTCCTAATTTCTTGATCAAGTCTTTAGCATATTTGGATTGGTTGATGAATATGCCCTCATTGCTTTGTTTTATTTGTAGACCCAGAACGAACTCAAGCTCACCCATCATGCTCATTTCAAATTCCCTAGTCATACACTTAGCAAATTCTTGGCAAAGCAATTCATTAGTAGACCCAAATATAATATCATCAACATAAATTTGAACAATTAGAATATCATGCTTATGTTTTTTAATAAACAAAGTAGTGTCAACATTTCCCTTTGAAAAATTATTTTCTAAAAGAAAAGAACTTAGTCTTTCATACCAAGCTCTTGGAGTTTGTTTCAAACCATACAAATCTTTTGAAAGTTTAAATACATGATCAGGCAAATTATGACTTTCAAAACCCGGTGATTGTTCTACATAAACTTCTTCTTCTATAAAACCATTTAAGAAAGCACTTTTGACATCCATTTGAAAGAGTTTGAAATTCATATGACATGCATATGCTAAAAGTATTCTTATGGCTTCTAATCTAGCTACCGGAGCATAGGTCTCATCATAATCTATTCCTTCTTCTTGATTATATCCCTTTGCAACTAACCTAGCCTTAGTCCTAGTTATTGAACCTTGTTCATCTAGTTTATTTCTAAATACTCATTTACTTCCAATGATTTAATGCTCCTTGGGTCTAGGAACTAAGGTTCATACCTTACTTCTCTCAAATTAGTTGAGTTCCTCTTGCATAGCAATCACTCAACTTTCATCATTAAGAGCCTCATCAATATTTTTAGGCTCAATTTGAGAGACAAAAGCAAGATTAGAATCTAAAGATTTGAGATGAGATCTAGTACTTACTCCCTTGTAGGATCACTAATGATTTGCTCCTTGGGGTGATCTTTTGTCATTTTCCATTCCTTTGGGAGCTCTTGCTGGTTTTCCTCTTGAGCTTGAGGTAGAGAGTCATCTTGATGTGAATTTTCTTGATCATTTTCACCTTTTTCATTTTCAATATCAAGTTTTTCCATTGTACCTACAATATCATTAAGAACACTACCTTTCACAAGATGAAGCTTACTAGATTCATCAAAAACAACATACATAGATTCTTCAATAACTAATGACTTTTTATTAAATACTGTATAAGCTTTGCTAGTAGTAGAGTATCCTAAAAAGATATCCTCATCAGATTTAGAGGTAAATTTTCTAAGGTTGTCTTTGGTATTTAATATGAAACACTTGTATCCAAATACTCTAAAGTATGATATCCTGGGCTTTCTTCCATTCCATAACTCAAAAGAAGTTTTGTTTAAGAGTGGTCTTTTGAAAACTTGATTTGAAATATAACATGCAGTATTGGTGGCTTCAGCCCAAAAGTAAGTTTGTAACCCATACTCATTGAGCATTGTTCGAGTCATTTCAATTAAAGTTCAATTTTTCCTTTCGACCACCCCATTTTGTTGAGGTGTCCTAGGAGATGAAAAATTTTGTGAAATACCATGTTTTAGACAAAATTCAAAGTTTTTATTTTTAAATTCTTTGCCATAATCGCTTCTTATTTTTGAAATACAATATCTTTTTTCATTTTGAACTCTTTTAGTAAAGCCTTTTAAAAGATTCAAAAGAGTCACTCTTTTAATCTAAGAAAATTACCCGAGTGAATCTAGAATAATCATCGACGATGACAAAAGCATAGTGTTTACCTCCTAGGCTTGCAACTCTAGTAGGTCCAAAAAGATCTAGATGCAAAAGTTGTAGAGGTTTCGAGGTACTTACAATGTTTTTGGATTTGAATGAGGACTTGTGTTGTTTTCCTCTTTGGCAAGGTTTACATGTCTTGTCTTTTTCAAATTTGACTTTTGGTAGTCCCCTTACCAGCTCTCCTTTGCTGAGACTTTGAATTAAATTCATGCTTGCATGACCAAGCCTTCTATGCCACAACCAAAATTTATCACTACTAGTCACAAGACACTTAGAGAAAATGTTAGATATTTTGTGTAAGTCTATTATGTAGGTATTGACATCTCTACTTCCTTTAAATATCTCTTGGCCATTAAAAGAGGTTACAAGACATTCGTTAGAAATAAAGATTACTTGGTTTTTCTTATCACATAATTGACTTACACTTAACAAGTTATGTTTCAAACCATCAACAAGTAAAACATCTTCAATGAAAGTAGTATTATTAATACCAATAGAGCTAATGTCAATTACCTTACCCTTAGCATTTTTTCAAAGGTTACTTTACCTCCATAAATACTTTTAATGTCATTGAATAGTTCATTGTTTCCAGTCATATGCCTTGAGCATCCACTATCCACTAGCCAAGCATTTTCTTTTATTGTGGACTTGAGGCATACCTATAAAATCACAATTCAAGTATTGTTTTTAGGTACCCAAATGAGCTTGAGTCTTTGGGGGTTAGCACATGAAGGTTCCCAATGAGCTTTTCTTATCCAACAATGTTTATTAATATGACCAAATTTCATACAATAATTACATTGTTTAGCTCTAAATATGTTTTTCAGTTCTACCATGCTTTTAGCTACCATTTTCCTATTATGTAGAATTTGTGAGCAGTGACATGCACATACATGATGACTTGGTGCTTTCCTAGGTGCATGTCTCTTATACATAAAAACATGATTGTCCTTTTGAGGTTTCCTTCTTAGGCTTACCGACCCTTTGACCATTCCTTTTATATAAAGAGGATTTATTATTTGTTGTGCACTTAGCCCTTAGGGCTATTACCTCTAATGTGGAGATGTGGGGTTCAATTGACTTAACAAAAGTGGTCTTATGAGATAAAGATGATGTTCCCTTAAATCCTAGACCTTGTCTTATTAAAGGTGGTCTTTGAGACACTATGAGAGTATCTAAACTCTCATTGCCTTTATGAAATCTTAAAATAGAGTTTCTAAGTTCCTCAACTTCATTTTTCAAAATATTGTTCTTTTTAAGTAAGGATTTAGTTAAGGGTCTAGAGGAGTACTCATCTAATGATTTTTGAAGAGATTCATTAGAAGATTTAAGCTCAAGATTTTCCTTTTCTAAAACTTCAATTTTGTTTTTCAAACTTGAAATGTTATTTTTATAAGTATTGAATTTACATCTATATTTTTCTAATTCTAAGTTCAATACTTTTATTAGACTCTGCTCATCATCATCTTCACTATCACTATTATTATCACTACTATATTATTGAATGAATATTTGTAAAGTGATCCTACCTTATCCGTGATGTGATCCTCTATCGCCATGAGGCATAGTTTGACCTCTTCACTTTCATTGTCATCTTTTTCACTTAAAGAGCTTTCGTCATCCCATGTGTCTTTGTGAGCTTTCTCCACATTGTCTTTTTGATATTTGTTCTTGTGTTTCTTGAGCCTTGGATATTCTGGCTTGATATGTCCCTTCTTCTCACACTCATAATATTTTACCTCCTCTTTATTCCTTTAATAGACATTTGAGGAGTGTTTGAGATTTCTTTGCTTGAAGTTTCGAGAATTGTCAATTCTCTATTCAATTATTATTTTCAATCTTCTTGAGAGCATTGCAATGTCCTCATTTGCATCATCACTCTTTTCTTCATCATCTTCAACTTCTTTTGAGATTTTAAAGTAGAGGCTCTTAGTGCTAGAGGCTTTCTTTTTTTTTGGCTCGGTTTCAAGTTTTCTATCTCTCTTTACTGCCATTTCATGTGTTAGAAGTTTGCCAATAAGCACATGGGTATTCATAACGCTCATGTCTTCATTGACTTCTTCTATACCAGCAACTCTTGAACCATAATCTTTGAGAGGAAGGCTTTTCAGAATTTTTTTGTTTACATCTTCCAAGCTCAAGTGTTTTTCAAGCTTTCTCATATTGTTTATGATGGCTAGAAGACAGTTCATCATATCGGGGATTGACTCATTGGATTTCATCTTAAAGAGTTCGTACTCTGAAGTGAGAAGTTGAATCTTCTTGGATTTAACTTGCTTTGTTCCTTCATGATAATTTTTCAATATTTTCTACATACAATATGCGATTGGGCAGTGTTGTATTCTGCCATATTCTTCAATGGATAGTGAGCTTACGAGAATTGTAATTGCCTTTTTGTTTTTTAAATTTGTTCTACATTGAGGCTCTGTCCAATCATCTCTTAAAAGGATTTCTTCTTCACCATCAACTTCTTTTCTGGTTGGTGGTGTCTATTCTTTTCGAACGCTATCCCAGACCTCAATTCCCTCACTATCGAGATATGTCTCCATCCGGAACTTCCAATGAGTGTAGTTTGCTCCATCAAAGTAAGACTTGAGACTTTGGAATCCTTCATTGGTCATTTCTTGATCTTTGCTAGCGCTTTTTAGGCTTTGATGCTAGACTTGCTCTGATACCAATTGTTGCTTAGATAATGAACCAAGAAGGGGGGGTTGAATTGAATATTAAATAAAAAATTCTTAACTTTAAGTGTGAAATAAAATTAAATAGAGTAGGGATGAAGAGATATCACACACAAGATTTATAGAGGTTCGGGTATTAACAAACCCTACTCCTCTCCCCTATCTCAATTGAGAGTTTCACTAACACTCTAAATATTACAATGGAGTTTTACTATGGTATTTCTATCAATGGCTAACACCTAACCCAGAAATTACCTTGTGTTTTAATGGCTCATACAATAAACTAATTCCTTGTATTTTATGGCTCACACAATTAACCCTTACAAGTGTTTCACTATTAATCCAATATACCCAAACTCACTTGAGTAATTGATTACAATGAAAACACTCACCAACCTATAATGCTCAGAATTTATTAACAAATAGGTTTTCACAGAGAATAAAAGTTTTGTTGAAAGTAATTAATGCACAATGACTACAACAAGATTTTTGATTCGAAAGTAATTGTTGTTTTCTTGTTTAGGATTCATAAATGACTTGCATTTATACTTCCTCAACGAAGTATAGCTGTTTGGATGCATTTAATGCTAAAATAGTCATTGAACCAATTTTTAATTTCACACCTGAGATATTTCTCTTTCCTCATTCACAGTCGTGAATATGTGTGTCACGATCGTGAATGTTCTTCCAAGCCGTGGCTCAGGTGGTGACTCTGGCCGTGAAGCATTCTGGAATAATTTGAAGTGTTTGATCATGGGCGTGACTTTATACTTTCACGGGCGTGAACCTCCTTCCAAGCTGTGGTCCAAGTGGTGACTCTGGCCATGAAGCTCTTTAGAAGAATTTGACATGTTATCTCACGGGCGTGACTATCTTTCACGGGTGTGACTGATTTAATCATTCACGGTTGGTATGATCCTTCATCATCGTAAACTTTAAATGTTGGAGAGTTGGCGCTAAGCTATATCACGGGCGTGAACGTGCTATTTTTTCTTATTTTGACCTTCAAAGGTTGTCTTTCATTATTGCATCATATTTCATACCTTGTTCAACAAACTTAGAACACAAGCATTGTTAAATACATTATTGTTATTGTAACGTCACACCTCTTATGCATTTAAGTATAACCTATCCCTGTATCAAATAATCTCATACTGCATGTTGAAAAGAGAAAATACCCTGTTAACAATAGTAGTAAATTTTTTTTTTCATATCATATCCTGTAAAATCAACTAATGACTTTGCAAGTCTCACATCCTATAATTTCATTCAATGACTTGCAAGTCTCATATCCTATAATATTATCCACTGACTTTGCAAACCAACATTAAAACCACAACACGATATATCACATATATTAAAACATAAACTTCCCATCCGAAAGATTACGGGTTGTTTCCATTTGTACATCTCAAAACTAATCTAGAGTGATAATACGTATTCAAGCATATAAGTCCAAAATACAGATGACATGTTTTTATGCTTGTGTGGAATGCAAGGAGAGAGAGAGTGATGAGGCTCGGCCAATGACCTGTGCTCCATGTCTTCTATACACTACTCAAAATGAGCTATCACTTTTCTTTACCTGAAAAATGACGCAAATTGATGAGTTGCGGCTCAGTGAGAATAATCATCCAATTAGCTCTAAAGTACCAAACAACTCATAGTCATAAATCACATATCCAATATATACCAGGTATTCTATTCCATTCATCAGTATCATATAAGCATCAATAAAGTTGAAACATATAATCATTACTCTTTATGTATGCAAATGCTTTGCTTATTTCATTTTGTTGTGACTAAGTTAAACAGACATTGCCCCGGGTTTCCATGTGAACATTTTTCATGTGAACATTTGCATTTGCATTTGCTAGCTAGCTTGATCATTTTTTTCATTTGCACATTTGTTGGGCCATAGGCCTCTTCTTTTGCTTTGCACATTTGTTGGGCCATAGGCCTCTTCTTTTGCTTTACAATATCGATTAACTAGTCACAACGCCTTTTTAGTCCATATGCATATGCACTTGCATTTAATCATTCATCAACCATTGTATCTTATCACATATAATATACATATACCACATATATACCTCATATGCCACACATATACCTTGCATATACTATACATATACCATGTATATATATATCACATATGTCAAACATATACTTCAAATATACCACAAGTATACCATTTATATGTACCACAATGTCACAAATTATCCATCATTACATTATCAAGGACCAATCATGACAATCATACTAATCACATTGCAAGCAACAGTCATTTGCACTAAAGAATTCAATCGATAATTAGACTCACCGTTCTCCTTTGATTCCGACCCTTAACTTATTGTCTATCCGCTCCTTGTGGGTCTCCAATATGTTGAAAGCCTAATATGAAAACATAATCGATTAACTCATGATTAGGGAGACTTAATGTGGCATAAACAAATTAATATGCATTGTTCATGTCAATAGTTAAGATTTTTCCTATGAGGCAGTGTGACCTTATTGGACTGTTTAGCCTTTAACTTTTTCTATACTTGACCAATTAGTCTGATTCTTGATCCTAATTAAAACTAACATATAATTATAGAACATATTAAAATATCAGACCAATTTTATCATTTTACAATATTTTGTGGAATTTCTAAAAGTGTTCTGTTTTCTGCCTTTAGGCAGTTTCAGGGTACTCATTTGGGTTCATCATAACTTACAATATATTAGTCATATTTTAATGAAACTTTACATAAACTTATATGGGTTAATATGGAACAATTTTCATGTTTTAACCTTTTATCAATTATGCCTATAAGGTCTTCAAATCATAAGAAACATTTCACTGGTCCAGAAGAGAATTGGCTTCCGGACCAGTATTACTTATAAAGACCATAACTTAGTCTATACATACCCAATTGAAATTAGTACCAATATTTAGCTAATACATATACCTATAAATTTAATGTTTTGATAATTTACATAATCTAGCTCTAACGAGCTCAAATTATCCAAACAAGTTTTTGTCTCTGCCCAGGGCACTCAGTAGGCAGTTCAGACCATGGAACAGTCATGGTTCCATTCACCATAACTCACCATTTACATGATCTATGAACCTGAAATTTGGTATAAAGATACAAAACACATATATCTACAACTTTTATGTTTTTAGAGACGTCAAATAAGGGCTTTAACATATTCGAAAACAAACCACACAGTAGCTAACTTGGTTAGGGTTTACACCCTGACCAGTTTCAATACGAAGAGCATATCTCTCCCTATACATAACATCTTGCAAAAATGTTTACATATCCACAAATATAAGATATAAAGGAACAACTTTTGTGTTTTACACATTTCCAGAATCAATTTCTATTAATATCAAAATCGGGGTGCAATTCAGTGCCTAATATTGAACCTAAGCAACTCAAATCAACCCTATAGCAATAAGAATTGATTACTTACCAAGAACAACCTTGAAAGGGATCAATTAGCTTCAAAAACTAGATGAAACAAGGAATAATTGAAGTCTGAAATGGAGGAAATTGAAGGAGAAGTCGGGGCTGAAGTGAGGAGGCAGAAATGGGAAAGATGAAGATAAAGGCAGATTTATGTTTTTGTCTTTTTATCTTTTTCTCATCTCATTTCTCTTCTCATTTCTCATTTCTCTTCTCTTTTCTCTTCTCTTCTCTTCTATTTCTCTTTTGTTTCATTTTCATTTTATTTTATCTATATTATTATTATTATTTACATATATATATAATTTGACTAATCTACACAATAATACCACTTAATCTTTTGGCCCGGTTTAACTAAATTAACAATGCAAAATGTTTATTAATCTTAATCTAATCATTTTGCTTACTTTAATTTGGTCACTTATTCAATTCATTTCTAATACTTCATAATCCTCATATAGGTTATAAGTACACATGTGCTACTCGATACAAGTGTCAAATGCTAGGACACGTAGCTAGTGCGTGTCATAAACTTGTTCCTACGAAAATACGTATGAAATGCATTTGTTCAGTTGAATTGTATGCAAGATGCTTATGTTCAATGAAATGCATGTGGGGGAAGGTCAAGGATGTTACAGTTATCTTATTTGTTAGCATCATATAATGGAAATACCCCTCAAGATTCAATAGTTTCAAACCTGCGTATGGGAAAATACCTACACGCTAAGCAATCAAATGATTAGTGGTACATATGTGCGTAAGAATTCATACATGCATTCATGATATGTCATAACAATTTCATGTTCATAATTATTCAATTAGTGTCCATGCTTTGATATACATATACATTCATGTAATTCACATTTTGCTACTATGTTAACATATACACTTGTACGTTAGACCACAAAATGATATAAGTATGTATATCTATATGATACCAAACCATATTCTTTTTTTTTAAAATATTTCCATATATATATATATATATATATATATATATATTATTTCATTGCATTGCCTAAAACCCTAAACCTGGATTTTTCGGATGCGGATAGTGAAACAGGAGTGCTCCCACTCGAGCTTAAGCTACCCTGCCCATTATTTGTATATGTTTGTATAAGTGTTCAACCAAGCTTCTCAAGTCAAGAGCACTATCTTCCAAGCTTAAGCTACCTTGACTATGTAAAATAAATAATTGCATGTAATTAGGATCAATGGCGCTCTCACCCGAGCTTAAGCCACTTTTTCCTTATAATAATAAATTTTATATCATCATAAAATCATACAGTACCATAAACCCCTTAATGACATGACATTTATCCTATGTCAAGTCTTATATTAGAGAAATGGGTTTTAATCCTTTATTTTTTCCCATATAACTCATCATATACATATCCATATGATCAAAATTATAACATTTCTTCAACCATATATTTTATGACATCATATCTTACATATATAATGTATGTCCCTATATACATGTCATGTCATATTCCTTGAATTAACAACATAGTATCTCATTAAGCATATAATTATAATCATAATGTTATTTCATACATGTTCCATATGTATTTCAAAGTATTATACCGAGTTTTATCTTTCGAAACTTACGAATTTTATATATTCATTAACTCATATACATACTAAATTAACTTAGCCAATATAGTATAAAAAATTTAAAGATAATTGATATCATATTATTCACAATTAAATCACATATATATGTCATAAAATATTTGAAAAAATAAATTACTAAATTTTTATTTTTAGACAGATTAATGACATGATTTTAGGTCATATTTTTCACATACTTCTATTTCAAATTTGAACTCATGAGCTTCTATAAATTTTTAATTTAATATCTTATCTTTCATATGCAAAAAGAATCATATAAATCTGAATTTTCTAACTAAAGTTTTGGCCAAATTACTGTATAGTGTTCAGTAAAAATTTTGCCTAGTATTTTTTAGATACTTCCAGGTCCGAGATATTATAGCAAATTTTAAGTCTAATTTAAGTCATAACTGATACTCATACTCTAATAAAAATTTTATATCTATGTGTCTATTTTTCTTTTCAATTAATTTCAATTTGATTCAAGTTTCAAAACAAAAAATATGACTAAATTACCGTGTGGTGTCCAATAAATATTCACTTAGTATTTTTTTTTTGTATTTCCACATTCGAGATTTTGTAGAAAATTTTAGGCAAACTTACAGTCATATTTAGCACTTACACTTTTCATAAGACTTTTAGATATATATGTCTACTTTTATTTCCAACTAGTTTCATTCTAATCTAAGTTTTAAAACATAAGATATGACCAAATTACTATATAGTGTTCAATAAAAATTTGCCTAGTATTTTTTGGTTATTTCTAGGTCCGAGATTTGTAGTAAATTTTAGTCAAACTTATAATCAGATTTATCACTTACACTTTTCATAAAAAATTTAGATCTATGTCTCTAATTTTATTTCCAACTAGTTTCATTCTGATCCAAGTTTTAGAACAAAATATATGACTAAATACATCAAGACTGTTTCGGAAAAATTTTAGCAAAATCATCAAACACATCTAAGTTATTTGTTCAATTATAAATCCACATCAAGCATCATTAAATTCAAATCAAATGTACAAATGAATAAATATGCTCATATATACAAACTTTGATACAATGGAGCATTAACCTCTTAAAAGCTTAAATTTTTATTGTTGTTTTACGGTTTTGGAGAGAGGAAGAAGTATAAGAATAGTGGAAGAAGAGTGGATTTGTGTATAGATGAGTAGAATGGTAGCTAAGGTTTCTGAAAAATGAAAGAAGAAGAATGAAAATAACCCTTTTATACTCATGGCAAATATCATTTTAGGTCACTCATTGTTTTTACCAAATACCCACTTATATCCGTAGTTTTTACCTATTTCTTATTAACTTACCCAACATTTCTATTTCTTTTATTGAACACACATAACTTAATAAAATTCACTTATAAATCTTTTCATTACATTTTATTCCCGAATTTAGACTCCGATAATTTTAATCATAAACATTTGGCGCTCGAATTATTCAGGTCTAAATTGATGGGCGTTACACTCAGTTTTTTTCTAAATGAATAAAGATTGCTTATATAAAAGCAAATACAAATAAAAAAAGTTATGGTTTTTATACATCTAACACTAAAATTAGTACAAATACCATACCCTACACCTAGCAGCCTTCACTAACTAAATAAAATCTCATTAATTTCACCAAAAATCTCAACAATCTCAATAGGAAGAACCTGGATATGTCAATTTAGAATAAGTTGATGCATATGGGAACGAATAAACTATTATACTCTTCATTCTTATGCATATGTTGTTTTCTCTATATTCTGCTAATGTTTATCTGGTCTCCATAAAAATTCTAAGGTATTTTCTATTTTGACTTGTCTAGTGAGTTGCTTTCATTTCAAGCAAACAATTCTTTCAGTTATAGAAGTGAGTTGGTCATAATCATGGTCATACCATGTTAATGAAATTTTATGCTTGGAAGAGATGGAATTCTCTTAATTAATATTTATCTCTCATTAATGTCCTTTATAATGGAACAAATCACATATAAGCTGATATTAAGAGCTCTTTGCATTGAGATTGTCACATTCATGATTTATACCCTAATCATATACACGTATAGCGGTCGTTTATACTGCAGTATATAAGTGTATAAATCAGAGTTTAAACACGGATAAATAAAAGTAAAAATTTTATCTTAATATGATAATATGAATTCAAATATGAATATTTAATTGATTTGATGAAACATTGCAATTTTGTGTTTTGCACGCAAATCGAGACAACATATCAGGATGAAATTTGAAATTTTTCGATCGATAGTGAAAATATAATTTAAGCATACTGATGCAAAAAAATATTATTTTAAAGTCATATGTGGATTTATAAGGTAAGATTTTAAGGTTAAATGCTTTAATTTGTGGAAATACAGTTTCTAATTTTGATTTACGGTTCAATGTTCTAATTGAGAGTTAGAGATAATTGTTCACAATCACAATAGTGCCGCTGTGATCATAATTGAATTCTAAAATTTTTAAAACTAGTAATTTGGAAATCAAATTTCAGATGAATTTTTATGGGCATAATTTATAAAAATGATTAAATTGCTAAAATGTAATTTTTGCAATGATTGTCGTTTTACAAAATTAATAAGACCATTTCGAAGAGAAAATTATTCTGAGAATATTGGTATGTTTAAGTTGAGAAGATAAGATCATTTGGGATATAGAATTTAAGAAAATAAATTTATTTAAGTACTAAATTGAAAAATTAGAAAGTTTGATAGAAAAAGTTCAAAGTCAAAGTTTTTTTTGAATTAAAATAGATAAAAGCCAAAATATCTTCTTGATTAATTTTAATTGACTATTTGGAGCAAGGATTAAGCTTAAATAAGCATTAATCAAGTATATAAAGTTAAAAATAGATTAAAAAAAAATCAATAATTTCATAATATAAAATATAAAAAAATCTCTTCTTATTCTTCTTCTTCTTCCTTTGCATGACTACAATAGTCATTTACCTTATTTTTTTCAAAATTTTTTCACAAATTACCAACATCAAAACATAAGAAAATATAAGGAATTAAGTCGGAGTGAAGAAAATATTTTTGCAGAAAAATCACCTATTGGCCAAATTTTCCAATAAATTTTGAGATGAGATTTTCTTCACTTTTATTTTAAATTTATATGGATTTAAATTTATTTGAATGATTGTTGTGAGTAGATTTTAGTTGATGGGTGATATTGATTGGATTTGGTAATTATGAAAAAATTAGATAAAAATAGGAAATGAGTAGAATGAGACTTAAGGATATTAGATATGGTGAAAATTTAATGAGAATAATTTTTAGGATTTTTTGTGGAAATTTTGGAAATTTTTCATAATTATTGCCAAATTTTTAAGAAATTATTTTGGAAGATTTGTGCCTTCAAATAATGAAAATGGAGTGTTTGGAGATGGAAAATAATTTTTGGAATGGGAGAAAAATTTAATAGGAAATTTTGGTGAATAAAATTAATTGAGAAAAATAATTTTGGATGAGGAAATAAAGAAAATAAAATATTATAAGAAAAAATAATATCTGAAATTTTTGTCCCATCAGAAAGTGTGTTGGCGAACAAAACATCAAACTACGCATTAAACGTTTGTAATGAGAAAATTTTTTGTAATAGGATTTGATATACGTGAGAGAGGAAGTTAGTCAGGAGACTTCAATTTCACTAAATTTTATATTTTATGTAGCTTGGTAATTAATTGTAAATCGGTTTTATTAGGCACGACTTCAGAACAAACGTCAACCCTAAACAAAAGGAAATAACTGATTGACACTGACAAAGCATAAAAAGTTTATTGTTATTGCTTATAATATTAGATATATATATATATATATATATATATATATATATATATATAAACAATTAAAGTGAAATATTAATCATATTTATGATATAACTAAATTTAATTTAATTTTAATATTAGAAAAATTTTATAAGTAAATATGAAATGGAGTTTGAAAGTTGTATTTATTTATTTATGTGATGTAGCATAAAATATATTTTATATTATAAAAGGATAATTTATGAATTATGAAAATATTTGGAGAATAGTGAATATTTTTAAAAAATTGTTAAAAATGTCTTAAAATTTAATTATGAAATTTATGGATTTAACTCATGTATTAGCCTAGACCTTGAATTAGAGTATTATTGACATGTCAATGCAGTAATTATTTGTGGATCCTGTGAAATTATTTTTAATCCTAAAAATTTATGTGAGTCATAATATTATCAGTCTTATGCATATCTGTGGACCGCATAATTTATGTGTCTGAGTCTTATGCATATCTGTGGACCAGATAATTAGCATTATATTATATAAGACCCGTTAATTCCCTATGGGCAAGTCTATAGTGTTGTAATATATGGGCAAAATATAAATGTTTAGTTTAGTATATGGATGAGATGTTATGCAAATTTTCTAAATGAAACAAAAATGTTATTTATGACTATTTTTAAAATAAATTATCTACAAAAAAAATTATGAGATTAAATAAAATATTTTATTTTTACTATGACTATTATTATAAGATTTAACACTACTGAATTTATGACTCAGCGCGAGAGTTTACATTCTCTCACGTAAGTATCAGAATAGTAGGTAAAAGTGATGAGTGTGTAAATAAATGCATCGCTAATTAGTAAGCCCCACTAAATGGAGCTCCGTAGTAGCAGTGGTAGCTGCTCGAAACGAGTTGATTTTCTTATTGTATTTTGTTATTTTGATGTGTATAAAGATATTTAAATTTCATTGTGACATGTATATATATAAGTAAGAATGAGTTGTGACTAGGGAGTGTATGCATAGGAATTATTTATATATTTCAAATTTCTTATATATGATATGTATAAAAGCAATATTTTAAAAAAAATGTTTGTAGCACTTCATATCCATTTAGTATACGAAGGGGTATACGGAAGGATAACGAGTGTTACAGAGGTAGTTACTAAATTTGGCTTGTATGTAGTTATCTTTATTATTCGAAGAAGCAAAATGCCTATGGGAATGGAGATAAATATATTTTTTTCTGTAAGTGAGAATGAATGAATATAGGTAATGAGCATGCCACAAAAATATATAGAATGGATATTCATGAAAATACACTTCCATGCGTAGAAAATCAAAAAGTGAAAAAATAGCCTTTGTCACTTGAAAGTTGTTCATTATCAATTACATTTTTTATCCTAATAATAATATAATAAAATTCCATGTAAAGTGCAATTATAGCACAATCAATTGCTTATGTTTTATTGTAGATCATAACTTGTCCACTACTTTAGTGGTTGTCTCATGCAACACAAGATGAAAATAAAAATAATCAACTTCAACATCTATGGGGTGAAATCCTCTATTATTTAAAGAGAAGTCAACCTTCGATAGTCTTTAATTCAGTTTTCCTCAAACTTCAGGCACCCCTTTTAGAAACAGCTCTTGATCATTTTTTAGATAGTCTTTATTATTTTAATGTACTCTTCTTCATCATCTTTTCCCAAAAAAAAAAGAATAGTGAATGGTGTGGCTATAGTGTCATGCGAAATATAGCGTGCGACTGTAAATTACGCCTTTTTGTGAAAATGTTGACATTGGTTGGAGATAGATTTACCACACCATTTTTTTTCTTCATGCATATTTTTACACTATTTTGCCATCCGATTGGAGATGCCCTTAGAGCATTTCCAACTCATGGCAAAATAGTTCAAAAAAATGAAACAAACAAAAATGGTGCAAAATGATAGAGCTCTAACTAAACACAAAAATAATGTCAAAATTGGTGTAAGCTATAGTACCATGTCATATTTGGCGTAACATTATAGCAACCTTATTTCATATTTAAAAAAATTGTTGATAATTATCAAAAATGAAGGAAATTTGGGTTGTTCATGAAGGAAACTTGAAGAAAGATGAAGGAAAGTTCAGATTTTTTATAAAAAGTAGAAGAGAGGAAAATGAGAGAATAAATGTTGCTGAAAAAGGGGAAGAAAGAAGATTTTGGGCCTAAAATCCATGTGTTAATGATTTTTATTAGTTTTATTTTTTTATTAATGATTTTTATTATATCTGAATAATTTTTTTTTCTAAACATATTTGAATAATTTTTTATTATAAATATATTTGAATAAAATTTAATTTGATCTTTTTTTTTTCTTTTTTGCAATTAAATTGCAATCTAATTAAATTGTATCATCCAATTATATTGCATTCTAACATTTTAAGTATTATGTAATTTTAAGTTCATAACAATTTAATTTCTAACAATTAAATACATCCTAATTTTAATTAATCTTCTTAATTTAATATATTTTAACAAAAAAATTAAATACACAATAAAAAATATATAACTATAAAATGCGTATTTTATAATTTAAAATCAAATTACATTTATTGCTAATATATATTAATATTACAAAATATTAAAACAAAACTGGTAACGGAAATTTAAAATATCTAACATAAAACAAATAAAGTGTAATAATTAATTATTTAATAATTTAATAATATAAAAGATCGGTTTTAACTTCGCTAATATGATTAAAATAATTATCAAACTCATTAGATGCAAAAGGTAGTTGCGTTTGATGCTCTTAAGATCTTTTTTCTAAAATTCATATTTGTTCAACTTTGATATATGAATGAATTTTTGGATCGCTAATAATATTTACGTTTCATATCAAAATTTTATTTTCTTATTTCAATTCTTTTAATACTAAATTTCTACTTTGGATTTCTAACTGTTGTTGTCTGTCCGAACTAGTTTTCTTCAACATCTCCAAAAACTGTCAATTTTTCTCTTTGAGGCTATTAATGATAGATGAAATTTATTCATAATTTTTCTCTTCAATTTGACATTTTTCATCCCAATTGGTCATTCTGATGATGAACCGCCAATATCATCATCAAAATTAAGAGAAAATAATAACAACCTGAGAGATACCGATATTAGAGACTCAGGAGTGAAATTATCTGACTCTGATGAGATATAATTTATATTTTACTTTCAAATTTTTTTCTTAATGTGCTGATGTTATCTTTAAATTTTTCAAATTTTTCACTATATTCCACACATTATCAAATTTTAATATTTTTTTGTAACTGTCATCTTGCATCAGTAACATTTTATCTTGATTTATTTTCAAATAATTTGAACTATAAAATTTTAATTTTACAGAGATATAGAAAAAAAATTGCAAAAAAATATTCAACAACTTTTTCTGATGCACTAGTAAGATGCATATTTTCAACTTATTGAATGCAAAAAATTAATTTTTGGACAACTTTCTCTATAGTTTGAATTCAAGATTGTACAAATCTTTTATTGTGATACTCCCAGCATCCATTTTTTGTGTTTAGTTTACACCTGTAATAGAATTTTGTGAAATGTCCATATACACTTGATATAAGAGCACATTTTCATCAACACTGTAAAAAGAAAACCTAATAAACATTTTTGGTATTTTTGAAATTTAGTGTTTGAAGTAAAGTAATGGAACACAAGATACAAGTTGGAAAAATAATATGAAATGTACACCCATATATAGAGCATGGGATATAGATAAAGTATAGATAATGAATATCTAGTCAATAATTATTTTTCGTCAGATGAATTTTATTATAATCTCAGTCATCAGATGAATTTCATCCTTATCTAAATCTTATCATTATTTATGTTATCATCTCAACCGTCAGATGGATTTCATCTGCATGTCAACCGTTTGATGGATTTCATCATAATCTTAATTGTTAAATGAATTTAATCTTTATCTACATCTTATCATTATTTTTATCATCATCTCAACCGTTAGATCGATTGTAACACCCCTGCATACAGTAGGGTAAACCCCGTTGTACAGATGGATGCCATACAACTGCATCTATTTAATTATCCTTAATAAAAATTATACTAACTTATTTCTATATTAACAATCTTATATCAGACAAACTTGCAAATTACAACCACCTTTATAACTGAATCAATCTCGTACTAATAATATAAATCATATCTCTATGGTTAAATCACTTCTATAAATATATCAAATCCATTATGGGATTTAAAATCCCTTATTACAAAATTCATGCATTCTTGTACTTATTAAAATCTATTATATGTCTTTATTTAAACAATTAAATAACTATATGTCTCTATCCTATAATATACGGAATAACAAATGAAATGAATAAAATAAAATAATAGACCCAATACGGGTCAACTCTAACTGTTCTGACTAGCTCAGTCTTCTCTTCAAATCAACTCAACAATCTACTGACTCCAAACCTATGTATAGAAAAATTAACACGCTAAGCTACTAAAAGCTTAGTGGTACATATAAGCATTTAAATTCTAACATGCATTCGCATCTTAATATAGCATTCATAATCTAAACATACCAATGTGCTTGACCATATTGTCATATACATAGCTCTTCACAAAGAAACTCATTCATACTGAATCGAATTAAAATGTGTATATGTACAAACTTCATTAATTTGAGCCTTAAAACTTGATGCTCTCGTGTCTACCACTTTTGGAGGGGTCTCCACCATCAGTCTTAATTTCTAATATGAAAACATAGACTATATTATGTTCTATTTCCTCCATTGTATCTATTTAAGCCATAAACTATCAAAACCTTAACTTTTCATTGATTTTAAGCCTATAAATCTAACTCTCCCATTAAACTGAATCGAAACAATCAAAGATTAACAAAAAACATCCTCCCTTACCTCTGTTTTGGCGATTATAGATTAGCAATAGGGTTCAAAATATGTTCTAATCCTCCTTAGATTCTGACTTCAATTCTTACACCAAAATTTTTATTCTTAATTAGTTTCAACCTCGTTTATGGTGGAGATTTCGTGTTTAATAAATCAAAATCAAAAGGGAATGGGGGAAATCTATTTCTGAGGTTTTAGAGTGTGATGGCTAGGGTTTTAGATTGAAAGGATGAGTTTCTTTCAAAACACAAAATTGTTCTATATAAACCTGCAGAGCTTAATGATATTCACGGTCGTAATTAACTCTATCATGAACGTGAACACTGTAAACTTCATTTTTTCCTATATTTTTCATTATTTAATGGTTTCTAATACCCATAACTACACATATACTTCCCATATACCCTTACTATATCTTTTTAAACACTTCACTTCCAGGCCCTAACATGTGGGCATTACATTTCTCTCCCTTTAAAGAAATTTTGGTCCTCAAAATTACCTGATGTACTGCCTCTAAATAACTATGGATATTGGGCTTTCATCACTTCTTCATTTTCCTATGTAGCCTCTTTTGTTGTATGATTTCTCCATAGGATCTTGACTAATAGTATTCGTTTGTTCTTGAGTTATTTAATTTCTCTAACGAGAATATAAACTGGTTCTTCCTCATATGTCAAATTCGATCTCACCTCAATGTCCTAAACTGAAATAATATAAGAAATATCTTATCTGTATCTCCTCAACATGGGGATGTGGAACATATCATAGATCTTGTTCAACTCGGGTGGTAAAGCAAGTGTGTAAGCAACTGGTCTTACTCTCGCCAGAATCTCATAAGGCTCAATAAATCTTGCGCTTAATTTGCCTTTCTTCGTGAATCTCAGAACCTTCTTCCATGGAAAGACTTAGGAAAACCTTGTCTCCCACTGCAAATTCGACATTTTTTTCTCTTGAGATCTGCATATGATTTCTATCTGTCTGAAGCTGTATTTAATCTTTCCTATATAATCTTCTCATTTTCTTCTATTTTTGCACTAACTCTGGCTCGACTAACTTTCTCTTGCTGAGTTTTGTCCAACACAAGGGTGTTCGACACTTTCTACCATATAGTGCCTCATGAAAAGTCATCTTGATACTAGATTGATAGTTGTTGTTGTTGTAAGAAAATTCTATCAATGCAATATATTTGTCTCAGCTACTTTTGAATTGAATCACACAACTCCTCATCATATCCTCTAGGATCTGTATGACCCTCTCTGATTGTCCATTTGTCTATGGATGAAAAGTTGTACTGAAGTGGAGCTTGGTATCCAAGGCTCTCTGCAGACTACTTCAAAACTAAGAAGAAAATATGAGGTCCTTATTTAAAACAATAGAGACTAGCACTCCATGTAGTTGCACTATCTCATTGATATAAAACTTTACTAGCCTGTTCAAAGGGAAATCCCTCCTAATAGGCAAGAATTAAGCTAACTTCATAAGTCTATCCATAATAACCTATACAACATCATATTTCTGAGAAGTCACTGGCAATCCAATCACGAAGTCCATAGTAATCCGCTCTCATTTCTATTCTAGTACAGTAATAGGCTGTAGTAGTCCTAATGGTATCTAATGTTCTACCTTGACCTGCTGATAAGTCATACATCTAGTTGTATACTCTGTGATATCTCATTTCAAACCTACCCGCTAATACTTACTCTTCAGGTCATGATACATTTTTGTACTTTCCGAGTGTATAGTATACCTAGTCTCATGTGCTTCATGTAATATCCTTTGTCTCAGCTCAACAATATTGGGCACGCATAAATGGCCCTGGTAGTATAATCTACCATCAGTCTCAACTATGTAACTAGGTCTCTTCTTCTTAAAGACCAACTTAATCATCTCAATCTGCTTACTATCTTGCCTCTGTGCATCAATAATCTCTTGATTTAGCGTAGGGCGAATGTGTAACTCGACCACCATCTCTCTGCTCAACACATTAGTCACTACATTAGCATTACCAATGTGGTAGTCAATGATATAATTATAATCTTTTATTAGATCTAACCACTGCCTTTGTCTCAAATTAAGGTCTTTTTGTGTAGGAAGGTATTTTAGACTCTTATGGTTTGTATATATAGAACATTTCCACCCATAGAGATAGTGACTCCATATTTTCAATGCAAAGACAATAGACGTCAGCTCTAAGTCATGTGTGAGGTAATTCTTCTCATATATCTTCAACTGTCTAGGTGCATATGCCACTACCTTACCCTCTTGCATCAATACACACCCTAGTCCATTGTAAGAAGCATTACTGTAGATGACATACTCCTTATCAGGAACTGGTTGTGTCAAAACTAAAGCCTCTATTAACATCTTCTTCAAATTATCAAAGCTCTCATGGAATTTCTCAGTCCACTCATATTTTACATCTTTTCTTAGTAGTCTGGTTAAAGAAAAAGCAATCATAGAAAATCCTTTAACAAACCTCCTATAATAACCAACTAACCCAAGGAAACTTCTGATCTCTGTCACATTGCAGAGAGACTTCCAACTCATAACAACTTTTACCTTGCTAGGGTCAACCTATATACCATCTTATGACATAATGTGTCCGAAAAAAACTACCTCATCAAGTCAAAATTCACATTTTGAGAACTTGACATATAATTTCTGCTCTCTAAATGTCTGTAATATTATTCTTAAGTGCTAATAATGCTCATCAGATGTCTTAGAATATACCAAAATGTCATCAATAAAGACCACAATACACTAGTCTAAGTAGGGTTTGAATACCTTGTTTATCAAATCCATAAAGACTTATAGAGCAATGGTTAACCAAAAAGACAACCACAAATTCATAGTGCCCATATCTGGTTTTGAACATTGTCTTAGTTATATCTTTTGCCTTAACTCTCAACTAGTGGTACCCTAATCTCAAATCAATTTTCAAAAATACACATGAACCCTTCAACTGATCAAATAGGTCATCAATCCATAGTAATTGATATCTGTTCTTAATTGTCACCTTGTTCAGTTGTCTGTAGTATATGCATAACCTTATAACCCTATTTTTTTTTGACAAACAATGCTGGTGCACCTTATGGGAATACATGTGGTCTGATATACCCTTTCTTTAACAATTTTTGTAGTTGAGCTTTAAGTTTGTTCAATTCTAGTGGTGTCATTCTGTATGGCGCTACTGAACTGGGTGTTATGCTTGGGGTGAGCTCTATAGAGAACTCAACCTCTCTAAAAAGTGGTAACCCCTGTATTTTTTTAGAAAATACATCTGGAAATTCATTTACAGTAAGGATATCCCGAAGTTCTAGACATCCCTTTCTAGTGTCAATAATATGTGCCAAAAAGGCTTCACATCCCTTTCTCAACATTTTCTCTACCTTCATCATTGAAATAACTCATGGAGGTTGTGGGAACAACTCATTTTCCACTTTCATATCTATTTGTTCAGGTGTTTTCAACATCATAATTTTTTCCTTGCAGTCTACAACTGCACCATGCTATGTTAGTCAATCCATACCGAAAATGACATCAAATTCTTGAAAAGACAACTCTATCAAGTCTGTCGAGAACTCTCTTCTATGTACTAATAAAGGATATCCTCTATATACCCGATTCATAATCATATTGTGCCCTAAGGGATTCGTAACCTCAATTTCATATTCCTTGAACTTGATCACGAAGAAATGTCATGTTATAGGCTATAGAACCTCTGGTTTCAGCAAGACTACCTTCCACAAGTCATAGGCATCTTCCTATAGCAATGAGGTAACATATTTGGCCTTCTGATCAATGGCCACATTAAACCCATCACAGATCCTCTATATCTTCTCGATCCAATACTCTACAACAGTAGGATCATCATAATTTGTTCTTAGAAAATCAGTACCTCTAAACTTACGGAGATTGTCTAGTTGTACCCTTTGCTTTGGTAGTGGAGGAGCCAGTGCTGATGGCACTGCTCTAGCTATTTGTTGCAGTGATCTTGCCATCTGCTGCATTAATGGAGTCTGATCCTGGTTAGCTTATTCAGGAGCTTATTGGTTAGGGGCTGATACTGACTTAGGCCCTGAATACTAGTTGTACTAGGTTGAATCGGTGCCCCATTATGTAGAGAGTTTTGGCTCTCAGCCATGTCATTCGATTCATATGTCATCTCACTGTAGTCCTACAAGTTGAGAGAGAAATAGCCAAAGTTAGAGTCAGATGAGACACATGTATATATGTATGATAACCCCATAATCCACTTAGGTCTAGAACCGCTTAAACCTAAGCTCTGATACCACTAAATGTAACACCCCTCCATGCAGTATGGTAAACCTCATTGTATAGACGGATGTCACACAACTGCATCTGTCTAAACTGTCTTGAATTAAAAAATTTATAACTTATTTATTTGTTAACAATCTCATATGAGACAAATTTGCAAATTACAACCCCCTCTATAACATAATTAATCTCGTAATAATAATATAAACCATATCTTTATAGTTGAATTACTTCCATAAACATATCAAATATATTATAGGATTTAAAATCCCTTATTACAAAATTCATGCATTTTTGTATTTATTAAAATCTATTACATGCCTTTATTTAAACAATGAAATAATTATATGTCTCTATCCCATAATATGCAGAATACCAAATAAAATGAATGGAATAAAAGCTTAGACCTAATACAGGTCAACTCTAACTGTTCTGACTAGTTCTGTCTTCTTTTCAAATCAACTCAACAGTCTATTAACTCCAAACTTGCATATAGGGAAATTCACACGCTAAACTGCTCAAAACTTAGTAGTACATAAAAACATTTAAATTCTAACATGCATTCACATCTTAATATAGCATTCATAATCTGAACATACCTGTGTGCTTGACCACATTGTCATATACCTCTTCACAAAGAAACTCATTCATACTCAATCGAATTAAAATGTATATATGTACAAACCTCGTTAATTGGATCCTTAAAACTCGATACTCTCATGTTTACCACTTCTAATATGAAAATAGAGACCATATTATGTTCTATTTCTACCATTGTATTTTTTAAGCCATAAACTATCAAAATCTTAACTTTTCAATGATTTTAAGCCTGTAAATCTAACTCTCCCATTAAACAGAATCGAAACAATCAAAGATTAATGAAAAACATCCTCCCTTACCTCTATTTTGATGATTGCAGATTAGCAATAGGGTTCAAAATGTGTTTTAATCCTCCTTAAGTTTTGACTTCAATTCTTATTCTGAAAATCTTTATTATTAATCTGTTATAGCCTTATTTATGGTAGGGATTTCGTGTTTAATAAATCAGAATCAAAAGAGAATAGGGGGGAAATCTGTTTATGAGGTTTTAGAGTGTGGTGGCTAGGGTTTTAGATTGAAATTGCATGAGTTTTTGTCAAAACACGAAATTGTTCAATATAAACTTATAGGGCTTCACGGGTGTGAACCATAGTGTCATAGCCGTAAAGATCCTTAGCTTCAAAAATTGAATTTCGTGATATTCACGACCGTGATTAACTCTATCATGGGCGTGAACTCTATAAACTTCATTTTTCCTATCTTTTTCATTATTTTATGGTTTCTAATACCCATAACCACAAATATACTTCTCATATACCCTTACTATACCTTTTTAAACACTTAACTTTTAAGCCTTAACTTGCGAGCGTTACATGAATTTCATCCTTATGCCAACTGTTTGATGGATTTCATCATAATCTTAGTTGACAGATTAATTTTATCCTTATCTATATCTTGTCATTATTTTTGCCATCATCTCAACCATCAGATGGATGTCATCCTCTTGTCAAACGTTTGATGCATTTCATCATAGTCTTAGCCTTCGGATTAATTTCATCTTTATCTACATCTTATCATTATTTCTATCATCATCCCAACCGCCGGATGGATTTCATCCTCATGTCAACCGTTCGATGGATTTTATTGTAATCTTAATCGTTGGATGGATTTCATCCTTATCTACATCTTATCATTATTTATATCATCATCTCAACCGTCAGATAGATTTCATCCTCATGTCAACTATTTGATGAATTTTATCATAATTTTAGTCGTCGGATTAATTTCATCCTTATATATATCTTGTCATTATTTATGTCATCATTTCAACCATCGGATGGATTTCATCTTCATTCAACTATTCAATGAATTTTATCATAATCTTAGTCATCAGATTAATTTCATCATTATCTAAATCTTATCATTATTTATGTCATCATCTTAACCGTCGAATGAATTTATCTTTATTCAACCGTTCAATGAATTTCATCATAATCTTAGTCATCAAATTGATTTCATTCTTATCTAAATCTTATCATTATTTCGGTCATCATCTCAACCGTTGGATGAATTTCATCCTCATGTCAATCGTTCGATAGATTTTATCATAATATTAGCCATTGGATTAAATTTTTGAACCTTATCATATTATCAAATTTTTTCTATAAATAAAATCATTAATCAAGAAATTTATACATATTGATTATTATTCAAAAATCAAATATTTGTATTGTATTCTCTAAATTACTCAAACGATAATCTTTAAAGATAAACTTCAATATTAAAGGTCTATCAAATGTGCAATTCAAAAATTCATCTTCATCTTTAGATGATAGTGAATATATATCAGTAATGAGTAATTTTATTATTGAAAAAGAAGTAATATGTCTTGCAATTCACAATAAATACACACACGTTATAGAGTATTACCTTAGTCAACAAAGCAAATAGAGTACTCATGGTAGTCTTATTTCAGGTCATATTGTGATCAATTGTGATTATGAAGTCGCAGATCACAAATTATTTAATGATTATTTTTCTGATAATCCATGATACAATGAAGACATGTTTCATCAATGACATTGTATGTCTCAGAGTTTATTCTTATGCGTCATTGATGAAATTAAAGATCATGATAACTACTTCAACTAATGAAGAGGTGAATTGGATAGAGTTGGATTATCAACTTTACAAAAAGTAATAGCGGTGCTTCGAATATGGTTTACCAGCAGATGCTATCGATGAATATGTAAAAATTGGTGAGTCTACTGCAATTGAAAACTTAAGGAGATTTTATTGTGCCATCGTAGAAATTTTTTTAGAGAGATATCTAAGATCCGTAACACCCTTTATACAGCAGAGCAACTCCACTATACAAACAGATGCCACATGACTTAATATATATAATCATGTTATGAATTAAAACTTTTCAAACTTATATCATTGTATTTGTATAACATGCATCTTTATAATAACCATATTTTATTTACTGCATAAAAACCTATCTAATTCTGAATAAATTCATAAATAATTCAAAATCGGTCTTAGGCAAGAACCATCTTTATTACAAAATCCATTCTTATTTAACATGAACTCATGCCATTACAAGTCTTTATTAAAAGATGAGTAGCTACTATCTCTATCCCATGTCATGAAAGATAATCAAATAAATGAAATGCATGAATAAGTAAATAGACCTAAGACAAGTCAATTTTGACTGATTTGACTAGCTCGGTCTACTCTTATCATCAACTCAATTGTCTACTAGCTCTAAATATGCGTATAGAAAAATCCACACATTAATTTATTGCAAACTTAATGGTATATATAAGTAATAAAATTCTAGCATACATTCACACATTAACATGACATTCATATACATAATCATACCTGAGTGTCTGATCATATCGTTATATATATATATATATATATATATATATATATATATATATATATATATATATATAAGCTTTTAATAGCTTAGCATATGAATTTTTCTACACGCAAGTTTAGAGCCATTAGACAGTTGAGTTGATGGGAAGAGCAGACCAAGTCAGTCAAAGTATTAAAATTCTAGCATGCATTCACACATTAACGTAACATTTATATACATAACCATACTGAGGTGCTTGACCATATCATCATATATATATATATATATATATATATATATATATATATATATATACATATCCATATAGTATCTCATTCATTCTAAATTGATTTGATTTTAATACATTCATAGCATATATCGCATAAGTGAGTACATGTTATCATAGTCATAATACATTACACTTATAGAATTTATATATCATTTATAATCATAGTGAATTTTATCATATATTGCAATTATCTAAATTTTTATTCCATATATCTGATTACCGGTTTCCACATCCCTATTCTAAGATGTATTGTATTCTAATTTTATAATTTTGATTTACTTTCTGTATTACTAGTTTACAATACCATTATGTACTGTATTATCATTTGTCACGGGGTCATTACTCTCTCCCCAAAAGATTGATCTATTGGGGTGTGTAGCGCCACTCGCTTATAGCCAGGACTCGTCCCCTTCACCTATCCGATGTGGGATTGAAGTCTGTGACATTCTCCCCCACCCAACCCTGTGACGCCCTCGTCACAGTGGGGCCCCCTGCCTGCCCCAAACCCGGGGTGCTTGGCGAGACATCCGAGTCGGATCTGGGTCGGCTCTGATACCATTTGTCACGGGGCCATTACTCTCTCCTCAAAAGATCGATCTATTGGGGTGTGCAGTGCCACTCGCTTATAGCTAGGACTCGTCCCCTTCACCTATCCGATGTGGGATTGAACTATTTGTTTGTTTGCCCAATAATTTACTGTGTTCTGCCCAATACTTTAGACTCGGACTACTTGGATGTGAGTTGTAGAAAAGAAACACTCCAATTCGAGATTAAGCCACCTTGTTCACTAATTGTATATGCCTATATCGCGATTACCGAACTTCTCAAATCATGAGCACTCTAACTCAAACTTAAGAAACCTTGATGAGTAAATATAGTATATGCATAAATATGGGTACAAATGGGCATTCTAGCCCAAGCTTAAGTCACTTTGTCTCTAAATAATCAGTAGCGTTCAAGCCCAAGTTTAAACCACCCTGATTAAATCATAATAATATTCTACGGTACTGTAACCCTCTCAATGACATGCCACCTATGCTAGACTAGTCCTCGAATAGGGAATGAGTATATATAATCATACTCTGGTTATCTGTATTATTTATAAGTCATTCATAGGTCAACATGTCAATTACATGACAATTTGTAATATAAAACACCTGGTGCATAACGATTATTCATAGTCAAGTATCACATTGTATATCATCTCAATTAATCATGCCAAGTGTGTGTATACAACAAACTCATATAATTCCATCATAAAATTCAAACATCAAATTTTTGGATATGGGGCATTCATAGATGTGAAATGTGACACCCTTATAACACTTATTTATATATATACGTACATTATGTGGCTAAATACGATTATAGCCGATATATGCCCAAAATTTTTTATCTTAATTTAATGATCATAATATTATCAATACTTAATTAATCCTTTTTATTTTTCCAAAAATTTTGGCAGCATAACAGTTATAAACTAACTAACCCACCTGCAAAGCAAACAATTCACAACCCATTTTCGGGCACAACAATCCACACATAATGCAATATATTTTACATTCATCCACAAATCATCCTTTCATTCTTCACACACATAATACTTTACAAATACCATTTTGTCATAATATGTACAAAGTTCATTCTTATAACTCCGTATCTATGCATACATATACATGTTATCTTTGATACTAACATTCTATTATTTTTTCTTTTTTCAGCTCCCAAATTTTTGTATGCTTGCTCCTGCCTTTCCCGCTATTATTTGCACGCAGTCAAATAACTACGTGTTGAGCATTAATATGCTCAGCGGTGATTACTAATCTAAAAATTTTCACTAACATATTTTTTTCAGGCATTTATACATGCAATAATATTTTTAATACATTATTCAAATTCTCTTTTTAATATATTTATTATTCTTTTTATCAATACTTTACTTTCATTTATCTTTAATTTACTATTTAATATCTTAATTAATTTTAACAATTTTTTTCAATTCAATTTTTTTTTTAATTTACTCATGAACTTTCAATTCAGTCCATTTTCACTCTTTTTTCTTTAATTAATCATTCCTTTCTTTTTTCTTTATTTTTTTCAATCATTTATTTAATTAGCTACAAAATTCACTTTAGTTCCTAAATTTCCATTTATTTACAATCTTGTGATTGCTTTACATTTATTTACACTTTTGTCACTAATATTTTATTTTTCATATTTTTTTTTACTACATAAGTTAAAATTTTTCTTCCACTTTAATTTTGTTTTTAAATTTTACTATTTTTGTCACATTTATCACTATTATTATTATTATTATACCATTTTTATCATTTTTTTTATCACTTTTATATAATTATTATATTTATCACTTATATCAACTTTCTCACATTTTCCACTTTTATTTTTCTTCACTTATGAATTATGAATAAGTGAATTACGCTTGAATTCATCAATGTTTGGCTCGACTTAACTCATTTACAATCCTAACAACACTATACCTCATTTTTGGTTTAGAGTATGAATTATGTGTTCACTCTCACTATATCGACTATGTCATATATAGTCCAAATAATATTAATTTTTATTTTTAAGACTCATTACTTTATTAGATATGTCCTTAAAAAATTTTTTCAAAATATATCCACATCGGTGAAGAATTTATGAGTAATGATTTTCACAAGAAGCCATAGATATACTCTCATTCTATTAAAAGCAGTGAATCATTTATTGACTACTCAACTACCTTCAAATATTTCATGTTATACCTAATTACCACCCTATCAGCGACTTCTGAAAGGTAACAAGGAATGAAACCAAAATATAAAATTTAGTATCTAAAATAATTTTGAACATTTAAGTCTAATGTTTTTTGCATTATTGTTATGATTAGACTATCGCTAATATTGAATAAATATTCATATAATTGTTTCATGACTAGGTTATCTAATGTACTTAACTACTCTAATAAACATCCATATATTAACTCCAAATATCTCATGTTTACAACTTATGAGATTAATTGTTTGACCCAGTCAAGGAATATAATATGTTCTAATTTATGGGGATTAACAATGTCCTGTCCTGTTAATCTTATGACTAGAGATCATTTAAATATAAATACAATTGCATGGTCTAACATCTTACCATCATGATTTCATTCATGTTGTTTTACATAAAAAAAGACTTCATTAAACGGTCTAACGTCTATATCAAATTTATATATTAATGAACACAAATATAATAAAAATATATTTTATTAATAATCAATGAGTACTTTAAATGCATAAAATAATTGTTTTTAGGATATATTTTTAATATTAAGGTGCTTTTTATTATACCAAAAATATTTTTTAAAATAAAAAGTACTATTAAAAATGGGTATACTTTCTATTGTTCATGACATGGTTGTTTGATACATGTATGAATGAATACTATATTTTTTTTTGGTTATTTTTACATAATTGTGCTGCTACTCTAGATATGCTAATATTTCGTACAATTATGTGTTTCGTAACTGGGAAAGAGTTTTTAGTTCCTTTAGTTTCTTTTGCTTTTTAATATGTTACTTGACATATCTTGATGCGACTTCTATAAATAATAGTCTCATATCTGCATTTTCCATTATCGTCTTTTGTTTGTTTTTTTTCTTTACATTTAAAGTTTAGACAAAGTTCAATTTTTCCATTTATTATTTTTTAACTAATTTAATGAGACTGTCTAAATTTTTCATTTTACATTCTAATTATTTTTACTTTTTAGCCCCATTCGTTTTTTTTTTTTCCAAAATGATAAAACATTAAATCAATTTTTATAATATTTTGCAGAAATATTGAAAAACTGAACAATAGATGGAAATGAATGCCGCATAAATCAAAGGTAAGAGTAAGACATCGTTATTCGGACTAGAAAAACCACAGCAAAACCAGTTACTTGGATGAGTTACTTCCCCCTGCTCCTCTCTTCTCTATCCGTTTATCGCCCCTAATTCGCTCACTAGTCTGCAAATTTCCAAAACCCTAGGGGCTTTCTTCTTCTTCTCCTTTTATTTCCTTTCCACTTCCTAAGCAATCTTTCAGTTTCTCTCTTCTTTTTCAATAACATTAGGGTTTTCCTTTTCTCAATATTTCGATTCATTAAGCATAATAGTTACTGTCATTCAAAATTCACTGCTTTCTGATTCCTTGGATCTGGTCATGGAGTCGCGAGATTCGTCTTCATCGCAATCTACGCTCGCCCCGAATCGAGACACTCCCCCCGCTGGGTCTTCATCTACCGGTGAGGATGACGCGGTTCTATCTGTTACTGCTGCTCTCGCTAAGGACGCTGCCTTGCATTTCCAATCCCGTCGCTATGTTGAGTGTCTCGCCGTTTTGCATCAGCTTAAGCAGAAAAAGGAGGACGATCCTAAAGTAATTGTAACAATATAATGTTGATGTGGTTGCATTTGAATTATTTATTATTTGGAGTTGGTTGAGTAGTGTATGATGCTGCTATGATTTTTTTTGGTAGTTTAAACTTGAATTTAGGTGAAATGTATTGTTGGAATATTGATGTCGTAAGGAAGCTGAACTTGAATTTTAGCTTTCGTAGGTTGAGTGAAGTAGATTGGGAAAATTGATCTAGTTATTTGAATTAGTTCAAATATAAGGTACACAATCACCTAATGAGGATGAGTGTTATATTTGTTGATCTTAGAGTTGCGTAAAAGTGAGACAGGGAATTGCAGTGCCATTACGTCCAAAATTTAGGATCTCTTTGAGTGCTGATCTTGGCTTACAGTTTTAATTCAAAATGTCATTTCTCAGATATTATATTTTACTGTAGAATGTAGTGAGAGCCAAGGCTTTAAAAAGAGTTTGATGTTTACTTGATTGAGTGACTGTGCTTCATTATGCCTCTGAGCATGTTATGCAGTGAACTGCTTCAGTTATTCAAATTATTTTTAACAGTTATATTGCTAAATTTTGCTCCTGTCACTGATTATCTTGATGGAACCAAAATTTTGGTATTCATAAAGACTGATGCAGCTAGCCTCTATTTGAAAATTTCCCAACTCTATAAATTTTGAGAATATCTCTTTCTTTTAAATGGAATCTTAAATTTTGGCATAATATTATTTGACGATGAGTGTATTCTTAATATGAACGTATTTAGGAGCTCTATAGTCCATTATGCTGCCAATTTTCTAGCATCCTGTGGGTCATAGATGTAAAAATATGCAATTTTATTCAAGTTTTTTGCCATTTCCTTAGCATGCATTGTGAATTTTTGCTCCCTTTTATTTTTCTTTCTACATTTTGGTTTCATGCTTAATATTTAACAGGTTCTTCATAATATTGCAATAGTGGAATACTTTCGAGATGATTGTTCAGATCCAAGAAAGTTGCTGGAAGTACTTAACAATGTCAAGGTACTTCCTTTGTTAAAAAAAATCGTTATTTTATCATTCTTCTTAGGCTCATGGTTGCACATTCAAGAACAAAATTTCCACCTGCTTTACTTGACATTCCATGTTCACTGAGTTGCATTTTTAAACATTTAAGTAATTGAGATTGTAGCACTGGTTAATTTTTATTATTTTTTTGTGTGTTATATAACATATTCATTAGAGTCGCACCTCAAGCATTCCTTGGATTGAAGACTGATGAGGCTCCATCCATAGTGTGGTTCAACCTGTTTTCAACAGGCTCTCTTTATGAGATGTGTGCCTTGTTAACATTGCCCTTGTATTGTGTACTTTTGATTCATCAAACAATTTGTGTTCTTGATCCAGACAAAAAGGATAGCCTATTATGCTCCATCCATGCCGTATATCAAATCAAAAGAATTTGGCCATATATATATATATATCTGATTTTTCTTCATTTTTTAATGCTTTTATAATGATAACCACCACCTTTCTCGACAATCAAATATGGATGCATCAATATGATGCACCGTATTCATTTAAATAATATAGCTGATAGTAATGAATTGTTAAAGTGTACAATGAATGGATCATCTGATTTAGAAGATTAATTAGTGTTTGAAGATGATTATTTGACATGGGTTCCTGTTGCTAAAGCTAGTGAAATTAAAGAGGAGGCCTATCATACTAGATCAATTAAAGGCAAAAATGTCATATTCACATCCACTTGAAGATGCCTAAGCTAATGAAAAGTAAAACATCTTCTCATTTGAGGACCAATGCTCCTTCAGATTTAGTGATGAGATTGATTTCAAGAAGAGTATGAAGAAGATGAAGAAGAAAGTGGAAGTGATTAATTTTAATGCGGTGACATTGATGATGAAGAAGATAATGTTGAGCTTGATGATTATTTGTCTTATTATTGCTTTAATTATTGCTTCTGAGTAATAAGGATCGTTTTAAGTCTCTTAAATATCTTCATCATAGTTTTTGTCATGGAATTAGAAAGCAATGGGTCAATGATGCTAAATTTGTGCATATTTTGTGTTTTGAATGCTATTAGTCTACTTATAGAAGCCTTAATAATATTATATTATGTAAATTGTTCTGAATTTTATCTTTACTTGACTTTTGTTAGGGGTGTACTTGTGCCTTACATATGTGCCCTAGGACCAATTTGTGCCTTGATATGCCTTCCTCTGTAATATCTTCACTTTACATATCACAGCAAGTGAAGTTTATTTAGAGAGGGAAAGAAGAAGATATGCATGTATGATATATAGAAGAAGAGGGTTGGCTAGAAGGAGATATTATTGGAAATAATTGGAATGTTTATAAACTGTTGATGGAACATTTTTGAAGTGTTCTTTGTTGCATGCTTATCTGAGAATTATTCGGATCAATTCTTGTTGAATGTAAGTTGATAGTAAGAGATGGAAGACTGTGGGTTCTTGAATTGTCTAGCTGGTGATGCTGCCTGCAGTATACATGTTTTTAAACATTGTTCTTGAGATAATTAGTTAGTGAAAAGAATTAGTCAAGCTAGGATGGTAGCTTTAGCTATGCCTCATTTGCACTATGTATTTGTTTCTATTAACTTTGTAAAATTTGCTTGATTACTTCACTGTTGACCTAAAATGATTGTCATTGCTGCTTTTGTTAATATCTTGCATGAGATTTGGACCTGCCTTTGTCCAAATAAATGGATTTTGCTGGGTAAGCTATCAATTGTGATATGATATTTAAATTTTTAATTTCTCTGGCAATGAATTGTACCTTCATCTGATTATCTGAATTCTATTATTGTTTGTGCTGGTGGGGGGACAGCTTTTTTGACTGCCAAGTTCTAATTATTAATGAGTGTCAAGAATGAAAATAGATATTGAAAGCACAAATTGTTTGTTTAGGATAGGGGATTGAGGTTCATTCTTCATTATTAAGAATTTTATCTCTTCGAATTGAGCTGAAACAATTTAGGATATGGGGGAAAAAAGGAGATGACGTCAGTAGGAGATCAAAGCTGTCTATAGCTAATGCCATTCATAGCTGCTTAAGTAGACAATTTCACACATCTGTGTCTCATATCTGTACTTGAGTGCTTGTCTTTTCTATGTGCATTGGATGTATTGCGATTATTGTTTTTGTGCAGCTTCTTGCATTGACAAGAATTCTGTGATCCATGAAAATGTCATTTTGACAGTCTGATACTTCTTGGCAATGCATATGGCCATTGCAACTTTGAGCTATGATTTAGGATCGGTGCATTAATTTCTTGCTTGTGATGTTGCACTTCTCAATCCTTATTTTCACTTGACACAATTTTATGAGTTGCATGCTATATGTATCGTTATTAAGATTGGGATGCTATCAGCAGTTAGAACATTGCTACTTTTCTTGCCATCCCATATTTCCTAGATGGATCTTACAATTGAGGATACCTAATTATGTTAATTGGCAAAAAGGATTTCGTTTCTACATCAGAATGCAGTTACTGGTGTGAATATGTTTTTGGCGTATTAATGTACTGCTGAAACAAATTTTCTGATAGTATTTGATTCTGTCGAGAAAATTGTGACATGTCATGTTTTGGCTTAATTATTTTTTATTTTCAATTATGATTTTAATGTGCTTTTTCTTCTTTAATTCTTTGCTGTTGACAATTTAGAAAAAAAGTGAACTGCTTGCTCAAGCTTCTGGAGAACAGGGCGAGGTTGCGGGCAATGCTGGAAACAAAGCTATTTCAGGGTCTAAAGGAAGTGGAACTGCTCAACAATTTTCTGCTGCAAGTAGTGCGACTCTTGTTTACATGGATGAATTTGACCCGGCAGTGGCAATATTTAACACTGTATGTTAGTGATATATTTGTAGTTTGTTTATTAGTTTACTGTTGACATTTTTGCAGTATGGATTGACATCTTGAATTGTTCTTCTAGGCAATTATCTGGTTTCATCTTCATGAATATACAAAGGCATTGTCAGTTCTAGAACCTTTGTATCACAATATTGAACCTATTGATGAGGTTTGTAATTTATCTGTCGTCCTAATGCTTTTGATAGTTGTGCTGTTGTGCCCTGATAGTCCATTTCTAAATATACAGACAACTGCTCTTCATGTATGCCTTCTGTTGTTGGATGTTGCCCTTGCTTGCCAGGATGCATCAAAATCAGCTGTAAGTTGGATATGAAATACAGGTGTTGCTTATGTTTATTTTGATATGTTATGATTTATTGGTGTCCAGTTCTGTGATTGTTGATTTTGAGAGGACTCCTCAATTTTTCTCTCCTTTTCCTTGATTTCAACTCTCAAACACATGTTGAGAAGAGATTGTTGCCCCTTGCTGGTGTAGAGTTTTTCAATCAAAGAACTATATAGTTATGGTTGACCTTTGTTTACTTTCTTTGGTTGATTGATGGTAATTAAATTCAAATTATAATATCTTTAGTTATAATAAGATTCTGGACTAAGTATTTTGCTTGAGTTTTTCAAATATGTGTTTACAATTGAGCATTTATTCGAAAGAGAGAACAAGGATACAGGACAAGTATCATGAACCATGCCCCTGGGCAAAAGAAACTGAACAAAAAACAGAATGTAAGTATGAAAGTCTAAACTAGATTTGAAATCTTAAAAGAAACCACCAATGGAAATTCTATCTTAAAGATTTTGCTGAAACAATTACATTGGACATTCTACCCTCAAGTGTGTTTTAAATGCTTTGGGGTTTGTTTAAATATGGAACTTGACTCCAACTTTCCTTCTTGGCATGGAAGCATTCTAGTCATAATGCTTAGCGTAGCTACATCTTAAATTATTATAGATATATTTAAAATGTCATCCACAAAGTCCAAAACTCTCCTCCTTTTTGTTATTTAATGCATATTTGAATTCCATAAATCTTGAGAAAGAGTGTATTTTGTGGATCTAAACAAATTTAATAACATGTGAAGCACAGACACAAAATGGTGGCATGGTAATGCAAGGGTGAATTACATCAATGATACATTAAATATTTAATATTTAATAACTCAGTATCTAAATTATTATTTGTAATTGCAAAATACTTGAACTATTATTTTGGAACAATAAAGTACCTTACTATTAATTGGAGTATCATAATGTTACATTATTTTTAATTGTAGTACCGTGATGTTACTAAGTTATGTAGGAATCATTGACTAGATCTGACGGATGTACTTTATTGTTACAAAATAATAGTTCAGGTATTTTATAGTTATAATAATAATTCGAGTACTGAGTTGTTACGTGTTAAATATTTAAGGTACCGTATGTATAATTCACCCGGTAATGCAACATAGTTTCCTCACTTTATCTGCTTTGTTTCTCATATTTCCTTGATCAATAAGAACTAAATTTATGACTAAGAACTGGTTTGGTACCATGCAGAACAGTTTAAGCATTAAAATGATGGCTTCTTGACAATTTATGATGGCAAGAGTGATCAATAAATTAGTTTCCCAAGTCCACATGATTTGTTTAATCTGTCATAGCTTATCATTTCCGGTGCATTGAGTGCCTTTCAAATTATATCTGAGTTCATCAATAAGTGCATATTAGTTGTATGTGTCATAAGATCAATATCTTGATTTCTGATTCTTTATCAAATTTTTCTTAGGCTAGGCAAGTTATATTCATACTTGATTCACCAGCCGTATTCTATTGGAAGGATCTGCTCCACATTTCTTATTAAGTGGTTAACCTTATGTGTTGGAATTAATTTGTGCAGAATCTTATCACTATAATAGTTTGATCAAGTGAAAAAAGGGGAAAAAATTGCCGAAAAGCAATAGGACAACCTGCTGGGACTGGGAGACTGCTGCTGAGTGTCTAAATGTCTTTCCTTTTTCAGAGAAAAAGTGGCTTTAAATTTCATTAAGCATTTTGCTTTTGTTTGAGGGCTTGGATTTTAGCATGCAAAAGACTGAAAAGAGTCTGCAAAAGAATATGCTTTGGAATAAAACATGCTGTCCCAGCACCATAGTAATGTGATTCTCGTAAATGACTGCAAGTAGGTGGATAATGTGTCAGGACCTGAACTCTCAAGAGTTTAAATCCCTGTTCATGCAAACTTAAGGAAGCAGAAAATGAGAAAAAGAATTGCAAATAAGAAATGCAGAGAATAAGAAGAAAGAAGAAAACAATTGAGGGAAGGAGAGATAGAGAGATGGAGAGAAAGAAAGAGTAGAGATAAGGAGAATTAGAGTGGCAAAGAGGATTTACATATACCCTCCATACTAGTTTTGCCGGTATTTATTCAAGACAACAATGGCTAACTGATTAACCAAATTGCTAACAAACAACTAATAAACCAGTAATAAACTCCTCTAGTTTCCACCCCGATATTTCTTTGCTGAATTGCCTCTTTGCTGGATGCGCTTCTTCTTCTTCCTCCTGTTTTGTAGTTGATGTCCTTCCCTTATGAGAGTATCCTTGTCCTCAAGAATAAGCTCCATTCTTTTTCTCGGCCTTTTTAAGGATTAATGGCCATTAGATGGCAAGAGCACCACACCTTCCATGAACATGATTTTTATAATTTCTAGCGTTTTGCTTTTCTTCATCCATAAAGTTCCTATAAATATTGAAAAAATTCAGCTTGAGACTCTTCCCACTGAAACTTACAGCAATAAGACATTTAGTAAGACTTTTAATTCTTGCATTTTCACAAACACCTTCATGGCATAATCTTTTCTGGCTAGACAATTTATTACTTCCATATAACTTGCCCTTTTTTCAATTTTGTCCACCCTCTTCATATCATCACTACAATTATCAACTTTAACCTTCAACTTGTCATGTACTTAATTTTATTGTGATTAATTTGATCCACTTCAAGAATCTTTCCATTCAGAGTCAAAATCTTGTTTACAAACGAATTGATCTAATCCATATTTTTCCTTAACTCTCTGCAATGAGAGTTTACCCTATCTTTATTTATGGAGTAGTTAACATACCTGAAGTAGGTTGATACTTCACTCTGCCATTGGAGCTACTCATTGTTTCTTTGCTTCTGTTGTCCATTCTCATTGTCTTCATGAGCCATTCCATCATTTGATCCGTTTTTTTTTTCTGAGTGAATTGATCCATCAATTGATTTGTTTATCGATGGTTCGGGATCTTTTATTGGCCGCATGGATTTTTTTGTTTTTCTACTTCATTGAGTGAGTGGATGAAAGTGTTGATTGCTGAATGTTGAAACCAAGAATGAGGTTGCTGGGCTGGGATGCATGTTGCAGCACGGGCAGACATTTTTCTTGATTCTTACTTGAGGTCATCATTTATATCATCCGATTTAGCTTTAACAATTGAACTTGCCAATCTTACATGTCTTTTCTTCTTCTTCTTTTTTTCTTTTCATCCAACCAGATTTTCTGTTTTGCTTTCACAATAGCGGAAAGCAAAAAGGCGAATTTTTAGCAAGGGTTCTCTTCCATCTCTTTTAAAGCTTTGTCAGTACTTTTTTTTTTTGGGTGGGGTGGGGGGAAGGGGTTGGTAGTATTAGTTTCAGGCTGTCATCAGAAGGGGAAATAATCAGCAGTTACTCTTAGTTGTGTTACACTGGTGGAACTTTATTCAAATGCATTTTCAGGATTTTTCCTTTGGGTCTTAGGCAGTAAAGATTGGGTAGATTTTAGGTTTGGGTGGTTAACTGTTGGGCTAACTCCTACATCACTAACAGTTGGCAAATTAATAAATCTGTTCATACCAATCATAGAATAAATGTTAACATGAAGAAATTTCATCATAAGGTTTTTTTTTAGAAAATGATGGTTCAATTTTTTTCCCACCAAACTATTTAGGAAATTAAGAGTTGGCTAATTAAGACAAGCTTATTTTCATCTCTTTGGCACTTGTAGAATTTGAAGCCTTGAATCATGTGGTGTGATTGTGATTTGCAACTTTTGTTATGGCTTAATAAATTTGGTGGCTGCTATATATGTTTGACGTAGTGGCAGTGAAAATGCTCATGAAGCAGATAGTTGTATGTATGAGCTTGGTTAATCTGACAATGGCTTTTTACCTTGCTCACCATATCTTGCCTTAGAATTGCATAGTCTTTGAATGACTCTATTAATTTATCTCTCTCTCTCTCTCAGCTATTTTTGCAGCTTTGCACATTAGCATATATGGTCGGATACTGATCAAATATCTGTCAGCTTGTTTTGACGTATCACATCTTATTTTCTCTTGAATTTTGTTGTTTGGTTAGCAAGAGCTTATAATTGACATTTCATTTCTTTCTCTCGTCAGGATGTACTGATTTATCTCGAAAAAGCTTTTGGTGTGAGCTGTGTGAGTCAAGGTGATAGTGGAAGCACAGGACGGCAACAATCTACAAATCTAGTTGCAAAATCTTCCTCTGTACCAAGCTGTTCATCAGCTGTGGATTCTTCCAATTCAGATTTAGCACCAAGTGGGAATGCCTTGGAAAATTCTCTTTCCGGAACTTTATCATTATCAGAAGAAATACTTTATGAGACCGTGTTTTCACTGGACATAGGTGGACAGAACTTGACAAGGCCATCTGGTCTCTCATCTTTTACTGATCTTTCGAGGGCCCAAGTTGATAGGTCTATGTCTACCATTGATCTGAAGCTTAAGCTGCAGCTTTACAAGGTCCGTTTTCTGCTTCTCACTAGAAATTTAAAACAAGCAAAGCGTGAAGTTAAGCTTGCGATGAATATTGCTCGTGGGAGAGACTCTTCCACAGCTCTTCTCTTGAAGTCTCAGCTTGAATATGCTCGTGGAAATCACCGTAAAGCCGTCAAGTTGCTGATGGCATCAAGTAATCGTACAGAGATGGGAAATTCAAGTATGTATAACAACCTTGGATGCATTTATTATCGGCTTGGGAATTACCATACATCATCTGTCCTCTTTTCCAAGGCACTAAATAGTAGCTCATCTCTTCAGAAGGATAAGCCGCCGAAGCTGCTAACTTTCTCACAAGATAAATCTCTTCTGATTACATACAATTGTGGCATACAGAATTTGGCTTGTGGGAAACCCTTGCTTGCTGCTCGCTGTTTCCAGAAAGCAAGTTTAATTTTTTACAATCGTCCTTTATTGTGGCTCCGGTTTGCTGAATGCTGTCTGATGGCCTTAGAGAAGGGACTTATAAATGCTGCAGACAGATCAGAAATTATAGTTTATGTTATTGGCAAGGGAAAATGGAGGCATCTTGCAATAGAAAATGGGAATGCAAGAAATGGATATGTAGATTCTGTCAAAAGGGAGGAATTGATTTTGGGCACTGATGGTCAACCTATGCTCTCTCTATCCCTCGCCCGGCAGTGCCTTCTTAATGCTCTGCATTTATTGGAATCTTCTGATATAAACCATTTGAAGTCTAGTTTGCCTTCCAGTATCTCCTTGGAGGAAAACGAGGTAAGTGATGTGGTTTCTCTCAAGAACTCAAATCACAAGAGTTTAAGTGGCCTTGATGCCAAAGCGTCAACTGTAGCTGTGGGCATAGGGCAGCTTAATGCAAATGGGGATGCAAAAGAGCAGAAGGGAGGGACAAGTCAGGAGATGATGCAGAACTCTTTATCTTACTTCGATGATATTCATAGAAGAGAGAATCAGATGATCAAGCAAGCTCTTCTTGCTAATCTGGCATATGTAGAGTTGGAACTGGAAAATCCTGATAAGGCCTTGTCTGCTGCAAAGTCTCTGTTGGAGCTTCCTGAATGCTCAAAAATTTATATCTTTCTTGGTCGTGTATATGCAGCAGAGGCCCTCTGCTTGCTAAACAAGGCAAAGGAAGCTGCCGAGTACTTGTCGATTTATTTGTCCGGAGGAAATAATGTAGAGTTTCCTTTCAGCCAGGAGGACTTTGAGCAATGGCAAGTGGAGAAAGCTTTGGATTGTGAAGAGACCAATGGAGGATCAACAACCGCCAAGAACTCTTCCCCTGAGGAATCGCTAAGTATTGTGTTCCTCAAGCCAGAGGAGGCACGAGGGACTCTTTACGCCAATTTTGCAGCAATGTATGCAGCTCAAGGTGAGCTTGAGCGGGCGCACCATTTTGCAACACATGCATTGTCACTTATACCTGACAGTCCACAGGCGACTTTAACAGCAGTGTACGTGGATCTTATGCTCGGTAAGTCACAAGCAGCTATATCCAAGTTAAAACAATGTAGTCGGGTCAAGTTCCTCCCAAGCTGTGTACAATTGAATAAGTCTTGATAATTGTAACAGTGGCTTACAATTCTTGTCGGGATTTCACATCAGCATTAGTTAGTGAGTAGATCAGCAATCCTTTATAGGATTTGTAACATATATATAGTTCAGTTAAGAGAATAAATTTTCCTGTTCTTTTTTCTTTAATTTTTCAATTCACATCTAGCTAGGGTTCATTAATTGGTGTGGCAGAGTGTTTTGGATAGAGCGGATGCCCACCTTTCATTTATGTTTGTGCTCTTATTGCGATTGGAAACAGAAGAAAGGAAAAGTATTCATCGATTTTCTCTTGAAATTTCTTTGTTGTTTTGTGAGTTCTTTGAAGAATGCAATATATTTTCTAATCGATGTGCTCAGGTGGAAAGAAACTAAATAAAAACTATGCACATTGGGAGTGTTTGAAATTATTGCTAGATATAAAAAAAATAATTTTTTTTGATTTAATTTATGGATTTTTTTTAAATTTTTTATAAACTGTTATTTTTTTGAAAATTGATTCTCGTAAAAATATTTCTAATTTTCTCTAAAAATAATTTTAAAAATTCAAAAAAATAAAAATAATGTTTTTCTTTTTTAATGCCAAATATTTTTTCTAAATTTAATGCCAAAAATGAATGTTGCCACCACTATTGCATTAATTTGTATTTTGCATATCAAAATGTCAACTTCATGTGAACGGGAACTAGAGAACAAAAGGTGATAAATAAACTAATAATGTATTGGAAAAAATCAAGAATTTTGCCGTGGGCTGAGGATGTTTTCGGAAAATGTTGGAATAATTTAGGGAAAGGTATAGTTAGATCCCTAAGCTATGGACTAAAATGCATATTGGCTCTTATAGTAAAATTTGGCTCAATTGATTTTTTATATCAAAATTTCGGATCGTTTTATACCTCAACACTTAAAATTCGGTTCAATTGGTCACTCTTAGTCTTTCAATTTTGGGTCATTTTGCACTCAAAAATTTTAGTATGGAGAGTAATTTGGATCAAAATTTTAGTATAAGAGGTGAAATGAATCTAGTTTTATCATGTGAACTAATAATGTGTTTTTGACATAGAAGTATATTTGCACCTTAAAAACTTTGGGATCAAAATAAAAACTTTGAAAGATCTTTGAGGTAGATAATTTCTTAATCAAAAATCTGTCAAACGTATTCCTCAAATGATCTAGAAATAAAGATAATTGTGAATTACACTTGTTGGCCAGTCCACCGGAGAAGATATTATCTATAATGGATATTTTGCCAATGACTTTCTCGATTTATCTACAATTTCTATTCTTATTTAAATAAAGCACTCAAACAATAGCATTATACCAACTGAGCAGGTGAATATTGCTTCAAAAATAGGATCAATTCCTTTATTCAATTGCAAAGTGTATCGCCTCAGCTTGTGAAATCAATTTCCCAAGATTAGGCTGCTTGCCATAAAATTGCAGAATGAACTAGTCGACATCCATATCTCATTTGGAATGGAAAACATGGATCATCATGGTCAAGGATTTCAAAAAACTTACATTGTTTAGCCTCATCATAAAGCAAGAACTAATAATGTACGAAACTAAAAATTAAGATTTGATTTTTATTTATAGGATGTTTTATTAATTACATGATGACAGAAAAAAGGTGAAACAACTAAACATTCATGACCTGCTCCATTTGATAACTCAATAAAATATTGATTGATATAAGATGATATTTATTTGATTTTGGTTTATAACCATCCAATATCCTACAGCTTAGAGACTACAGACTAATACAAACTCAATCTATTAAGTGTGAGTAAAATGCTTCATCTCAAATTTTAAAAGTACATATCCAGAGTTCGAATTACTTTTAATTAATGAAGAAAAGTTCTTTACCATCTCATCTCATCTCATCCATTTGAAGGTTAGATGATATTTATTTGAGTTGATATTTGATATAATCAAACTTGGAAAATAAATTACACCACATGCATACAGAATTTGATTATACTGAATTTTGCTTTGGACTACAGCTGTACGGATAAATTAAAAGAAAGAATCAAGCTTTGATTATACTGAATTTTGCTTCTTAATTTGGTTCATAATCTTGCAGTGCATTAAGAAAATGTATTACCAAAAGTTGTCTAATTAATAAATTCTCCTACTAAAACACATCATTTTCTTTGTTTATTTTTTTCTTTTTTCTTTTTCCTTTTCATTTCCTTTCTTCTTCTTCTTCTTCTTCTTCTCCCTTTTTCTTTTCTTTTTCTAATTGATGAAATTTCATTACAAGATTCTTAAAGAAGTATCAGCCAACCTTCCTGACTTGACTTCAACCCATATTTCTGGTTCAACTCTTCCTTTTTCTTATTTTAATATAAAATAATACCAAGTCAAATTCAATTCTTAAATGCATCAATTACTTTTATTAAAATCTGATTTTCTTTTATAAATCAGATTTTAGCCTAAGGGTAAATTCTCGTCGGGTAATTTTCAGTTTTAAGCCTTTTCAATAATTCTCTCTCTCTCTCTCTCTCTCTCTCTCTCTATATATATATATATATATCAAGGCTTAACCAATATTGCTATTAAATTCTGAATTTTAATTTAGTAATAGTATCATATCATATTATTAATATTAAGCTGACTCAAGAAAATTTTTATATTATATTGATGTTGCGCTCTTTATATATGAAGAGAAAATAATATTCTATTTATCTTTTTTCATAGAATTTTAGAATTTTTTTTTTAGAATTTGTTTAAATAATAATAATAATAATAATAATAATAATAATAATAATAATAATAATAATAATAATAATAATAATAATAATAATAATAATATCATACTTATAATTAGAACAAAATTTAGATAAGTGAAAATTATATTATTTCTGATTTTTTTTCTGAAGTTCTATAAATGTTGTTATTATAGAAAAATAATTTTTGCAATAATTTCAAATTCTTACTCTATTACGAGACTTTTTGCAATATAAAAACAATAAAAGTAATCAACTTTTTCTCCATCCTCATTATCAACAATAAAAACAATATTCTCTTAAAAAGCAAAGTTATAATCTCATTCCATAAAACAACACAAGAAGAATCATCTCCTATATATAATAATACACACAAGAAAAGAAGGAATTTCGCTACCAACGGCAACCCATATTCCAGCACAAAATAGCAGCACTTACTATAATAAGATTATAAAGACAAAGATTCCTAGCCGTTGGAGAGAGAGAGCTGATTGAGAAAACTGATTTATTTTGAACAGAATTCCCATATAGATGCAGATTATGATTGTCAAGATTTGTCTTTCCATGTTGATTTGTTTTTCCATTTTGACGTTAAATCTTCTTTACCCTTTTCAAGTTGAAAGGAATGATCAAATGGACTCTAACCTTGTCCCATAAACTCTGAAATGTAAGTACGGCTAATGGTTTTGTAAAAATATCTGCTAATTGTTGTGATGAGTAAGCGAAATGAGTAACAAGATTACCAAGAGCCACCTTCTCCCTAACAAAATGATAATTAACAGCTATATGTTTAGACCGAGAATAGAATACGGGGTTAACTGTCGTGTATAAGACACTTAAATTATCCGAGAACAATTAAGGTAGTTGATGAAATCGAATCCCAATATATTTGAGAAAAAATATTATCCATATAAGTTCAGCTGTAGCAACTGCCATGACCCTTCATTCCACTTTAGAACTTGATTTGGAGACAATGGATTGTCGTTTAGATGACCAGGATATACAATTGCTTCCAAAATATATGCAGTAACCTAATGTGTAACACATTTCGATATAATTAAGACTAAATCCAATTATATCAAATTGTAATTCATCATGTGAATCAATACACATTCACGACCGTGATCACCCTTTTACAGGGGTGAACCAAACCGTAAACCCAACTATAAAGCTGCCCGTGAATGAGTTTGCCTCAGCAACAAAATTCAATAACCGTGAATCTGAAAATTTTTCTAGAAAACAGAGCATCATATTTCATACTTCTCTCACATGCAATATTATCTACGGTTGAATAATATCAGCCACTTTATCAACACTCCAACATACATTTTAGCCATTTATCACAACTATATATTTTCTAATTATCCACATTAACCAAAATAACTCATCAAATATCTTAATAAGACCATGTTAACATAATAATTTTATCATGCATATCAATCTCATATTATGACATTTAACAACTCAATGATCATAGACATCATGCATCTAAAGCAAGGAACACATAAACATATCAAACAAAGCCTTGAATATGGTTATATACAAACCTTAGACCTAGGATGGAGATTAGCTAAACCTTGAGCTCTTCAAGCTTATCCTCTTTCTTGAGACGAACTCCTAGTTCCTCTACCAGATCCTAGCAAGATGAAAAACGTCATCTTAGCCTTTGAAACTAAAACCAAAACCCAGAAACATAAAAATCGAGCTTTCCTTCAAAGCTCACAAGCTCATTCTCTCATTATTCTCTTTTACTTTATTTATTGAAACAAGGTCTCTCCAAACTTTAACAATGGAGGAAGAAGGGTTGGAGGAAGAAGAAGATGCAAATGATGTGTTAGGTTGGTTAATAGGGAGTTGGGAATAGATTTAAAGGAATGACAGGAAGGAAAACATGACTGACTCACCTGCCCTGACTGTTCAGACTTTCCAGTCGTGACTCATCTTTCATTGGCATGAACTATTCCTTCACAGTCGTGAAGAATCTCATCGTAGCTGCCAACTAAAACCCGATATTCACAGTTGTGACACATATTGTTATGGGCACTAAACAATTGATTTTAGCAATCTTCAAAATTTTAAAACTTCACTTAATCCCAAACTCTCACTAACTAAGAGCATAACTAATAGACCTTAATTACGGGCATTACATGATGTGCTTCTCTTTGTAGTAGGACTTTCGGCCTAATCAGAATCACAAAAGTCATAGAGATTAAATGAACTTTATTGTATTAAATGTAACCCAAAATTGGTTGTTCGTTTCACATATCGTAAAATGCGCCTAACTACTTTAAAATCTCCAACATTTGGTTATATAACATTTTGACAAACTTTGTGAATGACATGTACAATATTAAGTTAAGTGTGTGTGAAATACAAAAGAGGTCTAATAAAACTGCGATAGGTCTTGGCATGAAAGATGACATCATCTATGTCTATAAATTGCACTTTTAACACCATGAGAGTGTTGAAATGTGAGCTTGTCTCCAATCTAGCTTTAGTCATTAAGTCCATTTCATATTTCCTTGAGAAAGAATGAGTCCTATATTTGTATATTGAACTTCGAAGCTCAGGAAGCAGTGAAGGTGTCTAAGATCTTTGATTGCGAACTCTTTTCTTAAAGCAATAATTAATTGGTGGATGAGTTTATCTAACACCCTCTCATCTAATAAGAACAATTCCAATTATGTAAGAGAGTAATACAAATCACTTTGTTTGCATTATGGTCATAATGACTATTTTAAATTAATATGAGAAATAGTAAAAATAAAAGTAATAACATGTTCTTTTGTATTGAAATACTGAATAAGGCTTCAAATAGCCTCAGAGTTTACAAAAAATACCACGAAGTGATATACAAATCTTTTTGACACATGAAATTTAAAAGCAAATACATCTTGATGTATCACCTACCCAACTATGTTTTGTCCTGTGATTCTTCCTTCAGGCTTTTATTCTCTATCAATAACCATCTAACCAGCTTCAACCTGCAAATGAGTGCAACTCGTGTTTAGGCAGTACATATGTATATATAACAACAAATGCATATATATACAATCAAAATCATAAGTTCATACCATTCTTATCATGCTAAAACATTACCATGCATAATGCATAATTAAAAATATAAGTTTGCAATACATTTTCTTTTTCTTCTCATAAATAAAATACCCATCATAGTATGTTCAAAACATGCATAACCAATTTTGTATATTCTATGTGCTCATATCCATGTTCCTTATCTACCATATTTAGATCATTGCATCATTAATATCCATAAATACCATTTCATAAAGTACCATGTTCAAAATTTGCTTATCATAAGAGCATACAATATAACATATCGTAATTAGGGGTGTAAACGAGTCAAGCTACTCGTGAGATACTCGAGATCAACTCGAAAAATACTCAAATTCGACTCGGAATTAATCGAGTTGAGCTCGAGCTCGAGTAGCTCGAGTAGTTAGTCGAGTCGAGTTCGAGTATCATAATACTCAGCTCGTAAGACTCGCGAGCTTAATCGAGCTCAATTAAATTACATTTATACCCTTATATTCGAGCTTAAACGAGCTTAATCGAGTATATTATTTATTAATTTTTTATTGATTGGAGCTTTATCGAGTCGAGCTCAAGCCTGACACTGTGTCGACTCGACTCGACTCGATTACACCCCTAACCGTAATTACCATGTTTATCATCTCATGTCAATAATCGTTGTACTAATGATACAAAAATACATATAGCCAGAATACTAATCCATAGAGTATCTCATTCATGATGAAAACCAATCACCATTGCATTATAGAATCATATGTTATATATATGTTGCCTGCATTACTCTAAACTAGACTAAACTGGATACAGGTAAAAATCCAAAGCTCTCACCTGAGCCCCTCAAGTAACCTGCCTGAATTCCTCAAAACACTTGTCTAAGATAAAAAAAAAATCATCAGGTCATCTGCCTAAGTTATAGAGTACTATGCATATGATTTCAAGCCATGCGAGCTCACTTGAGCTTTAAGCCATTGTCTGTAACATCCTCAACCTTCCCCACATGCATTTCATTTGAACATATACATCTTGCATATAATTCAATTGAACACATGCATTTCATATGTATTTTCGTAGGAACAAGTCCATGACACACACTAGCTACGTGTTCTAGTACATTGCAATTGTATCGAGTCGCACATATGTATTTATAATCTAAATGAGGATAAAAAGTATTAAAAATAAATAAAATAAGGTGACCAAATTAAAGTATGTAAAATGACTAGATTAAGATTAAATTGCATATTGTGTTGAATTGTGTAATAATAATAAGAATAATTAGAAAAAAATAAAAAAAATAAAATAAAAAAATAAAAATAAAAGTTAGAAAAAAAGAAAAAGTGGACGAGTGAAACAAAGGAAAGGAAGATAAGATGGTGGTGCCTTTTAACTTATTAGGCTGCCACCATATTCATTTCCTTTCCTCATCTTCTTCTTCTTCTTCTTCTTTGCTTCATTCCTTCCATTTATTTTTCAAGTTCCAGCCACTATTTCTTCCCTCTTTCACTCCAAAAATTGTAGCAACAAGATTTTCGAAGAGTGATTATAGGTGAGTAAACATTTATTTTTGTGTTAAGCTTGATTATGGTGTTTAGGGTTCATAAATAGGCAGTATTTTGTGCCATAGTTTTGATGATCTTATAGATCAAATATGAAAAATATTAAAACATAAAAGTTATTACTTTATGTCTTATATTTATGGATATGTAAACATTTTTTCAAGATGTGGTGTATAGAACGAGATATCCTCTCTATACTGAAACTGGTTTGGATGTGAACCCTAAGTAAGTTAGCCACTGTGTTTGTTAGTTTTAAATATGATAAAACCATTATTTGAAGTATCTTAAAACATAACAGTTGTAGATATATGTGTTATATATCCGTATACCAAATTTTAGGTTCATATTTCTTGTAAATTTTTAGTTATGGGGAATGGAACCATGACTGTTCCATGGTTTGAACTGCCTACTGAGTGCCCTGGGCAGATCCAGAAACGTATTTGGCTAATTTGAGCTCTTTAGAGCTAGATTCTGTATATAATTAAAACATGAAAGTTATAGGTATATGTCTTATATAAATTTGGGTACTAATTTCAGCTTAATAAGTTATGTATGGGCTACGTTATGGTCTTTAGAAGTCATACTGGTTTGGAAGCCAATTCTATTCTGAACCAGTGAAATATTTCTTATTATTTGAAGAACTTAGAGATATAATTGATAAAAGTTATAAACATAAAAAATGTTCCATTTGAACCCATATAAGTTTCTGTAAAGTTTTATTTAAATGTGACTTATATATTATAATTTATGAGGAATCAAAGTTAGTACCCTCAAACTGCCTAAAGGCAGAAAATAGAACACAATTATAAATTCCACCAAAAATTGTACAATGATCCAATTGGTCTGAAATTTTAACATGTTACATAATTATATGGTAAGTTTAATTATAAATAAGAATCAAATTAATTGGTCAAGTATAGAAAAAGTTATAGGCTAAATAGTCCAATAAGACCACACTGCCTCATAGGAAAAATCTTAACTATTGATATGAACAATGCATGTTAATTTGTTTAAGCCAAATTAAGTCTTCCTAATCATGATTTAATCAATTATATTTTCATATTAGGCTCACAACATATTGGAGATCCACAAGGAGCGGATAGACAATAAGTTAGGAGTCAGAATCAAAGGAGAAATGTGAGTCTAATTATCAATTGAATTCTTTAGCGCAAATGAATGTTGCGTGCTATGTGATTCATATGATTGTTATGATTGGTCATTGATAATATGATGATGGATAATTTGTGAAATTGTGGTACATACAAATGGTATACTTGTGGTATATTTGAGGTATATGTTTGACATATGTGATATATATACATGGTATATGTATAGTATATACAAGGTATATGTGTGCATATGAGGGATATATGCGGTATTTGTATGTTATATGTGATAAGATACAATGGTTGATGAATGCTTAAGTATAAGTGCATATACATATGGACTTAAAAGGCGTTGTGACTAGTTGATCGATATTGTAAAGCAAAAGAAAATGCCTATGACCCAACAAATGTGTAAATGAAACAAATGATCAAACTAGCTAGCAAATGCAAATGTTCACATGACAAATATTCACATGGAAACCCGGGGTAATATCTGTTTAACTTGGTCACAATAAAATGAAATAAGCAAAGCATTTGCATACGTAAGGAGTAATGATTATATGTTTCAACTTTATTGATATTTATATGATACTGATGAATAAAATGGAATACATGGTATGTATTGGATTTGTGATTTATTACTATGAGTTGTTCGGTACTTTAGAGCTCATTTGATGGTTATTCTCACTGAGTCGCAACTCATCAATTTGCATCATTTTTTAGGTAAATAAAAGTGATAGCTCATTTTGAGTAGCGTATAGAAGACATGGAGCACAGGTCACTGGCCGGGCCTCATCACTCTCTCTCCTTGCATTCCACACGAGCATGAAAATATGTCATCTGTATTTTGTATTTACGTGTTTGAATATGTATAGTCATTTTGGAATGAGTTTTAAAAATGTATAAATGAAAGCAACTCGTAAATATTGATGTGCAAAGTTTATGTTTTAATATATGTGATATACCATATTGTGGCAAAAGCCTCAAAGTTGACTTGCAAAGTCACTGAATGATATTACAGGATATAGAAAAAAAATTTACTACTATTGCTAACAGGATAGGTTGAACTCAAATGTATAAGATGTGGTGTTACATTGTCTATAAAAGAATATCCATATTGACTAACCTAGGTTTTCTGGTACCAATTTTCTCTTAATAACATGTCATTTATCTTTACTCTAATCCTAGATTAAATCATATCATGTATTCAGAGCTATTCCTATATTTAACATGCTTTATGACATCATGGTTCTTAATAGAAATTATTGGCATTATTGTGCTTCATGGGCATAAATAACCATTCATAGCCATGAAGGTGTCCTTCATGTGTTACCTATCTATGAATTAAATCATGAAAAACTAGAAGTGCATCTTTCGCATGAAGCATGCTATGAACCCAACCGTGAACTCTACTACCCAATTTGGGCATTTTTTGAGTTGATGTTTTACGAGTGTGACTCCTCTATCACGAGCGTGAAACATGTCTCAATTTAGGATTTACAACATTGAACAATATGTCACATGCATGAAACTTGGATTCTTAAAAATAGAAACCTGAGCCTAAATCAGAGCAAAACTTTTACACAAGCAAGAGTTCTTAAGATTTACTAATGTCAATAATTTCTATCAACATTCCAATATATTTTCATGCTAAAAATATATCATAAACTTAATAGAACACATTTGAACACTAATCATATCAAAGAGCATTTCCAAGCTTCAACAATGGAACATCTTTGCAACTTGCTAACATGGAAAAAGATAAAGTGAAAGAGATGAATGAACAGAGAGTGGCGTGTTAAGAGGGAGTGGGAAGTAGGTTTGTGGCAGATATGATGGATGGAAGAAAGAGAAAATCGTATCTACCTTATCTACTCTAGATTGACCAGCATTCATAGTTGTGACTCAATATTCACGAGCGTAAACCTTCATTCATAGTTATGACAAACGAGTTCACTAGCATGAACAACTAAACCATGCTATTTACGATTGTGACTACCAATCACGGTAATAAATTTTAAGCCATGACATTCACAGTTGTGACAATCTCTTTCACAGGCCTGAATCCTTTTAAAAACTTTACATTTTGAACCATGACACTTTCACGGATGTGAAAGCATTTACATCACTATTTTCAATTTTTAAACCTTAATCTACCTATTCTCTCTTTAGTTACTGAAATACCTCATAGACCTTAATTAGCGAACGTTACAGTTTATCGTTATTCCCTGTCAACACAATATCATCAACATAAATAAGCATAAGAATAACAGAAGAATCAATACAAAATTAAAAAAAAGTGAATAATCAACCTTGCTGCATATAAAAGCAAAATGAATTAAAAATTTTGATAACCAGTCAAACCAAGCTCTTAGAGCTTGTTTGAGCCTATAAATATAATTATATAACTTGCACACAAAATGAGGCAATTGTGTATCCCTAAAGCCTAAAGGTTGTTCTATGAAAACCGTTTCACTTAGTTGACCATGTAGAAAAATATTCTTAACATCAAGTTGCTTTAGTACTCACTTAGAGTTCGTTTGGTATTGCGTTTGGCAAAAATGCTTTTATAGAAACAAATTTTATTTTTAAATTTTTTGAGTTTTGAAAAATGCTTTTGGAGAGAAACAGGTACATATATGTGTTTTCCAAAATCAGGTTTGAAAAAATCAGTTTATAAAAAATTGAAAAAATTAGCCAATTAAATCAAAAAAATTCTAAACCTATTTTTTGGACACCTAACTGTATTCTCAAACACCCCTTTAGAGGAGATGGCAATAGCAATTCTATGAACTTTAACATCAACTTGTCATTGTTAAAGTAACCATTTAGAGGAGATGGCAATAGAAAAATATTGTGGTTACTTTAACAACAGGACTAAATGTTTCATTATAATCAATTCTATGAACTTGGGTGTAGCCTTCAACTACTAATCTAGCTTTGTACCGATACGAGATGCCATCATTTTTTAGTTTAGTTTTGAATATCCATTTAGAGCCAATCATATTAGTGTGTAGAAGTCTTGGTACTATAGTCCAATTTTATTTGAGTGAAGGGCCGAGAGTTCCTCCTTCATAGCATTGTACCAGTGAGGAATAAAGATAGTTTGTTTCCACATTGTTGGCTCTCTTTTGTCAACAGTGCAAATGAAAGTAGTAGGTGTATATTGCCTTTGTTCTCTTATTCATTGAATCTCGATAGCTAATTGGGAATCTAGCTCTGGATTTTGGACTACTTGATGCCCTGTTACCATTTTATAAGTTTGATCACCCCTTGTACCTATGGAAGGAATGTTTAAATCAATAACTAAATTATAAAAAATATCTCTTAAATCATTAGAAATAAAAGGGAGAGTTAGAAGTAGTATTAGATTGATTTGATTAAGCTTTATAAAGATCTATTGGACGTGTTATAAGATCCGTTGAGCTTGGTTTTAGAGTATTTTCAGTAACTGATGAATTTTATGGAATTATAAATGATTCTTTAGCAATTCCTTCATCATTATGCTATTATGCAATGGGCGGAAATTCTGCTTCTTCATTATTGTGTTGTGGTGTGATAGAATTGAAGTCATCTTCAAAGATAATTGGTTTGATCTTTGAGTGTTGCATCTTTGAATTATCATTGATATTTTTGGTAGTGATTTGAACCATCCCTTTTTCAATCCATACTTCTTGGTTAGTGTAAGATACTAGTTCGGGAGAAATGGTAGTAGTGAGTTCACTTGAATCTTTGTCAAATGGAAATTTGTTTTCATCGAAAACTACATGTCCAGATATATAGACACGATTTGTAGCTGGGTCAAGGCATCTATATCCTTTGTGCATTGGACAGTAGCCAATGAATACACATGGATACGTTTTCTTTGAGAACTTGTCTTTTCCATAGCTTCGAAGATAAGGATAACAACTCCATCCAAAACTTTTTAAATTACCATAGTCGGGGTTAGTACCAAAGAGTTAAAAAATGGAGTGTCTATTTTTAATTTAGTAGATGACAATCTATTAATTAAGAAAATAGTTGTAAGAGAAGCATCAACCCAATATTTCATAAGAAGTTTGGATTGAAATAGAAGAGTCAAACTGGCCTCAACAATATGGTAGTGTTTTCTCTTGGTGACACCATTTTGCTCAGGAGTATTAGGACATGAAAATTGTAGATGAATCACACATTTTTGAAGATGATTGTGAAATTCTTTATAAGTAAATTCTCCACCTCCATCACTTTAAAAAATCCTGATTTTTCTATCAAAATAATTTCCAATGAGTTTTTGTAATTTAAGAAAATGTTCAAAGAAATCTAATTTCTTCTTTACAGGAATTATTGTAACACCTAACACCTTATACATCTACATACCGCATATGTTGTTTTCATATTAAATTATCACGTATGAAACAAGAATAAAATAAAATTCATATTTACAGCGAGAGTATATTTTTTTAACTCATCTCATATTATCAACAAGAATTTCACAATCAATACGAATGTTTTAATCATAGCCTATAACATTACATATATTAATAAATTAAACATTAAGTTGAATCTATTTATATATATATATATATATATATATATATATATATATATATATATATATATATATATATATATATATATATCTTAGTACATATTCATTGTAATTATACATATGCAAGTATTCAATCCCCAAACATAAATGAAATATTTTTATGCTTATGTGGAATGCCGGGAGAGAAAGTGAGGAGGCTCGGTAGGTGACTTTTGATCCATGACTTTTATATGCACCTCAATATGAACTACTAATCTTCTTTACCTGAAAAATGATGCAATTTGGTGAGTTGCGACTCAGTGAGAATAATCATCAAATGAGTTTTAAAGCACCAAACATTTCATAATAGCAAATAACAAGTATAATTAATACATACTTTATACTCCATTTTATCAGTCAATAACATATAAATATAGATAAAATCAAGTATTCAATAATTGCTCTTTACTTATGCTTATGCTTATTCATTTTATTTTGTTGTGACCAGGTTAAACGGACATTGCCGCGGGTTTCCATGTGAACATTTGTCATGTGAATATTTGCATTTGCATTTGCTAGCTAGCTTGATCATTTGTTTCATTTGCACATTTGTTGGGCCATAGACCTCTTCTTTTGCTTTGCAATGTCGATTAACTAGTCACAACACCTTTTAAGTCATTATGCATATGCACTTGTACTTACATATTCATCAACCATTGTATCTTATCACATAAACCATACATATACCACATTTATACTTCATATGCAACACATATACCATACATATACCACATATATACTTCATGTGCAACAAATATACCATACATATACCACATATATATTTCATATGCAATACATATACCTTGCATATACTATACATATACGATGTATATATATCATATGTCAAACATATACCTCAAATATACCACAAGTATACAAACTTATATGTACCACAAATGTCACAAATTATTCATCATCATATTTTCAAGGAAAAATCATCACAATCATATAGCAAGCAACATTCATATGCACTAAAGAATTCAATTGATAATTAGACTCACATTTTTCCTTTGATTCCAACCCTTAACTTATTGTCTACCCCCTTCTTGTATATCTCCAATTTGTCTTGAGCCTAATATTGAAATATAATTGATTAATTTATGACTAGAGAAACTTAATGTGGCTTAAACAAATTAATATACATTATTCATATCAATAATTAAAATTTTTCCTATGAGGCAGTGTGACCTTATGGGACTAATTTGACTATAACTTTTTCTGTACTTGACCAATTAATCTGATTCTTATTCCTAATTAAAATTAACATATATATATAACATATTAAAATTTCAGACCAATTGGATCACTGTATAATTTTTGGTAGAATTTCTAAACGTGTTCTGATTTCTGTCATTAGGCAGTTTCAGGGTATCAACTTAATCTCATCATAACTTATGATATATAACTCATATTGCAATGAAAATTTACAAACACTTATATGGGTTCCAATGGAATATTTTTCATGTTTATAACTTTTATCAATTATATATCTAAGACCCTCAAATTATAGGTAAAATTTTACTGCTATAGAACAAAATTGGTTTTCGGGATAGTATGATTTGTAACGGCCATAACTTACTCTATACATAACATATTAATATGAAATTAGTACCCTAATTTAGATAAGACATATACCTATAAGTTTTATGTATTGACAATTTATAGAATCTATCTGTAAGAAACTCAAAATAATTAAACAAGTTTATAGACCTGTACAGAGCACTCAGTAGGCAGTTCAAACCATGGAAAAATCTTGGTTCCATTCACCATAACTCAAAATTTATAGGACATATGAACCTGAAATTTGGTATACAAATACATAACATATATATCTACAAATTTCATGTTTTGAGATACTTTAAATAATGGCTTTATCATATTCAAAACTAACAAACACAGTAGCTAACTTACTTAGGGTTCACATCCAGACTAGTTTCAGTACAGAGAGGATATCTAATATACACCACATCTTGCAAAAATGTTTACATATCCATAAATCTAAGACATAAAGGAATAACTTTTGTGTTTTACACTTCTCCAAATTCGACCTCTAAGATCATAAAAACTATAGTACAAAATACTGTCCATTTATAAACCCTAAGCACCATAATCAAGCTTAACACAAATTAATTGTTTACTCACCTATAATCACCCTTGTATAACCTTGTTGCTGTAATTTCTGGAGTGAAAAGAGAAGAAAATATTGCTAGAACTTCAAAAAAAAAAATGGAATGAAGCTAAGAGAAAGAAGAAGAAGAAGAAGAGGAAGAAGAAGACTTATTTAAGTTAAAAATTGTCTTCCTTTCTCTTTTTCTTTGACCCGTCCCTTTTTCTTCTTCTTTTTGACTCCTTTTTTTTTTACTTTTATTTTTCTTTTTCTTTTGCTGTATGCTTTTTTTTTTATTATTTTTATTTTTATTATCATCATACATACATACGTACATATACATACATTCATGTTTACATATAAATATTTACCCAATTTTACTAACCAATAATAAAAAAAAAAATAATTTAATCACTTAATTTAATTTAATTAAATTAATAATGTCAAATTTTTATTAATTCATTCTAGTATCTTTATTCACTTATATATTAATTTCATGTCATTTTCATCTATATTATAAAACAGACATATGTATTTCTACATAATTGTAAAATATTTGAAAATAAACTAATCGTGTGTCATGAATATATTTAAATAAAAATACATATTATGCATGTGTTCAAGTGATATATGTAAAATATATATGTGCAAATGAGATGCTGTAGAAATGCATATGAAAAAGTCAAGGATATTACAATTCTTCCCTCATTTTAAAAATTTCGTCCTCGAAATTTAATACCTAGAAATAGGTGTGGATATTGCTTTTTTATATTTTCTTCTGTTTCCCATGTTGCCTCTTCTTGTGAATGATTTCTCCATAATATCTTAACTAAAGGTATTTCTCGGTTTCTCAACTGTTTAGTCTTGTATCCGATTATTTCCACTGGTTCTTCAACATAACTCATGTCATTTACAATCTCAATGGCTTGATCTTTAAGTACATATGTAGGATCTGACCTGTATCTTCTAAGCATGCTCACATGAAACACATTATGAATCTGAGTCATCTCTGGTGGTAAAGTCAATCTGTATGCCAGTGGACCAACTTTCTCAAGAATTTCGTAAGGTCTTATGTATCTTGGGCTCAATTTACCTTTCTTGCCAAATTGGATTACTCCTTTCCATGGAGATACTCGTAGAAATACCTTCTCACCCAACTCATATTCCATCTCCCTTCTATGTTGATCAACATAACTTTTCTGTCTGTCTTGTGCTGCCTTTAGCTTAATCTTGACAACCTTGATTTTATCCACTGTATCTTGTACTATCTCTGGCCCTTCTAATGCATGTGTACTTTCTTCATCCTAGATGATAGGGCTTCTGCACTTTTTTCCATACAATGCCTCATATGGAGCCATCTGAATATTGCTATGATATTGGTTATTGTATGCAAACTCCACCAATGCTATATACTCATCCCAAGCTCCCTTGAATTCCATAGCACATGCTTTAAACATTTCTTCTAATGTCTGTATAGTTCTCTCTGATTGTCCGTCAGTCTGTGGGTGGAATGCAGTACTGAAATTTAATTTTGTTCGCAATGCATTATGTAAACTCACCCAAAAATGTGAAGTAAACTGTGGATCTCTATCAGATACAATGGATACTGGAATGCCATGAAATATGACTATCTCATTCACATATAATTTGGCCAAACTCTCAAGTTTACACCCCCATCTGATAGGTAGAAAATGTGCTGACTTTGTTAACCTATCAATAATTACCCATATTGCATCATTTTTTCGTGGAGTTCTAGGCAATCCATAAACAAAATCCATCGTTATCTTTTCCCATTTCCATTCTGGCACTAGTAAATGATGTAGTTTACCAATTGGTGCTTGGTGTTCTATCTTAATCTGCTGACATTAAGCATTTGGAAACATATTCTGTTATGTCTTTCTTCATTCTTGGCCACCAGTAATGAGGCCTTAAGCTGTGATACATCTTTGTCATCCCTGGGTGCATTGCATAGGGTGCATTGTGTGCCTCTTCCATTATTTCCTGACGTAAGTTCTTAGTGTTTGGAACACATATGTGTGACTTTAACATCAGTGTATTGTCTTGCAATTGAAAATCTTTACTGTTTCCCTGCCTTACTAATTCAATTTTCTCACACAATTTAGGATCTTTACTCTGTGCAACTTTGATCCTATCCTTCAATATAGGTATGACCTGAAGAGCAGCAATCAATGATCCACCATCATGCATATTCAATTGAACATTTATGGACCATAATTGAATCATATATGGAAAAGAGGATGCTTGCAAGTGAGCTACACTACTACTGGCCTTCTTACTCAATGCATTTGCTACCACATTGGCTTTCCTTGGATGGTATTCAATTGTACAATCATAATCTTTTAACAGATCTAACCATCATTTTTGTCTCATGTTTAACTCTTTCTGTGTCATCAAGTAACCTAAGCTTTTATGGTCTGCGAAGATCTGAAATGTCTCACCATACAAATAATGTCTCAAAATCTTCAATGCAAATACAACTGCAGCCAATTCTAAATCATGCATTGGATATGAGATCTCATGTGGTCTCAGTTGTCTGGATGCATAAACCATCACCTTACCATGTTGCATCAACATATATCCCAAGCCTTGGTGAGAAGCATCACTATATACTGTAAACCCACTTGTACCTGTAGGGATGGTTAACACTGGTGCTGAGGTTAGCCTGTGTTTTAGTTCATCGAAACTCCTTTGACATTCAGGAGTCCACTTGAAAGACACATTCTTTCTCAACAATTTAGTCAAAGGGCTAGCAATCAATGAGAACCCATCAACAAATCTACGGTAGTATCCGGCTAAACCCAAAAAACTACGCAATTCTGACACATTCTTGTGTGCTTCCCAACTCACTATGGCCTTAACTTTATTTGGGTCAACCTCTATGCCTTTTCCCGATACTATATGTCCAAGAAACATAACATGATCAAGCCAGAATTCACACTTATTGAACTTTGCATACAATTGTTTCTCCTGTAGAGTCTGCAACACTGTTCTTAAATGCATCTCGTGTTCCTCTTTACTTTTAGAGTACACCAGAATGTCATCTATGAAAACAATAACAAAATTATCCAGATAAGGATGAAATACCTTATTCATCAAAGCCATGAAAGCAGTCGGTGCATTGGTTAATCCAAATGGCATGACTAGAAATTCATAATGGCCATATCTAGTACGAAATGCAGTTTTAGGAATATCTACTTCAGCTATCTTAAGCTGATAATAGCCCGATTTCAGATTAATCTTAGAAAATACTTGAGTTCCATGTAACTGATCAAACAAGTCATCAATTCTAGGTAAAGGATACTTATTCTTCACTGTCACTCTATTAAGTTGTCTATAGTTATACACAATCTCATCGTTCCATCTTTCTTTTTTTACAAACAACACTGGGGCTTCCTAAGGTGATACGCTAGGTCGAATGTATCCCTTATCAAGTAACTCTTGCAATTGAGTTTTAAGTTCCTTTAACTCAATCGGTGCCATCCTGTAAGGAGATATAAAAATAGGTGAGGCCCCAGGCACCAAATCTATAGTAAATTATATCTCTATATCTAGTGGCAATCCAGGCAAATCTTCTAGAAATACATCTGGAAACTCACACACTACTGGAATATTCTCTAACATAATATCCTGAGTTCTTGTGTCTATCACATAGGCTAAGAAAGCCTCACACTCTCCTTTCACCATCTTAAAAGCTTTAACTGCTGAAATCAAACATGCAGGTACCAACTTTCTTTGTCCTTTAAACACAATCCTTTGTTTATCAGAGGACTTTAAAATTACCTCATTTGAAAAAAAATTCACTATGGCATGATGTTTAGTTAACCAGTCCATTCCCAATATTACATCAAATTCATGCAATGATAATAAGATCAAATAAGCTTTCAATTCAACTTTATCAATGAATATCGAACAGTCACAACATATCTCATTCACAACTGCTACTGCTCCCAGTGGAGTACTCACATTTATATCAAATCCCAATGACTCATATTTTTGATGCAGTTTGGATGTCATATGTGATGATATAAATGAATGTGTGGATCCTGGGTCAATCAATGCAAATGTCAGTATATCATAAATTTATATATTACCAGTAACCACTTCAGGAGCATCAACTGCCTCCTGCCTAGTCATAGAAAATACCCTGGCCTGTGGAAGGGGTCTAAAACTCTGTCCTTCAGATCTGGTCAATCATTTGCTTACTGCACCAGTTCTTCCCCTGCCTCTGCCTCTGACATATGTCCCACTGGTAGTGTTAACCCTTGGTGTTTCAATTGTAGTCTCATATACTCCACTGCCTCTGCTAGTTTCTGCTAATTTAGCTCTTTTTGGGCAATCTCTATACATGTGATCTAAGGACCCACAAAAATAATAAGTTTCTGTGAGCCTTCTGCATTCACCGGTGTGTTGCGTACCACAATGAATACAAGTAGGCCTCTGTTCTGTATACTGGCTTTGTCCTCTGCCTGGGTAAGAGAAAATCATGCCTCGACCTCTAGAACTGGAGTACCCACTTCTGTTGCCAGACTGGCTCGACATATATCTAGCTTTCTTTCCATATCCTCTACTAGACTCTCTAGCAAAATCTCGTGTCACCCTTTTTACTTGTTGTTCTCTAGCTTTTTTCATTAACTTTTCAGCTCTAATTGCAGCAGCTCTGAGTCTGTTATAATTATCAAGATCAGTAATTGTGATTCTATTTCTGATCTCATACTTGAGGCCCTCTTCAAACTTTCTGCATTTGTCTCTTTCAGTAGAGACCATGAAGGTGGCATAATGGGAAAGTTTATTAAATTGTACTTTATACTCCGCAACAGACATGTTTCCCTATTTTAGATTCAGGAATTCCTTTCTCTTCTCGTCTTTATATGCCTCAGACATGTAATTGTTCTGAAATTTCAGGAGGAAATCATTCCATGTCAGAACTGGTGATTGTTCATCACTATCGGGAATTGTCTCCCTTTAAGCAAAGATACCACATAATCAAACTTCTCCTTTGGAGTACATCTCATCATATTCAATACCCTTTGTGTCCTTTTAAGCCATGTTTCTGCTTCAACTGGATCAGTCGAGCCATAGAAATCAACTGCACCCTGTTTTCTTAGCTTATCATATCGTCTTTCCCTATACATTGCAGGACCATGCACTTCATGTTCTGGGTTTTCATAAGGTACTTCGGCATGTGATGATTGTGATGCACGTGCAGGAGCCCTAGCTCCTGGTACTGGTTGATCTCTATGCAAATGAGGCGATGCCTCATGAGGGTGCATTTCAGCCGACCTCTCTCTCCTTGGTGAATCATGTCTTATGATGACCCTAAAATAAATGAAATTATGTCACTATATAATGTTCAACACATATTATGCATATGTTATCATGCTTATATGCATATGCATGTTCCCTTGGAACCTATCCTTACTCTGATACCAAAAATGTAACACCTAACACCTTATACATCTACATACCACATATGTTGTTTTTATATTAAATTATCACGTATGAAACAAGAATAAAATAAAATTCATGTTTATAGCGAGAGTAATTTTTTTTTAACTCATCTCATATTATCAACAATAATTTCACAATTAATAAGGTTGTTTTAATCATAGCCTATAACATCACATATATTAATAAATTAAACATTAAGTTGAATCCATTTATATATATATGTATATATATATATATATATACATATATATATCTTAGTACATATTCATTGTAATTATACATATGCAAGTATTCAATCCCTAAATATAAATGAAATGTTCTTATGCTTATGTGGAATGCCAAGAGAGAAAGTAAGGAGGCTCGACCGGTGACCTTTGATCCATGACTTTTATATGCACCTCAATATGAACTACTAATCTTCTCTACCTGAAAAATGATGTAATTTGGTGAGTTGCGATTCAGTGAGAATAACCATCAAATGAGTTCTAAAGCACCAAGCATTTCATAATAACAAATAACAAGTATAATTAATACATACTTTATACTCCATTTCATCAGTCAATAACATATAAATATAGATAAAATCAAGTATTCAATAATTGCTCTTTACTTATGCTTATGCTTATTCATTTTATTTTGTTGTGACCAGGTTAAACGAACATTGCCCTGAGTTTCCATGTGAACATTTGTCATGTGAACATTTGCATTTGCATTTGCTAACTAGCTTGATCATTTGTTTCATTTGCACATTTGTTGGGCCATAGGCCTCTTCTTTTGCTTTGCAATGTCGATTAACTAGTCACAACACCTTTTAAGTCATTATGCATATGCACTTGTACATACATATTCATCAATCATTGTATCTTATCACATAAACCATACATATACCACATATATACTTTATATGCAATATATATACCATATATATACCACATATATACTTCATGTGCAACACATATACCATACATATACCACATATATACTTCATATGCAATACATATACCTTGCATATACTATACATATACGATGTATATATATCATATGTCAAACATATACCTCAAATATACCACAAGTATACAAACTTATATGTACCACAAATGTCACAAATTATTCATCATCATATTTTCAAGGAAAAATCATCACAATCATATAGCAAACAACATTCATATGCACTAAAGAATTCAATTTATAATTAGATTCACTTTTTTCCTTTGATTCCAACCCTTAACTTATTGTCTACCCCCTTCTTGTATATCTCCAATTTGTCTTGAGCCTAATATTGAAATATAATTGGTTAATTTATGACTAGAGAAACTTAATGTGGCTTAAACAAATTAATATACATTATTCATGTCAATAATTAAAATTTTTCCTATGAGGCAGTGTGACCTTATGGGACTAATTTGACTATAACTTTTTCTGTACTTGACCAATTAATCTGATTCTTATTCCTAATTAAAATTAACATATATATATATATATATATATATATATATATATATATATATATATAACATATTAAAATTTCAAACCAATTGGATCACTGTATAGTTTTTGGTAGAATTTCTAAATGTGTTCTGATTTCTGCCTTATTTTCTGCCCTTAGACAGTTTCAGGGTATCAACTTAATCTCATCATAACTTATGATATATAACACATATTGCAATGAAACTTTACATAAACTTATATGGGTTCCCATGGAACATTTTTCATGTTTACAACTTTTATCAATTATATATCTAAGGTCCTCAAATTATAGCAAAATGTTACTGCTATAGAACATAGTTGGTTTTCAGGACAACATGACTTGTAACGACCATAACTTACTCTATACATAACATATTAAGATAAAATTACTACCCAAATTTAGATAAGATATATACCTATAACTTTGATGTTTTGACAATTTATAGAATCTATTTGTAAGAAGCTCAAAATAATTAAACAAGTTTCTAGACCTGTACAGGACACTCAGTAGGCAGTTCAAACCATAGAACAATCATGGTTCCATTCACCATAACTCAAAATTTACAGGACATATGAACCTGAAATTTGGTATACAAATACATAACATATATATATATATATATATATATATATACAACTTTCATGTTTTGTTTTGAGATACTTCAAATAATGACTTTATCATATTCAAAACTAACAAACACAGTAGCTAACTTACTTAGGGTTCACATCCGGGCCAGTTTTAGTACAAAGATGATATCTCATTCTATACACCACATCTTGCAAAAATGTTTATATATCCATAAATCTAAGATATAAAGGAACAACATTTGTGTTTTACACTTCTCCAGATTCGACCTCTAAGATCATCAAAACCATAGTACCAAATACTGTCTATTTATGAATCCTAAATACCATAATCAAGCATAACACAAATTAATTGTTTACTCACCTATAATCACCCTTAGTTAACCTTGTTGCTGTAATTTCTGCAGTGAAAAGAGAAAAAAATATTGCTGGAACTTCAAAAAAAAATGGAATGAAGCAAAGAGAAAGAAGAAGATGAGGAGGAAGAAGAAGACTTATTTAAGTTAAAAATTGTCTTCCTTTCTCTTTTTCTTTGACCCGTTCCTTTTTCTTCTTCTTTTTGACTCCTTTTCTTTTCTTTTTTTTTTTACTTTTATTTTTCTTTTTCTTTTTCTTTTGATGCATGCTTTTTTTATTATTATTTTTATTTTTATTATCATCATATATACATACATACATATACATACATTCATGTATACATATAAACATTTACCCAATTTTACTATCCAATAATAATAAAAAAAAATTTAATCACTTATTTTAATTTAATTAAATTAATCATGTCAAATTTTTATTAATTCAATCTAGTCTCTTTATTCATTTATATATTAATTTCATGTCTTTTTCATCTATATTATAAAACAGACATATGTATTTCTACATAATTATAAAATATTTTAAAATAAACTAATTGTATGTCATGAATATATTTAAATAAAAATACATATTATGTATGTGTTCAAATGATATACATGCAAAATGTATATGTGCAAATGAGATGCTGTAGAAATGCATATGGAAAAGTTAAGTATGTTACAATTATCCAAGAGTATCTTGAAAAACCATCAATAATAATAGCATAATATTTAAAATTTTGGCAAGAAAGAATGGGAGTTGGTCCCCATAAGTCACAATGTAACTTTTTAAAAGGGTATTTAGCAATACTTATAGATGAATTAAACAAAAGCTTGCAACTTTCTCCCATTTGATAATAAGGACAAATGGTTACTTATTTTTTCCAATTTGAAACATGAATTAAATTATTATTTTGTAAAAACTTCAAAGCTTTAGAATTTGTATGTCCCAAATGTTGATGCCAAAGAGTAAAGTCTCCATTAGCAATAGTAGTAAATGCAACATTTCTCAACTCATCCAAAGTATAACCTCCTTTCCTGATGCCTTTAGCTATCACTTTTCCCTGTATATCCTCAACAATAACAGTATTAGTTGAAAACACAATGTTACAAGCATTATCTTGAGTTAATTGACCCACATATAAGAGATATTTATTTATTCAAGAACAATTAAAACATTCTTAAATTTAAGATTTCCATTTTAGTGTGTATACTACCTTCATATGCAAGTGTAATATTTAGACTTTCACCATTACCTACATATAGAGAGTATTTACTATGGTAGGGTATGAGTTTTGAGATTTTACTAGTATTATTCATGATGTAAGTAGTAGCACCCGAGTCCGCATAAAGAGTAGTATCATTATCATCGTGTATTGCAAGTGCGGCTAGACCTTGAGGAAGCTCTTCTTTAGGTTGAACAGAACGATCAAACCTGTTCCAACATTTGATAGCGAAGTGATTATGTTTACCGCAAATTTGACACACTAAGGTGCCATCTTTTTACAAGAATTTTGAGGTTGATTTCCTTCAGATTTCTCTTTGTGAGTACGTTGGCCTTAACTAGCAGCAGAAACAAATTCTTAGCCTTCTGAATTGAATTGACCTCCACGACCTCTTCCCCTGCCACGTTTGCTATAATAAGCTTGTTCATGGTTCACTTGAAACCCATTGCTTTCCGTTTCCAATTGCATCATCTGATCATGAACCTTAAGAGCTAATACAAACTATTATATGAAGGATATGGAGGCTCAGTTAACATAACCATTCGAAAATCTTTGTATTTTGGTCCAACCTCTAGCAAGTTGAAAAACTTTGTTTGTTTCTCTCAAGGGGCTTTTTAATGGAAACAAGATTGTCAAAAATAGTTGCGAATTTTTGAAAGTACTCATCAAGAGACATGTCCCCTTTCGTCAAAGTCATGGGAGTTTCAGTCAAGAGAACCTCCTTTTCTTTTGAACTGGGCAGCAACTTTTCTTCAATTGATCTCCACACTTGATAGGTTGTGCTAGTATCTTCAAGCTCAAATAATATTTCCTCAGCATTGGTTCCTAATAATCAGGTGGTTAAAAGACCATCATTGTTGAGACTGGATTGACTATTTCTTTGTCATCATATCGTATTTTCATTGATGGTTCACCTCCCTCTTCCAGATGATACTGTGTACCGAGACTGCGAACTAATGGGACAACTTGGGACTTCAATAAGAGAAAGTTAGTTTGATTAAGTTTCAGTGTGATAAGACTAGAACATTGACGAAAATTTTGAATGGCGAGCAAGGTTTCCTTAGATTTGGCCAAGACATTGTTAGTTTGCTTTTTTCTCGTGTATCAAGCTCTGATACCATAAAGAGGGTAATGCAAAGTTATAATCTCATTCCATAAAACAACACTAGAAGAACCCTCTCCTATATATCCTAATACACACAAGAAAAGAAGGAAGGAATTTGGTTACCGTCAACTCAAAATATCAGCACTTACTATAATAAAATTGATTCATTAATAAAGACAGATTACTAGCCGTTGCGGATTATGATGGTCAAGATTTGTCTTTCCATTTTGATTTGTTTTTTCTTTTTTACGTTGATCTTCTTCAGCTCTTTATCCTTTTGGCATCTGATGAATATTCCTTCCTCACACATAAAGAGTTGGTGCATAATTTTTTTTAGTTCTCTTGTTGTTTTATTAGTTCAAAATAAGTTTTTTTTAGTTCTTTTTTATTATTATTATTTATCTTTTTCGTTTTGATTTTTTTCTTTTATTTTTTTTAATTTCTAAGTTTCAATCCTTACTATTAATTTTTCTATGAATAATTATCTATTTTAAATATTTTTAGGTTACTTTTGGGTGGTAGATTCTTGGAAAGAGGAGGGTTATCTTGATTTAATGGAGTTATCTATTGCATGGCAGATTCTTGGAAGAGTCAGGCCACCTTTAATAAACTAAGATTGACTTTCATGCAGCGAACATGCATCTCGGTATATAGAGCTATAAGCTAATTTCTTTAAGAGTTTTGCACTCCAATTATACTTTAATTAAACGTTAATAATTTTTTTATGTTATCCCATTACAGGTTCATTCAGCTTTTTTTTTTTAAATAATTCTAAAATTTTTATACTTTCATAAATACAACTATAATATTTTTATACTTTTTAATAACATCTATCTAAAAAAATAATGCTTTTTTAATCGAATTTATGTTTTAAATTACTCTAATTACGAATTTTTGATAAAATAATGAAACTGAAATATTAAGTATATTTTAAATTATTATTCTTAAAATTAAATATATTTATTTTTCATGAACCAAATTATTAATAAAAAAATTAAACCAAATCAAATATTAATTTTCGTCCCCCACACGAAAAACAAAAATAGAACTACAAAAATTTAAAATTTTAAACCAAATCAAAAATACTTTTTGGCGAAGAACTAGCAAGGGCTTGCAATTGTTACCATGCACCTGCCCGCTTTTAATTTAATCTCACCTCAGTAACAGTCGCGCCGGTCTCATTCCTGCGGTTAAGTTGACAATTTCTATATAAGGAATCACCTAACTCTTCATTTTACTACTCACAATTTCGTTGTCAGATCTTTGCTAATAGAAAGTTGTTGAAAGAATTTTCCTCATCAACAATCAGACATCAATCATGGATGCCAATGCGTAAGCATCTCCATTTTTTTCTTCTCTATTTTCAAATTCGAGTTCTACTTGATTATGAATTTTTCGTAATTTCCTCCTCCTCCTCCTTCTTCTTCTTCTTCTTCTTTTGAAGTTTGGAGAGGACTTGCCTCCGGAGATGCATGCCACCGCAGAGCAACCTCGTCTCTTCGACGGAACCATAAGGTGAATTTTTCATTTTTTTTTCTTTCTTTCTTTTTTTTTTGGGAAAACTCTCCAAAATGTATCTACTGGTGATTTTGTGTAAATTTTTTTTTAATTTCTTTCCATTTACTCTTTTCGGATTTGAAGGCTGTATACAAACTACAACTGTCCAGCTACACAACGAGTGTGGATCACCACAATTATAAAGTTCCTCTCTTCAACTCTTTTCATTACTTATTCTCTGCTTTGGAAACTTTTAATTTTTGAAGAATTATTGATTTATGATTTGATACGTGCAGGGATTACAGAAAAAAATGGACCTAGTTCCTTTACCCGTCCGAAATAGACCTTCTTGGTTTGCAGAGAGTTTACTCCGTCAATAAAGTCTGTTATGATTTTTTTTTTAATTTACTTTTTGTAGGAATTAATTAATTGGTGAAAATATAGTTTCTTATTTAAATCCAGCCTATGTTGAACCATATATTAATTGAGAAAGTGCAAATTTTAAATAGTCACAATCATAATTGACATAAATCATATACAGTCACCTTTCCTTACCATACGTTTCTCAATTTGCCATATGTACTTATTACCTATACTTGATTAGATTTTTGGTTTTAAGGTAGGAGACATTTTAGAGTGCATCTCGTTTATAGATAAATTTTAAACTTTAAAAAATTTTAAACTTTAAAAAGATTAGATAACTTACTTTTAATTTTGGTCATTGAATAAAATTACCAGTTACTTGCTAAATTGTAAATAAATTTCAATAGTTTAACCTGCAATTTATCTCTTATTTGATTTGATAATTATAATCATTTTATTTTATATCATTAATTAACTATTTACAAATGAAAATATTAATAAAAAAATTCTAAAAGTATAATATTTTCTAAAGATGATCTTGACTAAAGTTATCCATATTATTCAATATATATATATATATATATATATATATATATATATATATATATATAACTAATAAAGTTGAATTTAATTATTTATATTTATATTTTAAATTATGATAATTTTTTTAAATAAATAATTTTTAAATTAATTTAATTTCTATCAATTTTTTTAAGAAATAATTATATAGTATAATTTAGTTTTTTAAAAATTATTTTCTATTTTGATTTTAAAATTAAAAAATTATATTAAATATTAATTAAGTAATTCTATTGTTTATTAAATTAATAGTTATAAATATAAACATTATATTATATGAAAAATTTTTTCCATCAATAAATGAATAAATTATGGAATTTTAGAGATTGAATTTATTGTGACACTATATATATACTATTCTATTAAGATTAGAATATATCAGTTCAGGAGAATATATCAGTTGAGTATATAAACTAAAATTACTTTTTATTACACCATATTTTTTTACAAAAACAAGTTATTGATCGGCAAATGAATAAATTTATAATTTTTTATATGTCATATATATTAGAAACTGAAAATCTTGATATTTAAATCATATATCTAGTAAAAGAAATTGTATTGATAAAGGTAGAAGTTTTCTAAATCTAGGCACATGAATGAAGGAACATTTAAAAAAAAAGATATATCTATCATTCTATAATAAATGAAGAAAAAATTAAAAAAATAAAACATAGAGAAAGGTCCAAATTTTTAATGATTAATTTTCTAATAATTAAATAAAGACAATAACGTATTCATTATCTTGTAAAATCTAATTTTTTTAAGGTTTAAAAATAAAATTTATATGATGAATTAATTTATAAGTTCAAATGAAGGAAATAATATTTATTACAATTATCTTGTGAAATATAAATTTTTTTAGGTTTAAAAATAAAATTTATATAATAAATTAATTTGTAAGCCAAAAGGAAGAAAATAATATTTATTATGATATGAAATATGAATTTTTTAGTTTTTAAAATAAATTTTATATATGAATTAATTTGTAAGCTAAAAATAAAATGTCACTTATTTAAAAAAAAACTTTACAATTTAAAAATTAAATCCTAAATATAAGGTTAAATCATAAATATGAGATTCAAGTTCATTTATTATAAGTCCACTTCAATTAGTTAATAATTACATGTTGAAAAACGCTAACAACACTATTTTTTAACATTCTCTTTTAATATTATCTTTTCTATTGGTCTATTATTTTTAATAAAAAAATATGTAATCTCTTTTCTTGATAAGATTAAATATAATGATTTTATTTTCTCTTATAATAATGACTAAAATATTAAAATTTATTTATTTTATTTATCATTTTCTATTCTCTCTTTTCTCATATCTCACACTATTTTTTATTTTTATTTTTTACACTTTTTTATTAAAATTTAAAAAACTAAAAAAATAAAAAATATTTTTTAACTGAGTTTTTATAATGCAAACGATATTCTATGCAGTTGATTTATACTTACTATCTATTTAATACTACAAATAATAATTTTAATTTAAAAAAATTAAATTGAAATTAATTTATAAGCTATATGTCAAAGTGCAAAATACTTTTTCATGACTTTCATATTCAAACTTATGTAATACCATTTTTTGAAAAAATTAGTTGCATTAAAAAAAAATTCTAAAACCAACAAAAAGAGAAAATAAAATAAAACTAAAATCATAAAGAGAAACAAAAAAAAAATATATAGAAAAAATAAAATAATTTAAGCAATGAACAATCTAAAACAAATAAAAAATAATTAAGAGAAACGAAATAATATATATATATATATATATATATATATATAATAATTTGAGTAATGAAAAATCTAAAATAAGAGAAAATTGATAATATTTTATATTATATTTCTTTGTGGTTTTTTATTTCCTTAAAAACAAAATTAATATTCTCTTAATTATAAAAATTTTTTTGCTTTATCATTTATTCAATTTTTATTTTATTAATAATTTTTGTTTTTAGTATAAAAATCAATTCAAAAATTTCTCATAATTTTTCTTATATATTTTTTAAATTTTAATACAAAAGTTAAAAAAAAAGAATTAAGTATGAGTTATATCAAAAGAAGAGAGGAGAGAGAACGGTAAATAAAAAATTAAATTATAATATTTTAATTATTGTTATGAAAAAAAAATTATTATATTTAATTTTATCTAAAAAATATTATATATATTTTTTTATTGAAAATAGTAGACAAATAAAGAAAAAATATTATAAGAGAATATTGAAAAAAAATGTTGTTTGCATTTTTTTTATATGTTTTTAAATAAAAAAATAATTTAGATAACAACTTAACTTTTACTTATAGCATATCAAAAAGACAATTTTATAGATAAATCACATACTTGTCATTTCACAATATTTCAATACATGTTTATTGATTGATGTGGACAAATATGTGAAATTTTAGTTAATGTTAGTACGATCTGTGTTCAAATAGTAAAAAGTTATAAGTGTTTAAATATTAAGAAAACGTAAATACATGTACTTAAATCTAATTATATAAAAAATCTATAGTTGTCCCTTTGCCTTACCAACAAAAAAATAAATAAAAAAAATTCTATAGTTGTCTATAACGCTAAAAATGAATATATAGAACAAATTTGCATAAAATCCAGGTGCCAAATATGATTTAAGATAAAAAAAAAAAATTGCATTTTTATCAAAAGATGATCAATATTAACGGTTAAAATACTCTGAAAATACATTGTTTATTAAGAGTCTGTCACTGTGTAAGACAAAAAAATAAAAACCTTTAGGTGAATTTATAGTAGAGAAAACTCATGAGAAAAATGAGATAGACTGTTAAAGGAGATGGAAAAAAATTTTGGAGCGACAACGAAGATTTTCTTAAAAATTTTGATATAAAAAATTAAATTAGGAATAGAATGAAAAATAGCCTCAATCTAGAGGTTTTAAAAATAATTATAAATTGATTCTAATATTTGTAAGATTTAAAAAAAAAATGTTGACAATCAACCTTAGCAATTATAAAATAATTCAAATAAATAATAACATATATATATATATATATATATATATATATATATATATATATATATTTTAAAATTACAATTTTACATTGTGGAATTCTGTCATTGGACTAATTTATTATAGATTCAGGCAAGTGTTAATGAAAAGTAAAGGCTAAATTATGATTTGTTATGATGTGTGGCTCTTGGGATGGAATAAAAGAACCCGATTTGGAATTAGCCACTGGATCAGCTTAAAATATATGCTAATTCGTTCAACTGCATTGTTCTTGATACTAATTGCATTGTCCAAGTTTCTTGGTTGGTAATGAATTCCTGCTCTACAGATGCCTGTCTTGGAGCACGATGGCAAAATCATTGGGGAGAGTCTTGATTTGATTAAATATTTAGATAGCAACTTTGAAGGGCCATCTCTTCTCCCTGATGTAAGTTGTACAAAACTCTAAAAAATGTTGACGAAAATCTGTTTTTGGGGTCTATGTAGGACTGGATTAAACTTATGCTGTTGATTACTGTAGGATCCTGCTAAGAAACAGTTTGCTGAAGAGTTATTTTCCTACACAGATCAATTCAATGGAATTGTCTATACTTCACTGAAGGGAGATGCAACAAAAATATCTGGTCAGTTGTGGATTTTTCCTATGGTTTTACGGAAAGTTTCTTTCTAACTCTCTTCACATGATCTATTCTCACCTATGTTGCTAACTTTCTCCAGGTTCTGCTCTTGATTACTTGGAAAATGCTCTTAAACAATTTGATGATGGACCGTTCTTACTTGGTCAGTTCAGTTTGGTAAGTAGCCTTTCAAAATTTCTTTGTTGATTCTTCTTCTTGTCCAACCTATAAAAGATGATCCTTTATTTTGCTGATCAGAAATGTATGCCAGACTAATAAAAGGATTGTCATAATTCATGATTCGAATGCTCTGTCTTTAACTTGTGTGATAATAAGATATATTTTGTAGGTGGATATAGCCTACCATTTATTGAGAGATTTCATATCTACTTATCAGAAGTATTCAAGTGTGATATCACTGCAGGCAGGCCTAAACTTGCAGCTTGGATTGAGGTGGGTTCCATTTTTTATCATCCATAATTCGGGCATTTGTTTTGGTATTTAGGCTTTATTCTACTTAAAGATAGGTGTTCCCCCTGTTTAAAGTATTTTAAGAATTTGGATTGGATTGACTCTACCTTGAAATCTGCTTCAATTGTTTCACTTCTTTATTGTCCTTTCTCATTTTTCTTTTCACTCCTGAGCACACGCAATCCACTTGTCTTCCTCCGGTTTTACTTATAACTCAGTCTCAGTATTCTGGACTTTTATGTTGTCCGAGTTTGTGGGTCTTATGTTATTCAACCTCGCTAGCTCTTGTGCTATTATACAGCTAAACAATGGAACTGCATTTTCCAAGTACTTGTCAACCACAGTCTCTTGAACAAGGGTTTTTTGAAAGAGTCAGCTGTTGTTGGACAAGAATTTTTAATTGTTGGTTCGTACGTTGTACTAATTTAAAACATATTTATTATTCTAATATATTATATATAATGCATATTATAAATATGCAAAACAGATATATTATATATAATGCATATTATAGCTCTTGTGCTATAATACAGCTTTTGTTCTTATGTCTTTTTCTTTAGAAGACAAGAGCCAAAGCCCTTGGCCATCATCTTTCTCACTCTTTCCTGCTTATCGAACTGCCATAGAGGTATTCTTTTGCCCTATATATATATATATATATATATATATATATATATATATATATATATATATATATATATATATATATATATATATATATATATATATATTTCATGATGGGTGGCTAGATGCAGAAAGAATGCTATATTTCTGTTAAGAATTGCTATATTATGCTTACAAGTTTATTATACTTTGAAATGTCAGAATTTCCCCTTTTTTATTACTTGATAGGAAAATTTAATTAAATAAAAAAAATATCATTCTAAAATAAAATTACCAAATCAAATTCAAGAATTTATAAAGGTAAAAACAAAAAGAAAGGAACTAAAAGTCCATGTGCTATAATACAGCTTTTGTTCTTATATAGTATATTGTATTAGAATATTTGAAATTCATACAATATTCAATGAATTATCATTATCTCAAACGATAAGAAGTTAAAATGTTAATTTTTTAAAAATTTATTTTTTATTATAATTCAAAAAATTTAGAGTTTTTTTTTAATTTGTTCTTATATAATTAGTATATTAATACAAATTTCTAAATATTCTTACGTCGCATGAGCTTACAGTTAATATTAAAAAAAATTGCAAGAAAAAGTGTATATATATATATATATATATTCACTTTCGTTTAGAGTTTAGATCAGTGAATAGATCCATTTTCTCACATGGGGCACCAAAGATTTTGCTGTCCTTTATAGCAGAGGGTAATGCGTAAAAGCTGTATTCCTATTTAGAAGTTTATTCCGACAGGAAATTCATATATCATCTGTCTAATTTTTAACACCAAAAAACAACAAATGTTGTCAGATATTTTTTGTCTATTGAAAATGATTTTATTGCAATTTTATGTTTCCTATTATTAGACCCTAATATTCACATAAGTAGAACTGTTTTTTAATGGTTAATTGGTTATATAGCTAGTTTTCATGGTGCTGAAATTTCTTCGAATAGCTCTCTATTTTTTTTAATATATTTTAAAAAAAAATAAGTCGTCCAAAAATTTGAATTCATTATTTTCATAGTTTTGAAAAAGAATTTCAGTACTATTCCTTCAAAATCTAACAAATTTAATCTGTTGCACGATGATGGCTAAAAAGCATTTATCCATATTTAAAAAAAATTCTTGCATCAAATAAAATATCAATGGATCTCTCCCTCTCTCACACAATTTTAGATGATCAAATAAAAAACTCTAGTGTGATCATTTTTTTTTGTAAAATGTAGCTGAATCCAACAATATACTGAATTAAAAAAAAAATTCAAACTCTAATTTCATTGAATAAGTAGGAGAAGACATGGTATTTATTATGTGATTCAATTAATATATATTTCTATATTAAAAAAAAAACGATATTGGAACCATCTAAAAAGTTGATCAGTGGTGAGTTTTAACTAAATAAATCAGCAATTATATTCTAAGTGTACGAGCGCATTTCAATTATCTAAGAGGAGATGCAGTAAACTTTACTCTTTAACATATTAGGGATAAGCAAAGAAAATCTCATGACTTGAAGCAAAAGATAAGCAAAGAAAATGTGATGATTTGAAGCAACCGCAGCCAGCCTCATCAACAGACACCATATGTTCGAAATTCGAATCCGAGAATAAGACAAACTAAGTTCATGTGACATAACTTAGAGTGGTCCCTTTTACATTGTTAAATATAGCTCCATAGGATACTCTATATATATTCATGCACAAATAGTGGCCATAGGCCATCCTTTACACATAAATTAAAAAGAAAAATGAAAAATCATTATGTACACATTAACTTAACACACAACTCTCTAAGGCTCTAATTATATTTATCATTACAAAATTGCGTTAATTATCCTAGAAAATAATTTTTGATATATAAATATTTATTCAAGAATCAAATCAAGACCTTCTAATTACCTGATAAGTGTATATTAAAAAATTTACAAAATAAATATTATTTTTTTTATCAATAATTTAGAGTATAAATATACTCTTAGCAAATTATTGTTGATGATGCCACTTTTGATGAACTTTATGGTCTTCTATTAAGTGAAGAACAAACTCTTGTTGCTGACAATTCTTCAAAAAATATCTCATACCCACAGTACACATGGCTAAACGATCAGGTACCACCACAAGATAGGGTTCATTTATTGTCACTTGAGGAGGTCGTGGCAGTTGTGGTCGTGGAAAAGGTCGTAGTTTTGGGCATCCCAATAATCGCTTCACTAGCAATCATACCAATTCTGGTACATGATATTCTTCTTCTCTACAACATTATCAAATGGAACCAACATTATGTACACATTAACTTAACACACCAACTTTTGTTATGTGTCAAGGTTTAGACATATGAGCATATTTATTCCTTTGTGCATTTTATTTGCATTACAATAATGTTTGATGTTGAAGGAAGAGTGAACAAATAACTTGTTGTGTTTGTTAGTTTTGTTAAAATTCGTCTGGAACAGTCTTGATGTATTTAACCATATATTTTGTTCTAGAACTTCGATCGGGATGAAATTAGTTGATAATGAAAATAGACACATAGACCTAAAACTTTTATGAAGAGTATAAATACTATATCTAATTCTAAGTTGGTCTAAAAATTTTTACAAATTCTCGGATTTAAAAGTACCCAAAAACTTCTGGGTAGTTATTTTCTGAACATTCTATGGTGTTTTGATTATATCTTTTGTTATAGAACTTGGATCGGGATGAAATAAGTTGGAAATGAAACTAGACACATAAAACTAGACACATAAAACTACAACGTTTATACAAAGCATAAATGTTATATCTGACTCTAAGTTGGTCTAAAAATTTCTACAAATTCTCGGATTTAAAAGTATACAGAAAACTCTAGTAGTTATTTTCTGAACATTCTATAGTATTTTGATTATATCATTTGTTCTGGAACTTGGATCGAGATGAAAGCAGTTGAAAATAAAACTATCCACGTAGACCTAAAACTTTTATAAAGAGTGTAAATGCTATATTTGATTTTAAGTTGGTCAAATTTTTTTTATAAAATCTCATATTTGAAAGTATCCAGATAATTATTTTCTGAACATTCTATGATATTTTGGTTATATGTTTTGTTCTGAAACTTAGATCAAGATGAAACTAGTTGAAAATTTAAGTAGACACATAGATACAAAAATTTTATGAAAAGTATAAATGCTAGTTATGATTTATATTGGACCTAAAATTTGATACAAAATCTCGGACCTAAGAATATTCTGAAAAATACTTGACATATTTTTACTGAGCACTATACGGTTATTTGGACATAACTTTAGCTAGAAAATTCAGATTTATATGATTTTTTTTGTATATAAAAGATAAGATATTAATCTAAAAATTCATAGAATACCATAAGGTCAAATTTGAATAAACAATACGTGAAAGGTGCAATCCAAAATCAGGGCAGGAATCTGTCCAGAAATAAAAATTTAGTAATTTGGTATTTTAAATAATGTGTGATATATATATATATATGTTTTAATTTTAAATAATATTATAGTAGTTATATTTAAAATTCTTATTGTGTATTGACTAAATTAATATGATGTGTTGTGATTTGAGATTTCAATTGAGATTGATAAATTTTTGTATGTATAGGGCAAGTAAATCGAAAATTATTATGAATATGTAAATTTTGATGATTTATGTAAACAATAAGATGATAACATCAATTAAGCCCAATTCTTTAATTTAGGACTAGAAATAGGATAGATGACATATCATTAAGAGGTTTACGGTACTGTAGAAATTATGATTATATGAAAATTTTTATTATATGGTCAAGGTGGCTTAAGCTCGGGTGAGAGCGCTCTTGATCCTAAATGCATGCAATTATTTATTCTACTCAGTCAAGATGACTTAAGCTCGGGTGAGAGCGCTCTTGACTTGAGAAGCTCGGTTGAGCACTTATACAGATAGTGAGCAAGGTGGCTTAAGCTTGGGTGAGAGCGCTTCTGTTTTACAACCCGCATCCAAATAGTCTAGATTTAGAGTTTTGAGGCTATAAAATATAAAATATTTTAAATAAAAGAAATATAAAAAAAATCAGTTATCAGGTAAATGAAACAAGGAAATAGAATTTATAAATGATGTATGAATATGAATTTACTTTTGTAAATTATGAAATGTATATGTGTTGAATCAGTAGACCAGGTATGCAATATTCCATATTGATATATGATAAATTAATTTCTTTTTTTTTATATTGCTATAAAAATGATTGTAATATATGGATTATTATTTATGATTATTTATATGCAAAATTGGATAATATGAATATGAAATTTTTATGATATATCATGACTGTATGTATGAATATTTATGCACATATGTACCACTAAGTATTAGATTGCTTAGCGTGTGTGTTTTCCCATACGCAGGTTCAGAGCCTATAGGGAGAAGTTGACAGGAAGAGAAGCAAGCCCATACAGAGTCAAATAAAGTAAATCCACATCAGAGGGTTGATGTTTTACATGACATGCAGTTTGTTCCTGTCCACATGTCATAGGTGATGAGTATAATTATAGTTTTCAAAAGTTTTACATGTTTTTTTATGTTGGAAACATGTAATTTTATTTGAATCATATGTATTTTATAAACATCGGGATAATGAAAGTCCAAACTGATGTTTGAAAATATGGTCATGGTTTGTTAATTCCGCATAAAAAAATAGATTCATTAATTGTATGACATATTGCTATCATGAAAGAAAAAATTTAATTAACATATGAAAATATAATAACTAAAATGGAAGAAATTTTAATTCAAATGAATTTTAAGGTAATAGGCAGGTGACATTCTCCTATATAGTTGGGATTATTCCTAACTATATAAGAGGGTGTTACAAATTGCCTTAGTTGTGATTTAACTGCACTGGGTTTGTTCAATGCTTACAGAAATTGGCTGACATAATGCAGTAGTTCTTACATTATGGTGTGACAATATAAGTGCCACTTACTTAACGACCATTCCCATTTTCCATTCCAGATCCAAACATCTTAAAATTGATTTCCATTTTGTTAGAGATAAGGTATGTAATCGGGAACTCCAAGTCCGTTATCTATCTTCGAAGGATCAAATTGCAGATGTTCTCACAAAGCCAATATCAAAGCCATCTTTCGAACATCGTCGCAGCAAATTGAATGTCATATCCCTCATTCAACTTGAGGGAGGATGATAAGGCAGAACACCAACCTTTTGTATCAGATAATTGTTGATATTTTCCTTGCTAATATATTTACCTTTTAGTTACAATTCTTATATTTATCTCGTGTAATAACTATATCGTATTTCCTATATAAATACTTACCTCAACCAATCAATAAAGAATAAGTTAATTTATTGCCAAGCAATAACATTATCATTTTGTTGTCTTCATTGATGATTACATGCAGTATTCTTGGTTTTATCCATTAAAGTAATGCAGTGAATTAGCTTCCATTTTCATGCAATTTAAAAGGCTTATTCAAAATCAATTTAACACTACTATAAAAGCTTTACAAATAGAATATCACAAATTAGATACTTTTCTCAATCAAAATGACATTGCTAATAGGTTATCTTGCCCATACATTCATAAGAAAAACAGCGTCGTAAAACAAAAAATATGTCATATAACAGACATTAGTCTTTCCATGCTTGCTCATAGTAAAGTCCCATTAAAATTTTGAATTCATGCATTTGATAATTCCACCTTAATTATAAATTCTTTACCTACTCCCATCTTGAAAATCCAGTCTCCCTTTTAATCTCTTTTTCAAAAACATTCCAAGTATGATAAATTTTGGGTTTTTGGTTGCTTAATTTTTCCTTTATTGAGACGACATAACAAATGTAAATTTAATTTTAGAACCTCACCATGTGTTAATCTTAGTCGTCCCTCTCATCATTTTGGTTGAAAATGTTTAGACATTAACATAAAATCACTATATATTACTTGACACTTAAAATTTAATGAAAATATTTTTCCGTTTGCCACTAATGCCTCTTTGCAGGATTATCCATTCTTGTCACAACTGGATCACAACTAGCTCACTGTGACTTGCATAGAGCAATCTCACCTAAGTATGGTTCATGACCACACTCCCACCTCCACCAAAAAAATTTATGGAGTCATATCCTTATCCTCCTTCAACAAATTTACAAATAATCCCATCTACATCAACTCCCTCACCCGTATATGATAACGCCCCACCTGATCCCTCATCCCCTCCTCCATTTAACTTGGTAATTAATCTTACCTAATACACCAACCAAAATATCGCCTAATAGCCCCAACACCATATTTTGTACACCCATAATATGACATTTCGTGCTTCCACCATGCAAAAATGACAAACTAACTTAACTCATAAACCAAAATGCTCAACTCCATTTAACTATTTACAAGTTGAACCCACCATTTTCAAAAAGGCTCACAAACTTGAGGAGGGGTGTCACAGTATGCAAGAGAAGCATCAAACCCTAATTAAGAATTACATTTGGTCATTGGTAAAAATATTGTGGAAAACAAATGGGTTTATCGCATTAAGCAAAATCTCAATGGTATTATTACAAGATACAAGGTCAGGCTTGTTGATAAGGCTTCAATCAATAAGTCGGTTTTGATTACACTAAAATACTCAATCCTGTTATTAAATCCACTACAATTTGAACTATATTGAATCTGGTTATGCAATTTCACTGACATTTTTGCCAGATTGACATATCAAATGTGTGGCACCATTAATGAAAAAATTCATATGGATTAACCAATTGGTTTTATTGACCAAATTGAACCTAAATAAGTTTATAGATTACATAGTTTTTTATAAGGTCTAAAGTAGGTGCCTCGTGCATGGTATCTCCGATTTAGCAATTGTCTTCAATCTCTCAGTTATCATAATTCAAAGGTAAACAACTCCTTTTCATTTTCAACTGTGGTGCCTATAAAGTCTTTTACACTCTCATATAATTAGAATAAATCTAACTATATAGGTGAGTATTACAAACCCACATTTTTAAGTCCGATTAAAATGAAACTTTCTTTTTTCTTTTTTTAAATTACTTTGGTTGTATCATGATCATGATAACTATTTTAAAAGTCTTGTGAGAAATATAAAAAGAGAATGCATTTATAAAAGATATCATCACATTTAAATACAACTTCTTCAGTTTTGACTAGCCTCAAGGTTTACAAATACATAAAGGTTACATGTTTAAAAAGGTTTACGTGACTTAAACTAAACGACATCTTAGTATATCACCTACCAAATGATGTTTGTCCTATGACTCTTTAAATCGAGCTTTTGTCTCTATTAGTAACTCTTTAATCATTTTCAAACCTGCATGTGAGAAACGTCCACACGTTAAGTAACTTATGCTTAATGGTTTATATATGTGCATATATATGAATACATATCAACCATGTTACACAATGATTTCTTATATACAAGCCTTATATGTCAGGTTTAGACCATTATCTTTCTAGGTGTTTGCCTAGACCTATGAATTATCAGTGTACTATTCCATATAGACATTTATACATCTAACCAATAACATGGCATGCAACATCCATATACATAGGTTCTTAAACCATAATCATGCATAGATATATTCAATTATGACACAACTTGCTTAACATATGAGTATGCATAATATTATATCAAGATTCATAATTAATATACCAAAACCATAGTCATGCTCAACAAATGGTTCACATCAATCATATCATTTACTTATCTAATTAACATTCATAAACGGATTTATCATATTCATTTTATTTTTCTCAAGTTACTCTAAATTAGACTATCTAGATACGGATTATGGATCAGATGCACTCGACCAAACTTCAACCATCTTATCCTCACAATATAGCCAAGTATCACATGTATCACTGGATCAAAGGCATTCGACCTAGCTTTAACCACTTGTCCTGATTACATAATACGTTTCTTTGTCATTTTTAACTTATCATTTTTAACTTACGGTATTGTATTACCCCTCAATAATATATCATCTATCTTATCTCTAGTCATGGATTAGAGTAATGGGCTTAACTTGTTTTAGTACTCATATTGTATCTCATTTCAACATTATGTATAATTAGTTGTTCATACAAGTTGTACTCAATTGATATCATCATAACCCTTTCTTTTCAAAAGTTATACATGATTATAACCTTAGTATTGTCACCAGCTTAGTACATATATGAATAGTTTACTTATACTCATACTAAACTCATGTTTATCATGACTACACACATGTATACAAGGTTAATAACTCACATCATATCATGACTCATACCTATATCTCATTCATCATTCTTGTTATCATATCATAATGTCTTATCAATTTTATCATCTCATACCACATCATAAGATATATGTACAATTATATTTGTCTTGTTTCATTAACCGATATGGACAATTATTGTCCATTCTTGTAAATTCACATGTATACTTAATTCCTCCACATATATTAGTTCAAATATATTTCTTATTCTTAGCCTATTTTTATGCCATAATTGATGTTATAACATATCATGGTTGAAAACATGTCAAGTCATGTAGCAATCGACATATAATTCATCATCTAAGTAACATGTTTTATTTGCATATACTTAGTTTATTTGAGCTTGCTAGTTATTACTTTTCATACTTCTAGATGATTAAGTATTCTAGTGTCACATATGCATCTTATAGAAAGTCATTTTGGTTTAACTTTTTGACATCTTATTATGACAGTCTTCACAATCATGACTCTATCATTTAGGATTGTGAAGATGAACTTGCCAGGTTGCAACCCGTGAATTTGGTCTTGCCTCAACCCATGAAAGCTTCAGATTCTAAACTGCAATTCACAAGTTGACATTCATAGGTGTGATTAGTTTTTCACAAGCATAAAGTTGTGACACAAGTCACAACTTACAGCATGAACATTACTGCCTGAAATCACAACTTGAGTTGCACATGTTCACGATCATAACACAATATTCATGGGCACGAATTTGGGAATTTCTAGCACTCAGTTTCATGCCTAAAACAAAACATATCACAATCAACATATAAAGTCTCTAAGATTGGTCAATGTCAACCGCTCATATCAATACACAAATGTATTTATAACATACTTTCATACCATTAAATCATTTTCAACATATTTAAAGCCTCAAACATGCCATAGCAACACAAATTAACTCTAAATCTAAAATTCCACCACTATGTATTCAAACATATCTATATGCAATCCAATGTCTTTTAAGCACCATTTATTATCAAACATATTTTTTTTACTCATAAAAGACTCACATAATACTCAAATCACATGCTTTGGGGTCGAATGTACATATGCACTAACCTTTACTAAGGATCATCTTTCAACCTCTTCAAGCTCAATCCAAGATTTTCGGTCCTTTTTGGAGTGATCTCCACTCTCTTTTTGGTCTTCACTCTCTCTATAGTCTTCTTTTTGGAGTGATCTCCACACTTTCTCTTTGGTTTAACGAATCCCTTTTGATTCTCCGACTCCCCTTTCTTTTTTCTTTCTTCAAAATATCTAAGTTATAGCCGAAACCATCCTATCATATTCATCTCTCTTTGATTTTCAGCTTAGATGTGCAGTTTTATTAGTAAAAGTTTATATTTTTAGCTTTTGGAAATGAAGAAGAAAATGGAAAGGAAGAGAGGAGAGATGGGTTAATGTATGGAACTGGTGAAGGAATGATGGGTTGTGTAGAAAAGTAAAGAAAGAGAGAGAAAGTTCTCCCCTTTTAAAAACTTTATCACTACACACATTCACAGATGTGAATACTCATTCAAAGGTGTGCATGTACTATTCACTAATATTCCACATTTTTTAAATTCTTTATTTTTTTGGACCTGAAACACCTTTTATGATCGTGAACATATCTTCACTAGTGTAAATGTACTTTCATAAACTTTTTCCACTTTATTATATAAATTATCCACTTTTATTTCTTTAATTATTGTCATAACATTTAAGTCCAAATTAGTAGGCATTACAAAAGTATATATTCATATGTATATTGATGACATCATAATCACCGATACCTCATCTTCTCTATCGGAGATCATGTTACCAAATGCATCGAGTATTTCTAGTTAAATACATGGGTCAACTCTTGTATTTTATGTGTATTGAGGTTCATCACACTTCTGATCGTCTTCTTCTACCTCAATAAAAGTATATAATGGATCTCTTTTAACGTACAAATATGGATCATGCCAAACCGAAACTCACTCCCATGGTTGCTGCCCCTCCATTATAAAAAATAATAGGATAATTACTTCATTCTAAAGATATCTATCATCAAACAATAGGTGCCCTCCAATATGTTACACTAATATGCCCTAATATTGCATTTTCAGTTAATCGATCATGCCAATTTATGCATTGTCCCTGTAACACTGTTAAGTATGGCCTATTTAATAACATGGTTTAGAGAAGTCATAAGTGTGTTTAAGGACTTGTTTAAGGGAAAAGAGTTAATAAAAGATAAAAAGGTGAAAAGTTATCTGTTCACACCCGTGACTTATATGTTATAGTCGTGAATGATGTTTTGTAATGCTTCACACCCGTGATTGATCAGGTCATACCCTTGAACATCGTCAGGTACAAAATGGGATCAATTCGTTCTTTCTCTCTCACACGTCCAAAACTCAAAAAAATCCTAGTTTTCGATCTTTCTTCACACTAGAAAAAATATTTCTTATTTTTCTTTGATTCTTGACCTAAAACACCTAAACCAAAGCAAAGATCAAGTTTTAGCTTGTTCTTGAGAGAAATAAAATTGAAAAGAATGTTGTATTCTTAAAGAGGCAGACCTAGAGGAAGGGAATAAAAGTTTAAAATCCATCATCCAAGTTGTGTTTCCTTCATTTCTAGTAACGAATCACGTTTTTACTTCATCTTTATAAGTTTTCATAGCCTTTTTCATGTTAAATTTAAACTTCATCATCCAAGCTGTGTTTCCTTTATTTCTAGTAACGAATCACGTTTTTCCTTCATCTTTATAAGTTTGCATAGTCTTTTTCATGTTTAACCCATTTATGGTAGAAACCCATTTCCAAATGGTTAGGTTTAAGTTCAAGTTTGAGTTTTAAAGGCTAAAAATCCTCCATTAAGTTTGATTAAGATTAGAACATATTTTAGGAGAAAAGTTAAGTGAGTTAAATGTTGTATAAGAGGGTTAAAGTTAGGTTTTATCTTTTATGGCTTTAAAAGTTAAGTTTATGGTTATAGAAATTGATATAGATGTGTTATATATGATAGAAGTTGGAAGAGAAGATGGTGAAATCCACCAAGTGGATAAGCAAGCTTAAGTTAAAACTTGATTTTTAAGACTCCATTAAAGATATGTACATATATGCATTTAAATTCTAATTTATGGCATGTTATGTGTTCAATGTGTAATAAATGAATTGTATTTTATAAATGCTTGTTGTTGGTTGTAATGAGCATGAAGAAGTAATTAATACCATGAAAATATGTGTATTTAGTGATATATGTATAAATGTTAAGTTAGGCATGAATTGAATTGGAATTGAAAGCTTGGAAGAAAGCTTTGTAATTAATATGTCAAGGTTACATTTATGAGTATGTTGTATAAGGATAGTTGTGTTGTTGAAAGAAGTGGTTTTAATGATGTTATAAAGGTTGTTGAACTATAATTGCATGATATGATAACTAATGAGTTTGGAAGGGTAAGTTATGGAGTTATGTACTCCTTTATGTCCAATTGATGTTTTAACATGTTAAATGTATGAATTGATAAGAGTGTTGATAGGAAGAGGTTGTCATTGGACAATTATTAGAGCTTTTGTATGTGCCTTGTGATAGATACCTGGTTGAATGTTGTCACTATTGGAAAACTCATATTCACTCTCGTGACTAGGTCTTTACGACCGTGAATCTTCATACCACGAACACAGTCATGTTCGTGAAGAAACATGCAATTATGGACAAAAGTTTTCACGATCAAGGTCACAGTTTGGTTCACAAGAAAGGTACCTATGAATGAACCTTTATGACAGTGAACACATAGTTCACACACGTGAATAGTGTTAAAATATTTTATGCTATTTTCTTCTATAATTTCAACATGATGGATATGTATATGTTTCCATAAAGGTATCATATGAATAGAAAACACATGATTATATGACTGCTCATGCATATATGATACATGGTAAGTTCTCACATGACTTAAAGGTTTATGATTTAAGATAAAAGTTTATTATATAAGTATAACAAAAAGTATCTAAATAAGTAAAGTCTAAGCTCGATATTAGGACTACAAGTAGGATATGTGACATGCTATTAAGGAGATTTCTAGTATCGCAGTGATATGTTACAATTATTCTTTTAAGTGCAAGGTGGCTTAAGCTCTGGAAGCACCTTTGATCCTATAAATTGCATGCAAAAGATATATGTTTACTCGGTAAAAGTGACTTAAGCTTTGGAAGTGCTCTTAACTTGAGAAACTCAGACGAGCACACATTATTATAGATAATGACAGGGTGACTTAAGTTTAGGGAGTGCTCTTGTCCACAATTCATATCCAAATAATTCATGTTAAAAGTTGTTGACAATTATATTAAAGTGTTTAAAGAACATAGTACAATGAAAAGGGTTCAAAGGCATGAGTATACAAAGATACACAATTAATATATTATATCCGATAAATATGATTATGTATTCACTTACGTATGGTTCAAAATGCATAATGTTTACCGGTTCCATAAGGTAAAGTATGATACATGATTTAATAATTTCAGTGTCATATTATGTTGTATATGATGTGATACCATGAGTATGAATGAGATGATATGTATTATATGATTGCATGTTGAATTTTTATACATGTATATACCACTAAACTTTTGGTAGCTTTGTGTGTGGGTATTTTTCCATATAGGTCAGAGCCTAGTAGATAAATATAGAGGTTGATCCAGAGAAGCAAACCTAGTTCAGAGACGTCAAAGCAGGCCCAATAAGCATTTGTGATATATTCTTGTCATATTTTATTTTTTTGTACATGACATAAGATTTTTGGATTGTTTCCTTTAATACATGTTTGTATTTCAAGAAACATGTAATCTTTTATTAAATTCATGTATTTTTATAAACAATGGGTTGATTAAGCCCAAATATAATATTTGATATATGATGATATTATCCCTTTGGATCAAAAGATTCCTTTTATGGATGTTAAATTTATTAATGATATGGACCAATAGGTTTTCCAAGTAAAAAAGCATATGTTGATATATGTTTTCAAAGAAAAAAACTTTTAAGTTTTCACAAGTTTTCAACATTAGCTTCATGAGACATTCGCTCATTTAATTGGTATAATCTTGATTAAATGAGATGGCGTTATAATCCCACTAATATTCACTAGGTTGCTGGGGTGAGTAAGCAACTCCTTCGCTATCTCAAAATTATTGCATATTTAAGTATCCATTACTTGGCTGACAATGATTGGGGTGAGTACCCTGATGATAAGCGCTTTACCAGTGGTTATAGTATAGTTTTAGGCAAAAAATTAGTATTATGGGAAGCAAAAAAATAATTTACCATTGCAAGATCTTCCATTAAGGTATTTGGTTTTCCATGCTAGGACTAAGCATGTGGAACTAGATTATCATTTTATTAGAGAAGGAGTTACATTGAAATAATTTTAGATTCATTTCCTTTTGTCAAAAACTAGATCACAAACATACTTACCAAGTTGTTGCCATCACCACGTTTCCTTTTTATTTGACCTTTGTTGTATGTATATCCAGTTCCTGTCACAGTAGTACATAAATGACTAATATGCATCGATTATTATGCCTAATATGCATTGATTAAGGCAAAAATGCATATGACGATGACACAAATGGAATCTGTCATAAGCATTGGTTGTAAAAACTGACATATATAACACTTATAGGCATCGTTTGTTGAAAAACAATTGATGTCTATAATTTAACCATAGACATAATGTAACACTTATAGGCATCGATTGTTGCAAAATAATTGATGCCTATAACATAACCCTAACACAAGAAACCACTAAAATCATAATAAACTACCAAAACCACTACAAACTACCACTAAATCCACAAGAAACCAACAACCACTGAAAATTGCCAAAATACTGCAAAATATCATGAAACACTTTAAACCACCAGAAAACACCATGAAACTACTCAAATAACCACAATCCATCCCAAAACCACCACAAGCCACTACAAACAACTAAAATTCATCTCAAACCACCATAAACAATCACAAACCATTATAAAATATTATAAAATGGTTTGCACCATGTATCACCTGATCTACACAATCATTATCTACATTTTCTTGTCATCATCAAGGTTAACTTATTTATGACTTTCAAATTCATTATTATTAGAGTTTATCCTAAGAACTACACTCTCACCATGTCATATCTAGTGTGTGTAATCTTCCTTAAAATCAAGTCTTATTATATGGGATTTCACTATCTGAATGTTTCAAAATTTTCTCATATTCTTATAATTAACACAAGGATATACAATTATTTCTTCTTTTTCCCTCATTTGCTTTTTCTCTACAATTTTAATAAATTCTTTAACTCCATTTAAAAAGTCAATTGTCGTATATCTACCATACATCTAACTTCGATTCATATCTAGACGCAAAAAAGGTTCCATGTAAACTCACTTTCTTATATTAATAATCAAAATTATATATAGGATTCTTATCACTTCAACCTAACTCATTCATAAATATCCAATCTCGCTAGTGAATGCATATCTAATTTTCGATCCTGAGAAAAATTTGGCAATATTTTTCCTCAGTTCTCCAAGTACACAATGTATATGGAATGATCCATTTACATATGTACCTAAATAATAATAGAGAAATGACAAATTTTTTTTGGAACTAAAAATGATATATGTATTCACATTCTAAGTGAAATTTGACATTTAAAAATAGTTTCCGGTTGGGGATTATTTAAGACTTACTTCTATTTAGTAAATCTTGAACGAGTATCTAAACTCATTCATGATAAAAATTGTTATTTGTGGTGATATAACATTATATATTAAAAACACTTACTAACATTAACTAACATTAAGAGCATTGACTAACATCAAATATATATTTACATTATTAACAAGAATGTCCATTATATATGAAAGCTGGCAAAGGGGCGTAAAAACAAAAAGAAATTAGGGTTACTGTTAGCTATTGATAATTTTATCAACATATTTACTCTTCATTTGTCATATTTTATTCGAATAACATTAGCATTTAGCTATTACTATTGATATTGGTAATTGATGGTAGCCAATAGATATGTTAGCTGATTTGTCAAGCCACTTGTACAAATACGATTGGAAAAATTACTTGCTAGTTACTATTTGTCTAACTGTTAGAATTAGAAAAATAACCGTTAATAGCATGAAGATTTTGATATATTTTGTCAGTCAGAATATATTTTTAGATATTTATGTTGAGAAAATAATATTTTATATTTATGTATCTAAAACTGTCAATATTTTTTAACAAATTTTCTTTTTGGGGTAGAAATGGTACTGGGTAGAACTTAAATCATAGTTAATTGTTGAAATGAAGTGCTTTCTTTGCTTACTTAACAAAATATGAAAAAGGAAAAAAATAAAATCACAGTTGTTGCACAAATTAAATATAAAGATGTAAGCTTTACTTGTCTCCCTACAGTTAATTATTTTTGCATACAGTTAGGAAGAAGAATAAAATCAACAAATAAATTATAGAAAAGGGCAAAGAATAAAACCGACATGGGAATAGATATAGGAATGAGGGTAGAAAAGCAAACTTAGTGGGTGATGGAGTCTCTAAACCAATCTCAGACCTCAAGCTCAATCTCCGCCCTTCGAAGAATAAAACCGATGAGCAATTAACCGGTCAACAAAATAAGGAGCAACGACGACAAGCAAATCGGAAAGCCCATATGGCAGGGGACGACGAGCAGTGGAAGCCCGACTAGGATGGTGGGGGACAAGAGGACAAGAGGGAGAAATCGAATGGACAACGACGCTTAATCAACTAGATTTTGGTGAAAGAATGAGAAATAGAGCAAAGCATGAGAATAAAAGATATAGGTGAAATTGTTTTTTTAAAAAAAAGCTTGTATTGTTGGTTACTTACTACAATTGATGTATATGATTAAAACTAAGAATCAGTTGCAGGTTGCCACTTATGCTTATACTCAAACCCAACTTATATGTGTCGGTTTTACCACAGCAATCGACACATATATTTGATCTATTTTCAATTTATTTATTATTTTGTCATCGTTTTTTGTAATATGTATTTGTTTTTATTAAAACCGACATATAACATGTTTCACCTAAAACATATTTCGTACTAGTGGCATCGGGTATTAGCAGTATCTCCTCTTTTATCTCATCATTATTTTTTTGTAATTCAAATAGTTTGTTACTTTTCGTATCTCTATCTTAGTTGTAAATGGTTTCCATATATTATTGTAAATCTTTTTACTGTAAATCAAAAGAAACTAATTTCATTCCGTGTCCCTGCAATTTGCATCCAATTCTAAAAGATATGGAAATTGAATAGTGCAGGCTTTTGTAAAAGTCATTTATTTGCCACTGTTTTAGGAAATAGCCCACTGGAATTCTAAAACCAGAAACTAAATAGAATGTTTGATATGATTGATTTTAGATGTGGGAATGTGACCCACTTTAGCTTTAAAGGAAATAGGGTTTTCAAAGGCTGTAAATTTGTTCCATTAATAAACATTTGAATTATATTTGATAACTCAGTGGATATGGTGTTTGATAAGATTGTATTTACATATAATTATTAACTAATTTAGTATATATATATATATATATATAGATAGATAGATAGATAGATAAGTTTTTCAAAATTAAGATATTGATTGTTTAATATTTATACAAATACACTCTTGATCCTAATTTTTTTAAATTATTTTCAATTATTCTCTGCATGTAATTATTTATACATACTAGTCGCATCCCTTCTAACCATCTATTTTCTTCAACTTGCAGGATTCTCACTGAGAGATCACAAAATTATCCATGAGAGATTATAATTATTAACTAGTTAATTATTAGTATCTAAAGCAATTTAGTTAGATATGTAGACGAAACATTCATAGGAGATTTGAAAAATTGGCATAAATTAATAGTACGTGAAATTCTTTTTTTTTTTTTTTTGAAATAAGAGATAATAATTACCAATAAATTTTAGTTAGTACTAGATCAGAATTATAAAGTTTCATATTCAAATCCTAATATGACCCATTATAATAAAAAATATATATATAGTTTATGATTGAATTGATTTTTAAATTTACATATAAACCTATTTCAGTAAGCGTACTAAATAAAAAAGTTAGATAAAATAAAATTAGTATCTAACAGAAGATTTGAAATGATGGAGGAAATGTCATTGATTGATTCCTTGTCTAATTAAGACAAAACCCACAGGCAACAATTTTATAAAATTAAATCAATTGGTGTACAACATAAGCCAAACATCATCAAATTACCAATAAAAAGAAAAAGCAAATTAAGAAGAAGATATGAGAGAGTGGGGAAAAGAAAGAAAAAGGAAAAAGGAAACTAAAGTCGACATCCTCTCATGTCGATTTCAATTCAACAAATGCATGTGACTCTACGGATAATTTCTGGCCACCTGCAATATTCACATACACCATCAATTATAATCAGACTATACATATTTTCCTACAATTTTAACATTAAATCATCAAGTATAATTAATACAGGAGCTACAACTATACTTTACTCAGAAAACAAATAACTAAAATGAAAACATTCCACAGCTCAAATTGATATTTAGATTAATATTCTGCAATTAATATGTATGAACAAGTCAAACAGATTACCTAATTCAGTGCATAGTGTAAATAAATAATATTATAAGATTAATTATAATACTGTTTTTTTTAAATGGAGTTAAAAAAAAGATTTAAATATTTTTAAATGTATATATTTTGTTAGAAGATATATAGAATGATTCCATTCAGTATATACACATATATATACTCTATAGAATCATTTTAAGAGAATGTTGATTTCCATTTTTCTTTATTATTTAAATTGCTTTAGAAAATGCATAAATAAACCCAACAAATAGATGCAACTATAGATAAAACAAGCATTTAAAACTTCATCTTCAAGCAATATATAGGAGCTATTAGATAAGTAGTCTATGGTCAAATTTCTGACTATAGTGCGGCAGATTAAGAGTTCAAACTTTTATAATCTCTCAGAAAAAAACGAAAAAATTTAAACTTCATAGGATAATTAGCAATTATTAAGCGATTTAAGATTTTTATATATAAAATTAGTTTTCAATTATCATTTCATTTATAAAAATAAAAAATAAAAAGTGTGTTAATATATACTACTAATTAATGAATTGATATAAAATTAGAGATGAGTGAATGTGAGTACCTAAACTTAAATCTAAAGAGAGCAAGTGTAACCAGGAGGAGGAGTCTTTCCACAGGTAACAAGCAGTTGAAGAGCAAGTGGAACATAGACGTTCAGGTTCAGAAGCTTCAGCTTAAGAGTAGTGCACAAGCACACTGCAGCTTCAAGTTCTACAAGTCCTTTGAGAACTGGGCAGCATTCGTTCACCACCGGATCGCCGAGCCCAATGTGCACTAACCCACCAAGAAGATCCACACAGGCACCCAATTTCAGTGTATCAATAGGGCAAGTCTCCTTACCCCCTGATGGTGGTGGTCGGCATGCTGGAGTTCTCTTATATGGTGGGTTGGTAACCGGAGGCACAGTAACTGGAGGAAGATTAATGGGTGGTTTCACGATTGGAGGAACTGTAACTGGAGGTAAATTCACTGGTGGCTTAATGGGTGGGACTGTAACTGGAGGGAGAGTCACTGGTGGCTTAATGGGTGGGACTGTAACTGGAGGAAGAGGCACTGGTGGCTTAATGGGTGGGACTGTAACTGGAGGAAGAGTCACTGGTGGCTTAACAATTGGAGGCAGAGTCACTGGTGGATTAACAATCGGAGGCAGAGTCACTGGTGGCTTTACAGTCGGAGGCAAAGTCACTGGTGGCTTTACAATCGGAGGCAGAGTCACTGGTGGCTTAACAGTTGGAGGCAGAGTCACTGGTGGCTTAACAGTTGGAGGCAGAGTCACTGGTGGCTTAACAGTTGGAGGCAGAGTCACTGGTGGCTTAACGATCGGAGGACGAACCGGAGGCAGATGGATGGGAGGCTTAACAATGGGGGGCAAAGTGCCTTTAGGATCAGAAGGCTTATGGTGGTGGCGGTGCTTTGGTGGTGGTTTGCCGCAAGAACCACAGTCAAGAACTGGGTTAGCCGCCGTGGAAAGGAAGAGCATGGCAATGAGAAGAAGAGCAGAAATTTTGGAGGAATCCATCTCTATTCTCTAAGAATTAAGGAGAGAATTAAGTGCAATAAAATTTTATGTAGAGCAATGAAGAGATATATAGGCAACAGCAATGGAGAGAGAGAGAGAAAAAACATACAACACCCCACGTGAATAAGGGATAGGCTTTAAAGGGCCAATTGGCCTAAGGCAGCTGCCAAATTTTGCTAGTTGGCAGCTACCTTACAATTTTACTTCATATGATCTAAGTTTCTAATTATGCGATTTATATTTCTTAATGATATATATTATATATATACATAATCTTACCAACATTATTGGGATTTTATTGTTTGGGATTGGTGAATTTGACTTGTGTATATTAGGGTTGGATTTGGAGTAGCTGGAAGTCTAGAAAAGTCCTATTGGTGTAGAGAGAATATGCAGTTCTGGTTTAAATAGTTTAGGGGATATAACAATCAACCAAATTTCTGAGACCACTAATATTTTTTAGTTTGCATGGCTTTGGTAATAAGTTTTTTACATTAAACTAAAACATATTAAATATATATTTGAAACAAAAAAGTTGTGATTAAAATATACAATAAGGTAGAGCAAGATATATACTTCAATTCTTGATTAAGAAGCATACATTATTCTTGAATAATATTTCTACAGATCGAATTTAGGAATAAATTCATATAACTAATACAACAGCAACAACAATAATAATTTTTTATGTATATAAATGATAAGCTGTAATCTTATTGTTAATTCAAAATTTTATTTATGAATTTAGTCTGGATAAGGAAAATCTCTTGGGATGTAATGATAAATTGATGTGCAAATATAGTCTTGTTCTGGAAGGAATTTGTGTAGTTGAAAATCCTTAATCAGGTCCAGCATTACAACTAGTAAAATGGTTCGACTAGGATTGACTTATTTCGTTAAACCATAATTGTAGATTGTGAATTTATGACAACTTTATGGATTAAATTTAATCCTCAGAAACTGAATGCTTTCTCGTAAAAGAAGACGTGTGTATTTTTTTTATGTTTCTAATGTACTTTGAATCTGTTACGGGATATAACATCAAATCTCTTGCCTTATGTATACATACATAGCACCATAATGTAAGTAATTAAGGACGAGAAATATTTAATGCATTTCCTTTAGATGAATTTAATGCTTAAGTAATTAATATTCCAAATATATATTTCATATTTTAGTCCAAATATTTGAAAATTTGATAAATTGATAATAATTACATTTATCTTCTTTGGAGAAATTTACCTACATCGTATTCATGCACTTTTTCATAAAGCAAACATATCAGAACATTGCCATGAATATAAAATAATAACTATTCTGCATACATAGTTACACATGATTGGTTTCATCAATTTATATATATATATGGATTGTTGGAAAATTATGCAAATTTTCCTATAATTAAATTTATGAGAAAGCAAAAAAAATACAAATTAATAAGACACACAAATTAATAACGGAGTTTGGCCAATTATACCTACGTCTCCGGACTGCTGCAAATCTTTTACTGAAAGAATAAAAAATTTACAAAGTGTTTACAAACACTCACAACTTATAACCTCTCACTAAAATTTTTCTAAACTTTTTTTTTCTCTCTCACTTGAATTGGTTTATGGATTAGATGTCTTACAAATGAATTCATAAAGCTATATATATGTATCTATCATTTCAATGAACGATCAAAATTAATTTTCATATACTTTAATGGATGGTTGAGATTATTTTTCACCTATCGTCCTATCTACCAAATGGATTTTCAAGATTAGTCTCCATCCATCAAATATTTGGTTAAGATTATTTTCCACTTACCAAATATTTTATCAACAAATTATTAATTGATTTTCCTTATTTTTCAATAAAAGATGCATAGTTAATCTTTATTGTCATTTATTACACATTTTGGTACATGTGTAGTTTAACCAACAATCTCCCACTTAAAGCATTTTAAAATAATAATAAATTCATAATTATCAAATTCAACTGTGTAAGCCTATTTAGTTCTAATAGATTCAAAACTCATTTATCAACCTAATGTGCAGGGGGTTTTACTTATCTAATTACCTATGTCTTACAGCCCTATGGAGGGTATGTGCTTTTCTTCTTGGTCTTTTATCCTTTAAGACTCATATTAGAAATTAAGATGACATATATTATTTTCCGTGCTTATCTATTAGGATTAAGATTGCTACTAATATTTGGGCCACCACCACATCTTAAAGAGGGGTCGGTCTACAAGACCTAGTTTTTGAAAGTATTTTAATATATTTAATTAATTAGCTTTCAATGTTTGATTGGTTTTGGCTCTATTTGTTAAAAATAGTAGATAATTTAGCTTTAATCTGATAATCTAATTGTAACTAATAATCTAGCTAATTGAATTAAAAATATTTAGTAAGAGTAGTTGAAAAATGTAAAATGATATAAAAAAAACATATTTATATTAATAAAAATAAAATATATTTAAATACATCATACAAACTAATTATATATATATATATATATAATTACAAATTGAATTATAATGAATTATTGAATTTTTGTGCAATGCATATGGGAAAAAAATAAATGAGACAACTGGATGATCTGATTTGGTTCCCCTTTCTAAAACAATTGATTAAGTGAATGGGAAATCAAAACAAATAAGATTGGTATATATATATATATATAGAAAAAAAGTTATCAAAAAAATGTATAAAGAAAAAAATTTATAATCTATTAATTTTTTTCAACGATAGTTCTATTAGCTTTTTTTGGAGATTATAATATATTTTTTTTAAAAATAATTTATTTTAACGAACACAACTTATTAGTCAAATTATATTATTTTTATAATCAAATTAGATTATAATATAGATAAATTATAATTTAATTTGATGTTATTAAACTGTATCTTTATAATATATATTATAGGTTCCAGACAAATCAATTCAGCAGCATTAAAAATGACTGCTCATTCATTTTAAATAACAAATGTGATTTATAATAAGTTTTAGTTTAGTGATATTAATATGGTAATCGAACTTTGAGTTCAATTACATCCTTAATGATTAACTTAGTTGTAATGGAATTTAATGCAACTTCATGTATAGTTGCTTGATGATATTTTTCCCAAATAGGAGATGACAAAAAGAAAACATAATGTACTTTTGTATATATTAACCAAGAGAAAAACTAAATTAACTTACCATAATTCTATATCCAATAATTGGTGAAGGACAAATCTAAAAAATGATAATTGAAGAGTAGAATCGAAGAATTATGTCCCAGAAAGGGTGTGGGACAAGATGCATGAGGAAACAGTCCAGCAAAGCAAGCATGTGAGCATGGTAGTTACTAGCAAGAGAAAAGAAAAAGGGGATGATGGTGATGATGATAGCGATGAATCAAAGGCACATGATTGATGATCGATGATCAAGAAAGAGATGGAGATGGTCTCTGTGTATATATAAGAAAGCCATGAAATACATATATATATATGGTGATGGTTAATCTATGAGAAGCTGGATTGTTTTGTTTTGTTGTGCATCCGTGATTCTGCTTTTCTCATTTTGATGTGATTTGTCTCTCTCTCCCTCTCTCTCCCTCTTCCATTTTCTTATTTTTTTACCAAATTATTCATTCATTATTATCATTTCTTTTCCAATTTGCATTCATTGTCTACTAGTGTCAGTCCAGACATGGGAATGTGCATGAATGTATACTCTTTTGGAGAGATTATATTTAGTATAAATGAATTTTATGAAATTAATGAAAAATGATCATACTGAAGTTTACATTAATTGATTTAAGGGTTCCCATTTATTTATAAATTACTTTAAAATTTTAGTCTAAAGTTCAATGTATTTAATTTATTTTTGCATTTACATCTTTTTTTTCTTTTTCTTTTTTTAAATATGTGCACATATAAAAAGGATAAATATAATAACTTTATACCAATTCTCATAAAATTTTTGCAAATGAATTTACTAATTAATTTTATAAAATTTATTTGTATCAAATATGAACTAAAATTTGATTAGCCATTGTTTGTCAATTTACCTTTCATATTCATTTTTTTTCGATTTTTAATATAATTTTTAAATACTCATACGACTGATTTGGATAATTAAGCAGATGACATTTTAATTAATTCACGTCGATATACAAAAGTATTTAAATGATAAAAAAAATGACAAATACAAATATTTAAATATTAAAAATAATACTACAAATATTTAATTATATCAAATTTTAACATAAAAATTTATGAGATTTAAAATGAGTAAATAAAGCAAATTAATTAGTAAATCGTGTTGTACACATATGATTAATACATTATAGAAAGAATATAATTTTATTTTCAACCCATCAACAGTTACAACAAATAACAAGTTGATACTTAACTTTTTAAAAAAAAATAAACAAAAAATGACTTTATTTATCCAGCTCATTCATGAATTTGCTCTTTTATGATCAGATAAAGATAAACGTATATATAAACGCAATGTACCTGTGGTAAGAAATTATAAGGACAAATGTTTATTTATTTATTTATTTTATGTCAAATAAGTATTTTATATTTTTTATGTCAAATATATGCACTTAATTTCTTGTAACTTTTTTATGGGATTAGCTTTCGAAATTCTTACTTTCAATTATATATAATTTTTGAAACTGTGATTGAAATTTATATAAATAACTAACTATATCTTAGCATTTTTTGAGGAACAAAACAAAAAAAAATTCTTTATTCCTTAATATATTAAATGTCAAAGTGTGAAACCACACGATTACTTTAATAAATTTTATTCAATTGAGAGATTGAGTTAAAATCACGAATTAATAGGGTAATTTTTTATATTGTTTTGTTATTAAAAAGGAATTTGTTCATAATATTAATTATTTCAATATTACAATAATCAAATAAATTTTCTTATATAATTAAAGGTTGTGCACCTTAACTTGGATTAAATTAAATTGTAATTTGTGATTGGATTTGGGATAAAAAGGTAGGAAAGTAAAATCCATTGCGCATCTAAATATTTAATTAGGAATAGCACGTTCATAGCTATATCTTCTTTATATTATTTTCTCCTTTTATTTTTGGTGATTATAAGTAACAATTTTTTTTACTTTTTGTTTAATGTTTTGGGCTCTCATCAAATTAATGAAGATTTATTTACGGTAAAAGTGAAGGTAATTAACTCTTCTTTTGTTTACTATAGTCAAAATACTACAATTGCTAGCTATTTTGTTTTTCTTACTTCCTTTTTTTTAAATTAATTTCTCTATTCTTTCGATCGAAGACATGTATCTCATAACTTTCATAAAATAAATAAATAAATAATAATAATAATAATAATAATAATAATAATAATAATAATAATAATAATAATAATAATAATAATAATAATAATAATAATAATAGCTAGTAGTCCTTAAATACTAGCTAGAATAAGAGCTTATGTATTTACTAGACCTGTATTTCCATACTTTATGCAACGATATTGATTTGAGAGCTAATGGTTAATAATATTGGAAAATTGGAAGAATAATTAAAAAGCTAGAATTATAATTTCTGATATTTCAATAATAATTTTGAGTAAATAGATTTTGTAATGCTGCTCTAGTCATATATTTACTAAGAGCTAAGATAATTTCTTACATACTAAAATCACCATATTTACCCATAATACAGTACTCTAATTGCTGCATTTAGAATTTTAAATAAAAAACAACCATTATTAATAATGAAATAAACTAAATTTTCCTTGCGATAAATATATACCAATTTACACAAAACATTAATTCTGATCTTACTTGCCAAAACATTAATTTTGTAAAAACGCTCTTTTTACTTCTTTTTCCTTTATTTTTGCTTTGATTATAAGAATTGAGTGCATAATTTATTATAGGATTGCAATAATAATTCAAGATAAATAATTAAAAAGAAAATTAAATAATATTATTTAAGAATAAAATTGAGTAATTCGGCTGCAAATTAAATGTAATAATTTCAAATAAGTTGAAAAGTTAATTCTCGAATTATGATGTTGTAGAGCTAATTTTATGTTAGTCACTTAGCTTAGTCAAAATAATCGAAGATTAGTTAGATGGTTGTTAGATTTTGTTAAATTTTTTGTTAGTTGTTTACATATTCCAGAATCGGCATTATATCTTTCTTGTATAAATACCGAGCGATAAAAGAAGCAACTACAAGCCTAATATATAAATATACTCTTCAAATAATTTAAAAATACCATATGCACCTCTCAACTTTAAAAGTTATTTATTGCATAAAATTGCAAAAAAAAAAAGTGTAATATTTTTTTTTTTCATTTGACATGTGTTTGAAGTGTGGATCTCTAATAGACTAACTATTTAAATCAAATTATTTATTTCAAAATTTTTTTTTATAAATATTGATTTGTATGGAATAAAGTAAAATAAAATATAAAAATATAAAGAATCTAATAAAATATAAAAATATAAAGAATCTAATAGACTTGTAAAAAAATTTTACTCTTTTTATTTAAAGATGTTATAAGATAATTTTTATTCTACCAAATATATTTTTTAAAATAAAGAGTACTCTCTATTCGGAAAAGATAGTTCTAGTCCTATTTTCACACATATTAAGAGAATTAGATAGTTTAGTTAAACTAAATATTTCTACTTAATATTTTTCAAAAATACCATCTATTTATTATTATTTTGAAAATAATCATTTGATATCTTTTAATACAAGACTCAAATTAATATTCAAGTAAATGCCAACTAATTTCAAGAGTTATTTGAAGCAAAAATTAAAAATATTTAAGAATCCAAGAATAATAATTAATTGATAGTTTTTTTATTGATATAAGTGGTAGTGACATAATAATAATAAAATATATAAATAAAAGTATATTTATAATTGACAAAAATAACTACATTTCAACAAAATAAAGTGACTTATAATTTTATATGCCCAAAAATAGAAAGTGAATCTATTTTTTTCTGGATTGAGTGAATATATTATTGAAAATACTTTAATTATTAATAGCTCTAATGCTAAGGGCAATGACTTTTTCAAGTGATTGTTCAATATTTATCATCCAATTAATCGATGAGGTAAAAGAAATACAAAAATAATTTTTAATTTTTTTCTTTGCTCACCAATCAATCAACAGTCTTTGAGTTAATTGTACTTAACATTTCTCAACAATAATAATGTGTGAAGAAAACTCATTTAGCTAATAATTTTTGAAATATGTTTAAATGGATTATTTCGAAATAATTCAAAAAAATTGGGTTAACCAATAAATCCACATGTTTGACCGAAAAATGATAATATTTTATTTGTATTTGATTTGAAATTTTTCTCAAAATTTTGCTCCTTTTTTTATTGGTGGAGCTTCACTTACAATTTAACTCGAAATCCAAAATAATTCTAAAAGCCGAATAGAAACCAACCAATTCAAAATGATTCTAATCTTCCTAACTTTTTTGTTTTGTTTTTTTTTTCTTTGTTTTGCCTTTCAAATTGCAACCTTAATTTTGGATGCCACTATGGTAATAAAATGTCAAAATATTACAATTAATACTGATGATTTGATTCTTTCCACATTATTTTTCTTCAAATTATATTCAGAAGAATCACTTAATACATCAAACTAATATTGTTTTTAAAAAAAAATGGCAAAGAATAAAATGATTCTGAGATCACATGCAAACCATGTGCATTTACAGAGTAATAGAACTCAGCCATATCTAATAATCTAATCTGGATAAACGAAGCACAACCACCAGATGACAAGCCACACGAATCACAGATCCCATCAACAAAGAGATGGGTTATGATCCATTCGTTTCAGACAGAAGACCGGAGCCTTCAGATTTTGTTGCCATCTTAACGAGCCTGCATACAAACATCACACACGACAAAAACTAATTAATATACCTTTTGTCCCTTTGTCACTTTTGTCCATTTGTACCTTTAATGCACAGAATAAGCTTCGTGGTTTAGAGTGGTGGCACATTTCATATGGATGGATGGATTCTATTTTAATGTTCTCGTTAGGATTTCACCTTCATAAGTTGACCAATTACCCCTTCTTTATATTTTCTTTTTTTTTCATTTAAATAATTTTTTTTTAATTTTTTAATTTAAAAAAATATATATTTTCTAATATATATATATATATATATATAAATAAAACTTAATTTGAAAAATATTTGAACTACTTCTTGAATCAACTAAAAAATTTATCAAATAGCATATCGACTCGATTCGATTAAACTCGAATATATTTAAATATTAATCGATACTAAAAAAGTTATTTGATAAATAATAAAAAATAACTACTCGATTAAACTCGCGAGTTTTACGAATAGGATATTGTGATGCTCGATCTCAACTTGATTAATTTCCAATCGAATTCAAATATTTTACGAGTTAAGTTCAAATAACTCACTAATACTTCAACTCGTTTACACTCCTATTAAATATCACCCAAGCTAACTCAAAAAATATATTGTTTTATAATCTCATTTATGGTTCATATTGTATTAATTTCCAACAAATTTCTATAAGATATTGAGAAAAATACATTCCTGTATTAACAAGAGGAATGTTAGGGATAGTTATCTCAACAAGTGGCTGTTCAGTTGATTAGAAGAGAAAAAAAAATGTCAAAACTCTCTTTATTTTTTCACATACATCTGCATCCAAATGTCTATGCATATGCTAACACTAACACATCCACCTACAAAACCTCAGTACAATCATCATTAAGATCAGCATTGGATAAATTAATGCAACTGAACACCAAAATGTCAAGAGTCTTGTGCTTCCCCCTCGTAAGCAGACTTTTTTCGAACCAATATTAATGAGGAATTTTCCTTTTGAGATATTGATATCTATAGACATTATCATTTAAAAGAAAAAAAAATTATTAGATCAATAGCTAGATCTGTGAATTTATCAAAACTATTAAAAATATAAAAATAAATAGTTGCAATCAAGATTCATTTGGGATGAGCTACCTATTGCAATTTTTTTTAAAATGAAAAAAATTGAATTATAATTATCAGATACATTTTTCTTTAGGGCACCTGCTTTGCAGTTCTATCTAAATCCGTCCAAAATTTAAAATGACCAAATAAATTTTGATCCATCAAATTAAAGTGATTTGAAATTTACCTAAATCCAAAATGATCCAACTATTATAATCTGAACTGATCCAGCCCGACTCATTTGAATATGAATATGAGTTTATCATTATAGATAATCTTAAAATTTGTTTAATTCATTAATAAATAAGATAAATATAAATATAATACAATATTTTTGTTAGTAAAAATGCAAACCTTCTTCAATGTTTTTGAAAATTCTTGTAAAAAACAAGTTTATGTGAAATTGCTTCCCGAAGAATTTTCAAAATGTCACCAGATCATAAAGGAAGAAAGATACAATTTCATAAATTGAAAAAAAAAATGCATTAAAAGCTTAAATTCCATGGATTTTGCAAGCCTCAATTAAAACATTCGCATTATATTTGGTAGAAACAAATGTAGCAAAAGTTAGTAGAATTCGTTTATGATCTACTTTAAAATTTAATCTAAAATTAATGTCTTTTAAATAAAAATTAATATGCTCATTTTTTTTCTTTTGTGATTTTCTCTTTTTTTTTTAAAAAAAAATATAAAATATAATTGTAAGTAAAGGATAAATATATTAATTTTCATACCAAATTTTAAAAGATGTCACAAATAAATTCTACCAATAATGTGGAATTTTTATGTTCCAAACATAAACTAAGGTTATGATTGCTATAAATGATTTCCAAAAAATTAATAAAATTCATTTACAAAATTTTTTTGAATATTTTAATATTTGGTATAAATGAATTTCATAGAATTAGTGGAACTTATTTGTAAATTTGTTTTAAAACTTTTAATATAAAAATCACTATATTTATTTTCTTAATATCTACACAATATTTTCTTTCTTTAAGATGTGGATGTAAAAAACATATTAATTATTTATCTAATTATTTAAAAACATTTAAAAGTGAATTTCACTAATTAAGTAAAATTTATTTATACTTAAAAGAAGGTAAGTTATTAAGCGAGTTAAATTGCAGTTCTACACTCTACTCTTAGGATTGAGATTTGATAGTTGAAAAATTTGTGATTTATGCAAATGATATTTTAAATATCTGACTTGTAATGATTTAGTACATGAACTTTTATTTGTAATACAAAACCGCTTAAACTTTAATTTTGTAGAAATGCAATGAGTAAGAGTTACAAGTTTCCAGCTAGCAAGTTTATAACAGTAACAGTAGCAAAGTTGAAGTAGAAGCTTTTATATTATAGTTAGCAATTTAATTTTGTAGAGCTTAGCTTATTTAGTTGGTTTGTTAGCTAATGTGTCATTTTTCTATTAGTAGAGTAGGGCTATATATGAAGAAGATTGTGATTTAGTACATGAACTTTTATTTGTAATACAAAACCGCTTAAACTTTAATTTTATAGGAATGCGATGAGTAAGTGTTTGTTTGACATTGTGTTTGACAAAAGCGCTTTTGGAAAAAAAAATTATTTTTAAATTTTTTGAATTTTGAAAACTGATTTTTAACAGAAACAGGTAAATATATGTTTTTTCTAGAAGCAGGTTTGAGAAAAACAGTTTATAAAAAATTAAATCAAAAAAATTTTAAATATACTTTTGGACACCTAACAGTAATCTCAAACACACCATAAGAGTTACAAGTTTGCAGCTAGCATGTTTACAATAGTAACAAGAAACCGTAGTAGTAGCAAAGTTGAAGTATAACTTTTATATTATAGTTAGCAATTTAATTTTGTAGAGCTTAACTTATTTAGTTGGTTTGTTAGTTAATGTGTCATTTTTCTATTAGTAGAGTAGGGCTATATATGAAGAAGATGGTTATTTTTTTTCATTGATTGAATGAGCATATTCATTCTATGCTTTATTTTTCTTTGAAATATACTTAATAGATTTTATTATGCTAATAACAATTTCAACATCATACTGATTTGGAATCGTGATTGAAGGCAATTTATGGTTGTTTTGCAATAATCATTGTTAATTTTTCTTTGTTTGATAAAATCTCAAGCTCGCAATGGCAGCTGTGGCAAGAGAAAGAGCTAACACAACTATAAATCCTTTTTTCGCTATATAATTCTAATCATCTAGGTATGATCATAGTAACAAATATTTTGATTAGGAAAAATTTTTCTTTCTTGGAAGCATGCTATGAAAATTGCATTAGTTGTGAAGCAGAAACTTAGATTTGTTGATGTATCCATTCTTAAACCTAACTTGGATATAGAGGAGCATAATTTGTATGATACAATCTTGGATTTTGAATTCCATCAATCATTTTTGTACATTTGCTCTACTAGGGAGCTATGGATAGAATTGGAACAACATTTTGGTGAGTGCAATGGACCTTTTTATACCAATTGCAAAAGGAGATCAGTTCCATTAACCAAGGATCCATGTTTGTTATGGAATATTTTAATAAACTAAAATGCTTATGGTATAAATTAAGGAAGTCTCGGCCACGATTCAAAATTGTCGGTTCCGAAATTCCATAAATCTAGAACCAGATCTGAACAGGGGAGGCTATTCTAATTCGGGGCCAATTTGGACTTAGCTAGAGTGGTTCATGAACCGATGCTTTAGTCTATTCCAGCAGTATTTTTTTTTATTTTAATTATTTTTATAAAACACTATACAAATATTTAATTAACATAATAAATAAATACAATTAAAATTAATAAAGTTTATTTATAATTTTTATTCATAGAAATTAAATTTAATATTTGGGTAAATTTGAAAATAAAAAATAATTTAACTTATTAATATGTTTATAAATATAGAAAAAACATATTAAGTTAGAAATAAGTGAAAATATTGAGGAATAAGTTAGTTAAAAAGAATGAGTAATTTGAGAACAAAAATATTAACTTATGAAATATTAATTTGTGTAAATTATAAATTTGTAATAACTAATAAGTTATAAAAAATAAAAATTTTGAGAAAAATCAAATTTACTTATTAAATATTAATTTGTGTAATAAGTTAGATTGTTATATAAAAAAGAAAGAGAAATTTCATTTTGATTTTGAGAAATTATAAGTTAGAGTTTAGAAATGATTATTTTTTATTTTATAAATTAATGAATTATAAAAATTATAATTAGGCTAAAAATATAATCAATTTTATTTTTTTATTTTAAAAAATAATTTAATTATAAAAGTTTGAATTTATATTTAAAAATAATAATATTAATAAATTGGACTTGAATTTAATTTGTTTACCATTAATTAAGTTGTCTACATATCCTCTTACCGTTTAGAGGAATTAAAACTCATGTAGTTCTTTTACCTTTTAAATTTTAATTGTTGACTCATTTTTACCATTTTTTTATTGGAATCGTCAGTTTCGAATATGTTAGTCATTCATTCGATGGTGAAGTCATATAGGTTATTATTTTCATTTTCTCTATTTCTTGTTATTTTAATGTCACTTTAGTCTAATCATCTATATATGTTAAGCTTCTAGGCATTCAGGAGTTAAAGTAGATCGCGTCTTATATAAAATATTATTTTCCGTACTAAAAATTTGTTCAACCGCAACAGATGAGACTATACTTGAAAAAATTTATTTTATAATTTAGGAGAGAACTGAATAAGTATTTTGATGTCGATTCTAACAATCAAGAACTGAAAAGTTTTTACATGTCTTACTATCACTAAACTCAAACGTAGTTGTTAAATAAATGTCAAGTCCAGATGAGCCAGATGATAATTTTGATTTTTTGTATTTTTGTAACATCAATTGATTACCTCCTTTAATTTTTGTCAATTCACTTTCAACTTGACTGGTAATTTCACTACTAGTAGTAAAAACATTATAAATCAAACTAAATTTTATAAATAAATCTCTAGATAGTTTTTTTACATTCATCATTAATTATAGCATTAACACTAACATCATCAACTAAATCTAATAATAAATAATAAAAACTTAAATAATTATATAAACTACCAATTTTATATTTAGGATAAAAAACACAATATATAATATTAATAAAATGAATAAATTTAAAATAATTCAAACATTTATTTTTTATCATACAAATAGAATCATGCAAAATAGGATTATCAATAAAATCTTAAATGCATTAACAATATTAATACATTCATACAATAATAAATGACATATTGAATAATAAACACCACTTAAAACATATGTTACATTATTATAGACTTTTAAAATATCTAAAAATTATTGAAAAGTATTCAAATATTGTTGATATAAATTAATTTAAGACATAATGTTGAAAATAAATGTATACAATAATTCTTTATATTTGTATGACTCATTGAGTAATTCATAAATTAAATCCCAACGAGTAAAAACATCATCCGGAAATCTTTTAAATTTTTTGTTATTTTCACTACAAAATCGACATCATGATTTCAATGTTTATGGATGCAATCATAAATATGAAAATTATTCATTTAATTGGAGCAATTATACCAATCAAAGATTTCAAATCATTTTTAATACATAAATTCAATATATGACATGCACATCTAATATAAAAATATTTATCTCCAATATTAGGTTGGCATAATGCTAATAATTTTCTATATCTATATAACTCATTGAATAATTCATAGGTTGAATTCCAATGAGTATAAACATCACTTGGAAATCTTTTAGATTGTTTATCATTTTTATGACAAAATCGACCTTATGATTTCATTGTTTATAAATGTGACCATAAATATGAAATTGCTCTTTCAATTGAAACAATTATACTACTCATGGATTTCAAATCATCTTTAGTATATAGATTCAATATATGACATGCTCATCTAACATTAAAAAGTTTACCTCAAATGTTAGGTTATCATAATACTTAAAAGTTTTGAATTGATACAGTATTTGTTACCGTATTATAAAAAAAATTGAAAAAATTTTATGAAAAAAAATAAATTATTCCAAAATATTTTTTTATCATTTTAAAAATATTATTGTTGTATGTCGAATATCAAAAACTCTAAATACAAGTAATATTTTTTATAATTAGTATTCACCATGAATCTAATGACATATAATATCCACGTATGAATGTAATTATTAATTATCACTTTAAATATCTCTACAAATATAAATATGTTCATTCAAATAAGCAAATATTTTGTAATTCTTTTTTATTCTCTTTATATAAATTAAAGTATATTTAAAAGAACTTTTAGGTACATTAATAGATAAATTTAATGCATTTTGATAATAATTAACAAAACCTACTTTTTTCTAAAACTAAAAGATAAATGCTCCATACTTATTATTTTTGTCAATATTTTTATTTTTTATCATTATATTGAAATAATTGAGAAGTAGAAGAAGATATTAGATATTAGAAAATTTCAGTTTGTTTTTTCTCAATTCAATTTGAGTAGCATGTTTGTTTTGAAAATGTTTCTGAAATGTGTCACAACTACTTTTGACTTTAAATTTTTATATTTGTGAACTTTGAATTTTTATATTTGTGCACAAAAATTGCATATAATATCAAATGACTCATCATATTTATCAAATTTCTTGAAATAAATTTGAAAAATGTCAGATGTTCGAATTTTTATTTTTGACCATTGAGCTGGATTTGATAACGTCGCGGACCCCGATCCGGTTGTTCGTCATCATTATTTTTTTACTTTCTTTAGTTAGAATTTTGAACTCTCATTCCTCATCCAAATTGTCCATAAATTTTCCAAATCAACAATATTTTCATTAAAAAAAAGTTGCTCCTTTTACTATGACTTGTCATTTTTTTATGATTAAATTTTGTGAAAACAAATTAGAGAATATTAAAAACATTGTAGACAAAGAAAATTAAAAAAAGGAAAAAATTAAAAATTAGAGAGAATTAAAGGATTTAAGGATAAATTTAGAATATGTAGGGAGTGTAATTAGAAAGAAATTAGAGAAAAATACTTAAGAGTGTAATTAAAGAAAAATTAGGAATGTATATAAAGATAATTAAGATTGAATTGTAGAGATATTGAGAGAAATTGAGAATTGAGGGTGTGATAAGTGAAAAAAATGAAATGAATTTGATATTTATAGAAAACAATTAAAATTAAAGTTTCAAAAATACCTCTAAAATATAGTTGTTATTTTTCTGTTGTAAGGGTATTTTTGTTTTTTCATTATATTTATATTTTAATAATTTTAAATTAATTAAAAAAATATAAAGTTAGGAGGGCTATTGTGTAGGTGGTGGGGCCAAGGTGGGGGTAAAGATCATAAGACCATTACTTATATAAAATAAATAAATAATTTTTATATTTGGCTAGGTCAGAACTGCATAATTGTCGATTTCGGTCCCAGTCCTGGAGGAAGAGCTCAAAGTCGGCCTAACACGGTTCGATCTGGATTGGACCGAATCGGTTCTGTGAGTTCAACTAGTTCGTGGCTTGCCCTAAATTGGGGTGTTTAATGCCAATTCCACAATGCATATGCTGGGCAGTGAGAGTTTTAGAGAAAAAGAACATATCTAACCAAGTAATGTAGTTTTTAATGGGCCTCAATGATTCTTATGATCATGTTTGCAATCATATACTAGTAATATAATCTTTTTCAAGCATTAACCAAGCATACTCTATGATATTAAGAGTCAAAAAGCATAAGAAATTGAATATTGGTTGTGAGAATGTTGAAACTAATGCAATGTTAGTGAAAACATATAATATGAGAAACTTTTTATCATCAAAATGACAATACTAATGTAAAGAAAAAGGGTGATAGACATTGTTCACATTACAACACATGAGGGCACACTAGTGACATATTTTCTGTTGCATGGTGTTCTAGAATGGATAAAGATTTGAAAGAGAAAAAGGGCAAACCGGGTTTTAAGAAGCAGCAAACCAACTTGGCTGACACATACACAAAGACATCACTAGAATATAATGGAGAACTAACAACAATGAAGCAAGAAGATAATATTAAGCCAACAAATACTTCATTCCTCTAGTATTATCCACTAAAAGACCACACCTTATATCCTACAACAGAATGGAGTGGTTGAGAGGAAACATAAGTATCCTTTTGAAGTAGTAAGAGCACATATGTTTCAATCTCAACTTTCCAAAAAGTTCTGGAGTGAAGCCATTTTGACAGCAACATATATAATAAATAGATTACCAACTGTTAAACCTTGAAGGGTATTACCATCATTTTGATGATAACAAATAAAATAGTAATAATATATTTAACAATGTTTGTTCTAAGTATGTTAAACATGATATATCTTAATTAGAACATGAAGCAAGATTCAAAGAGAACTTTTGAAGATTAAAATCAAAGAAATAGCAAAGTCACGTCTGTGACTAATTATGTCACGCCCGTGAATATAGCTGAGCGTCAACTTTCCACCATCCAAAGTTCACTGCCATGAAGGATCATACCAACCGTGAATGATCATACAATCACACTCGTGAAATAGTATTCACACCCGTGATGAAACATGTCAATTCTTCCAGAGAGCTTCACGGCCAGAGTCACCACTTGGACCACGGCTTGGAAGAATATTTACACCTGTGAAAGTATCGGTCACACCAGAAATCAAACACTTCCAATTCTTCCATAAAGCTTCACAGCCTGAGTCACCACTTGGACCACAGAATGGAAGAATATTTACGTCCGTGAATTAGGACAATGAAATATATCAGACGCAAAGTTAAAAGTTAGTTCAACGACTATTTTTGCATTAAATGCACCTAAATAGCTATAATTCACAAAGGGAGTATAAATGCAAGTCATTTATGAATCTCAAACAAAAGAACAACAATTACTTTGAAACATTAATCTTATTGTAGCCTTATGCATTAATTATTTCTCTCAACAAATCTCTATTCTTTGTAAAAACATAATTGCTCATAATTTCTAAGCATTGTAGGTTGGTGAGTGTTTTCATTATAACCAATTACTCAAAAGTGAGTTTGAGTATTTCGGGTTAAGATTGAAACACTTGTAAGAGTTTATTATGTGAGTCATAAAACACAAGGAATTGGATTTTGTGTGATCCATTGAAAAACACAAGGGAGTATCTATATTAGGTGTTAGCTATTGAGAGAAACACCATATTTGGAAGTGAACTTATAAAATTCCATTGTAACACTTAGAGTGTTAGTAAAACATCCAATCAAGATTGGGGAGAGGAGAAGGTTTATTAATACCCGAACCTCGATAAATCTTATGTGTGATATCTCACATTCCTTACTCTATTTAATTTTTATTCTACACCTTAAAGTTAAAAAATTTTATTTACTAACCAATTCAACCCCCTTCTTGGTTCATTGTCTGGGCAACACCAACCTTTGTCATACATTGGAAAACACCATAAGAAATTTTTTTTAACAAAGTAGTTGATTATAGTTACCTTAGAAGCTTCAGATGCCTTTGTTATGCTGCCAATGTCACTCTTAATAAGGATAAGTTTACTTTTAGATCCTTCAAATGTGTCTTCTTAGATTGTTGTCTAGTCAGAGAATGTACAAAAGTTTCCAATCTTAATAATCATGTAACTTCTAGTTCTAAAAATATTATTTTATGAGACTACTTTTCTTTCCAAACTTTTTAGTCAGACATCAGTAGTGTACCACTTGCTATTATAGTTGATAGTTAACCACCTGTAGTAAGAGACATGGTGCCTATTCTTGCTTTCGAAGATAATCAGTTTGTTAATCCTAATATCACCTCACATTCACCACCCTCATTACTTATGCGACACAGTATTTGATCCATACATATACCTACATGGCTACAAAACCATATTTGTCATACTATGACACCAGACCCTACCATAACCCTTCACTCCTTTTTTTACTTCCTATATCAATGCCTAGACTTTTAGACACATATAAGGTTTATATGGCTAATGTCTTAATTATCCTAGAATTTGTTACCTATAAGGAAACAATTACATCAAATGAATGGATTGAGGCCATGAACAATGTTTGAAACCAACAATACTTAGACCTTACCACTTTGCCTCCAAGAAAGTATGTCATTTGTAGTAAATGGATTTATAAGGTTAAATATAAGTTGGATGAGACTATTGAAAAGTATAAGGCTAGATTAGTGGCCAAACGGAAAACATGACATATACCTTTAACTTGATTATACCTTTTGGTTATTTTTTTTTTATAGTTTTAGTCTAATGGACAAATTGGTCATAATAAGGGTTTTTTTTTGTCTTTAGCCATAAACAAGGCATGACCTATTTCATCAATTAGATATCAACAATACTATGTTGAATAGATATCTCAATGAAGAAGTTTATCTTTTGCCATTAAAGGGTTACACACAAGCTAAACCAGGTCAAGTATGTCGTTTGCACAAATCTCTTTATGGGTTTGAACAAGCCTCTTGAGAATGGAATAATGAGATTACTAAACAATTTATTGCATTTGGTTTTCATCAATCTACAACAAATTATTATCTTTTTACTAGATCTATAATGACCAGGATTTTAGCTCTCATCAACTATGTAAATGATGTTTTAGTGGTAGGAAACGTAGAGTTTGAAATTAATATGGTTAAATAGTTTTTGCATGAACAGTTCGCAATCAAAGATATTGGGTATGCTAGGTACTTTTTAGGTATCAAAATTGTAAGATCTCCTGTAGGAACTTATCTGAATCAATGCAAATATATCATGAATATTCTTTATGACACAGGAATGATGGATAGCAAGGTTGTACCTACTCCTTTTCCCAAAAGAGTTAAACTAGAAACTGAAATGGGGGATCATTTGTCAAATCCAGATAGATATCACAGATTAGTAGGGGGATTGCTCTATTTGAACTTGACTCACCCCTAATATTAGCTATAGTGTTTAATAACTCAGCCAATTTGTGACTTCACCTCATCAAGCTCACTAGGATGCAACCATGCATCTGATCAAATATTTGAAAAGGCATAAAACATTTAGTTTGTTTAATCCTACTCAAAATGATCTTTATGTTACTGCCTATTAAGATGTAGATTGGACATTATGTGTCACCCACATAAATCACTTACAAGTTACTGTATTTTCATTGGAAGTGCACTAATTTCTTGGAAAACAAAAAAAAACCATTATATCTCACTCATCTTGTGAGGCAGAGTATAAGAGTCTTGTTTCTACAATTTGTGAGCTCTACTGGCTAAGTTATTTACTTACTGATGTGAAAATTACAGTTGTTCAACTATCCCACTGTGGTGTGACAATCATTTTCCTTCTCCACATAACAATCAATCCAACATTCCATAAACGTACTAAACATATAGAGATCGATATCCACATTGTGCGTAACAAATTCAATGATGATTTTGTCCTTCCATTTTACATTTCTCCTCACTATCAATTGGATGATGCATTTATAAAACCCTTAACTATTTTTTCGTTTAATTGGTTTATTTCCAAGTTGGGATTGGTTGATCACCACCAATCTCGAACTTGAGGTGGAGCTATAGGAATGCAATGAGTAAAAGTTACAAGTTTGCAGCTATAACATCCATGACCTTCTCCACATGCATATCTACATGCATTTCATTTGAACATATGCATTTTACATGTATTTCACTTGAACACATGCATTCCATGTATATTTTTATAGGAACAAGTTTACGACACTCATTAGCTATGTGTCCTAGTATATTGCAATTGTATCGAGTTACACGTGTATTCTTTTAACCTAAATGAGGGTAACAAGGTATTAAGAATAAATTGAAGAAAGTGACTAAATTAAAGTAAGTAAAATGACTAGATTAAGATTAGTAAATATTTTCCATTGTTAATTTAATTAAATTGAATCAAAAGATTAAATTGCATATTGTGTTGATTTGTGTAATAATAATAAGAATAATTAGAATAAGAATAAATAAAAAGAAAAAGAAAAGTAAAAAAGAGAAAACTTTTTTTTTTTTAAAAAAAAAGAGGAACGAGTGAAAAATTTGTGATGACCTTTAACTTATAAGGCTAAGTCATTATCTTCATTTCCTTATCTTCTTCTTCCTTGTCTTCTTCTTCTTCTTCTTCTTCTTCTTTGCTTCATTCCTTCAATCAATTTTTTTTGAAGTTCTAACCACCTTTTCTTCTCTCTTTCACACCAAACATTATAGCAACAAGGTTAGCCAAGGGAAATTATAGGTCAGTAAACATTTATTTTATGTTAATCTTGATTATGGTGTTTAGGGTTCATAAATAGACAGTGTATTGTACCATGATTTCAATGATCTTCGAGATTGAATTTGGATAAGTATAAAACATAAAAAGTGTTCCTTTATTTCTTAGGTTTATGGATATATAAACATTTTTATAAGATGTCGTGTATATGAAGAGAAACCCTCTTTTGATTGAAACTGATATGGATATAAACTCTAGCTGAGTTAGCTACTGTGTTTGTTAGTTTTGAATATGATAAAACCATTATTTGAAGTATATCAAAACACAAAAGTTGTATATATATATATATGTGTGTGTGTGTGTGTGTTATGTATCTTTATACCAAAGTTTAGGTTCATATTTCTTGTGGATTTGGAGTTATTGTGAATAGAACTATGATTGTTCCATAGTTTCAGCTGATTGCTTAGTGCCCTGAGCAGATCCAACAACTTGTTTGGAAGTTTTGACCTCCTTAGAGATAGATCTATAAATTATCAAAATATAAAAGTTATAGGTATATGTCTTATCTAAATTTGTATACTAATTTCAGCTTAATATGTTATGTATAGAGTAATTTATGACATTTACAAATCATACTAGCCTAGAAGCCAACTCTGTTCTGGACCAGTAAAATATTGTTTATAATTTGAGGGCTTTAGAGACATAATTGATAAAAATTTTAAACATGAAATTTTTTAATTTGAACTCATATAAGTGACTGTAAATTTTTATTGCAATATGAATTATATATCATAAGTTATGATGAACCTAAGTTGGTACCCTGAAACTGTCTAAAGGCAGAAAATATGGCAGAAAACAGAACAAAATTGGAAATTCTACCAAAAATTGTACAATGCTCTAATTTCTCTGAAATTATAATATGTTACATAATTATATGTTAATTTTAATTAGGAATAAGAATCAGATTAATTGGTCAAGTATATAAAAATATATAGACTAAACAGTTCCATAAGGTCACATTGTCTTATAAGAAAAATTTTAACTATTAATATGAACAATGCATATTAATTTGTTTAAGTAACATTAAGTTTCTCTAGTCATAAATTAACTAATTATATTTCAATATTAGACTCAAGACAAATTAGAGATACATAAGAAGGAGGTAGACAATAAATTAAAGGAGGAATTCAAAGGAAAAAGTTGAGTCTAATTATCAATTGAATTTTTTAGTGCATATGAATGTTGCTTGCTATGTGATTCATATGATTATCATGATTTGTCCTTGATAATATGATGATGTGGTATACTTGTGGTATATTTGAGATATATGTTTGACATATGTGATATATATACATGATATATGTATAGTATATACAAGGTATATGCGTGACATATGAGGTATATATATGGTGTATGTATAGTATATGCATGGTATATGTGTAGCATATGAGGTATATCTGCGGTATATGTATGGTATATGTGATAACATACAATGGTTAATGAATGCTTAAGTACAAGTGGATATGCATATAGACTTAAAAGGTTGTGACTAATTACAAAGCAAAAGAAAAGACCTACGACCCAACAAACATGCAAATAAAACAAATGATCAAGCTAGCTAGCAAATACAAATGTTCATATGACAAATATTCACATAGAAACCCGGAATAATTTCCGTTTAATTTGGTCACAACAAAATCAAATGAGCAAAACATGAGCATAAGTAAAGAATAATGATTATATTTTTAAATTTCATTTGTGATTATATGTTAAAGGTGAATGGAATGGAATATATATGGTATGCATTGGATTTATGATTTGTTACTATGAGTTGCTTAGTATTTTAAAGCTCATTTGATGATTATTCTCTCTGAGCTGAAACTCATTAGTTTGCATAAATTTTCAGGTAAAGAAAAACGTTAGCTCTTTTTCATTGACATATAGAAGATATAGATCAAAGGTCACCGGCCAAGCCTCACTACTCTCTGTCATTGCATTCCACTTGAGCATGAAAATATGGCATCTGTATTTTAGATTTATATGTTTGAATATGTATAGACACTCTGAATTGTTATTTAAAATGTATAAATGAAAACAACTCGTAAATATTTTTGTGCAAAGTTTATATTTTAATATATGTGATATATTATATTGTGGCGAAAGTCTCAAAATTGACTTGCAAAGTTATTGAATGATATTACAGGATATAAATTTTTTTTTACTACCACTGTTAATAAGGTATTTTGCTTTTCCGGTATACTATGTGCGATTATTTGATATAGGGATATGTTGTACCCAAATATATAAGATGTGGAGTTATAGCAGCCAATAGGTTTACAGATTTAGAGTAGTAACAAGCAACAGTAGCAATAACAAAGTCGAAGTATAAGCTTTTATGTTTAAGTTAGCAATGTAATTTTGTAAAATTTAACTTATTTAGTTGGTTAGTTAACTTATGTGTTAGGTAGAGTAGGGCTATATATGTAGAAGACGATTTTTTTTCATTGATGAATGAGCATTTTCATTTGATGCTTTGTTTTTCTCTAAAATATGCTTGATAGCTTTTGATCAAATTTTCTAATACAAAATCTCATTTAAATTCCACATCAATAAAAAAAAAAATTCACATATGCAAAATGGATCTTATAAAAAATTTCTCTTCCCTCACTTTCTTTGAAACCAAATATTTTTTTTTTTTTTTTACTTTTCTTGACTCTCCCAACAATCATGTAAAGTAAAAAAATTAAGATGTATTCATCAAATTTCTTCTCTCTTTCTTTCTATTACAGTCTGCCAAATACTAAGAGTAGAAAAGAAAACTAAAAATTTATATCGATCAAAGATTCAAAATTTTGTAGAGTCCCAAAAACAAAAACCCAATAAAAGCAAAAGAAGAAGACCATAAATCTAAAGAACAAACTCAATAACTAACTAGTAAATGATTAATTTTCTTAAAAGATATCTAAGTCCATAATCTTGCAATTAGAAAATATAAGTTTTGTCTTAGGCTTAAGACTATTTGGTTTTACCTGATCAGAAAACACCCATCAATGGCGCTTATAAACACTAAAATTTTTTCACATCAGAGAAAAATTGTCGAGAACAATACAACAAAAAACTTTGAGATAATTTCCAGTTTCTCATAGGCAATACATCAAACATTTTGAGAACAAACATGAGAGCACAATTCCAATTGAACCATTTGGGTTTTCTTTGCACTAACAATTTGTGGCCAAGAGGATCTCCAGCTTCCACCTAGCCAACAACCTGAATCGAAATGGAGATTTGAATTGGACGATATAATCTCCCAATCAGCCTCCAACGCAAAATTGAAAGTTGATTGCAGAGATTTAAGTTGGTTCTTGAGCATGTCAGACAAGCAAACAATAAGGCAGCTACAATCCAAGCCTCGTAATGGATTTCGGATCGAAAACCTTATTCACAATCTTCAAAAGATAGATTTCCTGATGGACTAGAGAGTTATATCTATAAGAATTGATGACAATGTTGCCAAGGAGTTGACAAAATAATGAGTGTTTTGCCCGTCAACCTTATAGAGAGCATTAAAAAGGAAAACCGTTATTCGGTCTATCGGAAAGCCCCATATGTCGACCTCCAAGTATATTTGGTCCATATGTGCTCAAATACAATTTGATATGTTGTTTCTGCGTTTTGTCACTTTTAGCAATAAGAAGTCGATGGTGGATCTCGTCTTCACTAACCCTTTTTTTTTCTTTTTCTTTTTTGGAGCTTTATGTCAAATTTGTTTAGGTAGAAAAGTTTTAAATATGTGAAAAATGATTTTAGTTCTTTGTAAAAGTTCAGAAGTTGAAAGTTTTTATCCATTTGTTTTTATAGGAATAGTTTGAAATTGAAATAGGTAGTGGTGCCTCCGACGAGAATTGGAAGTGTGGGGTTGTAGGGAAGATTATTTTGGTAATTTAGGTTGAGAGAGATAAATTTCTTCTCTTAAATCTTACGTGTAATGTTTTTTACACGTGGGGAAAATCCATATTAATATCCCATTAACTTACTACAAAATTAAAGTTTAAACAGTTTTTTATTGCAAATAAAAATTCAGGTACTAAAACATTACAAATCAGATAGTTAAGAGTACCATCTGAATAAATCACCGTAAAAAATTGAAATGGGTTTGGTCGCCTTTACTATCAAAATAGTCTAATGAAGACGCAAAGCGGAGCCATGCATCCTCCCATGGACTGAGCCTTCGGATTTTGTTGCCACCTTAACAAACCTGCAAACAAATATCACACACAACCAAAACAAATTAATATACCTTTTGTCCATTTGTCACTTTAATGCACAGAATAAGTTTCGTGGTTAAAATTAGGGGCACATTTCATATGGATGGATGGGTGGAACTCCATTTTATTGTTCCCTTCAGGATTTCATCTTCATAAGTTGACCAATTTCCCCTTCTTTATATTTTTTATTTTAATTCGTAATTTTTTAAATAAATATTTTTAATATATATATATTATAATTAAGATTTCACGGCAGTTGATTGAATAGAGTTAAATTCAATATTCATTTTAAAATATGATATCGGAGAAATTCGAAAATATGTAAATATTTAATATCTTTTTGAATTAGCTTATAAGAAAAATTTTTGGTTGATATATATTGAGAAAAATAATTGAGATTATTGAACCATAATTAACATTAAGAACAATTATCACCAAAGCTAACTCAAAAAAATATCTAGTTTTATAATCTCATTTATGGTTCACGTAAAAAACAAACAAAAAAAATTGTGGTTCAGGTATCAATTTCCAACAAATTTCTATAAGATATTGAGAAAAATACATTTAGGGATAGTTATCTCTAGCAAGTCACTCTGCTTTGTTGATTAGAATCAGAAAAAAATTTAAAACTCTTTATTTTTGAAATTTTTTTCTTTTTTATCTAACTAATTAAATAGTAAGTGTTGGCTGGTCCCTAAAAAATGATTGTGATTGTCACTACTCATTTGTTAAGTTTTGTCAGTGATTAAAAAAAAAACATCAATCCAAATGAAATTTGAAGTGAATCCAAATAGATCTATCTCAAATGATCCCTAAGGCTGAATTTATAAATCGAATTAGAATCGATGCGCCAACCTATTTAATTTAACTCACAGGAAATAGATTGTAGGTCAACTTGTATGATCCATATATACTTTCCTATTATTCGAACCAGCATTAATGAGGAATTTTGCTTTTGAGATATTGATATATATATAATCATATGAGATTATAATCTGAACTCATCCAACCTGTCCCATTAGCCATCACTAATTGAATATGAGATTATCATTATAGATATAATCTTAAAATTTTTATAACACATTAATAAATAGGAAAAATAAAAATATAATGCAATATTTCTGTTAGTAAAAATGCATGCCTTCTTCAATGTTTTTGAAAATGCTTGTAAAAAAAACCAAGTTTCTGTGAAAATGCTTCCCGAAGAATTTTCAGAATGTCACGAGATCATAAAGGAAGAAATATACAATTTCATAAATTGGAAAAAATGCATTAAAAGCTTAAATTCCATAGATTTTGCAAGCCTCACTTAAAACATTCACATTATATTTGGTACAATTAAATGTCGCAAAAGTTAGTAGAATTCGTTTATGATCTACTTCAAAATTTAATCTAAAATTAATTTTTTTTTTAAATAAAAATTAATATGCTCATTTTTCTTATGTGATTTTTTATTTTTTTTAGAAAAATATAAAATATAATTGTAAGTAAAGGATAATTATTAGTGTTTTCAGATTCGGTCCTGCCACTGAATAAAAAAAGATAAAGAATGAAGGATAATTATCAGTGTTTTCAGATTCGGTCCTGCCACCGAATAAAAAAATATAGAGAATGAAGGGTTAAAAATTCAAATGGGGTTAAACTGATTAAAGTAAAATTTTATTAAAATATAATCTTTCATATATTCATACACAATAAAATATGAAAAAGAAATATATTAAATCTATTTTATACACAATTATATGTTCAAAATATTAAAATTTGTAATTTTTATAATTTAAATTAATAAATAACAATTTTTAAATATATTTTTAATAAATAATAGAATTATTTTGTTTATATTTTCTAATTTTAAATATATTAGAGTATCAATTTTGTCAATTATAATAATACTTTCAATAGAAAATATAATTTAAAATAATTTTTATATAAAATTTTATAATGTTGTATATTAATATTGAAAATATAAATACTAGAATTCAACTTTATTAAATAAACACAACTCTTAATAAATTTAGTGGATAATTAAATTGAATTTTCTAATATAAACATTTTTATATTATAATAATTTTTTTATTAATAAAAATAATTTATACTAAACTTTCTAAATATATATTACTAATAAAAAAAATATTAGAAATAAAGGTGCCACGATTAGTGCAGCGGTTAATGGCTTGCAATTTATCCCTTAACACCCAATAGCAACAACTATTTCTTACATTTTATCAAAAAATTTTATTTTGTCAAACCGGATAAACTGTGATCAGTTGAACCGATCGGGTTGCCGATATTTTGATTGGGCTAAATTAGCATTGGATTTGATGTCCAAAACCGACCTTCCTGAAGACTGATTTCCTACTAAATTGATTGAATTAGCAGGATTAGACCGGTTTTTACAACCATGATAAGTATATTAATTTTTATGCCAAATTTTAAAAGAAATCACAAATAAATTCTACCAATAATGTGGAATATTTACGTTCCAAACATAAACTAAGGTTATGTTTATATAAATGATTTCCACAAAATTAATAGAATTCATTTACAATTTTTTTGAATATTTTAATATTCGGTATAAATGAATTTGATAGAACTAGTGGAATTTAACTGTAAATTTTTTTAAAAAAAATTTAATATAAAAATCAATGTATTTATTTTTTTAATATCTATGAAATATTTTCTTTTTTTAAGATGTGGATGAAAAAATCATATTAATTATTTATCAGATTATTCAAAAACATTTAAAAGTGAATTTCACTTATTTAGTAAAATTTATTTATACTCAAAAGAAGGTAAGTTATTAGGTGAGATAATTTGCAATTCTCTATATGCTCTTAGGATTGACATTTGATAGTTAAAAAGTGGATGATTTATGCAAACGATATTTCAACTATTTAACTCTTAACGACTTAATATCTGAATTTTTATTTGCAATAGAAAACTGCTTAAACTTTAATGGTGTAATACAAAAATCCCTCCATCAAAATTTGTTAACTTAAGTAATTGAATGCTGATGTGGACATTCCATGTCAATAAAAAAAATTCTGCCTAGAAATTTCACTTATGCAAAATAAGTATCACAAAAAAATTTCCGATTTTTCATCACTTTCTCTTATTTTTTTAACAATCAAACATATTTTTTTCACTTTCATTCACTTTTTTAACAATCAAACAATTGTAAAGAAAAAAAATTTAAATGCCTTCATCAAATTTATTCTTTCTTTCTTTCTATTACAGTCTGTCAAATAATAAGAGTATAAATGTAAACTAAATATTCATATCAAAGATTCAATTTTTTTTACAGAGTCCAAAAAACAAAAACTCAATAAAAGCAAAAGAAGAACACCATATATCTAAAGAATGTGCTCTATAACTAACCAATAGATAATAAACGTTTCTCAAAACAAAGCTTAAAATGATATATAAATCCATAATCTTGCCATTGAGTGTTGAGAAAAATTTTAGAATACACAACTCTAAATTAAATATCTCAAAGAAGAAATTCACTCAAAATTTGGAGATACCACAAAAACTTCATTAAGCTAGAAATATTACAAGGAAAACTCTCAATTCTCACAAATACTCAAGACTTGTAGTCTTCACTCTTGGATGGTTTAAACCTTAGAAGTGTGTCTATTTATAGGTTCAAAGTTTAATCCACATCATACATTTGTTCAAATCTTCACCATACATTTGTTCAAATATTTGGTATGATATGTATACCTAATATGGACTTAATATTTCAACAAATTAGGTTGAGATTAGTGTACCTAATATTTATTTAATTTTTCAATACAATAAACTTAATTTTCAATAAATTAATGGTAGGTGTACCTAAATTATTTTGACATTGATTCTTAACACTCCCCCTCAATGTCAACTCTCATTCTCTATACTATGTCGAGCTGTCGACGAAACATTTTGATTTTGCTCAAGTGCATCAATATCTTCTTTCATAGCTGTCATCCATTCAGAACTCTGCGATGTTTCTTCAAATGTCTCAGGTTCTATTATAGTGTCTTCTGCGACTATGACTGCATTGGCGTATTTGGGATTTGACCTTCGTGTTCTTGTTGACCTTCAGAGTTGAGATTGCAGAGTTAATTTTTCAGTTTCATTGGGCTCACCTTCATCATTTGGTTGTTGATACACACCAGTTTGCTAAGGACTCTGAGTCTCTCTTTGTTCGACATCATCGCTATTTTGATCTTCTGATTCATTCGAACTTGGTTGAAGTTGAATAATATACTCCTCCATCTTTTGTTGTAGTTTGTCTCCAAATTCTTTAGAGTCTGGCAACTCCTTTTTCTCCGAAAATCACCAGGAAGAGGCTTTATCGAACACTACATCTCGTGAAGTATAACATCTTCCACTTGTTGGATCACAACATTTCCACCCCTTTCTTTGGTTGTCGTATCCCATAAATATACATCTAACAGCTTTCTTGTCACACTTGCTCCGTAGGTGATTAGGAACAAATATATAACATACACAGCCAAATACTCAAAAGTAGCTAATTGTAGGTTTCATGTTCCACAGTTTCTCAAAAGGGAGAAACAAATTCTAACCTTGGTTGAGGAAGTCTGTTAATCACAAAGGCTGCAGTCCTTATTGCTTCAGCCCAAAACCTTCCTAGTACATTCTTTGCATGTAGCATACTTCGACAGACTTCTGCAAGATGTCGGTTCTTTCTCTCAGCTACACCATTTTGTTGCGGTGTGTTGGCACAAGTGTATTGATGATGTATTCCACTTTGCCTTAGGTATTGAGAGAACTCACTTGAGCTATATTCAACCCCCCATTGTCTGTGCGTAAGCAACAAATCTTCTTTCCCACTTCTCCTTCGACTGACTCTCTGAACTCTTTAAATTTTGAGAATGTGTCAGATTTTTCTTTCTTAAAGAAAACCCACACATGCCTTGAGAAGTCATCAATGAATGTCACCATGTATCTCATACCACCAATTGACGATTGCTTAATTGGTCCGAATACATCAGAGTGAACTAACTCTAATGATTCTTTTGCTCTAAATTTTGATTCCTCATATAGCAGTTGGTGTGTTTTACCATATTGACATCCCGTACAAACTGTGTCTATTCGCACATCAAGTTGAGGAAGCCCCTTAAGCATCGACTTCTTCATCATCACACTTAGCTTGGAATAGCTAACATGACCTAACCGCATGTGTCATAGATCTGATGTCTCATTTTTCCTTGTCCTATCTACATATGTAGATTCTGCTGACATCATGTAGACAGACTCCAATCGTCGCCCCTCCATTATTGGTGTTTCTAAAATTTTTAGGTCATGATAAACCTTAACATCTTAAGGACCGAACAAGACATAATGGTCTGATAATTTTAATTGAGCCACATACAACAAATTTTTCTTCATTCCCGGAACATGGTAAACATCTTTAAGTGGTACCTAGTTAGAATTATATCGAGGTGTAACTATCGTCTTACCGATATAAGCTATCAGTAACTTTGAGTTGTCGGATGTCACTACCACACGACCTCCTCTATACTCAGACAAATTTTGCAATTTTTGTTTGTCACCCGTAATATGATTTGAGCAACCAGAATCTACGATCTAGTCATTTTTGTAGTCAATATGTTCTGATGTTGTTACTGTAAGAGCTAATTCATTTTCCTCTATAGCGAATAATGTTTCGGCATCCCAACCATCTTCGCTATTCTCCTTAGAACTCGAAGTAGCAGTGTTACTTTCAATAGATTTTTTCTTGGTCCAACAATCTTTCGCCATGTGACCCATCTTCCCGAAGTTGTAACACTTTCCATCGAATTTTCTACTATTACCGCGATTCTTTGAAGCTCCCCCTAGAAGAGAGCCTCCCTTGTCATTATTCTTTTTAGATCCAGTGCCAACGTACCGCTTGAAAGTGTCTTTGCTTTTGCTGGTAAAGAGTGCTTCCTCCTCACCCTTCAGCGAGACACCTTCCATTTGCTTAGTCATAGCTTCCTGACTTGCAAGCAAATTTTCAAACTCAACAAGTGATGGTTGTGTCGGCCACTCGTGTACAGCGGCAACGAACCCGCGGTATTCAGGTCTCAAACCATGGATAATTATTCTTTTTATCCTAGTTTCTCCAATAGGAGCTGTTGGATCTAGCTCTGAAATTTCACGGCATATTGCTTTCACTTTGTGAAAATATTGGGCAATCATCATGTCACGTTGCACCATTGATAGCAAATCGTTCTCGAGAAGTTGCAGTCTTGTATCATTCTTCTTTGAGAAGAGTGAAACAAAAGTGTCCCATGCTTCCTTTGGTGTTTTGGCATCTCGAATGTGCTCCAACATTTCTTCTTTAATTGTGGTTTTTAAAGCAAACATCGTTTTGCCTGCTTTAATCTTCCACTTTCGCAAGACATCTTCTGTCGTTGGTTGTATAACTTCACTACCACCAACAATCTCCCAAAGGTCTTGACCTTGTAGGTAAGACTCCATACATGTTGCCCATGTATTGTAGTTTTTATTGTTGAGTTTCTTGATTCCTCCGACTATTTGAAAGTCACCCATCGTATCGATATGATTTTGACTATACCGAACAAGCTTGATCAACAAACTTTAAGTGTGTCAAACTTCTCACGACTCAAGATAGCTCTACTAAGAACGATATCTGATCTTCCTTCTCTGATACCAATCTTCAAGAGTGAATAATAATTTAACTTATTTTCTGATGTGGAGGATCCACTTATTAGTGGCAACCACAGAGCATACGATAAGTAAATATTAACACTCAAGTTAGGCTCTGATACCAATTGTTGAGAAAAAATTTATAATACACAACTCTAAATTAAATATCTCAAAGAAGAAATTCACTCAAAATTTGGAGATACAACAAAAACTTCACTAAGCTAGAAATATTACAAAGAAAGCTCTCAACTCTAACAAATACTCAAGACTTGCAGTCTTCACTCTTGGATGCTTTAAACCTTAGAAGTGTGTATTTATAGGCTCAAAGTTTAATCCACATCATACATTTGTTTAAATTTTCACCATACAGTTGTTCAAATCTTTGGTATGGTAGGTATACCTAATATTGACTTAATTTTTCAACAAATTAGATTGAGATTGGTGTAACTAATATTTGTTTAATTTTTCAACAAATTAATAGTAGGTATATCTAAATTATTTTGACATTGATTCTTAACATTGAGAAAATATAAATTTTGATTTAGGCCAAAGACTAGTTGGTTTTATCTAATTAGGAAGCAGCCATCAATGGCGTTTATAAACACTAAAATTTTTTCACATTAAAAAAAATTACCAAGAACAATACATTAAAAACTTTGAGAAAATTTTCATTTTTTGATAGGTAATACATCAAACATTTTGAGTATAACTATGGGGACACAATTTTAATCGAAGATCTACCCATTTGGATTTCCCTTGTACAAATAGCTCATAGCTAAGAGGAGTTCCAACTTCGACCAACCTTTAATCTGAATCGGAATGGAGATTCAAATATGACGATATAATCCCCCAATCGGCCTCCAATGCAAAATTGAAAGTTGATTGTAGAGACTCAAGCTAGTTCTTGAGCACGTTAGCAAGCAAACAAAAAGGGGCAACTGCAATCCAAGCCCGCCAATGGATTTTGGATTGGAAACCTTCTTCAGACCTTTCAAAAGATCGATTTTCTGATGGGCTAGAGTCTCGGATCCATACGGACGGACAACGTTGCCAAAGGAGTTGACATATTAATGAGTGCCTCATTCGTCAACCTTGTAGAGTGCAGTAAAGAGAGAAATCGTTATTTGGTCCATCAGAGAGCCCCATTTGTCTACTTCTAAGTATATTTGGTCCATCTGTGATCAAATACAATTGTATCTGTTGTTTATGTGTTTTTTCACTTTCAGCAATAAGAAGTCGATGGTGGATCTCGCCTTCGCTAACCCTTTATTTTTTTCTTTTCTTTTTGGAGCTTTAGGTCAAATTTTTTTGGAAGAGAAGCATCAAAAAGGTGAAAAATCATTTTAGTTATTTATAAAAGTTTAGAAATTAAGAAAGTTTTGATCCATTAGTTTTGATAGGAGTAGCTTGAAATTGAAGTAGGTGGTGGTGCCTCATATGGGAATTGAAGGGGTTGGGTTAATGAGAAGAGGGTATTTTAGTAATTTAGGCAGAGATAAGAGAGATTAATTTATCTTCTTCAATCTTAGGTGGAAATTTTTTGTGCGGGTAAAAAATCAATATCATCATTCGGTTAACTTATTTAATGAATCTAGACGGAATAGATTTTGTTCAAGTAGTTTTTTTATTGCAAATAAAAATTCAGATAGTAGGCCAGTCAGATAATTGAAATACTGTTTGTGTAAATTAATCTCAAAAAGTTGAAATAGCTTTGGTCGCCTTAACTACCCACAGAGTCTAATGAATGGGTGGTAACGCAAAGCCGAACCATGCATCCTACCATGGATGGGCAGGCATGCAATTCATACTCTTTTCCCGCCAAAAGCGGACTTACATGCACTAAAACGGGCGGTCGTTTTAAATTCTCGCCAGCTATATGCTGAATTGCTAATACGCATTTGCCTTGCACCCAATTCAAATTGAATTACACAACCAGTCTGTTTCCAGCAGAGTCCTGACTACTAAATTTATCCAATCCAACTAAAAATCCCTAAAAACTGAAATTAATTTCGAATTTAATTCGATTTCAATGTGGAGGATGTCACCGTATGGGAGCTTGAGATCGAGATGGGGATATTGTATGGAATGGTGGCGAGAGGGGAAGTGGTGCTGGCGGAGTTTAGCTCGACGCAGACGAATGCAGGGGCCATAGCCAGAGAGATACTCAACAAGGTTCCTAAGGGAAACGACGATAGGAATGCCTCCTATTCTCATGATCATTACGTCTTTCATGTCAAGAGAACCGATGGCCTCACCGTTCTTTGTATGGCTGACGACTCTTCTGAAAGTAAGCTTTTTTTTTCTTAGAAAAAACTATTCTTTGGAGTTTAGTTTCTTTTTTTTAAAGGTTTTTAAATCAAGACAACTTGTTTAGAAGAGTGATGATATTTGGGGTGTTCAATTATAACTTTCCAAAACTTTCAAAACCCTTTGATTTTTAACCCACGAAATCGGTGAATTTGGGAAGATTTATTTTATTAAATAGTTTTACTTTCATTCTAAACAACAGGAGATCACCGATTAAATTATGTCATATCTTACAATAGGAGAATGTGTTAGTATTTCATTCTTTGTTTAATTAATTTTTGAAGATTATATACGTAAAAGTATTTGTAGAAATTGTGGAGTTAGAATGGTAGAATTGAGAGTCGGAAACATGGAAAAAGGGTGCGATTCTATTCCAAATATTCGAATGACCCAGGAGTCGATTTTTAGGATTTTTATCTTAATTTGATTTTGGTTCGTCCAGAACAATTTGGGAATTTGAAGTCCAAATTCATACCTCAGCTTGGTCGAGGATAACTTATGCTAGAAAAAGGAGATTTTGTGTGAATCTTATAAAACGTAGGAATTATTTCAGCATATTTCCATAAAAATGTTCTAATCAAATTGATTGTGTAATGTGTGCACCGTACGCATTTACACTGAAAATGAGTAGAAATTGCTGTTGATTGTTTCCCAAAAGGCGGCCTCAATATATTAGAGAAAGCTTCTCTCATCTCATTATCATGCTTTAAACATGTTCTGATTCAGGCAATCGAATTGGAAAACCTCCCCTCCATTTTTGGCTTGCCTAACATGGAGTAAAATGTAGAACCTAATCTTCACCATCAGTGACCACCAATTGAATGAGTCATTCTTATTGAAAGACAGGCGCCTTTTGTACTGTCCAGAAGATTGTTACTAGATAACATAATTGGACTAAAGTCTGAGTTGAGAATTATATGGGTTCAAGTTCAATCAAGTGTCAGATGAGGCCCAATACCAGCCCCGGGTTCATACTGTTCTCCCTCCCACTGCGGTTTCAGCTGGGGATATTGAAAAATTAGTTTTGCTGAACATTTGTAGCTCCGAGTGCCTTTTCTTTTCCTTTTTTTTTTTTAATTTTTTTTTTAAAAGTGGTAGTTATATAAAAGAAGGGTGACGTCATCCATAATTTTATTCATCCATAATACACTTGAAAAATAAATATTATTTCTTCTTTTAAATTGAGCAGTATCACAGTCTAATTTCAGTTTCATGAATGCATATAAACTTGCACTGAATCTAGTTACAATTTATGGATTTTTATTCTCTTTCTTTTCTCAAAATTCTTTCTTGCTGCAAATCCAAGGAATTTTTTTTTTTAATTTTCAAACTGGAATATCCATGGTCAGATATTATATTTCTTGTCCTACGTTCAAGTTTCATCTGCCGTTGAAACTCATTACTTCTTCACTTGGACTTCCACTTGATTGTTATATTGCAAAAGAAATAGCCTCAGTGACCGCTTCTAGCTATTATTTCAGCTGTTGTCATTGAGCCTACGTAAACATCACTGATGCTCAATAACACTACAAACAACAGAATGTGCAAATTTTAACATATTCTTAATACTATGTACAAGTTTTATCTCTGCTATTGCTTGAGGATGCAAATCATTCTCTTGTTGTAAATCTCCTCTGGAAATTTTATGCAGGGAGAATCCCTTTTGCATTTCTTGAAGATATCCACCAAAGATTTGTGAAGAATTATGGTCTTTCTATTCATTCTGCTGCTGCCTATGCTATGAATGACGACTTTTCTAGGATCCTGAGTCAACTGATGGAGCATTATTCAAAGAGCCCAAATGCAGATAGATTAAACCGTTTAAAGGGTGAAATGAGTGAGGTAAATTTTGATATGATTTATCACATGGTAGTTCCTGAGGATGCAATCTGTCCTAGATTGTTGAGATGATTTTGCCTCTGAACTGCATGTCATGTGATTATAGGTGCGGAATGTCATGATAGACAATATTGAGAAGGTCTTGGAGAGAGGTGATCGCTTAACATTACTAGTTGAAAAAACTTCCTCACTCCAAGGAAATACAATTCGCTTTAGGCGGCAGACTCAACGTTATAGAAGCACTTTATGGTGGAGAAACATGAAGCTCATGTAAGTAAGCAACATAAATGAATGTTTTATTTAAGTGGATTAGTTCCTGGAAAGAACGATTCATCATTACTTTTCATTTCTGGCTCTTGATTAAGAGAAATGAGATTTCCATAAATCATGTTTTCAGACTTGTATATTATATATTGGGTCTTGTTCATCTCTTAAATTTCAAGGTATCGTGGTAGACAAGTATTCTTATAATAGTCACCATTTGAAAGGCATTCTTGAACTATTTACTTTCCTTTGTCATCTCATATTCATATTACCCTGCTGCTGCTGTTTTTACAAATATCGTGAATTCAATAGTTGAAACAATCTCCTTACAGAGGCTGTATATGATAAATAACTTTCCCTCTATCTTTACTCGTTTTGTTTTATATAGTCAAGAAGAAATGAAACTAGTTTGTCATGTGCTTGCCCATAAGAACATCTATTGGAATTTTTAACCCGACTCCTTTTTATGCTCATTACCCTGATGAATTGTAAACATTTCAATTTCACCAAACGATCTATCTGAACAAAGTGTTTTCTGTCGTCATCATGAATTGGGTCTTTATGAAAGCATCCTAAAATACTGTCCTCTCAGCACTCAGCATCAATCCTGCTAAGTACTACCTTGAATCCAACTTCGTCTTGTACCAGTCAGAAATTTGAATTGAATTTTGCTTCATTCGTATTTAGATAGGTAAACCATTTTTATACTGTGGCCTCAGTGGAACTGTATATTTGAGGGGAGTGATATAGAACTATTTCATTTCATTTTCATTCATTTTAAAGTTTCCAAAGCATAGTTGGGCTAACCTTTTTTCCTTTTTTGGGCCTTGCAGGGTTATGTCCATATTATTTGTCTTGGTCATAGTTTACATTCTGGCAGCTTTTATTTGTCATGGTCCCTTGCTGTCTGCCTGCTTCAATTAAATCAAAAGCTTCGGTGTGATATCTTCGATATTGCTAGATTTATGGTCCTATTCATTTAGTTAATACTGTATTTCATATATTTAACACAAAGGTTATCATATTGGAGTCTTAAATCTACCTCCAATGTCTTACTGCAGTACAGTTGAAATTTTTTCCTCACAAATTTAAGTTTCATATAAATCTTGTGGAATCGTAACGAAGTAGCAATTTTTTTAATGACTATGACTTGACCAAATTGCTAAGGCTAGTGGAAGGGATTCTGAGTTTTCCAAAATTATTTAAATTTATTATTAGGGATAACTTCAAAAATACCTCCAACATTTCACCTTATTTTCAATTACTTCAACATTTTTTTTCCTTTCAATTGTATCCATCATATTTTGATTTTTTCTTTTCAAGTATATTCATTCATCTAATTTTCTGTTAAATATGGAAGAAATGCTTATGCAGTCATCCAATGTGAGTCTTACCAAAATCAATATGACTTAAATGTTTTAAGATTTTGCGATAGTCATTTTGTCACTAATAAATTTTAAGTTTTTGTGATGAAAATTTTCTTAAAATTTTGTCAGTAAATATTTAAATAATTTTAAAAAATAGCTCAATTAATACTATGCAAAAATGCAATTAAACACTTATAAAAAACTTCTATTTTTTATAAACCTGTTTTTATTTTTGAAAAAAATAGAAAATTAGTATTATTTATGTCATTATTTTGAAAAAAAATTGTCAAAAATATTTAAAAATATATGAAAATAAATAAAATTTACTATTTTAGCTCCTTAAATGTATTTTTTTCTTCTTCAAAGTAATGACATAAATAAAATTAATTTTATGCTTTTTATTAAAAATTAAAAAAGAGTTTATGAAAATAGAGGTTTTTTTTATGACTATTTAATTGCATTTTTTTGCAAAATTTATTATGGTGTTAATTGAAAAATAATTTCTATGGTATTAATTGTAGTGTCAATTGGCCATTTTTACCATCAATATAATTATGGTATTAATTGAATAAATTTATTTTTTAAAAATTATTCAAATATTTATCGATGGATTTTTAAATTTTTTTTTGTCATAAAAAGCTTAAAAATTATTAACACAAAAAAAATTGTCTCTAACAATTTTAAAAACATTTAGTAAAATTACTACTCTTTTGTATTGGTTTTGTTAGGCTCAAATTAGTTGGCCACATTAGCTTTCCGTCCATGTTTAATGGAAAATTGGATGAAATGTTATAATTGAAAAAAAGATGAAACATAATTGATACAACTGAAAAAAAAAAATATGAAAGGTTTAATTGAAATCGAGATGGATGAAACGTTATGAGTATTTTTGAACTTATCCCTATTACTATTGATTGGACAATTAAGGTATTTATGCTTAATAAGAGTTTTCAAATCCAAACCATACCGCTCATAAATGTTAATTTGCAAATACCTAAAACAGACACACAAATGAGATAAGTAGGCATAGATGTAGATAGTAAGACAAAAAATAAAAGATAAAAAGAAAAAACTCACAGCCGGAAAAATCCCACCAGCGGCTGGGGTTTGCATGTGGGTGAATGTAAGAGAAGGAGCGGCAGTGCTATGCAAAAAACAGTGGCTGGGTTTTACATGGAGGCAGATAAAAGGGCAAAAGCAGGAGTGAGAATTTGCTCCACAGGAGATTAGGAAAAATTATTTACAAAAACAGTGGCTGCGTTATAATATCAATAATTAAATATAACGCGAAAATTATTTACAAAAAAATGCTTTAGGATAAAAACTCTCGAGGATATTGGTGAGCAAGCTTCAGTTATATATATATATATATATATATATATATATATATATATATATATATATATATATATATATATATATATTCCTGGAAGAAACTTCAAATATTGTTAGGCGTAATAGAAAAAATCGCAAGTGTATACTTAAATTACAAGTATTATGATTTAAGATGGGTATTAATTTTTAAAGGTGCACTATTCTTCATGGATGATTAGACAAAAGATTTAACATTTAGTCATTCTTAAACAAGTATATATTTATAAACATGGATTAAACTTGTACTAAATGACAATCATATCAACCATGCATGATATATACTAGTGCTTGATTATGTATTTATAAATATTTATTGGTGTTTAGGGATTACATAAGTTAAGATAGTTATGTTAAAATGAATAATATTATTCTCAATCATCTCTACTCTAATGGTCGAGATAGGATCGAGACTTGTAATATTGACTTTGTTGACTCACTGTTGTGAACATTATCTATTCATACTAGTGCTTTATTATGTATTTATCAATATTTATTGATATTTCATTTGTTTTAGTTTTGGCTCCAAGGAATGTTTATTTTGTTTTTGGTCGAGAATAGATAAAGGAATTGAAGGGTAGTAATGACTTTTACAAATGGTGTGGATGAAATGAGAATATCCAATGCATCCAAATGGATGACTCTGAATTGAACTACGAGACATTCATGGAGAGCATATATAATGCAATTGGTCTTAACTGTAACGAGCATATTTTGAGAGTGAAATTCCAAACTCCACGTTTTAGAGGCAAAATGCCCTTTTTTAATTGATGGGATTATTTGTCTTGAAACTTTTATTAGATACGTAGAGTTTGATGATTGTTTGTTATATGTGGAGCTGATAGAAAAAGAAGCAATTTACAAAGGATCTAAACATTTAAAGAATGACCAATTTAAAGTTCATGATGATCACTTCAAATGAAATATTATCGATGACAATGGTTCTGCATATGGAGAAGATGGTGTTACTCTTACTCACTCTCCAAGGGATTATGGTCAAAATATAGATTTTCAAGAGTCTAATCAAGCTCCATTAAAACATATGGATGTAGTTGCAGAGATGTTGGAGGAAGAAATTGTAGCACCTAATTCATTGGATGTGGTCCATGAGCCGTTGGATGTAAATTTTGATCATTTTGATTTAAATAATGATGATGATAATGAATTGGGCTAAAGAGATAGGATAATTGGACTTGAATGAGAGTGTTCTTTTTCAAATGGGTCAAATTTGGCAATTGGTCAGGAATTTGCTAACAGGGAGGAGGTCAAGAGGAAGCTAAAAGATGTTGCCTTTCGAGGGAACTTTGATAGAAAAATTGTTAAATGTGAAAATGATAGATACGTCTTAAAATACAAGAACTTGATTGCAATTCAAAGGTGCTCATGTCACTGATTAACAACTCAATGCATTTCAAATTTGAACATATAATAACGTTCACACTTGTTCAATCAGTAGTCAAAAGAGACAACACAACCAAGCAACGATGAGGTATATCGAAAAAGTGGTGTTATCTCATTTTGGAGGTCAAAAAGACCTCATAACGCTCAAAGAAATCATGACACAGATGCATAATAGAAGTATTCCCATATCGTACTACAAGGCTTGGTTGGAGAGAAGATATGACTGCAAAAGCCTCATCAGATCTCCTGAGGCAAGCTATAGTCTACTACCGGCAAACCTATGGATGTTACATAAGGCAAATGATGGTAAAGTTACTACAGGTTTGGAAGTAGATGATAAGGAAATATTTAAATACATATTCATGGCATATCACACATGCATTAAAGTATTTTTCGTATTGAGAAAGGTAATTGCAGTTAACAAAACCTTTTTAAAAGGAAGGTACAAAGGAGTTTGCTCATTGCAATGACTCAAGATGGTAACTTCCATCAATATCCATTACCTTAAGCTATTGTGGACTAAAAGAATAATGATTATTAGGGTTGGTTTTTTGGGAATATATGGGAGCTCATACCGGACGAAGAAGAATTGGTCTTTATTTCAGATAGACACCAGAGGATCGCCAATGGTCTCAAGAATCACTACAAGGCAGTTGATCATGGATACTGTAGGTGGCATATTTCCCAAAATGTCAAAGAAAATGTGAGACGGAAAGGTATGGTTAAGCTTTTTGAAGAAGTTGCAAATGCTTACAAAATTTCAGAATTCAACTGGCATTATGATGAACTTAGGGAGAGATTTGAATGGGCCGTTAAATATCTTGAGGAAACAAGAATGGATGTAAGTCAATGAGAAAATGCTCATTTCTGTAGTACTCGATACAATATCATGACTACTAATAAGGCAGAATCTATAAACTCTGCTTTGAGGGAACAAAGAGAGTATCCTATTTTCATTGTTGGAGGGCATACAAGCTAAAATATCCAAGTGGTGTAATAAGAGGACAAAAGAATTACTTAATTTACAACCCCTAAGGGATAACCCATTGACACCCAAAGCTGAAGCTCTTGTTAAAAAATGATACCAAGGTGCAATGAAGATGCACTCAATTCAGCTCAATAGGTTTGGGTTTGATGTGAGTGTGAAAAGTAATGAGGCCAAGGTCAATTTAGAATATAAAACATGCTCATGTCATGTATTTGACCTAGATAAGCATTCATGTGTGCATGTTTTGGCATGTTGTTAGCTTGTTGGAATTAATTTATATCAGTTGTGCGATAATCAATATTTTGTAGATAATATGTTTGTCGCATATGCTGAAACTGTCTATCCAATGCCACCACAACATGAATGGGATCTCGAACGCATGGAATTGGTGAAAGTATTTTCCCTTGATATTGAGAGGAAGAGAGAAAGACTTGGGACAAAAAAGAACTCACTCGTAGGAGAAGTTGGAAAATAGAAGATTACTTGCTCAATCTATAGGAAACGAGGCCACTCAAAAACAACATGTAGTAAACATTCAATACACACAATGTCGGGGGCGAATAAAATTAATTAGTCTCAATTTTTTGTGTATCTGTAAGTTAATGTATTTTTATTTTAATTTTCATTGTATGTGTAATTTGAATTTCCAATAAAAATTCAAGTGAGCAAAGTGAAATTTGAATTTTCAGTAAATTATCTCTATCTTACTCTACCAAATTCGACAGTAGGAATAAGTTTGAAGATAGGAAAATTCACTTGAATAAAGTAAAATTTGAATTTCTAGTAATTTATATCTACCTAACTCTGCCAAACTCGACAATAGGTTAAGTTTGACGATCATGGATAGATACAAATTATATAAAAATAATATTAATTATCTCTACCTAACTCGATAGTAGAATTATGTTTAACGGTCGTGAGTAGATAAAAATTATATAAAAATAACATTGATTATCTCTAGCTAACTCTACCTAACTCGACAATAGGATTATGTTCGATGATTGTGAATAGATACGAATTATATGAAAATATCATTGATTATCTCAACTTAACTCAACCTAACTCGACAGTAGAATTAAGTTCGATGATCGTGAGTGGATACAAATTATATGATTTTTTGCACACTGTTAATATTTTATATAACAAACTCAAAGACCATAATAGTTTTAGTTTTCATATATTATATAAAATTACATTAATTTTGTACAATTACGGTGTTTCCTAAGCCATATTTAAACATTTTTTTCCATTTCAATTACATATGAAAAACATGCAGACAATTTTTGTTTATGTTCCAATGAATATCAATCATTCTAAGACCAATGCCCCAAAGTATTAAAGACTAAGATCAAAGTATTAGAGTGAATCCCACAAACTGTTGGATTAGAGACTTCAAAAGGATTTGATTTGGAGATTCAAATGTCATTTCTAACATCATTCGCCTTGAATGCATTGGTATCTGCCCACCATTTATGTCCCATGAAACTCTCAGGCACTTCAACCCTTCGTCTATGCTATTCAATATAATTAAAGCAATACTAAAGACATAGGCTGATAATTTACAACTTTATTTCACTGCCTTCTCTAATAAACTTGGATTCTTATTATCGGTATAAAAGAAGTTTAGGCACCCAAAATAAATAAATGAATATTTATTTTCTGCCTGTAAACAATGTGCTGTAAACCTAATGTTTGTAGGTGATAAATCCCACAGTACATTCTAAAATACTCTTCTCAAATCAACATTTTTTAAACACAACATAGTCCTTAGCAGCCAAATTGAAGTACTGGCAGTAGAGAGTGAAATTGTTAATTATGTCTGCATCATTTTCACTTTGGTAGAAGATTTGAAAGATTTCTCTTAATATGCAAAGAGGAAGTCATGTGATATCAACCACTACTATTGAGAAAGACAAAAAGAAAAAAAAGGAGGAGAAAAAGTTATATATATATATATATATATATATTTAATTAGCCCGTAGTCTCTTTAATTATAAGTTTTAATAGTTATTTGATACTCTTTAATTTTCAATAAGAATTAATTAATTGATACACAATAATGCGCGAATCTAAATCAAACTCTAAAGCATTAATTTCATATAAGAATGAATTAATTGATACACATTATTCAAGATAGATGTAGAAAACGATCATATCAATTTAATATGTGGAAAGCATCTACAATAAATAAAAATGACGGTCGGGTAAAAATATTCTGATGATTGTAACAATGAGAAAATACGATTGGGAAGATCAACTGACAGTTGGAAAGATATTGCTGATAGTCAGGAAAGACAATCACTACAGTCGGGTACAGTCAAAAAATATTAAATGTATTATTTAGCGATGATTTTTTCAAATGAGACTTTTGTAGCTCCTATAAGGGTTAGAATAAGATTATTTGTGGGATCAACTTAATAAAATGAAGGTTGTAAGTCTAAAAACTTCAATTTTGAGTAATAAAAACCTTAATTCAATATGATAAGATCATCATTTGCCTTGCATGAACCACTAATTCAAATTGGATTTGATTATATTCAATTGATGAATTAATTAGATTTGTTGTTCGTTCAATTTTAAAAAAAAAATGTTCTAGGTCCAAAAAATCCAATTTTCTCCCACTAAATGCCAACATACTAAGTAAAATGATAAATGTTATGTCATCAATTACTTGTCTCAAGATTTAGAGACTGTCAATTGGAATGATGATCCCTAAATATGTTCAAAATAATATGTTCCACATAAAATAATCTTGGAACAAAGTTCCTAATAAATGATGGGATAAAAAATGATTGTTTCCGACGATCATGACAATGAGAAAATAAAGTCAGAAAGATCAACTGACAACCGAAAAGATATTACCGTTGGTCGAGAAAGACAATCACTACAATTCAGGTACAGTCAAAAAATATTAAATGTATTGTTTAGCAATGATTTCTTCAAATGAGACTTTCTTAGCACCTATAATGGTTAGAATAAGATTATTTGTGGGATCAATTTAACAAAATGGATGTTGTAGATCCAAAAACCCCAATTTCGAGTACTAAAAACCCTAATTTGATATGATAAGATCATCATTTTCCTTGCGTGAACCACCAATTAAAATTGGGCTTGATTATATTCAATTAAAGAATTGGATGTGTTGTTCGTTCAATTTTGAAAAATACATATTCTATGTCTAAAAACCCCAATTTTCTCCCACTAAATGCCAACATACTATGTGAAAAAGTAAATGCTAAGCCACCAATTACTTGTCTCAAGATTTAGAAACCGTCAATTGAAATGATGATCCCTAAATATGTTTAAAATAATATATTTCACATAAAACAATCACATTTTTTTGGAACAAAGTCCCTAATAAATGGTGGCAAAAAAAATAACGGTCGGATAAAAATATTATGACAATCATGAAAATGAGAAAATACGGTCGGAAAGATCAACCAATGGCTAGAAAGATATTTTTGATGGTCAAGAAAGACAATCATTATAGTCGGGTATAGTAAAAAACTATTAAATGTATTATTTGGCAATCATTTTCTTCAAATGAGACTATCTTAGCAACTATAAGAGTTAGAATAAGATTATTTGTGGGATCAACTTAATAAAATAGAGGTTGTAGGTCTAAAAACTTCAATTTTGAGTACTAAAAATTCTAATTCGATATAATAAGATCATTATTTGCCTTGTGTGAATCACCAATTCAAATTAGACTTGATTATATTCAATTAATGAATTAATTACATGTGTTGTTCATTCAATTTTGAAAAATACATGTTCTATGTCCAAAAACCTCAATTTTCTCCTACTAAATGCCAACATGCTAAGTGAAAAGGTAAATATTATGCTACCAATTCCTTGTCTAAAGATTTAGAGACTGTCAATTGGAATGATGATCCCTAAATATGTTTAAAATAATATATTCTACATAAAACAATCACATTTTCTTAGAACAGAGTCGCTAATAAATGGTGGTAGAAAAAATGACAGTCGGATAAAACTATTTTGACGATCATGATAATAAGGAAATATGGTCATAAAGAGCAACCAACAGCCAAAAAGATATTGCCAATAATCAGGAAAGACAATCACTATAGTAGGGTACTGTCAAAAAAATTTAACATATTGTTTGACGATTATTTCTTCAAATGAGAATTTCTTAGCTCCTATAAGGGTTAAAATAAGATTATTTGTAGGATCACTTAATAAAATAGAGGTTGTAGGTCTAAAAACCCCAATTTGAGTACTAAAAACCCTAACTCGATATAATAAGATCATCATTTGCCTTGCATGAACCGCCAATTCAAATTGGACTTGATTATATTCAATTGATGAATTGATTAGATGTGTCGTTCATTCAATCTTGAAAAATACATATTCTAGGTCCAAAAAATATGTTCAAAATAATATGTTCCACATAAAACATATGAAACCAATAGTCGAGATATATTTATAATTGTTTTTCGAGAAGATTTCAAAAATATGAAAGTAATTGTTTTTCTAAGATATCCTCAAATAAGACTTAATTAGCAAGTGCAAAAAATATTTTACCAAACAAATAATCAGTAAATTTTAAGTACTAATCAAATAATCAGCAACAGGTCTTAAAACTGTAAAATAAAAAACTTAAGACGCAACATGTCCTCAAACCTTCTGATGTTACAATTAACAGCATCACCACCAATTAATGAAATAGAATTCTACAAGTTCACATGATATTAACTAACAAGAAGATTAAAGTTCACATGATATTAATAATAGGATAGAAGACATGAATAGTTAGGCTAAATTATAGGCAACTAGGATGGGAGAGTTTTTTTCAGTAGATTGTTAAGCTCAGGGTCATTACATATATAGAAGGTCATCTCCTGCCTTATTTTCCTTATTTCTTTTCTTTTTACACCCTCTAGGCTGCTAAACCCTAATTGACGAACGTCCATATCTATACACTTTAGTGCAAACACTCCACAATTACCATCCGTCTGCTGTGGAACATCATATGTCCTCTCAATATTCCATACTAGTTTGGCTTCATAATTATGGGCACCAAGACTTTCAAATCCTAGCAAAATTGGGAATGTATTATGGAGAGACTGCATGTCTTTGGCTAGGACTTCATCTGATATAAGATTCCTCAATGAATCAAAGACCACTAGACATCCGGTAGCAAAATTAACTCTCACTGCTACCCAATGTTTATTTTCTATGTTATGTGATAGGTACACATAATTGATGTTCTTCCACTTTATCTCATATGAGAGTTCATTATCATTGCTGATGTAATTCAATAGGCTATTATTGATATTGATAGGGTCTTCATGGAAGCTGCATGTCACAAATTGGATGAAGTTCTCATTCAATATCAACTCATAGAATCTTGATATTCGTGGTGAAACCTCCTTAATAGTTGCAAGTATTCTTCAAAGTGCTATATATATATATATAAGAATAACAAGTCAATTTTATTATTACATATTGCAAAAAGATAATAACAAACTTAAGTTTAGGTTCTCCATTCTTCTCAGCCACATCCTCCTTCATAACATTTTCAATTGTCTCAGGCAAATTCTTCTTAGCCCCATCCTCCTTTATAGTCTTTTTAACAGTCTTAGGCCAATTCTTCTCAATCCTATCCTCTTCCTCCTTGGTATCCATATTTTTACTATCATTGACCACGTTACCAACTTCTAAGTCCACTAACCGATTGAGCTAAAAAAAAGGATTGAAAACAATTTCAATAATAGTGTAAACATTTAGATATTTTATTAAAGTGTAGACATTTAAATATTAAATATCTTAAGTACCAAATTCAGTAGCAGTAGTTAGATAAGGTACATACCTCATATTTCGAGTCATTATTCTCAATCCCAACATCTTCCTTGGTTCCACCATCCAACTTCATATCCTTATCCCAATTGAGCTAAACAAAATTAATGAACAAATTATTTATTAATGAGTAGTAGAAAAATATTAAGCATGCTAAGTTTAAGCAATTATAAAGATCAATCAATGAAAAATATCTTCTCATAAAGTTAGTTTCAGTAATGAATCTCGACCATCTCTACCCTTTATGATCAGTATGAACATTATTCTACCATCTACGATCGAGTCATATAGTCTCAAATTAAAATCAATGTAAGATAGATAAATTTTAATAAATTGTACCTTGTCATTCGAAGTAGGGTCATGAAAGTTTTGCAAATGACACTTTGGTTTTTGACTGAGGACCAAAGAATGTGCCTCTCGAATAAGTTGGTTAAGCGATGCAATCTAACGACTCAGCTCTACAGTTTGTCTTAGCACAATCTGCTCCATACTGTTTGCAATAAATGCTCTAATTTCTTTCTTTAAGCCCTCATCTATTAGAAGGGCTTTGACACTCTCTACCTATGGAGACCCTCTAACACATGTCTCCTTATAATCTTTTTTTGCATGCAGAGGAATGTGTCCTTTTGCAGCACCATCCTTCTTCAAATCTAAGAGGACTTTAACTCCATTTTCACTCTCATTACCACCAACATCTTTCCAATTAATGGAATACCCATCTCCAATTTACTGATGTAAGTGTCTAACTCCTCATTAGGGGTTGTTTCTGGTGCCAAAAAAGTTTTTATATAGTCTATGAACACCTCGTTTTCATTTGGCATCGGGGTGCTTTTCACCTTCTATAAAAGGTATTTAAGAGATCTTAGCAAGTGACTATTATAAACAAAGAGAACAAATGATTATAAATTTAAATTGTACGATACACTTACTTTGGCCCCTTTAAAGACATTAAAGGCCTTATTATATTTTAGGCATTTCTCGACAAACCTTGTCTTCCACTTATAGAAGTGGAATTGGTTGGTCATCAAAAATAATCTTTCTCTATGCATGCCGCTCTGCCACTATTAGTATGCATTTGTATACCAAAATCTATAGAATTATAAAAACAAAAGGTTAATTTACAACATTTAAAGATGCAGGAAGTTAACTAATGTTTACAGAGTATGGACTCACCAGTAAAGGAAGAATGAAACTTGTATAAGTATATGTTTTGGATCTTTACGGATCCACCTTTAGCTCCATCATCTTATTATTTAGATTCTTCACGAGCTGCCTCATTGAATACTGGAATGACCATGTTCCCCAAGGAAAGACTCTAAAAGATTCAGGGTCCTGCACAATTCCAAAAATCCATTATGGAATAGCATTTTTCTCATGTCCTTCGCATGCAGACCATTTCAATAAAATAATATATGTGCTAGCTTAATAATTACTTCTCTTCTGGAGTCATCCTGCTCATTCTTTTTCTTATCATGCTTCATTTTGACCTTGTCTCCCTGGCTTTTTGCTTTACTTGTTGTTGCTTCTTACAAAGCTCCTTAAACATTTTTGCCACCGTAGCGATGTTAATTGTCTCCTCTAATGTAGGAAAGTTTTTCTTCATGAAGTCTTTATCCGCATCCTCATTATATAGAGGGTAATTATCTCAATTCTCACCCAAGTACGAGCATCGTAGCCCGATGATGATAGCAAACTCTTTGATGGAGTATCTGATAGGAAGACCATTAATACTGAACCACATATCCCATTACCTATTAAAAGATGCATACCTGAAAAGTAGTTGTCACATAATGGTAAAGTAGTGATAGCAGTCAGTTATATCAAAGTATGTTCCAAATTTGTGCACATTTATTTCTAATAATGTGCCACAAATTAATTTATATCCACAACATTGGGATGTTTGTCAATAATTTTAGGTATTTTAAAAAATTTTAATGATGCAATATATATTTTAAGTGGTGTTTATTATCCAACATGTCATTTATTATTGTGTAAATATATTAATATTTTTTATACATTTTAGATTATATTAATGATCCTATTTTTCATGCTTCTATTTATATGATGAAAAATAAATGGTTGAATTATTTTAAATATATTCCTTTGATTAATCTTGTATGTTTTGATTAATCTTATATGTTGTATTTTTTATCCTAGATATAAAATAGAAGACTTATTTGATTATTTGAATTTTTATTATTCATTTTTAGATTTAGGTGATGATATTAGTGTTAAAACTATAATTAATGATGTAAAAAAATTAACTTGTAATTTATTTATGGAATTTAGTTTGATTTATAATATTTCTACTACTACTACTACTACTGCTGCTGCTACTACTACTACTACTACTAGTGGTACTATTAGTCAAAGTTCGGGTGAATCGATAAAAATTAGAGGAGGTGATCGTTTGATGATGCAAAAAATAAACAAATCAAGATCATGATCCGGTTCACCCGAACTTGACATTTATCTAACAACTAAATTTGAGTTTAGTGACAATATGACACGTAAATATTTTTCAGTCCTTGATTGATGGAATCGACATCAAAATACTTATCTTGTACTCTCCCAAATTGCAAAACAAATTTTTGCAAGTTCAGTCTCAACTATTGAAGTTGAACAAGTTTTTAGTGCAAGAGGTAATATTTTGGATGAGACGCAATCTAACTTAACTCCCGAATCCTTAGAAGCTCAAACTTGTATTAATTATTGAACCAAAGCGACATTAAGATAACAAAAAATAGAGAAATATCAATTTGATGACCAATATGACTTCACCACCGAAGAAAGGGCTGACACATCCGACACCGGCGGTTTCTAGTAAAAAAAAAAAGTAAAATGAGTCAACAATTAAAATTTAAAAGGTAAGAGAGGTACGTGAGTTTGATTCTTCTAACCCCTAAGAGAATATGTAGGTAACTTAATTAATGATAAAAAAATTAAGTTCAAGCCTAATTATTAATATTATAATTTTTTTAATATAATTCAAATTTTTATAATTAAATTATTTTTTAAAATAAAAGGATTAAATTAATTAAGTTTTTAGCATAGCTATAATTTTTATAATTTATTAATTTATGAAATAAATATAATTATTTCTAAATTCCAACTTATAATTTCTCTAAATAAATTTTTTTGTTATAACAATATAAATTATTACACAAAGTTATAAATTAATATTCAATAAGTTATTTTTTTCTCAAAGTTTTCATTTTTAATAACATATTAGTAGTACAAATTTATAATTTACACAAATTAATAATTTTAATTGTATTTATTTATTGTGTTATTTATTAAAAAAACGGTCGAACCGCCAGTTCATAAATCGAAACCAGTCGATTCTGAACCAGTCCTACTCCAGTTCCGGTCCGATCTTTATTTCTTGGAACCACAGAACCGATGGTTTTGAACCAGAATTGACCGGTTTGGAACCGTGACTAAAACTAATCTCATCAATCTCAAATAAAGATAAACAAAATCATTAGTCCGTAAAAGAAAGAATGTCAATCATAAGATCATTAATCTTGACTATCTCTACCCAACAACGGTCGAGAATCAATACTCCTTACATTTATAGTCGGGATTGACATTAACAAAATAAAAATAAATATCCAAAAGTTTTATTTGAAGAGCTGTATTCATAAAATATTATGCAATAATTCACATTAAAAATCAATCAAGCATAAGTATATAGATTTTCAACGTGCAATTTAATAAAATCACTAAGTTCAACCATATATGGTTCTCCATTGTCGGGAATAACAAAATTTCTAATATCAACCTTTAGATCATTTATCTCGACCATTTCTACCCCACAACTGTCAAGAATTAAAACTCCATACATCTACGGTCATGATTCGCATTAACAAAAAAAAGTTTTATCTGAAAAGTTGTATTCATAAAATATTACGCAATAATTTACATCAAAGATCAATTAAGCATAAGTATATAGATTTTAATGCGGGATGTAATAAGATTATTAAACTCGACTATCTCTACTTCTCCGTTGTTGGGAATAACAAAATCTCTAAAATCAATCTTAAGATCATTAATCTCGACCATCTCAACCCCACAACTGTTGGGAATTAAAACTCCCTAGATCCATGGTCGGGATTGACTTTAACAAAATAAGAAGAATTATCCAATAGGTATTCAAGAAAAGTATTCACAAAATATTATGTAATAATTTACATTAAAGATCAATCAATCACAAGAAGAATATAGATTTCAATATGCGTTATCATAAGATCCCTAAACTCGACCATCTCTACCTCTCCATTGTCGGGAATAACAATATCTCTAAACTTTATGGTCGTGACTGATATTTTCAAACCAAAAATCGATATCCTAGCATTGATATTCATTAAACCTAAACCACTAAAGGATAAATAAACTCTACTTTCTCTATAGTCTATATTAGAATTATATAAGATAATATTTCACTTCTATTTCACTAAAATGCACTAAATTCTAAATTAATATATTAAAATCTATCGAATTAAAATCTATCGAATTAAAATCTATCATTGGGAAATTTTTAATACATACATTGATCACATTATTTTTTTTGTCGAAGAAAAATTAGTCGAATATATTTCTTCTTCTATGGGAGTGGAATATGAGATGACTTTCGATAATCTGAGACTTCTTCAAAATGAGCGACGATGATTTTCATCTTCTTCACTACCATTGTCGTCATGGGTTACCAAATTCTATCAACATCAGTCGTCTAAGAATTTTTTGCAATTGGAAAAACTTCCAATGAGAGTTATACAAACCACTGATGAAGTGAATTCTATGAGTGGAAAAATTTGAAGTTGAAGAGGTCGTGAAAAAATGAAACAGGATAATGAAAAAGTGAAGCAGTGGAGAGGTTTTGAAATGCGCTACTCATTTAATTCCAAAATATCATCGTTTTGGATTTTATTGGGTCTTCTTTAAATGTGGGAGACGTTATTTTGACTATTTTAAATTTATGTAAATAAAGATAATTATGTAATTTCATCATTTTTATATTTAATTTTAAAATATAAAAAAGATGCTTTTTATAGGAAGGTTACTTCGTAGATATAAAAAGTTTTCAAGTTATTGCTCTAATTTTTTCTTACAGAAATTGCTGTTAGTGAGAATAGAGAATTTGATAAATGCTCTCTTGTATTTATTTTTTCATATTGGATTCATTTTCTCTTTTCGTGATTTTAATGTCTTCATTATTTATTATTTTTCGATACGTTGTGTGATTTATTTGTATGATCAAAAGCAACTCCCGATCCTAACATGTTGCATACACAATGATTTCTTATCCGACTGCTCTGGTCTTGTTCCATCATTGTAATGCAGGATTTTATCAGTCATCTAAAAATTGTTTTGTGTACTTGGAGAGTGATCCATCGATTGTAAGTGATCATGATAAAATTTTTTGGATCAGTTCCAGGATTTCTGTTGTGAATCAAAAAGAACCTTCCCAAAATTTGTGGAATGAATCTTCTTTGCGCACAAAGAATTCTATCAATTTTGAGATTCAATTAATGAAAGTATCAGATATGCCGGAAGCAGATGCTGGTTTTATTGTTCGTGACATGGTTGTTTTTGTTTGTGAAATCATTAACTGCTGCCCATGGTTCGATTTTTCAAAAGCATAGGTTATTCCTTTGGTGATGTTGAATCTAGTGGCAATCAGTGGTTTGTTGTTAATTGAAAATCTACTGCTCGTTAAAAGGTGATTTAATTACTATTGCCTTGGCCTCATTTTCTATAACTTTCTTATGACCTTTTGCAGGTTTTAAGAATAGTTCAATGTAAACAGAAGAATGGTGTATGACCCACTTTTTTTTTTCTTTTTTTTCCTTCCACTCTCTTTCGAATTTAACTTTTATGTATTAAGGTTCTAAGTTTGTAGTTTCTTCCATTTGAGTATCTGGGTTGTCATTCCAGTTATCATTAGCAATTTGAAGAAGCATTGTGAGATGGGTTGTGTTATCATCCTTGATTTTACTGATATGTTCTGTTTTTTCTGTTTGTGTTTGATTTGTGTGTGTGTGTTTGTGTGTTTTAACCTCAACTCTTCCTTTTGGTAGCTTTTGGCCAAGGACACTGACCAAGATGATTCATCCAATGACAACTATGAACATTTTAACCCGGGAAATTGTAAGGTAATAACTGGAAACATAGCAAATGTCTTCAGAGTGCTTCTGGTGAGCGGTGGATGCTACCTTATAGATGACGATAATCCTAGGCAGCTCTTAGTTAATTTGAAAGAGCTACTAAAGGATACTGGTCCAGTGGCTGGAATTTTGCTGGGAATTCGCTTTTTCCTTGATGATCCCGTCAACATGAATCATTTTTATTCTCAAACCAAGTGTTTTGGATGTAAGAGTAGGAAAAAAATAGTGGGCAAGAGGAATCTTCATTCAAGTCAACTGATGATAATATGAGAGGTTTTAAGGTTCTGTGACAAACAATCAATTATGCTCTTTTGCATATTATGGTTGAGTGTTGCTGTTCATCAAACAACTATATTGAGGGTTCTAAGTTCAAGACCTTATGCATACTCTAATACAAATCTCTGCCAACTAGAATCTCACCAGGACATTAGATCGATGATTTCAATGCAATCCTCAATATGTAAAGGATTCGGAACTGAAATGAATATTACTCCTAGCCCTTCTGCTGTGAAATGTTCATTCGTAAGCAGAAATGACCTATACAACAATATAATCTTTGAACAGTGAGCTCCTTATCCAGAAACATCTAACAGTTATCCTGTGGACTACAGTTGTTTGCAAGCTTTTAAGGTATAGTTGTTTTCATTGGCAGTTCTGTTTGCTAAATTTGAGTTATTAAACAATTGATCTTTCTTCATAGGCTGAGTGGCCAGAGCCATCCGAGGATATCTTACGGTTAATTGTTAATTCACTGAAGTCTCTTGATGGTCCTATTGCTCAAGTTCATCCAAAGCAAAGGCAAAGGTCCCAATCTGCAGAGAAATTTTTTCTCATTTTGAAGAAAGCTCATAAAGGTCTGCAGCCAGATCTAGTCATTGTATTGCCCAAGTTAGCAAATCATTTTATGCTTTTTTTGATCACCCTAAAAGGCCAGATGCAGAACTTGCAGTAGGATCACATGTGAGACATTTTTTTTTCCTATTTTTACTAGTGATTCGCGGCATGGTTTGTCAATGGGTTTAGAAAGGAAAAATGTGGATGGAAACTGTTCTGTTATGATAGTTTGGGTGATGAAGCTATTAATGACTAAGGAAAAATGTTAGATTGTGAAATTTTAGAAAGCTCTTATGTTTTTTGGAAATAATTATGCTCATATTTTGTAAGATTTTACGCTTAAATTACTAATTTTGAACATTTGCTGTTGTCCAACACATGGGAGAAAGTAGTTATTTGTGACATGATTTATTAGTGGAAAGTATTCTGTTGTGATACTTTGTATTGTGAAGCTATTAATAACTAAGTAAGAATGTTAGGTTGAGAAATATTAGATAGCTCATCTGTTTTTTCAAAATAATGAAGCTCAAATCTTTTAAGATTTTTACTTGGTTACTAATTTTTGGACACAGAAATCAGTTGCTGCTGTCAAACACTGGAGAGAAACTAGTCAGCAACCCTTTTCCAGATGTGCATTTTGCATTCTTTGTTAACATCTGTTAGCAAATATTAAGTTTTCAACCGTAGTCAAATCCAGCAAATTGAATAATATGTGCCTTGTCTTTTTCTCTGTGTTTCCAGTTGTGCCACTTTTCCAAGTCATATCTAGGTTACTAAGCTCATGTATTGTTCGTGGTGGTTCAATGTTAATCAGTCAGTTTTGTCTGGTTTTCCCATTACATCACATGGCACTGCATTTCCTTTGCAATTTAATTTGTTACTTTTTCTTTAGGCACCTGCTTTGTTAAGCAACTCTAGTTTGTTTTTGCCTAGTTTATCTGCCTGTTGTCTGGAGTTCTAATGCTGTGGAGTTGTGATTTTTTATTCTTTTTTTTTTTCATCTTGTTACTGAAAAATACACACACACACACACACACACACACACAAAGAGAAAGTTACGTTTTATGGGAGATAAGTCCACGGAAATTGTTTAGAATACTGTTTTAGGTGTGGCTATCAACCTACTGCCTGCTGCATTTTGAATTTGTCCATTTCAGCAATCAAAGCTAGTATGTGCTAATAAGAGCAGAAATTCCTGTGTAGGCTGCCATCAGGATTTGTCTTTCCCCATCTTTCAATCTAAGGCTGCTTGATCAGTTCAGCCCCCATTAAGTATCAACCATTATATATCTTATGGCATTATATTTTAGCATTGTTTGTGTGTACAAACCTTCAAGCTATATTCATTTTCAATTAATTTAGTCTGATTGCAGCACGCTCGCCAAATTTCACTAGTAAGCAATCAGTGATTCTCAGGGGCCTTTTGTACGAATAGTTATTTTCTGTTTCTTTTTCCTGTTTTTTGGAAGGAATAATACAATTCCTTACATCTATTTAAGTAGACATGCACTTAAATTAAATTTTTCTATGCCCATTTATCCTTTCTTTTTGTTTTTAATTTTTTTTATTTATTCAAATTCTTGAACTAAATGATCTATGTACTTCAGGTTCTTGCTACTATCAATCAATTGAACTTGGACAATGGAGAATGGGAACCGACATTTTATCTGGCTTCTCAACTTCTGGGGGAGTCAAATGAAGAAATGCTGGGAGCAATTATTGTCTTCCTATTTAAAGCTGCTTCTCGTGCCAGCATATTCCTCAAGCTGTATGCGTAATATGTTTCAATTACAATTGTCTCAAAGCTACATTTCTTTCTTCTAATTTGCTTCGCTTTGTGTTTTTTTAGGCCAGAATCGTTCGTGCAAGGTTATAGTAAGTTTAGGAGCTAAGATATCACCTTATGTGTTGGATCTTCTAAGCAGAACCATCAGTAGTCAACATGAGATTGCTGATTGCATATTAAGAGAAATTGTTTCCGTTTTTGAAAGTAATTGCTTAGCCAACTGGAGTGGACCCTTCTTAAACTTTGGAAAAGGACTTGCAACAAAAAGTTTGCCTTTGGTTGATGAACCCTTTAAGGGTGCACACTCTTATTTTTCTGACATCTTTCTCTTAATCAATATATTAGCAAGTCCTTCCCTAGCTAGTGAAGCTTTCCAGGATTTTGAGAATTTTGTTGCACATGGATTTATTGAAGCTCATTCAGTAGGTATGATCTTGGAAAGGCACATGCAAAGAATTGGCTTCAGTGTTATATCTTCAACTGAAGATAATCAACATGAAGACACAAAACAGGAAAAAAATCCAGAATCTTTGTCTTGAAGGAGTTTTTATCTCAGTTCTTGCTCTTTCCAGAACATTGTCTCTCTCAAGAAACTCTAAGTTCACAGTTTTGTAAAAATGTTTTATGCTACGCTATTTAGATTGTTTGATAGTGAGAGTTATCACAGGATCATGCTGAAAGGTTTATTAGACCTTAGGCCTGCAAATATTTGTTCAGAGATCAATTTGGATGTTTTGGTCTTCTTGGTTCACGAGGAACAGGGATTTGCGAGACAATTCTAAGCATGATGAAGGATGCTGCTGAACATGCTAGTACAAATTATTCCACTATTCAGGATCGGTTGTGCATGATTGAGAAGGAACTTGTTACTTTGGAAGAAAGACAAAATGAACTCTCTAACGTGAATATAGAGAAGGCTCTTCTAATAGTGAAAAGACCGAGTCTGAGGCCGTTGTTCTTCACTGCAGGGTGTGATCATCTCTTGTTTTATTTTCCTTTTATTTTTTATTTGGCTAGTTAAATGCCACCACCAGGTTTATGGGATGTACATATTCAACTATTATATGTAATATGACAGTCTAAAATGGAGCGTGAAATGCACCATTTTGCTTGTGAAAAAAAGCACTTTGTGAGCGCGTACAAGCAGCAGAAAATGAACTTGAACAATTTCACTCCAAGCAAAAGGAAGAAGTTGCGAAGCTTTCCAAGGAAAAAAAATGACTGTCAAGATCATCTTCATCTTCTGGAGACAGATTTCACAGCTGAAATCCCAATCACGTCATGAATTGAAGGTTAAATTATTTAGAATTTCTCACTAGAATTATACATCTATATGCCAAAGAGAATTATCATACATACTTTTGGCTGTATTTTATGGCATAAAATTCCTCTATTTTTTTGTCTATCAGAATGTGATTTGGGGATTAGTTCTTGTCATCTTAATAATAGTTTGTTTAACTTCCTCCCTTGGAAGTTAATAGCAATATGGAAAAGAGTTAGCAATAGGAACTTGGTTGCATGGTTATACTTGCTTACTTTATGTTTATGTTTAAATCTGTCATAGAGCTGCTGCTGCTGCTGCAAATGATTGATTGGGGGATTTTCTTGCACAGTATGACATGTTTTCGAATATCTTCATTTGTTCTATGAATAGATTGGTTTGATCGTATGTTCTTTTGAGAGGGTTTCAGAAGAGTTGGGAGAAGTTTCAAAGCTTCACTGAATAAATTGTCTATCCATTGTTGATAGATGTTGAGGTTGTCCGTTTATGTTGATAAAGGTCTCGGAAGAATTAAAAAGAAAGCTTTTAACTTTTGGTTTCAAGCTAATCAATTCTGACTACCTTGCATTGAAGTTGGACTTGTGCTTTGGCATGGTTTGCAATTTCCACGATCCATTACCATTTAGTGTGCCATCAGTAAGACAGTATATTGGTAGAGATTGGTCAAAAAGTCTTCATGATATATATATATATATATATATGTTGCCTTTACATGCATGTGGACTATGTCTTTCATCAGTATAGTGAAATGCTTTAGCATTGTGCTCCTTGCGTGTGGTAAGTTTTGGGCTTAGTTCTAAAGTAGTGTTATATTTGAATGATTCAGAAAGTAGCTAAAGAGAAAAAAGTTCTTGCTGGAAGGCGAAAAGACAGAAGCTGAGAGGAACAAATTTGATAGAAAATTAAAAAGATGTGCTTCTGAAGTTGAAGCCCAAAAGGAAGTAATGCAGACGCTATTGACTGAAATTGAGCATCTGAAACAAAAACTTGAACATATTGAAGGAGTGAAACAGGAGAGGGAAGAAATTGCACATTATAGAGCATACGTTGATAATATGGAAGCAAAATTGAACGCCAGCCATTTCTTTTTCTTGATTTTGCTTCATGAAATTTTCACGGGCATTGATCAATTCATTGAAGCAGTGTTATATGATGCACTTATGATTTAGCATCTTTTTCTATCACATAAATATGAAGATTAAGTCAAACTGCAACTTTTTCCTAATCAATTAGTTGACTTGCAACAGAATTCATGTACGGCTAGCAACAGAACCGTGGCCCTTTTTCTTTTATAACATTTTAAATAATCAAGTTGCAGTAGACATGGTTATCATTTGTTATAGAAAGTTATAACCCAGATTCTGTGGCCATGTTTCTGCATGATTGTCGTTTACCAATCTAGCTCACATTCATCTTGGTTAAAAAATTTGATCCACAAATGGTTAAAACCTTTTGACACTGTTTATTTACCTGACAGGGATTGAAAATTTCTTTCATGAAGAAAGGTGAAGAAAATTTTGAATTAGCAAAATAAACTTGCAAAAAGAATTGCACCTGCGGTGCTGGTGAAATTGGATATCTCAATAGAAAAACCTAAATTTTTTTTAATTAATTTGTAATATGGTTACAATCTACACTTTTTAACAAGTACATCATGCAAAAGTTCTTAGAAATCAGCGCAGATATGATGCTGCTAATGATTGAGAACAGTGATCAAATACCCCTTTTCTCCTTCTTCCTCTCCTCTCTCTCCCCCTCTCTCTCTCTTTCTTGCATGCAGCATATTCATAGCTTTCAATAACTTTCTAGAAAATGATGTGTTTGAAACTAAATGTTAATTCATTACGTCTGCAGCATCATATTCAATCTCTGAATAATGCACTTAAGGAAGAGATGTTACAAATTGCTCCTCTATATGGTGGGGACTTGGAGGGTCTCTAGATGAAGGAATTGGAGATATTGTCTAGCATCCATGAAGATGGACTAAAAGAGATCCGTCATCTTCAAAATCGATATAGGCAGTCCTGGTGGCAACCCCGTCTCATCCACTACTCTTCAACACTTGCCCAGCAGGGTACCTACTGCTCAACCGTCTGTTGACTGTGAGAAATATGTTTTGGTCACTGCTCATGGTGTTCAGAAGCATAACAATAAGCCAAATTGTGCTGCTGCAGCACCGTGGTTTTATCATAAGCATTAACTTCTGACTGAAGATTCTACGTCAGAAAAGAGCCTTCTTTCACTGGTCAACCTCTGGAAGGCTTCATCAAGGAGTTATATGTGGAATCTGAAAATATTAAATAGATGTACATATATTATCCAAAATAGCAAGGAAACTTGACTGACTTTATCATTTGCCTTTTTCCCACCTGTGTTGTTAATCCACTGTATATTACCTGTACGACTGATATGCAAAGCCCTAAGTTGTACAATTTCTGGTTTCCTTCTAGGTGACTAATGGATATTAGGGTTGTACACGAAACTCATATATTTTCGTACTAAATCGAAGAAAAGAAAAAAAAAATTTAAACTGAATTGTTAACTTTTTTTTTTTTTACTAAATCCAAATCAAATTGTACTTTTGACTTTAAATTTGACGAATTTGAATTTTATACTAATATTCGAACCAAAAATTATATTGAATGGTACCAAACTGTTCTAGAATTAAAATTATAAATTTATTAATTAGTTAGTAAAAATAATGGGACATTTATAATAACAATGAATTTAAATAATTAAAATTTTTAATATGTTGAAAATAATTTTATTGTTAAAACATTTTAAGATGGCGGTGAACCCATGAATTCTATATAAGTTTAAGATAATTTAACCATTAAAAAAATTAACTATCTTTGTTATTTATTAAAAAAAAATATTTATAAGATATATACAGTTTTTATTTATTACTACAATTTTTTTTATCACTAACTATATTTTTTAACTTTTACAATTTTTCTAATTATATTATGTAATAAGTCTAAATTTATAATAAGTATATTATATAGATATAATAAATTAATATGATAAATATATTAATATGATTTTTTATGATAATAATTGTAATATATTAAACTTAAATGATTACAGGCCAGTTGTTTATTCTGATTTTTTTTCAATCTATATTTACTTGTTTTTCATTTATTTTTTAATTGTTCTAAGTTTAAAATTGATAGTTATATGCGAGTTTGTGACACTTTTCAAACGTAAATTTTTCTAAATACATATATGCATACATATTTTTATCAATGATAAATCATCTTTTGATTGATATGTTGAGATTTAATTAGAAACTAAAAATATATGGCATCCGAGTTAATAAATTAAGTAATTTATAAAAAAATTATATAAAAAATTCATAATATTTGAATGTCTTTCCAATTTAATTTCATTGTAAGGGAAAATCATTAACAAAAAAAAAAAGATATTGAATTTTTTAGACTAAATTCTCTGTATTACTCTCAAATAAATTTACATTATAAATACACTAATTTTGAATAAAATCTATAAATATTAATTACAAGTCTATAATAAAATATGAAGTCCCTTGCTCTATTTTTAACCACTTTAATTATTGTTCTTCTATTAATTTAATTAATTCAACTAAAACTAATTTTTTATAGATTTCTTAACACTATTGATATATTTTTTCTTAATTAACATTAAAAATCAAAAACATTCTAATTATATAAGAGTATATTCCATATAAAAATTAAAAAATTCCTTAGAATACAAATACTTTAGGAAAATATGATCTCATACAGTTTTCTCTTTTAACTTTTCTCCATTTGTTTAAAAACATTATTCCTTCAAATTCCCATTTTGTATTGTACGGTGGTCTGCTGTTGGGATCCTAATCAATACTCTAATGTAATACATATGCCCATGGGATTTCCAACATGGAATATATATATATATATATATATATATATATATATATATATATATATATATATATATATATGCAAAAACATATTAAGGAGATGTATGTACAAAATTTTAATGAAAAATCATGCTATGATTAATTTAAGGCTATGATTCTCTTTCAATTAATACTCTTTCCATATAATTAAATTTGTCCCAAAAAATGATTTGAAAATTTATTAAATCAATTTGACTTGAATTCCAAATTTGAAACGACCTGAATTTAACTTAGCTTATTACCTAATTTGTTTGAATCAGATTTTTTTTTCATGATAAAATTTAATTTGAATGCATAGCTTACCATATTATTCCATATTTTATCATCTAAAATATGAAAGTATATATATGAGAAAAAATTCTATAGACTATAATACTCTTTAAAATTTACTTTTATAACTAAAAGATCTTTGATTTTAATTTGCGTACAATAAATTTTATTGCAATTAGAATTGGAATAATATATTCCAATCAAATTGATAATTAATAGGTCATATGAGAAGAAATATCTAATTTTAGAAGTTTAGACAATTTGCAATTAAAATTGGAATAATATATTTTTGACAAATTAATAATTAATAGGTCATAGTATATTCGTGCCAAATTAATAATTAATAGTCTAGCTAAGAACTAATTTAGAGATTTAATTGGTAGAAAAAAAAAACAGCCTGTGAAGCACATGGACCCTATTCAACATATTTAACATATTTAGACAATTTGTAATAACATATTAAATTCAATACCAGCAATTTTTATCATTAATAAAACATCAGCTAACTTTAGCCATAACACAAGAACAGTTCTTAGTTTTGATTTTCACTTTCTTGTGAAAATACCACCCTTATTTTCTCAACAGTGTCATATTGGCGCTTGTTGTACCCATATTTGGGTCTTTAGTGCTGATCAAGATAGTCTTCCCCACTTGGAGATGTGAATATGCTCAATCATAGAGAAAATTTTATTCCATTATCCTCGCAAAATCCTCATAGTCAGAATATAACTAGTTGTTTACTATTTTGTTCTGCAAAGGTTTTAACTTAACCTAAATATTGATGTCTTCATGCATCTGAATTCTGCAGTGTGTATATATAAATATATATATATATATATATATATATATATATATAAGGGTCACGTGAACCCTACAAAAAATCTCGTCAAAATAAATTTTTTCTATACCTCCCCATATCTTAACAAATTCAAATTATAGTTTAAAAATATTAAAATGATAGATAAAAAGGCTGACCAAAGGGCAAAAAAAAAAATTTCTACCGATAAAAGGGACCAACACCACCACTACAAAAGAAAAAAAAAAAGAGAGGAGAAGAGGGCAGGAAAAAAAAGAGTAGAAGGAAAGGAGAAAGAAAAAAGAAGAAAAAATGGAGAAAAAAAAGTGAGGTTTATTGAAAAAAATTTGAATATTTCTTCATATTATTATCACATGTTACAGGAATTGTAATTTGTAACTTCAGTGACCAATTTATTATAAAAGAAGTAATTTTTCCTATATAGTTGCTCATTTGTTTATTTACTTATTTATTTATTTGTACATCTTTTATTATTATTATTGCTACTACTACTATTATTATCATTATTATTATTATTATTATTATTATTATTATTATTATTATTATTATTATTATTATTATTATTATTATTATTATTATTATTATTATCTTCATCATATATTTGTAATCTACGCATTTTAGTTATTATTTTATTGTCATATGTTGATTTTATTAGATTAGTACAATCTTTATTTATAAAATACAATAATGAATTATATTATATAATTTAAAAATACAACTTATAAAAAAACCAAAAGTAAAATGGGACAAAGTTAAGAATAAAAAACAAAATTTTATAGTTGCAATAACCTTTTTTTTAAATAATATATATATATATATATATATATATATATATGCATACATATGTTTCGTCTGACTTGGGTTACTTCTCTGTCAATTTGTAGAACTAGAGTGACATGACATCTGAATCGAATGACAAGGCTAAGAGCCATAGTTCTCCACATATTGGGGTACCAAACCAGCTCAGTGTAGCTAGTATTTAGGATTCATATGTGGTACCAGTCCTTGACCAGTAGGCTCTGGTACCGGTTGAACAAGGCCACTCCTTTGATACAACAAATGGCAAGCTTACTATAGTCGATTGCTAAAGTTAAACCACAACTAATACCTTTTCTGCCACCTCTACCACTGAAGCTAAATGTACAGTTAGACGAGCTTTCTCAAAACCAAGGATGATGATCCTACTACTATAAACTAGACAAAAAAGATTGAGAGAGTTTGTGATGAGTTTTAGGTGGCTATTGATCAAAAGGTCAAGTATGTTATATCCTTGCTATAAGATGATGTCTATGATTGGTGGAAGTCAGTCTCATTGAAACCAGAGGTTCCATAACCAGTGACATAAAACTTATTTGTTACTAAGTTTAAGGAGCAATATGTCATTTAGATATACATTGATAAGAATAAGAGATAGCTTTTGAACCTTAAGTAGGGTAAGATGTCTATGATAGAGTACTAGAATGAGTTTACTTAACTGAGATAATATGCTTTAGAGTTGATCACAAATGAGAGAGACAAGTGCAGAAGATTTGAATATGACCTCAATGCAGAGATTGGTAATTTTGTGACTACAAGTAATTTTGTGACTACATTCCAGTATGTCAGCTTTACTCAGTTGATTTCATCTACTGTTTTATTTTTTTTAGGCCATTCTTTACCCATAAATGTCTATTGTGCAGAATTTTTTTATACAAAATAATATTTGCTAAATCCATTTTATGTTTTAGCAAGAGTTTCTATTATAGTAAATAAATAAATATGTATTATTATTATTAGTCCTATTCAGGAATTGAATATGACAAAAATTCAAAGTTTAATTTCTAAAAACTATAAATAATACACGGACTTTGATCCCTTAAATGGGTACGTAGGTACTCGAAGTTCAATTTTTATAATATTTTAAGTTACATCCAGGAATTGGACGTAAAAGCTCATTTTCTTAAAAAATAAAAATTTTAGATAATAATGTATTTATTTTATGCATATTTAGGAATTTAATATACATAAGATAGTAAATGAATAAAATATATAATAGTCGAATTAATAAATATATTTATTTTCCACAATGTAGATCTTTAAGTTATATTACTTTTTTTCCAGGAATTAGATAATACATCACTAAAATATGCATACAATTAAAAGAAATAATCAAAATAATAAATCTTAACAAAGTTAGATAAATTGAGGGTGTTAATACATTTCCTATTCATTTGATCTCTGAATCTTTACTCTATGATGTAGATTATAATTAATGAAAAACCAATCGATCCAATAATTCCAATTAGTGGCAGCTCTTTTTAAAATTTTATTTAAAAATATATAATCTAAATAGGATGAGTCGTCACTTTGTGTCATACCGAAAATTTCTTAGATTTTTAATGTGCGATAGATTGGCAACTCCACTGGGGAATCTTTCTTCTTAATAAAAATGGATCTAACTAATGTTGTTGATTTATTATTGTTATATATTTATTTGTATGTTTATTATCATGGATGGATTAGGAAGGGTAAGTGTTCCCTCACATAATATACACCATCACATACACACACTTAAAGATCAGACATTGATGTACTACCTATATTAGGATTAGGATGAGAACCAAGTAGGGATGCCTCCGTGAAAAATCTGACAAGACTCATGAAAGGTTCTCACTTAAGTTGTTTTTTGGTCAAGTTTTGATCTACCTTCTCTAATCTAGGTATTAGATGACAATGAATTGACCATGGTTTGATAACCCTAAACCATTTAATCTTTGTCCACCTTGTTAGTTTATAACTTAAATTCATAATAAAAAACCTAATAGTCATCGTGATCATTCAAATTACCCTTAAGAAATCCCAAATTAGGTACACAAGAGAATACTCTCTTTTATAAGTTAATATTCTTATGATTCTATTAAAGTTATTTTTCTTATTTAATTTTTCTTTTTATTTCTATAATCTAATTGGCCTTGTTTTCTGTATATGCATAAAATATTGCAAAATTTTGGGCAAAAGGCTTCTTAGTGAAAATGGATAATGTCATTCGAGTACCTAGACATGAGAATGTAGTGGAAAACCTACTTCTAGAGTTAGTTTTCCTTGTCCTGTAAGAAACCATAGTCTTACGAGATGCTGAAATGATTAGGAATTATCAATCACTCCTGCTACACTAGTATGAGATTCATGATACTCCTATACAGTTCTTGGATTGACATCCAATGTATCCATTTCTAAATTATTTTTATGTCTCTAGTAAGGATATTGTGATATTTCCCAAGGAAACATATTGTCTTTTGTGGTATTTGGCTAAATGTTATAAGATTGGATTCATCTTGGACAAAGAATGACTATCCACTTATTTTAATCGATGGAATGCATGGTCAGAACAACGCTTATTTCTATAAGTGGTTATCGCTTTTTATGAGCAATGATGAATGGAAAGAAGTATTGAAGAGAATATTGAAGATTCTTACTTGTTTATGACTTTCAAGATCAATGAACATTTGGAAATGTGAAATGCAACAACGACAAGCCACTACTATCCGTAAATAGATATATGGAGGCATCACAGAGAAAATCCTATGACTAATCCAATCAAAAACTCGATGACTTGGCAAGAGATTAAGTGGGCACTTTGCCACCTTAATAATGTTCATGTGGAGGTGGTACCTCAAGCCTTATTTGAACCAATATCTTATCACCATGATGGGCACATCAAGATGAGGGTGTCTAATCTACCTTTTTATACCATCAACACATATCAATGGTGGCTCATGAATTTTACAGTAGGCCTATGATGGTGCAAGTGGAAAATCGAGTAGTTCCTATTAATCCGCTTCTATGAAAAATGACTTTCTAATGGTGTAACAGAAATGCTTTGGTTAAAAATGATTGTAACGGAAGAAACCATTGTTTTAGTAGAGTTTGTCTAAGGAAGTCACTTTTTTTACTTAGACAATCATTGGTCTCTTTCTTTAAAAAGTAGAAAGGTAGAGGAAAAGGGGAGAACCTATATGATAGTTTGTCTCAAGATTCTTTTGTAATTAGACAAACAATGTGAAACTCCTGTTAAATTAGGTTGTAATTTGATATTCCCATTACTAATGAAAGAAATCCTTTTGCCAAAAGTGTTTGTGATAATATCATATTGCATTTATATTAGTTAACATTCCATCATTCCATTAACCTGTTTGATTTCTTTTTATGCTCGTACAATGTTACTTAATTGAAAAAGATTGTTAATTGATCTCCTACCAATTTGTTATCACGGAAAATTGTCTAGTCTAACTCGTTGTTTATAAAGAATATGATGTGCTAGTAGAATTTGAGCTCAAACAAAAATCTGAAGGTGATAGTTTTCCATTGGGAATCAATTTGAAGCTTCCGAAAATCACATCAATTGATTTTTAACAGAATGACTACAATGTAATTAAACAAGTATAGGAAGGATTATCTCCACAAGAATGTGCAAATTTCATAGAAAAATTTGGGTGTATTGCTTCACTAATGTACATTCATGCCTTGCCTTCTTTGTTAAAAGTCATTATATGTTTTTGGGATCCAAGTTACAAATGTTTCACCTTTGGAAAGATAGATTTAACTCCAATAATAGAGAAGTATCGTGTCAAGTTGAATACACCAATAATTTTAGAGAATAAGCCATATGTTCATAATAAAAGTGAAGTTGGCAGGAAACAATTAGCCAAAATTATGAATCTTAAGGCAAACCAGATAGCAGAATAGGAAGATGAGAAATCAAAGAGTATTATTATTGCACACTTGCTTGAATTTGTGAGCACTAATAGTCATCTAGAGAATGGTTTGAAAGTTTTGGCATTAGTCATCTATGGAGCAGTTTTGTTTCCAAAAAATTTGGGGTACATAGATGATAAGGTAATTACCTTTTTCACAAAGGTATTACGAGAAGCTAACCTTGCTATGGGTATATTGGCTGAGACGTTCAGAACACTTAATATGAGCAGAAAATAAGAAAGGGGTAGATTTGATGCTTGTGCTCCCTTATTACGCATGTGAATGGTAAATCATGTAAATTGCCCAAAACAATTTAATTTTCCAATTTGAAATATTCACAGAGCTATTACAAACTTGGTAACTATATAGCAAAATATGGCAAGCTTGAATGGCCCAAAAAGGGACCATTAAAGAAAAAGTGGCTGAGATTTTTTCATAGTTTGCAAGAAATAGATCTTTATTGGTTGGCACAGTGGAAAATTAGGAATGATATGATATATAGATATGGGAAATTTTTTTGGGTACCTTTGCTTGGACCTTGGGGAGGAACAACTTATACTTCGAGTGTGGTAAGAAGGCAGTTAAGGTTAAGGAAATTTATTCTGTGCACAACAGGGGTATCAAAGTCAGATTTTGCATATGGTGAAAAATATGCCATGACTAAAGTATGGGAGATTGTTATTGCATGGGAAAAGGCTAGAGCTATGAAGAGTGGAACATATACTGATATGGTGACTCTTGACTATATTGGTTGGCATATAAAAAAAAGGCAAAGGTTTTGTCCCTCCCATAGTAAAAATGTCTGAAGAATCTTCAACAGGCTTGCAACCTAAAACATCAAAGGGCGTCGATAAAGAGATGACTGAACCTATATAAGATGATATAGCTGCTTGAATCCGAAGCACAACTCAAGCTGAGGAAAAAGCTTTTGTACTATGGAAATAGAATGATGAGTTGAAAGAAGAAGTCGGGAAACTCAAAATGGAACTAGAACAATATAAATCTAATAAAAGGAAACTAGAAACCGTAATAGAATCCTTGGTAACAAAAACAGTATATCAACATAATAGCCTGGAAGGTTTAGAACAAGTAGTTAACATTTAAGAGGAGGAAGTTTTTCGAATAAAAGAAATTTGTAATAATTTGCAAATAACAATATATCAGTTGCACAATTAGTTGACAAAATGTCATAAGAATCTCTGGTGTTATCAAGACAATTTTATTCGGGTATGTACAGAGATTGATCAAGTTACAAGTAAGCTAAAGAGGATGGCTAAGAGAGCTTATGGCATGGCAAAGAAAGTGGAATTTTTGAAGGATAACTATGTACCTATTGGTCCCCATGGGCAACACCTACACTGGTTTCTAGAGACAATCCACAGTGATTTGGCTTATTATGAAGATTTCAAGTAGAATGTGATATAGATCAAGTCAATCTTTTTATTTTACAGCATTGTATTAACATTTAGGCACTTTATCGTGCATGTATGTATTTAGTGAAATGATTTTATCTTATGTTATTTTATGCATTTTGTTTTATGTATTAGAATTTGGTTTGAAAATATTTTTATCAAATTAATCAATGATGTAATTTAAGTTTTCTTCATAAAATGCATGATCTAATACATCATTTAAAATTATGATATCAAAATAATGTGTCATTCTAAGAAGCACTATTACTCAACCCATTCTTACAGGACTGACTACTTTAAGGGTAAAAAATATGAAAAATCAAGTGCAAGAAGCACTTAGGCAAGAAGTTAATTGTCTAAAAGAGCAATTAAGTGAAAAGCATGATGAATGGAAATAGCATATGACTAAAATTTTAGAATTCATTAAAGAAAAAACTTGTTAGAAAGTGTGTCGACTCCAACCGTGAATTATTCATCAATGGTTACTCTAGAAACTCCTTTATTTTCCTTTGGATTTACACCTCCACCTAAAATACAAGATGTTGGAACTAGTGGTGTATATTCCCAAATATGCCACATTTACAGTTACAAGGTCACCCTCCATTGTATCCTCCCATAAGAACCCAATCTTATGGTCCACCTCAACATGTAATGGATGAACAATAGGAGTGCCAGATTTATATGATCCAAAAATTCGGGCTAACATTCGGAATCCTATTGTTGAACCTGTTTCAGAAAAGATCAAATTGATAGATGAAAGATTAAAAGCAATTGAAGGAACTCATATTTATAGAATGACAGATGCCACACAATTATGTATGGTTTATCCCACCTAAATTTAAAACTCCTAAATTTGAAAAATATAATGACTTCATATGCCCTCAAAGTCATTTAATAATGTATTGCAGTAGAATGGCAGCACACGTTAGTAATGAACAATTACTAATCCATATATTTCAAAAGAGTTTAACAGGGTTTGCTCTTAAGTGGTATATGCAATTGAAGCATTCCTATATTCAAAAATGGAAAGATTTAGCATATACATTTCTAAAGTAGTACAAGCATAATATGGACATGACTCCTAGTTGAGATGATCTTAAGGCAATGGAGAATAAGTATGAAGAGAATTTAAGGAATATGCTCAAAGATGGAGAGATAAGACAACACAAGTAATACCTCATTTGACAGAGAAATAAATTATTTCCAATTTTATTGACACCTTAAGGGCACCATATTACAACATGTTGTTGGAAAATACCAAAACAAATTTCTCAGACCTGGTATTGGTAGGAGAAAAAATTGAATAAAGCATAAAAAGAGGAAAAATAAAGGATAAACAAACTGAGGCTAATAGTTCAATAAAACAATATGCAAGAAAAAAGAAAGAATGAGAAACTCATATGGTGAGAGGATATACCTTGATTTCTTATGTACACATTAATCCTTAGTATTACTCCTCACAAACACCATATGTTGATAATGTGGCATCAGGAGTTTATTCATATCAAACTCATGCTCCTCAACAAGTAAATAGTTACCCAATACAAGTTCACCTACCTAATTGGAAAATAATATAAATACATTCGAAAACAATAATAATCAATAGGAAAATCGCCAAAGGGAAAGAAATATGGAACCATTTGATCCAATTCCCATATCATATACTGAGTTGTTACCCCAACTCATTCAAAGTCACCAAGTATGTCCAATGCCAATTGAACCTATGAATCTTTCATATCCTAAATGGTATGATCCAAATTAAAAATGTGACTATCACGCTGGAGTAATTGGATATTCTACGAAAAATTGTATAGCATTTAAGAAAAAGGTGCAAACTTTTATAAAAGTGGGATGGTTAAAATTTGACCAATGAGTGAAAGCACCAATGTCAACAATAATCCTTTACCAAATCATGATGGGGGCAAAGTCAATGTGACTTTTTCAGTGTGTCAAGGGGAATGCAAGACTAATGAAAAAGAAGATCTCATATCGAGACAACGACTCTTTCATATCTTGTACAAGGCAAGCATGATAGAGGTTCAAACCATTGAAAATGAGCAAAATAAGATTGAAGGTGGTTTAATTTATGAATATGATTTTGATACAACTAATCACTTAATAGACGAATGCTACCAATTCAAGCAAAAAGTACAGGAGTTAATGGATGTTAAGATTATAATTTTTAGCAGTAAAAAAGAAAGAGTTGATTGGGTAAATGCTATTGATGATAGATGTTCTTAAGCTTCTATAACAACAACACCTTTGACTATATGTTGTCCAAAGAAACCAATGTCTTCTTCTTTATATTCTCCTTATATCACTAAACTGTTGATTGAGGTACCAACTTCTTTCGAGTACAAATACTCTAAAAAGGTACTATGGAAGTATGGGAATATTATTAATGCTCAGGATCCGATCCCATTTTAAAATAGTGTGATCACAAATGTAGTGGAAAACATATCTAGAGTTGGAGGAATGACTCATAGTGGAAGATGTTATACCTGTGCGTGAGGGGAAAGCCCTTTCAGTCCATGCATATGGAGGTGCACACGGGTGCCCCAGCCGACACTGTTAGGGCCCTGCCTCGTGCTTGGGCGTGCCAAGGGGTTGCTGCAGCTGGGGTTGGAGCATGGCACTTGCATGCCTAGTTGCCGCTCGAGCGAAGGCGGCCTTGTGGGGTGCCTGTGTGAGGGGGGAAGGCCCTTTCAGCCGTGGCTGCGGCTTGAAGACTTTAGTTCATATTTTGGGATTTGGCCCTGTGTCCCTTTGGAATACTATCGTGCCCAGCAGTGCGAGTGGCGGTTCTATTCGACATTTTAGCTTGCTCTTCGGGCATGGTTGCTCGTTGAGCTGCAATTCGTTGAAGTTAAAGGATGACGAACTAAAGAATTAGAAAAACGGGGAAAATGTAAGGTTAAAGAGGGAGAAATTCTTGAAGAAACTTAAGATAATGAACCTCGAATGGTTATATCACGAGAATTCTAACAAGAAATCAATAGGCCTGCATCCGAATAAGAAGTCTATGAATTCTTGAAGTTAACTAAGCAAAGTGAGTGCAAGATAATTGAACAACTGAACAAAACACTAGTTCGTATTTCACTGTTATCCTAGATATTAACTTCTAAACCCCATAGAGCAACATTTTTAAAGATGTTGAATCAAGCTCACATATGTCATGAAATTTCAGTTGAAAATTAGAATAGTGTGATTGGAATTATCATAGCAACAAACTATATATCTTTCACTGATGATGAAATTCCCTATGAAGGGATGAGGCATATCAAGGCATTACATATTTCAGGCAAATGGAAAGACTATTCCATTGCTCGTGTATTAGTTGATAATGAATCATGCTTAAACATTATGAGCCAATTTTAGATTTTCCAGATGAGAATATCATGGCAATTGGTAAGGATGAAAAAGGTCAGAAAATTTGGGTTATAAAATTTAATGGTACTTCAAATGCTTTAGGACACAGGATAAAGGTGATTCTAATATCGCCAGACAAAGAATATTATCATGTTACAACAAAGTTATGTTTTGATTGTACTAATAATGTAGTTGAATACGAAGCATGCACTCTAGGAATTCAATCAACAATAGATATGAAAGTCAAACGCTTAGAAGTGTTTGGAGATTCAATTTTGGTGATCAATTAATTAAGGGGTGAATAGGAAACCAGAGACTCAAAATTCATTCCGTACAAAGAATATATCTTAAAATTGTCTGAGGATTTTGAGTTCATCGAGTTTGAACATATATCTCGAATTGAGAACCAAATTGACGACGTTTTAGCTATATTAGCTACTATGTTTAAAATAAACACTTATGGAAAAATGCATATTGCTGTAATATAAAACAAGAACCAGATTGTAAGCCATGGTACCATAATATCAAGTGATATATTAAAGATAGGAGCTACCCACTAGAAGCAATTGGAAATGATAAAAGAACAATCTGAAGGTTGGCATTAGGGTTCTTTTTAAGTTGAGATATTTTGTACAAAAGAAATCATGATACAATATTAATTAGATATGTTAATAACTGTCAAGCACAAAGGTTGATGGAGGAAGTTCATAAAGGATTTTGTGGTACTCATCTTGAAGGGCATAATCTAGCTCAAAAAATTCTCAGAATGGGGTATTATTAGTTAAAAATGGAATAAGATTGTATTGCGTATGTGAGAAAATGCCATAAATATCAAATATATGCTAATGAAATTAATATACCTCCTATCTCACCTCATGTGATGGTAGCACCATGGCCATTTTCCATGTGGAGTTTGGATGTGATAGGACCTATTGAGCCTAAGGCATCAAATGGACTTCAATTCATTTTGGTAGCAATAGACTATTTTACAAAATGGGTGGAAGCAACTTCATATGCTCATATGATTAAGGGAGTAGTAATTAAGTTTATTAAGCATAATATAATTTGTAGATATGGTCTTCCTGAAAGATTATCACGGATAACGCCAAGAATTTTAATAATAAATCAATGGAAGAAATATGTGGCCAATTCAAAATTAAGTATCATAATTTAAATCCTTACTGCCCAAAGATGAATGGAGCAGTTGAAGCTGTAAACAAAAACATCAAAAGGATTGTGTAGAAAATGGTAATAACTTATAAAGATTGGCATGAAATGCTTCCATTTGCATTGCATGAATATATAATTTCGGTTAGAACGTCCACAGGAGCAACACCTTTCTCTTTGGTATATGGAATGAAGGCGGTTTTACCCATTGAAGTAGAAATATCATCTCTTAGAATCATCATAAAAGTTGAGTTGGATCAAAATAAATGGTTACAAACAAGATATGACCAGTTGAATCTTATAGATAAAAAAAAAAAACTAATTGCATTGTGTCATAGATAATTGTACTAAAGGAGATTAATTAAAGCAAATGCAAAGAAAATGATATCGTGCTAATTTCAGGAAGGAGACATTGTTATCAAAAGGATATCCTCTAAACACGTCGATCCTAGAGGGAAATAGACTCTGAAATATGAAAGATCTTATGTGGTAAAAAAGACATTTTCAGGAGGAACTTTAATTTTGACAAAAATAGATGAAAAAGAACTTCATAATCCAGTTAACTTAGATAGTGTCAAGAAGTATTATATATGGAATATTATACTAGCTTGTTAAAATCAAATAAAATTTATGTGTTGCTATCAAATTCAAATTGATTTTTCACTTGTTTTACCTAAGTTTATTTCTCACATTCCTCGATACACAATATTTCTCAAAAAAAATATGTATTTGTTAAATATTAAAATCATAAAACTATTAAAACGGACATCACGATACTATATATACTTTAAACCATAAAATTAAAACAAAATGCAGTTGCTAGCATATACAAAGGATTGAATCAACCTACAGATTAGAAAGTAAAGGGAAGTAATGACAATACCATGCAGAAGAGAGTTGCACTTACTTATGAGATTTGCTCTATTCACGGGTTTTGACCTATAGTTCTTGAAGAAAATGAAAAATATATAAAAGAAGAAGAGAAAAAAAAAAGAAAAATGGGAAATTCAAATGCTTTCTTGATATAATGATTTTAATGATGAAAAGTATAACAATAATTTTAAATTACATACATACAGTCATTTCACATAAGACCAATTCAGGTTATTATCATGCATTCATTTTTTTTACCTTTAGTTATCAATATTTTTGTCAAAAATTGGTGATAAAAATTGGTGATAGTTAAATCTCTACTAATTTTTCAAATTTCATGTTTGACAATATTTTTGTGATTGTCAATTCTCATATAAATTAGTGACGGTTACATCTACACTAATTTTTCAAAATTTTTAATGTTTGTCACTTGTTTTAAAATTAATTAATGACAGTTACATCTCTACTAATTTTTCAAAAATATATAGAAAACATATCAATGTTTGCATAATAGTTTAGCTGCAACTACACCTCTGCTATTTTTTTTCAAGCTTTATAAATGACAATACTTTACTATTTGTCAATACTTTTTGTATTCACGTCTCTTCAATTTAGTATTACATTCATCTGCAAAACTTTGCATGACTCTTACTAACTAAGAAGACATGCAAAAGGGGGGGCAACTGTAGATATATATATATATATATAATTTTATTTTTTTAAAAAAAAAAAGAGAGAAAAAAAAAGTGACGGTATGAGAGGTCACATGAACTCTACGAAAAAATTTCCCCAAAATCAATCTTTCTCATATCTCCCCGTATCTTAACAAATCCAAATTATAGTTTAAAGATTTTAAAATGATAAATAAAAAGGTTGACCAAATGACAAAAAAAAAAATGTTTCCTACCTATAAAAGAGACCAACACTGTCACTACAAAAGAAAAAGAAAAGAAAAGAAAGAGGGGAGGAGAGGGCAGAAAAAAAAAAAAAAAAGAGTAGAAGGAAAGGAGAAAGAAAAAAAGGACAAAATGAGTGAAAAAAGAAAGAAAGCGAAGTTTATTGAATACAATTTGAGCATTTCTTCATATTATTATCACATATTACAAAAATTGTAATTTGTGATTTCAGTGACCAATTTATTATAAAAATAATAATTTTTCCTAAATAGTTACTCATTTGTTTGTTTACTTATTTATTTATTTGTACATATTTTATTATTATTATTAACGCTACTAGTAAGATTATTATTATGATTATTAGTATTATTATCTTTATTATATATTTGTGATCTACACATTTTAGTTATTATTTTATTGTCATATGTTGATTTTATTTTTATTTTAGTTATTATTTTATTGTCATATGAAAGGGGATAAACGTTTAAATTATTACCAGTACTCTCATTTTTATTTTTTCCAATTATAGTACTAAATTGAAATATTTATTCTCAAATTAATAAAAAAATCCAATCAACTATCTTAAGCTTAAAGTAAGAGGTATGATTTAAATATAATTTATTTTTAATATATGGTTGGTGTTTATCTTGGGATATATAGTACTGACTATAATTTCTGAAACTTACAAGAAATTTTCATGATTGCTTTTACTGGTTTTATTTTTGGAACTCTGGACCTCTGGTTGAAATTAGTCGATTAGGATTTTTTTTTTTTGTGGGATACATTTTAGTTATTATTTTATTATTATATGTTGATGTTATTAGATTGGTATGATCTTTATTTATAAAATACAATAATAAATTATATATATATATATATATATATATTATTTAAAAATACAACTTATAAAAAAAACAAAAGTAAAATGGGACAAAGTTAAGAATAAAAGACAAAATTTTGTAGCTGCAGTATACTCTTTTTTTTTAAAAAAAATAAAAATCAGATTATATATATATGATGAGTAAAATTTTTATTTTATTTTTTAGGCCATTCTTTACCCAAAATAATATTCGCTAAATCCACTTTATGTTTTAGGAGAAGTTTTTATTATAGTAAATAAATAAATATCTATTATTATTATATGTCCTATTCAGAAATTGAATATGACCAAAATTCAAAAATTTAAAATTTAATTTCTAAAAATGATAAATGTATTCAAACTATACGGATTTTGATATTTTAAATGAGTACGTAAGTACTCGATTTGAGTCAAGTTCAATTTTTATAATATTTTAAGTTACATCTAAAAGATCATTTTCTTAAAAAAAAAATTAGATAATAATGTATTTATTTTATGTATATCCAGGAATTAGATATATATAAGATAGTAAATGAATAAAATATATAATAGTCGAATTAATAAATATATTTATTTTTCACAATGTAGATCTTTAAGTTATATTTACTTTTATCCATAAATTGGATAATACATCATTAAAATATGCATACAAATAAAAGTAAAAATCAAAATAATAAATCTTAACAAAGTTAGATGAATTGGAGTGCTAATACATTCATCATTCATTTGATCTCCAAATCCTTGTTGTGTGACGTATATTATAATTAATGAAAAATCAATCAATTCAATAATTCCAATTGGTAGCGACTCTTTTAAAATTTTAAAATCTATAATCTAAATAGATTGAGTCGTCAATCTGCATCGTAGAGAAAATTTTTTAGATTTTTCATATGAGATATGCAGCTTGAAGCATAAATGGGAGGATTTATGCAAATTTTGAGTTTTTCCATACAAATTCCATAAATTATTGCAGTTGTGCAAACTTGATGATGATTACATAAAGGCAAAAAAAAAGGCCTACTGATGCGGAATCCCAAAGATCGTGCCTTGAAAACCCTCAACAAGACAAGGTAAACAAACCTTAAACTATGGTGATCATAAATTGAATCCGACTCAAAGCTAACAAATGTAGTAAAAAACCAAAATTATATGGTTTATTAAGAATAGTCATGCCACAAGCAATATTACTTGATAAGCAACTAATTCCTAAAGGTAATAAAGAGATGCAAATATGTCTCACTTTAAAGAAAAACACTCAAATTCATTTTTATTCATTCATTCATTCATTGATGTCTTGTACAAGAAGCTCAGATGAGTATTTATAGCTCTAAGTTTTTGAATCATTTATAGTAAAGGATAACTAAATCCTATTTTAACTCAACTCCTAAAGTACAGTCATATTCTAAAAAGTAAAGTCCTACTTGAATTAAGACACTAATTAAATCCTTTTAAAATAAGACAAGGGGTGGGTTGGGCTTTATTTCTTTGGCTCATATGTCTATCACTAATTAAAGCCTAAGGTAATTTAAATTAGGCAGTCCACATACATAATTAAGCCCAATTACAAGTTAAGCCCCAAATCACATAAGTAGGCATATGGTTGGAACATGATCTTGTAATCTTCAATTTTATAGACTATGTCTTGTTTAGCCCATTTGAATTGAATCTTCATGAAAAACTCTCTTGATATTCACTTTAGGCTTTCCTTTTTGTAGTATCAACCCATAAGCTTGATTGTGGATTTTAGGCCCAATATAGCAACCAATGCTCCAATGCTGCCTTCTATGACTTGGAACACGCCCCACATTGAATTGTATTATATGAAAAGGCTTTTGAACTCCTTTTATGCCCATTTCAATGATATAAGATTGCTCCTCTCTATTGACAAAAGATTGTAATTCATTTCCTTCACGTATGATTCTCGTGCATACATCATTCCCCCTTTCCTCAAGAAGATTCGTCCTCAAATCTTTACCTATATTAAAAAAAATATGCACCACACGAAACAAAGGATAAATAAAATTGTCAATAAAAATTTCACTTTTCACCTCTTTCTTTTTTTCACACAGATTCACTATTTTCTCTCTTTGCTCATTACTACTACTTTTATCTCTCAAAACCTCACCTCTCTCAATTCTCTCATTAGTTTCTCTATAAACAGCCCCTTCTTTCATCTCAATCTCATTCACCATTACTCTCTCAAGCTCATCCAATTCGTGTTCATCACTTACCTCTATGGATTCACTATCATTAGCTACAAATTTATCTTGAATGATATTTTTACTTTCAATTGCAATGCTCTCAAAAACACTAATACCATTAACTTCTTCTAATGAAATAGAATCAATACTCTCATCTACAATTTCAACTTCACTAGTATGAGCATCATTAATATCCTTATGAATTTGATTCTTACCATCATCCACCATTTTAAACTTAGGAACAAAATCAAATTCATAATAAAATTTTGATTTTTGAATTTCACACCTTCTTGGATAAGAATTTTTCATTTCATTATGTTTCTCTTCATTCCCCCACCTATCAATTCTAACACGTATCTTGTCCATTTCTTTTTGAAAGGCACTTACTGAAGATGTTTTGTCTTTCTTTCTTTCTCTTCTTTGTCTATCATTATCATAATGTTCAAAATACTCTTTTTCTTCATGAAATTGAAACCTCCTAATGCCTTAAGGTCGAGACCCCTCTTTTGTTGATCTTCTTGTGTCAAAGATACTTTGCTGCCTCAAATCTTCAATTTTCTAATTTTTTCTCTCCATCTTGTCTATAATTTTTCCAATCTTTACCTACAATATTTGAATGTAAGATTGAACAATATCTATTGGCACATAATCACCATATTCCTCATGTCCACTACTTCCTCTTGTGTTTTCCTTTGACATGGTTAGTAATTCAAGAAAGTAACAATGAAGTAAAATGACCTCACAATCACTTCATCATGTGTTTATCTCAAAATAGACTATATACCACTCGTGTTTCACACAAATAACGGTTTTTACCCACTTTTAAGCTCACCACTCTTATCTTTTACCACTCAAAATTTGAATCTCAAAATTACAAGTAAGAACCAGAAACAAAATCAAACAATACGCAAGTGATCTATGCTAATAATTAACAATGAACCTTAACAAGAATGAATGGAACAAAGTCTAGAAGCAAACTGATGTGAAAAAAAAAATCAATACATATAAAGCTATACATGGATGTAGAGATGTGTATGCTATTGATTTTTATTAGTTTTAAGTCTAACGATTCAAATTAGACTTAACTAATGTAATTAGATGCAAAAAGGACGGAATTAAAAGAATTAAAACTTAAGAGCACAAAGAATTAAACAATATTGAAAAAAAAATTCAGAATTTGTTTCCTCCTAGTAAGTAGCTGATTGTCCCTTAATTAAACCCATATTCAAGCTTAATTTATCACCATCTAGCAAGAACTCAAGGTATATTTAATAGATAAGCTAAATTTCTCAAGATCAAACCAATGCTCAATATGATCACTAAGGTATCTGAATTCAAAAGCTGTACTTTTCAACCTCAAAACCAATTATTTAGGTTGGATTGCAGTAGTTTATGATGATACCAAACAATTCCAGCAATCAAAAATCACAAGATTTCAACTTGAAACTCAAAATAGCACAATTTCACAATTTTGGTGCTAAATTCGAAATTCTGATTTTTTTCTTTTTTTTTTTGTTTATTATCAAATAACACTAAAATAATGCTTAATAAACCTCAAATATATCAAAGAATTGAATAGAAACCCAAACTTGCAATTTTACTCTTTGTGGCTGAAATTTTTCCTAAGGTACTTCTAATGGCATAATTTAAATCTAACTAAGTTAACAACTAGAAAGCAATTATAAATAATAGATAATGATTACGAATCAAAAATCTCTGATACCAAACTGATGCGGAACCCCAAAGACCGTGCCTTGAAACCCCTCAACAAGACAAGGTAAACAAACCTTAAGCTATGATGATCATAGATTGAATACGACCCAAAGCTAACCAATGTAGCAAAGAACCAAGATTATATGGTTTATTAAGAATAGTCACGCCACAATCAATATTACTTGATAAGCAACTAATTCCTAAAGGTAATAAAGAGATGCAAATCTGCCTCACTTTAAAGAAAAACACTCAAATTCGTTTTTATTCATTCATTCATTCATTGATGTCTTGTACAAGAAGCCCAGATGCGTATTTATAGCCCTAAGTCTTTGAATCCTTTATAGTAAAGGATAACTAAATCTTATTCTAACTCAACTCCTAAAAGTACAGTCATATTCTAACTCATATTCTAAAAAAAAATCCTACTTGAATTAGGACACTAATTAAATCCTTTTAAAATAAGACAAGTGGTGGGTTTGGCTTTATTTCTTTGGCCCACATGTCTATCACTAATTAAAGCCTAAGGTAATTTAAATTAGGTAGCCCACATATATAATTAAGCCTAACTACAAGTTAAGCCCCAAATCACATAAGTAGGCACATGGTTGGCACATGATCTTGTAATCTTCAATTTTATGGACTATGTCTTGTTTAGCCCATTTGAATTGAATCTTCATGAAAAACCCCCTTGATCTTCGCTTTAGGCTTCCCTTTCTATAGTATCAACCCATAAGTTTGATTGTGGATTTTAGGCTCAATATAGCAACCAATACTCTAATGCTGCCTTCTATGACTTGGAACACGCCCCACATTGAATTGTATTATATGAAAAAGGCATTTGAACTCCTTTTAGGCTCATTTTAATGATATAAGATTGATCATCTCTATTGACAAAAGATTGTAATTCATTTCCTTCACGTATGGTTCCCGTGCATACATCACCTACAAAGCAGACATCTTGTACTGTGAGTTTCATATGGGCTTTGTAGATCTATTGAACTTTATATATGTGCTTATTTGAGTATGTTGATAGACAAGCATGCAAGCAAAACATGCATATCTCAATTGATGCGGCATTTGAAGTAAAAAACTGTCATATACTTATTTGTTGGATTTCTAAATGAATTTTTTCATATGTAACATCGATCCATTATAGAATGTCTATTATTCTTCTTTCAGTTATGAATACTTCTATTCTATAGATGTATTATCTTCATGCTAGTCTTAACCGTATGACTCATTAATTGGCAAACCCATTGAACTAATTGAGAAAAGATTATTGAGTCACTGATCTTATATTGTTTATGATTTATTCAGGTTGAATTTGTGATGCTTAGTTATCATGAAAAAAATAATAATGATTTGACATGCTATTCCTTTCTTCTTTCATCATTGTTTCAAAATTTATTTTGGCTTCATCATACAAAAATTCATTTATATTAAGTTTTCATTATAAGTATATTAATTATATTATCCGAGTACCGAACCATTTGTACTGTATTGTTTAACACTAAAATATTTGAAAAACTATCCTAGATTTTTAGAATAATACAATATAGAGATTTATTTTTCTCAATACAATACAAAACTTATATTTAAAAAAATTCCGACTTTTCAATATAGTTATGGAGATTTTCTAATCCTAAAATTGGATCAAATCGTGTACAGTCCTAATTGATATTATATAGTGGGAAAATGTCACAAAAAAATCATGAACTTTGTCAAATTTCTCTATTATATCCAATACAAAAAAATTATTTTAATTATATGAATTTTCGTTTTTGAAACAAATGTAATTTCAATAGTACAAACCCTTGTTTGGAACCTAAATAGCTCTCAAGTCGAAATAACATGGAAAATAGAATGGAATGAAGAGTCATCCTACATGGAAAAATTAGGCCACATAGGACAATTTCTAAAATGACATCATTTTGGATTTGATGGAAAATACCCTCTCACCACCAAAACAACGATTTTTTTTCTGCTGGCATGGAAATATTTCGTTCTTTTGATAATAAACATCATCATATGCATTTTCAATCTATTTTCTTCTCCACTCCCTCATTTTTACTTGAAAAATCCTCATCGAAGTGTGAAAATCCTTAAGTAGCAAAAATTTCTAGTAATTTTTCACTACCAGACTGATTAATCATGATTTTGATATCTTTTTTACAAATTATCAATATATGATCCCTGTTCAATCATCTTTTTAGAAGAACCACTGTTGAAGCCCTTTTTCATGGAGAATCAACACTTTCAAGGTTGATAGTTGAAGCGTCATGGGTGTTGGGAGGCAGATTTGGACTGATGGAATCGCTGGTCAAAATATTATCATCTGATATCCAAAAAGTTGTTTAGTTGTTGGTGGCATCTCTGTCGTCTGAGGGGAAGTTGAGAGCTGGTGGCATCATCGTTCGAGACAGATCTAATGCTAGAGTTGAGAACTCGAGTGAGGCTCAGGCGACTGTCGTAGATAGAAAGGAGCTGAGATACAACTGTAAGATTAAGATGCATGAGTGAAAACGTCATCGTTTTGGTGGTAAGAGAGTAATTTCCCTCAAATCCAAAATGCCAACATTTTAAAAGTCATCCTACTTGGCATAATTTGTACATATGATGATACTTCATTCCGTTATATTTTTCAAGTCATTCTTACTTCAGCGCCAGCTAAGTTTGAAACAAGGGTCTGTACAACCAAAGCTACATTTGTTTTAAAAATGAAAGTTGATATAATTAAAATAGAAAATTTTTGGACAAACTCAGATGGCCTTTGTTCGGCAGATTGATGATAAGAAACTCTTAGGAGCTCTACATAAGAAATTATGAAAAAAAGCGTAGCAAGGCCTTCGGCCTGCATAAAATTACTTCAATAGCAAACCCTTATAATTCCACTGTATCATTTGCAAAATGTGAAGAAATTGAGGTCTATAATTCACAAATAACATCAATTTTCCATTACCAAGAGTGTTCGATGTAGTTTCAAATATCTTCACAAAATTACTTCACCGGTTATTTATTTATTTATTTTCCTCAAATTATTCCTACACTACTTTTCAACCACCTGTACCTGTCATAATTTCAAATAGCAATGCCAAACTAAAGCAGCGTTGCCGAATAGAATTTTTCTGGGGATAGGGTGTAGATAGAAGTCCGCAACATTTGTTCCTTTTTTTTTCAATTAAAAAAATAATGCAATTCCAATAATTCCTATTATTCATGCATATACACATTAAAATCTGACAGGGTAAAAGTGGCTTTTAAAAAGTACCGAGTTATTCATTTAAGCATACTTACAGGCTCAATTCCATACATACAGAACGCCAACCTTTAAAAAAAATTGAAAAGCTTTACAATAAATCGGTGAACAGTCACTGGATTTTCTAATCGAATTCATCAACTTTAAGCCAATCGTTAGACTCACCATCCGAATCTTTCTCACGAGAAATAGACTGCCTTGCCTTTTGCAAATCACCCCTTGTCTCAGAACTTTCATTCAGCTGAACCCAATCACTGGACCCACTGAGTGAAGGAGCCCTAACAATGCCCTGTGCTTGCCTGGAAACTGAGAGCCTACCTGAAAGATCATTATCGTCATCCTCCAGATCACTAAACGACACATCCTCTTCATGTTCAAGGTTTTTCTTCCTATCCAGGCTCGTCCCCAAATCAATCTCTGTCTCTTTCAACCATTGCTCGGCATTCTCTTCATCATTAATTCCTAACCTTCCAGTTTCGTTCACAATCTCAGTGACCTCTTTCCCCTCATGTGGGATATCCTCTTCTTGGCTCTCCCTGACTTCGCTTTCCTCTCGAGATGCATCAGGAGCAGCAGAATTCTCAGAGGTCCCCACCTTCATATTTCTCTTGTTTTGCAGTTTCTGCAGAAGTAGGTTTCTTGTTTCAACTATCTGCATAGAAGTCAACTTTGCAGTCAACAAACACTTGTCCACATTAATTAGATACAAGTAATATTGGATGAAGGAATGTTATGGCCCTTGTGGTACAACAGATTTCTTATTTGACAGGCCAGAAATTAATCTCAACTTCCAAGACAAATAAGCAAATGGAAAACCCAGTTGATGGGTTCATTTATTGAAAATAATGCCAGTGCAAAAACACATTCCGATAACCATGTTAGTTTTGGTATACAGATACACATGTTTTTGTCACTTGACATGAAAAACAGGCCCCTGCAACAATGAAAAAATCACAAAAAGTTGTTTTCAGTTGTCTAATCAATTTATTCTCAAGGATACGATATATATTATTTTTCAATAACTGAACCATAAACCAAAAATAAGCAAATTTAACAATTGAATGAGATATGGTAATGCACATTAGAGGCTGATAAACAATTATGCGTCTCCTAATTTAACTTTCAATAACCTATCCAGACCTCGAGAGGATCATAATCTTTGAAATCAATATTCACACATTAAACTTGTGAAGGTACATACAAACACGTGATACTGAGAAACCGTTTACACTAAACATACGTTTGTGCACATAGCTGCAGCTATAGACTGCATGTAATTAACTAGCACAGCATCTACTTATCATGCTTGTGAGAGTATATATAAAAAAAAGACCCAGTCAACAAGTAAATACTATGACAAGCATCCATGCAGTCTCATTCATATAGCTAGAAAGTTTAAGATGTGCCAGATCTTTCTCCCTTAGATTTAAGGATGAACAATATGAAAGGTACTTTGATAGGATTCTTGTGATTTGAGGGTGACCAACAGCATATTGTATGCCATATTATACATACAAAAAAATTTGTTGATAAAAATTTATGAATATATATATATATATATATATATAAAAAGAGATAATCATGTGGAGAAAGATAACATGCCTGAGGAGTTGATAGAATGTCAAAATCTTGTCCATTCATTCTTGGAAGCGACAATATAAAATATATCATCCAAAATTGTTCATCCCCCATATAACTATGAAGGTTAGCTCTAAGAGCTGCCAAACTAGGAACCATATGTTCAACAGTTGAAGTATGTTCTCTCTGAGCATCGGACATTTTGAAATCTGAAACACAACACACAAAGATTTAAGGTCATTCAATTGTTTTTAAAAAATGATGAACAACTCTCAGTACCATTTGATCTCATCCACATGAATTTAAGGGCAGCAGAGGATCTCTCCTATGTGAGAGCAACAAAAGAACAACAAAATGAAGCACATACAAGACAAAGAATCTACTGATCTTTCAAAATTCTATCAAAGCTATTATAGCCCACGTCCCTGGTATATTGACCAATAGACAAAAATACAAAACAAGAGGAACGGATCTTGGATGGAAGGAAAAAGGGTAATTCCTCTCCTTCACATCACTCCTGTTCCTTTCCCTATATCTCTAATTATTATGGTGGAAACAGAGTAGAATATGCTTTTGATTACTTCCCTTAAACAAATACGAACCAAAATTTTGATTTTTTATTTTCCCTTCTAACCTTAGACATGCATTCAAGTATGTTGAGCAGTTCAAACTCAACTATTTATCAAAAGGTTCATAAGCTTCCCTAACGACTGAAAGTGAGAGTGTCACATCCATGTATGATTATCATGTGTTATAGGAATTTTTTTTTTTTTTGTGCCATTTTCCAGCCAGCATAAATGCAGAAGAGCCCCTCCAATGATAACTTCAATTTTAACATATAAGTCTGGCATAGGTACAAGTCGTTTCCAACTTTCAACCACCAAATGTCGGCAGTAATTTTTAATCCCAAGAATCTATTTCCACTATTGTCTATGGAAATGCTCTGAATTACTTATTTTCCTAGCATATGCAATGTTGTTAAGCATTTACGTGGTTTTGATCATTAAGTGGCACACGCCTTAAAATAACATCAGTGCTGTAGGACACAGAGAATACACAATATTACAAGGCCAATATGATATCAGAAGTAAAAACAAAATATCATTCATTAGATATCCAGATAAAGCTTCCAGACATGCTCGATGAAAAAGCAGAACAGATCAGAGGATTTCCAAGTTTGGTGGCTGATTAGCACATCAAAGATATTTAGCAATTTCTGCATGTTCTTCAGTGATATTTCAATAATGCAAAACTATCCCCAATATCTCCAGACTACAATATTTAGGTACATGCAATAATCAATCTCAATGCAGTATCTCCTAAGCCCTCTTCCCCCTGACTGCCCTACCACAAAACATACCACAACAGCACTTCTAGGCACAGCAGGTTATCAATTCCATTGCCAATTGCAATATCCTCTCTTTCTCCTCTAATTAATGTTATAATCACCAGTACACAACCCTAAGTTGGATAATATACTCAGACAGTATAAGATGCCATAATCCAAAACATTAAGTATCATCGTTATATCAAGAATTATAATAAAATAAGCACTATATCCATTTGTTCAGATAGGCAAACAGCAAGTTAAAAAAGAACAAACTCAAAATAGAAGTCATTCTTTATTAAAAAAAATGACTGACTTGCAATAATTTGAAAAGCTGCACAAAGAGGAACACATAATTAGAGCCACCAACTTATGAAAAATAAAAGCTGAAACCGCTCATAAATAAGGAAAAGCTCAAACATAGCACATTTATCCTGTAATATTCAATACTGCAAAAATCCATGCACTTCACTTGACCAATTGGAGCAATCTCCTCTATTCTTATAAGAAGATGCTGCCTTCCTTATGCAGTGGAAGCATAGAATGGATGATCAAATGTTGGAACAAAGAAAATAATTAGGGTTTACAACCACTAAGTTATTAATGAAATAGAAATCAGAAAAAAACAAAATGAATAAAACTCTTTGCTGGTGTCCCTGTTTACACTAGTTGAGTAAATCCTAGTACTAAACTAAAAAGGTAATAGAATAAAAGACAGAAAATTCCTAAACAAGAAAACATAAAGCCTAAAGTATTAAGGAGAACTAAATTATAATTCTAATCTGAATCTGAAATATAATCGTAGGTTGAATAGGATTCCTAGACTGAATAGGATTTGGATGCTCCTGCATCAATCTCTCCAAGTTGAAAAAAGACTTAGCTCCGACGAGTAAGCCTTAACAAATTCCTCACAGGTGGCTGGATCAACTCGTTTCAATTCATCTTCAGTAATCCATGTGCTTTCATTTGCTGGTTTGTCTAACTATTTCACCAAGATTCGCCAGGTAAATCATACTGATGATACTTCAACTACATGATGCGTGACAATTCAATACCTAAACTTTGATTTATAACATAAAATCCTTTTTTCTTTAACCTTGTAACACAAAACCCCCCTCTGTCCATGTCCGTCAATTGAGTTAACAAATCGCTAACGTGACATTTCCACATCATTTAACAATTATCCACGTGACATTTACAAATCATTAAAAAAATCCAAGTCAACATCCATTTTAAATTCTCTCTCTCCTAATAACATCCAAGTCAACCTCCTACTTATTTAATTTTGTAACACAAACCCCCCCTCCGTCCATGCCCGTCAATTGAGTTAACAGATAGTTGACATGACATTTCCACATCATTTAACAATTATCCACGTGACATTTACAAATCATTAAAAAAATCCAAGTCAACATCCATTTTAAATTATTTCTCTCTCCTAATAACATCCAAGTCAACCTCCTAATTATTTCTCTCTCCTAATAACATCCATTTTAAATTTAAAACTCTTTCTATCAAAAAATAAAATAAAAACTCTAAACATTGATTTGGGTAAAGATTTCCACACTTTCCCCTTTCCCCATTTCACAACCAAACTAAAATTTGGCCCCTAACAGGCTGATAGAGAATAGTTAGTGAATATTCTAGAAATAAAAATAGTGGACACGTGGAAGGGCTAGGTTTTAGAATTCTGTTATAAATAGGTAGTGGAGCAGAGAAAATGGGGAGGAGAGGAATTTATTGGAATCTTTTGGGTATTCAAACTTGCTTGGAGAAGGGGAATTTGTTCCCAAGGTTGTGCTTGCACAAATATCCTTCTTTGTTGTTTCTGCTGTTAATTTTCATTTGTTATTTGGAGAAATTTAATCAATAGAAGTTCTTATTCTTTTGCCTTATTTGAGTTCTATTGCTGTGATAATATCTTTTCCTCTGAGAATATTGGTGTAGTTCCTATCATTGGTCCAACCTGCCGAATATCAATGAGGAAGATGGACAGAACAATGGAGGCTAGGACGCAAGCTAGGCTTGATGCACAAGAACAAATCCACAAACTGATTGGGCACTTGGCTTCATTAACCTAGCAAGTTACAGTCCTTCAAAAGAGTCAAGAAAAATTTCAGGGGACCGTTTTCCAATGGATAAAGAAGTTGGATAAGTTGCAAATGATGGAGATTACATACCGAGAAATCACAGTTAATGACTTGTATTCTTTTAGCAAACTTGTTGAGTGGAAAAGTATTATTCAGAGCTCTGAAACAGAAGGGATGGAAACCTCAAGTGACGAAAATAACAATGAGGATGTAGATGCAAAAGAAGAGGAAACCGATAACAACAACGATGACAGTGATGATGTGGAAGAAAGAGATGAGGGACCTATATCAGTTAAAATGAGACATGTTGCTATAATAAATGGTGAGAAAAAAATATCTAAAGGAAGGAAAAGCTAGCCAAAATAGAGCAGATCAGGGCCAACATTGGACTTTCAGTTACACAAAGAACACTGGTGCTAGGAGAATCTGCCATGATCACTCCCAGAAATGCAAAAGTGGCGTTGGGAAGAAAAGGGGGGTAGGGTTCTGATTATCGAAACAGAGGTGGGGGAGAAGGTCAAAGAGGAGACATTAAGCATGTGATTGGCCACAACACCATTAAACCATCTGATTTGGAGGCCCAATCCAAAAGGAAACAGACCCACGGCCCATCACTTCAAGCTCAGCTCTCAACAAGGCACGGTCCAATTTTCCTAACCCAAACCTCAACAAACCTTGTCCCTCATACAGGTCCTCTCTCAGTCCCGATTCAACGTCACAGGGCGCGCACCACCATACCTATGCAGATCTGGAGGAGCAACGATGGACGAACCCATGCTTCAAGTGCAGTCAATGAAATACCCTATGACATCGCTGTCCGGATACCATAGTTTGAGGGCTTCAATATTTGAAAGCATCCATTCAATATTCTATGCATTTTTTGCACAAACAGCAACAAATAGAACTGAAGGGAATTTCTAGTGTTTCTCCTCAAGTTGCATCATTTCATGGCTTGTTAAGCAGAACTAAAGGAAGTTGTATGCGGCAGAACGTGACTAAGATAAGCACGATTGAGGAAGCCACCGGCGAAAAAGAATCAGCTTTCCATAGTCAACATCCAGCTTCAGTCTTAAGGACAAGATTGCTTTCAATGAGGGGGTAATGATAGAAAATAGTTAGTGAATATTCTAGAAATAAAAATAGTGGACACGTGGAAGGGCTAGGTTTTAGAATTATGTTATAAATAAGTAGTAGAGCAGAGAAAATGGGGAGGAGAGGAATTTATTGGAATCTTTTGGGTCTTCAAGCTTGCTTGGGAAGGGGAATTTGTTCCCTGGGCCGTGCTTGCACAGATATCCTTCTTTGTTGTTTCTGCTCTTAATTTTCATTTGTTATTTGGAGAAGCTTAATCAATAGACTTTCTTATCCTTTTGCCTTCTTTGAGTTCCATTGTTGTGATAATATCTTTTCCTCTAAGAATATTTGTGCAATTCCTATCACAAGCCTAACAAATCATCTTCCTTATAATACTTTGCTTCTTCATGTCACCAACAAGTAGACATTTGCTCTCCTGCCATGGTAATTTTTTTTAATAGATCTTCTTCTTGCCTCATCCATCTGCTACTACTATCACTTTTTTGCCTCATACATTTGCTACTACTATCACTTTCTTGCCTCATCCATCTGCTATTGAAACATCTCCTACCATCCAACATCCAATTCCACTCAATGTCGACTCTGGCAACCCAGCCATGACCCACTACTTCTGTATAACCTCTCGCCGCTCTCTATCTCATTGGAACCAACAACAAATCTGGCCTTCTCTTTTTTTTTAATTTTTTTCTTTTCCCTCACTTGAATGGTCCTTTGAATTGACGGCTCTTCGACAAATGATAAACATCATTTTTTTAAATTCTTCTGTGGACATCACCATCTCTTGCAAATGATAAACATAATTTTAATATATAAATAAAAAAATCCAAAAAATGGTAAAGTAAATACAAGAGCCAAATTTCAGATTTAGGGTAAGTGAGGAAAAGCTCATTATGTAGATCTGAAAACTAGTTCATTGTGTTTGGTTGATGATAAGTGTGGAAGTGTGTGTTTGGTTGTTTAGAAAGTGAGGAAAAGTGTGAGAAAATTTAATTTTTAATTATTTAGGATTTTCAGAAATTAGAGGAAATATTGTAATTGGGAGGGGTATTACTATCTTTTCATGCTTTAAAATTACATATCATTTTTTTTTAAAAAAAATTCCACATAATTCTTTTTTATTTATTTTTTTGTTGAGCTGGAAATTCCACATCAAAAAACGGCGTTAACGGTAACTGAGCGGGAGTTTTGTGTTAAAAAAATAAAGTTCATGTACTAAGTCATTATGCATCATATAATTGGAATATCATCAATGTAATTTACCTAGATTCGCCCATAGGAATCCCCCCCATCTAGATCCAACCTCTTTGACATCTAAAATTTCTTGAATTGCATCAACCTTTGCAATTGACAATTGCGAGATCTGAGCTTGAACCTTAATAGCACACAGATATACACTAATTTTGTTAGATTTGTTAGTTGTTGAACTTCTATTTACTATGTGCTTCAACTCCTCCTTGAGCATATGCATGATGTGCCTCTTGTTGTTCTTGTAAAAAGAATAAGCGTTTGGTCCTGTCTTCTGATCCATGCCATGATCAAACAACCAAGGTCTCCCAACAAGAATATGACCAACATCCATAAGAACAACATCATGTAAAGCTTCATCTTCCAAATTATCCCCAATAGTGAATTTCACCAAGCATTGAGAAGTAACTGGTATCTCATGTTCTTTCTTTAACCAACCCACTTTGTAAGGTCAATAATGTGTTATTGTAGGAAGTTTCAATTTGTCCACAACCTCTTTTGATATGATATTTTTCATGCTTCCTCCATCAATAACAAGATCACATACTTTGCCTCCACAAGCAACGTGTGTGAAAAATATTGTGCCTCCTCCAATCTTTTTCTTCCTCGTTTGTTGTTGTCATTACTTTTTGTATTATCAAAGATTCACCTTGTCCTAGTTGAAGATCAACTTCTTCTATATCCTTATCCTCGTCATAGTTATCAAAAATTGGTTCCAACTCTTCCTCAACTTCAGCTAGGTTCACACGCCGTTGTGGATAACCAATCTAAGTATGTCCTTTCTCTCCACAAATAAAACATCGAACTAAGAGTTGTTGCCTCCTTTAGTTGATGGTGAACCAAAATTATTTTGTCCGTCGTAAGGCACTATAACTTAGTGTTGTGTTGCTTGATAACCATGTTCAGTGCCTCCATTGTTTTTCCAATTGTTGTTATATGAAAATTTTCATGCAACTAGTTTTTCAGCCCATAAAGCATATTGACGTCCATCTTCAAGATTAAACAAACAAACCACTCATCTCATCTCTTATGAAGTTATTTAAACCAAAGAGGTAACAAGAAGTAATTTGTTTGTTGCTCTCAGATAAGCCAACCCAAATGGATAGGTTATTGAACTTTGCAGTATACTCCTCAACGAATATATTATTTTTCTTTAAACAATGGAATTTTTCATACAATTCCATCATATAATCAAAAGAAAGAAATTGCTTTTGTAGCTTAGCCTTCATGTGCCCCAAGTGCTGACTTTAGGCTTGCCTTCCCAAGCAAGCTGCTCTTCAACTCTCTTCCACCATTGAAATGCAATACCTTTAATTTAAACTTCACAAATAGCACTTCGATTTTCTTCCATGTACTTCCTTTCAAAATAATTATCTAAATTGGCTTCTCAATCTAAATAATCCTCTGCATGTAATTTACCATGGAAATCAATAACTTCAACCTTGATTCCTCCACCACTTAAATCTAGAGCATGTATTAACCGCTGTTACAATCCACCTCGTATTGCTTGGTTAGCAGATCTAGCTTCATGAAAAGGGCTTACCTCAAAATCTTCCTCAAATTATTCATGGTCACCTTCCGAGTTCTCCATACAGGCTTCCACACTTTCCTAACGCTGCAAGGCTTGTACAGCCCAAGTCAAATCCTCTACCATCCTTCGCAATTCAGCCAACTCAGTTTGTTGGGGCTGATTACCTCTACCTCATCCTCTACCTTGGCCAGCCATTGGTTAAAGTTAAAAAAAAAAAATCCAAAGTAATCAAATTTTTTTTGCTGTGATACCAAGTTGATGCAGCGGAAGAATAGAATAGATGATCAAACATTGGAACAAAGAAAATAATTAGGGTTTACGACCACTAAGTTATTAAAGAAATAGAAAACAGAAAAAGACACAATGAATAACACTCTTTGCTGATGTCCCTATTTATACTAGTTGAGTAAATCCTTTTCCTAAACTAAAAAGGTAATAGAATAAAAGACTAAAAGAAAATTCCCAAACAAAAAAAAATATAAAGCCTAAAGTATTAAGGAGATCTAAATTATAATTCTAATCTGAATCTGAAATATAATCCTAGGCTGAATAGGATTCCTATACTGAATAGGATTTGGATGCTCCTGCATCACTTCCTATCCAGTGAATTGAAAAAGAAAAATACTATTTTTACAACTCTCTTAATAATTAAAAGAGAGATGAAGGTGAATCAAGGGTCTCGCACATTACTTTACATGTATTTTGAGCGTCTCATACTCTCATTATCTTTAACCAAAACCAATGAATTTGAAATCCAACAGAGGCTAAAGATTATAAGCATTAACCATCATGTACTTTCATCCACATTATAATTCTAACAAAGCAATTCAAGGCACATATCTTCCAGACCATCAAACATAATCTACTGTTAGAAATATCAATATCACACTACTGCATTCATAACACTTCAGTAAAGTTGCATTAGACGTTTTCACCCTAATGAACTTCTAGGTTAACTTACAATGCATTGTAAAACTATCCTCTAATTCACAATAATTTTAATGTACATCTGCTACTAAGAAATCCAGAGGATGATTAGATTCGAAGTTCCTACTCAAAATATAATAAACAATACTTCAAATGATATTTATAAACAGAGAGATGAAACAATATCAATGAAAACTAAGAATTACCGCTTTCCAGTGATAATGGAAAATCCGTCCAGCATTCAGGCCTCAGAGAAATCTCCTTAACAAAATCAATAACCTCGTCTGTAATCCCCAGCACGTAATCATCTTCATAATCATCATCTTCGTCCTCTAGATCACGACCTTCATTACTATTACTTTGGAATTGCAAAAAAGTGGAGGTAAATTTGGAAATCTCGCTAACAGCTTTATTACTAGAAAGTAAAGACAGACCACTTTTTAAGCTGCCTCCAATTTCCGCTAGATCGTTACGAACCCCATGGAGAGCTTGGGACTGAGACGGTGTGTGTGACTTATTATCGGTGGTGGAAAGCGGAGAAGGAGGCGGTGCGAGAAAGTTAGCGACGCCACGCAATTGGCGGCCGATAGACTCACCGATAAAAGATAAGTCATCTTTAACACCTCGTCCTCCATTGGCGGGGCTCTCCGGTTGCGGATGTTCCGGCGACGATGAAGATAAATAAGAAACAACTGGATCGTCGGATTGGAGAGAGTTGAAAAACCAAGACATTATGGTTTTGTGAAATTAGTTGCTATTGAATTGGGGATTTTAGAAGAAATGAGGGATTTGCGTGAGATAACATTGAATTGAAGAGATTGAGTAATTTGAAGTCGAAGCTGAAGATGTTTTTGCCATAGAGGATTTTTTATTATTATCATTGTTCTCTTTTTTATGTAATGATTGTGATTATTGCTCGACAGTTTACATGTCTTTCATCTTGTGACGTCAGCATCTATCGTGAATGAGGGTTGGTTGGAATAAATTTTTAATTTTCCTACTTACACTAAATTCAAATATAAATATTAAATAAATATTAAATAAATATTAAACAAATAGTTAATTTGATTTTTTATATTTTTACATCATCAAAACGATCGCCCTTTTAATTTTTATCGATTCATTCGAACTTTTACTAACAGTGCTACTACTAATAATAGTAATAGAAATATTATAAATCAAATTAAATTCTATAAATAAATCAGAAATTAATTTTTTTATATCATCAATTATAGTTTCAACACTAATATCATCATCTAAACCTAATAATAAATAGTAAATATTCAAATAATCAAATAAATCTTCTATTTTACATCTATGATAAAAAACATAACATATAATATTAATCAAAATAATATATTTAAAATAATTTAACCATTTATTTTTCATCATACAAATAGAATCATGCAAAATATGATCATTAATATAATTTTAAAATATATCAACAATATTAATGCATTCACACAATAATAAATGACATGTTGGATAATAAACACTACTTAAAATATATATTGCATCATTAAAACTTTTAAAATATCTAAAAGTTATTGATAAACATCACAATGTTGTGAATATAAATTAATTTGTGGCATATTATTAGAAATAAATGTACACCATAATTTTTTATATTCATATGACTCATTGAGTAATTTATATGTTAAATTCCAACGAGTAGGAAAATTCCTTGAAAATATTTTAGGTTTTTTGTCATTTTCACGATAAAATCGAACTCATAATTTCATTGTTTGTGGATGTGACCATAAAAATGAAATTACTACTTTAATTGGAGCAATTATACCATTCAAAAATTTTAAATCATATTAAACATATAAATTTAACACATGACATGCACATCTAACATGAAAAAATTTACCTCCAATATTAGGTCGGCATAATGCTTGAAGATATTGAATTGATGCGGTAATTGTCACCGCATTAACAAAAGAAATTGAAAAAAATTTATGAACTAAGTCATATTCTTCCAAAATATTTTTATCATTTTAAAAATATTATCGATGGTATGTCGATTATTAAATATTCTAAATGTAATTAATTTTTTTTGTAATTGTCATTCACTATCAATCCAATGACATATAATACTCATGTAAGAATGCATTTGCTAAATATCACTCCAAATACCACTACAAATACAAATACATTCATTCAAAAAAAATATTTTAAACAATTTTTTTTATATAAATTATATAAAGCATGTTTAAGGGTATTTGTAAGTACACGTTTAGTAGATGAACATGCCCATTCAAAAAAAATATTTTAAGCAATTCTTCTTTATTTTCTTTATATAAATTATATAAAACATGTTTAATGATATTTCTAGATACACGTTTAACAAATGGATTTAATGCATTTTGAAAATAATTAACAAAACCTACTTTTTCACCAAAACTAAAAGATAAATATTTTATACTTATCATTTTTGCCAATTTTTTTATTTTTTTCATCATTATATTGAAATAATTGAGAAGAAGAAGAAAATTTTGCATACCCGAAAATTTAATTTTGCCTTTTATCTATTCCAAATTGAGCAGCATGTTTCTTTTGCAAGTGTCTTCGAAATGTATTATAACCACCTCCAACTTTAAATTTGTATGTTTGTACATAATAATTGCACACAATATCAAATGACCCATCATATTTTTGAATTGTCTTGAAATAAATTTGAAAAATATTGGATGTTCGAATTTTTACTTCAGATGATGCTACAGTCAGACTTGAACCCAATTGTTCATCACCCATATTTCTTTGACTTTCTTTAGTTGGAATTTCGAACTCCCCATCTTCATCAAATTTTCAATAAATTTTCCAAATCAACAATATTTTTCATAAAAAAATTGCTCCTTCCACTATGGCTTGTCATTATTTATAATTAAATTTTATGAAAAAAATTATAAAATATTTAAAAAAAGTGTAGAGAAAGATAATGAAAAAAGAATTACAGAATTGAGAATTAAAGAATTGAAGAAAAAATTGAGATTATGTAGAAGTATAATTAGAAATAAATTAGAGAGAAACAATAATTAAAAGAAAATATGAAATGAATTTAGTATTTATAGAGAAAAAAATTTAAAATTTAAATTATAATAATATCCCTAAAATATAGTTGTTATTTTTCTATTAAAATTGATATTTTTGTCTTTTCATTATATTTAATATATATTAAAAAATAAAAAATGGTAATATTATTATTAAAACTGGAATTGTCGGTTTTCGGTTCATGGGGGAAGGGCTCGGACTAAACCCTTTTCCAACCGGACCCAAAACTGGCCTAGCCCTGTCCGATCCGGATTGGACTAGGCCTGTTCATCGGGTCGGGCCGGCCAGTGGCCAAGCCTAGTCATATGTGCCAAGTAAATGCATATTTTTATATTTTAAAAATAAATATAAAAATATGAAATTATCTAATTATTCATACTTTCATAAGTTAAAATAGTCAAAACAATGTCGTTTGTCATCTACATTTTAAAAAGATTTTAAAAAGCTAAAATGACATCATTTTAATATTAAATGTCTCCATTCATTAACTCACACATTTCAAAATGTCCCTCCACTTTATTTCTTCATGACCTCTTCAATTTCAAATTTATCCATTCACAAAGTTCACTTCATCAGTTTGTATAATTTCCATTGCAAGTTTTTCCAGATTTTTCCATTGCAAGTTTTTCCAGATTTTTCCATTGCAAGAAATTCTCAGACAACCATTATTGATAGAATTTTGTAACCTACGATGATTATGGCAATAAAAAAGATGAAAATCACTGTCGCTCTTTCTGAAGAACCCTCAAACTCTCAAAATTCATCTTCATCTTTCACTCTCATGGATAAAGAAGTGTATTCGACTAACTCTTTTTCAAGCAAAAAGAATAATGTGATCAATATATTTATTGAAAATGTCTCAACAATAGACTTTAGTACAATAGATTTTAGTAGATGTTTAGAATGGCCTAAAACATAATGAGCTTTTTGAGGTTTTCAAAGGGGCCAAAGTAAGCATATCACGCAATTTAAATTTATAATCATGAATTGTATTCTCTTTGTTTTAAAATAGCCACTTGCCGATATTTATTAAATACCATTACAGATGGTGAAAAACATCTTAATACCAAATGAAAATAAGGTGTTCTTGGACTGGATAAAAAAAATTTAACACCAGAAATAACTCCCAATAAAGAGTGAGACACTTACATCAGTAATTAGGAGATATGGTATTCCATTAATTGGAAGGATGCTGGTGGTAAGAATAGTGAATTGGTTAGTAAATAAAATTTTCTTAACTTTAGGGTGTGGAATAAAATAAATAAAGTAGGGAATGAGAGAATTCACACACAAGATTTATAGAAGTTCAGGTATTAATAAATCTCACTCCTCTCCCCAATCTCGATTGGGTGTTTCACTAACACTCTAAATGTTACAATGGAGTTTTATAAGTTCACTCCCAACTATGGTGTTTCTCTTAATTGACTAACACCTAACCCAAAAATTCCCTTGTGTGTTTTCAATGACTCACACAAAAATCAATTTCTTGTGTTTTATGACTCACACAATAAACTCTTACAAATGTTTCACTCTTAACCCAATATACCCGAACTAACTTGAGTAATTGATTAAAATAAAAACACTCACCAACCTACAATGCTAAAAAATTATGAGCAATTAAGTTTAAATAAAGAATAGAAGTTTGTTGAAAGAAATAACTAATGCACAAGGTTACAACAAGATTAATTGATAAAAAATAATTGTTTTTCTTGTTTCTCTTTCTTTTAAATTCATAAATGACTTGCATTTATACTCACTTTGTGAATTATAGCTGTTGGAGTGCATTAATTACGAAACTAGTCATTGAACCAACTTTAAAATCGAGTCTGACATGTTTCTCTGTCCTCATTCATGAGCATGAACATATGTATCACGGTCATGAATGTTCTTCTAAGTCGTGGTCTAAGTAGTGACTCTAGCTGTGAAGCTCTCTGAAAGAATTTGAATTATTTGATCATGGGCGTGACTTTATACTTTCACGGGTGTGAATATTCTTTCAAGCTGTGATCCAAGTGGTGACTCTGCCCGTGAAGTTCTCTGGAAGAATTGACAATTTTGTTACGGGCGTGAATATTGTTTAATGAGCTTGAATACTGTTTCATGGGTATCTGTTCTTCACTGTCACCTTATTTAACTGTCTGTAATCAATGCACAATCGTAGGATGCCATCTTTTTTCTTCACAAACAATACAGGCGCACCCCAATGTGATACACTGAGTCTAATAAACCCCTTATCCAGCAACTCTTGTAGCTGCACTTTCAATTCTCTAAGCTCTGCTGGTGCCATTCGGTACGGTGTGATGGATATGGGTGCAGTACCAGGTAACAATTCAATGGCAAAGTCTATCTCTCTATCCCGAGGCAATCCTGGTAAATCCTCAGGAAACACATCAGGAAACTCACAAACTGTAGGAATGTCTTGAAGCCTCGGACTCTCCTTCCTCGTATCCACCACATATGCCAAATAAGCTTCATTGCCCTTCCTAATCAACCTTTGAGCCTTCAAAGCAAAAATAACATTGGATGACATCTTCATTCTAATGTCTTGTACCATTCTATCCTTGCACCCAGGCTTCTTAAAAATTACCTTTCTGGCGGCACAATCTACTACTGCCCCATGCCGAACTAGCCAATCCATCCCTAATATGACATCATATTCATGAAATGGTAATTCAATCAGATCTGCGGGATATAGCTCACCCTAACTTACTAAGGATAGCTGTCGATGCATTTTATTAACCCTGGCACTATGACCCAGGAGATTCGTCACTACTATATCATAATTTAAGGTCTCAATCTCTAAATGTTCCCCAGGCAATAGTGTAGTGCATATGTAGGAATGTGTACACTCGGGATCAATTAAAGCATATATATCATAATCAAGTAAAGAGAATTTACCAACGATAACATCTAGGGCATCATGCTCCTCTCGTGCCCTCATAGCATATGCTCAATAAGGTGCGGTGTGGCTACCCCCTGGCCTACTAACAGTCTCCGACCCAACCTACACTGATCCAGTTCGACCTCCCCTAGCCTGACCTCTGCCTCGACCTCTAACAGGTACTGATCCCTGGTCGAAACCGATCTTTCCCCTATAGGCTCTGCACTCTGGTCTCTGTATGAGCAATCCCTCCTGAAGTGGCCTATCGCCCCACAAATGAAACATGCTCTAGATGTCAGCAATACTCACCAGCATGATATCTGCCACACTGCTGGCACTGAGGGAGCGGAACAAATCTTCCCCCTACTGAACCCGAGGTACTGGCAACTAATGGTGCTGACCTTGCAGGCTGTCCTCGCCAGGCTAATGCGTCTGAACCTCTAGATCCCCTCTGGAATCTGCTATTAGAAAACCTAGTCTTCTTACTAATGGATGAATTGGCACCCGGCTAAAAATATGATCTCTTGGGGTGGCTCGGAACTACTGTCTTCATCTCCTCAGCCACGACCTCCTCAATTGTCTCATCAGCAATTCTCAAAGCAGTAAACTCCTTAATCTGTGCTCCAGCCAACCTAGCTCTAATAGGGGATCGCAGTCCCTTCTCAAACCTCCTACAACTATCAACCTCATCAGCAATAATACCCCATGCATATTTACTGAGGCGGGTATACTCCTTCTCATATTCTTCTACAGTCATATCCCCTTGTCTGATGTCCAGCTATTCTTATCTCTTTCGATTAGTATAAACCCAGGGAATGTACCTCTCTCTGAACTGCTTCAGAAAGAACCTCTAGGAAGGTGGATTGGGTGTCTGAGGGCAATGTAGTATTGTCTTCCACCATTCATAAGCTCCCTCCTGCAGTAGAGACTATGCATATCTATATTTGTCTCGCAATGTGCAATCCATCTGTCTAAACACTCTCTCTACCCTCTTCAGCCAATACTCTACAGCTGTCACGTCATCCTCCCTGCAGCCATAGAAATCTGGAGCTCCTAATTTCCGAAGTCTCTCAAATCCCATCTCAGCAGTGGCTGGTCTGGCAGAATGCCATAAGATCTCAGCTATATCCTCTAACAACTCCTCTCTAGCTGAACCCGAGATCGGCGCATGTCTCCTATGTCTATGTGATATATCCGATCCACAGGTGGATATACTGCCTTCAACTGTCCTCCATCGAGATGAAGGGTATGAAGCATCAGTGTCAAGTGGCTCATAAGTATCTGGGGTTTCTTCTCTAACCCTCCGCATTTGAAATCTATAACCCTATAAAGCACAACAGTGACCCATATTAGGAAGCAGTAGCAGTTATATTTATACATTCAAATTTTTTTTTCAAAAATAAATGCATGAGCAAACAATCTTAATTCTATTCATCGTTATCCTAGAATCGCCTAAACCACACTCTGATACCAATAAAATTGTAACACCCCTTACCCTTCAGTAGATCATCCGTATACCGGAAGGATAAGAGGTGCTACAGAAAATAAAACTCTCCAAAAAATACTTCTTTAATTTTAAACATATTTAATATAAGAAATTTAAAAAATATATACTAAAATATTATACATACACATCTTTTTATTTTTTATATACACATGCTGTAATGAAATTTAAAAACTTGTATATATACATATCAAAATATAATAAAAAGACCAACCCGCTCTGGGTGGCTACCACTGCTACTGTTGTGCTCCATAATGTGGGTCCCCAATCGGCATCTTTATCTACAAGTCAGGACGCTCTCTGCTACTCTAGTAACCTATGATAGAGAAAACAAACTCCTGCGCTGAGTATATAACTAAGTGGTGCAAAAACTCTTATAATAATAATCATTAAAATAAAAGATACATTATTTTTATAATTCAAAATATCGTTGAACTCTTAATAATATATTTTTTATATACCCACATATTATGACATCCTAAACTTGCTCCTAGTGAATCAAAGGGGTATCATATTATATCTCAACTTAGGATCCACAGAAATGCACATGATCCAAATGTAATATGACTCAGTCCACAGAAATGCACAGGACTGACAATTGTATCAGGTGATCCACAGAAATGCACAAGATCACAATATTTCATTGGTCCACAGAAATGCACAGGACCATAATTTTTATCATATTGGCATGCCAACAATACCCTAGTTCACGTCTAGGCTAACATGTGGAAAAAATTCTCAAAATCATAATTCACTTCATTTTTCAGATAATGAATAAATATTCTTTCAATACCAAAATAATTTTTATCATAGAGAATTTTTAACATTAAATTTTCTGGAATACAAAAAATATATATTTTTAACTCAATAATTGCAAAAATTTCAATTTTCACATAAAATATATTTATATGACTAATATTATAAAGGTAGTTGCACTCACCTTTTTACACTCTGCAGATATCGATCGACTTTTTCCCTTTATCTTGGGCTGACGTCTGGTCCAATGTTACGCCTAGAGATAGAAAATTTTTTATTAGCTATTTAACCCTTTACGACATAAAATCTATCAAAATTTAAATTTTCCACTCTCACGAATATCAAGATCCTATAATTTAAAATTTTCTTATTATGCATGTTTAATGCATAAATTCCGGTTTTGATCGTCATCACTCTTTCCGGTGCGACCAAAAATTCAAATATTAATTTTTTTTATAATAATTTATTTTCTTTATTTTTCTACCTCCAAAACTATTTTTCTCCATTTATTTCTTTTATTCTTCTAGTGTTCATTTCCAATTCAAGAATTTTTATTAATTCAATAAATACTCTAAAAATTCCAAATAAATTCCTATCATCACTCTAATTCATTTTCTTTCATTTTCCATCATCAATTTTACCAAAATAATATTCCACAACTCCCAATAAATTTTTCCATAATTAGGCTAAAAATCTAAAAATTTCCCAAAAATCCTATTAAATTTTTCTTCCATCCCAAAATTTATTTTCTACTTCCATACACTCCAATTAATTGCATTATCTTCAATTTAAGGTAAAATCCCTCCAAAATAATTTTTCTAAAATTTAACCATAATTATAAAAATTCTCTAAAAATTCCATAAAAATTCTTAAAATTTATTTTCATCATTTCTTCATTCAATCCATCATCCTCAAGCCTTATTCTCTTCATTTCCTATTTTTCTATAATTGTTCAAGATTTTTGCCATAAACTCTAATTTTTCCATCAAGCAATTTCAACCAACAACACACTACAACTTCAATTTCTAATTTAAACAACCATCAAATCCAATATAAATCCATATAAATTTGAAGGAAAAGTGAATAAAAACTTACCTCCAATTTTTCTTGAAATTTTTGGCCAAAGAAATAATTTTTCTCCAAATTTTCTTTATTTTCTTCACCCACTAATTAATTTTTCTTGCTCCAAATACTCTGTTGCCCAGATATTAAGCCAAGAAGGGGGGGTTGAATTGGAGTTTCAAAAAAAAAAACTTTAAAGTGCTGAAATAAATAATTAATTTTAGGAGGGATAGAGAAAATTTGACACAAGGATTTTTATAGAGGTTCGGGTGTTAACAAACCTTACTCCTCTCCCCAGTCGCAATTGGGAGTTTCACTAACACACTAAGTGTTACAATGGAGTTTTACAAGCTCACTCCCAATTATGGTGTTTCTCACAATGGCTCACACCTAACCCAGAAATCCCTTGTATTTTAATGGCTCACACAATAACCAATTCCTTGTGTTTTACAGGCTCACACAAACAACCTTCACTTTGTATTTTTACAGGATCACACAAACAACCTTTTAATTTGTATTTTAGAGGCTCACACAACTAACTCTTACAAGTGTTCTACTCTTAACCCAGAAATACCCAAAGCTCACTTGAGTAATGATTACAGAGAGAAACACTCACAAATCTTAATTACTCAATAAATGAAAAGCAAAATTTTTTTTTCAGAGAATAGATTTTGTTCTCAAAGTATTGAATGTTCAAATAGCTTGTAATAAGATTTTGATTCAAAGAATATGTTATCCTCTTGTGCTGAATGCTTAAATGACTTCCATTTATACTCTCATGGCTGATTATTGTCATTGGGGTGCATTAAATAAGAAACTAGCCGTTGTACCAACCAAATAATCACGCTTGATATTTTTCTTTTTCATCATTCACGGACGTGACTATGTTTGTCACGGGCGTGACTATGTTTGTCACGGGCGTGACTATGTTTGTCACGGGCGTGACATTTCTTTCCAAGCCGTGACTGAAGTGGTGACCTTGGTCGTGTAGCTCTCTGGAATGTTTTGACATATTGAGTCACGGGCGTGACATAGACATTCACGGGTGTGACAAACTTCCCAGCCGTGATCCAAGTGGTGACTTTGGTCGTGAAGCTCTCTGGATGAAAATGACATGAACATTCACGGGTGTGACAGTTTGATTCACGGGCGTGACTAAAATGTCCATTTCACGGTTTGTTCTTCCTTTATGGTCGTGAACTTCAAATGTTGGTTTAGATAACGGTTAGCTCCTTCACGGGCGTGACACATATAGTCACGAGCGTGAACATGCTACTTCCTTAATTTTGTCTTTCAAGGATTATTCTTCCAATCTCCATTCTTGCTATTTTATTCCATGTCCTGTTTAATAGACTTAGAAAACAGGTATGTTAAATACAATATTGCTATTTTATTTGTTATCATCAAAATGACGGAAATACCCCTCAAGGTTTAACATACTTGATTATTGGTAATCTCGTGAACTTAAATTGAAGGAAGAGCTTAATCCAGCTCCCATAGTGGACGACCACACAAGAAGAAGAAGAAATAGATTTTGATATTTTGCAGATTTTTGTCCTATTTATACTCAATTAACTTAATTAATCTTAATTAATTTCTTAATCCATCTCCTCATTTGCCAATAGCACAATTAATTATCTCATAATATTGACACATGACCCAATCACATTTCAATTAACTTTGACTTAACAATTTTTCAATCAATCACAATTTTTCTTCATTTATATTCATAATTAAATTTTAATTCTCCAAAATTCAACCTCCAAACAACTTAATTTCATCAAATTAAATATTCTAAAAATTATGAAATAATTTTATCTTCGAAACGGTCTCTACGATTTTGCATAATGACCACCGGTGCAAAAAATCAAGTTTTTACGGGTTAATCATTTTTCTTAATTTGAACCGTAAAAATTCATCCGCCGTCCGATTTCTAATTTATCAATTTTAAAAATATTAAAATTTAATTTCGATCACATCGACTCCATTGTGATCATGATTGTCTTTCTCTAACTCCTGATATGAAATATCATGCTGTAAACCTATACTGAGGATCTTATTTCCATATTTCAAACCATTAACCTTAAAATTTCACCTTATAACTCCACCTATGAACTTAAAATAATATTTCCCATATTTTTGTATGCTTAAATTACAATTTCACTACCGAGCAAAAAAATCCAAATTTCGATCCGGGCTGTCATCTCGATTTACGTGCATAACACGAAATTGCATTGTTTCATTTGATAAAATTCATATTCATTATATCATATTACTATAATTAAAATTTAATTTATTTATCAGTATTTAGACTCCGATCGTACGCCTCTATACTGCAGTATAAACGACCGCAGTACACGTATACGGTCAGGGTCTAACTCGCGGATGTGACAATTCTCTCCCCCTTAAAAGATTTCGTCCTCGAAATCATATCTGGTAAGTCATCACTGAATAGCTGAGGATGTTGGCTCCTCATTATCTCTTCGCTTTCCCATATCGCCTCTTTGGCTGAATGTCTCCGCCAGAGGACTTTCACTAGAGGTATCTGCTTATTCCGTAGTTGTTTCACTTCCCTGGCTAGAATAGCTATCGGTTCTTCCTCGTACGATAAATCTAGTTGTACCTCAATTTCCTCTACCTGAATGACATGAGATGGATCTTATCTGTTCCTTCTAAGCATCGATACATGAAATACATTGTGAATTTTCTCCAACTCATGAGGTAAAGTCAGCCTATAGGCTACTGGTCCAACTCGCTCAATTATCTCAAAAGGCCCAATAAATCTGAGGCTTAACTTGCCTTTCCTTCCAAAACGTAGTACTTTCTTCTAGGGAGATACTTTCAGGAACACCTTGTCACCAACCTCGTATTCGATGTCCCTGCGTCTCAAGTCTGCATAAGACTTCTGTCTATCACTGGCTGCCTTAAAGTCTATCTTTGATAATTCTAACCTTCTCCTCTGTCTGTTGAACCAAATCGGATCCCATTATCCTTAGTTCACTGAACTCAGTCTAACAAATTGGAGTCTACTTATCTGGTAACTGTTATTATATGCAAATTCCATCAGTGGCAAGTACCTATCCCAACTTCCTGTTAACTCAATCACACAACTCCAAAGCATATCTTCAAGCAACTAGATTATCCGCTCCGATTGTCCATCTGTCTGAGGATGGAACGCAGTACTGAAGTGAAGGCGAGTACCCAAAGATCTCCATAGGCTCTTCCAAAAATGTGAGGTGAATCTGGGATCTCTATCTGAAATGATATACAATGGCACACCATGCAACCGGACTATCTCTTGTACATACAATTCTGCTAATCGATCCATAGAGCAGTCCATCCTGACTGGTAAAAAGTGTGCAGATTTCATCAACTTATCGACAATCACCCATACTGCATCATGTTTTCTTTGAGTCAATGGTAGTCCTGACACAAAATCCATAATAACTCTTTCCCATTTCCATTCCGGTATGGAAATAGGTTGCAGTAACCTTGATGGCAATTGGTATTCTGCTTTTACTTGCTGACACGTCAGACATCTGGTAGTATAGTCTGAAATGTCTTTCTTCATACCTGGCCACCAATAGTAAGGCTTCAAATCCTGATACATTTTGTTGCTGCCAAGATGCATGGAAAAAGTCGATTCATGTGCCTCTTTCAATATTTCTCGTCTCAATCCTGAGACATCAGACACGCATAGTCTGCCTCTATAATAGATACCACCATCAACTTCAACTGAGTATTCTGATTTCTCCCCGTTGGAAATGGATTCTCTTATTTCAATTAGCTTGGAATCATGCTTCTGAGCTTCTTTGATCCGAAAGACTAATGTAGGTAGGACCCAAAACTCTATCATTCACCGAGAACTCTTTTAAGAATACATTATTATAAGAATTCAAATGGCTAATTGTACTTAGTATTCGAATTTACCTGCTAGAGTCTTTCGACTCAAAGCGTCAGCCACAGCATTGGCCTTTCCAGGCTGATAATCAATAACACAGTCGTAGTCTTTAATAAACTCTAACCACCGCCTCTGTCTCAAATTTAGCTCTTTCTGTGAAGATAAATACTTTAAACTCTTATGATATGTATAGATGTAACACTTCTCTCAGTACAGATAGTGTCTCCAAATTTTCAAGGCAAAAACAATAGCTGCTAGCTTTAGATCATGCGTAGGATAATTCCTCTCGTGCGACTTCAATTGTCTAGAGGCATACGCTATCACTTTACCCTCTTGCATCAGTACACAGCCTAATCCATTCAGTGAAGCATCGCTGTATACCACAAACTCTTTTCCTACAGTAGGTTGCATCAGAACTAATGCCTCTGTCAATATAGTCTTCAACTAATCAAAGCTTGCTTGACACTTATCTGTCCACTCAAATTTAACATCCTTGCGAAGTAATCGTGTTATGGGAGCGGCTATGGAAAAGAAACCCTTCACAAATCGTCTATAGTAGCCTGCTAACCCAAGAAAACTCTGTATCTCAGTTATATTTCGAGGCGGCTTCCAATTGAGGATGACTTCAATTTTACTAGGGTCAACTTTGATCCCATCTACTGATACCACATGACCCAGAAACCCAACTTCCTCGAGCCAAAACTCACATTTTGATAGTTTAGCATACAACTGTTTCTCTCTCAAAGTCTGAAGCACAATCTGAAGATGCTAATCATGGTCCTCTCTATTCCTGGAATATACCAAAATATCATCAATGAAAACTACAAAAAATTGATCTAAATAGGGCCTGAAGATCCTATTCATCAAATCCATAAATGTTGTTGGCGCATTCGTTAGCCCAAATGGCATGACTAGGAACTCGTAGTGGCCATACCGAGTCCTAAAGAAAGTTTTAGGCACATCACTCTCCTTGACCTTTAACTGATGATATCCCGATCTCAAATCAATCTTGGAGAATACAGCTGCACCTTTCAACTGACCAGACAGGTCATCTATCTGTGGCAGTGGGTATCTGTTCTTCACTGTCACCTTATTTAACTGTCTGTAATCAATGCACAATCGTAGGATGCCATCTTTTTTCTTCACAAACAATACAAACGCACCCCAATGTGATACACTGAGTCTAATAAACCCCTTATCCAGCAACTCTTGCAGCTGCACTTTCAATTCTCTAAGCTCTGCTGGTGCCATTCGGTACGGTGTGATGGATATGGGTGCAGTACTAGGTAACAATTCAATGGAAAAGTCTATCTCTTTGTCCGGAGGCAATCCTGGTAAATCCTTAGGAAACACATCAGGAAACTCACAAACTGTAGGAATGTCCTGAAGCCTTGGACTCTCCTTCCTGGTATCCACCACATATGCCAAATAAGCTTCATTGCCCTTCCTAATCAACCTCTGAGCCTTCAAAGCAAAAATAACATTAGATGACATCTTCATTCTAATGTCTTGTACCACTCTATCCTTGCACCCAGGCTTCTTAAAAATTACCTTTCTGGCGGCACAATCTACTACTGCCCCGTGCCGAACTAGCCAATCCATCCCTAATATGACATCATATTTATGAAATGGTAATTCAAACAGATCTGTGATATATAGCTCACTCTGACTCACTAAGGGTCGCTATCGGTGCACTCTGTTAACCCTGGCACTATGACCGAGGAGATTCTTCACTACTATATCATAATCTAAGGTCTCAATCTCTAAATGTTCCCCAGGCAATAGTGTAGTGCATATGTAGGAATGTGTACACCCGGGATCAATTAAAGCATATATATCATAACCAAGTAAAGAGAATTTACCAATGATAACATCTGGGGCGTCATGCTCCTCTCGTGCTCTCATAGCATATGCTCGGGCAGGTGCGGTGTGGCTACCCCCTGGCCTACTAACAATCTCCGACCCAACGTGCACTGATCCAGTTCGACCTCCCCTAGCCTGACCTCTGCCTAGCCTCTAACAGGTACTGAACCCTGTGTCAAAACCGGTCTTTCCCCTGTAGGCTCTGCACTCTAGTCTCTGTATGGGCAATCCCTCCTGAAGTGGCCTGTCGCCCCACAAATGAAACATGCTCTAGATGTCAGCAACACTCACCAGCATGATATCTGCCACACTGCTGACATTGAGGTAGCGGAATAAATCTTCCCCCTACTGAACCCGGGGTACTGGCAACTGATGGTGCTGACCTTGCAGGCTGTCCTCACCAGGCTTATGCCCCTGAACCTCTAGATCCCCTCTGGAATCTGCTACCAGAAAACCTAGTCTTCTTACTAGTGGATGAACTGGCACCCAGCTGAAAATATGATTTCTTGGGGTGGCTCGGAACTACTGTCTTCATCTCCTCAGCCACAGCCTCCTCAACTGCCTCAGCAGTAGTTCTCAAAGCAGAAAACTCCTTAATCTGTGCTCCAGCTAACCTAGCTCTAATAGGGGGTCGCAGTCCCTTCTCAAACCTCCTACAACTATCAACCTCATCAGCAATAATACCCCTTGCATATTTACTGAGGCGGGTGTACTCCTTCTTGTATTTTTCTACAGTCATATCCCCTTTTCTGAGGTCCAGGAATTCTTGTCTCTTTCGATGAGTATAGGCCCGGGGAATGTACCACTCTCTGAACTGCTCCAGAAAGAACCTCTAGGAAGGTGGATCCGGTGTCTGAGGGCGTTGTAGTATTGTCTTCCACCAGTCATAAGCTCCCTCCTATAGTAGAGACTCTGCATATCTATATGTGTCTCGCGATGTGCAATCCATTTGTCTAAACATTATCTCTACCCTCTCTAGCCAATAATCTGCAGCTGCCGCGTCATCCTGACTGTAGCCTTAGAAATCTGTAGCTCCTAATTTCTGAAGTCTCTCAAATCCCATCTCAGCAGGACCATAATTTCTACCTTATTGGCATGCCAACAATATCCTAATTCACGTCTAGGCTAACATGTGGGAAAAATTTTCAAAATCATAATTCACTTCATTTTTCAGATAATGAATAAATATTCTTTCAATACCAAAATAATTATCATCATAGATAATTTTTAATATTTAAATTTTCTAGAATACAAAAAAAATATTTTCAACTCAATAATTGCAAAAATTCCAATTTTCACATAAAATATATTTATATGACTAATATTATAAAGGTAGTTGCACTAACATTTTTACGTTCTACCGATGTCGGCCGGCTATTTCCCTTTATCTCGGGATGACGTCTGGTCCAATATCGCGCCTAAAGATAGAAAATTTTCTATTAGCTATTGAACCCCTTACGACATAAAATCTAGCAAAATTTAAATTTTACGCTCTCACGAATATCAAGATTCTATAATTTAAAATTTTCTTATTATGCATGTTTAATGAATAAATTCTGGTTTTGATCGTCATCATCTTTCCAGTGCGACCAAAAATTTAAATATTAATTTTCTTTTATAATAATTTATTTTCTTTATTTTTCTTCCCCCAAAACTATTTTTCTCAATTTATTTCTTTTATTACTCTAGTGTCCATTTTCAATTCAATAATTTTCATTAATTCAATAAATACTCTAAAAATTCCAATTAAATTCCTATCATCACTCTAACTCATTTTCTTTCATTTTCCATCATCAATTTCACCAAAATAATATTCCACAACTCCCAATAAATTTTTCCATAATTAGGCTAAAAATCTAAAAATTCCCCAAAAATTCTATTAAATTTTTCTTCCATCCCAAAATTTATTTTCTACTTCCATACACTCCAATTAACTCCATTATCTTCAATTTAAGGCAAAATTTATCCAAAATAATTTTTCCAAAATTTAACCATAATTATGGAAATTCTCTAAAAATTCCACAAAAATTCCTAAAATTTATTTTCATCATTTATTCACTCAATCCATCATCTTTAAGCCTTATTCTCTTCATTTCCTATTTTTCTATAATTGTTCAAGATTTTTTCGATAAACCCTAATTTTTTTATCAAGTAATTTCAACCAACAACACACCACAACTTCAATTTCTAATTTAAACAACCATCAATTCCAACATAAATCCATATAGATTTGAAGGAAAAGTGAATAAAAACTTACCTCCAATTTTTCTTGAAATTTTTGGCCAAAGAAATAATTTTTCTCTAAATTTCCTTTATTTTCTTCACCCACTAATTAATTTTTCTTGCTCCAAATACTTGGTTATTGGTAATCTTGTGAACTTAAAGTGTAGGAAGAGCTTAATCCAACTCCCATGGTGGACGGCCACACAAGAAGAAGAAGAATAAATAGATTTTGATATTTTGTAGATTTTTGTCATATTTATACTCAATTAACTTAATTAATTTCTTAATTCATCTCCTCATTGGACAATAGCACAATTAATTATCCCATAATATTGACACCTGGCCCAATCGCATTTCAATTAATTTTGACTTAAAAATTTTCCAACCAATCACAATTTTTTTCATTTATATTCGTAATTAAATTTTAGTTCTCCAAAATTCAATCTCCAAACAACTTAATTTCATCAAATTAAATATTCCAAAAATTATAAAATAATTGTTTCTTCGAAACGGTCTATTCGATTTTTCATAATGACCACTGGTGCAAAAAATCGAGTTTTTACGGGTTAATCATTTTTCTTAATTTGACCTGTAAAAATTCATCCGCTGTCTGATTTCTAATTTATCAGTTTCAAAAATTTTAAAATTTAATTTCGATCACATCAACTCCATTGTAATCATGATTGCCTTTCTCTAGCTCCTGATCTGAAATATCAGGCTGTAAACTTGTACTAAGGGTTCTATTTCCATAATTCAAACCCTTAACCTTAAAATTTCACCTTATAACTCCACTTATGACCTTAAAATAATATTTTCCATATTTTTGTATGCTTAAATTACAATTTCACTACCGAGCAAAAAAATCCAAATTTTTATCCGGGTTGTCGTCTCGATTTGCGTGCATAACACGAAATTGCATTGTTTCATTTGATAAAATTCATATTCATTTTATCATATTAATATAATTAAATTTTTATGTATTTATCCCTATTTAGACTCTGATCGTACGCCTCTATACTACAGTATAAACAACCACAGTACACGTATACGGTAAGGGTCTAACTCGCAGATGTGACATGGTTGGTATGATCCTTCATGGCCATGAACTTTGAATGATAAAAAGTTGGCGTTCAGCTATATTCACGGGCATGACATAATTAGTCATGAGCGTGACTTTGCTAATTCTTTTAATCTTCATAAGTTCTCTTTCAATCTTGCTTCAAGTTCTAATCAATATATTATCCTATTTAACACACTAAGAACAAAAATATTGTTAAATGTATTATTACTATTTTATTTGTTAACATCAAAACAACGGAAATACCCTTCAAAGTTCAACAATCTCCTCATTTTTTATGGTGATAAATAATCTAGCAATATGTGTTTTTGAGAAGTCTCTCCCTCAAAAGGTGCTTAAGATAAAATAATAGATTGCAAGAATTGAAGGATATATAGCAAATGTATTTGCAAACTAATAAGGTATATGCAAGGTATATCTTAAGTATATCTCAACTTTTAACACATATATAACAGATGTATTCAAAGTATATGTGAGATATATGTTAGTATATCTTATGCATCAAAATGAGTTCAGAATAAGTTTAAGTTTGCAAAGTATATGTGAGATATATGTGAGGTATATCTTATGCACATTATCAATTAAGGAAAAGTTTTACATATTCCACTCATTGCATATGTTGCTAGGTTCTCCCCCTTTTGTCATCAACAAAACAAACCATAAAACTGAAATGATAATAAGATAATTGTATTAAAAGAAGGATAAGGATTACAAAGTTTCAAAAATATAAAATAAAGTCATATAACATTAAATAAATCTATTACATGAAAACTAGGACTCTAGTTAGGCTTCAAGCCTGACATACCATCCCTAAGGCATGCTACCTCCATCTCGAGATTGTCCATACGAGTTAAGAAGTATTTGAGATTTTCCAACCTCTCATTGATGGAAGCCTGCATCATGTCAAGGCGAGGTACTATAAGATTAGCAACCTGTTGCGCCAAGCTGGATGTGGTAAAAGCCGATGACTGACTAACATCTTCCGGTACTGCCAGTGTCGATGTTTCATCACGGGCTCGCTTTCATTGTTGGACAGACTGGAGACCAGCTTTGAAAAAGTTAGAATCATGATCTTTCCAATCTATTTCACCAGCTGGAGTGGTGAAACGGTAGTAGATATTATCTTCATGAATAATGCAGACAACTGCTCCCATCTTGATAAATAACTCGACATCGAGTTGATCTCGTTGATGAGCCGGAATAAGAGTGTAAATGAGCTCATCAAGATTCAGATACCTTAGCTCAATGGCAAGGTAAGTCACATACCCGCCAATCAAGATATCTCCTGATAGTTTTGTTGCAATAGAAAAGAGATAATTCGCAAACCATTGAGACAAAGCTATGGTTAGTCCTCTTAGTGTCATTTCCAATAAGAAGAGCTCCGAATTTCTTATTGCCCCGCTACTATCTCATATAGCAAAAATATTGTAGGTTAGAAACCTATGTAGATATTTATGCACAGGGGACCGTAGGTATGTGCTTTTAGTCGTCTTGACATCCCATCTACACTCTGCACTGAAATGTGTCCAAGCTAGAGGAGCATAAAATTCGACTTCACTCTTGTTGAGAATGTCATCAGAAGGAAGCTTGAAAATAGTGTCAAACTCCGCTCAGTGGGAAAGACTTGCAACGTGCTAAGGAACTCGAGAGTTAGCTCCCTTAGCATTGATCGATGAATATCTATGAATTCTTTAAGATGAAAAGCTTACAACTGTTCAATCATACTTATCTCAAGACCAAGAGTCTTGACAGAATTCCACTCGAAGGATCGAAATAAGAGTAGAGGTCACTTCTTGAGGATGGCATATCGTGGATGGTAATTTTCTGGAATGATGTTGAGAAGATAATTCATGTAGCATCTTGGAGCATGTGATTTCTTCCTTGTGCCTTTGGAAGAACTAGGTTCCATTTTGATAAAGATTTTATGAAGGATTTAAGAAGAATTTTTCGAAAATAAAAGGAAAAACCCTTGAGAGAAGATGTGATTCTTCAAAGAGATGTTTGAAAAAGGTTTTATAGATTGAAATGAATATGAGGGGGGCATAATTTGTGCGCAATAATGAATTAGGGTGTTAAATGAAAGAATTTGTAGAGATGGAAATGAGAAAAACTGTAGAGATTTATTTTATAATCGATATATTCACGACCATGAATGGTCCATCACGGGCGTGAATAATCGTGGTCAAGGTTTGTTGAAGAGGCGCTCTAGCCGTGAATAAGCAGATGAATCAAGTCACGGTCGTGACATTTAATAGTCACGGGCGTGACCTAGAACTTTCACGAGTGTGATAGAAATAGTCTCGGTCGTGAAGAGTTTAACTTCACCACTTTTAGCCATGAGGCATGGCATGAAACAAAGCGTGAACGGTTCTTGAATTATGTACTATCAGTATTCACGGTTGTGACTAAATATCACGGGCGTGAATTGGGCTTTTCACGAAAAGTGACATATCTTTTCACGGGCATGAAACTTAGTTTTCACTACTTCTGCCCGTGAGGCATGTCGTGAATCAAGGCGTGAAAGCTACTGGAACTATTTGCTTATTTACTTCACGGCCATGAATAAATGTCACGGGCGTGAATTACCTTAAATCTTTAAAAATAAAATTAAGTCTAAAACAATACTAGAAGATTTCTAAAGAAGTTTTTATGCCCTTAAACATATATTTCCATAATGTCAGCCACTTCTTATTGCAAAAATTGGTTAAGTAAGGAGCACCATATTAAGGAAATATCATTCAATTGTTAATGATTCATCATACAATTTGCAAAACAATGATTAAGACAAAGTTGATCCATCAAGCATACCAAGTTTTCTTCTTATGAAACAAAAACTTTCTTCATTAAGAGGTTGGTAGGAATATCGGCCAATTGATTTTTTGTATCAATGAATTCTAACACCACATCTCCATATTAAACATGATCTCTAAGAAAATAATGTCTAATGTCAATATGTTTACTTCTAGAGTATTGAATGAGATTCTTAGATAGGTTGATGGCACTTGTGTTGTCATATTTGATGGGTATATGGTCCAAACTATGACCATAATCCTTTAGTTGTTGTCTTATCCATAGGATTTGAGTGCAACAATATCCTGCTGTCACATATCCCGCTTCAGCAGTAGATAGGGCAACTAAAACTTGTTTCTTTCTAAACCAAGAACTAAGCATTCACCAATAAAGTGACAAGTGTCTGAAGTACTCTTTCTATCCAAAAGACTACCAGCATAACCGCATCCGAATATCCTATGATATTGAATGATGAATTTCTAGGATAGCATAAACCTAGATGTAATGTGCCATATAAATATTTAAAAATTCTTTTTACCACATTCAAATGTGATTCCTTAGGACAAGATTGAAATTTAGCATATAAGCATACACTATACATTATATCGGGCCTAGAGGCAGTAAGATATAAGAGTGATTCGATCATTCCTCTATAAAGCTTTTCATTTATGCTCTTACCTTTCTCATCTTTGTCCAATTTTGTTTATGTGCTCATTGGAGTCTTAGCATCTTTGCATTCTTCCATTCCAAATTTCTTGATTAACTCTTTGAAGTACTTGGATTGGTTGATGAATATTCTCTTATGACTTTGCTTGATTGGTAGACCAAGGAAGAAATTAAGTTCTCTTATCATGCTCATTTCAAATTCCTTAGTCATACATTTAGCAAATTCTTGGCAAAACAATTCATTAGTAGATCGAAATATGATATCATCAACATAAATTTGAATAATCAAAATATCATGCTTATGCCTTTTAATAAATAAAGTTGTGTCAACATGTCCTTTTGAAAAATTATTTTCTAATAGGAAAGAATTTAATCTTTCATACTAAGCTCTTGGAGCTTGTTTCAACCCATACAAGGCTTTTGAAAGTTTAAAAACATGATTAGGCAAATTATGACATTCAAATCCTAGAGGTTGTTCCACATAAACTTCCTCTTCTATAAACCCATTTAATAAAGCACTTTTTACATCCATTTGAAAGAGTTTAAAATTCATATGGCATGCAAATGCTAAAAGTATTCTTATGGCTTATAATCTAGCTACCGAAGCATATGTTTCATCGTAATCTATACCTTCTTCTTGATTATAATCCTTTGCAACCAACCTAGTTTTATTCCTAGTTATTGAACCTTGTTCATCTAACTTATATCTAAACACCCATTTACTACCAATAATTTGATGGTCTTTGGGTCTAGGAACCAAGGTCCATACTTTGTTTCTCTAGAATTGGTCGAGCTCCTCTTGCATAACAATCACCCAACTTTCATTATTAAGATCCTCATCAATATTTTTAGGCTCAATTTGAGAGACAAAAAGGTTAGAATTTAAAAGTTTAAGTTGAAATCTAGTACTTACACCCTTAGTAGGATCACCAATGATTTGTTCCTTGGGGTGATTTTTTGACATCTTTCATTCCTTTGGAAGCTCTCAGTTGTCTTGCTCTTGAGCTTAAGGTAGAGATACATCTTGTTGTTGTTTCTTTTGATCATTATCATCTTTCTCATAATCAAAATCAAGTTTCTCCATTGTCCCTACAATGTCATTAAAAGCACTACCTTCCACAAGATCAAGCTTACTAGATTCATCAAAAATAACATGCACAGATTCTTCAACAATTAAAGATCTTTAATTAAAGACTCTATAGGCTTTGCTAGTTGCTGAGTATCCTAAAAAGATACTTTCATTAAATTTAGAGGCAAAATTTCTAAGATTATCCTTGGTGTTTAATATAAAACACTTGCATCCAAATACTCTAAGATATGATATCATGGGTTTTCTTCCATTCCATAGCTCAAAAGAATTTTTGCTTAAAAGTTGTCTCTTGAAAACTCGATTTGAAATATAACATGCAGTACTTGTGGCTACGACCCAAAAGTAGGTTGATAATCCATACTCACTGAGCATTGTTCGAGCCATTTCAATTAAAGTTCGATTTTTTTTCGACTACTGAGGTGTCCTAGGAGTTGAAAAATTGTGTGATACACCATATTCTAGACAAAAGTTTTCAAATTTTTCATTTTCAAATTCTTTGCCATGATCGCTTCTTATATTTGAAATAGAATATCATTTTTCATTTTGAACTCTCTTAGCAAAATTTTTGAAAGATTCAAAAGTATCACGTTTTTGAGCTAAGAAAATGACCCAAGTGAATCTAGAGTAATCATTAAGAATGAAAAATGCATAGTATTTACCTCATAAACTAGCAACTCTAGTAGGTCCAAAAAGATATAAATGCAAAAGTTGTAGAGGCTTGGAGGTACTTACAATATTTATGGGTTTAAAGGATGACTTGTGTTGTTTTCCTCTTTGATAACGTTCACATGTCTTATCCCTTTCAAATTTGACTTTTGGAAGTCCACTTACTAGCTTTCATTTGCTAAAGCTTTGAAGTAAATCCATGTTTGAATAACCAAACCTTCTATGTCATAGCCAAGATTCATCACTAATAGTCATAAGACACTTAGAGGAAAGATTAGATATTTTTTGTAAGTCTATTATGTAAGTATTGACATCTCTATCTCCTTTGAATATCTTTTGGCCACTTAAAAAGGTTATAAGACATTCATTTGAGGTAAAGATTACTTAGTTTCCCTTATCACATAATTGACTTACACTTAACAAATTTTGTTTCAGACCATCAACAAGTAAAACATCTTCAATAAAAGTATTTTCCTAGGTGCATGTCTCTTATGTGATAAAAGCTCTAAACATCTTCAATAAAAGCTCTAAACATATTTTTCGGTTTTACCATGCTTTTAGGTTTCATTATCTTTTTTAGATGGATTTTGTGAGCAGTGACATGCACATGCATGATGAATAGGTATTTTCCTAGGTGCATGTCTCCTATACATAAAGGCATGATTGGTCTTTTGAGGTTTCCCTCTTAAGCCATGCGACCATTGACCATTTTTCTTATGAATAGGGAGATTTGTGTGTATTGTACTTTTGGCCTTTGGGGCCATTACCTCAAATGTGGATGTTTGAGGCGCACGAGACTTAACAAAAGTAGTCTTGCGAGATGAAGATAATGTTCCATTAAATCCTAAACCATGTCTTATTAAAGATGGTCTTTAAGAAACTATGAGAGTATCTAAACTCCCTCTGCCTTTATAAAATCTTGAAATAGAGTTTCTAAGTTCCTCAACTTCATTTTTCAAAATATTGTTTTCTTTAATCAGAGATTTAGTTAAGGGTCTAGAGGAATATTCATCTAATGATTTTTGAAGAGTTTCATTAGAGATTTTAAGATCAAGATTTTCTTGTTGCAAAACTTCCATTTTGTTTTTCACATCTAAGATATTCTTTTTGTAAGTATTGAATCTACTTCTATATTTTTCTAATTCTAGATTCAATACTTCTATTAGGCTCTATTCATCATCATCTTCACTATCACTATTATTATCACTACTTTCATTATTAAATGAGTATGAGTAAGAAGGACCTACCTCTTTCGTGAAGTGATCCTTTAAAGCCATGAAGCATAGGTTGACCTCTTCTCCTTCATAATTATCTTTTTTTGCTTGAGGAAGTTTCGTCATCCTCTATGGCTTTGTGACCTTTCTTCCCATTATCTTTTTGAAATTTTTTCTTGTGTTTCTTGAGCTTTGGACATTCTGGTTTGATATGTCATTTCTTCCTACATTCATAACATTTTACCTCATCTTTATTTCTTTGAGAGTCATTCGATGAGTGTTTAAGGGTTCTTTGTTTGAATTTTTGAGAATTGCCAAGTCTCTTTTCAATAATTCTTTTTAATCTTCTTGAGAGCATGACAATGTCCTCATTTGCATCATCACTCTTTTCTTCGTCATCTCCAATTTCCTCATGAGATTTTGAAGTGGAGGCTTTGAGTGCTAGAGACTTTCTCTTTTCTAGTTCGGCTTCAAGTTCTCTATCTCTTTTTACTGTCATTTCGTGCATTAGAAGTTTTCCAATAAGTACATCAGTAGGCATGACACTCATGTCTTCATTGGCTTCTTCTATTCCCACAGCTCTTGAACTATAGTCTTTGAGAGTAAGGCTTTTTAGAATTTTGTTGTTCACATCTTCCAAACTCAAATGTTTTCCAAGCTTTCTCATGTCATTGATGATGGCTAGAAGACTGCTCGTCATGTCGGTGATAGATTCATTGGATTTCATCTTGAAGAGTTCATATTCTGACGTGAGAAGTTGAATCTTCTTGGATTTAACTTGTTTGGTTCCTTCATGATAATTCTCCAATGTTTTCCGCATACTATATACGGTAGGACAATATTGGATTCTACCCATTCTTTAATAGATAAGGAGCTTGCGAGGATTGTCATAACTTTTTTTGTTTTTGAAATTCGCTCTTCATTGAGGCTCTGTCCAATCATCTCTTAAAAGAACTTCTTCTTCACCATCAACCCCTCTCTTGGTTGGTGGTGTCCATTCTTTTCAAACACTATTCCAGACTTAAATTCTCTCACTATCTAGATATGTCTCCATCCGAAATTTTCGATAAGCATAGTTTGCTCCATCGAAATAAGGCTTGAGACTTTGAAATCCTTCACTGGCCATTTCTTAATCTTTGCTAGCACTTTTTAGGTTTTGTTGCTAGACTTGCTCTGTTACCAATTGTTACCCAGACAATAAACCAAAAAGGGGGTTGAATTAGTTCGTAAATAAAATTTTCTTAACTTTAGGGTGTGGAATAAAATAAATAAAGTAGGGAAGGAGAGAATTCACACACAAGATTTATAGAGGTTCGGATATTAACAAACCATACTCCTATCCTCAATCTCGATTGGGTGTTTCACTAACCCTCTAAGTGTTACAATGGAGTTTTACAAGCTCACTCTCAACTATGGTGTTTCTCTTAATTGGCTAATACCTAACTCAAAAATTCCTTTGTGTTTTTCAATGGCTCACACAAAAACCAATTCCTTGTATTTTATGGCTCACACAATAAACCCTTACAAGTGTTTCACTCTTAACCCAATATACCCAAACTAACATGAGTAATTGATTATAATGAAAACACTCACCAACTTACAATGCTAAGAAATTATGAGCAATTAGGTTTAAACAAAGAATAAAAGTTTGTTGAGAGAAATAACTAATGCACAAGGCTACAATGAGATTAATTGATAAAAAGTAATTGTTTTTCTTGTTTCTCTTTCTTTTGGATTTATAAATGACTTGCATTTATACTCCCTTTGTAAATTATAGCCATTGAAGTGCATTAATTGAGAAACTAGTCGTTGAACCAACTTTAAAATCGAGTCTGACATGTTTCTCTGTCCTCATTCACGGGCATGAACATATGTGTCACATTCGTGAATGTTCTTTCAAGCCGTGGTCCAAGTAGTGACTCTGGCCGTCAAGCTTTCTGGAAGAATTTGAATTGTTTGATCATGGGCGTGACTTTATACTTTCACTGGCGTGAATATTCTTCCAAGCCGTGGTCCAAGTGGTGACTCTGGCCGTGAAGCTCTCTGGAAGAATTGACATGTTTTGTTACGGGCGTGAATACTATTTCACGCCCGTGACTGAATGATAATTCACGGTTGGTATGATCCTTCATGGCCATGAATTTTAAATGATGAAAAGTTGGTGCTCAGCTATATTCACAGGCGTGACATAATTAGTCATGGGCATGACTTTGCTAATTATTTTAATCTTTATAAGTTCTCTTTCAATCTTGCTTCAAGTTCTAATCAAGATATTATCCTGTTTAACACACTTAGAATAAAAAAATATTGTTAAACGCATTATTGTTATTTTATTTGTTAACATCAAAATGATAGAAATACCCCTTAAGATTCAATATTCAATATCACGATCATCGGAATATATTTACCCAATCATCGTTTATTATCTACCACAGTTTATTATCGATTTTGTTACAGGAAAATGTAATTATTTTATGTGAAATATGTTATTTTGAATACATATAGGGTCCATCATTCCAATTTATAGTCTCTAAATGTTTAGTTCAAAAATTAGTGGGCATAATATTTACCTTTCACTTAGTATGTATGCATTTAATGCCAGAAAATTGAGGGTTTTGGACCTATAACATACTATTTTCAAAATTGAATGACCAAATTACATAATTTTATTATCAATAGAATATAATAAAGGCCAATTTAAATTTTTAGTTCACTGAATGCAAGAGTTGATTTTATCATATCAAATTGGGTTTACAGTATAAAAATTTGGGATTTTTTTTACCTAGAACATGCATTTTTCAAAATTGAATGAATAAAATATCTAATTTTATCATCAATTGAATAAAAAATGTCATTTTGAATTCATGGTTCATGTAAGGCTAGGGATAATCTTATCATATTGAAATAGAATTTTTAATGTTCGAAATTAGGATTTTGGACCTAAAACTTCCATTTTGCTAAATTGATCCTACAAATTATCTTATTCTAACCCTTATTGATGGTAAGAAAGTCTCATTTGAAGAAATTATCAGCAAATAATTACTTTCATATCAAATGATTATATACCAGACCGTAGTGATAGTTTTTGCCAAGCATCGACAACATTTTTCTAGTTGTCGATTATACTTTCCGACCATATTTCTTTTGTGTCATGATCATCAAAATATTTGTATTCGACTATAATTCATTTTTAACCACAATTTATTAGGGATTTTGTTGCAAGAAAATGAGATTTTTTTATATGGAGCATATTATTTGGAACATATTTAGATATCATCATTCAAATTTATAGTCTCTAAATATTTAGTTAAGGAATTGGTGGCATAACATTTATATTTCACTTAATATGTACACATTAATGCCAGAAAATTGAGATTTTTGGACTTAAAACGTGCATTTTTCAAAATTGAATGAACAAAACATCTTATTTTATCATCAATTGAATATAATTAAGGTCAATTTGAATTCATGGTTCACACAAGGCAGGGGATGATATTATCATATCGAATTAGAATTTTTAGTGCTCAAAATTGGGTTTTTGAACTTACAACATCCATTTTGTTAGATTGTTCCAACAAATCATTTTATTCTAACCCCTATTGGTGCTTAGAAAATTCCATTTGAAAAAATCATCTCCAAAAAACTACTTTCATATTTTTTTTCATATTCTCGACCATAGTGATAGTTTCTGCCGACCATCAGTAATATTTTTTCGGTTGTTGGTTATACATCGTGATTGTATTTATTTTGTGTCACGATTGCCGAAATATTTGTACCCGACCATCATTCATTTTCTACCACAGTTTATTATGGATTTTTTTGTAAGAAAATGTGATTTTTTTATGTGAAAAATATTATTTTGAACATATTTAGGGATTATCATTTCAATTTATGGCCTCTAAATGTTTAATCCAAGAATTAGTGGCATAACATTTATCTTTCACTTAGTATGTACGCATCTAATGCTAAAAAATTGGGGTTTTTAGACCTAGAATATGCATTTTTCAAAATTAATCGAACATCTAATTTTATCATTAATTGAATAGAATCAATGTCAATTTGAATTTGTGGTTTAGCAAGGTAAGAGATGATCGTATCATATCGAATTAGGGTTTTTAATGCTTAGAACTGTGGTTTTTAGACCTACAACATCCATTTTGCTAAATTTTTCAAACAAATTATTTTATTATAACCCTTAAAGAAAGTCTCATTTGAAGAAATTATCACTAAAAAACTACTTTCATATTTTTTGCTTCTTTCCAACTGTAGTGATAGTTTATGCTGACCATCAATAATATTTTTCCTTCTATCGGTTATATGTCTTGATCGCATTTTGTTTGTATCATGATCATTGGAATATTTATACCTTACCATCGTTCATTTACTACCACAGTTTATTAGGGATTTTGTTGCAAGAAAATGTATTTTTTATGTGGAATATATTATTTTGAACATATTTAAAGATCATTAATACAATTTATGGTCTTTAAATATTTAGCCCAAGAATTGGTGACATAATATTTACATTTCACTTAGTATGTATGCATTTAGTGCTATCAAATTGACATTTTTGGACCTAGAACATGCATTTTTCAAAATTGAACGAACAAAACATCTAATTTTATCATCAATTGAATATAATCAAGACCAATTTGAATTCATGGTTCATGCAAGGCAATGGATGATCTTATCATATCGAATTAGGATTTTTAATGCTTGAAATTGGGATTTTTAGACCTATAATATCCATTTTGCTAAATTATTCCAACAAATCATTTTATTATAACCCTTATAAGTGCTAAGAAAGTCTCATTTGAAGAAACCATCATCAAAAAACTAATTTCATATTTTATGCTTTTTACTGACTGTAGTGATAGTTTCTACCGACCATGAACAATATTTTTCTGGTTGTCAGTTATACTTCTCGACCGCATTTTTTTATGTCTCGATCGTCGAAATATTTGTACTCGACCGTCATTCATTTTCTACCATAGTTTATTAGGAAGTTTGTTGCAAGAAAATGAGATTTTTTATGTGGGACATATTTAGGAATTATCACTCCAATTTATGGTCTCTAAATGTTTAGTCCAAAAATTGGTGGCATAACATTTACCTTTCACTTAGTATGTACGTATTTAGTGCCAGAAAATTGGGATTTATAAATCATCAAATCATTTTCTGATGTCCCGACCGTATATCTATTTTGTCCCGATTGTCGAATCATTTCTCGATCATCGTTTTTTATTTATTACATATGCTTTTTCCTATTAAATTGATAAGATCAATTTTTATATCTTTCCTGAATACTGCGTATCAATTAATTCATTCTTATTTGAAATTAAATGTGTCTTGATTTTAGATTCATTTATTTAACACACCAATTTTCACTGACAACCCTCAAAGTCTCTAGAAATATTGATTTTGCCTATAAAATATAATATCTTTTTTTTTTCTTCCAATACTTATCTTCTTAAAGTCATTTTTTAAATACTTTGATTTCATAGGGTATCACGAGAAGATGTTGGTGAATGAAAAAGAAGAAAATTTCTTAAAAAGAGATCTAGATAGTGTTGTGGCTGAGATGAAGAAAGTCATGTTTTTCATCCTAAATCAATTTTCGAGGATGCCTTGGTTGACAAATTGGACAAGGATTTGTTTTTGTGCTCTTTAGTGATAAAATTTGGTTACTTGGTTGAGAAAAAGAAACCCATGGATCTCTAAAGATTATTGAAAAATCCAATTAATTTGAATGTATGCATTCTACCTTGTAAATGTTAAATTTATAATAAATTACTTCTTTTCTTTATATTAATCTGGATCTATTCATATAATATCGTGTATCAATTAATTAATTCTTATTAAGAATTAAGAAGTGTAGAACTATTAAAACTTATAATTAAAGAGATTGCAAACTAATTGTCAGTCGTGATTTTTCATTTTCTTATATATATATATATATATATATATATATATATATATATATATATTATGCATTTCAGGCATCATTTGATCCAACTTTATTATTTCTTCTCCTCATTTTCTTTCTTTCTCAACAACAATGGTTGATTTCACGAGACTTTCCCTTTGCATATTAAGAGAAATATTTGAGATCCTCCATCAAAGTAAAAATAATGTAGACATAATTAAAAATTTTCCTCTCTACTGTCGGTACTTCAATTTGGTTGCCAAGGACTATGTTGTGCTTAAAAATATTGATTTCAGAAGAGTATTTTGGAATCTACCATGGGATTCGTCATCTGCAGCCATTAGGTTCATGACGTATTGGTTGTAGATAGAAAATAAATATTCCTTTATTATTTTGGATGTCTTAACTTCTTTTATATTAATGATAAGAATCTCAGTTTATTCGAAAAAAACAGTGAAATAAGGCTGTGAATTATTAGTTTATATCTTTGGCATTGCTTTAATTACATTGAATAACATAGAAAGGTTGAAGTGGTTGAAAGTTGCATGAGACACAAATGGTAGGCAGACATCGATGCATTCAAGGCAGATGCTATTAGAAATGATATATTAATCTCTAAATCTTTTTGAAGTCTCTAATCCAATAGTTTTCATGAATCACTCTAATGCTCTAGAACCATGGGCTTGGAATGATTGACATTCATTGTAACAGTAACAAAAATTGTATGCATATTTTTCATGTGCAATTGAAATGAAAAAAGATGTCTAAATGTGGCTTGGGGAACATATGTCTAATTGCAAAAATTCAATGTTATTTTATATAATATTTGAAAATCAAAACTATTACTATTTTTTGAGTTTGTCATAAAATATATTAACATTATACAAAAAAAAAATAATGTCATTTTCATATAATTTGTATCTACTCAAGTTTGTCGAACTTAATTCTACTGTCAAGTTAAATAGAGATAAAAGAACAAATTTAAATTTCACTTTGCTCACGTGAATTTTCCTACCATCAAAGTTATTCCTAAAGTCGAGTTTGGTAAAGTAGAGATAATTTACTGGAAATTTAAATTTCACTTTGCTCACATTAATTTTTATTGGAAATTCAAATTATAGATACAATGAAAGTTAAAATAGAAATACATTAAGTTACAGATATATAAAAAAATGAGACTAATTAGTTTTGTCCACCCCCAAAGTTGTGTCTTCCGAATGTCTACTACATTTTCTTTTTGAGTAGCTCTGTTTCCCACATATTTAGCAAGTAATCTTTCATTTTCCAACTTCTCCCACGAAAAAAAATATTTTTATCCTAAGTCTTCCTCTTTTCCTGTCAACATCAAGGGAAATACTTTCACCAGTTCTATGTCTTTGAGGTCCCATTTGGCTTGTGGTGGCACTAGATAGATAGTTTCAGCATATACAATAAAATATTATCTACATAATATCGGTTACAATTGATACAAATTAATTTCGACAAGCTGACAACATGCCAAAGTATGCACACAAGGAAGCTTATCCAGGTTAAATACATGACATGAGCATGTTTTATCTTATAAATTAACTCTGACCTTATTACTTTTCTTTTTCACATCAAACTCAAACCTATTAAGTTGAATCGAATGCATCCCCATTGCATCTTAGTGATGGAAAAATCCAAAGACCGTGCCTTAAAACCCCTCAACAAGACAAGGTAAACAAACCATAAGCTATGGTGATCAAATATTGAATCCGACCCAAAGCTAACCAATGTAGCAAAGAACCAAGATTATAAAAATTATTAAGAATAGTCACACCACAAGCAATATCACTTGATAAGTAACTAATTCCTAAAGGTAATAAAGAGATGCAAATTTGCCTCACTTTAAAGAAAAACAATCAAATTCGTTTTTATTTATTCATTCATTCATTGTTTTCTTGTAAAAGAAGCATAGATGAATATTTATAGCCCTAAGTCTTTGAATCCTTTATGGTTAATGATAACTAAATCCTATTCTAACTCAACTCCTAAAAGTACAGTCATAATCTAACCCATATTGTAAAAAAGGAAGAGTCCTACTTGAATTAGGATACTAATTAAGTCTTTCTAAAATAATACAAGTGGTGGGTTGGGCTTTATTTCTTTGGACCATATGTCTATCAATAATTAAAGCCTAAGGTAATTTAAATTAGGCAGCCCATATACAAAATTAAACCCAATTACAAGTTAAGCCCAAATCCCATAAGTAGGCACATGCATGACACATGTTCTTGAGCACATGGTTGGCACGTGATGTCTTCCACATGGATGGCACATGACTCCTAGCACATGATTTGCACATGACTTGTAATGTTTAAGGTTTATAGACTTTGTCTTGTTTACCCCATTTGAATTCAATCTTCATGAAAGACTATCTGATCTTCACTTTAGGCTTCCCTTTCTGTAGTATTAACCCATAAGCTTGATTGTGGATTTTTGGCCCAATATAGCAACCAATGCTCCAATGCTTCCTTCTATAACTTGGAACACGCCCCATATTGAATTGGATTATATGAAAAGTCTTTTGAACTCCTTTTAGGCCCATTTCAATGATATAAGATTGTTCATCCCCATTGACAAAAGATTGTAATTCATTTCCTTCATGTATAGTTCCCGTGCATACATTATTCCCCCTTTCCTTAAGAAGATTCATCCTCGAATCTTTTCCTATATCAAAAGAAAAATGCACAACACTAAGCAAAGGATAATTAAAATTGTTAGTAAAAAATTTTCTTTTCACCTTTTTCTCCTTTTCACACACATTCAATATTTTCTCTTTTTTCTCATTACTACTATCACTTTTATCCCTTTAAACCTCATCTCTCTCAATTCTATCTTTAGCTTCTCCATAAACAACCCATTCTTTCATCCCAATCTCACTCACCTTTACTCCCTCAAGCTCATCCAATTCGTGTTCATCACTTACCTTCATGGATTCATTGTTAATTCTTATCATAGATCACTTGCATATTGTTTGATTTTATTTCTGGTTCTCAATTGTAATCTTGAGATTCAAATTTTGAGTGGTAAAAGGCAAGAGTGGTGAGCTTAAAAGAGGGTAAAAGCCCATTATTTATGTGAAACACAAGTGGTATGTAGTCTGTTTTGAGAGAAACACGTGAGGGAGTGATTGTGAGGTCCTTTTACTTCATTATTACTTTCTTGAATTACTAACCATGTCAAAGGAAATCGCAGGGGGAAGTAGTGAATGAGAGGACTAGCTGAAACTCATACCATTAGAGGCTGTCCAATCTGAATTCCAAAGGCTATTTTCCATGATTGAATCTTTTAATGAGAAGATGGAGAGACAAGATCGAAAAATTGAAGAGGTGAGACAACAAAGCACTTCAAATTCCAGAAAAACAAGAGAAGAGTCACAGACTCATAGGAAATGGAACATTCACAATTCTGGAATAGGGAGGTTTCGGCCTCAAGAAGAAGATGAGGACTTTGATTCCTATGATGATGAAGATGATACCCATTCAACGAAGAGAGGAGGAGATAAGCCTGATAACAACATCAATTCCATCAAAATGAAAATTCCACCTTTTAAAGGGAGGAATGATGCTGAAGCATACCTAGAATGGGAGAGAAAAGTGGAGCTCTTTTTTGAATGCCACAACTATAGTGAAGAGAAAAAAATAAAACTTGTTGTTATTGAATTCACTGATTATGCTCTTGTTTGGTGGGATCAGATCATGATGACTAGAAGAAAGAATGGAGAAAGACCAATTATAAGGTAGGAGGAGATGAAGAGGGTGATGAGAAAATGATTTGTGCCAACCTATTACTATAGGGAGTTGCACCAAAAATTGCAACGCCTTACACAAGGATCCATGACCGTTGAAGATTACCATAAGGAGATGGAGATGGACATGATGAGAGCCAATGTGGAGGAGGATCCAGAAGTCACCATGGCACGTTTCCTAGGGGGTTTGAACAAAGATATTTCTAATGTTATTGAATTACAACACTCTGTGGACTTTGAAGACATGGTCAATATGGCCATAAAAATTAAAAAACAACTAAAAATCAAGGGGGTAGCAAGGAGTTACACGAATTCCACATCCAAATGGAGTTCAAAATGGCCTAAAAGGGAAGAAAAGGGTAAAAAAAAGGTGACTGACCCGAAAGAGGTAAGGAAAGAAAAATGGGTAAAAGATGATGGAAAATCAAAAACACCTAGTGCTAATGATAAACATAGTAAAATTATATGTTTTAGATTTTTGGGTGTAGGGCATATGGCATCTCAATGTCCTAATAAGAAAACTATGTTATTAAAAGATAATGGTGTAATTGATAGTGAAAGTGAAGAAAGTAGTGATAGTGATGGTATGCCTTCTTTAGTGGATGCTAGTGATTGTGATGATGATGATGTGCAACATAGGAATGATGTGCATATTGAATCTTTGGTTGTTAGGAGAGCCTTGAATATGCATGTTAAAGATGAAACTAGTGATCAAAGAGAAAATATTTTTCATACACGTTGCATAGTCAATGGAAAGGCATGTAGTTTGATTATTGATGGAGGTAGTTGTACTAATGTGGCTAGTGCAACACTTGTTGAAAAGTTGGGTTTGAATTGTATTAGACATCCCAATCCATATAAGTTGCAATGGTTGCATGAATGTGGTGAAATAAGGGTGAATAAACAAGTGATGCTTGCATTCTCTATTGGTAGATATAAGGATGAGGTGTTATGTGATGTTGTACCTATACATGCTAGTAATGTTTTACTTGGAAGGCCTTGGCAATATGATAGACGTGTGATGCATGATGGGTATAGGAATCGGTATTCTTTTAGCTTGAATAACCAAAATTACATTCTTGCACCTTTATCTCCATTGGAAGTATATGAAGACCAAATGAAAATCCAAAATTCCATTATGGGGAATTCAGGTAGTGAGGCAAGTTCAAGTAAAAGAATTGAGAGAAAAGAGGTCTTGAATGAATGAATGAATGAATAAAAATGAATTTGAGTGTTTTTCTTTAAAGTGAGACAAATTTGCATCTTTTTATTACCTTTAGGAATTAGTTACTTATCAAGTGATATTGCTTGTGGTGTGGCTATTCTTAATAATTCTTATAATATTGGTTTTTTGCTACATTGGTTAGCTTTGGGTCGAATTCAATCTATGATCACCATAACTTAAGGTTTGTTTACCTTATCTTGTTGAGGGGTTTAAAGGCACGGTCTTTGGGGTTCCGCATCAGTTTGGTATCAGAGATTTTGGTTAGGTAATCATTATTTATCCTTTAAAATTGCTTTCTAGTTGTTAACTTAGCTAGATTTAAATTCTGCCATTGGAGGTATCTTAGGAAAAAAATTCCTGCCATAAAGAGTAAAATTGCAAGTTTGGGTTTCTTTTCAATTCTTTGATATGTTTGAGGTTTGTTAAGCATTAGTTTAGTATTATTTGATAAAAAAAAAAGAAAAAGGAAAAAGAAAAAAATTAGAATTTTGAATTTAGCACCAAAATTGTAAAATTGTGTTATTTTGAGCTTCAAGTTGAAATCTTGTGATTATTGATTGCTGGAATTGTTTGGTATCATCATCATAAACTACTGCAATCCAACTTAAATAATTGGTTTTGAGATTGAAAAGTACAGCTTTTGAATTCAGATACCTTACTGATCATATTGAGCATTGATTTGATCTTGAGGAATTGAGTTTATCTATTAAATATACCTTGAGTTCTTACTAATTGATGATAAATTAAGGCTGAATACGGGTTTAATTAAAGGACAATCGGCTACTTACTAGGAGGAAACCGATTCTGAATTTTTTTCAATATTGTCTAATTCTTTGTGCTCCTAAGTTTTCATTCTTTTAATTATGTCCTTTTTGCATCTAATTACCTTAGTGAAGTTTAATTTGCATTCTTAGGTTTAATTTGAACAAAAATCAGTAGCATACACCTATTTAAATTCGTGTATAGTTTTAAATATAAATTTCTTTCACATCAGTTTGCTTCTAGACTTTGTTCCATTCATTCTTGTTAGGGTTCATTGTTAATTCTTAGCATAGATCATTTGCATATTGTTTGTTTTTGTTTCTGGTTCTTACTTGTAATTTTGAGATTCAAATTTTGGTGGGTTGGGTTTTATTTCTTTGGACCACATGTCTATTACTAATTAAAGCGTAAGGTAATTTAAATTAGACAACCCACATACATAATTAAGCTCAATTACAAGTTAAGTCCCAAATCACATAAGTAGGCACATGGTTGGCACATGATGTCTTGCACATGAATGGCACATGTCTTGCACAGGTTTGACATATGACTCATAACACATGATTTACACATGACTTATAAACTTCAAGGTTTATGGACTTTGCCTTATTTAGCCCATTTGAATTTAATCTTCATGAAAGACTCCTTTGATCTTCACTTTATGCTTCCCTTTATGTAGTATTGACCCATAAGCTTGATTGTGAATTTTAGGCCCATTGATGCTATCAAATATCCATTTCTGCCTCATATGATTTGGAACACACCCCATAAGCATTTTGATCATATTAATGGGCTTTTGAACTCCTTTTAAACTCATTTCAATGATATAAGATTGCTCCACTCCATTGATAAAAGATTGTCTTTCTTGCCTTCCATGCATGGTTCCCGTGCATATATCATTCCCCCTTTCCTCAAGAAGATTCGTCCTCGAATCTTTACCTACGTCCAAAGAAAAATGCACAACACGAAGCAAATGATAATTAAAATTGTTAGTAAAAAATTCACTTTTCACATCTTTCTCCTTTTCACACAAATTCACTATTTTCTCTCTTTGCTCATTACTACCACTTTTATCCCTCAAAACCTCATATCCTTTAGCACTAACAACTAAGGGTGGCAACGGGTAAGGTACCCTCGAAAATTGCCCTACCCGAACCCGATTATTTATATACATACCCAAATTCGTCCCGAATCCGTTTAAAATTATAATATTAATACTCGTACCCATTTCAAATCCGATTAATATTACCCGATTAATACCCGAATTCGAATAATTACCCTTTTATCATTAAAAAAATTAAAAAAAAATAAAATTCAAACTAATTAAATAATTAAAAATCTATAAATATATAAATAATCTACCATAAATCACTATAAAATCAAATAAAACATAAAATTTAATTCAACACATTCAAATTAAAATAATTTATCAAATTGTTCAAAAATAACAATAAAATTAAATATTGTTCATTATGACAGAAAAATTATATTTCGTTTTTTAAACTTCCATTACATTTGTAATTCATCAATCTATAAAAATATATGAAAAAATAATTATATCATTATATTCAATAAATTAAAATAGAATAAATTGCATAATATATATATATATATATAATCGGATTTATCGGGTAGCGGATACTCGAAAGCCTCTACCCGTACCATACCCAAATCGTTGACGGATTTAAATATTGTTACCCAAATCCGTCCCAAAATCCTAATAGGGTTATCCATTAGGGTTTAAATGTGTTCGGATTGATGCAGGTACCCGCGAAACTCGTACCTGTTGTCACCCCTACTAACAACAAATCCAAAAAATACAAGTTTTTCACTAGCAAACGTGCACTTCTTTAAGTTGACATATAATTTATCTTTTCTCAATACTTCTAATACAGCCCTAACATGCATAATATGATCATCAAAACATGTGTTGTATATAAGTATATCATCAAAATAAACCACAACAAACTTACCAATAAGTTGTCTCAAAACATGATTCATAAGTCTCATGAAAGTACTAGGTGCATTAGTTAAACCAAAAGGCATTACCGACCACTTATTTAAACCTTGTTTAGTTTTAAATGCAGTTTTCCATTCATCTCCTACTTTCATCCTAACTTGAAAATAACGACTTTTAAGATCAATTTTGGAAAAGTAACATGCCCCACATAATTCATCAAGCATATCATCAAGTCTAGGAATAGGATGTTTATACTTTACTGTTATTTTATTAATGGCACGAAAATCCACACACATTCTCCAAGATCCATCCTTTTTAGGCACTAACAACACAGGAACGACACATGGACTCAAGTTTTCCTTCACGTGCCCCTTCTCTAAAAACTCTTCAACTTGTCTTTGTATCTCCTTTGTCTCCTCAGGATTGGTTCTATAGGCTGGTCTATTTGGTATGGCAACCCCATGAACAAAGTCAATATGATGTTCAATACCTATTAATGAAGGGAGGCCTTTAGGAATCTCTTCAGGGAAAACATCCTCAAATTCCTGCAACAAAGACACAAAAACACTAGGCAAACAAGGGTCAATGTCAGTCAAAATTAAAAGATTCTCTTTGTACCTAAGTACAATAAGACTCCTTTGTGCATTAAAAGCACCTCTCAAGTCTTTCTCCTTTGCATACAAGCTTACTTTCTTTCTCTTCTTTGTCTATCATTATCATAATGTTCAAAATACTTCTTTTCTTCATAAGATTGAAACCTCCTAATGCCTTGAGGTCGAGACTTCACTAGTATGAGCACCATTAATATCCTCATGATTTTGACTCTTACCATCATTCACCATTTTACACTTAGGAACAAAATCAAATTCATAATGAAAATTTGAAATTTGAATTTCACACCTTATTGGATAAGGATTCTTCATTTCATTCTCTTTCTCTTCATTCCCCCACCTATCAATCCTGGCACGCATCTTGTCCATTTCTTTTTGAAAGACACTTACAGAAGATGGTTTCTCTTTCTTTCATTCTCTTCTTTGTCTATCATTATCATAATGTTCAAAATACTCTTTTTCTTCACGAGATTGAAACCTCATAATGCCTTGAGGTCGAGACCTCTCTCTTGTTGATCTTCTTATGTCAAAGATACTTTGCTGCCTCAAATCTTCAATTTTCTGATTTTGTCTCTCCATCTTCTCTATAATTTTTCCAATCTTTACCTCTAATATTTGAATGTAAGATTGAACAACATCCATTGGCACATAATCACCATGTTCCTCATGTCCATTACTTCCTCTTGTGCTTTCCCTTGACATGGTTAGTAATTCAAGAAAGTAACAATGAAGTAAAATGACCTCACAATCACTTCCTCACGTGTTTAGCTCAAAACAGACTATATACCACTCGTGTTTCACACAAATAATGGCTTTTACCCTCTTTTAATCTCACCACTCTTGCCTTTTACCACTCATAATTTGAATCTCAAAATTACAAGTAAGAACTAGAAACAAAATCAAACAACATGCAAGTGATCTATGCTAAAAATTAACAATGAACCCCAAAGACCGTGCCTTGAAACCCCTCAACAAGACAAGGTAAACAAACCTTAAGCTATAGTGATCAAATATTGAATCCGACCCAAAGCTAACCAATGTAGCAAATAACCAAGATTATAAGAATTATTAAGAATAGCCATGCCACGAGCAATATCACTTGATAAGTAACTAATTCCTAAAGGTAATAAAGAGATGCAAATTTACCTCACTTTAAAGAAAAACACTCAAATTCGTTTTTATTCATTCATTCATTCATTGATGTATTGTAAAAGAAGCCTAGATGAATATTTATAGCCGTAAGTCTTTTAATCCTTTATGGTAAAAGATAACTAAATCCTATTCTAACTCAACTCCTAAAAGTACAATCATAATCTAACCCATATTCTAAAAAAGGTAGAGTCCTACTTGAATTAGGATACTAATTAAGTCCTAAAATAATACAAGTGGTGGGTTGAGCTTTATTTCTTTGGCCCACATGTCTATCAATAGTTAAAGCCTAAGGTAATTTAAATTAGGCAGCCCATATACAAAATTAAGCCCAATTACAAGTTAAGCCCAAATCCCATAAGTAGGCACATGTTCTTGAGCACATGGTTGGCACGTGATGTCTTCCACATGGATAGCACATGTCTTGCACATGTTTGGCACATGACTCCTAGCACATGATTTGCACATGACTTGTAATCTTTAAGGTTTATAGACTTTGTCTTATTTAGCCCATTTGAATTCAATCTTCATGAAAGACTCCCTGATCTTCACTTTAGGCCTATCTTTTTGTAGTATTAACCCATAAGCTTGATTGTGGATTTTTGGCCCAATATAGCAACCAATGCTCCAATGCTGCCTTCTATGACTTGGAACACACCCCACATTAAATTGGATTATATGAAAAGACTTTTGAACTCCTTTTAGGCCCATTTCAATGATATAATATTGTTCATCCCCATTGACAAAAGATTGTAATTTATTTCCTTCATGTATGGCTCCCGTGCATACATCACTTGGTATCATTTTCTAACAATAGCTTCAGCCTTGGGCGTCAATGGGTTATCCCATGGGGTTGTAGATTAAATAATTCTTTTGTCATCTTATTACACTACTCGGATACTTTGGCTTATATGCCATCTAATAATGAAATTATGGGATACTCTCTTTGTTCTCTCAAAACGGAGTTTAAAGATTTTTTTCCTATCAGTAGTCATGATATTGTATTAAGTATTGCGAAAATGAGCTCTTGCCTATTTTATGGAGATATTTAATGGCCCATTTAAATTTTTCCCTAAGTTCATTATAAAGTCAGTTGAATTTTGAAAATTTATAAGCATTTGCAACCTTTTTAAAAAGCTGAGCCGCACATTTCTTCCTCACATTTGCTTTGACATTTTGGAAAATATGCCACCTACAATATCCATGACCAGCTGCCTTGTAGTGATTCCTGAGACCGTTGACGATGCTCTAGTAATCGTCTTCGTCTGGTATGAGCTCCCGCATATTCCCAAAGAACCAACCCTTGGAATCGTTATTCTATGAGTCCACTATAGTCCAAGCTAATGGATGTTGATGGAAGTCACTATCTTGGGTTGTCACAATGAGAAAAACTTTGTTGCACCTTTCTTTTAAAAAGGTCCAGTCAACCGCAATTACCTTCCTTAATGCGATAAATCCTTTAATGCATGTGTGATACGCCATGAATATGTATTAAAATCTTCCTTCATCATTACTTCCAAACCTATAGTAACTTTACCATCGTTTGCCTTATGCACCATCAACATGTATGTTAATAGTAAACTATAGCTTGCCTCTAGAGATCCGATGAGGCTTTCACAAGTATATCTTCTCCCTAACTAAGCCTTACAATACGATATGGGAATACTTCTATTCTACATCAGTGTCATTATTGCTTTGGGCCTTATGAGGTCTTTTTGACCACCCAAATGAGATAACACCACCTCCTCGACATATCTTGTTGTTGCTTGGTTGTGTTATCTCTTCTGACTACTAATTGAGCAAGTGTGAACATTATTATATGTTCAGATCATAAAGTGTATTGTGTTATTAATCAATGATGCTTGCACCTTCCACTTGCATGTTGGATTGTTACATTTTAAGACATATATATCCTTCTCACATTTAATAGTTTTTGTCTCAAAGTTCCCTTGGAGAGCAACATCTCTTAGTTTCCTCTTTACCTCCTCCTTACTAACAAACTCCTGACCAATTGCCAAATTTGAACCATCTAAAAAATAACACTCTCTTTCAAGTGTAGTCAACCTATTTTCTTGGCCAAATTCATCATCATCGTCATTTAAATTAAAATGATTGAAATTTACATCCAACAACTCATGGACCACATCTAATGAATTAGGTGAGACAATTTCTTCTTGTGGTAGCTCTATAACCACATCCATATGTTTTGATGGAGTCCGATTAGACCCTTAAAAATCTATGTTTTGACTATCATTTTTTAGAGAGAGAGCAAGAGAAACACCATTTTCTTTATGTGTAGAACCATTGTCACCAATAATATTGCATTTGAAGTGATCATCATGAATTTCAAATTGGTTATTTCTTTAAATCTTTAGGTCCTTTGAAAACTGCATATTTTTCTATGAGTTCCACATATAACAAATAATCCTCCGACTCTCTATCTCTAATAAAAACTTCAAGACGACTAATCCCAGCAATTAAAAAAATCAATTTTGATGCATTAGATATCCTCATTTTATTCACACCATTTATAAAAGTCATTAGTCTTTCATTTTTCTTTATCCATTTTCCACCCAAAACAAAATAAATATTCACTAAAGCTATAATTGAAATAAAAGAAACACCAATTCATATTGATAAATAGATAATAAAGCATTAGTATGGATAGATAATGTTCACAATAGTGAGTCAATGAAGTCAATATTACAAGTCTCAATCCTTTCTCGACCATTGGGGTAGAAATTGTCGATAGCAATGTTATAAATAAATAAATAAATAAATAATAGAATTATCTATAAATAAATAGTCCAGATGAATGAGTTGAGAAAACTTTCATGTTTTGGATTTAGCAAAAAATCTATAGATATTATGCGTCTCTACTATAAAGCATTCTAAATGAATTTTCACACATATTTAAGGAAATGCATTTCATTTAGAATATGAATTAAAAGCTATCTATATCATATTTGCATAATATACTCACCAGAATTAGAAAGATTAATAACGACACCGAAAATCTCAAAATGCATATTGAAAAGTTTGAAAATTGGGCTTTGGAAACTGAATCTATGCAAACAATTGAAAAGTTTCATTTTTTGAAGATGAATCTATGTAAGACCAAGATTTTTTTTGTGCGGGAGGGAAAAGCAAGAGATGAATATTTTTTATTTTTTATTTTTTTATTCAGATAAGGTTATTATTGGTATTATGAAAATATCATTAAAATGGAGGGTTACCTTTCTAAAAACAAAAATATTAAGGTTAATTATTCAATTATAAATCTTTTTAAGGTTAATTTTAAAAAGTCTCCAGGTTGGTATTAATTAATTTAACTACAAGAACTGGGTTCCTTAGCTCATTGTTGTGTTACAACTTAAATCAAATTATACTATAATCTCTAATAGTAGTCTTTATTTTAATTAGAATAAAGAGTATTTTAGAACTTTTTTAAATATTGAGAGTAAAAAAAATTTATAAATCCAATAGACTTTTTATATTTTTACTTTTCATTTTATTTTATCTAATACAAATTAATATTTATCAAAAGAAAAAAATAAATAACTTTATTATAAAAAAAAGAAAAATATTTTTAGAAAAACACAAATAAAAAAATAAAAAATACATAGAAAGTGTATGTGTATTAATTACAATTAAAATAGAAAGTGAAGTTTGGTTCTCTAGATATAAAGAATCAAGCTCACTCTTTACTTTAAAATTTAAAAATATAGTCCATTGTAAACCCTTTTTATGGAATGACTTCTTAAAATAAAGCGCATAACTCAAATAAATACCCTAATGGAATGCTCTTAAAACGTCATTTTTAAATTTTACTAAGTGTAAAAAAATAGATCATTCTACCATAAGTGAGAGATAAATAGATAGATAGAAGGTAAGATTTTTTTTTTTATGAACCATTGAATCCAATGTTATGTTTTTTCTTTACAATTTAATACAAACTTAAAATATAAAAAAAATATTTTTATATAAATTTAAAAATGTATTTACATATTATGCTTCATCTATTAATATATATAAAGTGCGGTAGGATGAATTACTGTAGTTACTACAGTAATATCTCAATTTTGCCCTTATTTTAGCTATATTTAGTCTCGCTTAAAAACGGCGGTGTATGAGAAAAAACAATACCAAACACTTTTTTCTTCCTTTTTGATGTCCATTCTCTACTCCTGCCATCGATAAGCTATAGATTAATTTAACAAATTATTTAATTATTATTCCGCATTTCTTACAACCGAAATTTTTTCCAATCTCCATCACAAAGATAACCCCAAAATACCTTATGATTTACATCATTTTTTGTTTTACCAAATCAATTCCTCCTCCAATTTCATTAATTAATACAAAATTCACTCAATTTTTAGTTAATTCCATTAATTAGGATTATTCTCCAATTTTGTCAAATTCCCAAAATTCAAAGCAAGTAAAGATCAAATTCCATCTTAAATTTCAAGAATTAATAAGATAAAAATGAAAAAAAATTAACCAACTTACCCAAATTCTCTAATAGGCCGAACCATGATCATGACAATTTTTTCATTTTTTTTCTTTCTTCCAATTTTCACTCGATCTAGCTTCCAATCACCTTACTTAAGTTCCTACCCTTCAATTCCCATCCAAAGTCTATTATTTTTTTTGCAACAACCTTCTCTTTCCATTGATCTTGTTTTTTCTTCTATTGAAGACCCATTTGCACCTAAGCCAGATCTATCACACCTTCATTGCAACCAATACATCTGCCTAACTCTCAATTTTCTCCATCATTGGATATTATTGTTTTTACTCTTTCAAGTATCATTTAAGTACACTGGCATGTTAATAGGCACTCATGTGGTAGGATATAGTTTTATACCATATCATTTCACTCCAATCGATGTTCAATATAGCTTTTACAATCAAATATAAGATCCTGGTATTGTCAATGACACTGATGTTGCATTTACTACTACTGGAGGTACTCTAATTAAAGACAGACCTAGATCAACGATGGAAGTTCGATTTGTCTAATGCAGATGATGAAATGATAGAGGATAACGTAGAGAAGTGGACAGAACTGGTATGTCTCTCGTCATGGGAGTCATCGACGTATTGTTTGAACATCTAATGCAAATACATCCTGCAACAGTTGTGGCAATGGATCTAAAGGAGATATTGACATCGTGAATGATCGTCTTTGTTCAATAAGTGATATCATGAATGCCATATATGATGAAATGTTTAAATGCATCAACCTACATAAGATATTTAAAATATAGAAAACATTAGTTATGATATGTGATAGTTAATTCATAGAGACAAAATTGAATTGAAAAGAGAATGAATATTAACTGATACTCTAGCTGCAATGCCTTTATGAAAGATTCATTTTTGCGTTACTCTTCTATATCATTCCATATAATCTGAATGATAATGGAGCAGACTAGCTAATGGCAACCCTCTCATAATATACTGAGCTTCATTATTCCACACATTAATTCATGTTAAATATCGTTGAATCCAATTAATAGAAATATTATTGTGTAAAATAACAGTGTAAATTCTAAGTCTGGAATGGCAGTTGAGGCACAAGCTGCCGAAATCCAAACAGCTGGAAGACTCTATCTAGATGATGTCAATCAACTATGTGAAAACAAATAAAGGGAGCAACCACTATCTATATATCTCGATCTCTCAAACACTCAGCTGGAAGAGTGCGAATGACCTCCTCTGTCTACAACTCCCAAATAAATTGGAGATGACATAATATTTCAAAATATTAGGATAGGTGGAATGTTGTGACCATATATATATCAAGAGATTCCACACGGTTCATTAAATTCTCTCTCATTATTTTAAAGATTAAAACAATATAAAACCCCTGAAATTGACCAATTCCCTCTCAAAATTAATTGCAACGAAACAAATACCTACTGAAAACTAGCAAATCAAACACGAATCAAACATCAAAACGACATGAGATAAGCCAAAAAATGTAGGTAAAATCATCATAAACAAAGCAAAAACACTAAAATTTGTATCTAAAACCTGTAAAACACCGTGGATTCATCGTTAAAAGATCTAACTAAAAATGACCACCTCCAACTTAAAAATTAAAAGCATGAACCTTTGTAAATGAAAGATTAATTCCAATATATATATATATATACATATAATATTTTGACGATGAGACAAAGAATAGTGGAAGTGGAAGAAAATGAGGAGAAGAATTAGAACAAAGAATAGAGGACAAAAATTGAAGAATTGAGTTGGGAAGAGTTTCAATTGGTTGGGTCGTCACTCCTCGTGCCATAGACAAATTATATTTTATTATTATTTTTATTAAATAAAAATAAATATTTTTAAAATTATTGATTGACTAATAGACTTTTTTAGATTTCTATGTGGTGTTAGAATACGACTATATAAGAAGACTTGCTACCTCCTAAAAGGGATGAAAATGATGGACTTTTTGGAGCTATTTTCTTTTTTTTTTTTAATTTTTTTTCCATCAGTTTCCTTTTTTTTATTTTTTAAATAAAAAATTAAAAATATTTTTAAATTGGTGTGAAACAAGAATATAATTTTTTAAAAGTTTTCAACCTATTGTTTATAACTTAAAAAATTTTAAAAATATGTTTTTAATTTTCCAAACTAGAAAATAATACAACAGAAAATTCTATTTTCTAATTTTTTTAGAATAATTTTTTAAAAATATGATATTACTTTTCATAACTAAACACATTTTGCTTCTTTATATTCTCTCTCTTTTCCTTTTTAAAATATATTTAAAATATAGTGGTGCCAAAATTTAAAACAAAATCTATATCTAAAGTTGATTGTAGGCTCAACCACTGTTCGGAACTGCCGCAGTCCCAAAAAAAAGGGACAGGATTGGAATCAGAGAGGAGTCGGTTAAGAATCGGCCTATTCCGGTTCATGAACCAGCAGTCCGGTCGGTTCCAATTTTTTTAAAATTATAATTAATAACACAATAAATAAATATAATTAAAATTATTAAACTTTAAAGTTTAGAAATTAAAATTAATTGTTGGGTGAATTTGAAGTAAAAAAATATAATTTAACTTATTAATTTATTTATAAATGAAGCAAAAAAATATTAAATTATAAATAAGTAAAACAATTGGGGAATAAATTAGTTAGAAATAATGAGAATTTTGAGTAAACAAATATTAATTGGGTAAATTATAAATTTGTACAACTAATGAGTTATAAAAAAATAAAAACTTTGAGAAAAAAATAACTTATTGAATATTAATTTGTAATTTTGTGTAATAAATTAGATTGTTATAACAAAAAGGAAGAATTTGATTTAGATAAATTATAAGTTAGAATTTAGAAAAAAATATTTTTATGTGATAAATTAATAAATTATAAAAATTATAACTAAGGCTAAAAACTTAATCAATTTAATCTTTTTATTTTAAAAAATAATTTAATTATAAAATTTTGAATTTATATTGAAAAAATTATAATATTAATAATTTGGTTTGAACTTAATATTTTTTACCATTAATTAAGCTACCTACGTATCCTCTTAAGTTTAGAGGAATCAAACTCATGGTGTCGAATGTGTCAGTTATTCCTCAAATGGTAAAGTCATATTGGTCATAAAATTGATCTTTCTCTATTTCTTATTGTTTTAATGTCATTTTAGTCTAATCATTAATACATGCTTAAGTTTCTAAAGATTCGGGAGTTAAACTAGATTGCGTCTCATTTAAAACATTACCTTATACACTACAAGCTTGTTCAACTGTAACAGTTGAGACTGAATTTGAAAATTTTTGTTTTGTAATTTGGAAGAGTACCAGATAAATATTTTGATGTCGACTTTACTAATCAATGACCGTAAAATCTTTACATGTCCTACTGTCACCAAACTCAAATATAATTGTTAGATAAATGTCAAGTTCGGGTGAACCAGATGATGATCTTAGTTTTTTATATTTTGGTATCATTAAATGATTACCCCCTTTAATTTTTACCGATTCATCCAAATCTTGACTAGCAGTATTACTTGTAGTAGTAGTAATAGTAGTACTGCTACATATCCTACTGTTACCAATCTCAAATATAGTTGTTAGATAAATATCAAGTTCGTGTGAATCGAATGATGATCTTAGTTTTTTTATATTTTTGTATTATCAAACGATCACCCCCTTTAATTTTTACCGAATCACTCAAATCTTGACTAGCAGTGTCAGTAGTAGTAGTAGAAATATTATAAATCAAACTAAATTTTATAAATAAATCACAAATTAATATTTTTACATCATTAATTATAGTTTCAACACTAATATCGTCACCTAAACCTAACAATGAATAATAAAGATTTAAATAATCAAATAATTCATCTATTTTACATTTAGGATATAAAACCACAACATACAAGATTAATCAAAAAAATAAATTTAAAATAATTCAACAATTTATTTTTCATTATACAAATAGAATCATACAAAATAAAATCATTAATATAATCTTGAAATGTATCAATAATATTAATACATTCACACAATAATAAATGATAATGTTGGATAATAAATCCCACTTAATATATATGTTATTAAAAAATTTTAAAATATCTAAATTTTTTTTGACAAACATCCCAATATTGTGAATATAAATTAATTTATAGCACATTATTATAAATAAATGTGCACAATAATTATCTATATCTATATGACTTATTAAGTAATTCATATGTTGAATTTCAACGAGTAGGAATATCCCCTGAAAATCTTTTAGGTTTCTTGTCATTTTCACGATAAAATCGAACCCATAATTTCATTATTTGTAGATGTTAGCATAAAAATAAAATTGTTAATTTAATTGGAGCAATTATACCATTCAAATATTTTAAATTATGTTAAATATATAAATTTAATACATGACATGCACATCTAATATGAAAAAATATACCTCCAATATTATGTTAGCATAATGTTTGCAGATCTTGAATTATTACGGTATTTGTCACTACATTATAAAAAATAATTGAATTTTTTTTATGAACTAAGCTATATACTTCTAAAATATTTTTTATTATTTTAAAAATATTATCAGCAGTATATTGATCATCAAAAACTTTAAATGTAAATAATTTTTTTATAATTGTCATTCAGCATTAACCCAATGACATGTAACACCCATATAAGAATGTATTTTCCAATGATCACTCTAAATATCACTACAAATACAAACATATTCATTCAAAGAAGAAAATATTTTTAATAGTTCTTCTTTATTTTTTTTATATAAATTATATAAAGCACAATTAAAAGTATTTTAGGTACACGTTTAACATATGGATTTCATATATTTTGACAATATTAACAAAATTTACTTTTTCACCAAAACTAAAAGATAAATGTTTCATATTTATCATTTTTCCAATTGTTTTTGCATCATTATATTGAAATAATGGAGAAGTAGAAGAAGATATCGTGCACCCAAAAATTTGACGTTGTCTTTTCTTTATTCCATATTGAGCAACATGTTTGTTTTGCAAATGCCTTCAAAATGTGTCATAACCACCTCTAGTTTTAAATGTGTATGTTTGTGCACAATAATTGCACATAACATCAAATGACTTATTATTTTTTAAAATTTTCTTGAAATGAATTTAAAAAATATATGATGTTTGAATTTTTGCTTCAAATGATGTCGCCGCCGAATCCGGTTGTTCATCACCCCTACTTCTTTGGCTTTCTTTAGTTAGAATTTTGAACTCCCCCTCCTCATCTAAATTCATCAATAAAATTTCTCCTGTCACTATGTCTTGCCATTATTTATAATTAAATTTTGTGAAAAAAATTGGAGAATAGTTAAAAAAAGTGTAGAAAAATATAATGAAAAAAGAATTGTAGGATTAAGAAAAAATTGAGAATTAGAGAGAATTAAAAAATTGGAAAAAATTGAGATTATGTAGATGTATAATTAGAAAGAAAATAGAGAGAAACAATAATTGAGAGTGTAATTAGAGAAAAATTAAGAATATATGTAGAGATAATTGAAATTGAATTATAGAGAAATTGAGAATGAGATTGTATAGAAAATGAAAAATATTGAAATAAATTTAGTATTTATAGAGAAACAATTTAAAAATTTAAATTACAATAATACCTCTAAAATATAGTTGTTTTTTTTCTATGATAATGAATATTTTTATCTTTTTATTTTTTTATATTTTAATTTTAATTAATATATTTTAAAAAAATGATGTGTATGTTGTGTGAGTGAGTAGGGAGAAAGCAACAGTCTCATGAACAATTGTTTTTTTTTACTGTTTGAAACTGTGAATCGCCGATTCCAATTCCTAGAAAAAAGAGATATGACTCTTCTCCTATGGGATCACAGTCTTAATTAAGTCTAAAACCGGTCTAGTCCGATCCGAACCCAACCAGGCCATGACCAGCCCTAGTTGATTGAGTGACATTGTTCATTAAGGTAGTAAATACAATGTCATGCCAACAATACCCTCGGCAAAACCTTGAGCGAATTGGCAACGTATTAGGAGTTTTTTTTTGTCACCGAAACAAAATGATGTCATTTACAAATAATTTACGTTGGCCCATACATTTTAAGCAACACGTCACCGTTTCTACGATTCTCAACAACCCAAACACAACAAAAAAATGATAATAATAAATAATTTATGGATTTGAAACTTTGCCATATAGGGCTACAATTTTTATTTTGTCTTTCAGTTGGATAAAATTATTACATGGTTTCACGTAGATTGAAAAATAATTTAGGCAATACCATGACAATTAATAATATAGTTGAGTTTATTCAAATATTATATTAATGATATATGTTATATAATTAAATTAATAATAAATTTGTTTAATATGAATTTGGTTTATAAATAATTCATGAATACAATCTAAGCAAAAAAGAAAAAAAAAATTTCCTGATATAAAACGACGTCATTGAACAAAACAATTAAACCAGCTAGTAAAATGGTGTCGTTACTCCAGCTACTCCATACCCCTATTTATTTACATCATTGAGTATACTTTCCAGTTTCATAGATATAATTAATAAACATCATATTCTTAATCTCCATTGTTGGATCTTCTGTCTTTTTCTCATAAAGTGGGACCCTCATTTCCAACTAAAAACAGCCTATAGTGAGTTGTTTTGCAACAACATTATTTGATCTATAATCTTAGCCGCTTAAGTAGGGGTGTAATCGAGTCGAGTCGAGTCAATACAGTATCAGGCTCGAGCTCGACTCGATTAAAATACTCGAAGCTCAAACTCAACTCGAACTCGATTAAGTTTTTTTTTAAATGTTCGAAACTCGACTCGACAAAAATTCGAACTACTCGAATTCAACTCGATAAGCTCGAATCAATAAAAAAATTAATAAATAATATACTCGACTCGCAATTGACTCGACTTGATTAACCTCGAATATAAGAGTATAAATATAATTTAATTGAGTTCGATTAAACTCGTTTAAACTCGCTAGTCTTACGAGCTGAGTATTATGATACTCGAGCTCGACTCGACTAACTACTCAAGTTACTCGAGCTCGACTCGATTAACTCCGAGTCGAATTCGAGTATTTTTCGAGTCGAACTCGAGTATCTCATGAGTAGCTTGACTCGTTTACAGCCCTACACTTAAGTAATATATTGACCTTCTTTTATACTATCATGCAATTTATTTGACTTTATAATTTTAAAATATACTAAATAAATAACTCTTCGACTGTGTTGATTTTTTTTTCTTTTGAAATAATTACGTTGGTTTAAAATATAAAAAATTGGATTTGATAAGAAACTCTCTTCATTTTATAATTATAAAAATCTATATCAATACAAAAATTAAAAAATGAAAAAAAAATGTTTGGTTAGCTTAAGTCCAACAATCCAAAAATTGAATTAGATGTTTAGTTAAATAAAAAACAAATGTCAATTGTTGAAAATTTCAACTGCTAGCTTTTAAAAGTTGTGCTAAAAAAATTTAATAAAAAACTGTAATTTTTGGCTTTTTCACATCAAAAATTAGCTTTTAGATATTTAATATCTAATTTTTTTTATTTATAGTTAGATAAATTTTTAATTCTTTTTATTGATTAAAAATTATTTTTTCTATTATTTTTTTGTTTGTTTAATTTTTTTTACATAATATGTATTATGAACAAATAAAATGTTAGCATATGTATCACATCAATAACATAATACAATTATCAATAGTTATTTTATAAATTAAATTCATGTTCAACTGCTGAGTTACCAAACACTTTACAACTATGTTTGATTAATGAATTTTGAATGAGTGAATTATAATAATTCATAGATTTATATTAAATTTATTGTTAACTATTTATAAAATGACAAAATCAATGAATTTTAGAAAATTATTCACCTATCAAAATTTCTCATTTTTGAAAGATATATTTTCTCACCTCGTAAGTGGAAAAGTCCAAAATCTACAATTTTTTTTATCTATAAGGAATTGTTGTCTAATTATTTTATTTCAATATTGTCCCTAATAAATTAATAGTATTAAAAATATAACAAAAACCATTTACTAATTTTTATTTTATTTTGTTTTCACTTATTTTATCTATATTAGTTTAAATATGAATTAAAAAAAATATATTAATGAGTTCCTTCAAAACAAAAAAAATATTAATGGATTAATTTATTTATAAACATAACACAGATAATAAGTTTATATAGAATTTTGAGCAAAATATTTGTAAATATTACAAATTTGATAATAATGATAATTTCATCAATTGAATTTTCTTGAAAAATGACTCTAAATTATATTATTTCATAATTCAATATAAATGTGATAAAAAGGTTTAGAAATGTTTAATTAATGATAAATTACTAATATTTAGTAAGGGAAAAACTTGAAAATTAATTATTAAATATATGGATTGTGGTCATTAAACCAAATATAAGAGTAGAGGACGTTACACCATTAATTAATGGGTTTTATATTCAAACCAACCGATGAATTCCATAATTCCTAGATTTCATAAAATCCATGGATTTTAAAATCTCAACCAAAGGAGATATAAAACTAATTATAAATGGTTGATTCACCGACAGCTAACGATGTGATAATTTTAGAGTTGAATAGAGGAGGAGCAAGATTAGAAGGAAGAAATAGAGGAGCTGAAAGAAGAATTAGAAATAGAAATCAGGGAGAAAAGAATTGAGAGAAGAGTAGAATTTGGAGGGAGAATAAGTTGTATTTTTATTACTCTGCATGAGAAAATATTATTTACAACATGTAGATAAGTACAGAATGGAAGATCAAGCAGTGGAGTGTGATTTCTAGTGTGATCTTCCAGTAGCCTTTTTCAGCAGAGACACATGAAGCACATTGTGGATAGTGGAATGAGAGGGAAGCTGAGGTTGATATGCAATTGATCCGATTTTAGCAATAATAATATAGGGCCCATAGTATTTTGCAGAGAGCTTGAGATTCTTGCAGACTGCCAGAGAATTTTGCTTATAAGCCTAAAGTTGTAAATAAACCTGGTCTCCCACTGCAAAGGATCTCTCAGTGCAATGTTTATTCGTCTGTTGTTTGATCCTATTTTGGGCTGTGAGGAGTTGATCATTCTACAAGGCATCCATATGTTGTCTCTATTGGAGAAGGGTTTCAACATTAGCTGAAATTGCTTCCATGTGAGGAAGGAAATGGAATGAGGAAGGCGGATAGCCATAGAGGGCTTGAAAATGGGACATTTTAAGACTGGTATGGTAATTGTATTATATCAGTATTTTGTTAAACTCAACCACTTAGCCCAAGCGGTAGGTTTATAGAAGCACATGCACCTTAAATAGGTTTCAATGCAATGACTGACTCTTTCAGTTTGCCCATCTATTTGTGGGTGGTAAGAGGTGGAGAGAAGCAGCTTTGTCTGGAGTAATTTGAATAGTTCTTGCCAAAAGAGACTAGTAAATACCTTGTCTCTATTTGACACAATAGTAGAGGGAAGACCATTGAGCTTAAAAGTAGAATGTAAAAAAATTTGGGCTACTGAAGCAACTATAAAGGGATGATGTAAGGGGAGAAAATGAGCATATTTGCTGAAGTGGTCCACCACTACTAGGATAGTATCTTTTCTGTTAGATTTAGGTAGCTTCTCTATAAAATCCATGGAGATATGAACCCAGGCCGAGGTAGGAACCTGAAGGGGTCGAAGGAGGCTAGGATAATATATTTGTTCATCAACAGCCACATATCCATTTGATGATTGCTAATTTCATATGAGGCCAGTAAAACAAGGAGGACAATCGTTGATAGGTTCTTGTGATACCATAAAGACCACCGAAGGCAGAGTTATGAGCCACCTTTAGAAGATTTTCTTTGAGAGAATATGGGTCTCCTAAATAGATTTTGTTCTAGTAGTATATCGGCCCTTCTTTCAAAGTAAAATTTGGACTAAAATGTGGAGATACCATAAGTGCTTTAATATGCTGCTTGGCAATTTAATCTTCTTTGTAACTGTCTAGAACCTCTTCCACCCACAAAGGTACCACTGCTGTGATAGCAGAAGTCTCCTTTATCTGTTTCTCTGTGAGATAAGGCATCTGTTACTGTATTGGCGGTTCCTTCTCTGTATTGAATTTTGTAGTTAAGCCCGAGAAGTTTGGTGACCCACTTTCGTTGGATATAATTATGCAACCCCTGAGAAAGTAAATGCTTGATAAACTCATGATCGGATTTAATAATGAATTCTGCATGTTCTAAGTAATGTTTCCACTTAGAAATAGCTAGGATAGCTAATAATTCCTTCTCATAAATAGAAAGACTCAAGTTTCTAGCATTGAGATGTTGACTTAGAAAGGCTAATGGCTTGCCTCATTGAGTTAATACAGCCCCCACACCTACTAGCATCAGTCTCCAAGAAAAAGGGTTTAAAGAAGTCGGACAATGCTAGTGGGTCAGTGTTGCAATGGAACCATAATGGTGCAAAAATTTATAGCAGTAGCCAGTAAGGCCTAGAACCCTCTCAAACCTTTAATTGTTTTAGGCTTAGGCCACTGTACCATGGTAGCAATTTTCTGGTGGTCAGTAGTCACTCCTTGCCCAATAATAATATGCCCAAGATATTCCGCTAGAGATTGACAAAAAATACATTTGGATAGTTTCACTTATTATTGATAAAAAGCTAGCACCTCAAAGACTGTTTGCAAATAGTGTAAGTGCTCTTCTAAGCACTATAGATAAGAATATCATCAAAGAAAATAAGGATAAATTTTCTAAGATAGGACTGAAATTTTGGTTCATCAAAGTTTGAAAGGTGGCAAGTGCATTATTCAAGCCAAAGGGCACGACCTTAAATTTATTATGGCCTTGGGGTGTCCAAAAGGCAATTTTGTAGGTGCCTAGGATTTTGATTTGAATCTAGTGGTAACCAGGTCGAAGTTCATGTTTAGAAAATATTTTGGCCCCATGAAGCTCATCTAACAAGTCATGGGATGGAAAACTTGTCTTTTATAGTGAGATTGTTTAACAGCCTATAATCAACACAAAAATGTCATGTCCCATCTTTTTTCTTAACTAACAATACTGGGGGGGGCAAAAGGACTATGACTAGGTTGAATAATTGAAAAAGCTAATATTTCAACAACTTGTTTTTCAATTTCTGCTTTTTGAAAATAATTATACATGTACGGTAGAATGCTGACTGGTTTTGCATCATGGACCAGGCTGATGGCATGATCCAAGGGTCTGAATGGTGGTAAAGATTTGAGAGCCTCAAAGATATATTAATATTATTGCAACAACTGTGAAAAAGGCTCTGGGTGTTGTGGAGTTACTTTGAAGGTGGGAGAATCAACTGGAGTAACCAGTACCGAGAATAGCTAAGAATCTTCACTGCTAATGTGCCCGGTCAGTAGCTTCTGCATTTGGCTGCCAGTCATAAGCTGCAAGGTTGCTCCCATTGTGATGCCTTTAAGAACAAATTTTTTATATTCTTTGTGAAGGTAAGCTACATATTCACAAAATCAAATAACATAGGGTTATGTTCCTTCATCCAGTCTACTCTAAGGACTATATCATAGCCTGCTAGGTCCAATACTTTGATATCATAGGTGAAGGAATGTCCTTGCATGTCCCACTTGAATCCCAAGATTTGGACTTGCTTATGATTCGCTGACCATTTGCTACTGTAATTGAAAAAGGACTGGCCCCGTATGGTGTAGCTTGGATTTTAGTAGCCATTTTTAGGTCTAAAAAACTGTGGGTGCTCCCACTATCAATGAGAATGACTAGGGGAATGTCATTACTGTGTCCCTAAATTTGAAGGGTATTTGGGGAGGAATCGCCAGTAAGAGCAGTTCTAGACAACTCACCTCCACAATCTTCTTCTATACTATCATCTGAATGAGCATCTTCTTCCAATTCAACATCCATAGTCAGAAGAGGTTTGCTTTTACATTGATGGTCGGGCACAAACTTTTCACCACAACAAAGCATAAACCAACAACTGTCATTTGTTCAAATAAGTTGGTTTTTGGTCCAGGGTCAAGTTGTACAGTGGTTAGATAAGTGGATTTAGGAATCGGTGGTGTAGGTTTAGTGGAAATGGGTGAGTGGATATTTCGGAGAGGAGAAGGTAATTTGTGATTGAGTTTCTGCTTGTTTAAACGAGCCTATTCATAGGCTTAGTTAAGAGTTGTGCGCTTAAATATTTTGATCATAGGCCTTAGTTCCTCAGTTAATCCACTAATAAAACTGGAGATAAAATAGGGCTCTATCAAACCTGGGTTGAACTTTTGCATTAAGGCATTGAGCTCTTGGAACTGTTCCTGGTAGGCCAGCATAGTGCCTTGTTGTAACTTGTTGAATTCTTCAACAACTTCAGTTACACATTTCTCCCCAAAATGGACGCATAAATCCTCAGTAAATTGATTTCAATTAATGGCCTCTGGGTGAATCAACCATCCTTGGAATCAGTTGTCAGCCTTTTCCCCAAAGAGCAACGTCCCAAGCTCAACCTTCTGATGTTTAGGGACATAATAAAATTGGAAATATTTTTGGCGTTTGCAAACAAAGTTTCTAGGGTTTTCACCATCAAAGGAAAATAGTTCGATTTTAGGGCCCTTGATGAAAGGGTCAGCAGGGATCTTGTCAGAACTTGTATCGCCTTTCTCCCAAGCTTTCGGTGTGGGTAAGATCCCTTTCTCAGGGCTTGAGACCATTTCGGGCACTGGTGGGTGAGTAGTTCCCATCGATTATTTTCCTTTGTTATTCCTAGGAACAATATCTTGTAACTTTTCCAAAACCTTGTGCAGTGTAACAGACAGCTCATTGATTTGTTGTTTGTTGATCATGGTGCATAGCTTACATTTGGGTCAATTAGTAGTGAGTTGTTAAAGATGTTCCTTAGTATCGCGAGCCCTTGAATTTTCAGCCATGGCAACCTTTCTCTTGCGAGCCAGTGTATATTGGAGCAAAGGAGACTTATCGAAGGTCATGCACTTTGGCGAACAACGTAGGCCAGGAACCTGACTCTGATACCAGATGTGATGATCTTAGAGTTGAATAGAGAATATGGGCATAATTAGAAGGAAGAAATAGAGGAGATGAGAAAGGAATTAGAGATAGAAATCAGTGAGAAAAGAATTGAGAGAAAAGCAGAATTTGGAGGGAGAATAGTTGTATTTTCATTACTTTGCATGAGAAAATATTATTTACATGTAGCTATATAAACAGAAATTCAAGTGATCTTAACAATTCAATACACCTCATGAGAACCAAAAGCACGATGTCATAGTTCCACCTAAGATGCCACATACATACATTTTGCTTATGTGATAATACTAACTACAACAACTTTTATCCATAATTTCCACGACAATTGCCAAGGCACAATTCTCTATTATAGAAGCTTCTCTTTCTCAACTGCATCTAGAATCTTCTAGAATACTAGTTTGGAGCTGAATTGGGCCTTCTCTGGCTCTTTGGGCTGTAAAGCATGAGTCTCCAATTGGCCGAGCTGACTTAACTCAATCGGGCACTCTATTGCTTTAATCTCTCTGTTTTCTATTTTTGCCTTATCTTCATTCTCATTTTCGCCCATGACAGACCATCATCATTGTCCGTTCATAGCTGACTCCCATCTCCAGTTGCTGACAACTAAACACTATGGTTCACTGCTAACATCTGATTGCTACCGCTCAAATAAATATATTCTAAATATAATATATAAAAGAATTAAATAGTGTAAAAATTTATAAATTAACATAAATTAAAGTAAGTTCTCAATTCTTTATAATAATAATAATAATAATAATAATAATAATAATTAAGTCTTCCACTCACATATTAGATGGAGACAGCTATATGAATTTTTTATTTCTACATTTTTGTCTAATGCTAGATTTGCCTCAATATAGCAACTTTAGATTGTTATATACTATTTTATTCCACATGATTCTAATTCTAATTCTTTCATTCCTCTAAATTTTTAGTTACAGTGACTCTTATAAAAAATCATTAAACTATATATAAAAATCTAAACCATTCATACAAAAACATTTCAAATATAGAAAAATCACATAATATATTGCATTATAATGTTCAAAATTTATACAATATTAAATGAATATACATTATCTTAAATGAAATGAAACTAAATTGTTAGTATTTTAAAAATTTATTTCTAGTTGTAATTTGTTAAAAGTTCAAGAAGATTTTCTATAATTTATATTTTTGGGAAATACAAGAGTTTACGAATGTAATGCCTTGTTTTAATTTGTGATATTTTAACACTAGGTAAACTGTTAGCACAAAGCACCAACCCTGAACAATTAAAGATGTGAGAGCCTGTGTAAGAACAGGGGTCCAACAGAACTTGTGTAAACTGTAACCTATAAATAATGATTTTTATTTTTATTTTCCATCGCAGATTATGGCATTCAAATAAAAATAATTGAAAACAAATACAAATGTTACAATTGCTATACTGCCTAACTAAAAATGTCAACCTGAGGTGTTGCACCATTGGTGGTTTCAAAATTGGTGGTCTTTTAGAAAAACCTTCAGTGCCTCTTAACAACAGCAGTAGCGAAGCAAGGATGGTGGATGAACTCAAAAGAAACCTTCAATGATGGGTCAAGGGCTCCTACCTGGCAAATGACATTCAGGGCAATGCTATTGTGCTCTGCGACCTGCTCCAGTCGTCGCAGTTCAGCTAATCTGTCTGGGTCATTGGAAAAGCTACTTTTTATCTCCTTAGCAATCTTTTGAGCATCCTTGAAATAATTATACATAACTATGGTCTGAAGAGTGCAGATAGATCAGTTGTGTTTTGTATGATGGGTAATGTGCATAATAAGCAGCTGAATATGAAAAGACTACTCACAGAGAAACTAGCATAGGACGTTGATTCCTTAAATGACGGGTACGAATTATGGTCAGGAATGCAAGCTTTCTGTAGAAGCTCAAAATGCTGCATAAATCTCTGGAGAAAATAGTACAAGAAATGATATGGAACTGTGACATAGCATGGTAGCTTCTATGAGGAATCTAATTTGATTTTGTCAAAATATATTAAGCAATTGTTGTGTCCATGCAAATAATAAATCACTCACAGCAAAGACATACCAATTACTTCCAAAGACATCAATGATTCTGGAAATAAATCCAATGCTATGTTATTCATTAGAATCAGACCTTACTGTTTATTTATAAGAAAAATAGATGCATGCGAGCTATATGCATACCTCATTCTCAGAATTAAATGGGGTTGGACTTCGTAAAAGAATCAGCTCATTCCTCAGTGCAGCAAGCAGCTGGAAAGATTCAACAAATCCTTAGGGAACTTTAGATGAGAATGTTGAAGCAAAAACTTTGGACTTAAATGTAATGGATGGAGAGTCTCTGTATCACATCCACCACATAGAAATGCCCCCATCAGGAAAAGCAGGGAAAGCATCACAAATTTAGGCTTTAAAATCAACTGTATATCCAAAGCATACAGAGCAGCAGGTGCACAAATTATATGTATATATTATATATATACAGAGAAAGAGAGAGAGAGATGCCCCAATTACCAGAGTAAGCCCTTCAGCAATACATATCTGGCACTGAAGAAATAAAACTGCAGGAGGAATCTGACTTTCCCGCGCCAAATCCTTTGGAGAATCCTTTCTTTTCTTTCCTTTTCGTTTAGCTGATTAAAAAATATTCACAAATTAAAAAAAATAAAGCCATGAACTTCGATTGAGAGAGAATTTTAAATTGGAGAAACAAAGACACTTCTAATAAATGAATTATTGTTCCAATACAAAAACCAATACAAATTGGAACTGGCCAAGGATCCCATCCTGCCCTCAATGAGGTTTTTCCAAAAATTTATTTTTGCGCTCAGGCATTACCACCAAGAGGTGAACTTGAATTTTTCTTTTATCAATTCCACCTTAGCATACTTCATTACTCCTGAAGATTATCCTCACAAACAAAACAAGTAGAAGAAGTACACCTACCAGTTCCTTCAGTTACTGACATCTTAAGATGTGTTTTCTCTGCCAGCTTGATTAAGACAACATACAAATACCAGTAAACCATGCAATATTCAACACGGGAATAGAGATCTAATTCAAAACCCAGCGTGAGAAATCGGTAAGCAATCCAGTAAGTTTGCTCCTCCACCCAAATAAGGATTTGTTTAAATATTCTCATAGATACACTCTGCAAAATCAAATAAGATATTATGATTCTATTAATAGCAGCGCATCTACACATGATGACAAATAGTGATTACCAAATAAAACAATCAAACTAGAGTAGATAACAATACTCTTGGAAGGCATGAAGCGGAGTTACATGTAATGCACAGTTGCATGCAAGTTCAAGAACATAAAACCAATAACAAAATATCTCATCTCCCTCAGATTTAAACCAAAAGAATACCAGAGCTCCATTGCAAGAGTATTATAATTAGAAAATAACTTGAGGTGTCTAACAACGAATTTGAATCTTCATTTTACTTGGCGTTATCTAAGAAAAGCTTGAATTGACAATTGCAGTGGAAGCCACCTTTCAGCACTGGCTAAAACTGATGCACAAGATGGTAAGTTATAACACTCTAATTAACTAGCTTCCTCAACAATCAAGCATAATTTTGTGTCCCCTTCCAATTTTATGCCCATTACATAATTCTTATGGACAAATTTTCACCTTCCAATAGTCTGCTCTTTCATTTTAATACATGCACATGCATGTTAGTGTAACAAGAACTTCAAGAGAGTTTGCATTCATTTTAGCTCAAATGTTTCGATGATTTATGCATACACTAGGTTAAATGATATTAGTAGCTTACACAAGAAGACAAGATGGAAATTGCCTCATATAGCACTTTATTGGGAACAAAACTAAAGAGAGGTGCATACCTCATCATTTGAAGTGTTCGAGACTTCTCTGTATTCTTTAGTAAAAGCAAGTTCTAGCTGTTATCCAACATTTATAAAGGATGTCAGTTCTGATATCAGCCAAAGAATTTCAAATCAAATCACTAGAACCAATTTAATTTATACGTAGCCTAAAACAGGCACATAAAATTCAATAAGCTTTGAAAACCTTATCAAACATGAACATTAAGATAATTGAACACAATAGTAGGGTTGGGGATGGAGGACTCAATGGAGGATATTTTAGTACCAACATATCTGCAAGAAAACATAATAATCATTGAACATGAACTAGACCAAAATAAAAATTAAGTACCTCTTGTCATCACTAAAGGTCACACAAAAGTAGCTAGCAGGTCGCATAATGAAGGACAACAATCAAAACTTCACGACTCTAATGATTATCCAGACTGAATGTCATAAGAAACAGTATTGAGAAGGCATCAATGTTTGGAAAAAATTGCTCTTTCTGATCTATGATCTCAAACTCCTCAAAATCCAAAGTCAATAAAAATGTTGAACTAGAAATCATGCATCTAATAGAAATGTATTCAAGCTTATTTCAGTTGTAATTCCTAAAAAAGGCATATTGTAGTTTATTGCAAGGTAGTCAAAGGTGTAAGGCGCACTCAAGGCAATATAGCCCTTTATCGCCTGAGGCGCAAGATGCAAAAAAAGTGCTCACCTGATTGAAGTAATAATTTGGAGAAAATTGATGGATGACAGCAGTTATAGACTCTTTTAGAATAAAACAAGGAACACTGTTGTCACTGCTGGAAAGAGGAGAGGCTGGCAGCAGTGTTTGTCTTTTGTTTTAAATATAAAAAACCCTAAAAGAGTCCTAATATAACTTAAAATATAACCCTAGAAGTTTAAAGTCTGACTTTTACTATAATGCCCTTAAAATTAAAAAAAAAAAGAGAAGGCTGCTGGGAACGTGAAACATGAAAACTTCAGTCAGACGCACAATAACAGGGGGGGCGAAAGGCGCAGCCTGGGTGCATCAGGCATGGGCCTGAGTGAAGGCGCCTTGCCTGTGAGCCTAGGCAAGTGCCCCTTGCACCTATGACAACACTGGTTTATTGATGGAGCAGTTTTTGGAATTATAAGCACCTTCGGATTAAATAATATAAATCATCTTCGGAAAAACAGTCAAGGTTGGAACTGGTTGCTCTAATTAATTCCAACACATGGAAAAGTATATATAGATAATTGCACATATACACATACTAATAAATGTAACTACTGTGTTTTCAAAACAATTTAGTTAAAATAGCAAAAAATGCATCTTCAATGAATAACAAAGAAAGGAAGATGAAGCCACCTGTACATAGATAACACGCCAATCCTGCAAAATTTTGCCAAGTTTACGCCTCTGCCATGCAGCATTTGTACAAATAATTTTGAGCATATTGATCACTAGCTGCATTACACAACATGGCACATGCATTAGGTGGACTATCCAAAAAGTTGCCATCCTCACTCAAAAGAAATGCCATTTTAAAAAATGCAACCTGCCCTAAACTTAGTTGAAACTGGGAATATGAAACCTAGAAACAGTGATTTCATTGATGTTCTCTAAGATTTAAGGTCTAAATTAATTCAGCAGATACTATACAGAAGATGATATTTACAACATCCCAAGAAAAGAAAGAAACAGACAGTTAAAGATATTATGCATTGATATTGGCTTTACCTGTCCTAGTTGCACAATATACTCATTCTTAAAAATATCATGGTTCTTTGCTACTTCTGGCAAACCTGCTGCTCTAGCAATGGCTGCAAAGGTGGAATCCCGCCCATATAGTTTCCCATCTTGAACCACCAGAAGCTGTATAGAAGATATTTCAAGATCAAGTCCATAAATTTAAAGTTAAGGAACTAGATACATGAATATTGCATAAAATAGAAGCAAGATGAAATGATACAACAAAAAGTTCAGGCATATTAACGTGTGAACTGAAAGAATGAATTCCATATCATACTTGATAACTATACAGTAGGAGCATTACATTGTGCTTGTGCATCTAACACCATGCTCATCCAACACCCAACACCTCTCTTCCACCAATAGGTCTTTCACTCTCATTATTGGTTAAGAATGAAGAATATTGATAAAAATAAATTGTTGTAATGCAAATACAAAATAAAGTTGATCAACTTTTCCAATATAGCTAAAGAATCCTTGCTGTCTGGAAGGGTTTAAAACCTAACTGAACAAAAGAAGCTGAGGGAATGTAAGCTTTTATTTTTAAAAAGGAAGAACATTCTAATTACAGAGAGAGCAAGAGTAAAGTCAAACAAACCTGCAGATGTGCTCTTGCAACCAAATCAGGTTGAGCCTTTTGAAACTGAACCACAAATCGCAAAAGAACTTCCAAACAAGGGTCCAGGGAGTAGGAACACACAAAATCTAGATCATGAAGAAGTTTTTTGAAGTACTCAATAGCCTGGCAGAACAAAGATAAAACCTTTAAAAAAATAGAACATAAATATATATACCAGTACTTATTCCAAAATTGGTCACCTTTTTCCAACTAAGAAGTTTAATTGATCTTGGAGGAGTGGGGGCAGAAATTCTACTGTTTAAACTAGCATCAAACCCTATTGGTTGACGACCAGAAGCTGTTGTTCTATCTTCTATGCCATCTTCACAAGTTCCAAGAGAACTAGACATAAGGAATTCTAATGACTTGAAAATGGATTCCAGCTCCAAAATGCAGGCAGCTATATGCTTTCTAGCCAATTCCATACCTCTACCTTGTGGTCGCCTCATACAGGTAAGAACATGAAAAAAATGCTGAAAACAAAAGAAAATATGGTAAAAACACAAGTAGAACAACAAATGTTTTGGAATAGATATTTACTGCTATATTATTGTTTAACATTACAGATGAGACAAACAAGCAAGAGCAAACAACAAAAAAACACAGGTACTTGCATTTATTCACTGATGCTGACGAGCGATGCCTTGCAAACAGAATGAACAAATAAGAACAAAAATATTAATTGACAAACAATTGTTCATGCAAAACTTCAATGCAATTCAAATACACATGCCAAAATATGAATGGTTTCCTCAACAGAATTATAATATTCAGAGATCAAACTAATGCAAGAAGAGGAATGAAGTGCAGAGGAAGGATTATATTTTCGAAAGTTGACAAGCAAAATGAAATCAGAAAAAATTTATAAAATTAGAAATTAAGAGAGTATTTGTATCCTCATGACATGATAATTTCTGGTATTGATGAAGGGATCAAAACCCTTAAATATGATCGCATACCAAAATAACCATGTTTTAACACAGAAAAAGAAACATTCAGATAGTTGGCAGAATCGCTGCAATAAAGAAAAAGAAAGTTCACTGGCAAGATCAACACCATCCAGAGAAATAAGAGCAAACACAGGATAAGACCTTACGAAAGCGTATGCGGCATAACAATGCTTTGCAGTATCCCTCCTCCAGATCAAGATTAGTTTGTAATGGCTCTACATCTGTTTCAAGAAAATTTTGTAACATCTAAAAACTGTTATTAACAACAGACCTCAAAAAATTCATAAATCATTGATACTGACAAGGTGGACTTGCAGTCCATCTCTCAACAACATTAACCTCACAAGCTATATAGTCATTATGATTGATTGGAAGGACAATGAACAGTTAAGAACACATGGAGAAATGAAAAATCAGAGTAAAGAATGTTCACTACAAGGCAATTTGAATTGCAAATTGCAATTTGTAAGGCTACATATAAATTGAGTTGCTACAGAAAGAAAAACTATGTTACTTGGACTTAAGTACCGAGTATATATATAGAAGTCTGACTTCTTATTTTTTAAATTTAGAATACATAAATTCGGCTAAAAAGTATCCAAAATTAGGATACAGATACGAAAATACGTCTACACATATAAAAATGTAAATATTTCAATTTTAATATATAATAATTTCAATTAAAAGATATATCAAATTATAATATTAAATTGTTAAATAAAATAAAATTGGATAAAATATTTCAAATTACAAACTTAAAGTCTAAAATTCTAATCATAAATTTAAAGTCTAAAATTCAAATAACAAACAAACAACAAAATGATAATTATAAGTTCATTTAAATTGCAAATCAGTCCGCATTTGTTATATAGTCTATATTAATCTTTGTCACCACCACAAATTTTTAAAGAAGTACTCACTTACAAAGTGAAGGATCTGATACCCAAACTAGTGTCATACCCGTAGGACACGTGTACTTCTTCAAAAATGAAGTATCCGAGTAACATAGAAGAAAAGAGATGATCAAATTCAAACATGTAAAATAATTCATTAGGGTTAAGAAACTATGGGGATCTCAGCATACAAGTCTTTTTGCGTTCTATCGTCCACATAAAAGGACTTCAATCAGCACAGTTTAAGCACTCAACCAGGCTATGAAATGGTTGCTAGACTAAGTTCATGAACAGATGCTTATGAATTTTTTACTAGGATTATCATTAGATACAAGTCTAAGCAGACATGTTAATTCCAAACAATTTGACAACATAACATTAACTCTTTGAAATTAGAATTAAAGAATTTGCATTAAAAATGTGAATTTTTCCTGTGTTGGCGCTTATTTGACTCTGAAATTATTTGAACTATTATTTCAGTCTAACCACTCAATTCAGAAAATTTCAAACAAGGAATTGGTTAAATATTTCTTGTTAATCACAATCAGCATGTAAATTGAATATGATGGGCTGAAGTTGAAGAAACTTACATAGCTAACCATGATGCAAATGATTTTACAATTTTTCCTAGGCATTCAAAATGTAAAAGCATGTAAAAGGATTACAATTGGACAGGGAACCCGTGGACAGAAATGCTCTATGCACACACATTGAATATCATGAAAAAGGGTCTGTAACAGCTGTCAGAGGGCTCATTGATTTCACTTTTTAAAAAGTTCAACAAGCACATCATAACCTCAGATGTACAAAAGATTTTCACTTTAAGGTGTCATTCCACTTCCAGTTTGGCCTATCTAGGTTATTGATTGAAACTATACAGCAGAATTATTAAAAATTGTTACCAGAATGTCAATTATCAGCCTTTAATTAAATTTGACCAAATTGAAATAAATACCTTCTAATACTTTTCTTCTGGATGATGAGGATTTACAAGCACGTAGTTGGCGAGAAATATTTTCTTCGACAGCATTCAGCAAGGATAAGCACTTCTCATCACCATCCACGCTAAGAGGAAGACCATATGCCATCGTGAAAAGATCCTCTTCCTAAAAAATAAAATAAAATAAAATAAAGAATGGTGATTTTACAAGCACATTTTCATTAGACTATTAGTTAGACATAAATTTTAATGCTTTCTGATTTTTTTTTAATAAGGATGTACAAGAAATTTAATATTAAGATATTAAAAAATATGTAAATAGGACACATTATTGAAACCCATAAATTTATTCCCATAAAATAAACAGTCTAAAAGAGTTGCTGAAATAATTTACTTCATGTGTGCGTGCTTCTGATACCACTGAAACAACTGCTTTGCATGTTGCACGAATGACTCTGCAGTAAGAATCCAATATGGCATGTGATGTTGTCCTCTCAGGCCCCAAAAGATAGATACATGAAAAGACAGTTTGTGCCAAAGAGTGACCCTTGTGCCACGTTGCCTGCCATGTCAGACTGTTATTTAGGAGAACTCTATTCACTATTTCATGGATATTTATTAAATTTACAATATGTTGCCACACAGGCCAAGAAGTGTTAATAATTTTTATATACAGAAACAAAGAATGCGCTAGAATGGAAGCAGCCATTGAGCATGGATCACAACAGAACCACAAGTTGGCATATGTAACTTCCAGAAACTACGTAAATAACGATTTTTCACAATCTTTCCTAGGATCTTTTCTGCAAAAACAAAAACAATAATAACAAAGAAATATCTGCTTTAAATGCACACTTAACACTTCTAAACAAAAATACTTACAAGTACAAATAAGAGATGTGTTCATGAAACATTTGACACTTTTCATAAACACTGAAAAAGGGTATTGACTAATAAGAGTGTTAATGAACGAAAGAATAAAAAGCATTTTGAACCCCAGAGTATAAAAATGCCGTTTAATATATGCTTGCCTGTACATAGGTTCATACTGGAAATAATGCAAAAATACCTCACATGCAAGAAGGTGGTCCATGATATCTATTGTGCATTGCATATCAGTAGTTTTGTCAAAGCTGAGAGGAACTGGAGCAGCACCATCTTCAATTGCTTCATCAATAGAACAGTATGTACTTATGATACCTGAATCCATCTTTGGGTCCATTATCTAAACAAAAAAATAAAGACTCAGAAATAAGCTGATGACCATAAATGACTACATGATAACAAGAAAAGGAACACACAGATATCAAAATTAAGTTTGCCTTCTTATTTTTTAGATGAAGCATAAAATACAAACAGTTGTGCAGGAAAAATCATGTGAACAAGAAGAATATTAGACAAAACTGAAAATAGAAAAGTACTTATTCAAAGTAAAAATCATCTTCTTTGGAAAGCCATGCAGAGGGTTGGCCTACCAGGGGGAAGAAGAGGGTTTGGAATCACTTTCCAGGATAACTTTTTAGTTTAGGGAGCAACATGCATGATAACTTCAAGTAGTAATCTCCAAAAGGAGGAAAAAGTCAACAAAAACTCTTTGCAAAATCCTCTGTTTAGAACAACTAATCACTCAGTATTACAGTCATTACAACTCATAACTATGAGGTGAAAGAAGATTCAGTATTCATTACCAGTGTTTAATTTAGTAATTATAGGATTTGCTAAATGGAGGTGTAAACTTTTAAATTATACAGAATCTTGTACAGAGAAATTAAAATTTATTGTGTTAGTTCTTTTAGTATTTTTTTCAGAGGTATTTCCCGGAAATTTTGAGGAAAACATAACAGAAGGGCTTTTGCTAGCTGGAATCGCTATGAGATGGAAGAAACCAACTTTAAGTATAATGCAAAATAGCAATACCTCTAAAGCAGACATGGCAGCAAAAAGATTAAAATTTTCCCCATGAATGAGCTCCCCATCTTGAAGTTCTGCAACCAAACATTATCAAAGGAAAAGGTGAAACATAATTAATTGAAATTACGAGAGCCTACCTAACGTAGCACCTAAATAACTCACTCCATTAGCAGTCCAAATGAATTTTAACACAATGATCAATATCATATTCATTAACCAAGAATTGAGAAGAAGCAAACATCAACAAAATCCGAATGAAAAGCCAGACCAGAGCACCAAATAATGTATGGCTTTTCCTTGTCTACTTATTCACACCAAACAATTAAAAATCACTGTTTAACACTTCATACCACTCATTTTCTAGTAAAACAAATCAGATTCTACTTTACCGAGCCTATTGAAAAAAAATAAAAAAAAAACACTAACTACTTAGCTCAATCTGTCTCTGGCTTATTCTTTTTTTTTTAATTTTTTTCAAGAAACAACTTTCACAAGATTGAAAATCAAAAAAGACGAAAGGCGAAAACAATCAACCTACCTCTACAAGCGGCTTCAAGGAGTTGTGAGGCGTCCGCCCAGACGGTGTTTTCAGTAGGAGGAATAGTTGAGGTAGGAGGCGAGGAATGGCGGTCCATCAACGGATTCTCTTTAGTCTCCTACTCCGGAAACAACTTCAAGTCAGAGAGAGAGTGAGAGCAGATGGTAGATTCTTTGCTTTTGATTCTACTAAAAATCTAAAACCCAAGGTTACCCAGACTAGGCAATCAGGATTCAGGAATACGACTCTGCGCGCGGATGTAAGGTTTAGGGCATCTACTCGGGTCGGATGTATTTGAAATAGATTGGGCCCCCTGCTCCAAAATGGACGGATTTTTTTCATGTCCCCACTTAATTTCAAAATCTTGTGTGTGCATCCATCACCCAAAAAAGAAAAAATATATATATATATATATATATATATATAATAATAATTTATTTATATTTTAATATGATTAATATTTTTAAAAATATAATACTTAAAAAATTTTATTTAAATAATTAACTAATTAATTAAAATAAAATAAATTTTAATAAAAATTTGGAATTGAGTGTGGTGCGAGGACAGGTATGCACAATTTTTTACCAGCAGAGAACGAGGCGAGATAAGGGATAGGGACAAATTATACATTTCGGGATTAGGGACGAAAATGGGATGAAAAAGTACAAAAAAATGTATATGGTTTCACGATTTTGCAATTTAAGTGTGAGTTTTTTTATTGTAAAAATGGTCTCGTTGTTTGCATCGTTAGTGAAGTTAAGTTTCTAGTCATAACGATGTTAAAAAGCACTAAGTTGGAACTTGTCTCTCTCCTACATAAAATTAAATATTTGTCTCTATCTTACATGACATACTACTTATGTTATCTCTAATCTCCTAATGAAAAAAAAAATCCTAGGATTGATTAAATTCTCTTACAAACATCTTCTTTCACTAGCATCATCAACAAAAATTACTTGATTCAAATCTAACTCTTCTTTCTCTTTTGAAATCATCTTAAGACTCATATCTTTCTAAGAATAAATTTTTTCTAACAAATTCCATAAGAGACTTATTTAAACTTCAACACATCACTTTCGTGTTAGAAACTGCTACTATAGTGGGTTTCTCTTTGAGATTCAGTGATGGCAGTGTTATGGGTTGAAGAAATCGTGAGCAAATTTTATTGTCATTGAATCGTGGGTTTCTCGTCCGAGGGTTACTCAGGTGTTAGGTGGTGTCGCTATCGGAATGAAGCTAGTGAGTCATCATCGAATCGTGAATTGATGGTCGTCGATTTCTTTACCACTGCTTCCAATCGAGCCATAGATTTGGATTTGGGGTGGATGTGTTGATTTCAACAGCCAAGATGAATAATCAGTTTTGATTTATTAATTTCGAAAAAGTGAAATTTGAATGAGGTTTTGGCAGATAGAGAAAGATGATTATTTTTATTTTGAAGATCGTAGAGGTTGAAGAAATCATAAAGGATCATGAATCCACTGGTGGAATCTATGGTCATGGTGAAATGTAATATTTGATTTTGTTTTCATTGGATCTTTTGATGTAATCTTTCTCTCTCACTTGTGTGAATATTATTTTCTCAATTATAGAAACTAAGTTCATATCCTGCCACCAACTGAAGATAATTCTTTAAGTTATGTGAAATGAATTATAGTTTAAATGTATAATTTGTATTTAGGGAATAATAAGATTCAGTTTATCTTCATTGTTTTTAGGATTTGGGGGAAGAAATCTCAGTGAAAGAGATCATTGTCACGACTCAAAATCGACCATGATCGACACATAGATTGATCACTCTCAACCTTTGAAAGCCTCAAAACTGAATACCAGAATTGATAGTTTCAAAATAAAATATTTTTTAAATAGAAAGAAAACTAAAGTCTGAAGTCAAACTTAAAATTTAAACAATTATCCCATAAGTAAATTGTGAAGTCTCTAAATATTATAAAATGAAAATAATTCCAAAGATAATTTATTAAATGTGTCTGAGAGGATCATAAAGTCAGGTCATACCAAGGTTTGTAGCCTCAAAGGAAACAAATGAAGCTTAAACCAACCAACTAAAGTTTGAACCAGTTACAAAATACTAAAACTCTAAAAAGAAAAAATAAGATATGGTTTGAGCATACAACGTGTTCAATGAATGATAATTATAATACATAGTAAATTGGGAACAAACAAATGTTTAGATGGTTTTATAAATTCTTTCGATTCCAAAATAAGCATTGGTTAATCAAATAACATTTATTTAATAAATAAATAGATACATAAATAAATAAATCAATATATAAATCAGAAAATTAGAAAAATGATGGTACAATACTACATAACGGTGATACTCAACTCTACCAAAAGTCAGATAATTTGTAAGTGTACTACCAGTAACAGATACATATAATAGATAACATTCACTATAGATACCAATGTGAATACTTCTAATGCAAAAAAAATATTATATGATGAATTATAACAATGAGTGCAATCTTGATGTTGAAATATCTATGGGGAGTCTAGATAACAAATATTTAAATTGATCATGATGGAGTCAAATAAAAAATATATAAATTGCTTATGATGGACTCAAATAACAAATAAATTGTGTATTGTACTAGTTTGAAAATGTTCATAAGCAAAATTCAGTCAACAATATTAATTTGATTTCAAATAACAAAATAAGTTACAATTTCAAAGGTAACAATTCAATAATATTCTTTTCGAACAAAAATAATTATAAATCAATTCAAATAATTTCAAAATATCAATACATAAGATATTTAAATCAATAGCTAACAAGAGTCTATTTTTAGATACCTAAAGCTCTATAAAAAAGTTTAATAATAATTGAAATATTAAGTAATGCAAAATAATCAATATAATTAAATAAAATATTTTACAAAGAAATTTATTTATGTAAAATACTTCACTAAAATCTAATTGTCAAAATAAAAGTGAAAATAACAATTTATAATCTTTTTTTTTAAATTCATTCTTATGCTAAAAAAACATAAAAGAAAATTAATTTTCAGAAAACGGGTTATGCACTATAATTACCACTCACCTGAATTTCCAAACATAAGCTAGAGCTGGACTTGACACTATAGCTACTCAATCCACCAAATGGGTATTTGAATTGCCTAATTAATATGGTAAAAGGAGGAAAAATTATTCTAAGAATATCCAATAATCTACTACTTAAAATGATTACTATTCAAATATAGTATTATGAAATATTAAAGTATAAAATGTATATATATATATATATATATATATATATAGCTATATGTATAAGTTTATGAATTATATTTAGAAATATATTATTATGTGTAAAAGATAATTATATTAAAAATAATGTAATAGGGAAGCAAGAATTTTGCCAACTACCATTGAAGAGGCAAGAAAGGAAAATAAAGTTAAACCAAAATTTTATGATTGATAAAGTGTGTGAAAACCAAGAGAATAAAAAAAATGTAATAAGCATAACATCAGATAGTCCGACTGGATGTTAATCAGTCAGGTAGAAAACCTTTGAAGAGAAAGATAAAAGAAAATTTGATTTGGACAAATTAGTTCAACCCATAGTGACCAAGGTTTTGATAAAAGAGAAGATAAAATAAAAGCAATTGAATATTGGTAAGCATAAACAATAAAATATTAAATGGACCACATAATTGCTAAAAGAAAAAAAACAACATAATAAGAGATTGAATAACAATTTGGTTCCAGCAAAATAAACAACTTAAAAAATAGTGTAGTTGTCATAACTGAAGAGCAAATGAATAAAAAGTTTGAGTTATTGTGCAACTATGGACGGGAAGGAATTGAGTAATATATATAAATCAATGAAGCAAAGAAAACTAGAAAAAATGATGGGACATTGTTTAAACAAAGAAAAGGAAAGTTTGACCAAAGAAAAAGAGAAAAGCTTAACCAAGAAAAAAAATTACAACAATGGACGGGTGTTGCACGACCAAAGAGGGAAAAAGAAGAAAAAAATTAAATTAAAATCCATATCTTTATGTAACCAAAAGAAAGGAAGAAAAAGCAAGAAAAAGGGGACCCAAGAAAGCAACATCAAAACTTGGTCACATCAATTATTTTGTTTCAGAAAAAAAATCAAAAGAAAGGAAGATAAATATAAATAAATGTAAATTGCAATTGCAAGACATGGACGGAAGAACAGGAAAGGGAGAGGGCAAAACACGGAAGAATAGAGAGAGGGAAAGATAATATCAATTTAATACAAAACAAAAAGGTTACACTATATATGTGAATAGACCAAATAAGGAAGAAGAAACCGAAAAATGTGATGGGAGAACCATATAAAGAAAAGAAAATATAGAACTTACCAATATTTTTGCAGTATTAGGTCTCAATGGCTAGGGCAGAATTTTGAGAGCAGCAGAAGAAAACACATAAAGAGAGTTTTAAAAAAAATAATTGAGGTATTATATTAGGGTTAGGTTACTTTAAAATAAAATTGTTTGGTTTTATAATTTTTTTTGTTTGGTCACTAGAATAATAATAATAATAATAGAATTAATAAAAATAGATTTTAAAAGTATGGATTACTACAATTATAGTGAAATTGGGGGTTTTGCGACCCATTTTGATTTTTTTTTTAAATTTTGGTTAACATGTCATATAGGATAATTAACAAGACAATTAGGAAAGATATTGCATATTTCCTTACACATCAACGTCAACTAATAAAATGTTACACTGTATATGTCAATAGACCAAATAAAGAAGAAGAAACCGAAAAAGGTGATGGGAGAACCATATAAAGAAGAGAAAATATGGAGGAGAACCATATAAAGAAGAGAAAATATAGAGGAGAACCATGTAAAGGAGAGAAAATATAGAACTTACCAATACTTTTGCAGTATTAAGTCACAATGGCTAGGGTAGAATTTTGAGAGCGGTAGAAGAAAACATAGAAAGAGAGATTTAAAAAAAATAATTGAGGTATTATATTAAGGTTAGGTTACTTTAAAATATGATTGTTTGGTTTTATAATTTTTTTTATTTGGTCACTAGAATAATAATAATAATAATAATAATAATAATAATAATAATAATAATAATAATAATAATAATAATAATAGAATTAATGATAATAGATTTTAAAAGTACGGACTACTGCAATCACAGTGAATTTTAGGGGTTTTGCAAGATCCATTTTGATTTTTTTTGAAATTTTGATTAACATGCCATGTAGGATAATTAGCAGACAATTAGGAAAGAGATTGCCTATTTCCTTGCACATCAATGCCAGCTAATAAAAAAATTATATTGTATATGCCAATGGACCAAATAAGGAAGAATAAACCGAAAAAGGTGATGAGAGAACCATATAAAGAAGAGAAAATATAGAACTTACTAATATTTTTGTAGTATTAGGTCTCAATGGCTAGGGCATAATTTTGAGAGCAGCAGAAGAAAACACAAAAAGAGAGATTTAAAAATAATAATTGAAGTATTATATTAGGGTTCGGTTACTTTAAAATAGGATTGTTTGGTCACTATAATAATAATAATAATAATAATAATAATAATAATAATAATAATAATAATAATAATAATAATAATAATATATTTTAAAAGTACGTACTACTACAATCACAGTGAAATTTAGCCGTTTTGCGAGATCCATTTTGATATATTATTTTTAAAATTTTGGTTAACATGCCATGTAGAATAATTAGTACACAATTAGAAAAGAGATTGTCTGTTTTATTATACATCAACGTCAGCTTAACTTTTTTTTAACACCATTATGATAAAAAAAAATTTAATTTTACTAGCATCACCAATCATGAAACATTTTTGCAAAGAAAAAATGTTTGTACTTGAAATTGCAAAAGTGTGAAACTATATATAAGTTTTTTGTATTATTTATTTACATTATCGAATCAAAACATTTTAGAATGCGGGTCAGATTGTCGATCATTTTCCGGTCATATATATAAAAAAGAATAATCTTATTAAATGAGATAATTAAATAAATAATATTTATTTAATTTAATAAATGAAATCAAAATTTGACTCTTTGCAATACAAATTAAATTTGTGAGGTTATTATAATATATAATGTTAAATATTATTAATTACTAATTATTTAAACTATTATTACTAATTGAATCCATAATATTATAATAATAGTATAGTATAGTATAAAAAAGTTTAATAGTAAAATATCAAATAATGTACACTTAAATTGTATATATTGATGATATAGTTGTTACAATTATACTTAAAATAATCATTATATAATTATATCGCACTTAATTTTTCTTATATTATATAAATATTCAACATTAAAATAAATAATGTATTTTAATCGAATAATTAGCCAGTTTAATTAAAGTTGCAACCCGATCAAAATGAAAAATAACTTAATTGATCTGCATCCAGCAAAGGTTAAGAACCGCTTTCTTATTAACTCTCGATATACATGTTTATTAATTTTAATTTTATTTTCTATAATACATGTTTATTAATTTTAAATTTATTACTATTTACTATGCATGCTAAGGCAATTATATTATACCATATATTAATGATCAAACAATTATATAAAATAAAAGCATAAAATGAAATAAGGAAAGATATGGTGAAAAGGGGTACAACCAGAATAATTAACCTATTTAAAATACTTATCCTTGAGATAAAAATGTTTTAAGGCTTTAGATTTTTGATTCATTACAACTGGATGAAGACAAATATATTTTTCCTTTTTTTTTTTCCTATTACATCTCACTTCAAGAATATTTATCAAACAACAAAAAAGAATCTTGTGCCAACATCAAATAAATAACAAATTCATTAGGTTAATATTTAGTACAATGCATGACATTTTAATTATAAATTAAGAAAAAGATAGAATTGCCTAAATTAGTGGCCTTCCCTTAATTTCATTTCTTCAACCTCTACATCCTTCAAGTCTTCAGATTTCTTCATTTTAGAATTCGTTTAACATTGTTTTTTTTGGAAAAAAACATTTTTGAAAAAAAAATTATTTTTAATTATTTTGAGTTTTGAAAATTGCTTTTAGACAGAAACAGATAAATAAATATTTTTTCCAAAAACAGGTTTAAAAAAACAGCTTATAAAAAATTAAAAAAATCAATTAATTAAATTAAAAATATTATGAGCATACTTTTTGAACACCTAACATCAATCTCAAACACCCCCTTAATTTGTTTTGCATGAAGGGTTTGAATTCTTAATGATTAACTTTGATTTAATTCCTATCAAACAACATGTTGGATATTTTTACCTCTTTACGACACTAATCAATAAATTCATGTAAATGGCTCTTTTTTAGGCTTGGCAACGGGACAAGACAAAGGCGGGGAGTTAATCCTTATCCACATCCCTGTTATAATAGGGAATTCCCACGTCTCCATCCCTGTCATACTAATAGGAACATATTTGTTCTCGTCCTTGTGGAGATCTTCATTCCCTACTCTTCAATTTTTCTAATAGTTACAATATACTAATTCATATAAATATTAATTTAATCTAATATATTAATTTAATATCAATATAATAGAAAATAACTACACAACTAAATTGTTTATGTAGTTTGAATAACACAAAAATAAAATACAAGTTTCATTGAATTGAAAATTTACTTATTAGAATATTGTACATTTGTACTATATATTAGCATAATTAACATAATATAGTATCATATATTATAGTATAATATAGTTTTAGTGTATTATATGCAGTTATTAGAATGTATATTATGATGTGTGTATTTATAAGTATATATATAAATTCACCTAAACATAAGTTAGTGAATATATTAGTGCAATATCATTATAAATAAAAGTCAATTTCACAGCTAATTATTAATAATATCTATTCACATATAATATAATTAATATTAACATAATGTATTGTAAATTTATTCATATATAAATTTGTATTTTATATACATATCATAAAATATTTTAATATTTAAAATAATTATCGGGGGTGGGACAAACGGGGATGAGGAGCATGAGAGAAATTCCTCTAATCTCCATTCCTATGGGAAGGTTAATCAAGGAATCTTTATCCCGTTCGGGATAAATCTCCACTAGAAATGGAGATTTTCTGTCCCATTGTGAAACCTACTCCTCTTTTTGCTCAGTAAGTTCAAGATATCTTAGTGACGTATTCAACTATTCATTATAATTGTATTGCTTGATGAAGGCTTTAGACAATTCTTTCTAATTTTTCTTCACATGTTAGTCTAAAGCTACGAAACATAATTTTTTTTTTAATTTTAATTGGATCAATACTTTCAATTGAATGAGTATGAGTAAAGGATCTATGGAAAAAGACAGAAAAGTTGTAATGGAAAAAAAATTTCATTCCTTATTTAACTTATTTAATATTTAATACTTATTTAATATTTAATTTGAATTTCAACATTTAACTTTAACATAGAATATCCAAAATATTGGATGTGTCTTTTATCTTCTTATTTCAATTCATTTACATCAGGTTTCTAATGGTGGTAGGTTTCTCAATAGAGTCATCACCTTCAGCTTTTAGTTTTTCCTTTTGTGGGCTTTTTGGCCTTTTTACCTTACCATTAGATTCAACATTGTCTCCTCCTATTTTAACCATGGTTGCTATTATCATAACCTTAAGAGCCATTTTTAAAGCCAATATTTTTTATTATCTTTTTTATCTTATTTTCTAAATTATCAGTCGTTATTGAGCTTGAGGCGTTTTGGTGAAGTATGAACTAAACTTGGTTCGATATTTCTTCTTTATAGTCCTAAGAAGTAGTTTTAGTAAAAGAGCTTAGGGACATTATGACAAGTATAATATGCAGATTATGAAAAAGATATGATCTAATCACATGTAAAAGCCTTTGAATCTTATTTCTTTCATAAACAATTTGGTTTGATAAATTTTTTCCTAGGATTTTTGGCTTAGCCTAAGCATCAATAAAATATATATAGGCCCACTTACACATCCACATTTAGATGTATTGTCTCTCATAGTAAAAATATAATAGAAACTTGGCCTAAGTTATATAGATAAGTTCATCCTAATTGAAATATAGGCCAACCTGTCCTAGAATTAAGAAAAAAACCCAATAGACTTAGATCAAGTTTCAAATAGGATAACATATATTTCATAATAAAGGTCAAGAATACAAACAATGATATTGTTGTAGACATCAGACGCTTACTATTTTACTTAAAACCAATTGTTGATAAGGAAGACACTACCATTAGTCTTATCATGTACAACTCAAATGCATACAACATTCAATTATAACTTAACTCACACCAGAGCCTCTACCATGGGACAATTACTGCCACACCTTGGCCTATAATCTCCCCTTCAGCAATTGTTCTCGCTGGGAATCGAACTCGTAACATCGGCTCTGATATCAATTGTTGTCCAAAATAATAACCAAGAAAAAGAGAGTTGAATTAGTTGGTAAATAAAATTTTTCTCCAAGTAAATGACAAAGAATAAGCAATAAGAAGAAGTAAAGAGATAAAGACATAAGATTTATAGAGGTTCCGATGTTAATAAACCATACTTCTCTCCCCAATCTCAATTGGGTATTTCACTGACACATAAAGTATACAATAGAGCTTTCCTAGTTCACTCCCAATGATGATGTTTTACTCTTTTGGCTAACACTTAACCCAATAACAATTCTTGTGTTTTAATGGCCAATACAACAACCAAATCCTTGTATTTTTTATGACTCATACAAAAACCTTTACAAACGTTTCACTCATAACTCAAATCCACTAATGAGTATTTGATTATAGAAATGAAAACACTTAATAACCTAAAGAGCTAAAACAAACTGAGTAATAATGGTTTTCACAACAGAGATTACAAAAATAAAATTTGAATTAATGCACAAATGGCTTTACAAATATTTGATGCTTGACAACTTATTGTCTAACCCTTGGAAATTAAAAAATGATTGTATTTATACTTCATTTGAGAAATAATGTCGTTTGAGGTGCATTCAATATAAAACTAGTCGTTCAACCATATTTTCATTCGCGTTTGTCAACATTAAATGAATATGTTCATGGGTGTGACTGTTTTTGGTGAATCCATGACTGAAGTGGTGAAACTGGTCGTGAACGCATCTATCTAGAAATTGCATAATACTTCATAGGCGTGACATTTCTTCATAGGCATGACTGTTTTTCTTTCACGAGCAAGCCAAAGCTTCACAACCATGAACAATTGAATGTCAAGGTTTGGCACGCATAAACTTCACGGGCATGATCTTGTCTTCCATGAGAGTGAAAATTCAGTTTCACAGGGGAGGCCATTTGCATTAACGGGCGTGACCTCTATATCACGAGTGTGAATGACTTCTTAATTGTATTCTTTTAACTTCAACCAAATAACTTTTGTGATTAAGGAACATTTAATATGTCAAAACACTTAGAACATACAATATGGTTAAATTTTCTATTGCCCAATTATTTGTTATCATTAAAATTATAGGAATACCCCTTAATATTCAACAATCTCCCCCTTTTTTATAGTAATAAACAATTGTGCAATATATGGCTTAAGGAGAAATTATTTTCTTCTTCTCAAAATATGCTTATAAAGAATTTAATACATATGATCACAAGCATGCCACAAACTTAAACAAAAAATATAAATATAAAAAAGTTCAAAGGAATTCACTTAGTCTATTAAGTATAATATTTATGTTTTAATTAAAAACAAAGTGCATGTACCATATCAAAGAGCATAACTCACACATAAATGACATAAATATGGCATATATAAGACATACATAAGACATATGACATATATAAGACATTTAAGAGATACATAATACATATTGCATATCCTTCTCCCCCTTTTGACACAATAAAAAAGATACAACTACAAAGAGAAGAAAAGAAGCAATAAATAAGATGAAAGCAAAAATATATGCATTACTAAGTCAAAAAAGTTACATGATTTGATAACAAACTTAAGATGTGTGATTACATATCAAAAGATGTCTTTGTTATCCTATTGCTTCTAAGGCATAAACTAAAGTTGGGATAGATCATGGCTCATCATCAGATAATTGATCACATAAACGAGTCACTTCCTCCTTAAGACTCTCTACGTGAGACTCAACAAAGTTCTTGAGATCTTCCATCCTTTGATCAATGGATTGCTAAAAAGCATTCATGCTTTTCAGAAACATGTTAAAGCGATGAGTGATCAGGGCCATCCACTGCTAAGCCAAGTCTTATGTTGAAAAAGAGGTTGTATCACCAATTGCAGGGGTTTCAATACCACTTGTTGGGGCCTTAAAAAGCTCCACTCGAGCTCTCTTATGGTGAAAACCTAGTAAATCACTTTGAACTCTTCAGGGTCATTGGCCTCCCATGAAATTTCTTTTATAGGTGTGGCAAACCTGTAGAAGATTTCATCCTTATACAAGATGTATACAATAGCTCCCATCTTGAAAAATGAATCAACATCCAGACAAATCACAAGGAGAAACTGATATGATGATGTAGGAATGATTTTGAAAATCCAAATATCCAAGATTCTCCGCCAAATGAGTAAACCTAACTTATAATGAGAATGTCACTAGTAGGCTTCATGGTGATGGAAAGGAGATATGAGGCAAACCATCTTGATAAAGTTGTTGGCTTATTCTTTTGAACCCATTCCAGCAAGAGCAATTTAAACTTCCTTATCGACCCATTGTTGTTCCCTTGAGCAAAGATGGAGTATATGAGAGATCGGTGAATGTAGTGATGAACCGAATTGGTTAAAAATGTGCTATTAGTCCTTTTTCATGTCCCATCTACATTCACCACCAAAGATGCCCCAAACTAAGGTGGGATAAAAGTCTTTTGCTTCACTCCCATGAATCTAACCCTCATGTGGTAGCTTAAAAATATTGACAAATTTTGTGGCAGAGAGAGATGTCTCATATCTGCACAACTAAAATGAAACCTTGCTGATCGGGGAGACTTGTAGGGTACTCAAAAATTCTAAGAGTTGTCACCTTGAAAGTAGGTTGGTAAATGTTGATGAATTCCAATGAGCCACACTTCTTCATCCATACTTGCATATCTTAAGAATGTTGTACCTGAAATGGTAGTGATTGCTAAGAATTATGTACATTGAGTCCATTGAAAATTGAGGTGCAACATTTTTTTCTTGCCTTTAGAAGAACCCACATCTGAAGCCATGGTAGATATCGAAAAACCAGTGAAAACAGAAGAAGATGCAGAAACATAGTGACTGGCAATACCTAAAGTTCCATAAAAACCTTCAAAAGCTTGTGAAAACTTGATAAAGCTTGAGAAATCTTGAAAAACAAGGAGGAAAATGAGTATAGAATGTTTAGATGATGAAAACATGTTGAAATATGACAAAAAAAGGTGAGAAAATTGCCGAACAAAACTAGAGGAGTACGATTGCCGGCGATAGAGGAAGAGAAAAAAATAGAATGAATAGTGAACAAATAGCTTTTATATCGCTCAATTCACAGTCGTGAATACATGTTCATAAGCGTGAATACTGAATGTTCACAGGCATGATAGAGCGTGGCACTGACCATGAACAAGAGCATGAACAAATCTAGATTTAAAGGCTCAAAAATGTCAAAGTCGTGAATAAATATTCACGAACGTGAACATCGATTTTCACGATTATAAAGCTGTGACCAAAGGCATGAGTAAAAATATGAACGACTTTGAAATTTTTAGTTCAGAAACATTCATGTAGTCATGGGTGTGAATCCCTAAAAACAAAAAATAAAAGAACAAGTTCCAAAAAGAATTTTTGTTCAACTATACTTCTTCCTATGCAAATAAAACATATTTTTTCATGGTATACAAACATATATTGCATAATTTTGACAAGAATATCATCAAAGCATGATATAACACTTAAGGTTCACATATAAGCATAAAAAATGCATGATTAAGTACAATGTATACCTTTAAAAAAAATTTCAAGATAAGGTGCTCCCATCAAGCATACCAAACTCTTTTTTTATAAAACAAAATCTTTTATTATTAAGAACCTTGCTGAAGATATTTGTTAATTGATTGTTTGTGTCAATAAATTCTTACATAATATCATCATTCTGGACATGATCTCTTATAAAATGATACCTAATATCTATATGTTTGCTCTTAAAATTTTGAATGGGATTTTTAAAGAGATTTATAGCACTTGTATTGTCACATTTGATGGGAATATGATCAATCTCTTGACTGTAGTCCTTGAGTTGTTGTCTCATCCAAATAACTTGAGTGCAATAACTCACTACCACATATTCTGCTTCGGTAGTAGATAAGGCAACCAAAACTTATTTCTTAATAAACCAAGAAAATAAACATTCACTAATGAAGTGATAAGTTCTAAATGTGTCTTTTCTATCTAGAAGACTACTGGCATAATCGACATCCAAAAAACTAATGATGTGAAATAAAGTGTTCTGAGAATACCATAAACTTAAATGCATTGTGCCATGAATGTATTTTAGAATTCTTTTCACAACATTCAATTGAGATTCCTTAGGACATGATTGAAATCCAGCACATAAGTATACACTAAACATTATATCGAATCTGAAAGTGGTAAGGTATAAGAGGGATTTGATCATACTTCTATAGAGTTTTTCGTCTATAGCCTTACCCATCTCATCTTCATCCAACTTTGTTGATGTGCTCATTGGAGTTTAGACACTATTGCATCCTTCCATTCTAAATTTTTTTAATAAATCTTTGGTGTAATTGGATTAGTTGATGAAGATGCCCTTATTGTTTTACTTGATTTGAAGACTAAGAAAAAATTGAGTTCTCGCATCATGCTCATTTCAAACTTCCTTGTTATAAACTTAGCAAATTCTTAACAAAGAAATTCATTAACACAAAGATAATATCAACATAAATTTAAATAAGTAGAATGTCATGCTTATGCTTTTTAATAAAAAGAGTAACATGTATAGATCCCTTTAAGAAATTATTTTCTAAAAGAAATGTACTAAGTATTTCATGTCAAGCTCTTGGAGCTTATTTTAAACCATATAAGGTCTTAGTGAGCTTAAACACATGATTTGACAATGCGTGGCTTTCAAAACCAAGAGGTTGCTCAACATAAACTTCCTCATTTATAAAACCATTTAGAAATTGTAATGGCCCAAATATCGGGTGTTGAACCTTGAGGGGTATTTCCGTCATGTTGATGCTAACAAATAAAATAGCAATAATGTATTTAACAATGCTTGTGTTCTAAATTTGTTGAACATGATATATCTTGAATAAAATATGATCCAAGAATGAAAAACAACATTTGAAGGTCAAAATAAGAAGAAATGTCATGTTCACGCCCATGACTGATTATGTCATGCTCATGATATAGCTTAGCACCAACTTTCCAATATTCAAAGTTCACGGCCATGAAGGATCATACCAACCGTGAATGATCAAATCAGTCACGCCCATGAAATAAAGACACTCCCGTGAAATAACATGTCAAGTTCTTCCAAAGAGTTTCACAGCCAGAGTCACCACTTGAACCATAGCTTGGGAGAATGTTCATGCCCGTGAAAGTATAAAGTCACGTTCATGATCAAACACTTCAAGTTATTCTAGAAAGCTTCACGATCAAAGTCACCACTTGGACCACAACTTGGAAGAACATTCATGACCATGACACATATAGTCACGCCTGTAAATGAGAAAAGAGAAACATGTCAAGCTCGAAGTTAAGAGTTTGATCAACAACTATTTTTGCATTAAATGCACCCAAACGGTTATAATTCACGGAGGAAGTATAAATGCAAGTCATTTATGAATCCTAACAAAGCTGAACAACAATTACTTTGAATCTTAAATCTTGTTGTAGCCATTGTGCATTAATTATTTTCAACAAATCCTTTATTCTTTGTAAAAACCTATTTGCTCATAATTTCTGAGCATTATAGGTTGGTGAGTGTTTAGGTATATTGGGTTAAGATTGAAACACTTGTAAGGGTTTATTGTGTGAGTCATAAAACATAAGGAATTGGTTTATTGTGTGAGCCATAAAACACAATGAATTGGTTTATTGTGTGAGCCATTAAAACATAAGGGATTTTCTGGGTTAGGTGTTAGCCATTGAGAGAAACACCATAGTTGGGAGTGAGCTTGTAAAACTCCATTGTAATATTTAGTGTGTTAGTAAAACTCCCAATTGAGAATGGGGAGAGGAGTAGGGTTTGTTAATACCCGAACTTCTATAAATCTCGTGTGTGATATCTCTGCATCCCTACTCTATTTAATTTTATTCCGCATTTAAAGTTATGAAATTTTTATTTCATAACCAATTCAACCCCCCTTCTTGGTTCATTGTTTGGGCAACAATTGGTATCAAAGCCAAGTCTAGCATCAAAGCCTAAAAAATGCTAGTAAAAATCAAGAAATGGCCAATGAAGGATTCCAAATGCTCATTGGAAGTTCCAGATGGAGACATATCTCGATAGTGAGGGAATTAAAGTTTGGGATAGCGTTCAGAAAGAATGGACACCACCAACCAAGAGAGGAGTTGATGGTGAAGAAGAAATCTTTTGAAGAGATGATTGGACAGAGCCTTAACGTAGAACAAACTTCAAAAACAAAAAGCCAATGAAAATTATCGCAAGCTCTCTATCCATTGAAGAATGTGGCAAAATCTAACATTGCCTTACCATATATAGTATGTTGAAAACATTGGAGAATTATCATGAAGGAACAAAGCAAGTTAAATCCAAGAAGATTCAACTTCTCACTTTAGAATATGAACTCTTCAAGATGAAATCCAATGAATCCATCACCGATATGATGAACCATCTTATTGCCATTATTAATGGCATGAGAAAACTTGGAAAGCACTTAAGCTTGGAAAGCACTTAAGCTTGGAAAATGTAAATAATAAAATTCTGAAAAGCCTTCCTATCAAAGACTATGGTTCAAGAGTTGCTGGTATAGAAGAAGCCAACGAAGACATAAGCGTCATGCATATTGATATGCTTATTGACAAACTTCTAACACATGAAATGGCAGTAAAGAGAGATAAAGAACTTGAAACCAAGCCAGAAAAAAAAAACCTCTAGCACTCTGAGCCTTTACTTCAAAATCTTACGAAGAAGTTGAAGATTATGAAAAAAATAGTGATGATGCAAATGTGGACATTGCAATGCTCTCAAAAAGACTAAAAAGAATAATTGAAAAGAGAATTAGCAACTCTCAACACTTCAAACAAAGAAATCTCAAACACTTCTCAAATGACTCTCAAAGGAATAAAGAGGAGGTAAAATGTTATGAGTGTGAGAAGAAAGGACATATCAAACCAGAATGTCCAAAGCTTAAGAAATACAAGAAAAAATATCAAAAAGATAATGGGGAGAAAGGTCACAAAGCCACATGGGATGACGAAAGCTCTTCAAGTGAAAAAGATGACAATGAAGGTGAAGAGGTCAACCTATGCTTCATGGCTTTAGAGGATCACTTCACGGATAAGGTAGGTTCTCCTTACTCATATTCATTCAATAATGATAGTAGTGATAATAATAGTGATAGTGAAGATGATGACGAGCAGAGTCTAATATAAGTATTGAACCTAGAATTAGAAAATTATAGATGTAAATTCAATACATATAAAAATAATATTTTAAATTTGAAAAACAAAATGGAAGTTTTAGAAAAGGAAAATCTTGATCTAAAATCTTCTAATGAATCTCTTCAAAAATCATTAGATGAGTACTCCTCTAGACCCTCAACTAAATCTTTACTTAAAGAGAACAATGTTTTGATAAATGAAGTTGAGGAACATAGAAACTCCATTTCAAGATTTCATAAATGCAATGAGAGTTTAGATACTCTCATAGTATCTCAAAGACCACCATTAATAAGACATGGTCTAAGATTTAATGGAACATCATGTTCATCTCATACGACCACATTTGTTAAGTCAAGTGACCTCATATCTTCATATTAGAAGTAATAACCCCAAGGGCTAAGTGCACAACACACACTAAACCCTCTATTTATAAAAAGAATGGTCAATGGTCGATTAGCCTAAAAGGGAAAACCTTAAAAGCCCAATCATGCTTTTATGTATAAGAGGCATGCACTTAGGAAAACATCGATTCATCATGCATGTGCATGTCATTGCTCACAAACTCCATCTAATAGGATAATGGTAGCTAAAAGCATGGTAAAATCGAAAAACATGGTTAGAGATAAACACTGTAATTATTGTATGAAATTTGGTCATATTAATAAACATTGTTGAATAAGGAAGACTCATTGGGAACATTCATGTGCTAACTCCCAAGGATCTAAGTTCATTTGGGTACCTAAAAACAATACTTAAATTGTAATTTTATAGGTATATGACCGGAAATAAAGAGATATTCAATGACATTAAAAGTATTGATGGTGATAAGGTAACCTTTAAAAACAATTTTAAGGGTAAGATAATTGGCATTGGCTCGATTGGTATTAATAATACCACTTTCATTGAAAATATTTTACTGTGATAAGGGAAACCAATTAATCTTTACCTCTTATGAATGTCTTGTCACCTCTGTTAGTGGCCAAGAGATATTCAAAGGAAGTAGAGATGTCAATACTTATATAATAGACTTACACAAAATATCTAACATTTCTTCTAAGTATTTTTATGACTACTTGTGATGAATTTTAGTTGTGGCATAAAAAACTTAGTCATGCAAGCATGGATTTAATTCAAAGCCTTAGCAAAGGAAATCTAGTAAATGGACTAGCAAAAGTCAAATTTGAAAAAGATAAGACATGTGAACCTTGCTAAAGAGGAAAACAACACAAGTCCTCCTTCAAATCCAAAAATATTGTAAGTACCTCAAAGCCTCCACAACATTTGCATTTAGATCTTTTTGGACCTACTAGAGTTGCAAACCTAGGAGGTAAACACTATGATTTTTTCATCGTTAATGATTACTCTAGATTCACTTGGGTAATTTTCTTAGCTCAAAAGAGTGGTGCTTTTGAATCTTTTAAAAACTTTGCTAAGAGAGTTCAAAACGAAAAAAGTTATTTTATTTCAAAAATAAGAAATGATCATGGCAAAAAAATTGAAAATGAAAACTTTGAAAACTTTAGTGTAGAACATGGTATTTTACAAAATTTTTCATCTCCTAGGACGCCTCAAAAAAATGGGGTAATCAAAAGTAAAAATCGAACTTTAATTGAAATGGCTCTGACAATGCTCAATGAGTATGGGTTACCAACCTACTTTTGGGGCGAAGCCACTAATACTGCATGTTATATTTCAAATTGAGTTTTCAAAAGACCATTCTTAAACAAAACTTCTTTTGAGTTATGGAATGGAAGAAAGCCTATGATATCATACTTTAGAGTATTTGGATGCAAGTGTTTCAAATTAAATACCAAGGACAACCTTGGAAAATTTGCCTCTAAATCTGACGAATGTATCTTTTTAAGATGCTCCACCTCTATCAAAGCTATAGAGTCTTTAATAAAAGGTCATTAGCTGTTGAAGAATCTATGCATGTTGTTTTTGATGAATCTAGTAATCTTGATCTTGTGAAAGGTAGTGTTCTTGATGATATAGTAGGTACAATGGAAAAACTTGATCTTGATTATGAGAAAGATGAAAATGATCAAGAAAACCCATATCAAGATGACTCTCTACCTCAAGTTCAAGAGCAAGACAAACAAGAGCTTCCAAAAGAGTGGAAAATGACAAAAGATCACCCCAAGGATCAAATCATTGGTGATCCTACTAAAGGAGTAAGCACTAGATCTCATTTCAAACTTTTAGATTCTAACCTTGCTTTTGTCTCTAAAATTGAGCCTAAAAATATTGATGAGGCTCTTAATGATGAATATTGGGTGATTGTTATGCAAGAGAAACTCAACCAATTTGAGAGGAGTAAGGTGTGGACCATCGTTCCTAGACCCAAAGAGCATAAAATCATTGGTAGCAAATGGGTATTTAGAAATAAACTAGATGAACAAGGTTAAATAACTAGGAATAAGGTTAGGTTAGCGGCAAAGGGTTATAATCAAGAAGAAGAAATAGATTATGATGAGACCTATACTCTGGTAGCTAGATTAGAAGCCATAAGAATTCTTTTAGCATTTGCATGTCATATGAATTTTAAACTCTTTCAGATGGATGTCAAAAGTGCTTTCTTAAATGGTTTTATAGAAGAAAAAGTTTATGTAGAATAACCACCGGGTTTTGAAAGCCATAACTTGCTCAATCATGTTTTTAAATTTTCAAAAGCTTTGTACGGTTTGAAACAAGCTCTAAGAGCTTGGTATGAAAGACTAAATTCTTTCTTTTTAGAAAATAATTTTTCAAAGGGAAATGTTGACACAACATTATTTACTAAAAAGCATAAGCATGATATTCTAATTATTCAAATTTATGTTGATAACATCATATTTGGGTCTAGTAATGAATTGTTAAGCCAAGAATTTGCTAAGTGTATGACTAGGGAATTTGAAATGAGCATGATGGGTAACCTTAAGTTCTTCTTAGTCTACAAATAAAACAAAGCAATGAGGGCATATTCATCAATCAATCCAAGTATGCCAAAGAGTTAATCAAGAAATTTGGAATGGAAGGATGCAAAAATGCCAAGACTCCTATGAGTACATCAACAAAATTGGACAAAGACGAAAAGGGTAAGAGCATTAGTGAAAAACTCTATAGAGGTATGATCGGATCACTCTTATATCGTATTGCCTCTAGACCCAATATAATGTATAGTGTATGCTTAGGTACTAGATTTCAATCATGTCCTAAAGAATCACATTTGTATGTTGTGAAAAGAATCTTAAAATATTTAAATGGCACATTGCATCTAGGTTTATGGTATCCTAGAAATTCATCCTTTCATATCATAGGATGTTTAGATGTAGACTATGTCGGTAGCCTCTTGGATAGAAAGAGTACTTCAGACACTTGTCATTTTATTGGTGAATGCTTAGTTTTTTGGTTTAGCAAGAAATAAGTTTTGGTTGCTCTTTCTACAGCTAAAGCAGAATATGTGGCAGCAGGATGTTGTTGCACTCAAATCCTATGGATGAGACAACAATTTAAGGATTATGGTCATAGTTTGGACCATATACCTATCAAATGTGACAATACAAGTGTCATAAACCCATCTAAGAATCACATTCAGCACTCTAGAAGCAAGCATATTAACATAAGACATCATTTTCTTAGAGATCATGTTCAATATGGAGATGTTGAATTAGAATTTATTGATACAAACAATCAATTGACAAATATTTTCATCAAGTCTCTTAATGAAGAAAGATTTAACTTCATAAGAAGAAAGCTTGGTATGTTTGATGGATTAACCTTATCTCAAGCATGATTGTCAAAATTGTCAAACCTTGAATGTTAACTTTCCTTCATATGTTATTTTTTATTGTTATCCAATCTTTTATGGTATGAAGTGGTTAACATGATGGGGATATATGTTATAAGGCATAGAAGCATCTTAGAATCTTTAGTCTTATTTTAGACTTAGTTTTATTTATTAAATATTTAAGGAAATTCATGCCTGTGACATATATTCACGACCGTGATCATAATTTCCAAAAGTTCCAGTAGCTTTCATGTCTTACTTCACGACATCCTTCACGGCTGGAGGTAGTGAAGACTATGTATCACGCCCTTAACTCTTTTCTTTCACTACCGTGAAACTCCTCATTCAAGTCTATGACACTTTTTCACGACCATGATTATAAACATCAAATAATTACAGAGTCATTCACACTTTGTTTCACACATTGCCTCACGGTCAGAAGTAGTGAAGATTGCACTTCACCACCGTGACTCATTTTGTCAGTACTGTGAAATTCATAAGTAACATTCGTGACTATTTAATGTGACGAACGTGAACCGATTTGTATCCTTTATCATGGTTAGAGTGCCTCTTCAACAAACCGTGACCACGATTATTCACGCCCGTGATGGACGATTTACGGTTGTGAATATGTCGACTATAAAATAGAATTTTACTGTTTCTTCTCACATTCAACCTTAAAAATTCTCTCAATTAAAGTTGTCATTCATTATCTCTCACAAAATCTGGCTTCTTCATATCATTTTCCATCTATAAAATCCTTCGAAACTCCTTCTCTTTGAAAAATCATAACATCTCAAGGTTGTTCTCAAAATCCCTGGTTAGAAAATCACTATCCAAAATCCTTTTTTGAGATTATCAATGGAACCAAGCTCATTAAAAGGCACAAGAAAGAAATCTCATGCTCCAAGATGCCACTCGGACTACCTTCTCAACATTATTCCTGAGCATCGTCATCCAAGATATGTTGTTCTTAAGAAAATGCCCTTACTTTCATCTCGTTCCTTCGAGTGGAATGTTATCAAGACTCTCGGTCTTGAAACAAGCATGATAGAACAATTATAAGCTTATCACCTTAAGGTATTTGTGGATATTCATCGGCTAATGCTAAGGGAATCAACTCTCGAATTCCTTATCATTTTGCAAGTTTCTCCCACTGAAACAATCAAATTCCAACTCTGTAAGCATCCAAACACTTTCACAGTAGCAGAGTTTGGCACTATCTTCAAACTTCTCTCAGATGGTATTCTCGATGAGAGTGAGGTGGAATCTATGTCAATCCGGCATGGACTCATTTTGGGTTGGATTGTAGCTGGGATGCGAAGAAGACTAAGAGCACCCATCTTCAGTCTCCCATGCATAAATATTTACATAGGTTTCTCACCTATAGTATCTTTTCCATAGGTGATAGTAACAGGGCAGTTTGAAAATCAGAGCTTTTCCTACTGGAGATGGCACGAAAAGATCTAATCGTGGCTCTGTCTCGCTGGTTTGTAAATCATCTTCTCTCAAATGCAACAAAGCCATCGGGAGATATCTTGATTGGTGGGAATGTGAATCACCTTGCAATTGAGCTTGGGTATCTAAAGCTCGATGAGCACAATTTCAACCTCATTTCAGCACATCCTCGAGATCGGCTATATGTTGAGTCTTTTATAAAGATGGGAGCAGCTGTTCTCATATCTGCGAGAATAATGTCTATTACCGCTTCACCACTCTAGCTGGTGAAATTGATTGGGAAGACCAGGATTTTGATGAATTCAAAACTGGCCTTCAAGGTATCCAACAAAGAAAACGAGCCCGAGTCGAGACAGTGACTCCAGAGTTTGAGCAAAAGGTTGGTTAATCATCAGCCTCTACACTTAGCTTGGTGCAACAGGTTGCTGATCTTTTACCACCTCGTTTTGACCTATTGCAAGCTTCTATCGATGAGAGGTTGGAAAACCTCAAAGACTTCATGGAATCTCATATGGATAGCCTCGAGGTGGAAGTAGCACATCTTAGAGATGGTCTGTCAGATTTAAAGCCTAATTAGAGTCTTAGTTTTTTCATTTTATAATTAGAGTCTTAGTTTTTTCATTTTTTTTATGTACCAGTTTTTATTTTTATGGGTGTAGGACTTTAACTTACATTGTTAAACTTTGTAATTTTTTTTTCGTTTAATATAATTACATCATTATCATGTTATGGTTTATTTTATTGATGACAAAAGGGAGAGAACCTAGCAATATATGCAAATGTGTAGTAAAAGGCAAATGTGTTGTATAACATATACTTAGAATATATTTTGCATATACTTAACTAGTTAAGCAAACAATTCGCTATATTTCGAATATACCTCACATATACTTTGCATATACTTAACTAGTTAAGCAAACAATTTGATATACTTAGAATATACCTCATATATACTTTGCATATACTTAACTAGTTAAGCAAACAATTTGATATAGTTTGAATAGACCTCACATATACCTAACTAGTTAGCAAAGATCCATGTTATACGTCATTCAATTCTTGCACTCTATTATTTTTTGTCTTAAGCATCTTTTGAAGGGAAGACTTCTCAAAAGCATATATTGCTAGATCATTTGTCACCATCAAAAAGTTGGTGATTATTGAACTTTGAGGGGTATTTTCATCATTTTGATGCTAACAAATAAAATTGTAATAATGTATTTAATAATGCTTGTGTTCTAAGTTTATTGAACAAGATATATCTTGAATAAAATATGATGCAATAATGAAAGAAAACCTTTGAAGGTCAAAATAAGAAGAAATAGCATGTTCACGCCTGTGACTAATTATGTCACGCCCGTGATATAGCTTAGCGCTAACTCTCCAACATTTAAAGTTCATGGCCATGAAGGATCATACCAACCATGAATGATCAAATCAGTCACGTCTGTGAAATAAAGACATGCCCGTGAAATAACATGTCTTCTTTCAGAGAACTTCACGACCAGAGTCACCACTTGAACTACGGCTTAGAAGACTGTTCACGTCCTTGAAAGTATAAAGTCACACCCGTGATCAAACACTTCAAGTTTATTGTATGAGCCATAAAACACAAGAAATTGGTTTATTATGTAAGCCATAAAATACAAGGTATTGGTTTATTATGTGAGCCATTAAAACACAAGAGATTTTTTGGGTTAGGTGTTAGCCATTGAGAGAAACATCATAGTTGGGAGTGAGCTTGTAAAACTCCATTGTAACAATTAGTGTGTTAGTAAAACTCCCAATTGAGATTGGGAAGAGTAGTAGGGTTTGTTAATACTCGAACCACTATAAATATTGTGTGTGATATCTCTTCATCCCTACTCTATTTAATTTTATTCCGCATTTAAAATTAAGAAAATTTTATTTCATAACTAATTCAACCCCCTCTTCTTGGTTCATTATTTGGGCAACACCGGGTTAGTCATACACTACAGTTTTCGAAATTAATCAATATACCTGAAGGTTAAAAATACACTAGTGGGTGAAAAATATTTTATTTGATCATTAAAAAATATAGGTTATGACTAGTTCGATGGTAAAATTTGGAGTGAAAATGAGGTCAAATAAGTTCTCAAAAGTCAAAACTAAGAAAATATGAGATCCAATTTAATTAAATAATTGGTTGACTGTACTTTGATTAACCTATAAAAAATAGCAAATGATATCTAAAATTTATTTTAAGATATGGATAGATTTTAAATAATATTTTGAATTATTTGACAGTGAAAAATGAATTTTTCGGTAATACCAAAAATTGAATTATCAGTCCGATTTGAGTGAGCTGGACAGAAAATGGACTCCGATTGAGTTGAAATTTTTTCTGTAGACATATAAAAATATTTTATTAATTATGGACTTTAATTTGGGTAATGGAGTTTGAGAAGTGAGAAAAATAATTTATAGTGCATAATTGGGCCTAAATGGGTTAGGCTTTGTTTGACCCAAGCTCACCCAACTTAAGCCACTATAAATTGGCATAAATATAAGAATTCTCTAGAGAGAATTCTACAACTCATTCTTCCCCAAATCCCCTTGCATGGTCGAACCTATCTCCTCACATTTCTCTTTCAATTTTCTTCAATTCTAACACCAAAATCAACCACCCAAAAATAATTTCAGCATCTCTATTAGCTAATATAAGTTTTTAATCTTCAATTGGAGGGCCAGAGTGAAAGAAAATTAAAAGAAAAAAATTAGGATACAAATTTAAGATAAGTGAAATTTATAGTTTTAAATTAGTTTAATGGCTCAAATAAGTAGTTTAAGGTATGTAGACAATAAAAATAAAGTTTATTTCAGTTAAGGAAGCAAAATAATGGTGGATTAATGAAGGAAAATTTTTGGCCATGGTAGGTTTAAGAGAAGGTGAAGGTGCTTCCAAAGAAAAGGCCAAGAAAAAAAAGATTATGAAGGCCTAAATAAGAAATTAAGGTTAGTGATTTCAAAATCTATTTATTTTCATTTATTAAGCATGATTTAGGGTTATGGAAAATTAATAATTTTGTGTGTTTTGCATGTAATTGCTAATTAATGCTTAAAACATGATTAAGGAATTGTTAAAAGTGAATTAGAATGGTTAATTTCAATAAAAAAAATTAATTAGTAGAAATTGGAAAATATGACCTTATTATGTGAAAAAATATAAATTAAGGTATAAATACATTTTATTGTAATATTATGATATTTATGGAACAAGAAATGTATAAATTAGTGAAAGGAATATTTAGAAGATGAAAACAAAATTTAATGATGAAAATTAATTATAACCGAAAATTGAAGAAGAAAAATTTAATAGTTTTCTTGCTAATTAAATAAAAATTTAGTAATGAAATGCAAGGAAATATAATGTTTAATGTGTATAAATATATTGATAATTTTTAAATGAAATATTGAATATTTTTCTAATTATTGATTGTATTATGCATGAAATGAAAAATAAGGAATAAAGTGTATTTAGTGAGCTTAATGACTTAATTGATTATTAATGATGAAATGTTAATATAGTAGAATGAAAAATGTGATAAGATTATGGTAGAGATAAAATTGTATGTATGAATAAAATGTTAAGTGATTAATAATATAAAAATTATGAAAATTATGAATTTAATAGAAATTAAATTAAATGAATAAAATAATGTCTTTAGTTCTTTTTCTTATGGTTAAATTTAGTCCAAGATATAACTGGCTAGTCATAGGAACACATTACCCTGGTGCGGGTCATGATGACTCGCTTATATAGGCTAATGATGATCTAATACAGTGATAGTGATTCAATGAACAGTATACAATGTAGTACTTGAGTGATCTTTTGGGACTACTCTTCAGTGTAGTTGACATTTGGATCCACATCTCATGTATCTGGTCCAAAAATTTTATATCGAATGGAAACTATGAGCAATTTTGAATAAAAGTAGTAATAATAATAAAAGTGAAAAATATGATAAGAATGATAAAATGGTATAATTGTAAAAATGATAAAAATGAGAAAAATAATAAAAATAAAAAATGATAAAAATGACATAAGTGATAAATTTGATAAATATAATAAAAGTGATAAATATAATAAAATGATATAATAATAATAATAATAATGATAAAAGTGAAAAATAAGTGAAACATTATAAGAATGATAAAATGGTATAATTGTAAAAATGATAAATGTAAAAAATATGATAAAAATGAATAAAGTGAAAAATATGAGAAAAATAATAAAAATAAAAATGATAAAAATAACATAAGTGATAAATTTAATAAATATGATAAAAGTGATAAAAATAATAAAATGGTATAATAATAATAATAATAATAATAATAATAATAATAATAATAATAATAATAATAATAATAAAAGTGATAAGAATGGTGTGTAGGATAAATTGAGTTTGATAATGAGAGATGGTTAAGTGTATCGGCCTACAGTGAATATAAAAATTTATCAGATTAAATTATATGCATAAGATGTATTTAACACGCATTTATAAAAGACATTTTTTTTAGTGAAATTAAAATATGTGTACATATACCGATGCACCCACAGCAACACCCTGATGTGAGATTCATCTCTTCGTAACACTTTGATACCATTCCATATATTGTGAATGGCAGTGGAGTGGAGCATCTCATAATATACCTGCAACCACATGATAAGCTCTATTATTCAATAACTAAATCCATGTGAAATATTCTTGAACCCAATTTGTTCTACTGTGGTTAGGTAGAACAACAAAATGAAGTTGTTCAATCTGCTGTCGTGGGCGAGGGATTGGCTATTGTAAGCCAAATTGTCTGAGAACCCGATCAGGTTAGTGCCACTCTACTATATTCATGCATATCAATGGCATAACAACCCTCCATATATCATGACCTCTCAAGCAATCAACCAATAAATATTGAATAACATCTGACATATATGACTCCCAAATAATCTATTGAATTAAATGTAAGATGTTAAATGGTATTAATTATCAAAATGTAAAGGATAACTGTAACGCCCGTCAATTTAGGCTTGGATAATTAACATATTTAATGATCGTAATTAAAATTATTTGAGACTAAATTTAGAAATAAAATATAATAAAATTATTTATAAGTGAATTTTTATTAAGGTATGTGTGTTAAATAAAATAAATAGAAAGGTTGGGTAAGTTAATAATAATAAGATAAAAACCAATGATTTAAGTGGCTATTTGGCAAAAACAAGGGGGGCCTAATAGGGTATTTACCATGAGTATCAAAATATTATTTTCTTCTTCTTCTTCCAAATTTCAGAACCCTAACCTCCCTCCCACTCTTTCATACACAAATTCTCTCTTCTTACACTCATTTTCTTCTTCATCTCCCTAAAAACTTAAAACAACTATAATAGTTTAAGGTTTGAATAGGTTAAGACTTCATTGTGTCAAGGTATGTACATATGAGCATATTTATTCCTTTTTGCATTGTATTTGCATTAAAATGATGTTTGATGTTGAAGGAAAAGTGAACAAATAACTTGTGTTTGTTGATTTTGTTAAAATTCGTCTGGAACAGTTTTGATGTATTTGTCCATATCTTTTGTTCTTGAACTTGAATCGAGATAAAATTAGTTGAAAATGAAAATAGACACATAGACTTAAAACTTTTATAAAGAGTGTAAATGTTATATCTGATTCTACATTGGTCTAAAATTTCTACAAATTTTTAGATTTGAAAGTACCCAAAATATTCTGGGTAATTATTTTCTGAACATTTTATGATATTTTGATTATATATTTTGTTCTGGAACTTGGATCGGGATTCAATCAGTTGGAAATAAAAATAGACACATAGACCTAAAACCTTTATAAAGAATGTAAATATTATATCTAATTTAAGTTGGTCTAAAAATTTCTACAAATTCTCGTATTTGAAAGTACCCAGAAAATTCTGGATCGTTATTTTCTGAATTTTTTATGGTAGTTTGATTATATCCTTTGTTCTGGAACTTAGATCAGGATGAAACCAGTTGGAAATAAAAGTATACACATAGATACAAAAAGTTTATGAAAAGTATAAATGCTAGGTATGAGTTATATTGGACCTAAAATTTGATACTAAATCTCGGATCTAAGAATATTCTGAAAAATACTGGACATATTTTTACTGAGCACTATACGGTTATTTGGACAAAATTTTGGCTAGAAAATTCAGATTTATATGATTCTTTTTGTATATGAAAGATAAGACATTAATTGAAAAATTTATGGAATACCATAAGTCAAATTCAAATCAAAAATAGGTAAAATATGCAATCCAAAATCAGGGCAGAAATCTGTCCAGAAATAAAAATTTAGTAATTTATATTTTAAATATTGGGTGACATATATATATGTTTTAATTTTGAATAATATGATAGTATTTATATTTAAAATTATATTGTGTACTGAATAAATTAATATGATGTGTTATGGTTTGAGGTTTCAAATGAGTTTGAGAAATTTTTATATGTATAGGGCATGTAAATCGAAAATTATTATGAATATGTAAATTTTGATTAATTATGTAAACAATAGATGATAACATCAATTAAGTCCAATTCTCTAATTTAGGACTAGAAATAGGATAGATGACATGTCATTGAGGGGTTTACGGTACCGTAGAAATTTATGATGATATGAAAAATTTTATTATAAGGACAATGTGGCTTAAACTCGAGTGAGAGCGCCTTTGATCCTAAAGGCATGCAAATATTTATTTTACTCAGTCAAGATGGATTAAGCTCGAGTGAGAGTGCTCTAAACTTGAGAAGTTCGGTTGAACACTTATACAAAAAGATACAGATAATGAGCAGGGTGGCTTAAGCTCGGGTGAGAGTGCTCCTGTTTTATAACCCGCTTCCAAATAGTCCGGATTTAGAGTTTTGGGGCTATAAAATATAAAATATTTTAAAGAAAAGAAATATGAAAAAAATCAGTTATCAGGTAAATGAAACAAGGAAATAGAATTTATAAATGATGTATGAATATGAATTTACCTTTGTAAATTATGGCATGTATATGTGTTAAACCAGTAAACCAGGTATGCAATATTCCATATTGATATATGATAAATTAATTTCTTTTTTTCATATTGCTATAAAAAGGATTGTGATATATGGATTATATTTATGATTATTTATATGCAAAATTGGATAATATGAACATGAAATTGTTTTATGATATATCATAAGTATATGTATGAATATTTATGCACATATGTACCACTAAGCATTAGGTTGCTTAGCGTGTGAGTATTTTTCCATACGCAGGTTCGGAACCTATAGATAAAAGTTGACAGGTAGAGAAGCAAGCCAGGTGACATTCTCCTATATAGTTTGGATTATTCCTAACTATATAAGAGAGTGTTACATTTAGTGGTATCAGAGCCAGGTTTAGGCAATCCTAGACCTAAGTGGGCTAAAGGTTTATCATGCATGCATTGTATGTCTCATATGACTCTGGCATGAGCTACTTCTTTGTCAACTTGTAGGATTAGAAGAGAGTATGGAAATTCAGGCGCATGAAGTTACTGAAAGCAATACTTCTAATACTGGAGCACCAAACCAACCCAGTGTTGCTAGTGTTCAGGGTCCAAATGTGATACCAGCTGCAGCCCAGCAGGTTCCTAGACATGTCGAGCAAAACCAAAACCTTTTGTTGCAGCAGATGGCTGGTTTGCTGCAACAGATCGCAAGAGTGGTACCACAACCTGCTTTAGTTCCTCCACCTCCACCATTGAAACCGAAAGTACAGATGGACAAGCTTCGTAAGTATGGAGCCATAAATTTTCTAGGTATGAAAGATGATGATCTTGATGCAGCAGAATATTGGTTTGAAAATACCGAAAAAGTCCTTGATGAACTTGAGGTTCCTACTGACCAAAAGGCAAGATATGTCATATCTCTACTCCAAGAAGATGCTTATGACTGGTGGAAATCAGTTCTTTTGAAACCAGAGGCTCCAAAGCCTATGACATAGAAATTATTTATCATTGAGTTCAAGGAAGAATATGTTCCTCCATTGTACATAGATGAGAAAAATAAGGAGTTTCTAAACCTTAAGCAAGGCAAGATGACAGTGAGAGAGTATCAGAGAGAATTTACTCGATTGAGTAAGTATGCTTCAGAGATTATCATGAGTGAAAGTGATAAGTGTAGAAGATTTGAGGATGGCCTCAATACAAAGATTGGGGATTTTGTGACTGCACTTCAGCATGTCAACTTTAGTCAACTAATTGCATCCGCGGTTAATGTTGAAAAGAGAAAGAGAAAAAGAGCAGATGAAGCTTTTAAACAGACAGTAACTCTAGTAGCCCAATCTATAGGCAAGAAAGACTGATACTACCTAGGATAGTCTTATGGAATGAGTCAGAGACATAATAGGAGTTATACACAGGGTGGACTACACAGAAGGGGGCATCCCTCTAGGGCTACATCTACAGCCGATAACATACATACACAGGCTACCCGAGAGAGTGCTTTAATTTGTGGTACCTGCCATAAGAGCCATAAAGGAGAATGTTGGATGGTCACAAGTGTTTGTTTCAGATGTGGGTCCAAGAACCATATGAAAAGAGATTGCCCTCTGATGACTACTAATGCATCTACACAGATTGCAGGATCAACTTGGGTTCAGAATTAGACTCAGACTAGAGGAGGTTGAGTAGGACCTAATCAGGCTGCATCAGAAACAATCAACAGGCCAGGACCCAGCAGAACTCCAGCTAGGGCATATGCTATGAAGGCCAGAGAGGACCAAAAATCCACTGATGTGATTGTGGGTATGTTTTTTTTTACATGACTCGGTTTTATGTGCTTTAATATATCTTGGTTCCACATATTCCTATGTATGCACGAGCACACCTAGTCAAAATAGTATGACGAGCGAGAATCTAGAATATCAAATTGAGGTCACAAATTCCCTAAGCCACAGTGTGATTGTTAATCGGGTATACAAAAGTTGTCGTTTGATAGTGCATGGGAAAGAACTTTTAGCATATTTGATTGAATTTCCATTCCACGAGTTTGATGTTATCTTGGACATGGATTGGCTTTCTAAATATGAGGCAATAGTGGACTGTCGATCTAAGACAGTTGTTCTTAAAACTCAAGAACTAGAAAAGGTAGTAGTGGAAGGAGAAAGGTTTCCACCACCTGCTCAAATGATATCTATGATGAAGGCTCAAAGAATGATCAGAAAGGGATGTGAGACCTACTTGGCTCACGTGATTGATACTAGGAAGGGAGGTCCAGATCTTAAAGTTATCCCTATAGTTAATGAATTCCCAGAAGTGTTCCTAGATGAACTGTCAGGGCTACCTCTCGATAAAGAGATTGAATTCTCCATAGAGCTCACTCCAAGTACAACACTAATATCAGCTGCACCGTATAGAATGGCACCGACAAAGTTGAAAGAATTAAAGGCACAACTACAAGAGTTGTTAGATAAAGGTTTTATCGAATTAAGTGTGTCTCAATGGGGTGCATCGGTATTGTTTGTAAACAAAATAGATGGGTCTATGAGGTTGTGCATAGATTATAGACAGTTGAACAAGGTGACTGTTAAGAACAAATATCCATTACCACGAATTGATGATTTTTTTGATCAGTTGAAGGGTGTAGGAGTTTTCTCTAAGATTGATTTGAGATCAGGGTACCACCAATTAAAAATTAAGACAGAGGACATAGCTAAGACAACATTTAGAACCATATATGGGCATTATGAGTTTTTGGTGATGCCTTTCGGTTTGACAAATGCTCTAACAGCCTTTATAGACTTGATGAACTGAATCTTCATATTATATTTGGATTTTTTCGTGGTGGTTTTTATTGATGATATCTTAGTGTATTCCAAGAATAAGAAAGAACATGGTCAACATTTGAAGATAGTTTTGCAGACCTTCAAAGAACAGAAGGTTTATGCCAAACTCTCAAAATGTGAGTTTTGGCTCGATGATGTGGCTTTCCTTGGACACATTGTGTCAACAGATGGCATCAAAGTTGATCCTAGCAAAGTAGAGACAGTTATGAGTTGAAAGCCTCTTCGGAATATGACAGAAATAAGGAGTTTCCTCAGTTTGGCCGGTTATTACAGGAGGTTTGTTAAGGGCTTTTCAATGATTGCTTCTCATTTGACCAGATTACTGAGGAAAGATGTAAAATTTGAGTGGATAGAGAAATGTCAGGACATCTTTGAGAGACTTAAGAAGATGTTGACTGAGGCTCCCGTTTTGACAGAACTAGTCCCTAACAAAGAATATGTCATCTATAGCGATGCTTCTCACAATGGACTGGGGTGTGTACTGATGCAAAAGGGCAAGGTAGTAGCTTACGCTTCTAGACAACTGAAGACACATGACCTTGAACTGGCTGCCATTGTTTTTGCTTTAAAGATATGGCGCCATTACTTGTACGGGGAAAACTGCTTTATTTACACCGACCACAAGAGTTTAAAGTATATTCCTACCCAGAAGGAATTGAACTTAAGACAAAGAATATGGCTAGAGTTGATCAAGGATTACAATTGTGTGATCGACTACCATCCAGGTAAGGCTAATGTTGTGGCTGATGCATTAAGCCGAAAGACTTTGGCATAATTACACATTCGTCTGACTCTCAACCAAGAAATCAAATATGCACAAAAACAAGACAACGAGTTAGTTGAGATAGCTGAGTCAGTCTCTAAGGGGGAGAGACCTGATTATACAATTAGTTCATATAATAGTTTATACTACCAAGGTCGATTATGCGTACCTAATGTGGAAGATTTGAGACATAGGATCTTAAAGGAAGCATATGAGACAAAATATGTCATGTGCCCAGGAAGTAACAAGATGTATCATGACTTGAAGAATAAGTATTGGTGGTCAGGTATGAAAAATGTCATCATAGAATTCACCACCAGGTGCTTGACATGTCAGCAAGTCAATGCAGAACATCAGATACCTTCAGGGTTGTTACAGCCAATCATGATTCCAGAATGGAAATGGGAACGAATAACCATGGATTTTGTGATTGGGTTGCCTTTGACACCAAAAAAATATGACGTTGTGTGGGTGATTGTGCATAGATTAATGAAGTCAGCTCACTTCTTGCCCATCAAGAGGGACTACCCATTAAGTAGGTTAGCAAAGTTATATGTAAATAAAATAGTAAGGCTTCATGGAGTGCCAGTCTCCATTGTTTCAGATAGGGACCCTAGGTTCACTTCTCACTTTTGGGGTAGTCTGCAAAGAGCTTTGGGTACCAAGCTTAGTTTCAGCACAACTTTTCATCCTCAGACTGATGAACAATCAGAAAGGGTGATTTAGATTTTGGAAGACATGATGAAGGGTTGTGTAATAGAGTTTGAGGGAAGTTGGAACAAATACCTACCATTGATGGAGTTTGCCTACAACAACAGCTATCAGTCAAACATTGAAATGGCTTTATATGAGGCACTTTATGGTAGAAGGTGTCGAACACCATTGTGTTTGATAGAACTCGGTGAAAAGAAGCTACTGGGTCCAGAGTTAGTGCAAGAAACAGAAAAAAAGGTGAAGATTATACAAGAAAGATTGAAAACGGCTTTAGATAAGCAAAAATCATATGCATATCTCAAAAGGAGAGACATAGAGTACGAAGTGGGAGATAAGGTGTTTCTCAAGGTTTTCCCTTGGAAAAAGGTCCTCAGATTTAAAAAGAAGGGCAAGTTAAGCCCTAGGTTTATTGGACCTTATGAGATCTTAGACAAAATTGGACCAGCGGCCTATAGACTTGCTTTACCGTCAAAGTTGAGCAAGATCCATAATGTCTTTCATGTTTTCATACTGAGGAAGTACCGATCAGATCATTCTCATATTATTCCAACCAACAGCATCGAAGTAAGACCAGATTTAACATACGAGAAAGAACCAACGAAGATCTTGGCTTATGAAGTCAATAAGTTAAGGAATAAATGAGTCTCATTAGTCAAAGTGTTATGGAGGAATCATTCAACTGAATAAGCAACATGGGAAAGCAAGGAAGTGATGAAGGCACAATATCCCCAGTTGTTTTCAACATAAACAATCAAGTAAATTTCGAGGACGAAATTTCTTAAGGATGAGAGATGTAACATATTTAATGATCGTAATTAAAATTATGTGAGACTAAATTTGGAAATAAAATATAATAAAAATATTTATAAGTGAATTTTTATTCAGTTATGTGTGTTAAATAAAATAAATAGAAAGGTTGGGTAAGTTAAAAATAATAAGATAAAAACCAAGGATTTAAGTGGATATTTGGCAAAAACAAGGGGGACCTAATAGGGTATTTACCATTCTTTTCTTCTTCTTCTTCCAAATTTCAAAACCCTATCTCCCTCCCACTCTTTCATACACAAATTCTCTCTTCTTACACTCATTTTCTTCTTCCTCTCCTTCCTCTCCCAGTCCCCAAAAACTTAAAACAACTATAATAGTTTAAAGTTTGAATAGGTTAAAACTTCATTGTGTCAAGGTTTGTACATATGAGAATATTTATTCCTTTGTGCATTTTATTTGCATTACAATGATGTTTGATGTTGAAGGAAGAGTGAACAAATAACTTGTTGTGTTTGTTGATTTTGTTAAAATTCGTCTGGAACTTGAATCGGAATGAAATCAGTTGGAAATAAAAATAGACATATAGACCTAAAACTTTTATAAAGAGTGTAAATGCTATATCAGATTCTACATTGGTTTAAAAATTTCTACAAATTCTCGGATTTGAAAGTACCCAGAAAATTCTGGGTAGTTATTTTCTGAACATTCTAAAGTATTTTGATTATATCGTTTGTTATGGAACTTGGATCGGGATGAAATCAGTTGGAAATAAAAATATACACATAGAACTAAAACTTTTATAAATAGTGTAAATGTTATATCTGATTCTAAGTTGGTCTAAAAATTTCTACAAATTCTCGGATTTGAAAGTACCCAGAAAATTCTTGATAGTTATTTTTTGAACATTTTATGGTATTTTTATTATATCTTTTATTATGGAACTTAGATCGGGATGAACTAGTTGGAAATGAAAGTATACACATAGATACAAAAAGTTTATGAATAGTATAAATGCTAGTTATGAGTTATATTGGACGTAAATTTTGATACTATATCTCAGACCTAAGAATATTCTGAAAAATACTGGAAATATTTTTACTGAGCACTATACGGTTATTTGGACATAATTTTAGCTACAAAATTCAGATTTATATGATTCTTTTTGTATATGAAAGATAAGACATTAATCTAAAAATTTATAGAATACCATAAGGTCAAATGCGAATCAACAATAGGTAAAAAGTGTAATCCAAAATCAGGGTAGAAATCTATCCAGAAATGCAAATTTAGTAATTTGTATTTTAAATATTGGGTGACATATATATATATTTTAATTTTGAATAATATGTTAGTAGTTATATTTAAAATTCTATTGTGTATTAACTAAATTAATATGATGTGTTGTGGTTTGAGATTTCAAATGAGATTGAGAAATTGTTATATGTATAGGGCATGTAAATCGAAAATTATTATGAATATGTGAATTTTGATGAATTATGTATACAATAAGATGATAACATCAATTAAGCTCAATTCTCTAATTTAGGATTAGAAATAGGATAGATGACATGCCATTGAGAGGTTTACGGTACCGTAAAAATTTATGATGATACGAAAATTTTTATTATAAGAACAAGGTGGCTTAAGTTCGGGTGAGAGCGTCCTTGATCCTAAATGCATGCAAATATTTAATTTACTCAGTCAGGATGGCTTAAGCTCGGGTGAGAGCACTCTTGACTTGAGAAGCTCGGTTGAGCACTTATACAAACAGATACAGATAGTGAGCAGGGTGGCTTAAGCTCGAGTGAGAGTGCTCATGTTTCATGATCTGCATCCAAATAATCCGGATTTAGAGTTTTGGGGCTATAAAATATAAAATATTTTAAAGAAAAAAAATATGAAAAAAAATCAGTTATCAGGTAAATGAAAGAAGGAAATAGAATTCATAAATGAGGTATGAATATGAATTTACCTTTGTAAATTATGGCATGTATATGTGTTAAACTAGTAAACCAGGTATGCAATATTCCATATTGATATATGATAAATTAATTTCTTTTTTTATATTGTTATAAAAAGGATTGTGATATATGGATTATTAGTTATGATTATTTATATGCAAAATTGGATAATATGAACATGAAATTTTTTTTTATGATATACCATAAGTGTATGTATGAATATTTATGCACATATGTACCACTAAGCATTAGGTTGCTTAGCGTGTGGGTGTTTTCCCATACGCAGGTTCGGAGCCTATAGAGAGAAGTTGACAGGTAGAGAAGCAAGCTCATACAAAGTCAAATAAAGTAAATCTATGTCAGAGGGTTGGTGCTTTACATGACATGCATTTTGTTCCTATCCATATGTTATGGGTGATGTGTATAATTACGGTTTTCAAAAGTTTTACATGTCTTTTTATGTTGGGAACATAAAATTTTATTTGAATTATATGTATTTTGTAAATATTGGGATAATGAAAGCCCAAACATATGTTTGAAAATATGGTCATTGTTTGTTAATTCCGCATATAAAATACATTCATTAATTGAATGACTTATTGCTATCACGAAAAAAAAAATTAACATATGAAAATGTAATAACTAAAATGGAAGAAATTTTAATTCAATCGAATTTTAAGGTAATAGGCAGGTGACATTCTCCTATATAGTTTGGATTATTCCTAACTATATAAGAGGGTGTTACAATAACAAAATGCACCTCATCAGAATGATAAGTGTCTAGTCTATATCGAATATAAATAAGCTAATGTCTAGCTGCATCGTGCACTACCCGATCACCAATCCATCTACAATAATTTTGTTATACAATGAAATACAAAAAAATTAGCTATCATGATATATCCATTCAAAGTAAATGAAACATATAAATAATTAAAAATCGTGTACCTTCGACCTAATGGTGCATCGTGAGGTACTTCATTTACTTGGATCCTCAGAGATAGCAATGGAAATCTCTCCCAGGATAAATAATGCACCTGCAATTTGGGACACAAGCAAATATCTACATGACATGCATAATTCTCGGTATAAGAAGCTTAATGTGTTAGTTCCCTAACTATATTGGTTGATCATTCCAAAGTTTTTTAAAAATGTCAAGTAAATAGGTGATACTCGTCCAATGCCCTTGCCACTTAATAAAGAGCCATTTATCATGTATAAAATATGTGAACATGCATGGCATAGAACAGTGTGCATATCAGCTCCGTGAGGTAATATAACAAATTGATTTGTAAGTTATCCCAATTTACAACAGAACCCCTAATTGCATTTGTTGGAGGTCTAATTTCTAATTAACGCTCACATATAGATGGCTAATCACTACTACTTTGTCCAATAATATATAGATATACTAGTCAATATGGTTATATTCTACGGAGTTATGGTACACTCTCCTTCAGGCATATGAAATATGTGTCTTTGGTCTTTATCTCTCAACTAGGGCAATGATTAAATGTCAGTCTAGTTGAAAAATATACAATTGCACTAATTCATAAAAATTGGTATGTCTGATCAACTTTGTAATGCGGTCAACTATCTGACTATCTTACCTATTCTATATGTAGCTCTATTACTACGTCTATAATATAACACTTCATCCTCGATCTGATAAAAAAATTATACATTTCATTGTATGGTCTATGATGTCATATAAATGATGTTATATTGAATTAATTGTAATTTTAGTTACCTCATTATTCCAAATTGCCTGAGATTTGTGTTGAGGCTAGAAATTCAATAATGACGTATCATATGATCCATGATGTATGTAATCACGTGGATCAGAAGTCATACCTAAAATAATGATACAAAAAATATGCAGAATTATGTTACTATTAAAATTGAAAATTACAACACACTAAAAATATACAAAATCATGTGACCATACAAAATTTTAAAATTAAGTTTAATGATGTGACGATACATAAATTTAACATGATAAGTAGAATTCATCGAACAAGAAATATTGTAGTTTACAAATACATTTAATTAAAACATCAATGTACACATGTATTTATCTAATACATTTAACTATTACACTTAGTTTGAATAAGAAAGACTGTAGTTCAATTTGCATTTGACATAATTAGTTCTTATGACATGTTCTTGTATTATGACCCGTTTGACCACATTTGCCACAAAAGGACATAGGTTGATCTTCTTATGTTTTCTAGTCCATTTTATTTTTCTTTCTAGATGATTTTGATCTCCCTTTTTTGCATTTCCATGTAGGATTTAACACAACAGGCAGCTCAGTTGACTGTGCTCAATATTCCTTGTCACCAAGTGATTGAAAACAAGTTGACCACACATTTATTGTATTAGACAAAGTATGAAATTGAGAAATATATTGGGTGTAATTTCTCTTAGATTTCATACAAGCTGCAATGACATGAGAACACATTATTTTACTTTGTTGAAACTTCTCATATGTACATGTCTGTTGTGCCAATTTAACTGTTTGGCTATGACTACCTTTCCTCATATCATTGTTGTATGATGTTTTTATCACAATGACATTGTTTTCTCTATCACTTGACTTTCCTTGATGACCATGAGCCTTCTGCACATGATGCTCTAATATCTCAATGCATTTAAGAGTGAACTGATAACTATCAGCAAGTGATTATGTATATCTAATTCGATGTTCATCAAATAAGTTTACTAGCTTGTCAAACAACATATGCATCATTGTGGTCATAAGCACAAACCTAATTTTCTTCAACATCAAATTGGTGGACTCAGAATAATTTTGATCATCACACCATGGTGATATCTGACATCATATGCTAATGTCCATTTGGATTGAGGGATTTTTTCTAACCAAGCAAATGAATGGTCCTTCGTTTCAATTTTTTTCATAATCCTCTTGAATTTTCACTTTTGATGCATGTGCCTAGCAATATCACATTAAATTATGTTAAACTTATCAGTGTACACATGTATCGCAATATTCAATACTAATTATTGAAATAAATAATTTATACAAATTATGTACCAGCTTTCTCCACCAATTTTTTCATAACTTGTTTTTTGAATTTGGTGTTGTAGTTGTTGGCAATATGGAAAATGCAATATCTGTGTAGATTTTCACGCCATAAGTCCTAACTCATTGCATACTTGATTCCTATATGACGATTGAAAATAATGCACACTTCATTGTGCCCATCACAAACTGTGAAGCGAAGTAAAGTCATGAAGTATTTTTATAAGCAAGATACCTTTATACTTTCCATATAAAAAGTTCTATCAACATAAAAAAAAAAAGCTAGGTTATAGTACTACATGTTAAATTTAATTAGAAATAAGAATAATATAATTTGGATAAGTGTAAAAAAAGTTATAGAGCCAATAGTCCTAAGCGGTTATTTTCCAATTTAAGAGAAATTTTAGTTATTTATTTAAATTATATTAAGAATAAATATTTTAATAAATTATTAACTAATTATATTTTCAAATTAGGATATCAACAAGAGAAAAAATAACAAAAGTGAATAAACTCTGAGTTTAGATTTGGAAAAGAAAAACGCTATCAAAATTTGTACATATATGTATTATAGTTTGCCATAATACATGTTTGTGTGTGCATGACATAACTTATATGTCAATGTGATAAAATAATATACTATTATATGCTTTTAAATTATAAAAATGTTATTAATTAGGAATTTAATACTATGGTAATTTTTGATGGAATATCATGTTATTACATGGGTTTGAAATAAATTGTGAACTTATAATTATATTGATACGAAAGGAGAATTGGTTATGGAAAGTAAGACATGATTAAAACCAATTAATTAATGATTGTAATTTCCCATTTCTCTACCTGAAAACTAACATAGGATAGATGATGCACCATTAAGGGAAAGTTACAGTACCGATATTGATATGATTTAAAGACAAAGTGGTTATAGCTCCGAGAGCACCCCTAATCCTAATTACATATATGATGTGGTTATATTCAGTCAAGGTAGCTGAAACAAGTGCCCTTGAATTGAGATTATAGTAAGTAGGGTGGCTTAAGCTCTCCAAGTGCCCTTATCTCATACCCCATATCCAGAAAGTTCAGAAACGAGATTTTGGACTAATGAATTATGAAATAAAATATGAAAATTTATTTATTTACATAAGTAACAAGTTATGAAATGTTTATACAAAGTAGTGAGAATTTAATTATTGAATGAGGTCATTATGTTTATTTCTTTTTATGTCACATACTTATTTCTTTTATATATCAAATTTGAAATAAAATTTAATGTGTCATAATTTATTTGAAACATGCATTTGTGTGACAGCTTGGAAAAATCTTTAACACCTATATGTACCACTAAGCTAGAGATAACTTAGCGTGAGTTCTTCTCACGCAGATATTGGAGCTGTATAGTAAATTGTGAAGTTGGTCAAGAAGAAATTTAAGCCATATCAGAGGAGACATAAGAGACTTAGTTAGAAGGTTGGTTACTTATCACTTTTCTTTTTGAGTTTGACCATGAATATGGATTTGGTAGACATGTCTTGTATTTGGTTAAGGAACATATATTATATTTTGATATTATATTTGTAAACAGTTATGTATGAGGATAGTATGTCACGAATGATTAACTATGTAATCTAATCAACTTATATATATATAACAATAAGCCTAATCTAATATAAAAAAAATAGATTACTTTAAATTAAACAAAAAAAAATTTAATTCTGACAAATTTATCTAGTTAATATTGTGGTACCCTTCTTATATATATGGGATTATCCTTAATATATAAGTCGAATGTCACAAAATTTGTGGTTTTCATACTCAGATCACCTATAGAGGATTGTCTCCGAATCAACCTAACAATATCACAATTAACTAGAGCGTAAAAAACATTCTTTTCAACACTATTACACAGAGGGCACATAATGGAGACATTCATTGCTTTCTTCCTTAAAGAACTCATACTAGGAAGACACCCCACACAAACACTCCAAATAAGAATAAACATCTTTGCTGAAACTTGGAGATTCCAAATCTTATTCCATAGAACAGGACAAGGAATTTCAAGGAAAATGTTATGATTAGCCATTAGGATTTTATACCCACTTTTAATAGAGTATGTCCCTTTCTTATCTAAAATCCAAATCCACCTATCATCACACATCAAACGACTAAAAGGGATGTTAGCAATAGTTATACGGTCTCTGCTAGAAAATAAATCTTGAATGATATCCATGTCCCTACCATCTTCAAAGGAAGATCTAAGCGAACTCACCATACTAAATTTGAGACCTAGATGGCAAAACATTTCAACAGAAGGATTATCAACATCTGACAGCCATGGATCATTCCAAATATTAACACAAGACCCAGACCCAATCCAGCATCTAGTACCATTTCTTAGCAAATCCAAGGTAGAAAACATGATACTCCAGATAAAGGTAAGACTAAAACCTAACTTTTCCTCAACTAAGAAGTTATTAGGAAAATATCTCACCTTATACACACAAGCCATAAGAGAGGAAAGAGTGGAAAGAAGTCTTCAGCCCTGTTTTTCCACCAAAGCTTGATTGAACTCATGAAACTTACAAAAATCCATTTCTCTTCTGCATTTGGAGATACACAATTTATCCCATGAAAGCCAATAATCCTTTTGCTCTGAGTTTTATTACTTTTCCACAAAAAACAATTCATTTAATAGAGTATGTCCCTTTCTTATCTAAAATCCAAATCCACCTATCATCACACATCAAACGACTAAAAGGGATGTTAGCAATAGTTATACGGTCTCTGCTAGAAAATAAATCTTGAATGATATCCATGTCCCAACCATCTTCAAAGGAAGATCTAAGCGAACTCACCATACTAAATTTGAGACCTAGATGGCAAAACATTTCAACAGAAGGATTATCAACATCTGACAGCCATGGATCATTCCAAATATTAACACAAGACCCAGACCCAATCCAGCATCTAGTACCATTTCTTAGCAAATCCAAGGTAGAAAACATGATACTCCAGATAAAGGTAAGACTAAAACCTAACTTTTCCTCAACTAAGAAGTTATTAGGAAAATATCTCACCTTATACACACAAGCCATAAGAGAGGAAAGAGTGGAAAGAAGTCTTCAGCCCTGTTTTTCCACCAAAGCTTGATTGAACTCATGAAACTTACAAAAATCCATTTCTCTTCTGCATTTGGAGATACACAACTTATCCCATGAAAGCCAATAATCCTTTTGCTCTGAGTTTTATTACTTTTCCACAAAAAACAATTCATCATATGTTCTAACTCACTAAAAACATCTTTGGAAGAACAAAAACACTCAAGACATATAAAGGGATAGCTTGAACAGTCGATTTCAACAAAACCTCTTTGCCTGCACGAGACAAGCTCCTCACATGCCAACTTTGTATTCTACTCCAACTTTTATCTTTTACAAATGAAAAATCTTGGTATTGTTTCCTCCCAACCAGTGATGGAAGACCCAAATACTTACATGATTATCAACACCATTCACTTGAAAAAATTCACAAAATTTATTTATTTTTTGCTTAGTACCTATGTTAGAGCTAAAAAGAATAGAGGACTTCTGGAAATTGATCATTTGACCCGATGTTTTTTCATAAAAATTAAGACATTGATTCACCATATGACTCTTCTAAATGTTAGCTCTATAAAATAGAAACCTATCGTCGGTAAAAATAAGTGGGATATAGTCGAAGCCTTTCACTTTATTAGAGAGGTGCCCTAAGATAATCACCTTAGGCATTTGATGTATTGATTTATTATTAATAAAATACATTTTCATTATATAGTATTCATTGCATATGAATTGATATAGATCTTAAACCATTTAATAAAGTCCTTGGCATATAACACAATATCAAGAAAATCATGATGAGATCATGATGATGAGATTCCTATCATATGCAATTTTATTTATACCCAAATGATTTCTAGTTATAGAATTAACAAGATAAGACATTATTAATCCAAAGAGACTAACGCATGTTATACTTTTTGGCTAATTAGCTGAAAACATGAGATGTTTAGAGTTAATATGTGAATGCTTGTTAGAATAGCCAAGTATATTGGATGACCTGCTATGAGACAATCACATGGATATCTATTCATTGTCAATGATAGTCTCATCATAGCAACGGTGCAACTATTCTTAGACTTGAAATGCTCAAGGTTATCTTAGATACTGAATCTTATACTTTGACTCCATTTCTTTTTGCCTCTCAAAATTTACTCAAGGGTGGTGATTAGGTATAGCATGAGGTATTTGAAGGTACTTGATTAGTTAATAAAATATTCACCACTCTTGATAAAAGGAAAGTATACCTATTGTCTCTTAGAAATATCATTACTCAGAAATCATTGGCTGAGGTGGACATGACTTGAAGAAAGTTTTCAAGGACGTATCTAATAGAGTAATGAGTCTCATAAATAAAAACTAATATCATTTGGACTGAATGTGATGTCAGTCTAGTAGGAGTTGACATACAATCCATGCTCAAAACCAAATAAGGTATAACTTGGTGAAAGGATGAATTCCACGGTAATTATCTATGGAAGGGTTAAAAATTAAATCACTAACCTTCTGGTTAATTAGGTAGTTATGATGTGTTGCTAGATACTGCTCATGATCTACTAAGTTAAGGAAAATTGATGAGAAATCAATTTATAGGTCAAACATGTTCGACTCGTAGAATCCTAATTAGATTAGGATTCCTCCTGAGACTTAGGTTGCTAACATGACCAGAAAATCTATTAGGTTACATGTATAAAGGGAATGAAGAAACTATAAAATGAGTTTTAGATAAAATCCAAATGAGAGAGAAAGAAAATTGGGCATTTTATAAGAGTTATAAAAATGGATCAAATCCAATTTGGATTAGAATTGTTGACTTGGTCAATATTGGGCCATATATCTCGGAAAAATGGACTCATTAGGGCTTTTCTTTTTCTAACCCTAAAATGCATTAAACAGAGTACAAGTACTCATTTTCTCTTTTATAAGACAATATTTTATACCTTGTACTTCGGACTTTTGTCACCCCATCTCTTGGAGGTTTTTTTCTTCTTCCTTCGCGTAGATACTCTTAGAGGCAATACTATCTTTGGATTATTGTGGTCTACTATAACCCAACAAATAAAGAAAACTCACAACTTGGAAGATCAAGAATTGTAAACAAAGGTAATCAACTTCTCACATTAGATGGTATGATCTAATTTTAAATTATATAAGGCATTTCTTAGATTTTGGTTTTGATTAATTTTTATATTTGATTTTTTTTGGCCTAAAATTTTAATTTAATAACATGTTAATATAATAATATTATATTTTTTTATGATAATTAAAATGTTTGAATATAATTTAAACATGAAATTCGAAATAGTGCATAAATGTTGAAAAACTAGGGTTTATAAAACCTATTGTTGCCAATTGAGTTCTTTATGGGAGTTTTCGAATTTGGTTTGTTAATTTAATTATTCAAATGTGCTTATGACATATTCAAAATGTGTTTTAAATTTTGAACAACACCTATAATGATTCAAAAATCATTTTTGATCACAGAACATTAAAACAATAAACTAGGTCAAAAATCTTACCATTTGATGGGATTGTTTTGTATTATTTAATTTAATGGCATGTAACTTAATAACCAAAACCTTAATATCATATTTATGAGATATTCATGATAGTAGGTTGATGTCAATTGCTTACTAAAGTTAAATTAAATTTGTAATTAAGTTCCTAAAGAATATTAATATATGTATGATTCAATTTAGGCAGTTTTTAAGTAATTGATTTGCTAGTTGAATAATTAATGATTTAGATTGTATAATGAACAAATTTAATTAATTTAAACTGATTATAAGTTTCTTATAATGATGAGAATGAATTCTGAAAGTTTTGGAAATTTTTAAATGGAATTTGATTTGAATTTGAAAAGGGTTTTCAAAGTCCTAATTTGACTAGGATTCTAAAATGCAATTGTAATTAGGATTGTTTATAAAGTTTCATTAAAGGCCAAAACAATCAAAATAAAGTTTCAAAAGTTGAAATAAAGGGAATCCAAATTGTTATTTTAATAGATTACCTTTAAATATGCATTAGAGAATGCAAGCTAACGGTGTATGGAATAATATGATTGTATGATTATGGACTGACTAATGAGATTGATCATGTATAGAATTTTATTTTTGATAAGTAGAGACTGTGAGTCTCTGCCTTCTCTATTCTTTCTATTGTATTTCTCTTCTCATCTCATTCCCTTCAAATGTAACTTGAGATTTTCTTATGAAGAAATTATGTAATTAGATTACATAGGATTAGAAAAGAATTGAAATGCAAAGGAATAAGAAGTAAAGGAAATGGTGCCAAAGCAAATAAGCATTAGAATAGGAAATTATTTTCTATTTTAGTGTTATAATTTCATGCATCTATATAGATGAGACCTAGTCAATCGTTTCATGGCTCGAAGGATTGATGTTAGATTATGTCCATAATCATGACCATATAACTAATGTAATTATCTTATATATCTACATGTGATTAATAGATATATTATGAATGCCAAATTGCCATGATGAGACCTAAATTAAAAAAATCCCTCATTAATAATATTAAGGTCAATGTCTTCATTTAATATGGCAAGAACTAGAGTTCTTTTAAAGTTTGAGTTGTTCGGTAAACCCAAGCCTACTTTACAAGAATATGTTCAAACTATCGAGAAATATGATATCATGATTAATGGGTCAGTTTTAACTAGTAACATTGACTTGTTGGGCAAATCCAAGGTTAATATGAATTAGAGGCAAAGTTGGGTAAGTATACATGAGATGTGCATATATCAAGAGTTGATAGCCCAATGATTCAATATTTTCATGGGGGATGCAGTTGGTATGAAATACCTACCAATTGACCTAAGATGGCTTATTGGAAAAATCAAAAATCATTATTAGTGATGTAGGATACTGACCCACTAGGAGAGCTTCCAATGGATTCTCTTGGATTCATAGTGAGGGCTATGTATTCACAATAAAATAGTAAGAGTTATAATGCATGTTTATTAAATACCTAATAATCATGTATATAGTACATTCTCTAAACATGATTTTTCTTTACATCTAGGTTGATAGAATCATGTCATCAAATGTGAACTTACGCTTAATTCTTGAATTCAATAAATTGACTGGTCTGAACTTCCTTGATTGGCTAAAAAATTTGAGAAGAGTTCTGAAAACTGAAAAGATAGCCTATGTCTTGGATGAGTCGCTTCCCTTCCCACCTACTGATGATGCATCTGTTGATAAACAGTTTGCATATAAGAAGCATATTGATGATAGTGAGTTGGCGGGTTGCATTGTGCTCGCCTATATGTCTCTCGAGCTTCAAAAGTAGCATGAGAACATGAATACTAATACCATTGTGTATCATTTAAGGGAGTCTTTTGATGAGCAAGCTCGAACTAAATGATATGATATATCTAAGTTGCCCTTTAGCTCCAATATGGTAAAAGGAACATCTCTAATGCAAGGTACATTTAAGATGAGAAAAAAAGGCAGAGAGACGGAATCAAAAGGAACTTGCCTTTATTATTAGCAAGAGTTGCCAATGGGAGAGGAATTTCAAGGCCTATCTGGAGTTTTTAAAAAAGAATAAAGATAAGACATTAGATACACCTTCTAGTTCAAGTATTTATTTTTTTGAGGTTAATACTATTTCTAGGAATAATACATTGGTATTAGATACCGGATGTGGGTCTCACATATACACAAATATAAAAAGGCCTAAGGAATAGTAAACAACTCAAGAAATGAGAGTTAGACCTATGTGTTGGCAATAGAGCAAGAGTTGCTACATTAGTTGTGAAAACTTATTTATTGACACTCTCTAGTGGACTTGTTTTACAATTAGATTATTGTTATTATGTTACAGTTTTAACAAAAAATATTATTTATATTTCTTATTTAAATAGAAAAGGTTTTATTTAACTATTAATAACAATGGTTGCTCTATATGGTTGAATGATATTCTTTATGGTACTTGTACATTATGTAATGGGATTTACATTTTTGACATGTTTAATTCAATCCTCAATATCAATAATAAAAGACAAAAGTTTAATAATCTAAAACCATCATATTTATAACATTGTTGCTTTAACCATATAAATGAGAGGCACATGACTAAGTTACACAAGAATGGTGACTTAGAGTTATTTGATTATGAATCATATAACACATGTGAATCTTGTTTGTCAAGAAAGATGACAAATCACCTTTTAGTGGAAAGGGTGAACGTGCTAGCGGGCTTTTAGATCTTATACATACAGATGTATGTGGACCAATATTAGTGCATGCCATAATTGGTTTTATCTACTTCATTACTTTCATTAATGATTATTCACGATATGGGTACTTGTATATGATGAGATACAAATATGAAGCTTTTGAAAAGTTCAAAGATTTCAAAAATGAAATAGAGAAAAAACTTGGCAAAAGTATTAAAACATTTAGATCAGATCGATGTGGATAATACTTAAGCCAAGAATTTCAATGTTATCTAAGAGATAATGGGATTTTATCTCAATAGACTCCACCTTACATGCCACAATACAATAGTGTGGTTGAAAGGAGAAACTGAACCTTGTTAGACATGGTGAGGTCTATAATGAGCATTGCAGAACTACCTAAGTCCTTTTGGGGTCATGCACTAGAGATTTCTATTTATATATTAAATAGAGTCCTTTCTAAGTCAGTTGATGTTACTCCATATGAGATACGGGCTAACAAAAGATCTATTCTTTCTCACATTAAAGTATAGAGTTGTCATACTTATGTAAAGCGGATAATGTTAGACAATCTAAAAGCTAAATCTGATAAGTGTCTGTTTGTGGAATATCCAAAATAGTCATTTTGATATCAATTCTACACCCTTTTGGAATAAAAGTTGTTTGTTTCAAAACACGTTTTCATTTTAGAGAAAAAGTTTCTTCTAAAAGAAGATAATGGGAGCAAGATTGAACTTGATGATGTTCAAGATGCCCAAATATATGCAGATCAACTGACATAACCCGGATTTGTTACTCATATAGATGAAGTAACAATTACACCTTTTGAAACACAAGAACTTCATAGAACAATAGAACAAGTAGGTTATGCATTGTTCCTTAAGTGAATAGAATGACATATTGCTCATAAAGGATAATGAGCCTACTACCTATAAAGAAGTTCTGAATAGTTCTAAATCTGACATATGGCTAAAAAGCTATGCAGTCATAGACGGATTCCATGTATGAAAACCAAGTATGGACTTTGGTTGATCCACTTGAAGGGATAAAACCTATTCGGTTCAAATGGGTCTTCAAGAAAAAGACCGATATGAAAACTTATAAATCTAGGTTGGTAGTTAAATGATATCATCAAAGAAAATGTGTTGACTATGACAAGACCTTTTCTTTAGTTGTTATACTTAAATCCATCAGGATACTCCTAGCCATTGTTGCTCATTATGATTATGAGATTTAACAAATGGTTATGCAAACAACTTTCCTTAATGGAAATCTGACTAAGGATGTGTACATGACGTAACCTAAGAGTTTCATATCCTATGATGGCAAAAAGGTACGCAAATTGCAAAGATCCATTTATGGATTGAAGCAAACATCCAGGAGTTGGAACATTTGAGTTGATGAGACAATCAAAGAGTTTGGTTTCTCACAAAATATGGATGAACCTTGTGTTTACAAGAAAATTAGTGGGAGTGCAGTCGTATTCCTTATATTATATGTAGATGACATACTTTTTATAGGAAACGATATCTCAATTCTTTAATCAATAAAAATTTGGCTTTCTAGGAATGTATCTATGAAAGACCTTGGAAAAACAACCTATATACTGGGGATTAAAATCTATATAGATAAATCTAAAAGGTTATTTGGTCTTTCTTAGTTTACATATATAAATAAGATGCTAAAGAGGTTTAGCATGGAACAGTCCAAGAAATGATTAATTCCTATGACTAATGGGATTACCCTTTCTAAGTCCATATGTCCAAAGACACAAGATGAACGAACATGCATGAGTAGGATTCCATATGCTCCGGCTATTGGATCTATCATGTATGTTATGTTATGTACTAGACCCGATATATCATATGCTTTGGGTGATAAGAGGCATTGGGTGATTGTCAAGAATATTCTTAAGTACTTGATAATGACTAAAGATGCATTCTTGATTTACAAAAATGGTGAGCTTAAAGTAAGCGGGTATACAGATGCCAGTTTCTAAACTAACAAAGATCACTCCAAATTCCAGTTAGGCTACTTATTCATGTTAAATGGCAGAGCAGTCAATTAGAAGAGTTATAACAGGAGATGACTGCAGATTCCATAATCAAAACAAATTAAATTACAACTTCTAAGGCAGTTAAGTAAATAGTTTGGATAAGAAAATTCATCACAAAGTTAGAAGTGGTTCCTAGCCTTGTTGATACAAAACCTTTGTATTATATTCACAATGAAGTCATTGTACAAACAAAGGAACCACATTCTTATCAAAGATCCAAGTATGTACTTAGACATTACCATTTGATTCATAAACTCATAGGTAATCATGTAAAGATAGAAAGAGTTTCCACTGATCAAAATATAGTTGATCCTCTCACTAAGCCCATTCTCCAAAAGAAATATGATGGTCATATATTTGTCTATGGTATTATGTACAAAGGTGATTGGCTTTAGTACAAATGAGAGATTGTTAGAGAGGTACCCTAAAGGCAATCACCTTAGGCATTTTATATACTCATTTATTATTAATAAAAGACAATTTCATTATATGGTATTTGTTGTATATGAATTGATATAGATCTTAAACCATTTAATGAAGTCCTTGGTATATAACACAGCATAAAGGAAATCATGATGAGTTCATGATGATTAGATTCCTATCATTTGCAATTGTGTTTATACCTAAATGATCCCTAGTCATAAAATTAACAAGATGGGACATTATTAATTCGGACACACTAGCACATATTATACTCCTTGACTAAGTCAAACAGCTGATCTCATAAGTTAAAAATATGGCATGTTTAGAGTTAACATGAAGATGCTTGTTAAAGTAGCCAAGTACATTGGATGACTTGCTATGAGATAATCGCATGGATATCTATTCAATGTCAATGATAGACTCATTATAGCAATGGTGCAAGTATCCTTAGGCTTTATATGCTCAAGGTTATCTTGAATACTGAATCCTATACTTTGACTTCATTCCTTGTTGCCTCTAAGAGGTTACTTATAAAGTGGTGATTGGGTATAGCATGAGATATTCAAAAGTAGTTGAGTAGTCAATAAAGGATTCATCACTCCTAATAGAAGGAGAGTATTCCTATGGCATCTTGTAGAGATCATTACTCAGAAATCTTTGGCCAAGATGGACATGTCTTGAAGAAGGTTTTTGAGAACATATCTAATAGAGTAATGAGTCTCATAGACAACAACTAATATCATTTGAACTAGATGTGACATATTTAGTCTAGCGAGAGTTGATACACAGTCCATGCTCTGAACTAAATGAGGTATAGTTTGGTGAAAGGACGAATTGCAAGGTAATTATCTATGGAAGGGTTACAATTCAAACCACTGACTTTTTGGTTAATTGGGTGGTGATGATGTATTGCTAGATACCGTTTATGATCTGCTAAGTCAAAGGAAATTGATGAGAAATCAATTATAGGTCAAAAGTGTTTGACTCATAGAATCCTAATTGGATTAGGATTCCTCCCGAGACTTGAGCTACCAACATGACCGGAAAACTTATTAGGTCATACGCTTAAAGGAAATGAAAAAAAATATATAAATTGGATTTTGGATAAGATCTAAGTGAAAGAAAAAAACAATTGAGCCTTATATAAGAGTTATAAAAATAAGTCAAATCCAATTTAGATTAGGATTATTGACTTGGTCAACATTAGGCCATATACCTTATGGAAAGGGGCCCATTAAGGTTTTTCCTTTTCTAACCCTATATGGGATTACAAAGAGTATAAATACTCCTTTTAAGGAGTCAATTTCGTGGTTGGCTCCTTAAGAAAAATAAGAGTTATTTTTTCCTCTCCCTTTTCTCTTTCATAAGACAATTTTCTTCTTGGACTTTTGTTACCCTATCTCCTTAGAGATTTTCTTTTTCTTCCTTCGCATGGATACTCTTAGAGGAAATCCTAGTTTTGAATTGTTGTGGTTTGCTACAATCCAATAAAGAAGGAAAATCTCACAACTTGGAAGATCAAGAGTTGCAAACAAAGGTAATCAACTTCTCCCATTAAATGGTATGATTCAATTTTAAATTACAGAGGGCGTTCATTGGGTTTTGATTTTGAATAATTTTTATGTTTCCATTGTGACATATATGAGATGCATGTTCAAAATCCAACATGCTCCACAAGATAACTATAGATCAAATCTTGAGCCAAATAACTAGAAAGTAGATTACAAAAACCCTCCGTATAAATGATAAAAAGATACAAACTTAGGGCATCGCCTTATCTAAGGCCCCTTTAAAGGAATATCAGATCGATCTCCTCTCTATTATGAAGAATATGATACTCTACGATAGTGACATACAACATCACAAGCTAAACAAACTTATCTTGAAAACCCAGTCGAAGCATCATTTGTTTTAAAAACTCTCATTCTATATGATCATAAGCCTTAAACATATCAATCTTCAAGGTAGAAAACCTATGAAGCCCCTTCCTCTTTCTCTTCCTCTTCAGAAAATGACCAATCTCATAGGCAACCATAGCATTGTCTATAATAAGTCTCCTTAGGACAAGAGCAGTTTGAGTATCTGAGATCACTGTGGGCAAAATTAACTTCAACCGATTAGCAATAGCTTTGGCCATTATCTTGTCAATAACATTACACAACGAAGTTGGCCTAAGATCAGTTATTTTCTCTAGGTTCCTCACTTTAGGAATCAAGATAACCAAAGTATCATTAAAACCTGGAGGAAACACTGCATCATTCAAATAGCTCAAACAAGCATTCACCATATGAGGATCTATAATATCCTAGAAACATTGATAAAAGCCAAAATTCATACCATCCAGCCCAGGAATATTTATCAACATGCATAGAGAATACAACATCTTTGATCTCCCACTCTTCAAAAGGTCAAAAAAGATCTTGATTCTGGCTATCTGTCATTTTACACTTAACATGTCTCAGAATAACACCACTCATGCTACCCTTTAAACTGAAAAGCTCCACAGAATAATTGTGATTTAAATCTAGAAGACCCAGTTCCATTCACATCACCAACCTTGATCATCTTTCAACCAAACTAAAGAATTTTTATTTTTGTGAGATGAAGCAAATTGATGAAAGAAACAAGTGTTAGAGTCACTAGACCTAAGCCAAATTTGTTTGGCTTTTTGCCTCCAATAACTCTCCTACTAGTCCAACAATATACCTAATTCAACCTAAACCTACTTTAATCATTCACTAGAGGAAACATTATGAGCACGGAGAAGACAACAATCTCACTATGAAATTCTTTAATTTTATCTTTAAAGTGCCTTCGAACATTAATACCCCAACTTTGCAACTTTTCCCACACATTTGAATCCTATCTTGTATAGGCATAATATAATTGGGGTCCCACCCTTCCACAACCTTCTGCTTACACTCATCTTCCCTAACCTAAGAATTCTCAAAACAAAGCCTTTTGCTTCTTACCCCACGATTAACCACCAAATCTAGAAAAATGGTTGAGTGATCAAAAGAAATAGTTGTTAGGTTAACAATTTTCACATAGTTGAAAGCTACAATCCAACTTCGATTAGTTAAAGCATGATCTAGCTGTTCTTCAATGTAATTCAATGACCCTTTAATCTTTTCCCAAGTAAGTGGGTAACCTTTCATCTCTAAATCAAATAGTCCACTATCTTTCACAACTTTACAAAAGCCCTCAATTGGATAATTTGGATGCTTCATTTTACCCCTTTTCTCCAATTGCAATAAGAGATCATTGAAATCCCCTATAACACACTAGGGGAGAACGACAGTATATTTGAGAGAAGTGAGTAACTTTTAAGAATCCTTTCTTCTATTACATTTTGGGCACTCATAAAATCCTGTAAGACACCACTGGACCATGCCATCAAGCTTCACAGCCACATCTATATGGTTATCAAAAAAACAAAAAAGAGAAACAATATTTTTCTCCACCCAAAATAGCCCAAGCCCACCATGTAACACCTAACATCTTATACATCTATATACCGTATATGTTGTCTTTATATTGTATTATCACGTATGAAACAAGATTAAATAAAATTCATGTTTACAGCGAGAGTAAATTTTTTTTAACTCATCTCATATTATCAACAATAATTTCACAATCAATACGAAAGCTTTAATTATAGCTCATAACATCACATATATTAATAACTTAAACAGTACGTTTAAAAAGTTAGTAAATATGCAAGTATTCAATCCCCAAATATAAATGATATGTTCTTATGCTTATGTGGAATGCAAGGAGAGAGAGAGTGATGAGGCTCGGCCGGTGACCTTTGATCCATGACTTATATATGCACCTCAATATGAACTACTAATCTTCTCTACCTGAAAAATGATGCAATTTGGTGAGTTGCGACTCAATGAGAATAACCATCAAATGAGTTCTAAAGCACCAAGCATTTCATAATAGCAAATAACAAGTATAATTAATACATACTTTATACTCCATTTCATCAGTTAATAACATATAAATATAGATAAAATCAAGTATTCAATAATTGCTATTTACTTATGCTTATGCTTGTACATTTTATTTTGTTGTGACCAGGTTAAACGAACATTGCCCCGGGTTTCCATGTGAACATTTGCATTTGCATTTGCATTTGCTAGCTAGCTTGATCATTTGTTTCATTTGCACATTTGTTGGGTCATAGGCCTCTTCTTTTGCTTTGCACATTTGTTGGGCCATAGGCCTCTTCTTTTGCTTTGCACATTTGTTGGGCCATAGGCCTCTTCTTTTGCCTTGTACATTTATTGGGCCATAGGCCTCTTCTTTTGTTTTGCAATGTCGATTGACTAGTCACAACGCCTTTTAAGTCATTATGCATATGCACTTGTACTTACATATTCATCAACCATTGTATTTTATCATATATACCATACATATACCACATATATACCTTATATGTCAACACATATACCATACATATACCACATATATACTTCATATGCAACACATATACCATACATATACCACATATATACTTCATATGCAACTCATATACCATACATATACCACATATATACTTCATATGCAACTCATATACCATACATATACCACATATATATACCTTATATGTCAACACATATATCTTGCATATACTATACATATACCATGTATATATATCATATGTCAAACATATACCTCCAATATACCAAAGTACACAAACATATATGTACCACAAATGTCACAAATTATTCATCATCATATTTTCAAGGAAAAATCATCACAATTATATAAGTCACATAGCAAGCAACATTCATATGCACTAAAGAATTCAATTGATAATTATACTCACCTTTTTCCTTTTATTCCAACCCTTAACTTATTGTCTACCCTCTTCTTGTATATCTCCAATTTGTCTTGAGCCTAATATTGAAATATAATTGATTAATTTATGACTAGAGAAACTTAATGTGGCTTAAACAAATTAATATATACTATTCATATCAATAATTAAAATTATTCCAACGAGGCAGTGTGACCTTATGGGACTGTTTTGACTATAACTTTTTCTGTATTTGACCAATGAATATGATTCTTGTTCCTACTTAAAATTAACATCTTTATATATAACATATTAAAATTTCAGACCAATTGGATTACTGTAAAAATTTTGGTGGAATTTCTAATCGTGTTCTGATTTCTACTCTGTTTTCTGCCCTTAGACAGTTTCAGGGTACTCATTTGGGTTCAACATAAATTATAATCTGTAGGTCCTATTTTAATTAAAATTTACAGAAACTTATATGGGTTCATATGGAACATTTTTCATGTTTACAAATTTTATCAATTATGTCTCTAAGGTCTTCAAATTATAACAAATATTTTACTGGTCCAGAATAGAATTGGCTTCCGGACCAGTATGAATTAAAAAGTCCATAACTTATTATTTACATAATATATTAAGCTCAAATTAGTACCAAAATTTCTCTAAGACATATACCTATAACTTTCATGTTTTGATCATTTACATAATCGAGCTTTAAGAAGCTAAAAATAATTAAACAAGTTTCGGGACCTGTACAGGGCACTCAATAGGCAGTTCAAATCATGGAACAGTCATAGTTCCATTTACCATAACTCAAAACGTACAAGACCTATGAACCTGAAATTTGGTTTACAGATCCATAACACATATATCTATAACTTTTATGTTTGGAGTTACTTCCAATATTGATTTTAACATACCCAAAACTTATAAACACAGTAGCTAACTTACTTAAGGTTCCCATCCGGACCAGTTTCAGTACGAAGAGGATATCTCATTCTATACAACACATCTTGCAAAAATATTTATATATCCATAAATATAAGACATAAAGGAACAACTTTTATGTTTTAAGATTTTCCAGAATCAATTTCTATGGATATCAAAATCGGATTTCAAATCAGTACCTATTAATGAACCTTAGCAACTCAAATCAACCTTATAGCAATAAGAATTGATTACTTACCAAGAACGAAATTTCAAGGGATCAATTTGCCTCAAAAACCAAGTGAAACAAGGAAGAATTTGTGGCTGAAACTTGAGAGAAAATAGGTTGAAGAAATGAAGAAAAGAAGAAGAAGAAGATAAGAAAAGAAAAGGAAGATAATGGAGCCTAATAGGTTAAAACTCACCTAACCCATTTATTTCTCTTTTTCTCTTTGCCGTCCAACACTTCTTCTTTTTCTTTTTCTTTTTTTTTTCTTTTTCTTTTCTTTTTCTGAATGCTTTATTTTTGTTTTTAATTATTGTTTTTAATTATTTTTATTTTTTTATTATCATCATACATACATACATACAAATACATACATTCATGTATACATATATACATTTACCTAAGTTTACTAACCAATAATAAATAATTTAATCACTTATTTTAATTTAATTAAATTAATCATGTCAAATTTTTATTAATTCAATCTAGTCTCTTTATTCACTTAAATATTAATTTCATGTCATTTTCATCTATATTATAAAACGGACATATGCATTTCTATACAATTGTAAAATATTTGAAAATAAACTAATTGTATGTCATGAATATATTTAAATAAAAATGCATATTATGCATGTGTTCAAATGATATTTATGCAAAATACATATGCACAAATGTGATGATGCAGAAATGCATATAGAAAAAGTAAAGAATGTTACACACCACCAATCCCTAGCCTGTCAATGAAACTCAAGACCCAATTTTCTTTTAAAAGCCTCAACTTGAGCCTGACCTACTTTAACTTCCATAAGGAAAATAATTTTTGGCTTTTTAATGGACACCAAGTCCACTAATTCTCAAATTGTTCTTGGATTGCCCAAACCATGTCAATTCCAACTAAAAGTACTCATTGATTCGAGCAGGCATGGATACCAGTACCTGCCCCATAAAAGTCTTTTGAATTGTTCTGGCCCAATTTCTAAGACTCCTTCAAAAGCCCACTTCCATCAACACATTCCATATCCTCCCCTTCCTCAAAACACAGATGCTTTGGATCAAGAATAATTATTGCATTAATTTGGTTATTATCTTTACTCATACCTCCCACTGATATAGCCTTATTCAGTGGGATCCTTCCATTTGTTTTCCAAGCAACATATTCCTTAAATCCCCACTCGCCTTATGCGCATAATCACAGCTATCTCTATCCCCAACTCTAGCTTGAAAGTTTGTTCTTTCCATATCCATATTTGTCCTCTGATTCTCCTTATCCCCTAAACAATCCTCCACAATGTTGAACTTCAACCATCGCTCTCCTTTTTTGTTAGTTGACCGGCGATTAGAAGCCCTTAGCCAAGCTCCATAAGGCATTTCAATATTACTATCAAGACAACCAAAAATTTTCTCACAAAACTTATCAGTATGCCTGAGACTACCATAAAAAAATAAAATATAGGAAGTCACTCTATTTAAAATTAACCCACCAGTCTCCACCTGCTTTTTTGATCTTCATCCTTCATTTTAATAGCTTCCTAACATCCATTGAAACATGAATCTGCATATAAGATCTCCATAGGCCATTAAAATTGTTTGGATCAATTTCAATAAAACAATCGATATAATTACCAATATCTTTACTAATTTTTTCAGACATAAAATCACATGGAATGTCATAAATTTGAACCTAGAATTCAGTTGTAAATAGAGGAATCATAGCTAGATGTTTATCCACCTCCATATGACTAACCACTAACATATGTTGTTCATAAGTCCAAGGGCCATTTCTGTAGACCCTTTCAAAATCTAGTTCATGAAAAAACTGGAAAATAAAAAGATTTGGTCCCAAATCTTTTATGCATACCCTTTCACTGGCCTCCACAAGGATGCAAGCATACCCATTAGTTGGAAAATCAAATGATCAATCAATTAACGACCTACCAATCAAACACCATCACACATTCGACTCTGGAACCACTTGTCCATCTTCCTCAATAACCAAACCCTTTTCCTCCTCCAGCGAAATCATAGTATACTACTATTCGACCTCTATAGGATTAGATCTAGGAGTAGCCAAACGACAAAAGACAGAGGAAAATACAACAAAAAGAAAGGACTTGTTATAAGTGAACAAGACAAAACCAACAACTTGCCATGGAGACAAGACAGACATTCTTTGGTATATTCGTTGGTTTTAATTTTTTTGGTTTCTATAAGGAGTGCTAATAGAAAGCATTATAGTGAAATGTTTTTAGAGACGATTATGATTGTGGGTTTCATGGCACTCATTTTTTAGGATGTACTATGATTTCTCATTGAAGAATAAAACCAATTTTACAAGTTTGCGTTTGCTTCTTGATTAGGCAAAGATCGTTAAGCAATTATGATCAATTGAACATCATAAAGCAATTAAGATATGAGACGAAAAATTTGATAATATTATTGAAATAAATAACAAAAGAAAGTTCCAAGGTGTCAGATTTTACTTCTGGCACATTCATGTTATATTTTCATCCCATCATCAAAGTAACAACTAAGAACATAAAAGAACTCAGCGACTATTGTACAAAAAAAAACAAGTGTAATTTGGACAATCAATCCAGAAAATGGGCATAAACTTCTATACATTTTCATGTAATAATACGACTCGTAGTGTATAACAAGATTGAGGAACAGGTATCTAAGATTCCAAGTATGTTCTCCAGATTGAAAAGCCATAATGATAGTATTTTTGTCTTTAAATAGATGATCGCTTTACACTCTTCAGGTAGTCTGCTCTTATTGCCCACAGTTGCTCTCCTACTGTTTTCATGTCTGGTCGATCTGATCGAATGGGCGCAGCACATTGGATAGCCAAAGCAAACATTTTCATGAGTACTTCCCCATCTACTCTTTCTTCCATCAGCGGATCCACCATATCCACCACAGTTCCTTCGTTATACTTCCTAAAGGCCTGCACAAATTTAACAAAGTTTCGGTGCTTCCAAGCGAACTGCTAGACAATATATTGGATAATATGGATAAATGGGCTATGCTACAGAATAGAATTAACTTCTTCTGTGGCAAACTCAGCAAGCATTTCATGTTTCAAGGAGTACTAATAGTTAATAACACTGCAGGAACAAGCTAGCCAAAAGAACAATATGCTCTAAGCGAAAATTAACATGATGCATAATAATTTGATTTACAGGTCTGCAAAAAGATGAGCGCACCTGGACAGCAGAAAAATATCTTAGATTTTCAAGCCTATATTCTAGTAAAAGAAAAATGAAAAAATCAAAATTTACCATTTGCATAATTTAATGTCTAACTATTCAACATTTCAGTAGGTTCAACAACATATCCTTTATCCAAGAAAAAAGTAAATCCGCTGGAGGAAAGCTTTAAATTATTGGAAATATTCATAATAGAAGACAAAATAATAAAAAAAAAAAAACATATTATCAGGGGAATTGCAAAAGAATCCATTGAGATTCAGCACAGTAAACATTTTACTCTCTAACTTTCATGAAAATCAATATTTTATGTCTATTATTAGCTCAAACACAAGTCCCAAAATGATGTGAAATTCATCTACTAACGAACTGAAGAATAAAATTTTATACAAGTATACGACCAAGTTATTTGAAAAAGAAAGGACCCAAGTGTTGGAACGAATCTCAACTGAATTTTTGCAATGGTTGGCAATACCAAATCTCAGCCCAAAGACAGCTTAAGCATATAAGGAAATCTAGTTGGATGCAGCTGAGGACACACCATAACTCACCTGGATAATGACCATTATTTCATCTTTTCAAAAAATTGTAAAGCAACCAGGGTCTTGAATAGGCATACTAGTAACCTTAAATACTAGTCGATCACAAAATAAAAACTCATCAATGCGAAGAGGGAATAAGCTTACCCATCTAAGCGTCACCCGCTCATCTGCAGGTCTCTTCAGCTCCACAGGACGGCGGCCTGTCATGGTTTCCAGAAGCAAAACTCCAAACGAGTATACATCACTCTTGGGAGTAAGTTGGTAGGTCTTCATATATTCAGGGTCAAGGTAACCCACTGTCCCTTTCACTTTGGTTGAAATATGAGTCTGATCAGAGTCCATTGGACCAAGTCTAGCAAATCCAAAATCAGCAACCTTAGCCCTCATGCTCTCCGTCAAAAGAATATTCGATGATTTGACATCTCGATGGATAATTTGCTTCTCTGTTGTAAGGTAAAGAGCATATTAGATATAACAAACACAAATCAGAAGGTCCAGAAGTTAAAAATGAGATGTAATGACAAAATGAAGACATCAAATAAAGTGAGATCAGAATATAAATCCAGTGTATTACAAGTTTTGACCATGGATAAATATCTATATGTAACAAAATACCTATAAAAGATGATATATCGGCTGTTTAGAAGACTAGAAGGAAGCTTAAAAAGTTAATAGCAATCCCTATACATATTATAGCGTACTGCTTTTTTTTTCCTTTTTTTTTTCTTTTCTTCTACATGTAACAAAATACCTATAAAAGATGATTTATCATTTTTTTTCTTTTTCCTCTTAACAGTATTCCTAACAATCTCCCAATTAAAATTAAGCCCTAGTCACATTGAGCTGATTTGCCATGGATTAGGTTTCTAAAGCAGATTGTAAACCACCAAAGTTTTGGGTGGGTAAAGCTAATTCACATTCTTGGTCTTGGCCTGTTTCCAACAATAGTTCCTGTGGATGTATCTGCATTATCATAATAACTTGCTAAGTTCACTGCAACAGCATAGAAGTGATGTTGGAAGAATTCTTAACCGGATACATGATAGCATAGCAACACAACAAGCACTTTACAGTTGCTACTAGCAAGGCAACATGCTTCAGATTAAGTAAAAAGAATAAATCCACTCATTGGTCAACGCCAAATCACTGGAGGATTGGTGAATTCTGATTACAGTAGCTTCTTGAAATCCCTAAAAACAGGGGAATAAAAATGAGATGGACTGAGTGAAAGATCTCATTTAAATGAGTTTCAGTAAGGATTAATTACCAAAAAATACTCAAACGATTGGCCGTTTAACAATTTTGGTACGTACTATCAGAATTTGCAAAAGAATACACTACCTTTCCTTTTTTTTTCCAAAAATAGCTTCCGGTTAGAAAAGGTTGGGTTTTGTCCTACGTGGTTGCCGGAAATTTTTTTGTTAAAAAAAATGAAGATGAGTCAGTTTAAATTTGATTACTCATCAAAACATTGGGGCAAATCTATAATTTAAAGAGAAATGAAGGATTAAGTTTGAAAAAACCCTAACACACTTTCTCTCCTCCATCTCCTTCTTCCTCCTTCTCTGTTAGCTGACAAAAATTACAGAAGCATCCATCCATGGAGTCCATGGAGCTTCTAAGTGGAGAAATGGATTTTACTGTTATTTAACAAGGTACTGGCCGCATTTGCACTCTAAAAGTAAAATATACTATTTAATTAATTTGAGTACTAGTATGAGTACACATTTGCAGAGGTAAAAGGAGGAGGAACAGAGTGGGTTTAGGTGTTTTACAGTGGGTTTTTCTTTTCCTTTTTCTTTCAGATTTTTAGATCCTTTCTTCTCTAAAAGCGAAAATGTTGAAGGGGTGGCTAGTGTTCATCCTCTTTCTTCTCTGTTTTCTAGGTGCTACTAGTAAGGAAATTAATAAGCAAAATTCTTCAGGTTTCATGTCACTTTAGTTTGCCTATTGTTTTTTCTGCAAAAGCTCATATTTTGTTTCTGAAATTAATAAGCAAAAACCTTCACACTGGATTTTTGTTTTCTCTACATACTCTATGAATCTACCTTCAAATTTCTCTCCCTTATCAGATGAAACTATGAGACTGGTCTCCTCTCTCGCAGAATTTCGCAAAAAGTTTGCGACTTTTGACAAGGTTAATTTGATTGCTCCCAACCCAAAACAGCAAGTACCCATGAACAGGAAACTCAAAAATATTCAATCTGAGATTGTAAACCCAGATCCTGCAAGGCCAACCCCATTACCAGATACCTCAAAGCCACCTCTCCACTCCTCTATTGGGTTCTCTGTCCCTTCCAATATAGCAAAAAATCCTCATCCCCCACTACCCCATACTGCTTCTCCACCACCATTATTCTTTCCTGTTGCTTCTCCAGAGCCAGTGGTCTTGCCTTTTGCACCTGAGCAGCCTCCATTCACTGGTCCATCCACATCACCATATGGTTCAGACTAATTTAAGATATGTTTGGACTGGGTCATCTATAACCATGTTTGATGAAGGAAGGAGATGGTTTTCCATTGGGGCGGCTGATGGGGAAGGATGAAGGAGACGGAGAGAAAATGTGTTAGGTTTTATAATTTTTCTTTCTTATTTAAATTTAATCCTTCATTTTTCTTTGAATAATAGATTTGCCTCCAATGTTTTGATGGTAAGCAAATTTAAGCTGACTCATCCTTTTTTTTTGTTAGTCCGGCTGCCACCTTGGACAAAACCACCACTTTTTCTAACCGGAAGCTATTTTTGAAAAATAAAAAATAAATAAAAGGCTGTGTATTCTTTTGCAAATTCTGATATGACGTGCCAAAATTGTTAAACGGCCAATAGTTTCGGTATTTTTTAGTAATTAATCCTTTCAGAAACCAGTTTGGGTTTTTTTTTTTGAAGTTCCAAAACAAATCTTCAGTTCCTAGGATTTTGAAATGGGAGTTGCTCTTCTTCCTCTCTATTTTTTGGGCTTTCAAGAACCTAGCATCACTAGGAAGTTTAGCTTTAATCAGAAGTATAATGCAATAGTACCTCCGACAAAAACAATATACAAGAGCATAAAAGTAGACGGCATCTATAAACTCCAGCTATTACATGAAAAGATTCCAGAAGGGCTATTTGCAATAGACACAATGCCATATTAATGATATATTCCACTCTAAGCATGCATATAGCTTTTTCAACAGTAAGCTCTAATATATGTTTCATGTTTTATTTCCACAAAATGAGATTTTAATGTTGATATTGCAATTGTGAAAATCATTAGATAGGATGTCACAGTAAATTTGAATGGTCAATGATATGATTGAATATGATAATTATTCATGGCCTTTAAAATTATATTTCAGCAAAGATTATAATTGGATTACTACAAGAGTATTCTTCATATTGTTCCATTAGAGAAAGGAATAGAATACTGACACTTGTGACAGATGAAACTAGAATAGGTAAAATGAATTTCTGGCACCTTTTCTTATGAGAATACTTATTTAATCTAGGAAAAATCCAATGAGATAAAGTCTAAACCGTCTATAATGGTTGCTACAAGCAAAAGTTATCAACTTAGTGGCCTTGAAAGGCTTTATCTTACACATGTAACACACTCTACAACGCTCAAATTACTAACTGTTATGAACGAGAATTCTAGCTATGCACTATCCAATAATGCTAAAGTATCTTTCTTAGATATCTCAGACTGATCATTTGGGTTGAATTGGCACTAGTTTCGAATTTCAGAAACAAATAACCAAATGGACAGTTGCCTGACCTGCATATGTGTGGAGATAAGTTAGTGCATGAGCAACATCAATAGATATTTCAAGCCTTTGATTAAAGTCCAAAATTTTTCCACGCTGACCTGCAGGAAATAATGCAAAACCATTAGTGTTAAGGTACTATCCATATTAGGATTTGATATGCCCTTATACCATATAAGCTTACCATCCAAGTGTTCTCTAAGAGTCCCATTTGGCACAAACTCTGTTATAATAAGGCGCTCATTTCCTTTATCAACATAACCAAGTAACTTCACCAAATTTCGATGATCAATTTTTGCCAGAAGGTCAACTTCACTGCTGAATTCAGTTCGCAGGTTCTCATAGTGTTCCTATATAATGTTTTCTCATCAATCAACTGAAATGGCTAAATAAAAATAAAGTGGTCAATTTGGCAGACCCAGTGATGAGAACCAATAACGTGAATTCTCTAAAGTCAGTCGAACAATCATTAACAACAACGCCAACTCATAACAAACTGGGCAGTTGATTATCATTGACTATACAGGAAACCTAGAATGAAATTTTAGAGCAGCCACATTGACAAATTTAGCATGTTCTCTCTCAAGGTTTAACAAGTACCATCTATCATGTGTATTTATCACTGGATGTAGCCTTTTACATTCAAGATTCCAATGATTCATAAATAGAACTAAAGCTTTGTTCAGGTCCAAAAACCCAAATTGAGCCTATCCAAAAGCATCCCGAACCAAGAAAACCTGAAATGACATGAAATTTTAGGGGTTGGGTTGACCTGAACCCAAGCCTGAAATGACCCTCAAGCCTCAACTGCAACCTGATTCTTTTAAGTAAGATTTTTATGGTCAGAAAAAGAGTGCACATCTTAAGATTTGAACACGTATGGCCTACCATAAGAATCTATACATTTACAATTAAATCTCAAGAAATTTGAATGTTTTAGTTGTATAAAATATTAAAATGTTTCTAATTTTATTTAAACATATTAACACTAGTACATAAATATAATTATTTTTATTCCTATGATTATTTATTAGAATTAGTTCTTAATTAATTATTATCCAAAAACTATAATTCATTTTTACCATATAAATAAACATTATTATTAAAAACATCAAAATGAATAAAGAAAAAAAAAGACCCTGTAAGTACAACAATTAGTGCATTATTTAAAACTAAGGAAAGTCTTGGCATTAAGCTTTATAATGAAAAATGAATAAATAAATACCAATTTTACAGCTATTGTAATGCCAGGATCGCACAAACAAAAGAATACTGCACACAAAAGATAGAGAAGTAGAAATGTATAACAAAAGGATTTACATGGTTCGGTTTTGTAACCTACATTCATGAGCAAGATAGAGAGAGTTTTCCATTATGAATGAGAAAAGAGTACAACCACTAATAGAATAAAAAAACCCTTAGCCGTCCTTTTTTTTTTTCAAATACTAATCCAAACCAAAAATAGGAAATAACATCTCTGCTTCCAACATAGACCTCCATTTTTATTCCAATTTGGGTCGCACCACAAGCTTTTTGAGCCGGGTCATAATTCTGATATCCAAATTCAAGCCACAAACTCAATAGCTATCAAATACGTTGGAAATTTTGATTAATAGGCAGACCAGGATATCTTCATTCTCCTAGTCCTATATGTCTATATATCATTATAAGAAGAAAAATGATAATACCATGTGTTCTTTTCAATTAAAAGCATTCATAATTAATTGGTGTTTTATCTCCATAAATTTCAATAAAACTTTGTGTCGATATTTGTAAAATGAAAACAACGAGAAATGTTATATCTTTCTGCTTTCCTACACAAGTATATTGCTATTCTGCTTTCTTACACAAGTGCATCGCTAACTTCCCCAATTTAGGAAAATTACATGGAAAACTATTTCTTATGCAAAAATTTATTTGTTTATGGATTAGTGTTCATAAGGGATAGAGCTAACAAAAATTGATACGACACAAACACAATTCATTAAAATGACACAATTAATAAATGAGTTGGGTTTGAATTAAGCCCCTTGACACGAAGGTGACACGATCACGGCACATATGAATTGTCAGCTCTAATAAAGGATTCCATTTAGGAGTCATAGTCCTTTTGAACAAGTAAAGATTCCAAGATACTCTCTAGTCTCTATATCCCCATGAATTTAGTAAACCTAATTATTTTCTAGAATGATTTGGCTAATAAAGAATCAGTTCATTGATCTGATTATCAAACCACACCTGTTTGCCTAGTTTTCTTTCACTATGAACTTTATTTTCATTTTCTTAGTCAAAAAACACTTTCTGCATGCCAATTCTACATATATATATTTTCTTAGTTTAAATATCTAAAAAGCTCTATACCCTTTACCAAGCATCTTATTCCATTCAGCATCCCTAAATTTCCAAAAACCAATAATGTTGATCCCAAGTTTTCACATTTAGTCACTAAGCAGCTTTCTCTTAGCTCTTAAATATTAACCCAACAATTCAACTTTGCACACATGATGAATTAATATTTTTTTTCATTTTATTTGTGCACACAGACATCCAACAGGAAAATTCTTGTTTAAAGTTAATCGTATTCTGCAAATTAAATAAAGAGCACATTTCTCCAAGCCTAAACATTAGTAAAAGCAATCTCAATAAGCTATTTTATTAAAGGTCATGAAGAGAATCCAAGTTACCTTTTTTGCTCGCTTTACGGCTACCACCTGCCCATCTTCTAGTTGGGCCTTGTATACAGTTCCAAAACCTCCTTCGCCTATTTGAAGTGATCGTGAAAAATTTTGTGTAGCTTTTGCAACCTGAGTCAGATTGAGATGAACAGATCCCAATCTACTAAGTTTTGGAGATATCGAAAATCTAGAGGGACTAGGAGGCACCCGAAGGGGACTGGGCGGAACAATCTCAGAAGCAGAATTAGCATCAAATGAAGAAACTGAATCAACTGTAATAATGCAATAAGTAAATTGTCAATTTTATCACTGAATATAATGGAAATAGTGTTGATGAGCAAAACAAATACACAAAACCCAGTCAAATATCACTTATGAGTATTTCTTTTATCTGTCAGTTATACTCAAACTTCAAAAATTGTAACCAGCCCTATGGTTATTATCCTGTGCCCTAAATGGCTAGTAGTAGGGCTGTAAATGAACCAAACTGCTCACAAGCTATTCGGGTTTCAATTAGAACAAATTTGTTCGAAATCATTTATTACTGTTAACGAGTCGAGCTCGAACTCAAATCCGAGCTCGAAAACCTTATCGAGATCAAGTTCAAGTTTAATATTGTTTGGTTCGTTAGCTCATTAACATATTCATTTAAAAACTCGCAAACACATTCGCGAACATGTTCGTTTAAAAGCTCGCGAATATGTTCATTTAAAAAGCTCACGAATATGTTTGTTTAAAAAGCTCACGAACGTGTTCATTTAAAAACTCGCGAACGTGTTCGTTTAAAAACTCACAAACATTTCCATTTAGGGCTCGTTTATGTTATATTTTGTTATCGAACTCAAGTTTTTGTCATTATTAGTTAACAGGTCGAACTCGAGCTTTTGTCATTATTAGTTAACGAGTCGAACTCGAGTTAAACTCGTTAAGCATAATAAACAAGTTTTTTAAAAGCCAAGCTTGCGCCGCTCATGAATTTGATCAAACGAGTCAAGCTCAAGTTCAAGTATAAAAATTCGAATCGAGCTCAAGCCTGTAATAAACTTAAAAGAGCCGAGCTCGAACTCCCCAATATTCAAGTCGGTTTGGTTCGTTTACAACCCTAGATAGTAGTAGCAATGTAAGGAGAGTTGTATTGGACTCGAAAGATGACATTGATATGGCAAGAGATGCCAACGGACCAAAAAGATGCAATTTGTGGGAGAAGTTCAAAATGAATTCAAAGGGATTTTGTAGTTAATTAACACAATTAGCATGGAACACAAGCATTGCAAGGAGAGGCATAAGTGGACTTAGGAGATGTGCAATTGATATAGGAAGACTTGCAAAGTAACCAGAAATCTGCAGCCTCTGTAAGGACGGGCAGAGGTGCAAGTTCAAAATAGATGATGTGGGACTCTGTAATTGAAATAAGTTAATATGCATAGACTTCTCTAGAGCTGGCTATAATTACTACAAACACTAAGGCTGGTTATATAATTGCTAGAAATAAGTTAAGCATAGACTTCTCCAGAGCTGGCTATAATTACTACAAACATTAAGGTTGGTTATATAATTGCTAGAAATAAGTTAAGCTTAGACTTCTCCAAAGCTGGCTATAATTACTACAAACATTAAGGTTGGTTACATAATTGCTAAAAATAAAAGAACTGGACATAATTGAGGTGAGAATTTGACTGCAGTTTGGATTTATATGGTCATTGGCCTAATAGATACAAAATTAGAGTTGTTGACTCCATATTCAACTCCATTAATTATAGAATTGCAAATAGTTAGAGAATTTAATATTCTTAAAGTTTGAGAAATGAGTTCATTCATATATTATGAATGATGAGATATGATTAAATGGTGGTAGACTCACTTGAATTTGGATCCTTTGAAATAACAGTATGAGGAGTTGCTTTCCTTTTCCTAGGAAAACAGGGGCACAGAAGACCACAACTCACAACAATTCCAGTAGCTATTAAACCAACTTGTTTGGAGGTTGAAAAAGTTGAGGGATCATTCTTCTTCTCTTTTGAAGGAAAGTGCCGATCTACATCATGGAGTTTGGACTGTCCAGGGACATCCTTTTGCAAGATTTTTCTTCCTTGATTATGAGGTAAAACAACTGCCAAAACAGTAAGAGTTAGTTAGGAACTTACCCTGAATGATCTTCTTCCCAGAGATACAAGTCTAGAAATAATGGCACTATGAACTCTTACGGCAGAAAAACATAGCGAGAATATTGTATCAGCACATACCTACTGAAAGGTCCAACCTGCAGTGGCTAGTTCCACGGTAGCTCTCAAAGATGCAATCATTTGCATTGTGGGAGTGAAGGACATTACAAAATGAATCTTTGTCTACAAATCTACCATTAACGTAAAACAATTCATGGCCACGAAAATTTGAATAGGCCAAGTGATCAGTACCACAAGCCTTCGATTGTATGTCAAACCTAGAGGCAATTATACTTGGAAAATGCACCAACAACAACAGAGCTAATGTAGAAACAGCCATTCTTACTGAAATTAGGAGTCCCGTTTCCATCTTTGAGAATTTATATTCAATGAAATCATCTCTAGTATTCCACAAGCTGCAACTATGCCCTAATAAAGAACAGAGCTCTAGAAAAAAAAAACTGCAACCTCAGAAACCTTAGAAATTCAACCACTATTAATTCACAGCAGCCCCACCCTAACTAATATGTGAAGCTATAGCAGGAATTACCCACTATTAATCGAGTTTGCAGGCAATCACTATAAAACTCAAGCAAATTCTTCATAATCCACTTCACCAAATTGATCAAAGGAAGAAGTAGCTGAAACACAAATGCCAATAGATACTGCGGAGTTCCAACCACAATAACATAAAAATATCAATAGCTCACTATCACGGGAAAATCCAAAGTATAGTGTTGAAGACCAAGTTCAAAAGATTGACAATTTTATACTAAATTTTTCTCTCTTGCAAATTAGAGCTAAGCAACAACTAATCCAAGAACTTGAAATCCAGTTAAAATCCAAGTGGCCAAAATAGTTTCAGATCCAAATCCCTAACCAAAACCTCAAAAGTTCTGAAACCTTACAGTGGAAACAAATTCTGATAACCCGCATCAGCAAATGATAAAAAGAATCAAACCCATATACAAAACTAGCAAAAATTCACGATATCAATACTAAATAACACGGATTCTTCACATGAATCGCACTCAACGCCAAACTGCATAAAGAAACAGATTAAATGATAAGGTATAAATGAAACAAACAGTGAAAGAGAATCCAAACCTGAGGAGAAGAGGCAGCTAAAAAGGAATTAGAATTAAGATGGTCGATTTTCAAAAGAGAGAGAGAATTGAGAAGGAATGGAGGAATTTAAGAGTGACTGGCCAAGAGATTTTTGGAGAGGAAAGAAAGAAAAAGAAAATGGTGGGGGAAAGTGATGTAACGCTTTGCCGTCTGATAATATTATAAATAAAAACTACAAAACAGAAGAAGGCCAGCGTTGGACAATGTTGACCGTTGGGGAAATTTAAGTCACTCGCTTGGTTCCGATTGGTTCCCTCCTTTACTTGAGAGCTTTTTTCTTTTTTTTTTTCTTTTTTTTTTCTTTTAGACTTTAGAATTTAGATGGTTAATTAAAGGTGCATTTAGAGAACCTATATCATGTATAAATAAGTTTTATAAAATTTTAAAAAAATTAATATAATTTTTTTAAAAAATTGAATATATTTATCATTTTCTTTTATTTAAATCTTTAAAATGGATGGAAAAAATGTAAATATAGAAAAGGTAAATATATTAATTTTTATAATAAAATTTAAAAAAAATTATCAATTTTATAAATTTCATTTTTAATAAGTATAGCCTGAAGTAGCATTGCATTCTCTTAAACTATTATATAGCCAAATCAAAATTTTAATTAACAAAATAAAAAAATTATTCTTATATTTGTCAAAGAAAAAAACAAAAGTCAGCAAATTAAGTTGAAAGAATATATATATATATATATATATATATATATATATATATATATATATCAAAAATTCATGTATTTGAATTTGACAAAAAAAATTACTTAAATACTTTAATTTTTAAAAAAATTACATTAACAAGATAAATCTAAATTTGCATCTTTTATTACTTTAAGACATACTTAGTTCATGTTATTGCAATTCTTATAATTCACACATCTTGCCATCGTCATATCAACCTCATATTACCACAAATTATATAATATCAATTACTTAAAATTTTTTAGAAATAACATAATATATAATTTAGGTGTCTATGTAATTTTTTTAGAAAAATTAAAATATTTAATAATGTCTTAATAATTTTTTATCAAGTATAAAAATTTAATTTACATATGTATTGGGCCATAATTTAATTTAAAAGAAAAATTCAATTCAACCTTATAGAAAATATTAAATTGTTGTTTGAACTTATATATAAATCTTATTTCATTAATACAAGAGTCATATTTATGACTATAATCTAAATTTTTAATTAAGTTCCATCACTTGAAATTTATTCAAAATCATTTTTGCTCTTTTATACGGGCACATTGGTAGTGTTTTTTATTTTGAGTATTTACTACCTTAATTGAAATGTATTAAGATTTCAAAAAGTTGTATTTTCCCCCTTTGTAGTAAAAGAACAAAACATCAAGGACAAACACTGTGATCAATGTGTCTGACGAGTTGCTAACATCCCATACTCTTCCATTAATTTTCTATTAGTGGAATGAGTGCACAGTCATTGAGATGATAAACTAAAATATTTGTACAATATAAATAATACAAAGCATTTAGGCTAATAGTCATGAAAGAATGGCCTCGAGATATTAGAGTTTACAGAGTGGATTTTTTTATATGTCCTTCCTAGATACAATGCTTTGACTTGGGTCCCAGTCGCGGGTTAATTTTACTATTGGTTAGTAAACTTAATATAAACTGTCACTAAATTAAAAAAGATTTTTTTATACTAAAAAAATACCTAAACGTTTTTTATAAATAAAAAAATCAAATTCGACCATTTTTGTTGACTCAACAATTGGAAAAATGATATGGATCATGATGTGGAGTCAGATTTTACAACTTCATATCATGTCACGCCACGAATGATGATATGTAAACATAACTCTAACTTCAATTGTCACATTAAATATCCATGTGACAGTGTCACATAGACAAAATTACAAAAAAGTATCGCATCCACGCTCTGGCATCTCAAAAATATATTTGAGTTAATTTTATCTGCGATCACTGAACTTATACTCTAATTATAATTTAGTTATAAGAAAAAAAAAATTTGTAAAGAAAAAAATTTGAATGTTTCGATTTTATATACAAAAATTTATTTGGGTTGGGGGTAAATGATCATATAAAGCCACTAGACAAAAAATCATATGTCTTCAATATGTACCTTTATATGGATAAGTAAAAAAAATACAAATATTTGTAAAAGCATTTCAGATACGATAAGATGGAAAGTATTAGAGATGTGTCTCATAGAGATTGCACTATTCTACCAAATGGATCTCTGGATGAGAGGTACGGTTACTTCAAAACATTAAAAAAGAAATTTGATTATAATAAAAAGAAATTGAAAAATGAATTTTCTTTTCTAATTGAATTGCAATTAGGGTATAATTTCAATGCTTGTTAATAAAATAAATTCAGAGTATAAATAGAAAATATTTTTTTTAACTTTTTATCCACATGGTAGTGATGTAACAATAGAAATTAGGGTTATGCTTACATATCATTCTACATAATATGAGGTGGCAAATCTGATATTAGATTTTTGGTTATTGACTTAACATAATTGGTCGAATGTGATTTTTGTTTTAAAAACAATTGTTTAAGTAAGGTCAGTAACCTCTCGTGAAATTAACCTCTTAAAAAGCTAAGAATATTATAATCTTATTTGAAGAATTGATAGAGGTTGATGCATCAAAACATAGCTCAATGAAATGGTCAAATGTTTTAAGGATGAGAGTACTTGTTAACATTAAAAAAAAAAAAAAAGCTCTCCCAACAGGATCCTCTAACCACCAAAAAGTGGTAATGTTGAGAAAGTAATATTGTTAATATAAGAAGTTATCGTAGATGTGTTTTCACTGTGGAATCATTAGGCATGTATCGCGCATTTGTACCAAAAAAGTTAAAGGTGAAAGTTAGGGTATTAGGGTGACTGGAGACTCATACGAAAATGGGCTTAATAGAGAACCGGTAAATTAGAGATTAAAAAGAAAAAAAATCAATAATGGCTTAAAGATGAACCGTCTTCAAATCATATTGATAGACAAAATGTTATATTGAGCAAAAATCACTGAGTGTGCAAAAACCAACAACATTAGCGATATAAACAGTGGTGAGCTAGGCATCACAATTGCATAGATCCTTTAGATTAGAGAATGACATTTTGGGAAAAAGGCGAGACTTTTGTTCTATCTCAAAAATCAGTATGCATGACTGCAAGCATTTTCTCCTAGTAATCTAAAATTAAACTACCGATTTTGATAGATAATCAGCCAAAGAGGAAAATTAATCCCAAAACTATACCCAAAAGTATGAATCAAATTCTAAATTTTGACTCAGTGCAATTAAACATCTTAAATTTCAAACTAATGCAATTAACCCTTTGAACTATTCTGCATATTTGCACTATTAACTTTTTTTTGTTGAGTTAACTTAGTTTCACTTTCAATCAATAAAAAGTTGACATTTATGATGTTGAAAATGGTGTCATTTAACCAATTAAAAAACCAAATGGTCAAATTAGTCCTTGCACTATACCAAAAAATGTAAATCAGACCATAAGCTTTGATTAAGTACAATTAAACATTTTATATTTTAACCAGTTATAAATAAATTTTTAAATTATCTTGATTTCTAAGTCATTTGATTAAACCTGTTAAGTTAACTTAGTTATCAATTACAAATCGACACATAACTATTTTTAGCTTAACTTAAAATTTAATTTTCTTTTCATTTTTGTAAAAGAATAAATTATATTAAAATTTAGTTTTTTATGAAAAAAATTAATTTTTCATAATAATAAAATTAAATTTTAATTTAATTAAATAACTAAATTATTATGAACAATGAATTAATTAATAAATTTTTATAATACAATTGGTGGGTATGGGTTGGTCTGAGAAAAGCATAAGAAAGTTGTCTTCAAACAAAATAAGGCCTACAACCGCAAGTGTCCATCTCTACAGTTTTAAATATATCTTGATCTTTTCTATCAATGGATATTATGCTCTTCAATATTGCTTTGTAGACATCCCTCATTCAAGCTATCTTCATCTTTCTTCAACCTCTTTCTCCAGATTTACTAAACAAAGTTATAAGCTCAAAAAATATATTAGCCCGAAGTTACATCAACCAAGCCATCAATTATCCATTTTAATGAAAGAGATTTTTCAATCCTTAAACCTTTTGAGTCAAGACTATTTAATTCTCCAAAATTCAACATTCAAATAATTTAATTCTATCAAATTAAATATACCAAAAATTATAAAATAATTTTCTTTTCAATATAGTTTCTTCGATACTCCAAAACGACATTCGATGCGAAAATCACAATTTTACAATTTAATTATTTTTCATTAATTTGATCGGTAAAAATTCATCTGTCGTCCGATTTCTAATTTATCAGTTTTAAAAATATTAAAATTCGATTTCGATCACATCGACCCCATTGCGATCGTAAACACATCTCTCTAACTCCCGATCCGAAAAATCAGGTTGTAAACCTACACTGAGGATCATATTTTCACAATTCAATCATTTAACCTTAAAATCTCACCTATGGCCTTAAAATAATATTTTTCATATTTCACTATGCTTAAATTATATTTTTACTGCCGAACAAAAAACCAAATTCTAATCCGGTCTGTCATCTCGATTTACCTGCATAATACGAAATTGCATTGTTTCATTTGATAAACTTCTTATTCATATTATCATATTAATATAATTTTTTTATATTTATTTATTCGTATTTAGACTTTGATCGGTATACCTCTTTACTGCAGTATACACGACCGCTGTACACATATACAGTCAGGGTCTAAATCACAGATGTGACACCAAACCACCATCAAACCAATCCATGCCCAAATTTGAGCCATTAGTAAATCCAACTTCTCATCAAAAAAGGAAACCCTTGAGTCTTGTAACCCTAACTCGCCCATCAAAACATAAGCCTTTATTTTCTCTTACTCACCATAAATTATGATGATGAATATGCAATTGAAGTCAACAAAGGATAGTATTTCATATATGAGTAAAGAAAAGAAAGAGAGTTATTGAGGAGAAGGATCTTAAAAGGTGAAAGTGGCCACTGAAAAGTCACCTCAGCAGCCATGATTATTTTAAGTTGGAATTATCAGGGATAGAGACTGTCCTTGAAAATTTTGGTTCTCAATGGGCTCTTACAACAATATTGTTTCCTATGTGTTTTTCTCATATAAACAAAGCAAAAAAAAGATATATTAAAAATATTGTGGAATAGGTTGGGATTTTATGTAAAAGCTGAAGGCAGTGCGAGTGTTTGACTTTTATAATAATGGTTAGAAGTTAGAGTTCATGTGGAGTATACAAAAATTGGTGTTTTATGGCAATCCTAAAAGAGAGAATAAATTTTATGTATGGTCTAAATTAGATAGAAAGGCATATTTGAATTCAGTTTCATAGGTGTGCACTGGTGATTTCAATAAGATTTTGAATAGTGATGAAAATTTTGGTACTTTTACAGAACCCAAAGATTTATGGATGATTTTAGGGATGTTGTTAATGTTTGCTTTCTAATAGAGCTAGGATTTTTGTTAGAGAAATACCCTAAAATCAATCACTTTATATACTCGATGTACACATTTATTTATTAATAAAGACATTTTTCGTTAATTGGTGTTTATTTATTAAAAATTGATATCGATCTTAAACCATTCAATGAAGAATTCGATATGTAACATAATGTAAAGAAAATCATGATGATAAGAATCATATCATATGCAATTGTACTTATGCATAAATGATCTCTAGTCATATGATTGACAAGACGTGATATTGTTAATTTGGATTGACTGTTATACTTTTTTACTAGGTTAAGTAGTTGGTCTCAAAGACTGTAGACATAAGATAGTTAGAGATAACATGTAAATGTTTGCTATAGTAGTTAAGAATATTGGATGACTTAGTCATAAGACAATCATATGAATATTTATGCAATGTCAATGACAATCTCATGATAACAATGGTGCAAATATCCTTATACTTGATATGCTCAATGTTATATTGGATATTGAATCTTATATTTTGACTCAATTTCTTATTACTTCTCAGATGTCACTCATAGGGTAATGATTGGATATAATATGAGATATTTGAAGATAGTTGACTAGTCAATAAATGATTCACCACTCCTTATAGAAAAAAAGTATAACTATGGTCTCTTATGGGAGATCATTACTCAAAAATCTTTGGCTGAGTTGGACATGTCTTGAAGATGATCTTCAAAAATATATCAAATAGAGTAATGAGTTTTAAAGATAAGAACTAAATTATTTGGACTAAATGTGACATAGTTAGTCTAATGGAAGTTGACACATTGTCCATAGTATGGACCAAATAAGGTATAGTATAATGAAAAGAAGTATTGCACTATAATTATCAATGGAATGGTTTATAGTCAGACCAATGATCTTTTGGTTATTTGAATAGTCATAATATGTTGTTAGATACCACTCATGATCTGCTCAAAATTATGTAATGATTTAAGCTGTCAATATAATTAGGAACCTAATTAGTCACACCCATAGAAGGAATGAAGAAAATATGAAATGGATCTTAGATTGTATCAAAATTATGAAAGAGATAATTATGCAAAAGAGTTTCATGTTTACGAGGCAAAATATTGCACATCGTGAGAGTGACAGCCATAATGTGCATGATAGAAGCAAGTGACAACTGACACGGTCGTGCCAGACCAAATCGTCATAGGAGTCATAGAAACTTGATAGCTTCGTAGGCCCATCTAAAGCATGTCTCGCACGCAACGCATGTTATGCAGGCACGATAAGTTGACATGATCCATACAATATCTCTCATGACCAAGATAACTACAGATCATAAAGTTCATACCTTATTGGCATGCCAACAATTCCTAAATCTTTGTCTATGTTCTTATATAAACTAAAAATCATAAATTCTATAAAAATATACTTTGTGTCATTTTTCATTTAGTATAAAAAATTATTCTATAAAAATTTTAATACCAATTTATTTTTCATACCAAATATCATACAAAATAAGCTCATTTTAGTAAAGTTTTAGAAGAGACTTTAAAGAGCCATTCTTATTATTTATTTGCATTCATTCCTGCACATGCAAGAGAACTTTTGGTTCGTCCAACATATTGGATTTTTTTGTAGATATTTTTATTGTTTAAAAACTGTTAAACTTAGAGTTTGGAAGATTGGGGATCAACGACTCCCAAAATTCAAGTCTTTATCGATTTAGGGGAGCAATATAGTTTTTATCTCTTTTATTTCTACTATAATATTTAGTTTAGGATATGATATTGACATGATCATTGTACTATCGATGTTAGACTATATTTCTATTGGGTATTTAGTTAGTTACCCAGTATGTATATGTTCCTTTCATATTTTTATGAAATGAATGACTGATTTTCTTTCAATTTCACTTGTGCTCTTTTAATTTAAGTTAAATATTTAACTGGCTACCATTTATTTGATTTGAAATTGAATATGATAAAATTAAGTTATTAGATAAGTCATTTGTAATTTAATCTAAAAAGTGAATTGAATACTAGGTAATTCATTGGTTTGATTAACTAGTGGTAATAGGTTATCGCATTTGAATCATCACTCATCGTTCTTAATTGTTTGAAAAAGGAATATGAGATTGGAGATGCAAAACTAAATATATGCCTAAGTTCATTGGTTTAATTTGTTACCTTAGATTGCATTAGTTATTTTCAATATTAGATATTTGTTTTACTTTAAATTTAATTAAAATCATATTAGAGTGTTTAGCTTTTAATTTCTTTATTTGTTGGTAATTTATAGCTAATTAGGAATTTAAGTCGAACAGTTCCTTCAGAGAACGATCTCGGAATTGAATTTATCATAGTACAGTGGTTCGTGCACTTACGAGTTTAACTTTGAGTTACATCAAAACGTGCTAATAAAATGGAACAGAGATGTCATTGACAACTTTTGGAAGATAATCTAATTAATTAAAAATGAGATTGACCAAGTTTAGACTATTGATTATAGAGATGGGTCTAAACATTATATTCCTAAGTAATCAAAGGAAATTGATAATCTTTAGAAGTTGGAACAATGTTTTTGGTTTCAGTGATCCAAAACTGAATGGATTGTGGAAGGTGACAAAAATATCTTTCTTTCATGCCACCACCTTTCAGCGAAGGCAATGCAACTATATTGTTACCCTTAAGGATAATAACGACCATATGGTTATATATAATGATAGGGTGGATAGTTTAATTAAATAATATTTCACAAAATTTTACTATATTGAAGGCTCATCAATAAAACAAATAGTCTTAAATTGCATGAGAAATATGGTGTCAAATGATATGAATGTAGCCTTGCAAAAAGAAGTAACTTATGATGAAGAGATCCAATTTATGGTTTTTGGAATGGATAGCTTCAAAATGCCAAGGATTGATGGATTCCCATGTATTTTGTTCAACTCTCATTGGACATTATAAGGGATGATGTCTATAGAGAAGTTAAAAGTTTTTTTTTTTTATCTATGGTGTTTTTAACCCATTTCTTAATATAGCTTACATTACACTTATCCCTAAAAATCCCAATCCTGAATTTATCAATCAATATAGCCAATCAGTATGTGCAACTTCATGTAAAAAATTTCCTCTAAGATTCTTACCAATAAATTGAAACCTATCATGTCTAAAGTCATTTTTCCCTCCCAAATATGCTCATTTAATTTAATGGATTTGGACATCTTGAAAATAGTTCTAATTGACTTGAATTTTCATGAAAGATTCTTTTATCTTCAGTTTAGGCTTCCATTTGTGTAGCATTGGCCTATAAGCTTCATTGTTGACTTTAGGTCCAATATTACTTATAATACTCTAATATCGCCTGTTATGGTTCATAACATTCCCAAAAGTTATTTTCATCATATCAATGGATTTTTAAACTTTTTTAGGCTCATGTCAATGATATAAGGTTATTCCACTTCATTGGTATAAAATAACCCTTCATGCTTGTCACCCTTGCTCCTATCACAGGGAGACCTATTTTTTAAAATATTTTGATTGCTTGTGAACTAATCCATTCTATATAGAGAAAATATCCTGATAAATTGTTTATGGCTTTAAAGTTAGATATGGAGGAGATGTATGTCAGATGGAGTGGAGCTTTTTGGTTAAGGTAATACAACATATCAAGGTTCTATGATAGGTGGATAGAACGAGTGATGACTTATGTTACTTTAGCATCGTATATTGTTTTTATCAATGGCTATCCTACATACTCATTTTTTTTCCTTTGAAGGATTTACACCAACATTATCTTATTTCCCTTTATTTGTACTTATTTTATATCAAATACTTTGATTGTATATCTAAATATTGAAATGAAAAAAAAAAAAGAATTAAGAGGCATCAAGATTAACTAAATTTCCTATAGTGTCTAATTTTTATTTGCATACAATAATTTTATTTTAGGGGGAAGGAAGTATTAAAAAAACCAATACAATAAAACTAATTTTGAATAACTACTTTTAAGTTTCAAGGCAAAAGGTCAGCACTTTAAAATTTAGTATTTTGTTTCAATCTGAATTGTGATAGAAATATGAAAAAACATATTCTACGTTGTTTCAACATGAAGGAAATTGAGGGAAAAGAAAAGTATTTGGGTTACCATCAATATGGAGCAGATCTAAAGAGCAAATTGCTTGATTACATCCTGGATGAAATCATGCTTGCAATCATTACAATAAAAATCTTTTAACATAAATTGGTATAAAGAAATTGGTTAAATTAGTTCTTCAAGTTATACCTTCCTTTTTCAAATCTTATTTTAAGCTACCAGCTATTGCTTGTAAGAGTATTAATGTCTTGTGTCCTAGTCATATAAAATATTGGTAGGAAAGATAATAAAATCTATTGGATTAGGTGGGACAAATTGGGTTAATCCAAATCAAATGATGGATATGGCTTTAGGAATATGATTCATTTTAACCAAGCATTGTTAACAAAACAAGCCTAGTTTATTCTTAAAAAGCTAAATTCATTTTTGGCCAATATCTTAAAAGCCAAATATCACTCAAACTAAAGTTTTATAACAACACATAGAAAATATTAGAGTTGACAATTTTGGACACGACACGATTAAACGACACGAAACGATATGGACTTAACCATATATGGATATGAGCTAAATGGATATGGGTCATAACCATGTCAATACGATTACAACACGAAAAAAATTGTATCATAAACGAATTTTACCTGTCTTACCTGTTAAGACACGATTAGACACGATTAAAAATATGTTATTTTATTAATTATAAAGATATGACTAATTATTTTAATTTTATTCAAAATTCAAATATATATTATAATATTATAAATATGTATATATATATAATACATATTTATATATGAATGAATGAATTAAATTGATTCAATTGAACTTATATATATTTAATTGAAGTTTAATTAATTAAATTAAAATTATTAATTAAATGTAAATTGATTAAATTGAGATTCAATTAATTAAATTAAATTTTTAATTTAATATTTGTGTATAATCGTGTCGTGTCATGTTAAGTAAAATCGTGTATAATCGTGTCGTGTCGTATAAAATGTATACTTTTGGACACATTAAGTAGATCGTGTCTAATCATATCTAATCATGTCATGTCGTATAATTTATACACATTAAGTTAATTGTGTCTAATCGTGTCGTGTCGTGTTAACACGGATTTTAATCGTGTCGTGTTCGTATTTCAAATTTTTGACATGATTAGTTAATCATGTCGTGTCTAATCGTGTCATACCTGATTAAGACACGACGCGATTAGATATGACATGACACGAATTGACAGCCCTAGAAAATATAACTCTCCATTGGGATGGAAGATCATTTTATTAGATAGAAAAATTCTAGAAAAAAGGTTGAGATATAATTTAAAAAAATGGGAAGACTGTTTAATTGGGAACCCCTTTAGGTCTCTTCTCTCCCCAATTTTAGAATCTCCTCCTATATCAAATGAATTGAATTTTTTCTTATTTTTTATTTGATTTGTCATAGAATCTAAACTTGGAATTTAACTAAGCTTGCAAATGTGTCTAATTTGGGAGAATAAGATGTAACACCCCATATTTTTAATTTTTGTTCAATTAAGATTTTTCTTAACTTATTGGGTGACTTAATAATTTTATCTGAGTAAAACTTCATTAAGATTTGAGGTTTGTAAAAAAATTACAAAATTTCCCTTGAGTGTATATATATAAAGAATTCAAAGATTAAAGTAATAAAAAAAATTTTCATTTTCTCTCTCATTCTCCCTACACGATCACCATCTCCGTTCATCAACAAAACAACATCCGATCTTCATCAAATTTGAACCAGAAGTAGTTCTCCACGTCCTTATCACTCCGGTGACGTTTGATCTTCAAAAATCTGACCGAATTTTCGGGATCGGAGCAGCGAAAGTCGGAGTTCGGGCTGCCCTTACCATTTCGCATAGTTTCTAGCTTCTTTTCTTAAATCTGACACCGGAAACGGACTCGGGACGTCGAAAAACCTGGGGAGGTGTAATTTGAGCTCCGAAAACCGAGATTTGAGGACTGATCGGAGTTGGGGAATTCTCGCCGGAGCCGGGGGAACTTTTGCAGATCTACACGTTTCCAGCCACTTTCAGGTCACGAAACTTATATATTTGGACTCCTCACACCTCAAGCTTTCTTTTGGTACCAGCCGATCATCAATCCGCCGCCGTCGAAAATTTTCCGGTGACCGGAGTCCGGCGACCACTAATCGGATTTTTTTGGGCAGAATCTTCGGCTCGTTAAACCGAGTCATCCGGTATAAACCGCACCTCCTAGCTGTTTTTAGATAATGAAATATGAATTTATTTGTGAAGTTTAGATATATTTTATTATTAAATTGATTAATTAATTTAGTTGAATTGCATGATTATTTGCATAATTATTGGAGTTTATTGGAGATTATTTGATGAATAATTGGATTTTATATTATTAAATGGAGGTGATTATTAGTTGAGTTAGAATATTAAAATATTAGGTAATTAAATTAATAATCGAATATTATTAATTATGGAGTTAATTGGAGTGTTTAGAAGTGAAAAATAACTTTTGTAATGGAAAGAATATTTAATAGGATTTTTGGTGAAATTTTGGGATTATTAGCCTAATTATGAAAAAAATTTATTTGGAGTTATTGAATATTATTTTGGTGAAATTGATGATGGAAAATGAAAGAAAATGAATTAAAGTGAGTATAGGAATTTATTTGGAATTTTTAGAGTAATTATTGAATTAATGAGAATTCTTGAATTGAAAATGGACATTAGGATAATAAAAGAAATAAATGGAGAAAAATAGTTTTGGAGGTGGAAAAATAAAGAAAATCAAATATTATAAAAGGAAATTAATATTTGAATTTTTGGTCGCAACGGGAAGCGTGATGACGACCAAAACCAAGATTTATGCATTAAACGTGCATAATAAGAAAATTTTTAATTATAGGATCAGGATATCCGTGAGAGAGAAAAATTTAAATTTTACTAGATTTTATGTCGTAAGGGGTTTAATAGCTAATATTAATTTTCTATCTCTAGGTGCGACGTCGGGTCAGGCGCCACCCCGAGATAAGGGGAAAGAGCCGGTAGATACCGGCGGAGCGTAAAAAGGTTAGTGCAACTACCCTTATAATATTAGTCATATAAATATAAATTATGTGAAAATTTGCATTTTTGCAATTATTGAGTTATATATATATATATATATTTTTTTTTTGTATTCCAGAAAATTTAAATGTTAAAAATTATCTATGATGATAATTATTTTGTTATTGAAAGAATATTTATTTATTATTTGAAAAATGAAGTGAATTATGATTTTGAGAATTTTTCCCACATATTAGCCTAGATATGAGCTAGGGTATTGTTGGCATGCCAATAGGGTAGAAATTATGGTCCTGTGCATTTCTGTGGACCAAAGAAATACTGTGATCCTGTGCATTTCTGTGGATCACCTGATACAATTATCAGTCCTGTGCATTTCTGTGGGCTGAGTCATATTACATTTGGATCCTGTGCATTTCTGTGGATCCTAAGCTAAGATGTAATATGATACCCCTTTGATTCCCTAGGAGCAAGTCTAGGATGTTATAATATGTGGGTATATGAAAAATTTATATATTTGAGAACTCAACGATATATTGAGTTTTATAAAAATATTATATTATGGTATTTATAGAAAAATGTATATTTTACTTTAATGACTATTATTATAAGAGTTTTTGCATCACTGAGTTATATACTCAGCGCGGGAGTTTGTTTTTCTCTCGCGTAGGTCGTCAGAGTAGCAGAGAGCGTCCTGACTTGTAGATAGAGACGCTGAATTGGGGACCCGCATTATGGAGCACAGCGGTAGCAGTGGAAGCCACCCAGAGCGGGTTGGTCTTTTTGTTATATTTTGATATGTATATATATATATATATTTTAAATTTCATTTCGGCATGTATATAAATAAAATAAAAAGGGTGTGTATGCATAATTATTGAGTATATATTTTACATATCTTATATTAAATATGTTTTAAAATTAAATAAGTATATTTGAAGAATACTATTTCCGGTAGCACCTCTTATCCGTCCGGTATACGGATGGGTGTACGGAAGGGTAAGGGGTGTTACATAAGAAGTCATTCTAAAAATTCTAAAAATAAGTTGCCCTTCAATAATCTCATTTTAGATCATATTCCTGAAAGTGACATAATTGATAGTATTATGGTGCCAAAAATTATGTCATTTACAATAATCCTTGCCATGCATCTCTTTTAGTTGGAAGAATCACATGTCCTTTAAACAACATTGTTTGACTATATTTTAGAAGTCAATCAAATATATCATTGGCTTTAGTAATATTAAAAGCATATTATTGGGTTGTTTCAGTACCTTTTTCTTTAATTTATTTTTTGATAGTTTTGTTAAGGCAAGACATTCATAAGGCTTATATATTTTCCATTCATCTAAGCATATTTCATCATCAGAGTCATATTCAGCTAGTTTTTATCAATCGATAATATTATTTGATCATTGTAATAGGTCATGTTATAGGAGTTCCCTTTTTGGCCTTTGTTCTTTTAAAAGTTTCTCATGTTATAGTTGTTAGGTCAAAAATATCTTTAAACTGATATCCCTCAAAATGCTATCTTATATCGAAAAAGAGTTCTTTAATTATTAAACTCATATATTTGACTTATATGGTTGTCATTTGATAGGAGGTTAATAATCTTCAAAATCTTAAAACAAACTATTCAACCAATTTATTAGGTAACTATTGTACTATGACAAAATCATTAAAGTAACTTCTAGTAGAGTTAGAAAATTCTATATGGAAATTTTCTTCTAATTCCTACTAGTTTGTAATAAAATTAGGAGAAATTTGTATATCATGTAAATGCAGCCTTAAGTCAAAAAATTATCAAACAACCACAATTTCCAAAAATTATTAACTCATGTTTCACCACACTACACTAAAAATCAAGCAATATGTTCAATCGATGACTTGTTTTCTTCTCCCAAAAACATTGTGAACTCTAATATTTCATACCTTCTTAGAAAATGATATAGTCAATCTACCTAATTAGGATACAACTTTTTATAAATTGGCCCAGGTGTTAGTTAAAGGTCGAAACCTAGCCTCTTAAGTTCCTCCATCAAATAATTGTTTCTCATATCCTGTGAGCAAAACTCATATCTCAGCTAATAATTTTGTCAACCACAAATGCACTTTTGAATCATTTCTAATAAGGAAAACTAGATTTTTTACCCGATTCGAGTGTTCAATCATAAGAATAAGAGGATGTTCAAGTAGATTTGTCTAATTCTCCTATATTTGCCTTTCCACTGGTCGCATCAAAGTTTGGACACTACCATATGCCAAACCATTATTGCTACTAATTGTTTTGCTTTAGTGGCTGCCCTTCCAAAAGTTGCAGTATTATTTCTAAGGATTGTCTAAGTACCTCAACTGAAGCTTACATGTCTTGTTGAGTTCTCTCAATCCAATTTTGGATTGGTTGGATCATAGTTGCTCTTGATATTTGTGATTGCTAGATAATCAATTGAGGGTAATGGAATTGGCTAAATCAATTGAATAGTATGATCATATTCATTACAAGACTTAAGATCAAAGTCGATCGTTTTTGCTATTATGGCGACTGAATTTTCTTTAGTTCTAAAAATATAAGTCTTTGAATTGCTTCCTTTATCTTCAGTTGATGTTTCTTTTTTGGAATCATTAGTTTTTCAAATATTTTGGGCATCTAGTGTTATATTGATGTACCATACAGTAATTCTCACTATGATCACCAAAAAGATATTTACCCCAAATAGGTTAAAGCTAAATTCCAACAAAGATTAAAAAAAAAGTTTGTTGGTCCAATAATTAATAGAAAACAAAATTTAAAAAAAACTTATAATTTTCAACAAACAAAATAAAATTTTAGGACTATTAATTAAAGGGGTTATGACAAGCAACTAAATAACACTTTAAGACTAGATAACCTAACAATCACAAAAGCAATACTTAGTGGATCACAGAGATTATAACTATTTTATTGAACCACTCCCAAGATAAAAATCAATATAGGATTTGGGATTGACAACGGGTACAGATTTTGCAGGTATCCACGTTTATCCGAATCCATTTAAATCTTAATAAATGACCCTATTAGAGTTTTCCGACGGATTTGGATAGGGTACTGGTAGAGACATTCTCATACCCGTTACCCGATGAATTCGATTATATATATATATATATATATATATATATATATATATAGTGCAATTTATTCTATTTTTATTTTATTGAATGTAAAGATATAATTAATTATTTTTTATATATTTTTATAAATTGATGAATTACAAATATAATAAAAGTTTAAAATTTGAAATATAATTTTATTATTTTAATGTTATTGTTTTATCAATTTAATGAATTATTTTAATTTGAATGTGTTGAATTATATTTTATATTTTATTTTATTTTATAGTGATTTATGGTAGATTGTTTGTATATTTTTAAAATTTTAATTATCTAATTAGTTTGAATTTTATTTTATTTTATATTTTTTTAATAATAAACGGGTAATTAAGTAGTTTTCGGGTATTAATCAGGTAATGTTAATTGGATTTGAGATGAGTATTAATATTATAGTTTTAAACGAGTTAAGATATATATATATATATAATCGGGTTCGGATAGAGCAATATTTACGGGTACCATATTTGTTGTCATCCCTAGTAGGATCTAATGTGGCTGTCAATGTGTAGAAAGTTTTATTACTCTTTAATTCAGGTAGGAGTAGCGCTATATTGAGAGGTATGAGTTCATGTGACCCCACAAAAAATATTTTAATAATTTAATGTAGTGTTATAATGAGTGATTCCACAAAAAATTTTAGAAAATGACTCTACATATATAATTATTGGCAATTACATGTCATTTTATATATATAACCATATAATTAATAGCAATTATATTTTTTTTCTATTTTTTCATATAAATTGATGATATTTATATGTCATTTTATATGTATAATCATATAATTACTAGCAATTATACATGTAAAAATAATTTTATAAGTATTACTTAGTAATTATATATATATGAGCGATCCCGTTAATGTATTTTATGGTTCTGCCACTAAATCTAGATAGGGGTCGCAGCGAATATAGATTTCGTAAATACTTAAGTCTATCAGGATCCATCTAAACCCTAATTGATAATTCTATTAAGGTTTTTGAACGAATTGTTTTAGCAATATTTAAACTAGTCACAGGTTTAGGTAGGATATGGGTAGAGATTCTCGGATACCCGCTAACCAATAAATATAATTAATTATTTTTATGTATTTTTATAGATTGATAAATTATAAATATAATGGAAGTTTGAAATTTGAAATATAATTTTTCCATTATAATGAAAAATATTTAATTTTATCGTTTTAATATTATTTTTAAACAATTTGATAAATTATTTTAATTTGAATGCATAATTTCAAAAAATTTAATATAAATTAAATTATATCGTTTTAATATAAATTAAAATAATTTTGAATTTACTGAATTATAGAAATTAAATAAAAAATTTAATAGTTAAAGAGTTAATTAAATGAATTTTCAGTTAAAAAACTTCAATTATAAATAAATTTATAAAATTCAAGAAAATTGTGCCACATACAGATAAGCCTAAATCCTTGTGATTTTTTTTTTTTTTTTGCCTCCTGAACTAAATAACCTGACCAGATAAAATCAAATATTTCAATTTTTATTCATTTTCATAATTTCACTCTATTTTTAATGCCTTTCTCTTAGAATTTGAGTATCCGAATAATTCGGTTTAGATCAAATATTAATTGCTTAATAGGCTAATACCACAGCGAGTGAGATGATTTGATAAGCTGACACATACGAGATAACTATTAATTGACTGAAAGTGTAAAACCAAATTTCACGTGGTATTGAAAATGTTCACCAACGAAAATGAATAAATAAAGCATCAAAAAATTATTATTGTTTCTTTCAATAAAAAAGAAAATATATTGGCAAAACTCATAGTTATTTGATTTAACGTCTAATCTTTTATTACGTTCAATTAAAATTTTAAACCATTATTTTTATTTTATTTCATGGTCAAATATTTATTTACTTAATTTTTAAGTCAAATTTAATTGACAAACATAAAATATTAATATTTTTAGCAAATATGGTTAATAATAATAATAATAATATTTTATTCAAAAAATATTTAATCCAATCTTAAAAAGATGATCACTAATGAGCATTATTTTACTTGTGGTTTCTCTTCCACAGTAGATTTATATTTTTGTAATACAGCTAATCTATTCTTTTTTAATAACATCCATCAAATAGAATCATTTTCACTGTATGTGAGCTTTATTATGTTTGCACCATTATGGACCATTGTTCTATCAATCAAAATCTAGTCATTAATATTAACTTCATCATACCATCTAGTGAAAGATTTAAGATACTACATTTCAACTGACAAGAAAAATGAGAGATTATCTAAATTCTACAAGTTGTTGGCTACTATATTTGGTAATAGATAAAAATTAAGCAAATTAAGTAATTTTTTGATTTCGATCCAAATTTTATGGTTTCACTAAAAGTTGAGTTGAGCATAATATTTGATGATGAATAAGAATAGATGTTAAAGTGATTTTAAGTTTTTTTTAATGATCTTAAGCTTTTTTTTTTACTTTTTATTTTTTTATATTTAATAAATAATTTATGCATTAAGAATTATTAAATTATATGACAGATGACATAATGTAAGGTGAGGAATATATATTGGGTTAAAGTGATTTTTAATTTCTTTTACTTTTTTGATTTTTATTTTTAATAAAATAAATAATTTATATATTAAAAATTATTAAATTAGAACGCGGATTGATGACACGTGTGTGTATTACTTTCAGTCTGTCATGTTATAATTGAATATAAAGCTAATATAAATAAATATTTAAATAAAAATTATAATTCAATAATTCAATTAAACTAGATGTTGAGTTGAATGAGTGTTGTAGTTTAGAACTTAAAAATGGATTTTACCAATTTATTATTGTTAAAAGTAGCTCAGAGTGATATTGATGCCCGGCGATGCTTCCAACTCATCCAAATACCCAAATACATATTGACGTGGGCCATACTAAGAAGGGCCACAAGAAATCATGATTTATACCCAACATTTTTCTCAAAATAAATAATATCAGGCAAAATATTCAACCTATTTAATAATTAATAAAAGCTTTCTTCCTTTCAAGAAAAGAAATATATAATTTAAAAGAAAATATTGAAATTGTGATTGTTGAATTTATTGCTTTAGACTTTTAATGACTAAAATTTTTGGCTTAAATCATATAGAGCCGGCTCTATGGAGTTGTCTAAATTTATTATTTTACCTTTAAAAACTGTTTTTAGTACAAAATATTTCGAGCCACATTTTTGGAATAGATAGCCCATTCAAAAGGAGGAAAGTGATGTTACCTTATTATTGTGAAGTTTTTAGACTTTTTAAACAAACAAACAAACAAACTTGGTTTTAACTGAAATTTATGATCGGATTCACATACGTCCACATTATAATTAGAATAAATTAATAGCGATTTGTGTTTTTTTTTTTTTAATTTATCAAAATAGTAATATGGTTTTGTCTTGTGTTCAGAATACTGCCAAATTCATGATACCCTGTTCACACTAGTAATAGGGTATTTAGAATTATGAGTTAAATGGGCTCCAAATTTTATAATTCTTTATGAAACATAGCCATTTATAAAAACAAAAATTGGGCCATTAGTTTTTTTTTTCTCATTTCTTATTGCAGTGATTTATTTTTTTTAAATGGATCAAAGTAGAAAAGAAATTCATGATGTCTTAATTGTGTTAAATAATATCAATTTTTTAGAAAATTATTTTAAGAAAACTGGAAAATAAAATTTATTATTTAGTAGTGTTATTTTCTAATTTAAAAAATTAGAAATACATTTTTAAAATTTATTAAATTATAAATAGTAGCTGGAAAACTAAAAAAATGTTTTCTTATTTCTATTTATAAAAGTAAGCGTGTTTTCTAATTTTAAAAAATATAAAATTTTCTACAACTATTAATTAGTTTTCTATTTGAAAAATAGAAAATTAGAAAAAAAAATTTCTAAAACTAAACTTTGACATTCCAATCTTTCTTCTCGTATATTTGAAAGAGAATATCTAAATAAGGAGAGCCGCTCCCTGGATATATTTGCTTTGGAACAAATCAAATAGAGTTAGGCCTCACCAAAAATATAAATGGAAAAGAGAAATCCAATATTGTCATTTGCCAACATTAGGTTATACAAAGCTGCAGTTTCATTCAAATTATCAATACTTAATTCAGCCCAAAATTAATATTCTTGTTTTTAGACTTTAACTAAAATAGCTATATAATGTTTTCTGGTTTATTTCTTAATATTTTTACATGTTAATTTAATTTACTTTTTTTTTTATTACAAAACCCAGAAAACAGCACAAACAGGCAACTAAAATTGGCATAATCCTCGGCCAAGATATCCCATTAAATCATTGTAATGAAATTTAGTTAACAAAATTTAGAATATAATATTATATATATATATGTATCATAGTGAAACAGGGAAGCAGGGCAGCAGTAGCATCAATTCGGTTGACTTTTTATTGGGCAACTAAATATTCCTGCTGATTTTCAAGTTGATAATCACCCTTTTTTAAAATAAATAAATAAATAAAAGCTGAGTCACCATTAGACTTATAATAAGAGGGGTAGAAATCTATCTATTTTTCCAGGTTGACCCTCCTTTTTTTTTTTTAAATATTTGTAATAAAAATTCAAAAGAGAGAGAGAGAGAAATGCTTTGAAGCAATTGGCAGACAGAGAATGCATATTTCAATCCTATTTTAATAATTTCTCTTGCATAAATATAATTCCAACTTACTTCATTTGAAGAATCAAACAATAATTTCATGCTATAATATACATATTAGTTATTCTACATTTAAATTTTAAATTTTAAATTAAATTAAGCCCTCGTTTTGTATAATTGAATTTAAATAAATTAGTGGAATTTATTCATAAACATCTTTTAAATTTTGATAAAAAAATAATATGTTTATAATTCTACTCTATCCACACATTTAAAAAGAGAAAAAAAATACATGAATGTAAAAAAATAACTCGCAAGTTAATTTTTATCAAAATTTAATTGTCAAATTTCTTTTATCAAAATTTAAAAGTAATATATAAATATATTTATTCCAAACATAACTTAAACCTGGATGATTGATTGATTTTAAAATGTGGAGCAGCCCATGGGCCACTTCAAAATTTGAATTTGTAGGTCAAAATGGGCTCCGACCTGAATGAGAATAATGTTTCGTTTGACAATTTGGAGTTTAAAGTGACTGGGTGGTCAGTTGATAAACTGTTTATAAGTCAAATTTATATTTTCAAGAATTAAAAATAATTTGTTTGGAATATAATTTTTTTTAAACAATTTGTTTGGAATATAATTATTTTTTTTAATGATATCTGAATTCAAACATAAATATTAAAAAAGTCATATTATATTAGGTATTAAAGTATTTAATATTATGATATAAGAAACTCCTCTTTTAATGCATTTGATTAAATATACATAAGTTGAAATATAAAGAAGCAAGAAAATAATTTAAAGACAATCAAAAGAAAAGCCTTTTGGGGTGACCTATATATATAAATAACATATTTATAACCCTATACAGAGCAGAACAGGTTGGATTTTTTCAAGTTCGGATCATGTTTTTTTGGTTAGTTTTAGATATCGGATCGAATTAATCAAGTGGAGTGGATCAATCTATTTTTTGAATGCTAATTTTTAAATTTAAATCGATATTTTATGGGATTTTATACTAATTAGAATTTTTTTTTCAAAAGGATTTGTGTTGGGCCAAAAAGGAACAAATCCAATACTTTGTTAGTGTTTAATGTGGTTATTAAAATGATGGATTTTGTTGGCAAAATTGCCTACCTTATAACTTGTAAGATTAGACAATTAGAAACCATAGATAATGGACTGACCCTTAGTTAGTTAGCCGGTTAGACCTTTATGGCTTTACCCACGGCAGGCCTTGCTAGTCTATAATTCGAGCATCTGAAATAAATTATAGTTTTGAGTAAATGACACCCTATTTATCTCCTTTTTTTAACTTAAATGATATTTTTACACTTGTTTTTGGAAGTGGACTTTTTACGCCTTTTTTTTTTGGAAATAAACTTTTTTACGCTTTTTTACTCTTTGTTAAATAGAATACATACGCTTTAAATTTATTCAGTTACGGGCTTTGATTTGATTTTATTTTTTTTATAGCTTTGTGTGTTGTTTAAAAAGATTTTATAAGTTGACGCTGTCTTCATGATTTTATGTTTAAATACTTTTAAGTTTTATGGATTTCTCTTGCTATATAGCAATCCCTGCATCTATCAAACAAAACTCAAAAGAAAACGATGTCAAAGAAGCAAAAGAAAATGAAGATGAAAATGATGTTGATTATAAGGATGATAAAAACGAGGAGAATGAAGAGACAACTACATATATCGAACATATATTGCAGATATACCTTACATGTATTGTATGTATTTCTCACATATCATGTTATCTAGCCACACACATATACACAAACTAAAAAGGCAAACACATAAGAGAGAGACTACCAACTCTGGAAATACTCTATGGGAAAAATGTATTTGACTGGTGATCAACGATCAATGACCGATATTGACTGGATAACAACACCATTCAATGAAAGGAGAGCAAAAACACTAGAAGTAAGATTAGAATCGTTGGATTGAAGGATGACATCAAGTCATCCGCCACTAGATGAAGCGAGATTAGACCCATTTGGAGGAAAGGTAGTGTCATTTAAGCCATAAAACATACAGATTAAAGTAGGGAAGGTGAGGGAGAATAAGTAACAACATTGATAAGGTGAGTAAGAATTTAAAAAAAAAAAGTTGATGGAGGTGCAGACGACAAAGATCTAGGAAGGAGTGGAGGAAGTGATTTGAGGAGGTGAGGACTTGGGATTTGGAAAGGGAGTTGATGGTGTAAAAGTAAAGATGTGTTAGATTTTGAACATGCATCTCATACATATGACAATGAAATTTAAAAATTTATTTGAACCTAAAACCCATGGAACACTCTATATAAGTTAAAATTGGATTGTATAGCATCAAATGAGGGAAGTTGATTATATTTGTTTGCAACTTTTAATCTACTAAATTGGGTACTTTTTTTTCTATGCTAGGTTATAACAAACTATAATAATCCAAAAGTTAAATTGTCTCTAACAAAAATCCACATGAATGAACAAAGATGAAATCCACTGTAGAGATATGGTGACAATCAATCTAAGTACCAGTTATGTTGGATTATGTTATGAGACAGATGAAAGATATATAACTTTTATTTTTCTAAATTAGTAGTCACAAAATTAACCTTTAATGAGACTATTTATATGTCCTCAAATATGTATTAGAGTAGGATTCTTTAAACCCTAGATTTTAAGCTTCTTATTCAAAATATGTTTGTTGAACTAGCTGAAGTCGCGACCATGCCTTATGTTGATGTCGGGCAAGTCGCGACTGAGAGATACTGTCACGTTTGCCATAGTCCACAACACCAATTAGCAATGAGAAACAATAAGTTTTAATGATCACAAAAATTGTCTTTTGTGATTGAGATACACTATGAACTAGTCGTGATTGTGAAATACTTTGAACGACTGCAAATTTATTTGACCCAATTTTTCTCTCTCATGTTTTTGGATCCAATCTAAGGACAATTTGAAATCTCATTCATTCATTTTATGTGTGTGACCCATATGATTTCGAGCAGATAATGAGTGACATCTAGTAATACATCACGACTATCTAATTAACCAGAAAGTCGGTGATCTGACTGTAAATCATAGATAATTATCATGCAATTCATCATTTCAACACACTATACTTCATTTGGTTTAAAACATGAATTGCGTGTCAACTCCCACTAGACTGATTATGTCACATCTAGTCTAAATAATATAAGTTCTTGTTTATGAGACTCATCACTATATTAGACATGTCCTTAAAAATTTTATTCACGATTTGTCCACCTCAGCCCAAAAAGAAATAGGTATACTTTTTTTTTATCAGGAGTGGTGAATCCTTTATTAACTACTCAACTACTTTTGAATACCTTATGCTATACTCAATCACCACTTTATGAGTGATATCTGAAAGGCAATAAGGAATGAAGTCAAAGTATATAATTCACTATTCAAGATAATTTTAAACATATTAAGTCTAATGATAGTTGCACTATTGCTATGATGATATTATCATTGATATTGAATAAATATCTTTGTGATTGTCCTATAGTAGGTTATCCAATATATTTTGGTTACTATAACAAGTATTCAAATGTTAACTCTAAATATCTCATATCTTCACTTTATGAGATCAACTGTTTGACCTGATCAATTGTTTGACCCAATCAATAAGTATAACTTGTGCTAGTCTATTCGGATTAACAATGTATCGTCTTGTTAATCCTATAATTAGGGATAATTTAGGTATAAATACAATTGCACATCATAGAAATCTCATCATCATGATCTAATTATGATTTACTTCATGTTATATTAAATACTAAGGATTTCATTAAATGATCTAAGATATAAATTATATTCATATATGAATAAATACCAATATAATAAATTTTTTTTATTAATAATAAATAAGCATATCAATTACCTAAGGTAATTGTCTTTAGAACACATTTCTAATAAGATGCATGATAATGAATTTGATTTCTAAGATTTTGAAGTATATAAAAGAAGGGTACAAATTTTAAAAAGTGTAAAAATATAAACAATTGTGAAAATTGTAGTTTTAACATCTTTTAAATTTTGAAATAAAAAGAGTATAGATAGTGGTTAATGCGACATTTGTGACCTTTTTCCTCATATTTTCTTTCTTCTAACAAGATTGACTTACTCATTTTCTTTAAATCTAATCTAAAAATATAATTTAAATTTATTTTTAAAACATAATTATGTTAACAAATAAGTTATAATGTAGCTAATTTTGCAAAATTGAACCCGGATCAATGTGTTTTTGCCCTGTACCCTCTTCAGACGGGACATATTTTTTTAATTTTGAGTGGAGATGGATTGAGTCTCGGAGAAACTCAAAATAATCCTTTTAAACTGCACCAAACCGAACCAACCCACAATCAAACTATAGTTTAATAAATGTAGTAGATTGAATTGATTTATATTTTTTTTAAATCACATTTTTGTGGATTAGATTTAATTTTTTATATTTCAATTCACAAACCAACCTGCAATCAGTAGAAACTACACACACACATATATATATATAACCAACATTTTAAATAGTGAACGAGTCATCAATTGAAATTAAGACAGAGTTAGGTAATTGTTTGATAGAGTATTGGACAAATGGTTAAATGACACAATATATTTGATTAGTAGAAGTTTAATACTTCAAAATTTTATATATTTTCAAAAATTGCAAGAGATGTCTTAGCAATTCCAATTTCAATAGTTACCTCCAAATATGCTTTTAGTACAAAGTGAAAGAATTATTGATCTATTTCAAAGTTCATTGACTCTTAAAACAGTAGAGGCTATTGTGTATACAAAATTAGTTGAAGTCTGAGATTATACCTTTTGACTTTTAAGAAATATTAGATGATATAGAAAATTTTTAAAAAATTGCATAAGACAGTGAGTTTTTCATTTTTTTCCAAAAAAGTAAAATTATTTATTTGATATATAAACTCTAACATTTATACTTTTTTTAAATAGAAAATTTCAAATCTATTATAATTACCACAACAAATGATGAACTTGAAGAAGAAGAAGATGATGATGATGATGATACATGATGAATGGTAAAAACATTAAACAACATTTTTCAAATTAAATTGAATTTGTGTATATTGTAATGGTAAAAACTATTTTTATCTTTAATTCAAATTTTTAAATCTGTATTTTTTGTGCTTATTTTTATTGTAGGTTCTACTGTTGTAATCTCATTGGGACGTTAAATTCTTAGTGTTGTAAATTTCTGATTTTAAATAAAGAATTTTGATAATTTGTTATTGTATTTTTTTAGAAAATTTAGACTCTAATTTTTATATTATGTCTTGCTATTAAGTAGTTTATGTAGTAAACTAAAGATTTTTTTTGAATATTATGAATGTTTGTAAGATATTATTATTAATTAAAAAGTAAAAATACATAAAATTGAACTACAAACCTATTGAATCTATAATTGTGGTCTGGATTGGATTTTTTATATTCGTAGATTGGATTAGATTGATAAATTTTTAATTCATAAATTATGAATTATATTAAATATTATGTCTAACCCGCACCAAACCGATCTACGAACACCCTTAGGTGGAACCCTTTCTAAACATGACATATTTTTTTACTTTTGAGCAAAGACAGGTTGGGTCTCAGAAAAACCCAAAATGTTATTTAACAGATATATATATATATATATATATATATATATATATATATATATATATATATATATATATATATATATATATATATATATATATATCATGGACCTACGTATTCTCGTCATATACCTCTCCGAACTAGGTATATTTTTGTAACTTTTGACCAAAAATGGATTCGATTTTGGAGAAATCCAAAAATGTCATTTAACAGGGATGAGACATGAGCGATATTTGTAGATCCTACTCTGTAACCGCATATATATATATATATGTATACTCTAGTAATTTACTTATTTATTTTAATTTTTTTATTGATTATAATAATATTTGAAAGAATATATTTTTCTTATATATAATGATTATAATTAGGAATATGCAAAATTGAACCAAATCGAATCAAATTCTGTAACACCTCTTACCATTCTTTATACTTTATTGTTTACCAATCGGATAAGAAATGATGGATTTTTAAAAGAACTATTATTAAAATATATTTTAATTATTAACATTAACAATATAATAAAAAAAATAAACTAAATACATATAAACTTCACATAAGGGAAATATTATATTTACATATACTCCTTATTCTCACCACATTAACTATCAATATGTTACAACTAAAATATTTTTAAACTTTCATATACATTAGAACATATCATAATAATTAAAATACGAGTAAAAGAATCCACCATTTCTAGGCGACTACCACTGTTGCTATTAAACTTTATTTAGTAGGTTCTACTAATTAGTTATACCTTTATTTACACTCTTACCACTTCAATATATTCTTTTGATACTTATACGAGAGAAAACAAACTCTCGCGTTGAATCATAAATTCAATAGTGTTAAAACTTATAATAACAGTCATTCCAAAATAAAATATTGTTTAATATCATAACTATTTTTTTAGAGAAATAATTTATTCTAAATATAACCATAAATAATATTTTTTCCATAAATTTTCATAAATTCAATATATGATCTAAAATTCCAAATAAACTCTTATAATCACCTTAATCTATTTTCTTTCATTTTCCATTACTAATTTCATCAAAATCATAGTACATTATTCTCAATAAATTTTTCAATAATTTGGCTAAAAATCCAAAAATTTACTAAAATTTTTATTAATTATTCATTCTACTCTAAAAATTATTTTTCACTTCTAAATACCCCAATTAACTCAATTTCCAACAATTTAAGGTATAATTCATCCAAAATAATTTTTTAAAAATTTGATCATAATTATGAAAATTTCCAAAAATTCCTAAAAAAATATTTTCATCAATTTTCTATCATTTCTACTATTCTCAAATCTCATTCAACTCATTTTCAATTTTTATCAAAATTTTCCATAATTTTCTTACAAAATCCTAATTTTTTTATAACACTAATTCAACATCCAACACACTACCAAACTAAAATCTACTCACCATAATCATTCAAATCAACTTAAATCTATGGAAATTTGAAATAAAAATGAAGAAAATCTCATCTCAAATTTTCTTGAAATTTTTTTTGTTACAAAAAGAATTTTTTTCTCCAAAAATTATTTTTCTCTTCACCCTAATTAATTCTCCATGCTTTAATGGCTTGAGTAATAATATTTTGAGGAGCTGAAAATCAAAGAGAAACCTCAAAAATTATCTATGGTGGTAAGCCTTGTGAAGAGGAAGAAGATGTGTAATTTTTTGTTGTTTGAAATGTTAAATATTTTACCATTTTTTACTTTTATAACCAAATTAATGACTAATTAATTTAATTAAGTTTAATCCTTGTTCTTATTAGTCAATTAAAATTAATGAAAAAAATATTTTGGTAAGTATTTAATTAAACCCAAAAAAAGTTTAACTTTTGAGTAATTCCACCATTTTTTCTACTTTTCAATTTAATCCTTGAATCAATTTAATTTTTTTAATTTCATATCCCAAATAGTTTTATCTTCTCAAATTGAAAATACTAATATTCTCAAAAAAAAAATCTTCAAAATGGTATTCTTGATTTTATAAAACGACTACCGTTGCGAAACTTATATTTTTACAATTTAGTTATTTTTCCAAATCATATATGTAAAAATTCATCTGAAGTCCGATTTCTAAATTATCAGTTTTTTAAATCTTAAAATTCAATTGCGATCACATCGGTATCATTGAAATTATGAACGCATATCTCTAACACATAATCAGAAAATCAGACCATAAATTTGCACCGATGATTATGTTTGGACAAATTGAAGCTCTTAATCTCAAAATCTCCTTATAACTTCAAATATGTCGTTAAAATAATATTATCTACGCTCTAATATGCTTAAACTGTATTTTCACTATTGGACAAAAAATCTTAAATTCTAGCCTGTTTATATCTCGATTTGCATGCATAACATGAAATCTCAATATTTCGTCAAATCAACTCAATATTCATATTAGAATATTAAGATATATTTTTCACATTTATTTAGATTATATTCGGTATGCATCTATACAATGACATATACTACCGCAATATACATATACGATTATAGTCTAAATCACGAACGTGATAAATTCAGTTTTTAGTTCAAATTTTAATGTTCAAAACCGATAAAATATTTTATACTGATTGATTCTAATTTTTAGTTAAAAAAATTCTAATTTATGGTAGAATAATGTAATGGACTATAAAAATTTATTTTAATTTAGAGTAACTAATTTTAATTTAGAGTAATTAATAAATTTAAAATAATTTATTTTAATTAATAAAAATTCGTAATAAGGACAGAGAGATGGGAAGGGCGAAATTCGACCGACGTTGCTACTTCTATTGTTAATGAAGCTCATACTAAAAGTCAATTTTATTTGTTTTTTCTAAGCAACAGAAAAAATGGGATTCAGCCTGAGGTAGGCACTGGCAGGCACCACCACTGTCATTTCGATGGATTTGTCATTTGTGAGGCTTAATTTGAAGATTGACAGTTTGCCACCTTGCAATTGCAATTATTGATGTGGAAATATATTATTTTATTGAGATTTATGAAAAAAAAAAATTATATATACTCCAAGCAATCCGATTCGGCCCTTTGTCTGCTAATCAGTTCAACGGAAAAATATTTTAAAAGCTCCTAAAAAAAAAAATATTGTTTCTGTCTGATAATCATTAATCATGAAAGTTGAGTAGACATAGCACAATAATAATTTGGCATCAGGCTCGACACACACGCACACAGAAACGAAAATTAATAATTGATTCTGATTTGTTTTTAATTAATTTAAAAAATATTGATAAATAATTGTTTAATGTAATTAACTATGATTATTATTTTAGTTTTAATTAGTTTTTTTGATAATTTTATGAAATAAATTTTAGTTTTATTTTGGTTATGGTCTAAATCAAATAAAATTAAATGATCGTTTTCCATTGTTTACGTAATGTTGATTTCATCGTGTTTTTTATCCAATCAAATTATAGAAATACGAATATTACATTTATTTTCTGAAAATAATATTGAAAATAAAAATAAATATTTTTCAAAAGAAATTTTTTAGGACTTATCATATACAAAGAAATAAAATACCCTTTAACTTTTTATTTTTATTTTTATAGCCAAATATATAAAAAAATATTATATTTTATAGAAATAAAACAAATTATTTTCTCGAAACTCAAAGTTGCTAAAATTTTTTGGCCATGACCCTCATACCAAGCTAAGAAATAAGAAACTTCACGCCCCCATATGTAATATAAGTATTCCTGGTGATTTTTGGCATCTTTCAAGAATACCTTGCTAAATGAAAAAAATAAGAATTATCATGCAGTTCTTCATGATTATTGCAGAAATAGCATTTATCTCCTTCATATAATCTCCTCTTGCTACTCAATCTATCCTTAATTTAATTGCCAGCCAAATTATAAATCTGTGTCTAGGGATATTATTCTTGCTCCACAGTCATTTTGCCAACTGACCTTCCCAAGTATTAAAAAAGTAGACACCTGAATTTGACTGACAATCTCCAAGTAATTCTACCTTTCTCCATGCTTATTCAATCATCTCATAGATTGGATCGAGTAGAACCCATCTTTGATTCTTCTTCCAACCCCATCACTCACTCCTGCATTCTTTATGGATATGCATCAATTAAATTAATACCTAGAAAAATATATATTAATATTTGATTGCTTGTCCATCAATCTGGATTTATAATCCTCCATCTTCTTGGGAGGCTTATGTATTTCCGAGGCTCTGCCTATAAGTTAAAAAAAAATTCTTTGATAAAAAATGAAAAAAAGAGTTATTAAATTTAATGACTTAATTAATTATAAGTATATATATATACACACATTATTTTAGATGTTTTGATTACACATAAACGGACAACATGAAAATTATATTATTACAGTCTCTCCCTCGATTTCCGCCAATGATTTCTTCTTCAATCCTTAACGTGTGGGCCGGGAACTCCTGCGAAGCAGTCAGTAGGAGCTGCAAAAGCATATTACGAGAATCATTCCAATTTTCTCATTATTGTTATTGTTATTATTATTATTGTTTGACTGCTAATCACACCGACCAAATTTTCTTTGAAATTGTTTTTAGTTGTTTAAAACGTAAATTTATAATTTTTTTAATTTAATAGATTGATTTTTTTAATTTTTTATAAATTATTTTTTTTAAAATTGTTTTTAGAAAAAATATTTATTTATCTGTTTTTCTCTAAAAACAGTTTTTAAAATTTAAAAAATTTAAAAATAAAATTTTTTTCTCTAAAAGAATTTTTGACAAATACAGTAATAAACGAATCCTTAATAAATTAAAAAAATTACGTTAATGAATTTAATTTATAAAAATCCATATTGTTAAACTTTGATGGCAAATCATATCTTCCATTACCCCGGCTTAAAAATTAAAAATGATTTAGACATATTTATGAAATTTACGTCTTTTTATTGGAAAGAATTTTGTATGGAAAGTTTACAACATATAATAAGAATTTGTTATTATATTAAAACTAACTCCAAATTGATTTAAATTATTTTAAAGTAGTAATAAATTCACAATTATAAAACTTATTATATCGATTTATCCGATTTTAATACTTTTAATATGAAAATACAATAAGATACAGGTCAAAAATAATATTTATGTTGATTTTTTAAGCAAAATACTAAATTTCAAAAAATTAATTAAAGCCATTAATATAAATTCTTGAAAACATTTTTCATGTGTTTTTGAGTATAAGAATTTTTTTCATTGTGAATTGGATTTATGTCTTTCATTTGTATTTACTAGGTTGAATATAATATAATATAATCTAATCTAATTTTCTTATGTGAGGTTCAATAAGTTTATTGACCATATATGTATTTGTCCAAGCTTAAAATTGGACAAAGAAAAACAATATTAGTGGTATTACTGTTATTATTATTATTTTTGATTAAAAAAATTAAAAATAGTAGTATTATTAATAATACCATTTACATAATATTGGAATATTCTGGATGCCAAAGTAAAAAAATAGTCTCTTCAAGTTGCCCACCTATTGTTGGATTAACAACACCATTATTGCATATATTTCTGTCTATGTAACTGTGACCACATTGTTTTTCCTATTTAACTATATAATGTGAATGTAATTTTTTTTATACTCCATATGTTTTTAAATAGTTGTGGTTTAAAGTATTCATATAATAATTAAAAAATACATTTAAATATAGATAAAATACTATATTACCTTTAAATAATTAATTTTTACTATTTCATTATAATTAATAGTTGTATATGGAAAAAAAAGCTTTGAATAAGAGTAAAATAGATAAAAAATAATTAATATTTATAAATAACGGAGAAATGTTAATTATTTTTAAAACAAAATATAAAAATTTTAAATGACATGGAAGAGAGCAAGTATTGATTAAGCAAATTAAAAATATTAATTACTTTTATAAAAAAATATTAGTTGTTTGAAAGATTTGTTTTTTCTATTTGATAAAAGCTAGATTAGTTTATGAATAAATGAATAATGCAAAATTATATTTTTATTTTTAATAAATTTAGGTTTATTTATACAAGAGTGATAAATGAAAGGGAAAAAAAAAAAAATCAAAGACCACAAAATTAAAAGAAAAAGGAAAAAAATGATGTCCGGTTTGCAGTGTAAAAGATTCCAACTTTGAGAGCATGAATTTTCTATCTATAAAAGTGGTGCAGTAAACTCTCCCCGTTTCCAGCCTCAGATCTCTGTGGCTATGTCACTCTCATGAATTTTTTGCCCATCTTTTACAGTTAACACTGTCCTCACCGTGTAAGCTAGAATTACAGCACCAAAGGAACTTGTTTTATCTCTTTCTTCATCAGCTGGAGAAGGGAAGGAGCTGCAATTGAAGTTATCAGGTGGTAATGGCGGGCAACGATTGGATTAACAGCTACCTTGAGGCCATACTTGATGTGGGTCCTGGCCTCGATGACGCTAAATCATCTCTGCTCCTCAGAGAAAGAGGAAGGTTTAGCCCTACTCGGTATTTCGTCGAACAGGTTATCACCGGATTCAATGAGACCGATCTCCATCGCTCCTGGGTTCGAGTATGCATATCTACTTCGCTTGTTTTCTTTTGGTGTTTATGTAGAAGCAAAATTATGGTTTTTTTTTTCTTTTGTGTGTGTGTGCGCGCGCGCGCGTCTATTTATATATTTGTGATGGCTTCTTGGTGTTGGAAGTATAGGCTCAGGCGACGAGGAGTCCGCAGGAGAGGAACACTAGATTGGAGAATATGTGTTGGAGGATTTGGAACTTAGCTCGTCAAAAGAAACAGGTTGATTTTTTTTTAAACTATATATTTGTTTGGATTTTTTATTCTCTTGATCGATTTCTGGGTTTTGATTTTAAGAATTGATCTATAGTGTTTCATAGTGTACGAATCTGTTCTTCTCTAATGGTTTAATTTGAATTGGTAATTGTGGTGTTATAAGTTAATGGACTGACTGTTTAGTCTATAATTTTTCTCCCTAGGGAAGGAGGTTAATTTTGTACATGACAAATGTTCAACTTTTAATTACTTTGATTCTGACAAAATCAATGTTTCTTCTTCTTCCTTTTCTTTTTAAATATTGAGAATTTTCTTTTTATAATTCTTTCAATTAGTCTTATATGTTTAAATCTTTAAATTTCCAAATGTCATTGTAACGGAAGAAATCATATTCTGGTCTTACATTTTCCTATTCTGAATTAGCTTATGCATACCTAGTAAATTACCGTCTTTATTTTGGCAGCTTGAGGGAGAGCTTGTCCAGAGAAATGCTAAACGGCGTCTTGAACGTGAAAGAGGCCGCAGAGAAGCAACGGCTGATATGTCTGAAGATTTATCAGAGGGAGAAAAAGGAGAATCCATGGCTGACACATCAGCACATGGTGATAGCAACAGAGGCAGGCTGCCTAGAATCAATTCTGCTGATGCAATGGAGGCATGGGCCAGTCAGCAGAAGGGCAAAAAGCTATATATTGTATTAATAAGGCACGAACTGCACTTGGTTCTTTAGAGTTTAAATGTTGTTAGGAACAGGATTCCGAAGCGTTTAGTTCCTGTTACAGTACTTGTTATGGTTCTGTTTTATATAGACTTGCATTTTGCTCTATCTGTTAGGAAGATCGTGATCTTTCTAAACATCAGTTCAATAGTTTCTGAAAGGAAATTGCATAGGATATTAAACATATCCTGATTATGATGTTAGGATATATAATATGAATTTTCCACCAATGCAAGTTGACCATGTATTATTGTTTTTAACAAGTAATATGCATGCAGCCTGCATGGTCTAATACGAGGTGAAAATATGGAGCTTGGGCGTGATTCTGATACTGGTGGTCAGGTAGCATTATATCTAACTTTTTGTTTGTGCGCTATGTATGGAATGGCTTCCAATTTCTGGTTATATTATCTTTATACAAAACAACAAATGATCTGGGGTTTTTGATTCTTTTAGGTTAAGTATGTTGTGGAACTTGCAAGGGCTTTGGGCTCAATGCCAGGAGTCTATCGAGTTGATTTGTTAACTAGACAAGTGTCATCACCAGAGGTAGATTGGAGTTATGGTGAGCCAACAGAGATGCTGACTCTTGGAAACTCAGAAGATTTTGAGGATGAGATGGGGGAGAGCAGTGGTGCCTATATAGTTCGTATACCCTTTGGACCAAAAGATAAATATATTCCTAAAGAACTTTTGTGGCCTCACATCCCTGAATTTGTTGATGGTGCGCTTAACCACATAATTCAGATGTCGAAAGTTCTGGGAGAGCAAATTGGTAATGGGAAGCCAATCTGGCCTGTTGCCATCCATGGACATTATGCTGATGCTGGAGATTCTGCTGCTCTTCTATCTGGTGCTTTGAATGTTCCAATGCTTTTCACTGGGCACTCACTCGGCCGAGATAAGTTAGAACAGCTACTGAAACAAGGTCGACTATCAAGGGATGAAATTAATACTACATACAAAATAATGTGTCGGATAGAGGCTGAGGAGTTCTCTCTTGATTCTTCTGAGATAGTCATAACAAGCACTAAGCAGGAGATTGATGAGCAGTGGCGCTTATATGATGGTTTTGATCCAATACTGGAGCGCAAACTGCGGGCAAGAATCAAGCGTAATGTGAGCTGTTATGGCAGGTTCATGCCTCGTATGGCTGTAAGTACTCAATTGACTTTTTTTTTTTTTTAAATTTATTTTGAATAATCTTAAGCTCCAAATACGTTGTGAAAGATACTGTATGAACTTATCATTTTTTTGCCATTTTTTTTTCTCGTTTTTGAGGCCTCATAAGAAAACAGAAAATCATAATCCTTCAATATGGCATAATTTTCCCCATAGATAGTTATTTTCAGGACTTTCACAAGTTCACAAGGAAACTGTGTAAACACATACCCACTAGTATACCAATATAGCAATCATTGTTGACTGTCACAGCCATTATTCTCCCCCAGAGATGACTAGAATATGCTCTTTTTTCAAATTTGTTTTCTCATACACTATTATAAGAGACAAATAAAGCAAATGAAGTACTTGCTTTGGTAGGTTCTTTGTTTGTACACTCTGGTGTATTGCTTTTTAATGGAATAAATATTAAAATTTGTAGTGATTTGCAGATAATTCCTCCTGGAATGGAGTTTCATCATATTGTTCCCCTAGAAGGTGATGTGGATGGTGAAATAGAAGGAAATGAAGACCATCCTAGTTCTCCTGATCCACCAATCTGGTCGGAGGTTCTAATTTTCTTTTTCCTCTTTTCTTATTTTATATTTTTTTTTAACTGGGAAGAATCCTAGACAGATTGCCTGCACATTGTGCCTTCTTTGAGTAAAATGCATTGAGGAAATTTAATACTTCGACTAATATGCTTCAAGCCAGTAATGGTTTTCCAATATTTAATGCAGTGTCAAATTGATGTTAATTTAATTTCTTTCTTTTGCTTTGCAGATAATGCGCTTCTTTACAAATCCTCGTAAGCCTATGATACTTGCCCTTGCTAGGCCAGATCCTAAAAAGAACATCAGTACTCTGGTTAAAGCATTTGGAGAATGTCGTCCATTGAGAGAGCTTGCTAACCTTGTATGTTTAGCCACCTAATTAGATTTGCTTGGTGGAGGCATAATCTTAAAAAATGCTCAGCTGATTTTTCTTTGCTGTTTAGTCCATCTTATCTAAAATTTTCCTTTCCCTACTTATCTTCTTTCTTTCTTTCGCAGACATTAATTATGGGTAACCGAGATGGGATTGATGAAATGTCAAGCACAAATGCCTCTGTCCTTCTTTCAGTTCTTAAGCTTATTGACAAGTATGATCTCTATGGGCAAGTTGCATACCCTAAACACCACAAACAGTCTGATGTCCCCGACATTTATCGTCTAGCAGCAAAGACAAAGGTATACCTTGTAGTATGTGGGTCTGGTGAAACTAATTCCTTTCTTACTTTGTTTTGTTTCTTTTTTCCCCTAACATTGGTTCTATGAACTTCCAATAGTGTCTGTTCTCTTACATAGCTTTCAGTCTACAATTTTTCCTTTGCTGCCTGTTATTTGATAAACTCACACTTTAGTTTTCAATTTATAATTAACAATTGAGAGCTTCCCTAGTAACTACTTTTGTATTGCTATAGTTTCTATTTTTTGCTATTTATCTTATTAGGAATTATCGTCTGAAGTAATTAACTAGTTCAGCAAAATATATTTAGCTGGGGCAACTGTTGTGCTAAACAGAAAAGCTCACATTTTAGTCCAAAAGTAAGGCCAGCTAAACTAACAAATTTTGCAAACATAACATCAAAGACTAAGTTACTAGAATATGATTGTAATCATGAAACATAGCATGTCAACACAATATGCACATTAAGATGGTTTTGTTAACTGATGACTTACACATGTTTTATGTGATGGGTGAAATGCAAGTTACTCTCTCTCTATTTACATATATTCATATGTAATAGATTTCCTGATTCCTGGATCAAATCTCTGTAAAGTTGATTGTATCTCAGTCTTTGTGTTTTATCCAGGATATTTGCAACTTATATGTTATGCTTTGGTAAGTCTGCAGTTGTACCTTTGCTTCAATGTCTGGTGTAATTGTTGTAAGTTTTGTCATAATCACAGTCCAGATGTGCGGTCAACATAGTCCATCGAGATCTCTTGTCTCCCAATCATAAATCAATTGGAATTGTGTACTTACAATATCTCATTCTATTTGGGAATTCATGCAGGGAGTTTTCATCAATCCAGCTTTTATTGAGCCATTTGGGCTTACTTTGATTGAGGTATTCTTACTGACATAATGTGGAGTTTCTCTTTTGTGCTGATTTTGATAGGCTTATGCTATTTCCTAACTAATTTACTGAGAGCACACCTTAATAATTGCTTGAAAGTTGAGGTAGATAAAAAAGCCCTTTAATATTAATAGATCTTTATGCTACCAGTGTATTTAAGTCTCCCCCACCCCATCCTACAAATTTTTTTGGAAAAAGCCATAACTTCACACAGTTACTTATTTCTTGACAGAGGAAAAGCAAGTGAAAATGGAAGTTAACCAAGAGCTACTCTGTTTTGGAATTGTCTTGTTATGTTTTTCGATTGCTTTGAGTGACTTTCTCCTTCAATATACCATGAGGATATAGATTTTTGTGCCTGCAAATGAAATTCAATCTGTTTATGAGATAACTGAAAGCCTCTGTGGCTGCAAATTCGTGGTATTAGAAAAAGTGGTTTTTATTTTATCTATGTTTAAGAGATTCAAGATTGGTCTATTGGATTTCTTTTTTCCCTTAACTTTCCTTAATATCAGTTGGTTTTGAAAGGCAACTGGTATAAGTGAAGGTTTGACAATACTGCATTTTTAAACTGCAAGGAAGTTGGGAAGGAAAGGTGAAACACAAAATAAATAGGCTATTATTCTCTCTCTTTTCAACAATTTTAACCTCTTAATTTTATGAAATAAGTAAGCTGTGGTCCTGGTCATAAAGCTGTGGAATAACTGTTGTCTGTATAATATTCATAACCTCTGTTTACCTTTTGTTCTGCAGGCAGCAGCTTATGGTTTGCCCATTGTTGCTACAAAAAATGGAGGCCCAGTAGACATACATCGGGTATGCCATCACTTTGAAACATATTAATTAGAATAATCAGGTGTCTGTTGGATTTGAATCTTCTAATATTGATCAGGCTTATATCTGCAGGTACTTGACAATGGTCTTCTTGTTGATCCTCATGATCAACAGTCTATTGCTGATGCCCTTCTAAAGCTTGTTGCTGACAAGCAGCTTTGGGCGAAATGCCGACAAAATGGGTTGAAGAATATTCACCTATTTTCGTGGCCAGAGCACTGCAAAACTTATCTATCACGAATAGCTAGTTGCAAACCAAGGCATCCACAATGGGAAAAGAGTAACGATGGAGCTGATACTTCAGATTCAGATTCACCAGGGGATTCCTTGAGGGACATACATGATATATCTTTGAACTTGAAGTTCTCATTGGATGGGGAAAAGAGTGGAACTAGTGGTAATGATAATTCTTTAGAATCTGAAGGAGATGCCTCTGATAAGAAGAGCAGATTAGAGAATGCTGTTTTGGCATGGTCAAAGGGTGTTATGAAGAACGTACAAAGGACTGGGTCCACAGAAAAGGGGGAACATAACAGTGGTTCTGGTAAATTTCCAGCTTTGAGAAGAAGGAAGCAAATTTTTGTCATTGCAGTGGATTTTGATAACGTCTCTGGGCTTGTAGAGGTAACAAGAAAAATTTTTGAGGCTGCTGACAAAGAAAGGACTGAAGGCTCAATAGGTTTCGTATTGTCAACATCCTTAACCATATCTGAGATTCGCTCGTTTCTTGTCTCAGGGGGATTCAGCCCCAGTGACTTTGATGCTTTTGTATGCAACAGCGGTAGTGAACTCTACTATTCGAATCTTAATTCAGAGGATGGTCCATTTGTGGTGGACTTCTATTACCACTCACATATTGAGTACCGATGGGGTGGAGAAGGGCTAAGGAAGACACTGGTCCGCTGGGCAGCTTCAATTAATGAGAAAAAGGCTGAGAATGAGGAGCAGATTATTACAGCTGCTGAACAACTATCAACCAACTATTGTTATGCTTTCAGAGTGCAAAAACCGGGATTGGTAATTTACTAGTTCCGGACTTCATTTATAGTTGCCTGGTCTTTTTCACATTTTCAGGGTGTAATAAAATTAAATGTGTCATGAGAAATCCATCTGTTTACCTTCTGCAGGTTCCACCAGTTAAGGAACTCCGGAAGTTGCTGAGGATTCAGGCTCTTCGAAGTCATGCTATTTATTGCCAAAATGGGACCAGGATAAATGTAATTCCAGTATTGTCTTCTCGCTCCCAAGCCCTCAGGTAGCATTTTCTATGCACGGGATACTGATTTCCATTTAATGCTAGCATTATCGTGTAAGCATAACTGGATATAGATTGTGAAAGGGCCTAGCTGATAGGTGCAAATCACTTGTTCCTAAACTTGGACCAAATGGAGAGTGTAGTCAAATTCAAAACAATTTGATCATCGAGATTTTCTTTGACTGCATGCATGCTTAAACTTTTTAACAGTGTATTCTTTTTTCCTATACATAGCCAATTTATGAATTTATCAGCTTGAAAAACATTTGCAGGTATCTGTATGTTCGGTGGGGTGTGGAATTGGCGAATATGGTTGTTTTTGTCGGAGATTCTGGGGATACAGATTATGAAGGATTGCTTGGTGGTTTACACAAAAGTGTGATATTGAAAGGAGTTTGTAGTAGTGCAAGTAACCAACTCCATGCCAACAGAAACTACCCTCTTTCAGATGTTATAGCATCAGACAATCCAAACGTTGTTCAGACACCTGAAGAATGCACCAGTTCCAATATACGAGGTTCCTTGGAGCAATTAGGATCTCTCAAGGGCTAGATAATCCCAGCCTCATCTTTGATCACTCAAATTTCTGCTTGTCTATATTGCTTTCATTACAAGGAGTCTTATTAGGTCGCATTCATGGCGAGCATTCTCATGAGCTTTTGGATCTTTGAGAAGACTGCTGGGGAGCTTTTGGATTATAAAAATATATATTTTAATAATTAGAGATATATTAAAAGATTAAAAAAATAATAATAGAAAAAAAAAATAATGTGGCAAACTTCTTTAGGGGTACAATTGGATCCGTCTACACGGTATCCTAATCTAAACCCACTCCAAATGGGATTGGTTCTTTTTTTTTTTTTTTTTTTTTTTCTCATTTTATGCCCTGCCTTGAACCTGAAGTCTCGTGAGACAGGGATGGTATATATGTGTATGCCCATATATATATATATATATATATATATATATATATATATATATATATATATATATAAAATACTTATTTATATTTTTAACATAATTAATAATTTTTGAAAATAACAAAATAAAACATAATACTTATTTAAAAAAATATTTTTTATTCAAAAATTATTTAATTAACTAATTAAGTAAAATAATAAAAAGAATAAAATATTTTTAATATTAAAATAAAAAAATTAATAAAATCAGGGATTGCATTGGGGTTGGAGGTTTTTGTCTCTTTATTGTATGAGTATAGAGACTAATAGTTTTTACTCATTGGAGAAGGGGTGCGGAATTGAGAATGAAATGGAAGTTTTGAGGTTGGGGTTGAGGACAGTGAAATCTGCCTCAAACTCATCCACTGTCACTTTTAAACTTCTTTAACTACTCTTGGTTTTGGAATGTCTTTGTCCTCCATAGATGATTATAAAAGGAGTTGTGGAATGTCTTTGTCCCTCCATAGATGATTATAAAAGGAGTTGGTGATGTCGCTTATTCAAGAACTTTTTTAGGTAGGATTGTTTTATCATGTTAAATTTATAATGATTTAAAACATTACCACAATTATAAATCCATATATTATCCATTAACTTTGGATGTAGAACTTTTTTCTTAAAATTATTTGATTAAAAAAATTATATTTATTGATGATAAAGCATATTAAATAGAAGTATAATAAAAAATTAATAAATTAATTATATTTTTAGAAAATAAGTGACTTAAAATTCGTGACAAATAAAAAAATCATTAGTAAGAAAGAAAGTGGTATTTATTTATTTTGTATAGAGTTGAAATAACTTTATTATTATTATTATTATTATTATTATTATTATTATTATTATTATTATTATTATTATTATTATCATCCCAATGAAATAGAGGTGACTATTGTGAGTCAATTTGAAAACTTTTTAACAACAAAATGGGAATTTGAGGTGGGAACTTGGAAGCCCACAAGTCTCAGATTCAAAAGATATTTACTAATATACTATTAGGAGCCAAATTAGAGTAATTTTTGATCCATCCATTAACCTAAAAACGCCTAGTTGGATATCAATTTCTGCACACCTTTAGTATACTATACATGCTAACATCTATAATTTTATATTCTAATCTTAATATCTATCAATTCTAAATATAAGCTTTTTCCTATAAGATTTGATTTATTATTATTTCTATTTTAATTGTATTATCAATTTAAAATTTCTTAATTATAAAATATTTGTGTTTTCAAATTAATTCTTTATCTCAATAAATTATTTACAATTACAAAATTATTAAATAAATAAATATAAAATTTTTATGAATAGTTGTTAAATTAATTACAATATTCACTATAAATTTTATGATAAAAATATGTATATACATATAAAAATAATTATATTTATTTATTTATTATATATATTGTGTGACATATTAAAAATAAAATATAAAAATATATTTAAACTAATTATGCCTTTAAAGATCTTTTAACCTCTAAATAACAATCACTAGCATTAGCAAACATGCTATAAACATTGGCAAATTTGCACTCGGGGTATCATCCTAAAAGCTACCATCTTGAAGGATTAAACCAAATGTATCCTAATTTATTTATTTATTTTAAAAAAGAAGAAGAATTTCTCGTTTTGAAGGAGGGAATATGGAATAGGATAGACAATTAATAAATCCCAACTGACAACTAACTTAAATGTCAATGTAATGTTTTAACGGTTAGTTGGTGGCCTCAGCCCTATCATCTATCTAATTAATTTAATGCAGGAAAGTTTAATTAAGTGCATTTTCGTGTCTTATTCTTCATGCCTTCCTTTCTGTCTTCAATTGCTATATTAACTTTCCATTGCAATCGGTCGAATCGGGGCAGGTAAAAATTCAGATTATTTTGGATTTGAATAAATTTTGTTTTTGTCAGTTTTTAATTTACATCATATTTTTCCGAGTTAGTCTCGGACAAATTTTTAGATCGAGTCGAATTTAAATGTGAAATAAGATTAGTTATGGTTTGGATTCATGCTATTTTAAATTTGGATTGATATTTTGGGATGGAGTTTAATTAAATTGCCCTGGGATCATTTTTGGATTCAACCGTATAATTTTTTTCAACTAAATTAGGTTAGATTAGTTTCAATCAATTGGATTGTATTATTTTCAAATAGTGAAATCATTTAAATTTATTTTCCAAAAATACTTTTTATTTTTTGAAGTATTAAATTGATAAAATATGTGCATCTATAATAATTTGGGGTTCAATGAATTAATTTGGAGTTAAAATGATTAATTGAATTTAAATTGATTAAATTGAAATTTAATGATTCATATAACTTATAATTAATTAAATTGAACTTCAATTAATTAAATTGAAACTAATTAATTAAATTTAATTGGATCAAATTGGATTTCTGTTGATTAATTGAATTTAAATTAATTAAATTAAATTTAAATTAAACTTTATTTTATTAAATTGAAATTGATTAGTTAAAACCTAAAATTTTAAATTGATTAAAATGGAGTTCATTCTGTAATTGAATCAATATGCGGTTCAATTAATGAATTGAATTACTCCGGTTTATTCAATTTAAGTTTAATATACAATTTTAATTTAACCAATTGAACTCAATTATTGAATTTAATCAATTTAACTTCAATTGTTGAATTGAAATTAAACTAAATTTATTAATTGAACTTTAATTAACCTCAATTTAATCAATTGAGTCCAATTTAATTAATTGTGCTCTAAATTACTAATTATTTAGTATTACGTTTTTTGAACAATAATTTTGATTTTATTAATAGTATATAGACATTAATTATGAATTAAATCACTTAATTAGTAGTTAATAATTAATAGTAAAATAACAAATAAAATTTATTATTTTTTGCGTTCAAAAAATTAATTATATACTTATTATTAATTAAAATTAATTAGTAGTTAATGCTTAATATTAAATTAAATTTTAAATATTAAATTAATTTTGGATTAATTATTGTTCAATTTTGCAATTTAAAATATTAAAAAATACATAAATATATATATATTTTTAAAAATTGAATTATCAGGTTGTCCTCGTGTTGAACTTAACCTGATTCCAAGAATTTTAGGTTGACCCATTTAGATTTTATCATATTTCAAGTGAGGTTAGGTCAATTTATTTAGATGGATATTTAGATCAAAATTTTGGATTAGGTCAGAAATTGTCATGTCTAATTTTATTTTTAGTTGCATCCAAAAAATTTTACTTCTTATGATAAATAAGTGCTCTCTCTCCCAAAAAAAATAGTTTTATTTTTTTTTATCTGCCTTTAAATATAACCTCACTTACTATTTTACATTACAATTAATTCGTAAATTGTATTTTATAATCCTATTTAATTATCTTATAATTAATAATATTTTATTTATTTTTTTATATTGCTCAAATAAAAATTGTTTTATAACTTATATGATATTTAATGCAAACCATAATTTTGAATCTTGAAATAATAATTAATCATCTATTATAAATTAATGAAGTGTATAATAAGAAAACAACATATGAACAGTTTGTCAAGTCACTACGATACCTAGTTTTGTTTTTTTAATTTATGTTAAAAAAGGAGTTTGACTATTTTTTGATGCAAGAAAATATATAAATAAATAAAAAAAACCTTCATTTCAAATCGCTTAAACTTCTCTATCTGCCCGTACTAATTTCGGTAGGTCCACTTTAATTAATTCACTAATCACATTCATGTATCCTTAATTATTGATTTGAAATTGTCGTTTTAATAATTTATATCAACGTCAAAACTTCTGTTCTATTAATATTAAATTCTTATTTTCAAAATTGTAATTATAACATCAAAATAAGAATAACAAATTATATTACTCCATTGGTCTCATAAGTATATATACATTTGCATGCATTTATTATTAATTTTCGACTGATATAAATATAAGTTCATTAAAATTCTAATAATTTTTTTTTTTAAAAATTCATTTCAAATTCGAACAAAAATAAAAAAATCGGGGTGCATCATTTGATTTCGAGGCCTAGATGAAGAATAAACAAAAAAATTAGACGACAAGGCTTAGATAGAGTTCAAGTAGTCACCATAATGCAAGAAACATGTTGCTTGTGGTTAAGCTTTGAGTAGAGTGATAAAATGTCATTACTTACTAATCAATTAATTACTAATAATATACAAAACACATAAATAGAAATTCCCTCATTGAACGATGCTTGTACATTGCGGCAAAAAGGTCCCAAAAAGTTGACTAGGCTTTTTTTTTTAATGAATAATTCTTATTGAAGATAATAAAAAATGAAAACAAATAATACATAAATTTACTTTTAATTTTTTTTAAAAAAAATCGTTTGGCATCTTATATTTTTCTCGCAATCCATTAGTTATTTAAATTTGTTAAAATTCATCTATTGTACACTTTAGGATAACATGACAATAAATATGAGTTTTATTAATGGATCACTATAAATATATTCACGCGCGCGACATGTAGTGATTTCTCTCTGTAAAACTTTAATAACTCCTAATCATGCGTGAAATGTGTTGTTTTTTTGGCAATCTTTCAATCCCACATCGGAAGTGGGAGAGGGAGAAAGAAAAATATTAGTCTATAAAAATGTTCCACCCCCTCTTAAACAATTCATCCCAAACACCAATCCCTCTACTTCTAAGATTGATTGTATTTTCTCTCTCTCTTGTAATATTTCATTTTGTAATATTTTTTTGAAATAGTGAAATATTATTTTAGTAGTGTCCGAGGACATAGAGATAATTAGCCGAATCTCGTTAAATTTTGGTGTTCTCTTTATTGTATATTTAATAGCTACTGTTGGATCATTTATTTTAGTGATATATTGTGCTTTAAATTACATAAAAAAAATTCTGTTACCAAGACTCTAAAAGTCTAAGGAAGTTGGTTTTTAAGGGAGATCATTTGTGACTTTACCAACTATCTAAGAATTTTTTTGTCTTAATTTTTGGCACAATTATTCACTTTGGTGGAAACTAATCCGATTTTCATAACAATTGGTATCAAAACCAAGGTTACTGAGTTATATGCTATGTGGTTGCGGCGTAAGCTGATCTTCCACATCAGAAAGGTTTCCTTGGATTCTTGGGTATTTTGCATTTGAAAGCTATTAAATAGTCTTAAAGAGGAAATGACAAGAGACGGACAAAAATCCACGATGGACACAACAACTTCTACTTCATCAATTTTGGCGAGAACTGCTGTGGCAAATACAATAATTGCAGTGGAGATTTTTGATGGTACATGCCATTTTGGCATGTGGTAAGGTGAAGTTCTAGACGCCTTATTTCAGCAAGACTTAGACATTGCCATTGAGGGAGAAAAGCCAGAAGATGTAGATGAGAAGGAATGGAAGACAATCAATCATTTGGTATGTAGTACAATTCGATCGTGTCTGTCCAGAGAGCATAAATATGCCTTTTGTAAAGAAATTTCTGCAAGTAAATTGTGGAAGACACTGGAGGAAAAATTCTTGAAAAATAGTAGTCAAAAAAATCTCCATATGAAAAAAGGCTGTTCAGATTCACATATGTTCCTGGTACCACAATGAATGATCACATCATCAATTTCAATCAACTTGTAGCAGATCTGATGAATTTGGATGTGACTTTTGAAGATGAAGATCTGACCCTAATGTTGTTGGAATCCCTTCCTGAGGAGTTTGAGTTTCTAGAAACTACTCTACTTCATGGAAAAGCTGAGGTGTCTCTTAATGAAGTATGTGCTGCATTATATAGCTATGCTGCATTATATAGCTATGAATTGAGGAGAAAGGACAAGAAGGATAGCACCAGTGGAGTAGCAGAAGCTTTGATAGTAAGAGGCCATTCAAAAAATAAGAACAGGAGAAAGAAAGACAGATCAAAGTCTAGAGTGGACAAAGATGAATGTGCCTTTTATCGAGAAAAAGGGCACTGGAAGAAAGATTGTCCTAAGTTGAGAAGCAAATCAGACAAAGGCAAGACTGTTGTAGATTCAAATGTAGCTGAATGTGATGATTCAAATTTTTCATTAGCATTGATTCCATCAATAAGCAGTTCGACTGCTTGGATCCTGGATTCAGGCTGTAGCCACCATATGTGTCCCAATCGGGAATGGTTTTTCGATTTTAAAGAAATTGAAGGTGGATTTTTCTATACAGCAAATGACAATCCTTGCAAAACAACTGGAATTGGTTCAGTCCAGTTGATGAATCGAGATGGATCAATCAGAACTTTAACAGACGTAAGATATGTGCCCAGTCTGACGAAAAACCTCATTTCTATGGAAATCCTTGGGAGAAAGGGTTTCACTATAATCATTAAAAATGAAGTAATGAAGGTTATATATGGAGCACTTGTGGTGATGAAAGGAGTTTAAAGGAGCAAAAACTTGTATTACTATGAAGGCAATACAGTCGTTGGAACAACATCAGCAGTTTCTAGTGATGACTATGAGCTAGAAACAACCAGATTATGGCATATGCGTTTGAGGCATGCAGGTGAAAAATCCTTAAAACTTTTGGCGAATCAAAGATTATTGCAAGGAGTGCAAACCTGCAAATTAGACTTTTGTGAGCATTGTATCAAAGGGAAACAGACGAGAGTGAAGTTTGGCACTACAATCCATGATACCAAGGGTATTTTGAATTATGTTCACTCAGATGTATGGGGTCCTTCCAAAACTGCTTCAATGAGAGGTAAACATTACTATGTTACCTTTGTTGATGATTGTTCAAGAAGAGTATGAGTGTATACAATGAAGACAAAGGATGAAGTGTTGGGAGTTTTTCTCATATGGAAGAAGATGGTGGAAACTCAGACGGGCAGAAAGATCAAGTGTCTTCGAACAAACAATGACGGAGAGTACACAAGTGATCTCTTCGTGAAAGTTTGCAGAAATGAAGGAATTGTTCGACATTTCACTGTCAGAAATACACCACAATAGAATGGGGTGGCTGAACGCATGAACCAAACTCTACTGGAGAAAGTTCGGTGTACGTTGTCTAATACTGGATTAGGTAGACAATTTTGGGTTGAAGCTGTAACATACGCATGTCGTCATCTCATTAATTGTTTGCCATCAACTGCTATCAATGGCAAAACACCTTGGGAGGTGTGGTATGGAAAACCTGCTACAGATTATAATTTCTTACATGTGTTTGGTTCCACTGCATACTATCATGTTAATGAATCGAAGTTAGATCCAAGGGCAAAGAAAGTTATCTTTATTAGGATATCCTCTGGTATCAAAGGATATCGTTTATGGTGCCCAGAGATGAAGAAAATAATCTTTAGTAGAGATGTTACTTTTGATGAGTCTACTGTGTTAAAAAAGGTAACAGAGGAGCAGACAGATGGTTCTTCACAATAGATGGAGGAAACTCCCAAACATATAGAGTTTGATGGAAGAAGAATTATTGATCCAGCAATTGTAAAGTCTGATAAAATTACTCATACGACAGAAGAGGAGATAATGATAGAAAATGGATCAGATGAGGAAGCAGAGGTTTCAGCACAAGAACCTCCTTAGCAACTTGAGCCAATTGCACTACGAAAGCCAAAAAAGAATATTAAGAAACCTGCTCGACTTGAAGATATGATTAATTACACATCTTCAATAGATGATGAGATTCCTTCCACTTATTGTGAAGTTATTCAAATCTCAGAAGAAGAAAAGTGGAGAAAGGCTATGGAAGAAGAGATGTAGTCCCTTGAAAAGAATCAGACATGGAAGCTATCAAGTCTGCCAAAGGGAAAGAAAACGATTAGCTGTAAATGAGTTTATGCAAAGAAAGAAGGATTTCCTAATAAGAATGATATCCGCTACAAGGCAAGATTGGTTGCTATAAAAGCTATGCTCAAAAGAAGGGAATTGATTATAATGAAGTATTTTCTCTAGTTGTAAAACATTCCTCCATTAGAATACTGTTGGCCTTGGTAGCACAATTGAATATGGAATTAGTTCAGTCGGATGTAAAAACTGTATTTTTACATGGAGACTTAGAAGAAAAAATCTACATGACTCAGCCAGAAGGATTTAAAGTTGCTGGAAAAGAAAATTTGGTGTGCAAGTTGAACAAATCGTTGTATGGATTAAAGCAATCTCCAAGACAGTGGTACAAACAATCTGACAAGTTTATGATAAGGCAGAAATACACAAGAAGCAAATATGATCATTGTGTATATTTGCGCAAGCTACGGGATGGTTCCTTTATCTATCTTCTCCTTTATGTTGATGATATGTTGATGGCTTCAAAAGATGAAGGAGAGATTCAGAAGTTAAAAGCTCAACTAAATCAGGAATTTGAAATGAAGGATTTAGGGAAAGCTAAGAAGATTCTCGGTATGGAGATATGCAAAGACAGAAAATTGGGCAGACTTTGTTTGACTCAGAAACAATATCTGAGAAAAGTACTAAAACATTTTGGGATAAATGAGAAGACAAAATCAGTTTGTACTCCACTTGCTCCTCATTTTAAGCTCAGTGCATCTTTATCTCCGAAAAGTGATGAAGAACGAGAATATATGTCAAAGGTTCCATATGAAAATGTTGTTGGTAGCTTGATGTATGCAATGGTGTGTATGAGGCCTGACATTTCACAAGCAGTTGGAGTTATGATCAGGTACATGCATGATCCTAGTAAAGGACATTGGCAAGCTATAAAATGGATTCTACGGTATATTCAGAATACTGTAGATGTTAGTATAATGTTTGAGCGGAATGAAAAAAGTGGTCAGTATATAGTTGGATATTGTGATTTCGACTATGCAGATGATTTAGACAAATGTCGATCTACTACCGATTATGTGTTCACACTTGCGAAGGCATCGATTAGTTGGAATTCTACCTTACAGTCAATAGTTGCTTTGTCTACAACAGAGGCAGAGTACATGGCAGTTTCAGAAGTTGTTAAGGAGACAATTTGGCTTCAGGGGTTGTTGAATGACTTGGAAATTGATCAAAAGCATGTCAAAGTGCATTGTGATAGTCAAAGTGCTATTTGTTTAGCAAATAATCAAGTTTATCATACAAGGACGAAGCACATTGATGTTCGATATCATTTTGCATTATAAATTCTTGAAGATGGTGAGATACTACTTCAGAAGATTTTGACTGCTGAAAATCCCACAGATATGGCAACAAAAGTTATGACAGGTGTCAAGTTCCAACATTGTTTGGACTTGATAAATGTTCTCAGAATTTGAAATTGGGCACTTCGAAACGCATTTGGAGACATTACTGAAATTTGTAATATAAGAGTTTAGAGAGTATTTGTTTGGAATTGTGAGATCGCCAAGGTGGAGATTTGTTATTTTTTTGGCAATCTCCCAATCCCCCATCGGAAGTGGGAGAGGGAGGAAGAAAAATATTAGCTTATAAAAAGGCTCCACCCCCTCTTAAGCAATTCATTCCAAACACCAATCCCTCTACTTCTAAGATTGATTGTATTTTCTCTCTCTCTCTCTCTCTTGTAATATTTCACTTTGTAATATTTCTTTAAAATAGTGGAATATTATTTTAGTAGTGTCCGAGGACGTAGGCATAATTAGCTGAACCTCGTTAAATTTTGGTGTTCTCATTATTGTCTATTTAATAGCTACCGTCAGGTCATTTATTTTAGTGATATATTGTGCTTTAAATTATCTGAGAAAAATTCTGTCACCAAGTCAAAGGAAGTTGGTTTTTAAGGGAGACCATTTGTGACTCCACCAACTACCTGAAAATTTTTATTTGTCTTAATTTTTGGCACAATTATTCACTTTTGTGGAAACTAACCCGATTTCCACAACAAAATGCTTCCCAACGATGATATAAGACTTGTATGTCCCAAATGATGTATATTGGCATGATATGCACATCTTTAGATGGATAAATATCTAAGTGATGCTGTGAACTTATATTGTGATGATGGTGAATGCTTGAGGATTTCATGCTTTGAATATAGTTTCAATTATGATATGCCATGAAACTACTATGATAAAATGATAAGAAGTATGTTATGAGAATAATATATACATGAATAGACACATGTTGGTGATCTTGTGATGTGATAACCATGTAATCATATTAGGAAAAAGGATGTGAAATATGAATGAATTCATGATATGGCCTTGAGCTTATGAACACGTATGTGTGTTGATAATTAGAATGTTAAGAGATATAATTTATATTCCCAATACTTTACATCTGACGTGCCATTAGGGGTGTAATGATATTGTAGTATGATATATATTGAGAAAAGGATTATAATATTAGGGAAAATGGTCTTAAACTTGTGTGAGCGCCTTTGATCCATATACACATGCGACATGAATTTTTTTTACATATTCAATCAAAGGGTCTTAAGCTAATGGTTGAGCACAAATAGAAAGAGGACAAATGGTATTAAGTTTGTGAAGCGCCCCTGATCTTTAATCCTTATCCGGATAGTCCGACCTAGAATAGTTCGGCAGAGAAACAAGTTATTAATTCCTGAATTATGGAATGACCACAATATGTGGACGATTTGATTGTTATACTTGATATATTTGAAAGTGACTATGATAGTTGACATGTGAACAATAGTTTTGGTATGGTCAATTATATATATATATATATATATATATATATATATCAAATTTGGTTTATTTGGTTTTATTTATTTAGTTTTTAGTTTAATCGGTTCAGTTTTGAATGTTTAAAAACCAATTAAACCGAACCGATTGAAATTTGTATATATATATATATATTAATGATTTATTGTAATTTTTAGATAAAAAAATTCTAGTTTATAATAATTTATTTTGATTTATGGTAGGATAAAGTAATGAGTTACGAAAACTTATTCTAATTTATGTTAATTAATTTTAATTTAGAGAAATTAATAAAGTTATGCTAATTGATTATAATTTATACTAATTTATAAAGTTGTGATAATTAATTTTAATTTTTGAAAATTTATAAAGTTATGGTAATTAAAGTTTATTTATGATAATTATGATAGTTGGTGAAGTAATGATTATGTCAATTTATTATAATTTATGCTATTTCATCTTAATTTATAGTAATTTATAAAGTTATATTACTTGATTATAACTTATATATTATAATTGATAAATTTATAATCATTGATTTTAATTTATCATAATCAATAAAGTTATGGTGTTTTGTTCTAATGTATTATAGTTGATAAAATATTTCGGTTTGATTTATGATTTATGAGAATTATTTGATGAGTACATTTATAACGGTGAATATATTAAATTATGGTAAAAGATGATGCATGCTCATATGCTAAGCTGAGGCTATTATCAGTGTTTACATATATGCAAGATGTGTTAAGGATGGAGTAAAATACACTGATGGTACTCTAACTTTTTTAACGAATAACGATTCAGTACTTGAACTTCAATTTGTAACAAAATGTAATGCCTATAACTAGAGTCTAGTTAATAATATGAATTAAGAAAAGATACATGTATATGTTTAAAGAGAAAAAAGTTAAAAAAAAAATGATGATAGTGATGAGTGCATAGTTCATGCCTGAACTTAATTGTCACGACCGTGAAAGAAATATTGATCATGTCCGTGACTTGTCGGGTCATTCCCGTGAACTTCGTCAGATATAAAAATATGATAGTTGTTTTTCCTTTCTCTCACGAACAAAAATTAAAAGAAACACTAGAGTTCGAGATTTTCTCATACCAGAGACCAAAACCTTACGTTTTTCTGAGATTTTCAGCCTCAAGCACCTAAGCTAAAGCAAAAGATCCAAGTTTCAACAAGCTCTTGGGAAAGAGGAGTATAAAGAAGTGGTTCTATTGAGGAAGTCCAAACCTTAGAAAGAAGAGAGGAGTCAAATCTTTCATCAAGCCATGTTTTCCTTCAATTAAGGTAAGGAATCACGTTTTCCTTTATTTTTTACAAGCTTTTATAGTTTTAATTATATCTAGTTCGAGTATGGTAGAGACCCATTTTCATCAGAGTTTTTTTTATCACACTTCCATTCAAAAACTAAAGGAAAACATTTGTTATAACATTTGTTAGTAAGGGGTTATATGAGTTTAAGGATGTTAAAAGGGCTAAAATTAGGGTTTTTACCCTTATGGCTTTAAAGGCTAAGCATATGAGTTTTTGATGTTGATAAAGATATGTTATATGTGATAGGAGTTGAAAAGGAAGGTGGTGAAATTCACCAAAATGATAAGCAAGCTCGAGAGAAGTTTAGTTTTGTGAAGATCCATTATAGGTATGTACATATATGCATTCAAATTTTCAAGTATGACATGTTGGGTGTTAATTAAATGATGATTGAATTGAATGCATTAAATGCTAAATGCTAAGTTCAAATAAGGTAATTAATGCCATGAGATAGGATTTTGAGTATGAAATGCTATAAATGTAAGTATGCCTTGAATAAGCAATGTTTATGTTTGTAATGTATATGTAATAAATGTACCTAAAGAGACATTTATGAGATAATAAATGATGTTGCCTAATAGGTGAAAAAGGTAAGCAAGAAATTGATTAAATGTATATGAAAGCATAAATGCTTGAAAAAATAGTTGGCGAATAAGAAAATGGTAAGTGTAGTGATTATGCATATTGAATGATCTTTTAACATGTTTTAATGCATGATGTGATGAAAATGTTGATAGGAAAAGATTGTCATGGGACAATTCTTAGAATTTTGCATGTGACTTGTAACGAATGCATGTTTTTAATGTTGTCAATTGCTGAAAAATTTCGATTCACGCCTGTGACTAATTGTTCACGGTCGTGAATCTCATCTCACAAATAAAGTCACGCCCATGAAAAAAATGCATAAAGTGGACATAAACGTTCACCACCAAGGTCACGGTTTGGTTCATGGGCAACGACACCCCTAAAGGGGTCTACATGACAGTGAACATATAGTTCATGCCCGTGAAGTCTGCTTTAAAGGTAATATGACTTTTTATGCAATGGTTATGTAAATATCACCTTGAAGTAAAGATATAGTTCCAAGCCAGAATTGGAGATTTTGCATCACAACCTAGGACTGTCTCCCGCCATTCATAAATATCACCTTGAAGTAAAGAACTGCATAATCAAATTTTTTATATGGAGTACACCTTATCATATTTGATGCCTTTTGTGTCCTCTTAAGCTATGTCTCCACTTCTACTAGATCAGTCATGCCACAAAAATCAACTGCCTCTTGTTTTCTTAGCATATCAAAGTGTTTGAACTTTTTTGCTTAATACCTGCTGAAGCTCTGGCTCTAGGTGTAAATGGATCTCTCATAGGATGATATGATGCCTCATGTGATTGTATGTTAGCTGGCCTCTCTCTCATTAATGGATTATATTCTACCATAGCTCTAAAATAAATGGAATTATGTCACTTGACAATATTCAACACATATGATGCATATGTTATCATACTCTTATGCATATGCGTGTTCCTATGGAACCTATTCTTGTTTTGATACAAAAAATGTAACACATATACTTTATACCTTTAAGTATCACCTATCTTTGCATCCCTCATAAGCATAAAACAATATCATCCATAATTTGGGCATATATGTTTGAATATATATTGTTATTGGGAGTTGGTATTACGATGTGTAAATGGATACAACTCGTAAATTTTTAGACATGAAGTTTAAGTTTCAATGTATGTGATAAATTATTTTGCGGTGAAAGCCTAAGTGTTGGTTTACATATTTACTAAATGACATTATGGGATATGATAATAAAAAAAAATTCTATCAATGTAAGCAAGTTCTTATGTCTTATTAATGTGTCATATGTGACAACTTGATACAATGATATGTGTTATTTATACACACATATATCAACATAATACCAAACCATATTTCCTTTTCAACATTTTCCATATGACTGGTTTACCATATCCTTTTTAGTATGTTCGTCTAAAATTCCAAGTTGGACTATCTGGATACAGGTTTTGAAGTAGGGGCACTCACAACCCGTGCTTAAGCCACCATATTCGCTAACTTTATATGTTCATCTGAGCTCCTTAAGTTAAGAGCGTTCACAACCCAAGCTTAAACCACATTGACTGAGTATGAATAATCATCGTTAGCATTTAGGAGGATGTTCATAACCCGAGCTTAAGCCACTTTACCTTTATAATCTAGATCATAATATCCTACAATACTGTAACCCCCTCAATGACTTTTTATCTATCTTATCTTTATTCCGATATTAGAGAAATGGGCATCAAGAATCATCTCTCTTTTCCTTTTTATTTATGTTATCATATACATGCTCTTATTCATTAATGTAGGAATATTACCTCATTATCATCATCACATGTGAATATTCATGTATACATATAGTAACATAGCATGTGATTAAACAAACTCCATGTTGAATCATAAACAAAATATGCATGTTGTATATTCATTGTGCTTCACGGGAGTGAATGCTCATTCATAGCCATGAAGGTGTCTTTCACAGATGGTTTACCCGTGAAACAAGGCCTGAACATTATTAAAATAGAAAGGCATCTTTCTTAGATGTGAAACATTATTCATAGGCATGAAGTATGCTTGAACCCAATTCTGAATGCTACTACTCGATCTAGGTATTTTCTAGGTAGAGGTTTCACAAATGTGAATACTATGTTATGGGTGAGAAACTTAGGTTTTCATGAACATAAACTCGAGCCAAAAATAGAACATATTCAAAACACATGCAAGAGTTTTTAAGATTGACCAATGTCAATCATACCTACCAACATTCTAGTCCTTTTTTATGGAAAAAAACATATTAGTAACAATAATATATCACATTTGAACACAAATCATATCAAAAATCCATCTAAAACTTATTAGCTCTTATGGTTAACATTAATGGCATTTTAGCATTCAATTCTCACAACAACTCATTCTCATAACCAAAAATATATATTTCATTAACCATGTCTTCAAATCATTTCATTGCACAAACATGTCAAAAATTGTAAGAATTGGAATTTAAATGTCAATATGTACATACATCTAAACAATTGAGCCTTAAACTTTACAAAGCTTTTTTAAGATTTCTTCACCTTTGGGAAGCTTTTCCAAGCTCTCTATTAGCTCCTAAACATGCAAAAGCTCCATCCTTAACCAATAAAACTAGAAAATCTAACTTAAAACTAAGCTTACACAAAACTTTAGTTTAATCTCCCAAAACACTTTTCTTTCCCTTTAATCCTTAAACCAAGATCCAACCTTGAAGTTTTTGCATTAATGGAGGAAAAGAATGGGGTGAAGAAGATTTGGCATATAAGAAAGGGTAATAGTGGCGATGAAGTATGTTATAGTAGAAATAGGCATGAAAGAGAGAGAAAAACACAGTTTTATCTCTACTTGTGATTGTTAGGCAATTTCGGACATGAATCACCTTGTCACAACGGTAACGAACTATTCATAAGAGTGAACTTTGACCCACGATATTTACAACCATGACAACCCATTTATAGGTATGAATCCTATTGTAAACTCTACCGTTTTGAAACCATAATACTTTCACTGGCATGAACAACCCTTCATAGGCGTGAAAACACTTTCATCACTATTTTCAACTTTTAACTCATAATCTACCTATCCTCTCTCTATAATTACTAGATATCTTATAAGCTCTAACCAACAGGCCTTAATCCCTATGATAGGACATTCTCAAATAAATTTGAGGTAAAAATCCTCTCTAAACATTATATGTATCATTCAAAAAGATACCTCAAAGTCAAGTAGGTAAAAATTTTATAATTTACACCACCCACTTTCTTATTATAAGCAAAATCTATATATCATTTTAGAATTAGTAAATTAGTAATTAATCACAAAGCAAATACTGCAAACAATTTGAAATCCAACAAATAGAAGAAAGACTCTTTATTTGTTAATGGTGAGATGGGTTTTATCATTGTGGCACTAAATGCAACTCGCCACTCCAACCTATTTTATCCTCTCTATTATTACCTAAATAGTATTAGTAGATAATTTATAAATTATTACTCAAAACATCATTATAATTAATTAATTATTTGTAAGAGTATTACCAGTTTTAATTTATTATCTCACAATTTTATCCTTAATTTTTTTTTTATATAGAATACAAACCCTCTTTAGTCTCAATTCATATGCGGTATAAGGCGGATTAATTATGCACCATATATCACTAAATGAAGGAAAAACACTAATTAGGTGGCGGCCAGCCTAACAACTAGTTCGACCTAAAGTCCACGTAATGCCTTTATGTATATATATAATTTTCCTTCAGAAATGGTCATTGTCTTTGTTTGATGAAATTAGATTCACAAGATTGGTGCCCGCCAATACCAAAAAATCGAGTACATTTTGAGACCCACCAGAAATGCCTGCAGATAATTATTATGCTATGCTTAGTTGTTATTAGTATATTCAATTTGCATTCATGGCCCGCTGGATGAAGGCTAAAATATCTAAGTACAGTAAGAGCAAAGACAATTCAAAAATTTTGCACTTCCAAATACTTGGAATAGAACTACTCAAAACCAAAAAAATCAGACACATGAAAGGGAAAGCCCAAGTATTGACATTGCTATTTCATAGTGAACTGATATCATAACTTTTAATGTTTTCGGCTGAATTGAAAAAATTCCAACTCGAGTCTGCGTTGGTAAAAAATCTTACTTTTTTTTTGTTCACATCAAAATAAGATTTCACATCAAACATAAGAATTTTGGGTTACAACTTCGCAATTTGACTTGTGTTAATATACAACAAAACAAAGAGGTTGCTTCGATTGGCCTGATTGCTAAATTTTGATTCAAACTATCCTTAAAATTCTTTTTATTCCTTCTGATATAAAAAGTAGACGATTTGTTCCTTTGTGCATTATTTTTTTCAATTTATTATATACATTGTCAACCAATTTTGTGACCATATTATCTGCTTTCTTTATTAATTAATACTTCAAATTTTAATTTGATTTACGTAAAAATCAAAATAATAATAATAATTGGATGTTAATACTTGACAACGGTGGGCTGCTGTATGTAGAGAAAAATTGTTACAGTCTATGACTGTATGCATGACTCATTAATTCAAGTAGAGTTTATTCATCACAATCGGAGGAGAAGCAGAAATGAAGAATCGAATAAGTGCTAGCAACTACTAAAACCAGAAATGAAAAATCGACAGGAAGGCTTGGTTCATTTCAGAGCAGAAGTAGCTTACTTGGGAATGGCTAGCAGCTGGCACCTAAAAATGCTGGCGGCTGGCGACGGGAATGGCTGGTTAGAATTTGTGAAAATGAGGGGAGAATTGGGGATTTATTTTAGGAATTTAGCCATCGCATACTATGGTAGCTGATGTGGTCACTAAGTTAATTAACTCAAAGTGAAACGACAAGCTGGCGGCTACTAACTAGAAATGAAGAATCGGCGGGAAGGGCTGGGTTCTTTAGAGCTGAAGCACGTACTTGGGAATGGCTAGCGGCTGGCACCTAGAAATGCCAACGGTTGATGATGGAAACAGCTTGCGACGGCGATAGTCAGAAATTAGAATGAGAGACAGTATGTAGAGAGAATTGGTTAGAGTTTGTGAAAATGAGGGGGGAATTGTGGGTTTTCTTCAGAAATTAAGCTACCACATACCATAGTAGCTGATGTGGTGGCTAAATTAATTAACTTAAAGTGAAACGGTAAGATTTCTGTCGTTTCATCTATTGCTAACCAATAACCACCTAGCAATTATTACTAGAATGGTCGCTACATACTGACCACATCAGTTGGGATTGCTGAATATCCGTAGGTGAAATGATAGAACTATTGTCAATTCTTTTAATGTTTACCAGTTAGTGACCACTACTACGATGACTGCTAAATTTATAATTAGCGACCACTTTGATTCAAAGTGGTCACTGATCACAAGAATATAAACAACACTTGAAGTTGTGGTTTTGTTCCAACGTTCTATAAATTTTATAACTATATACTATGGTATCTATGTAATGACTGCAAATTGCAATTGCACCGCTAAATCTGGTGCAACAAATGGTGCCAAATTTGGCAACCACACTAGAGTCGTGGTCTCTGAGTGGTCATCAATTGGTGGCTACTGTAAAAAATGAAAATTTAGTCATCTTCTAGTTGCTATATGATAGTTATTTAATAATTATGCTTATGTGGTCGCTATTTAATAGATGTGTCAAAATTTGATACAATATGATAATATGAAATAAATATGATTCATTTAAGTGATACAATTAACAAATAGATTGGATGTGGATTGAGTCCCTTAATATTATATAATATGATTATAATCCATTTAATATTTAAAATGATATTTTAGTATTTTTTTGAACAATCATCTTAATATAAATTATAAATTATATGTATTTTTATGATTGTTTAACTACTAGATATAATTTTTTGCAATAATCAAACAAGAATTGCTCTAATTTAAGAGTATAAAAATGATAAATAGTTTAAAATATTAATATTTTATATAATTTAACATATAATATAAATATGAATATATTAAATAATAAATAGGCTATAAACGGGTTGGATGCGGGTTAAAAAAATCAATACAAATATGAATTGTATCCGCATGATACCCATAAATTGATTGCTTTACTATTTAGCCTTTTTTTTGGGTAGTGGAGGCTTGTTGAGGTTGGTATAATTAATTGCTTGCAACATATACAGACTCATATCATGTGTTTTGCACATCATATATACACTCATGTATATACGCCCATGTGTTCTGCACATCATATCATTTCTTATTTATATTTTTCTATATTAATTAAGGGTGTAAACATATTAATTAATCGAAAAGAAAATGTCGGCATTTTTTCGCAGTCCAGTTTTTTTTTTTTTTTTTTTTTTATCCATGTTTCAATTATGACTTTTTGAGTTGGGAAAGGGTTTGCATGTCAGCTGGATATTGGTAGGGGTAGCTTAATTGCCCAAGATTTGGGACGGAAAAAAGCAACTTTTTTTTTTTTCCTTTTATTTTCTTTGTTCAATATATATATATATATATATATATATATATATATATATATATATATATATATATATATATATATAGGTAGTGTTAAACGTTTTGCTTTATCCATTTTTTTAATATCAACTTGCCCATAAATTGTTGGGATTTAGTAGATGATTAGGCAACCCATCTTTGCTAACATTAATGAGATATCCTACTGCAGGTGACCGCCCTTTACACAGGGAACATAATTGAACAAGATTGAATTAGATGACTGCATGTTTGTGAATTAAAATATTTTTGTAAATTCTTAAATATGCAATAAATTATCGGAATAATGTAATAATTAAACTATTAGATGTAAATATGTGAATATGATTATTGGAAAGAGTTTGAAGATAAATATGGAACTTGAACAGTGTTGGTGGGATATTACCGAAAATGGAGAGAATTATTCCCTTAACAGATTTTTGCTGTTTGGCTAAAGACTAATTAACCATCATTTTCATTTACTTCTAAAGTAAAATGAAAGATAAAGCAATTATATATATTACGTTTTTTCATTATTTCTTTATTAATTTCCTTTTCTTAAATAGCTCAAGTCTACCAATGGTGTTTACTTATATTCCTTAAAAACTAAAAGATATATTGACAACATACGAATAAGATTATATAATATTAAAATATTATATAATAAGATTATACGATAAACTTACTCGAAAAACTTATTGAACTTCTTTAATAAAAATAGTGGATGATTGTAAAGGCCATGAATAATTTGGTCTTTCGCGACATACTCATTTCATATATTACCTTTTAGGAATGACATCGGAGCAAGTTCAAGGTGGAATTTTTCATTCTCGTTATTCTGTCTCGTTCTCCAATCTTATTTCGTACCTGCCAAATTTTTTTTTGAATTTTCGTCTCTACACCACATGGAGACGAGAATCACCGAGTTTGTCCCGTTTCCCGATTTTTATTAAAATTGTTTATTTTATTTTAATGTTAAATTATTTTATTATTTTATTTTCATCAATTAGTTAAATTATATAAAATATAAATAATTATTATATATATATATATAATTTTTTTTAAAATGAGGAATGTATATACCGTTTCCGTTCCATGCTCGTCACTAAAAATTTTGGAATCGGAAAGAGAAGAAAAATTATAAAAAAATATGTTTCGTTTAGAGTAAGATTGAGATAGCACACCACAGTGACATGTTCAATTGTCATTCTTATTAGTTTCTGATAAAATATCAAAATACATTTTATAGGAGAAGGACAACTCACATATGGAAAAACAAAAAACTCTTCCACCCAAAAAAGGATAATCTTCCATATTAAAATTTTTTGACTTGTATTTAATTTAATTTTAACAAAACACAAAATAAAAGCTGATAGATATAGAAAATACATATGTAAAATGAACAAACTAGATCTATAGAAATACAAACGAGATATGGGTTAAAACACGAAGTAAATTTGAGATTAATAATCTCATATATAATTTATTGAAATATATGTATAAAAAACCCAACAATTCATAGATTACAAGGAAAAAAAACCGAAAAAAATTTCAAATGTCAAAATCCATACCAATCTATAAATTATTATACAAATTTAAAAAGTCCAAATTTCATCCTTCTGACTAGCTATTTAATTAAGTTATATATATATATATATATATATATATATATATATATATTAATTAACTTATTCATTTAGATCTTCCATCTATTACAAATCATATTTAATTGGACATTTGGTGATTTTGATTTTCAGAAATATTAATTGACATAATATTATTTAATATGAGCTTACCAAAGTATTTATTTCGTAATTAATTATATATTCAACTGTGTAGAAAAACAAATTATTGTGATAACGATTTTTCCATGAAGTGAAATTCTAATTACAACATAGTAATCTGATATTTTAATAGTTATGGTTCCATTGAACCGTTAAATAAAAAATCTAATGGTTCTAATTAGTTGTATAATAATTATGAGTGTTTAATATTATAATATTTAGGTTATATTTGATAAAACTAACTGATAATTTAGTTTCAAACTGATAATCTAGTGACTAAAAATCTGATAATTGATAATTTAGCTGATAAAATTAAAAATATTTAGTAAAACTGGTTGAAAAGGAAGTTGAAAAATATAAAATGATATGTTTATATTATTCAAAAATATTATATAAAATCTATCTAAATATATAATACAAAAGAATTATATAATATATATGCATATTAAATAATATAAAAATTATGTTAAATATTTTATTCCAATATAATAAAATACGTATATATTTATCATATAACATTCTAATAATAATAATAATTATATTCTTATTATAATATAATAAAAAAAGCAAGGGCAAAAAAACATTATAATCTACTAGCTTATAAAAAAAGCTAGCTTTATTAACTTTTTATTTTTGTGATTATAATTTAGTTTTTTTTCCAAATAACCTACTTTATCAAACACAAATTATTGGTCAAATTAGATTATAATATAGTTTAGTATTACTAAGCAGTGTCTTAATATTATTAAACATTAATTGTCCATTTGGTTGGCAAATTGCTTAAGCTATAATATTAGTGTTAATATTGGGTTTAATTAATCCATAAAATTAGTTAAACTAATCCTTATTTGGTATAAATATTTTAATTTTAGTATTAACTAATCCAAATTTGTAATCTAATATTTAGTATGAGAGTTTAAGTAATAAGATAAATTAGTAAAATAAGTAAATTATTTAAATATTCTTTGTCAAAGAGCTATTTTTAGAAAAAAAAAGTAAAATAATTAGACTAGTTTAGAGTTTTCAATTTTATAAACATAAGAATTAGTAATTCCATTAGAAAAAGATTAGTAAAGACATGAGAGATGTGAGTATTAGTTAAAACTAATTGCATGAGTTTAGTAAACCATTGAGATTACTAAGTCATACTTAATTTTTTGAATCAAATATAAGTTTAATGACTAAAACTCTGTTTGATAAAACTATCTAATAATTTAGTTGCTAACTGATAATTTAGTAGCTGAAAATCTAATAGTTGATAGTCTAGTTGATTTAATTAAAAATATTTAGTAAAACTAGCTGAAAAATTAGCTGAAAATATAAAATGACAAAAAATGATATGTTTATATTATTTAAAAATATTATATAAAATATATTTAAATATATAATACAAACGAATTATGTAATATATATATGCATATTAAATAATATAATATAATAAATACTTATATCTTTATTATATAACATTATTATTATTATTATTATTATTATATGTACATATTAAATAAATTTATAATTGTATTATATATAATTTAATAATTATATAATATATAATTTAATAATTATATTATTATTACAAAATGATAAAAAAATAAGGGTAAAAAAGAAAAAAATCATAATATACTAACTTATAAAAAAAAGCTAGTTCTACTAGAATTTTATTTTGAAAATTATAATCTAGTTTTTTTTCAAAAAACATATTTTATCCAATACAAATTATTGGTCAAATTAGATTATAATATAAATTATAATATATTTTAGCTTTACCAAACAGTGTCTAATTCTATGACTTAACTAAGCAATCTTATATACCGAATGGGCTGTAAAGATTATGATGGTTACTAATGAAATTGTAGTGATGATATTTTAATAGTTACAGTTTTAATATTGGGTACTATTTTTTTCAATTATTAGATCAAAAAATCTAATAGTGCTAATTAGTTTTACAATAATTAAAAATATTTAATTTTTTTAATAGTAAAAATTATGATGGTTACAAATGAAAGCGTAACCATTAAAAAATCTTGCATATATATATAAATATTTATATTTATTATTTTTTAATATTTAGATATTTGCACTTTTCATTTTTTATATTATTTAAATTTTTTCATACTAACAAACACTCCTTCACATCAATATAAAAGTGATAAAATGTAGAATAATTAATGATAAATGTAAGTATTTAATTATATTAAAAAATTTAAGTAAAAATACTTATAAAATTTAAGGCATAAATTAAATAATAAAACAAAATGACAAATCATGACATATAATAAATATGCTTTGCTTAAAAATAAACAAATAATTGAATCAAACCTTATATTAGATTTATATAAATTAAGTTTACCAAAAATATCATATAAATAAAATAATTTATACAACGGTTTTGCATTCATTTGCTGAATTATGAACTTTGTAAAAACATAAAGAGAAAAATTGCAAAAGGCCCATGTGGACGGTGGGTGATGATTTATTGATTTATTTGTACCCATGCCTTGATTGACAAAAGAATTTATTGGTAACCAACCGACGTGTAGAAAAGGTATTGCATTCTCTACACACTTTACTGCAGATATATATATATATATAGAGAGAGAGAGAGAGAGCGTCTTTAAATAATGCAGGTAGTTGGTGTAGTTAAGCATCCTCTTCTCATCACATAACTTAACCACTTACTCAAACCAGAATTTAAGCAATTTCCCTTTCTTCCATTTGATATTTGATTGAACCCTTTATATATACTTTCATATCGATTTATTATATGAATTCATCAAATTCTTTAGCTTTCAGGAAATTTTCCATGAAAATGGATCCTTGTGCTGATTCCAACAACCAGACCAACAAGAAATTAGGAGATGAAACACAAATCAAAGGGAAACGCTTCGCTTTGATGTCGTTTTGGGAGCTGCCCGATTACATGAAGGACAATGAGTTCATATTGGGTTATTATAGAGTTCATTGGCCGCTTAAGGATGCTCTTCTCAGCATTTTTCTCTGGCATAATGAAACCCTCAATGTTTGGACGTAAGTTCTTTAATTCTTTTCTTTTAGCTGATTTTTTTTTCTTTTAATAATTCTTTTTTTTTTTCATAGGCATTTAATTGGGTTTCTGCTATTTTTGGGGTTGACTATGGCGAATATACTTCAAGTTCCTCAGGTAGCCGATCTTCTCGGTCTTTTTACCAGGTAATTTTTTGAATATTTCATTTTTATAATTATTTTTCATAAATTATTCAAAACTAAATATTTATTTTATTTTCGATTAATTTCTTTGTGCCTATTTCAGAGCTCATGAATGTCGATTATATGTTCCACATGTTTTTTTTTCTTTTTCTTTTTGTAAGAATAGGGGCACGAAATTTCATCCCAAAAAAAAAAATTTAGGAATTTTTCTTATATCAGCTTTTACGAAAATAATATTCAGGGGAAAATGTAAATTGTAAACAAGTGTCATAAAAGCTAGACACTACTATGTTTGGTTCAATGTATATAGAGATTTTATGTTCAAGAACTAATAATTAATTTTTTAAAAAAACTATAAAATATCACTAATTCTTTTTCCTCATATATATATATATATATATATTGTTAGATTTTTCTATTTAGATTTAGTGCATAAAAATAAATTTATAGATTTATTTAATATAATCTATAATGTATATAAGATAATTCTCCTTTCATCTCATAAAAATAGACTTACATTTTATTTTAATAGATTAAAAAATTACTTTGCATAAATAAGTGATCAATTGTAATTCAATCGGTTTAGAAATTTATTCACATATGAAATTTGATTTAAGCAAGAAAAATTCATTAGTGAATAGGATAATGTCCAATTTCTTTCCTTCCTTCATTCAATTTGTGTGTGAAGCATAGACCATGCATTAAATCGTTTGCTCTTTGGCCAGCAAATCGAATGATTTTATCTCAAAAATTAGGTCATAAATTTTCTAAATTGATTTTCAATTTTTTTTTTCTTTTTGGTCAACAAGAGATGTTCAAATTGAAATTATACAATTTGTTGCAGGTCAATTCTTACAAGTGGAGAAGCAAATGTATCACATAATTCAAAAGATTTCTTCATGGTAACTAATTAGTCATCTATCTAATATTACACTAAAATCAATAGTTTTGATTATTATTCAAACAACTTATGGCATAAGAATTGCAGGGGACAACAAATATGCTTGAATTGAAGCAGATAACACCTTCAACAATGGAGACAACACAAGTAACTAGGTGGCCATTCTACGTATTCTTAGGAGGCTCAATGTTCTGCCTAATATCAAGCAGTATTTGCCACCTCTTCGCTTGCCACTCCCACAATCTTAACATTCTTTTGCTGCGTATGGACTATGTGGGCATCACAACTATGATCATCACCTCATTTTTTCCCCCAATCTATTATATTTTTCAATGCGACCCACATTGGCAATTTGTGTATCTTGGTGGCATCACAACAATGGGAATTTTTACCATTGTTACTCTTCTCTCTCCTGTGCTTTCGACTGGAAAATTTCGCACCTATCGAGCACTTCTTTTCGCTTCAATGGGATTTTTTGGTCTCATCCCTGCTGTACATGCTACAATTGTGAATTGGAGTAATCCAAAGCGTAACTTGATTCTTGCTTATGAATCCGCTATGGCTATTTTCTACTTGACCGGTACCGGTTTCTACATTAGCCAGATTCCGGAAAGGTTGAAGCCCGGTTGGTTTGATCTAGCAGGGCATAGCCATCAGATTTTCCATGTATTTGTGGTATTAGGAGCATTGGCTCATTATGGTGCTACCCTTATATTCTTGGAGTATCGTGACCATATTGGATGCTAATTAAGTGTAAATCAATAGTCTTAATATTTAATTATAGTATAAATTGGATTTGTTTCCTTCTTTTTTTTTTCCTGTTTGTTATTGGTCATTTTAGTGATTTTTTGATTCATTATTGACTTTGTGGACTTAATGAACTAGTTCATGGTGTTGATACTTTACATGTAATATTATATGTCATGAACTTAAGATTAAGTTAAAAAGTTCATTATTAACCCACTCAATTTTTTTTTTTGTATATGGCAGAAAATTGACGATGAGCGTAAGTGGCAGTTTCCATGTGGAAAAAGATTTAGGTTTAATAGAGTGAATGTATTTTATAAAGGCATAACACCTCTTTTGCTCCCTGTACTTGCCTTATTTTGCTATTTTGCCCCATGCATTCATTTTTGTTTCGATTGCCCTATGATCCTGGTTTTTTATTCAATTAGCCCCCTTGTGTGTTTAAATTTTTATTCCTTCCGCTACGATAATATGATGTGGCTGGTAAGTGCAGGTATTTCCTTCAGAAATACGCGTGAGGCCTATTTTTATATTAATATAAATTCAAAAAATAAAATAAAATAATTTATTTAACTTACAATGGTAAAAAAAAAAATCAGATAAAAAACCAAAATTCCCAAATTTGCTTCTAATTTCTTCAAATCCCTAACAGATTTTTTTTCCATCTGACACAGAAAATTCTTCAAATCCTTCAAAGCAAATTGATTACTCTTCTTCAAATATTCATTTTCCAAAGGTTACAATGAAGAATTCGAGATCCCATAGTTCAAATTATGCAATGAAGGAAGTAATGGGGGTTCAAGAGTGCATGTGTAGTCGATCTGCTGTAATCAATGTTTCTTGGACATCAGCAAACTCAGGGAGCCGATTTTATGGTTGTCGAAACTATGATGTAAGTGAAAATTGAGATTTAGTTGTTTGTTTTGCATTATTAGAATAAACTTTTTGGAAATTTTTTTCCTTTGGTATGAGAAATTTACAGTCAGGTGGTGGTTGTGATTTTATGGATTGGATTGATCCTCCTGTTGGCGATCAATCTAGTGTGTTATACATGGACTTTTGAGAAGAATTATGGAGATGGAGGCAGAAAAAATGCACTAATAGCAAGAAACGTGGAATGAACCAACTACTTTGGGTTTTAGTGATTTTCATTGGGATAATTATATTTTTGTTGTTCCAAAATTGAAGAAATAAGGTTGTTTGCTAAGTTAAGGAGTATGTAGTTTGCTGAACAGGTTTAAGTAATATGCCACTGGTTTTTTGCCACTACAGTTTGTAGTGCTATTTTGTGAGATGCCATTGGTCTTTTGTCACTGCAATTTTGCAGTGCTATTTTGTAATGAAATGCAATACTTTAAAGAAATAATTTTTTTTTGTCTAATCTAATTATCTGCAAGATGTCCATTTTTTTGTCTAATTACCTGCAACATGTCAATGTAATATGTATTAGTATCAGCGGCTGGAACATGCATTTTGTTATCGTTTTGAAGCATTTTGAAATATCTGCTGGAACATGAACAACAAATACAACAACATCAATAAAACAGTAGCTAGAACCACTTTATATTACTAACAAACATTATACATAATTATTGTTTCATTTGTCAAATACAAATGCAAATGCTAAAAGCTAAAAAAACACTACACATAATCATAGTTTCAATTTAATTGTCAATTACATAACCAAAATTTAAAAGCACAAGAAATTCTTAGCTAAATCCATTGACTTAACATAATTGCAATGCATAAGTAATATCTAAATCCTCCATGTATTTTTATTCTCTGTTTTCTTTTCCTTCGCTTCTTGGCTTGGTGAGCTGATATTGGAATTCTGACTTGAAGAATTATAGTTGGAATGACCTAATTTTAGTGCAATAGAACGAGTTGTCACCCTAGCATTGATAGCTATTTGCATAAGCTGTCTTTGTGTCACAACATCCTTACCTTTCCATGTCAAGCCAGGGGGATTGAAACCAAGATCCACATTCTTTTCATATGATTTCTTGATATTTGATGGAGGAATAACAATCTTTTGTCTTTTTCTACCATGTTGCATTTTTATAATGTATTCAATCAATAATTATATAGTTTTATATATATAACTGTATAGTTAACTGAGAAAAAAAATGCTTACATTGTCAATCATCACTCCAGTTTTCTCATCATAAAATACACCATGTCCAACCTCCATTTTCCTCTTTCCAAGGTGCCTTTCCTTTTCAACATTACACATTTTGTGAAACTAGAGTTTGTATCTAATTTAACAGTTGCACTTAAAGAGTTTGCAGCTAAATTGCCTCTTGTCACAGAGTTTGCAGCACTATGTTTCCTTGGACTCCTTAAAGGCATTGTAGATTAGTGCTCACCTACATTTTGCTGAATTTATACACATTCACAAGGTTTTCACTTATTATAGGTTGACTTTGAGTAATTTCAGCACTTATATTTCTTGCTTTTCTAGGACTGAATTTCCTTCTATGACACTTATCAACACATATCACAAAAGAATTAGTCATACCATCATTTGTTTGGGAAGTAACATCACTTGTTTGGGAAGCCATATAATTATCAGATGTTTGTGTTGGACCAGTATTGAAATTTGATGGAACAACATTTGTTTCTGTTGGACCAATATTGATATTGCTTGAATTTCAATTTGTTGTGTGCAACCATGACTTTACTCAGCCTTTTTCCTTTTTTGCACGTTTAACATATGATTAATTAACAAATGAATTCTCTAACTTAATAAAATAGCATGCTACGCATGCTATTTACCTTGCTTGGGCTATTTTTTTATTGTACCCATACTCCTCCCTACTCACAGAACATGACATCTTGATTCCCTTGATATTTTTCCAAATTTCTTCCTTGGCTCATCCTTGTTTTTTCTCCTACTTCTTTTAGGCTTGCCAGGCACTGGTTTAACGGGTGGTGGCTCAATCCAAGGATGTTTAGATTCTGCCCACATCTTCATGTTAAGCACAGGTTGAATGAATTAGCCATAAGCCTTCGTGAATTTGTTCTTCTAATACTGATGACTGATATATTGCTTAGGATCAATTTGAAGATGGTACATCGCACATATTGCATGTGCACATGGAATGCCCTTTAACATCCATGAGCTCCTAGAACAAGTCTCTTTTTTCAGTTCCACTATATGACCATATTCCCCTTTAGTTACTTCAAAATCAGCATCTCAATTGCACTGTATTGTACATTGTGAAGCCTTATCTTTATTGTCTTCAAGTAGCAATAAGGCATTATGAGCTATGCCACTCCAACCCTCCATAAAAACTCTTTAAAAGGCCTTTCATCTCTCTTCCCTAAGAAATTTCTTTCTCCAATTTGACCATATGTGTCTAGCACACATTCGATCATAAGCTTCTGACAACAGTTCAACAATGGCAGGAACCAGACCGTATGCAAACAGAATACACACTCACAAGATCACAACAGTTGATAAGTTAGAACATAAATATTTAACAAACAAGCCTAATTACCTTTTGCATGTCAGAACATATTGTCAGCCCTTCACCATATCTAAGCTCCAAATCTTGAATAACTTCTCTGAGAAACCATGTCCATATGGTCTCTGTCTTATTCTCAATGACCGCCTATGCAATTGGATACATATGTCAATTTCCATCTTTACTCACTACCCCCAATAAGTCACCCTTATAAACACCCTTTAAAAAGCACCCATCCTCCCCAATAATCTTTCTGCTTCCTTCTTTCCACCCTTGCTTTAAAATAGTAAAACACATATAGAACATTACAAACACCTCCTGGCTTGGCTGTTTGTCTTTGTCAGTGCATACAAAATATGTACTTCCATAATTTGTTCCTCTGATCTTTTTTAGCATAATCATAAAGTCTTCTAAATTCCATCCTATAATCTCTCATAAATTTTGATAAAACTCTCAACTTAGCCCTTCTAACCAATATCTTACCTACTAATAACCCATGATCTTTTCTAAGCACCTCCTAGAATTCCCACAACTTCAGACCAGACTGTGATAGACTCCTGTCTTTATAGAAATCAACAAGAAATGCAGATGAACACAAAGTAGTTTCGTGTTCATTGCATTAACTAATGTCATCAAAGTCTTTTCATTGCATTACTAAATTCACACAACTCATCAAAGTCTTTCATTGCTTTAACTAAAGTCAATAAGTCTCCATCCCTCACTAATTCATTAAAATTATATTTTTAGTGTTTTCAACCTTATAATGGAACCCAATTATATCTTCTCTTTTGTAGTAATAGTCATTTAAGTAACCAACCAACTCTTGCAAGGAAAGCCTATCAACATCTATGGTCTCTACCTTTCTTTTTCCTCCATCATAACGAATATTTGGATCATAAACCAACTTTCCAGTATAATGTATAACAACAAAAATAATTTTAGCCATAGTGTATAATCTAACATCAAAATACAATAACAAAATAATTAACTAAGACAATACATGTGAGGACCATAACTAGGGCTGTAAATAAACAAAGTCGTTTGTGAGCTATTTGGGTATTGGTTTAGAAAAATGTTTGTTTGATATCGTTTATTAATGTTAACGAGTTGAGTTTAAATCCAAACTCGAAAATTTTATCGAACTCGAGATTAATATTGTTTACTTCGTTAGCTAGAAAATATGTTCTTTTTCATGTAAATGATAACAACGTAAATATCATATTTGTTCTAGTGCGATTATAATGCCCATATTGATAAAAGGGATAATTTTATTAAATATTTAATGTTCTATCGCTTTTTCAATTCAACATATATTATATTTTTTTTTTATATCAATTGAACATTTAATATTTGAATTTTTTCACTTGAACATCATTTTTTCATATAAAGTCTATCAATTGACTATTAAAAAATTTAGAGGCTAATTTTTCCAAAAAAAAATAATTCGAAAAAAATTTAGTAATTTAAAAAAAAAACAAAATTTGTTCTTTTACTTTGACTTATATCTCACCTAATTTGAGTCAAAGACTAATTATATATATCTTGTTTAAAATTTATTAAATTACTAAATTATTAATTTTATTAATTTTTAAAATTATTAAAATTTATTTATTAGAAAATTAATTATAAAAAATGAAAATATGAACAAATTAATTGAAGAATTTTAATAATTTAAAGAATTAATAAATTTTAATAATTTTAATAATTTAAAATGTTTATCAATATATGAATAAAAATGCATATTTGTGTTAGTAAATGACGGGGGCGTTTGAAATTGCTATTAAGTGTTAAAAAAACAGATTTAGAATTTTTGTAATTTAATTAACTAATTTTTTAAAATTTTTTATAAACTGCTTTTCTTAAATATACTTATAGGAAAAATATCTATTTATTTGTTTTTCTCCAAAAGCAGTTTTCAAAACTCAAAAAAATTTAAAAATAATTTTTTTTTCTCCAAAAACACTTTTACTGAACGCAATGCTAAATGACTCATCATGTATTTGAGAAGTTCAAAAGCAAAATCTATTAAGTTTTTAAATTACTAAATTTTATATTGATAAATTTCCTTTGGAAATTGTCGCAAAATTGTTTAAATTGTTAATCATTAAACTTTAGATGAAAATATGGATAGAGGTATCCAATTGGAAAAAAAAAATTCAAATTTTAGGTTTTTAATTGACATAAAAATATAATAGATGTTTGTTGTCCCAAATGCATTAAGAATGGGATTGAATGGTAACAAGATAAAATTTTGGTTATGAACAAAAGACAATCAATAGACAATGAATATATAGATAATGCAATAAACTAAGTAAAAGATAAATATATAAATCAATTGTAACACCCTCAAATATAATAAGAATCTATCCAACTATATAAGCGAGTTTTACGAATTTTATTTTTAAATTTCCGATTAAAATAAAAATTTCCTTTAAATATTGTTTTATTTGTATCATGATCATGATAACTATTTTAAATTTAAGAAAAAAAAATTGTAAAAGAGAAAACTAAATGACTATTTTATTACTTTGAAATACTATATAGGCTTTATATAGTCTCTGGTTTACAAATGACACTCCATAAAAGGAAAAATACAAGTCTTTTTTTAATACATGGAAGTTAAAATAAAAATATCCCAGTGTTTCACCCATCCAATTGTGCTTTGTCATGTGATGCATCTTACGGGCTTTCATTTTTTGTCAGCAGTCATCTAACCAGTCAACTCATGCCTAGCGGTATATATGTATATACATACAAAATAACTACATACATTCAAGTCATGCATATACAACCATTTTTATTTATATCATGCCTTTATACAATGTTAATACATTACCTTAGTTAAACTTGCATATTAAGCTTATTGACATCCTTAATCGAATTCATATATCACTATTCAAATTATTTGCTTTGTGTTTATGCATCAGAATATACATTTTAATTATTACATATATTTTTTTTTCCATATGAATATACATACTTCTAACATAGATCAAAACCAATGCAACATACTTCCATATAAGGTCATATCTTCATTACATTATCTTCATAAATATATCATAATAATAATGTATTCGATACATATACTCAATGTGATCTTTACCTTTGTTACCATGTTTGCATGCATACACTGTACATTTATATCACGATATAATACCAAGCCATAATCCTTTTTTTATACATTTAAATACATCAACATATTCCTTTTTAATATTTTTTTTCGTGTAACTACTTTTCCTTATCTTGCCCCTATTAACCTATTTCACACACACACACACACACACACACACACATATATATATATATATATATATATATATACAATCGTAGACAGATATTCATATCTTACAACTATTTAATCATATTTCGTATATCACATCATTTCATTATATTCCATATATCACATCATTTTAATCATTTCCATATATTCCACTTTCTATATACCTTTTACTTTACTTTGTCCAAAATTTACAATTTCATTGTTATTTTCCTGCTTAAGACTCTAAATCTAGACTACCATATATGGATTGTGAAACAGTGGTGTTTTTCAAGATTCAGCCACCTTAATTGAGTAAAAGTAATAGAATCAAGTGTGCTTTCTGAACTTTAACCACTTTGTCCTTATAACATATAAACCATATATCATGTATTCGTATGGTGCCATAACTCACTCAATGATATGTCATCTATTATATAGTTAGTCTCTAATTAGAGAAATGGGCATCTAAGAATCATATCTTTTATCTTTTAAAAGTTTCGTTATCATTTTCATCCATGCTCGTAAGTATTTTATATAACCATATAACCTCATAATATTTATTACATTTACTAAATCATGTGCATTTTGTAACCATATCAAGCTTCCAAATATAGAAGATATCATTACATATATACATAATCTTCTTGTTTCATGCTCACTTTTCTATGTATTAACTCTTTATTTCTTGTCCATTTATAGTCATATCATAATATCATATCATGTATTCAGATAACCTATATCATGTGATTAAATCATTCTCAACAGATAGCATCATAAACAAAATCAACATATTATGCATTTACTGTGCTTTGCAAGCGTGAATACTCATTCATGGCCATGAAGGTGTCATTTACAGTTGCCTTACCTCTGAACCAAAATGTGAATGTCATTGTATATCAAATACACATTGTTCAAGGCCATGACATATTCTTCACGGGTATGAACCTATGTTTCATGGCAACCATGAAATTTTGGATTTTAACATTAAAACTAGTTCTCGATATTTACAACTGTGATTAAATGTTCACAAGCATGAACCCTTGCATTTCATGACTTCCTTAGCCATGAAACAAGACGTGAAGAGCTACTGCCTTTTTTGGATACATGTTTCACTAGTGTGACTCTCTTGTCACAATTGTGAAATCTAGTTTTGTTCTTACATTCACGATGGTGAATCTTGTATCACGAGTGTGAATCTGAAATTTTTTATGGCAAAAGCGATTTAAAAACAGGGCCAATCATTCCACACATTCAAGGTTCTAAAATTGACCAATGTCAATCATCTTTATCAACAATCCAATTCATATATCATGCCATAAACATGTTATAACAATATTAAAACCACATCTCATGCCAAAAGTCATCTAAAATCATTAATATTCATATTTAACATTTATGACTTTTTTAACATTAACACTCATAACCAAATGCTTAACATATTCAAAAGCATGTTTCTAGATTTAATATACATATGTACTAATTTTTAATCAATGATCCTTTTTAAATCTTTTCAAGATCCATTCTAGTTTATCCTTCATTCTTTGTGTTTATTTCTCTTTATCTTTATCTCTTCCATAACCACAAAAATATGAAGAAAAACTCCCTATCAAATGTGGTTTTTCTCTTTCACCTCAATAACACTTCTTTTAAGAACATTCTCACCTATCTCTTTCATATTTTAGTTTTCTCCAAGCTTTCAACAAATTTTTTTGTTAATGAAGGAAAAGAAGTTGGAGAGAAAGTCTTTGGCATGTCGAAGTGGTTAATAGGGGTGGTGGATAGCAGCTGGCACAAAGATAAAAAGTAGAGGAGAGAGAAAAATATGGTTGCTCACATGTTGTCCAGATATTGAACCAAGAAGGGGGGTTGAATTGGATATTAAAAATTTAACTTTTAAGTGCGGAAAGAAAATTTAAGTTTAGTAGAGATAGAAAGATATGACACAAGGATTTTTATAGAGGTTCGAGTGTTAACAAATCCTACTCCTCTCCCCAATCTCAATTGGGAGTTTCACTAACACTCTAAGTATTGCAATAGAGTTTTACAAGCTTACTCCAATTATGGTGTTTCTAACAATGGATCACACCTAACCTAGAAATCCCTTTGTGTTTTAATGGCTACACAATAAACCAATTCATTGTGTTTTAAAGGCTCACACAAAAAACCTTTACCTTATGTTTTAAAGGCTCATACAAAAAATATTTACCTTGTGTTTTAAAGGCTCATACAAAAAACATTTACAAGTGTTCTACTCTTAACCCCAAAATACCCAAACTCACTTGAGTAGATGATTACAGAGAGAAACACTTACAAATCTATAATGCTCAGAGAATGATGAGCAAAAAGATTTTCACAGAGAATAAATATTTGTTTTGAAAATATCAAATGCACAAATGGCTTACAACAAGATTTTGATTCAAAGTATTAGCTATTCTCTTATGCTCTTGTTCTGGATGCATAAATGACTTGCATTTATACTTCCATGACGAATTATAGCCGTTAGATTGTATTTAATATGGAACTAGCCGTTGCACCTTAAGACTAATTAAAGATATGCAACTCAAATTAAAGCCTTTTTAAAGAATTTTTGAGTTTTCTTCTGTTAAGAACACAATTCATTTGGTTTAGGAGGTCGGTTCTCAATCAATTCAAAATTCTAGTTGAGATTCTATTGGATTTCAGTCAATTAAAATCAGGGTAAAACTCAAAACCTCATTTGATCTTTAATTTTATATTTTCCATATTTTAATCTTATTTTTATGAATCATGGGCATTACCATGTAGATTTGACTACTTTAAGTTAATTGGATTCATTTTTTATTATTTCATTATAATCATGATTTAAGATATTATCGTGATCTTATAAGGCTTGATAAAAGGTAATTAATCATGTTTGTACCATGAGATAGTGAAATTATCTAATTTACCTAAAGGACTAACCTATTTACCTTGTTACTATGTAGGGTTATTTTATTATTATTTATTAAGTAATTTTTTTTTTATTTTTGGGTTATTATTTTGTTATGTTATTCTGCTTGTCTGCATTCATGTTTACATATTTTTTAAAACTTTAATGCCAATACGTTAACAACCACATTTGAATTACTGGACATTGGAAAGAAATAAGTGCTACCAACAGACTTAGTCTTGAAAGATTATCAATGGGTTAGTTCTGTAATGAGGTTAAGATGCTTATGTCAACTCATTTGATTCTCGATTGTATCGAGTGGCTACTCCTAACTTTTCTCATCATAAACATCCATGCTCACATACTAGATGGTTTTCTTGAGGATTTTTATCAAAATTATTGGGCACAACGGGTAAAATAATACAAATAAAATAACATAAATAAATATAAAATAAAATAATCAGCAAAAAATAACACCAGTAATTTAACGTGGTTCACCTTTTAATTTAGGCTATATCCACGGATAACACTCCGAATATTTTTTTTCCACTAATAAAATTAATGGGTACAAAGAGAGAGTTTTTCCTAAACACAAGCTAGAAGTAATACAACAAATTTGACATAAACCCAAAAATAGTGACACACAAGTGTTTTCCAAAAACACCCCAAAATATTTTCCTCATTATTTTTGTCACTCCCTAATTTTTAGAAAAAATTCCAAAAGTCTAATTTCTAACTCTAATTCTTTCAAATGAATTGAGATTGTTGTTGTAGTGAAGTTTTGTGAGTGGAGATATGCCTATTTATAGGCATATATGATTGTGTGAAATGAAAAAATCAATTTCAAAAAGAACTTTTAAGGCTGTAGCAAAATCAATCTTAAATTTTTTTTTAAGCTAGTAGCAAAATCAAACTTGAATTCTTTTAAGGTGGTAGCAAAATTAAATTTGAATTATTCTTCTTTTTTTTTAATTATAATATGGTGGGTCCCACATGTTGGAAGGAAGGACCCACTACTGACTTTTTATGCCGACATTTCAACAAATCTCCCCCTCTCGATAACATGGAGGCTCCACCATTCCAACTGTTAATCGACAGTATTCAAAATACGAACTTGGTAGAATCTTCTTTAACATGTCTAATCCATTTTCTTCTATTTAGATCTTCTCAAGCTGTAGTAGCTTCTTCTCCATTACATTCCTGATCCAATGATATCTCACATTAAAATATTTTGATCTTGAGTGAAAGGAGACATTCTTTCTAAAGTACTCTGGCTATCATAGAACAATTGATATCTGTCCTGCTACAATCCAAGTTCTTTCAAGAACTTCTTCATCCACAATAACTCTTTACATGATTTTGTTGCTGCAATAAAATCTGCTTCTGTTGTAGATAGTGCAATGCATTTCTGTAACTTCAATTGCCATGACACATCTCCCCCTACAAAAGTGAACAGGTATCCTGATGTAGACTTTCTCGAGTAAACATCGCTAGTTATATCCGCATCTATGTATCCAACCAATACAGGTTTGGTATCTCCAAAAAATAAATATATTTTAGAAGTATCATGAAGATATCTGAAAAATCCACCTTACTGCAGTCTAATGTTCCTTTTCAGGATTTGAAAAGAATTTGCTCATTACTCTAACTGCATGAGCGATATCTGGTCGTGTGCACATTATGACATACATCAAACTTCCAACTGCTGAAGTATATGGAACCTTGTCCATTTTATCCTTCTCTTCATCTATAAAAGGGCTCTATTTGGAACCCTGCTTAAAGTGGTTAGCAAAAAGACAACTGTTTCAGCTTAGTCCATTTGAAATTTTTGAAGTAATTTCTCAATGTACTTCTCTTGTGACAACCATAATTTCTTAACACTCATGTCTCTCATAATCTTCATGCCAAAAATCTACTGAAGATGCCAAAAAGTCTTTCATAGCAATAGACTTGCTCAACTATTCTTTTAAGTTGTTAATTCTAGAAATATTTCGGCCAAAAATCAGCATGTCATCCACATAAAGCAAAAGAATAATGAAATTTTTATTAGAGAATTTATGTAAAAAAATGCAATGGTCTGAAATAGTCTTCCCTAGACACAAGCTAGAGATAATACAACAAATTTAAGATAAATCTAAAAATAATGGTACACAAGTGTTTTCCAAAAATACCCCAAAATATTTTTCTCACTATTTTTGTAATTCCCCAATTTTTAGAAAATATTCCAAAGTCTAACTTTTTAACTCTAATTATCTCAAATGAATTGAGATTGTTGTTGTTGTTGTTGTGAAGTTTTATGAATGGAGATATATCTATTTATAGACATATATGATTGTGTTAAATGAAGAAATCAATTTCAAAAAAACTTTTTTTAAGGCAGTAGAAAAATCAAACTTGAATTCTTTTAAAGCAGTAGCAAAATCAAACTTGAATTCTTTTAAGGTGGTAGAAAAATCAAATTTGAATTATTCTTCCTCTTTTTTTAATAATAATAGTGATGGGTCCCACATGTTGGAGGGACCCACTGCTGACTTTTTCTGCCGACATTTCAACAAAAATTATTGTGAGAAGATTAAGGATCATCTTATTTATGAGGTACAAATTTTTTTTTTCCTTCAATGGATATCTAAATCCTCAACTCAATCGTACTTGTATTGTTCAATTCCTAAGACTACTAATCCAGTTTTTATACATGATTACCAGCCCATAAATTTATGTAACTTTATCTGTAAGGTTTTTTTAAAAAAAATTGGATGATATTATTCCTCAGTCTCAATTTGCCTTTACAAAAGGATGTTGTGCTTAGGATAATATTATGATAGCTCACGAATTGTTTCACCACCTAAAGAATCGAAGATTGGGAAATTTTGGTATGGCTGTCAAATTAGATATGTCTAAAGCCTATGACAAAGTGAGTTGGACTTTTCTTATTATAGTTATGAAGGCAATTGGTTTTTCAGATTAGTGTGGGTGGATTGGATTATCAGTTGTCAAATCTATCCAGTTTTTAATTCTCATTAATGGATAACCTACACCTTAGTTTTCTTTTGCAAGACGTCTTAACCAAGAAGATCCCATCATCCCTTATCTATATATACTTTTCTCTTGTGTTTTTATTAAATTAATTATGTGATAGTTGGTTGAATCAAAGGCTCATATTTTTATTAAAATTAACATACGTTATCTTGTGCTTAATAATTTAATTTTTGCTGACGATACAATGTAGTTTTTTGAAGCTAGTTGAGAGAATGCGTAGGACTTAAAAGGGTTGATAGAAAAGTATGCTGCAATTTCGAGTCAGAAAGTGAATTTTCATAAATCTTGAGTTACTTTTTTGTAAACATACCCTTGCACAACTTCTCTTTGCTATTTTGGAATATTTTATATATGAAAAAGTCTGTGGGGGGTTGAGAAATATATGAGTGTTCCTAAATATTGGCAGAGGTCCTAAATTGCATCTACTTCCTTTATACATAGATAGAATAAAGACTAAGTTGAGAGTATGGGAAGTGAACTTTTTAAGCCAAGCTTAAAGGGAGGAGGTACTTATAAAGGCATTCTACAAGCCATTCCCTTCTACTTTATGTCCTGTTTCAAAATGTCATTAAAAATGATTTTTTTGTTAATATCTTTTTGGAGTACCTGGGATGGAGATAAAAAGAGCATTTGTTGGGATAATTGGGCTTTTCTTACAAAACCCAAAAGTTTGGGAGGGGTTGGTTTTAGGGACATGATCCCTTTTAATCAATCCATGCTAGCTAAAAAAGCTTGGAGGGTTTTAAAATGTCCAAATTTTTTGATTTCTTAAGTTATTATAAACTTCTATTATTCTTTCTCTTGTCTTTTATCAAATAACTTAGAAAATATGTGTTTAGCAGTGTGGAAGTGTATTAGATAGGGTGTGCAAGCTCTTAAGAAAGTGTTGGGCTTTGTGGTATTGGACCGCCCATGTGGGGTTGACCCAGCCGAAACCCATATCTTCTTATATATAAAGTTATGAAAAGATATAACTTTTAGGAGAAGAGATGAAAAATAATAAGGAAATGATATAACATTTCATCAAAAAATTTTCTCTGAAATTCTCGAAAAGGAATTTCTTCATCTTCGTTCAATCATAAGTGAATCAAAACGTTCATATCGTAGAATTGAGTCAAGTTCTAGTAATTTGTCTCCGCATAAAGCATTGAAAGCTCACGATCTACGCTCAACAAGTATCCGCTGCTCCAGAAATTTCAACATTGGTATCAAAGCCCGTTTTGTTTATTTTTGTGCTTAAAATCATAATTGTGATTATTTTTTGAGAAATTTACTATGGAAATTCGAAATTTCATCAATTTTTGTAAAATTAATTCTTCAGTTTCATAGTTCAAATTTGGTATCGTTGGAAAGCTCTCATCACAAGTTTTTTAACGAGTATTTTTGCATAATTTTCTGATGAGTGGTTGTTTTTTTTATGATTTTTCAAAGTTTTTGAGTATTGTTTTTTGAAAAACTGTCATTAAAATGATTCACACTTTCGGATCGTGTATGTGTTGTTCAAACACGACCAAAATGATGTTGAAACCGAATAAAAATGGTCACAGTGGTTTTAAAACTGTAAAAAATATGTAAAATTTGAAAAAACGGTGCAAATCAACCCCAAAAGACTGCACGTGTACTGCACGCGCTGGCAGTTGGAAAAAAACAGTTGCGGACGGTTTTTGCCATGTGTCCATGACACGTGGCACGTTTGGCCACGTGGCTTCCTCTAGTTGGTCCACAAAAATGCTGATGTGGAAAGGTACATATGGCAGCGCGTGTGAGTGCGTGGGGAAACTTCGTTCGGCGCGTGGGGGCTCGTGAATGAATTTTTTTGGTCCAAATATTTTTTTAAAATTCTCAAAATTTAATTTCCAATTTAATGGATATTTTTCAAAATTCTTTTGTGACTATTTTGATGAAGAATTTGGAGAAAAATATGCAAATTGGAACATAATTACATGTAATTGATGTTTATCTTATTTTAAATACATATATATTGTTATTGTTATATTACATTATATGATGAATGTATTGTGAGAATATTGGATTGGTAGATTAATGAATCTCATCTAATATAAAATTAATTGGCGCATGTTTAAATTAAATAACGATAACTGGACTATGTCAGTAGGAATTGATTGAGCTGTATATACAGTTTTTTTTGTTTCTATTACTTGTGTTAGGTTATTATTGATTAATTTAAAGTATTGTGACTTGAAATTGATAAAAGTAATAATGAATTGTGTTAATCCTAATTATGATAATTGTTTATAAGTAGTTAAATGGCTATAATAAAAAGCAGTATTACTGATTTGAATCAAGGAGATAAGCTGAATGATAAAAACTATGACATTTGGCATCGTAAAATTTAGTATCTCCTGAAAGAGCAAGATATGCTAGAAACAATAACACAACCAACGGCTAAGCCTGAGCATGAACACACTGCTCAACATTTCCGGGATATTGAAGCATATCAAGTCTATAAGCGCAAGGATAGAGTTGCTCGCATATTGATGCTGAGCAGCATGAGAAATGACTTGATGCTATGCTTTGAAAAGCACCATTCAGCCTAAGCAGTTTGGGATGCTGTTAAGGATCAGTTTGGTGGAACCTCAACAACAAGGCTGCATCAGTTAACTCTTAGGTTTGATGCCTATAAGAAAAATTCTAATCATACAATGAGGCAATACCTTACTGTCATGTCTACATGATAAGTGAGCTGAAAGGTGCTGGCCATGAGATGACTGACGAGCAATAAGTCCAAGTTGTAATTCGCTCCCTTTTCGAAAGCCTAGGAGCACATGCATGTCAACCTTACCCATAATGATAATATAAAAACTTTTGATGTTGTTTCCCGACATGTTGAGCTAGAGGAGGATTGCTTTCTCGCTGATAAGCCTGAAGGAGAGGCTTATATGACTGAGTCTAGAGGCAAAACGGCTTCTAGCTCTGCGCAAAAAAAAAATGGAAAGGTAAGGGCAAATGGCAAGGCAAGGGAGAAAATAAAACAAAATTTAGTGGAAATAAGCGCAAGCGTGGGAAACGCAGCGGGAAGAAAGGCAAGAACATGAACTGCTTCAACTGTGGGAAGTATGGTTACTTTGCTCGTGATTGCACTGAGGCCAAAGGCATTGTTTGAGCAAATTAGTCCATCGGATTTATATGTTAGTAGTTGCTTGATGTTAGCTGAAACTGTTCCTTATTGGACTGTAGATTCAGCAGCAATAGACCACATAGCAAGGGACTGATCTGCCTTTGTGGAATTTCGTCGAATTCCAAAGGGGAGTAGAAAAATCTATATGGGGAATAATGCTTCGGCTGACGTGCTTGGGATCGGTTCTTGCAAGCTAGTGCTGCAGGGAGGTCGCACGCTTTATCTCTATGATGTGCTTTATGCTCTTGATGTTCGACGAAATTTAGTTTCTATTATTGTTTTGCTTAGACTTAGCTTTAAAATTATTTTTGAAGATGGTTGTGTTAAAATACTTTTGGACAAAGTTTTTTATAGTTCTGGACATATGTTGAACGGTTTTATAGTGCTAGACACTATTTTTATGGATGTTAAGCAATCTATATTTCTTGTTGGAAATTCGAATAATTGATGATACTAAATGACATGCTAGATTAGGACACATTGGGCAAGATCGTTTAAAAAGATTAGCAAAAACTGGTCTTTTAAGATCTGTTAAGAAAATAGATTTGCCTATTTGTGAGCATTGCCTAGCTGGAAAAGCAACAAGATTACCATTTGGCAAAGCCAAAAGAGCCACATTTCCTTTACAACTTATACATTTTGACATCTGTGGCCCAATGAATGTTAGAGCAAGACATGGTGCTCACTATTTCATCACTTTTATAGATGATTTCACCAGATACGGTCACATTTATTTAATCTCCCATAAATCTGAAGCATTAGATTGCTTCATACGTTATAGTAAATTGGTTGAGAATCAATTGAATTTGAATATAAAATCATTATGGACTGATTGAGGGCGTGAATGTCTATCTGATTTATTCAAAAGTTATTGTGATAATAAGGGTATAACTAGGTAGCTAATTATTCATTCTACTCTGCAACATAATGACATAGCAGAAAGAAGAAATAGAACCTTATTGGACATGGTTAGGTCAATGATGGTGAAAACTAATTTACCTATTTCCTTTTGGGGAGATGCATTAATGACTACTGCCTACATTCTAAATCATGTACCATCAAAATCTGTTGATTCCACCCCATATGAATTGTGGAAAAATGAAAAGCCTAACTTAAGCAATATGCGCCCATGATGTTGTGCAGCTTATATCCACAACACTTTCCATGAATATGGAAAGCTTGGTCCGAGGGGGAATAAATGTATCTTTATAAGATACTCAGAATTCTCCAAAGGATATGTATTCTTGGGGGAAGACACAAATGGAAGAATAACAGAAGTTGAGTCATGAGATGTCATTTTCTTAGAAGAGAACTTTCCTGAAAGATGTGAGATAAATAAGGATTTTCAATTTTATGAAATGGAAGATCCTGAGACTAGTGAGAGTGTAAGAATAATTAATTTAGCACATATGGAGCAAGAATTTATTGCTCCTCCTAAACCAAGTGGGAGTGAAAGAATGTTAGATTTTGTTCCAATGGAGCAAGACCATGAACAATCTCAACCTCGATGTAGTAATCGTGACAAGATTCCCCATCATTGATTTGAGATTGAGGGGGAAGCTTTTATGATTGCTCCAGATGAAGAAGAGCCTAAAACAGTACAACAAGCTTTTTCTGGTCCTAAAGCAAAGGAATGGATTAAAGCTATAGAAGAGGAAATGGATTCGATAATATACAATCAAGGCTGGGATTTGGTTGAGAAACCGCCTGATCGTAAGACAATTGGGAACAAATGAATTCTCAAAATAAAATGTAAGGCGGATAGGACAATAGAAAGATTTAAAGCTTGATTAGTAGCTAAGGGCTACACAAAAAAAAAGGGAATTGACTATGAAGATACATTCTCACCTATAGTCAGGTTTGCATCAATTCCCCTCATTCTGGCTATAGTAGCATGAATGGATTTAGAATTATATCAAATGGACATTAAAACTGCTTTTCTCAATGGAGAACTAGATGAAGAGATCTATATGGATCAACCTTTATGTTTCCCAGATATTGAATCAAGAAGAGGGGTTGAATTGGATATTAAAAATTTAACTTTTAAGTGCGGAAAGAAAAGTTAAGTTTAGTAGGGATAGAAAAATGTGACACAAGGATTTTTTATAGAGGTTCGGGTGTTAACAAATCCTACTCCTCTCCCCAATCTTAATTGGGAGTTTCACTAACACACTAAGTGTTACAATGGAGTTTTATAAGCTCACTCCCAACTATGATGTTTCTAACAATGGATCACACTTAATCCAGAAATCCCTTGTATTTTGATGACTCACACAATACCAATTCCTTGTGTTTTACAGGCTCACACAAATAACCTTTACCTTGTGTTTTAAAGGCTCATATAAATAACATTTCTTTATGTTTTAGAGGCTCATACAACTAACCCTTGCAGGTGTTCTACTCTTAACCCCAAAATTCCCAAAACTCACTTGAGTAGATGATTAGAGAGAGAAACAATTACAAATCTATATTGCTCAAAAAATGATGAGCAAAAAGATTTTCACATAAAATAAATGTTTGTTTTGAAAATATCAAATGCAAAAAATGACTTACAACAAGATTTTAATTCAAAATATTTGCTATTCTCTTGTTCTCTTGATCTCCTTTATTCCCTCTTCTTGTTCTGGATGCATAAATGACTTGCATTTATACTTCCATGGTAAATTATAGCCGTTAAAATGCATTTAATATGAAACTAGCCGTTGCACCAACCCTTATAATCACGCCTGACATGTTTCTCTTTCATATTTCACGGTCGTGACTCTGTGTGTCACGGTCGTGACTGTTCTTCCAAGCCGTGACTTGAGTGGTGACCTTGGACGTGAAACATTTTGGAAGGTTTTGAAGTGTTTGTTCACGGGCGTGACATCCTTCCAAACCGTAGTCCAAGTGGTGACTTTGGTCGTGAAGCTCTCAGGAAAAATTTGTCATGTCTTCTCACGGGCGTGACATTTATTCACAGGCGTGACTGAAATGTTCATTCACGGTCGCTATCTTTCTTCATGGCCGTGAACTTTAAATATTGGATTGTTGGCACTAAGCTTCATCACGGGCGTGACACATAAGGTCATGGGCGTGAACATGCTATTTCTTCAATTTTATCTTTTTAAGATTAATCTTACATTCTCCATTCTTGCTATCATATTCCATATCTAGTAAGAAGAGACAAAAATAAGATTATCAATTAAGGTTTGGCAATATGGCAATCACAAAGTTAATCCATCAATCATACCAAGCTCTCTTCTTATGAAATTAAATATTTCCTCATTTAGAGACTTAGTTAAGATATCTGCCAATTGATTGTCTGTGCTTATAAATTCCAATACAACTTCTCCATTTTGAATATGATCTCTAATAAAATGGTGTCTAATGTCAATATGCTTATTTCTAGAATGTTGAATGAGATTCTTAGATAGATTTATGATACTTGTATTGTCATATCTAATAGGTATATGGTTCATACTATGACCATAATCCTTAAGTTGTTGTTTCATCCAAATGATATGTGTACAACAATATCCTGCTGCTACATACTCCGCTTCAGCGGTAGAAAGAGCAACTAAAACTTGTTTTTTGCTAAACTAATAAACTAAGCACTCTCTAATAAAGTGACAAGTACTTGAAGTACTTTTTCTATCTAAAAGACTTCAAGTATAATCAGTATCTGAATATCCTACAATGTAAAAGGATGAATTTCTAGGATACCACAAACCTAGATGCAATGAGCCATATAAATATTTTAGAATTCTTTTTACTGCATTTAAATGAGACTCTTTTCGACATGATTAAAAGCGTGCACATAAGCATACACTATACATTATGTCGGGTCTAGAAGCAGTAAGATATAAAAGTGATCCGATCATACCTCTATAGAGCTTTTCATTAATGCTCTTACCTTTTTCATCCTTGTCTAATTTTGTTGATGTGCTCATTGGAGCCTTGACATTCTTGCATCATTCCATTCCAAATTTCTTAAGTAAGTCTTTGACATATTTGGATTGGTTGATGAATATGCCCTTATTGCCTTATTTTATTTGTAGACCAAGAAAATATTTAAGCTTACCCATCATGCTCATTTCGAATTCCCTAGTCATACACTTAGCAAATTCTTGACAAAACAATTCATTAGTAGACCCAAATATGATATCATCAACATAAATTTGAACAATTAGAATATCATGCTTATGTTTTTTAGTGAATAATGTAGTGTCAACATTCCCCTTTGTAAAGTTATTTTCTAAAAGAAAAGAACTTAGTCTTTCACACCAAGCTCTTGGGGCTTGTTTCAAACCATATAAAGTTTTTGAAAGTTTAAAAACATGATTAGGCAAATCATAGCTTTCAAAGCCTGGTGGTTGTTCTACATAAACTTCTTTTTCCATATAACCGTTTAAAAAGACACTTTTTACATCCATTTGAAAGAGTTTGAAATTCATGTGGCATGCATATGCTAAAAGTATTCTTATGGCTTCTAATCTAGCTACAAGAGTATAGGTCTCATCACAATCTATTCCTTCCTCCTGATTATACCCTTTTACAAACACTCTAGCGTTATCCTTAGTTATTAAACCTTGTTCATCTAGTTTATTTCTAAACAACCATTTGCTACCTATAATTTGATGATCTTTGGGTCTAGGTACTAAGGTCCATACCTTACTTCTCTCAAATTGGTTGAGTTCCTCTTGCATTGCAATCACCCAACTTTCATCATTAAGAGCCTCATCAATATTTTTAGGCTCAATTTGAGAAATAAAAGCAAATTCAGAAGCTAAATGTTTGAAATGAGATCAAGTGCTTACTCTCCTAGAAGGATCACCAATGATTTGCTCTTTGGGGTGATCTTTTGTTAATCTCTATTCCTTTGGGAGCTCTTGCCTGTTTTTCTCTTGAGCTTGAGGTAGAGAATCATCTTGATGTGAATCTTCTTGATCATTTTCTTCTTTTCCATTTTCAAGATCAAGTCTTTCCATGGTACCTACAACATCATCAAGAACACTACCTTTCATAAGATCAAGTCTACTAGATTCATTAAAAACAACATGCATAGATTCTTCAATAGTTAATGACCTTTTATTAAATACTTTATATGCTTTGCTAGTTGTAGAGTATCCTAAAAAGATACTTTCATCAGATTTAAAGGTAAAATTTCCAAGGTTGTCCTTGGTATTCAATATGAAGCACTTGCATCCAAATACTCTAAAGTATGATATCAAGGGCTTTCTTCCATTTCATAGCTCAAATGAGGTTTTGTTTAGAAGAGGTCTTTTGAAAATTCGATTTGAAATATAACAAGCAGTATTTGTGGCTTCTGCCCAAAAGTAAGTTGGCAAACCATACTCATTGAGTATTGTTCTAGCCATTTCAATTAAAGTTCGTTTTTTCCTTTCAACTACCCCATTTTGTTGAGGTGTCCTAGGAGATGAAAAATTCTCCGAAATGCCATGTTCAAGACAAAAACTTTCAAAGTTTTCATTTTCAAATTCTTTGTCATGGTCACTTCTTATTTTTGAAATGTAATATCCTTTTTCATTTTGAACTCTTTTAGCAAAGTTTTTGAAATTTTCAAAAGCGTCACTCTTTTAAGCTAAGAAAATTACCCAAATAAATCTAGAGTAATCATCTACGATGACAAAGGCATAATGTTTACCTACTAAGCTTGCAATTCTAGTAAGTCCAAATAAATCTAGATGCAGGAGTTGTAGAGGTTTTGAGGTACTTACTATGTTTTTGGCTTTAATGGATGACTTGTACTGCTTCCCTCTTTGGCAAGGTTCACATGTCTTGTCTTTTTCAAATTTGACTTTTGGCAGTCCCCTTACTAATTCTCTTATGCTGAAGCTTTGAATTAAGTATATGTTCGCATGATTAAGCCTTCTATGCCACAACCAAGATTCATCACTAGTAGTTACAAGACACTTAGAGGAATGGTTAGACATTTCGTGTAAGTCTATTATGTAAGTGTTGACATCTTTATTTCCTTTAAATATATATTGACCATCAATAGAGGTTACAAGACATTCGTTGGAAGTAAAGGTTACTTTGTTTCCTTTATCACATAATTCACTAACATTCAATAAGTTATGTTTCAAGCCATCAACAAGTAAGACATCTTTAATAAAAGTAGTACCATTAATACTAATAGAGCCAATGCCAATTATCTTACCCTTAACATTGTTTCCAAAGGTAACTTTACCTCCATCAATACTTTTGATTTCATTGAAGAGTTTTTTGTCTCCTGTCATATGCCTTGAGCATCCACTGTCTACTAGCCAAGAATTTTTATTTATTATGGACTTGAGGCATACCTATAGAATCACAATTCAAGTATGATTTTTAGTTAACCAAATGAGCTTAGGTCCTTGGGGGTTAGCACATGAAGGTTCCCAATGATTCTTCCTTATCCAATGATATTTATTTATGTGACTAATTTTCATACAATAATTACATTGTTTAGGTCTAAAATTGCTTTTTGGTCTTACAATGTATTTTAATGCGATAATTCTATTAGACTGAGTTTGAGAACAATGACATGCACAATCATGATTAATTGGTGCTTTTCTAGATGCATGCTTCTTATACATAAAGACATGATTAGTCTTTTGAGGTTTCTTTCTTAGGCTTACCAATCCTTGATTATTCCTTTTATGTATAAAAGGTTTACTGTACTTATTTCTTGGTGCTGTTCCAGCAAGTGTGGAGATGTGAGGTTCACTTGACTTAACAAAAATAGTTTTGTAAGAAGATGATGATGTGCCCTTAAATCCTACACCGTGTCTAATTAAATGTGGTATTTGAGACACAATGAGAGTATCTAAACTCTCTTTTCCTTTGTGAAATTTTGAAATGAAATTTCTAAGTTCCTCAACTTCATTTTTTAAAATATTATTCTTTTTAAGCAAAGATTTAGTTGAGGGTCTTGAAGAGTATTCATCTAATGACTTTTGAAGAGATTCATTAGATGATTTAAGCTTAAAGTTCTCCTTTTCTAAAACATCCATTTTGATTTTTAAATTAGAAATGTTATTCTTATAAGTATTGAATTTACTCCTATATTTTTCTAATTTTAGATTCAATTCTTCTATTAGGCTTTGCTCATCATCATCATCTTCACTATTACTATCATTATCACTACTATCATTATTGAAAGAGTATGAGTGAAGTGATCTTACCTTATCCGAGATGTGATCCTCTATAGCCATGAACCATAGGTTGACCTCTTCACTTTCATTGTCATTTTTTTCACTTGAAGAGCTTTCGTCATCCTATATGGCTTTATGACCTTTCTCCCCATTGTCTTTTTGGTATTTGCTCTTATGCTTCTTGAGCCTTGGACATTCCGGTTTAATATGCCATTTCTTTCCAAATTTATAGCACATTACCTCTTCTTTACTTATTTGTGCATCATTAGAAATCCGTTTGAAGTTTCTTTGCCTGAATTGTCTAGAGTTGCTCATTTTCTTCTCAATAATTTTTTCAACCTTCTTGAGAGCATACAATGTCCTCATTCTCATCATCACTCATTTCTTCATCATCTTCAATTACTTTTTGAGATTTTGAAGTAGAGGCTTTTAGTGCTAGAGGCTTTCTTTTTTCTGGCTCTGCTTCAAGCTCTCTATCTCTTTTCACTGCCATTTCATGTGTGAGAAGTTTGCCAATAAGCACATCAGTATTCATGATGCTCATGTCTTCATTTGTTTCTTCTATACCGACAACTCTTAAATTGTAATCTTTGATAAGAAGACTTCTCAAGAATTTGTTATTTACATCTTCCAAGCTCAGGTGCTTCCCAAGTTTTCTCATTCCATTTATGATAGCTAGAAGACGGTTAGTCATGCAGTGATTGACTCATTGGATTTCATCTTGAAGAGCTCATATTCTGAAGTAAGAAGTTGAATCTTCTTGGATTTAACTTGCTTAGTTCCTTCATGATAGTTTTCCAATGTTTTCCATATGCTGTAAGCTGTTGGGCAGTGTTGTATTCTACCATATTCTTCAATGGATAGTGAGCTTGAGAGAATTGTCATTGTCTTCTTATTTTTGAAGTTCGCTCTTCTTTGAGGCTTTGTCTAATCATCTCTTGATAAGATTTCTTCTTCACCATCAGCTCATCTTCTGGTTGGTGGTGTCCATTCTTTTCGAACACTATCCCAGACTTCAATTCCTTCACTATCCAGATATGTCTCCATCCAAAACTTCCAATGAGCATAATTTGCTCCATCAAAGTAAGGCTTGAGACTTTGGAATCCTTCATTTGCCATATCTTGATCTTTACTAGCGTTGTTTAGGCTTCGATGCTAAACTTAGGTCTGATACCAATTCTTGCCTAGATATTGAACTAAGAAGGGGGGTTGAATTAGATATTAAAAATTTAACTTTTAAGTGCAGAAAGAAAAGTTAAGTTTAGTAGGGATAGAAAAATGTGACACAAGGATTTTTATAGAGGTTCGGGTGTTAACAAACCCTACTCCTCTCCCCAATCTCAATTGGGAGTTTCACTAACACACTAAGTGTTACAATGGAGATTTATAGGCTCACTCCCAACTATGGTGTTTCTAACAATGGATCACACCTAACCCAGAAATCCCTTATGTTTTGATGGCTCACACAATAACCAATTCCTTATGTTTTACAGGCACACACAAATAATCTTTACCTTGTGTTTTAAAGGCTCACACAAATAACATTTTTTTTTGTGTTTTAGAGGCTCATACAACTAACCCTTACAAGTGTTTTACTCTTAACCCCAAAATACCCAAAACTCACTCGAGTAGATGATTACAGAGAGAAACACTTACAAATCTATATTGCTCATTAAATTATGAGCAAAAAGATTTTCACAGAAAATAAATGTTTGTTTTGAAAATATCAAATGCATAAAATGGCTTACAACAAGATTTTGATTTAAAATATTTGCTATTCTCTTGTTCTCTTGTTCTCCTTTATTCTCTCTTCTTGTTCTGGATGCATAAATGACTTGCATTTATACTTTCATAGTAAATTATAGTCGTTATAATGCATTTAATATGAAACTAGCCGTTGCGCCAACCCTTATAATCGCGCTTGACATGTTTCTCTTTCATGTTTCACGGTCGTGACTGTGTGTCACGGTCATGACTGTTCTTCCAAGCCGTGACTTGAGTGGTGACCTTGGCCGTAAAACATTCTGGAAGGTTTTGAAGTGTTTGTTCACGGGCGTGACCATGGTCCAGGTGGTGACTTTAGTCGTGAAGCTATCTGAAAGAATTTATCATGTCTTCTCACGGGCGTGACATTTATTCACGGGCGTGACTGAAATGTTCATTCACGATTGCTATCTTTCTTTATGGCCGTGAACTTTAGATGTTGGATTGTTGGCGCTAAGCTTCATCACGGGTGTGACATATAAGGTCACGAGCATGAACATGTTATTTCTTCAATTTTATCTTTTTAAGATTAATCTTCCATTCTCTATTATTGCTACCATATTTCATACCCTGTTCAATAGACTTAGAAAACAAGTATGTTAAATACATTATTGTTATTTTATTTGTTAGTATCAAAATGACGGAAATACCCCTCAAGGTTCAACACTTTAGGTTTTGAACTCAAAGGATAAAAGCGCAAAGTTTGCAAGCTCAAAAGATCCATTTGCGGTCTAAAGCAAGCGTTAAGACAGTGGAACCTCAAATTTCATCAAGCCATATTAAAGGATGGTTTTACGATGATGGAGGAAGACCATTGCGTGTATATTAAACGTTCTAACAATGGTTTTATAATTATGTCCTTATATGTCGATGACATTTTAATAGTTGGAAATGATAAGAAGTTGATTGATACTACCAAGAAATAGTTATCATCGAACTTTGAAATGAAAGATATGGGTGAGGCTAGTTATGTACTTGATGTTAAGATCCTAAGGGATCGCTCTAAAAGACTTTTGGATTTTCTTAGGAGACTTATATAAAAAAAATGTTAGAGCGTTACCATATGCATGAATGTAAGCCTATAGATACCCTTGTCGAAAGGAATCTAAGCCTTAGTCTAGATATGTGTCCCAAGACATCGGATGAAAAAGAATGAGTGTCTAGAATACCCTACTCTAGTGTAGTCGGTAGTATGATGTATGCAATGATGTGCACACGTCTAGACATTTGCTATGTTGTTGGGCTAGTAAGCAGATTTCAATCTAATCCAGTTTTAAAACACTAGATGACAGTCAAGAGAATATTGAGATATCTAAAAGGAACTTCAGACTATTTTCTATGTTATTAAGGGAAAGATTTGTGCTTAATTGGTTATACTGATGCTGATTGGGGATGTGATATAGATTAGCAAAAATCAACCTATGGATATGCATTCTTGCTTAATGATTGCGCAATTTCATGGAGTAGCAAGAAGCAATCTTGTATAGCTTTATCGACGATGGAAGCTGAGTATGTAGCATGTTCCTCAGCTATACAAGAGGCAGTTTGGTTGAAAAGATTTTTACGGCACTTAGAGATTGTCAAGTCAACATCTGAACCTGTGACAATTTATTATGATAGTATGGCTGCATTAGCTTATGCTAAGGATCCAAAATATCATGGAAAGACCAAACATATCCAGATTAGATATCAATATGTTAAAGACATGATTGCAGAAAAGGAAGTGACTCTGAAACACATTCTACAAACAAAATGGTAGCAGATCCATTAACTAAACCAATATCTAGGGATGCGTTTGCAAGGCAAGTAAAATCCCTAGGCTTATGTTGAATGTAATCAATATATGTTATGTCAGATCACTTGGTTTTTACAAATGATATATCAATTTAATTGATTAATGCCTTTTCAATTATATGAATATGTTGTAAATACTAGTTAGCACAATTCGAATAAGTATGTCGATAGATTTAGATTGACTCACTCACATGAGTAATCACCTCTGACGCTATGGAGCGAGCAGAGATGAGACCATAAATGCAGAGGCATTAAGTGAATGACTAAGATGCAGTGGAAACGGTCTTAGTTTCATTCATTTTTTTATAAGGTCGCCTTGATGAGGATCAAAATGAGATTTTTTTAAATATATAAAATCAACATGAATGACTTTTTTACCATTCATGTGTCTATATAGAGGAAGCTGAGTGTGAAAATTGTTGTTTAACATTGCTGAATGTGTAAATAAAAGCTTCAAGTTTGGAGCATTTAGAGTGACAAGACTAATACTCATATGATGTTTGTTTATTTTGAACTAAGAGCAAGACATACACTTTTTCATCTTTGACAAGAAAAGAGTACCTCCACCATATCATGAATTTCATACTGCATGTCCTATACCACCTATTAGGAAGCGAAAGATTGGATCTCTGCTTCTTCGCTATATGAGTCCTAGAAATCCTAGAAATGGATTTCAAACAATTTTTACCCTTTGTGACTTTTGACTATATCATGATGTGATGAATTAATGTTGACTATCTTAGGATGTATCCTATAGTCATGAAATGATTCGACTTAATGGAACACTCTTAGAAAAGCGAGAAAACTTGGACTTTGATATCTTTTCTCTTTGTAATGAGTTTGACGACAAGCTTTCTTTGGTAACTTCCACAAGCTTCTTTCCTTTCCCGTTGGTCGAGCGTCTTTGAATCTTTCCAGGTTTAATTCAAATTTGATTGATATGAGGGCAAAAGAAAGCACTCACAACTTGTGTTCACCGATCGGAGTTATTACGCTTGATGAAGCGAAAAGTAACTTAGAATACAAGTGATTATAAGAATGATTTGAGTATAGATTCATGAGGGATTGAATGATACTCGAATTAAGTGTATTGAGAAAGGTATTTGGGGTAATTAAGCACATTATCGAAAATAAATACAACTTTGGGTTGATGTCTCCTATATAGCCTATAATATATAGCCTATAATTAGGTTTATATTGGAACTCCCACAATTTGTGTGCTTCAGGTCGCACGTCTGTTAATCTGTATGAAAGATTCTTTGTTTAAGTTTAAGATGTGAGATGACTTTTTTGATTGAACCAAGCCCACTTTGGACGAGTGGGAGATGTTGGGCTTTGTGGTATTGGGTCACCTATGTGGGCTTGACCCAGCCCAGACCCATATCTTCTTATATATAAAGTTATGAAAAGATATAACTTTTGGAAGAAGGGATGAAAGATAATAAGAAAATGATATAACTTTTCATCAAAAAGTTTTCTCTGAAATTCTCGAAAATGAATTTTTTCATTTCCATTCAACAAGTGAATCAAAGCGTTCGTACCGCGGAATTGAGTCAAGTTCTAGTAATTTGTCTTCGCCTAAAGCATTGAAAGTACACGATCTACGCTCAACAAGTAAGTATCTGCTGTTCCAGAAATTCCAACAGAAAAGGAAAAGATGGAACATTTGAAGTGGTAAGGATGTATTTATTTGGAATCAACCTTGTATCCCATCTCTTCCTAATTTTAGAATAGCTTCTCCTCTCAACAAGTAAGTATCTGCTGTTCCAGAAATTCCAACAGAAAAGGAAAAGATGGAACATTTGAAGTGGTAAGGATGTATTTATTTGGAATCAACCTTGTATCCCATCTCTTCCTAATTTTAGAATAGCTTCTCCTTGTCTTGCAAATTCTGATGTCTTCCTTGTCAAGGACTAAATTGATTTTAATTCTTATAGTTGGAAGACTTCTGTTTTATGATGTCTTTTCTCACAAAAGGAATGTAAAGCCATAGAAGATATTCCTATTGAAAGGGAATTTTTTGGCACTTCTCTAAGATTGGGAATTTTTTGGTGCGAGCTGGCCAACAATTCTATCCTCTTAATAACCCCTCTTCTTCTCATTTCTTTTCTAAAGCCTTTTGGTTTTTAATATGAAATTTAAAGGTTGCATAGAAACTTAAAGTTCTTAAATAGAAGGCTATTCAATCGAAAATTAGTTGCAATGTCAATTTATCTAGAAGGGGTTTCCAATGTTATATTATTTGTCCTCTTTGTTCGAAAGAGCGCTGAAACAGTGGAACCTTTATTGTTTAAATGTGAAGAAGTTGACAAGGTTTGGTTTGCTAGTTTCTTGGCCTTTAAAACTCCAACTTTGAATATCTCTTTTTTTATTGAGCTATGGGATTAGCTATGGGATTATCTTTTGCAGTCTCTATCAAAATATGTTAAAATCAATGTGCTCTCTCATTTTGTTTATATCTGTTGATGTTTGTGGTGTGCCTATTATGATAAAGTTCTTAATTCAACATATTTTGATGTGGTACAAGTGTCATTCCCCTCCTCTTAATTTTTTGAAAGTTAATTTTGATGCAGCTTATGACTCTAAGACGAGGAAGGCTTGGTGGGTTATATAATTTGTAATTATAAGGACCATTTGTTATATGGAGCTTTTGGGCATAAGATGGTTTCTTCTGCACCCACGGGAGAAGCTGAAGCTTTGAGAAATGCATTGATATTTTGTGCTTCAAGAGGGCTGTACAATGTTTGTTTTGAAACAGATTCTAAGGTTTTAGTTTCTATTTTGCATGGAGACCAGGTTACTGCATGCTTGGGATATTTCTACTGTAGTGAATGATATTTTGTATTATGCAAATATGTAATTAATTCTTCTTTTTGTTATATTAGAAGGATTGCAAATCAAGCGGCTGATTGTCTAACCAAATTAGCTAAAAATAGAGTTTGTTTATATAAATGGTTAGTAAATCCAAATAAATTTTGAAGCCATAAATAAATTTTATAAAATTGAATTGTGAATATTGTATACAATTCTATACTAATTTTGTTATCAATTAACAAAAAGAAAAATTAAAACTATCCAACTTTAATGAATTTAAAAAACATTATTTAAGTGAGGGAGATGAATTTCATTTACTTGAATTTTGATTTTGGTGAAATTTGAAAATAAATTAGTATGATCTCGTCTTTCTTGCCTTAATATCTTTCTTTCCATATATAACTTATTAAAATTCTATAATAAATAGAGAGCTGTATTGATGCGAGACGTGCTGAGATTTTGGCTCGTCATCAAGCGTTTGCTTGGCTTAGAGACAAATTTGAAGAATCTAATGCTCAAAAAATTGTTTTAGGTGTCAACTCTTCTGAAGAAAATTTAATAATCAATTTACATATATAGTAAACTTAATTACATCTCTAAATATTAAGGTAATGCATTAGTACAAATATGAGGACCATTAGTTTTTGATTTTGTTAAAACAAATTTAAGTTATTTTTTGTTACAAATTTTGACCCTAGTATAAATTAGTTCTAAAAATATTAGTTTTCGTTTATTTTATTTCAATATAATTGTATTAGTAATTTTTCAAAATTTTTTTTCACTTAGATTTTTCACTTGTATTCCAAAAATTATTATAACATGTAGACTATTTATTTAAGGCCAAAATAAAACATAATTTTGTGCAACATTATGTATTTTTGCCCATTTTAATGTGGAAAAAAAAAGAAATTGAACCAAGAAACTTAAATTCATGTTTGCAGCTTGTGTTTGATTGTTTTTTTTAAAAACAAAATTTCAACTGATGGATTCTCTGCATTCTTTACTGCCATTTTAATTCTTTCTTTCTGTTGTATGAAAATCTGTCCAGTCTAAAATTGAAGAAAGTTTCCAAATACAAAAGAATTTGCTGGATATGCATGCTTCTGTGGATAAAAAGAAAGGCATAAAACTCAACATATATATTCGCTGTGACTGATTGTTGAATTTCCATATTTTATTTACTAAATTTAATTCATAAACTTTTGCTGATTTTTTTAATCGTTGAATTTTAATATTTGCTGAATAAGAAATGCTAGTTATCTTTTCCATATTTTCTTATCATTTATTCAATTTATCCTTTAAATGACGCATACCTTTATTTTTTAAAATAAATTTTATAAATTAAAATTAGTGTTATATCATCCAAGGAATGAAAAAGATGTTATAAAATAGATAACCAGTTATCCTGTTGTTGAATTTCTGTATTTAATGAATTTGATTGCACAATTATTTATGTATGCGGAATTGATGGTCAAATTTCCATATTCAGTCCGTTTGCTAAATTTCCATGTTTACTAATTTTGATTACATATTTGCTGAATTTTATTATCTAGATGTTACCATAATTCACATATATTTTTTTGAAGTAAATATATCAAGAGGAGTTTAGTTCACATAAAATACCTTCCAATATTTTCTCATTTTTACAAAATAAAAGAAAGTATGTGTATAAAAATTTAGAGATCCATAAGATATTTTCATTGATATCAAAGAATTCACAGCAATTATATATATATATATATATATATATATATATATATATATATATATATATATATATATATATATATAATTGATTGAAAGAGGAGTATAACAAACAAATAATATATAATCGGAAGAGGAGCATAACAAACAAATAAGAAATTGTCCTAACAAGATAAGCAATAGAGTTGATTTTGTTATACAAACATCCCCCACAAGCTGAAGATAAAGGTGCTAGACTGATGTAGGACAAAGTAGATATTAGAGCTGACAATTTTAGACATGACACAATTAAACGACACGAAACGATACGGACTTAATCGTATATGGAGATGAGCTAAACGAATATGGGTTATAACCGTGTCAACACGATTACGACACGAAAAAAACGTGTTATAAACGGATTTTACCTGTCTAACCTGTTAAGATACGATTAAAAATATGTTATTTTATTAATTATAAATATATGACTAATTATTTTAATTTTACTCAAAATTCAAATATATATAATACATATTTATATATGAATGAATAAATTAAATTGATTCAATTGAACTTATATATATTTACTTTGAGTTTAATTAATTAAATTAAAATTATTAATTAAATATAAATTGATTAAATTGAGATTCAATTAATTAAATTAATTTTTTAATTTAATATTCGTGTCTATTCGTGTATAATCGTGTCGTGTCGTGTCGTGTTAAGTAAAATCGTGTATAATCATGTTGTATTCGTATAATTTATACACATTAAGTTAATCGTGTTGTATCGTGTTAACACGGATTTTAACCGTGTCGTATCGTGTTAACACGAATTTTAATCGTGTCATGTTCGTGTTTTAAATTTTTGACACGATTAGTTAATCGTGTCGTGTCTAATTGTGTCATATCCGATTAAGACACGACACGATTAGACACGAATTGCCAGCCCTAGTAGATATGATAACTGGACGCTTTATGTGGTATTCCGTTCATACTCCACTCCGAAAGGAATTGTTTTTTTTTTTTTTATAATTTTTATACCCACTCAGATTCCGAATTTGTTTTTATGGAGATGATGCAGGGACAGTTTATATATTTTCCGTCCCATCCATGCTTCCGGTACGAATATTATTTATATATATTTATGTAAATATATAATAATTATTTATATTTTAATATAATTAATATTTTTTAAAAGTAATAAAATAAAAATATATCAGTCATTTAAAGTAAACAAATATTTTTTTATCTAAACAATTATATAATTAGCTAATTAATTAAAATAAAAAAATAAAAAATCTTTGTAATATTAAAATAAAATAAAAAAATTTAATTAAAATCGGAGATTGGATCAGAGATATTCATTCTCGTGTGGTGCGGAAATAGATATCCAAAAGTTTTTCCGATAGAGTGGGAATATGAGGTGGGGTGTTGGGATCATGGACGGAGATAGAAAACTTCATCCCGAACTCGCTTTATTATCATTTCTAGGACAAAGGGGCATTGTCGCAAAGTTTTGGAGAAGATATCAATTACTTAATCATCACTACTAATAAAACAAATGGATAGTCCAAGTCGATGTGCTTGGTCATTAAGGTTTATGCCTAGTGCCCCCGATTTTTGAGGAGTCCTTGATTTTGTTTTCATTAATTATATAAGTGTTTTGGAGCTTTTAAATTTGTTATTAATTATATAAAAGAAAATTTAGATTTTAACATGTGATATTAAATTTAAATGATTAATTATTTGTGATTAATTAGTTTAAATGATTATATTGAAAATTGACTTAATTTTGTAGGTAAATTTAGTTTTTATTGGGTAAATGACTAACTAATAAATACACTTAATTAAATTTGGCTAGCCTTTAAAGATTGTTTGATGATGATAATCTAAAAAAAAATTGTTTAAAACTTGAAAATTTCTAAAACATGACATGCTCTCTTATATTGATGGTTTAGAATTATTTTTATAATTAAAAGTTTTAATGGAAATTATAACCATGAAAATAAAAATAGCACTTGAAATATTAAATTTTATACGAAATGTAAATGCCTATAGAATATTGTCAACTATTCTTGTTGCTGTAACTTCAACAGAATTAAGTTTTTCAAAATTAAAATTAATAAAATTTTATTTACGTTCAACAATGTCACAAGAAAGATTGAGTAATTTGACCATATTGTCTATTGAAAAATAATTAATTTCTAAACTTGAATATATAATTTTAATTTATGATCTTACAACTCAAAAAGCAAAAACAAATTAATTTTGATTAACTTCAAAAACAATTCGTAATATTAAAGGGACTCATAATTAACTTTTGTTTAGGACTACACAAATTCTTAAACTGGCTTGTCCGGTGTGAAGTACTGGATTGGAGGTAAGATAGCACACACATTATCACACCCAATAGTGGTAGCAACATATGAGAGAATCCAAGTTCATGAAGCAATGATCATAACCATATTATTTCGTATGTTGTGTGTGCAATGGACCGATATTCATTTTCAGTAGAAGATTATGCAATTGTCTGTTGCTTCTTGGAGGACCACAAAATTAAAGTTTTGCCTAAATAAATTACATAGCATGAGGTCAATCGATATCATCTGGACGATAGCCCAACATTATTTGTGAAGCAATGAAAAGTAAATAGGGAATCATTAGAGAAAAACAAACTCATGGTTGAGGTACCCTTGAGATAGAGAAGATGTCTCTTTGTTGTTGTTCATTACTTATGCATTGATTGGTGCATTAATTGGAAAACTTTGTTCACCGTAAAGGAGATATCAAATGTGCAATTGTGAGTTGCTTCTGAGAGGACCACAAAATTAATTTTTTTCCTAAATAAATTACATAGCATGAGATCGATTGGCATCATCTGGACGATGACCCAATCATTATCTGTAAAGCAATGAAGAGTAAATGGTGAATCATTAGAGAAAAACAAACTCATGGTTGAGGTACCTTTGAGAAAGCGAAAAGGTCTCTTTGTTATTGTCCATTGCTTATGCATCAGTTGGTGCGTGAATTGGAAAAGTTTATTCACCGTGAAAGAGACATCAAGTTTAGTTAACATGATGTATTGGATTGAGCCTATAAGCTACCAATATTGCTTACAATTGGAATGAGTTTCACCTTAATGTTTAGAGATGGGTGGTGGGGTCAACATCAAAGTGTTGCATGGCTTGCATTTTTCTAGGTTGTGTTGCTAAAGCAAATCACTAATGTAATTTTGTTGTGTGAGCAGTAAACTTTTCAAAGTTTGTTTGGCTTTAAGATATACAAATAATGTAGTGAACCAAGGTATCTTACTAGAAAGGTGAACTTGAGCTTCTTCAAAAACTATCTTAATTTGGATGGATCTAAAGAAGTAATTAATATGTCATCAACATATGAGAATGAAAATTTTGAATTTACTATCCTTATAGATAACAAAGAGGTGTTTACGTTGTATGGCTGAAAGCCAAGTTGGTGGAGAAAGGTACTGAGGCATTGGTACCAAGCCATTAACGTTTGTTTCAATCCATAAAAAGGCTTATTTTGCCTACACACATACTCTGGATTATTAAAATCAATGAATCTAGGTGGTTATAATGAAGGGTGATTCTTAACACCCATCAAGAGGAGATTCTCCCCATATTTATATTGAGTATAACGTATATAAATTACATAAATATTCAGGCATATAAAATACATTTACATATATGTGCTATTACCCCCTCAATCTGTGCATGGTGAAACTAAGCTCAAATTGGCTCGTAATAATTTAAATTTGGCTGAAGAGAGACTATTTGTAAAAACATTTGCAAGTTGTTTCTCACTAGAAACATAGAGGACAATAACATCACCCCAAATAACTTTCTCATAAACAAAATGCAAATCTACTTCCAGATGTTTTGTGTGGGCATGGTTTACAGGATTAGCAACCAAATATATTATTGATATATTGACACAATATACTTCAACAGGTAGACACAATGGAAGGGAAAGTTCAGTCATGATAGATTATAACAGCACACCTCTACTACAACAACCGCAAGCATGCGATATTTAGACTTAACACTACTTTGAGAAACTGTGTTATTTTTTAAATGCCCATGAAATAAGATTGTTGCCCAAAAATACACAATATCTAGTTGTTGAGAGTCGAGTGTCTGGACAACCAACTCAATCAGCATCACTGTAAGCCATCATGTTGGTTAATTCTCTCTTGTATAATTGTAATCCACAAGATAAGGTGCCTTTAACATAATAGAGGATCCGCTTCACTACCTGCCAATGACTATCCAAGGGATATAACATGCATTTGTTGACATACAGAATTAACAACATATGTTATATCCGATCTTGTAAAATTCAAATACTGAAGACCCCTTATAATACTTTTATATAGGAATGGATGACAAAATTTGGCATTGGAGAGTAAGGTAGTTTGTCCACTGCAAGTTGGTGTGTTAATTGAATTAGCATGAAACATCTCGGCTCTTGATAAAAGATCCAAGGCCTATTTTTGTTGACAAAGAAAAAGACCTTCAGAACTATTAATGACCTATATACCAAGAAAGTGGTGGAGAGCACCCATGTCATTCAGTGCAAATTCATCTTTAAATCGTTGAATTAGCCAAGTTAAGATAGAAAAATATGATGCAGTGAGAATTATGTCATCAACGTAGAGTAATAAGACTACCATACCATCCTTTGCCTTATAAACAAACATGGAATAGTCAAATTTGCAACTAATGTAGCCAATGTGATACAAATAAAAAGTGAACCTCTAAAACCAAGCTCTAGGTGTTTGACGCAAACCATATATAGCTCTATTGAGTTTGCAAACATACTGTGGATGTGTGGCCCTCTAGTTGACACATATAAGCCTCTTGATTTATTTTCCTATTAAGAATAATGTTTTTAACATCTAGTTGAGGTATATGCCATCCATAAGAAAGAGCCATTAAGAGCACAATCCAAATTGTAATTGGTTTCACCACTGGACTAAAATGTTCATAAAATCCACTCTTTGTTGATTGTAACCCTTTGCAATAAGTCTAACCTTGTGTCTTTCCATAGTTCCATCAATTCTATATTTAAGTTTATAATTGCATTTGCATCCGATTATGTTACTGGTGAGCGAATGAGGAGGAACTAATGTCCAAGTGTTGTTGGAGAGTAGAGCATTATATTCACTAATCATGGCATTTTTCCATGCTTGATGTGTGACTGCTTCTTTAAATGAACGAGGCTCCAAAGGGATTGAGTGAGAAAGTAAGGAAATGATGTGTTTAGGCTTGGTAATACTGTCTTTACCTCTGGTAATCATTGTATGAGAATTGGTATGACCTGGAGGAATAAGGGATGAAGGGTTGTGATTTGGAGTGTCAAGGGTCGAAATTGTTGGGAAATAACACAAATTTCTCTATAATCATATTTATGAGAAAACGAAGCAAATGCAGAATAATAAGACACTCACAAATTGATAATGGAGTTTGGCTAATTATGGCTATATCTCTGGACTGCTGCATATATTTTATTAAAAGAAGAAAAATTTACAAAATGTTTACAAACACTCACAACTCATAACCTTTCACTAAAGCTTTTCTAAGCTTTTATTTTTCTCTCTCACTTTTGGATGAAATGTCTTACAAATGAATTTCTAATGCTATTTATTTGCATCCGCCTTCTCAATGAACGGTCAAGATTAATTCTCACCTATTTTAATGGATGACTGAGATCATTTTTCACCTACCAAATGGATGGTCAAGATTAATCTTCATCCATCAAATGGATGGTCAGGATTAATCCCCACTTACCATCTTACTTACCAAATATTTGGTCAACTAATTATTAATTAGTTCAACAAAAGATGCACCATCCATCTTTATTGTCATTTATCGCACTTTCTGATACATGTGTTATTTGACCAACAATTTTCCACTTGAAGACTTATTTCAATCTGCCTTCACACCTCGATCAATGCAACAACCTTTCTGGTCTTGTTACTTTAGCAGACCAACTGAAGTTGAACATAACTTCAGTTTGTCGATAGTCAGCACCTTTGTCAACATATCTGTTGGATTCTTGCTTTCTTAGATCTTCTCCAGTACTAACACATCATCTTCCAATAAAGATCCGATGAAGTGGTAACAAAACTCAATATGCTTGGTTTTGAAATGAAATGCTGAAATTTTCGCCAAATGTATCGCATTCTGACTATCACTATGCAAAATATTCTTCTCCTGTTTGAATTCCAATTGAGTTAACAAACTTTGAAGCCATATCATCCCTTTACTAGCTTTAGTCACTGCTACATACTCAGCCTCTGTAGTGGATAAAGTGACAATCTTCTGTATTTGTGACATCCAACTAACAGTTGTAGTTCTAACAGTGAATATATAACCAGTGGTGCTTTTTCAGTGATCAATTTCACCTCCAAAGTTTGCATCTATGTAGCCTTGTACTTTTAACTCTCCTTTACTAAAGTACAAACACTTCTCCGTGGTACCTCATTGATACCTCAAAATCCACTTGACTGCTTCCCAATGAGCTTTCCCTGAATTTGACATAATTCTGCTAACAACTCCCACTGTATGGCCAATGTCTGGTCTCGTACAAACCATAGCGTACATCAAACTCCCAATAGTTAAGGCATAAAGAACCTTAGTCATGAATTCTCTCTCTATCTCTGTTTGAGGGGACTGATTCTTGGATAGGCAAAAGTGGCTGGCTAAGGGTGTGCCAATTGGCTCGACATTACCCATGTTGAATCTCTACAAAATACAGTTGATGTACTCTGCCTGAGATTACTATAATAACCCTTTCTGCTTATCTCTTATGATTTGTATTTCAAAAATCTTTTTTGCTGCATCCAAGTTTTTCATGTCAAACTCTTTTGATAATTGTTGCTTCAACCTTCTAATATCATCCATATTTGAATATGTTACTAACATATCATCGATATGAAGCAGAAAAATGATATAAATGGATTTATATTTCTTGAAGTAGCAACAGTGGTCAACATTGCACTTCTAGAAACATTCCTTATGCATGAAGCCATCAAACTTTCTATACCATTATCTCGGGGCTTGTTTCAGGCCATACAAACTCTTTTTAAATCTGCACACCATGTTCTCCTTCCATTTTTCTGAGAAACCTTCTAGTTGGCACATGTATATCTCTTCATCTAAGTTTTCGTAAAGAAATCTAGTTTTTACGTCCAACTATTCAAGATAGAGATATTCAATAGGCACAATACTCAATACTGTTCTGATAGTATTGAGCTTCACAACAAGAGCAAAAATGTCAGTGTATTCAACTTTTTTCTTTTGCTGGAATCCTTTGACAACTAGTTGGGATTTGTATCTCTTAACCATTATGCTCCTGTTTTACTCGGTACACCCATTTGTTATAAAGTGACTTTCCTATGGATAACTCAGTTAGTTCCCATATCTAGTTGGAGATCAGAGACTTCATCTCACCTTTCATGGCAAGCTCCCACTTAGTAGCATCTCCAGTCTGACAAACTTCATTATAACATTCAGGCTCCCCTCCATTAGTCATCAAGAGATAGTTCATATATCTCATGTTAGGCACATAAGGTCGAGAAGACCTTCTTAATACAGGAGTTGGAGTAGGAGATTATGGTGTGTCAGATTGATGCGCACTGTTTGGTCCAACAAGTTCTTCTGGTTGAGGACTTGCTACAATCGGTTCCATCACAGAATTATCTGGGATATCATCTGCATCTGCAAATACTGACTCATTATATTTTGAGTTACTGGCGATTGTTTTATGCATGTCCTTGTACATCACCCTTTCGTCAAAAATCACATATCTGTTATGGATGAATTTTTTGTTTTCATCATTCCAAAAACGGTAGCCAAACTCATCCTCACATAGCTAATGAGAGTGCATTTCTTGGATTTGGGATCAAGTTTATTCCTTCCTTGATCACTGATATGCACATATGCTATACAACAAAAAACTTTTAGATGTGATAGTTTTATCTCTCTTTGGCTCCATGCCTCCTCTGGTATTCTGTGCTCTAATAGAACCAATGGTCCTCAATTGATTAAGTTGTTGTGTTGACTGTTTCTGTCCAGAATTGTTTCGATAAACCTGACTGTATATGAATACTTCTGGCTCTTTTTATCAATGTTCGAGTCATACGTTCAGCTACACCATTGTATTGAGATGTGCCTAGCACGATTATCTCTATTCTGATACCGTGCTCATAGTAGAACTTTTTGAATCTGATGTCTTCATATTCACCACCATTTTCAGTTCTTATTTTTTGATCTTCAGACCTATCTCATTTTCAACCATAGCTTTCCATCTCCTGAAAGCCATAAACACTTCAGACTTATGCTTTAAGAAGTAAACTCATACCTTCCGAGAGTGATCATCGATGAAAGTCACGAAGTAGTGCTTTCCACCAATGGATGAGACAGTCGTTGGTCCCCAAACATCAAAGTGAAGTAGCATGGAATGATGCTCTAGAGTCTAACACCCAAGACTCCTCATTGCTCTCTAAAGAGCACATCAACGTGTCATTGCCTCCTAAAGTGGAAGTAACATTTGCCTTTGTCTTTACTTTTTGGTCTTTCGGTGCACTTTTGTATTGATTTTTATAGTGCCCAGTCTTCCCACAATTCCAACATTTGACAGTCTCCAAGTTATGAAAATTACTAGAATTTCTAAATTTGGACCTTTTGTCCTTTGATCTACTTCAGTAGTTAAATCTGCCACGTCCATTTTCTCTAGTTGAATTTCTTCCTTTTGACTTTATATGCAAAACTGAAGAGGTTGATGATTCACCCGACTCTCTTTGTCAGATCTCTTCATTGAGAACTAGATCATGAACATCGTCAAATTTTAACTTAGTGCTTTCCGATGAGCTACTTACAGTCGTGACAGTAGCATTCAAGATTTTTGGTAGAGAAGAAAAAAATATCAATGCTTTTACTTCTTCATCGAATTCAATTCCAACCGAACTCAACAGGGTTGTGACTGTGTTGAGTTCATTAAGATGTTGAGCTACCGATGCGCCTTCCATCATTCGCAAATTGAATAAATGCCTCATCAGATGCACTTGTTTGAGGCTGATAGCTTCTCATACATACTAGAGAGAGCCATCATAAGAGCCGCCATGGTTTTTTCCTTTGCTATGTTGAGAGAAATATTGCAGGATAACATCAGTCGAACAACTCCAAGGGCTTGTCTGTCTAAAAGAATCCAATCTTCTTCCTTCACGGCCTCTGACTTTTTCCCTGAGAGAGGTTGATATAGACTTCTTTGATACAAATAATTATCTATTTGCATTTTCCAAAAACCAAAGTCTACACCATCGAACTTTTCAATTTTCATTTTTCCCTACGTCCGTCACTCCCACTCGAATCTGACTTCATCGAGAGCGTTTCTCATAATTCCTGTGAACCACCATGTATTAGAACACCTCTATGGACAAATTGTTTCTTCATGAATAGTAATCACCTGAAAAAGATAGAAGAAACGCAACCAAAGCTTTAATACCAGTTGTTGGGAAATAACGCAAATTTTTCTATAATCAGATTTGTGAGAAAGCAAAGAAAATGCAAAATAATAAGATGCATACAAATTAATAATGAAGTTCAGTCAATTATGCCTACGTCTCTGGACTGTTGTAGATGTTTTACTGAAAGAAGAAAAATTTACAAAGTGTTTACAAACACTCACAACTTACGACCTCTCAGTAAAGCTTTTCTAAGTTTTTATTTTTCTCTCTCACTTTTGGATGTAATGTCTTTCAAATGAATTTCTAAGACTATATATAGGTCTCCACATCCTCAATGAATGACCAAAATTAATTATCACCTACTTTAATGGATGGTTGAGATCATTTTCCACCTACTGTCTTACCTACCAAATGGATGGTCAAGATTAATTCTCACCCACCAAACTGATGGTTAAGATTAATCCCCACCTACCATCTTCCCTACCAAATATTTAGTCAACTAATTATTAAATGATTCAACAAAAGATGTGGTGTCTATCTTTATTATTATTTATTGCACTTTTCTGGTGCATGTGTAGTTTGACCAACAGAAATTTGTGTTCTTATGGTCAAGGAAGCGCATGGATCCAAGTTATGCCAGTTGGTTAATGATGCTCGAACATGTACTTGTTTTGAGTGCCTATTTATTTTCTATTGGTATCTATGGATTGATCACGAGTCGAAAAGGACATAGTTGTTGGAAGACTGGAAGTAGGACAGGCAGATAAGGAAGGCAATGAGCAATTATTGTGGTTTAAATTTTGTACCATATTTGATGAAGAAAGATCATGATTGGATTGGATGGTGGTTGAGGTTGGTAGAGATTTGTTGGGATTAGATTAAGCAAAGTCCAATTGGGTGTTTGAATGTGAAAGGTGACATGATAGATGAAGATAGGGAAGAGGAGAGACATTAGGATGAGAATACAAGCCAACATGATTGAAAAATGGATAGAGAGATTTCACTATTGCTACAAAAACATATCCATTTGTGTTGGAAGAGTCTTCATAGAAAAACTCAATAAGTCAAATTTAATAGCAAAAGAATTATCTTTAGTGAATCGATGGACATAAATTAAATTGTGAATTAATTTTGGAACAACAAGAACATCACAAAGAACAATTTTTGAGAAAGAAGTGTATAAAGTTTTCTGACCAATATGAGTGATGGAAAGAGCAACACCATCTCCAACTTTAACAGTATCAGTACCATGATATGGCTTGCAAAATTCCAAATTACCCCAAATCATTGGTCATATGGTGAGAAGCACTTATGTCTGTGTACCATGTTGGTATAGATACTTGTAAACCAACAAAAGAATTTGACATAGTTGATAAAGAATAATTTCTATGGGGGCAAAACTTGGTTGTGCGAGAATGATCATCACATATTTGACATTGAATGGAAAGTGGTGCTACCAAAACAGAAGAGTTCATATTAGTTGAAAATCATGGCTATTGAGGACGACTTTGAGAGTGGTACTGCTAAAATGGTTAGTTATTATGAAAATGACCACGAAAAGAGGATGATATACTATGATATGAATGGCTTCCTCGAGATTGTGAGAAATGACCACCATGCTGAAAATTACCATGTGAAAAAATTATGGCTAGGTCGACTTCATTTCATTACTAAAGCTTGAACAATTGTGGAATGATGAGTTTCTGTTTCAAGTCAAGACTCGTATGCCAAAAGAAAATAACGAAGTTCCAAGAATGATGGCAGAGTTTCCTAGCTGTTGGAGATCCCACAATGGCAACAAAAGAAAAAAAATTGGTAGTTTATAAATGTAAAATAGGCCAAACCAAAAAGTCTTCGGGCATTTTAGTAAAAATGTTTCCACAACAATTTTCAAAGTTACAAAATCTGCACTCTTACTATTTGCAATTGATCGGGCCTGTCAATTTCAATACGATATCAGAGCCAATTGTCAAGCGGCCTATGGAGATCCAATTTAATTTAAGAGTATAAACCCAGACAAAGCAAAATGGAGACTTGTGGCCTCTGAGACTCTAATTTAATATGTGGCCTCTGAGATTCAAATATTATAAGCTCAAGTAAAGCAAAATGGAGATTTGAAATCTCTGAGACTAGGATAAATATAAGCCCGGACATAAAAATAATGGCAAGTTACAACTAAACCAATACAGTTGAATTTAAATGGGAGTGTTAGAGATCTCACATCAGCAACAAAAGAAAAAAATTGGTAGTTTATAAATGTAAAATGGACCAAACCAAAAGCCTTCGGGCATTTTGGTGAAAATGACTCCACATCAATTTTCAAACCCGTATAATCTGTACTCTCCATATTTGCAATGGATACGACCTGTCAATTTCAACACTGGCAGTTATGACAGTAACAACGTCAAAATATTGAGGTGGTAATCCATATAAAGTTTGTAAAATTAAATCATCATCGTCAATTGATCTGCCAATAAAAGGTAGTGAATCGACCGTAGATTTAAAAAATTGAAGATATTTCGCCATAGAATGAGTTCCTTTGGAAGCTTGATTGAAGGTCATTTTCAATTGGAGATATTTGGCATTGACATGATCGTGGAACAGATTTCAATCTTTTGCTATGTTTGACATGCTATTAACTGTTTTCCAGGTTGCAAAACATGTTTCAGAATATCGGGAGAGATAGTTGTATGAAGCCATGATACAATAACATTATCTATTTAAAGTCATAGAGTATAAGCTGGATTAATTTGTGTGACTGGAGGATTTTCATTGCGATTGATAATTGTTTCAGGTGGACATTCTGACTTTGCATCAATATGATCATTTATTTGATAACAATGAAGAATATTTTGTGAAAAGTGTTGGCCACAACAGAAAGTTGGTGAAATCGAGAATAATGGAAACAAGATTTTTAATATTACTGACATTAAAGACTGACTGAGGTTGAGGAGAAAGGGAAGCAGGAGTCATGGAGGAAGATGGAGAAAAAGAAGACGAGACAGAAGAAGATAGAGATGAGGATGAGGAGTCTGACATGTTTAAGGAAACAAATTTTGAATTTTAGATAGAAACAGTTATGATACCATAAAGAAGTGTGATTCTCAACACCTATCAATAGGAGATTCTCCTCATATTTATATTGAGTATGAAATATATAAATTACATAAATATTCAGGAATATAAAATACATTTACATTTATGTGCTATTGGGTTGTTCTAGACATATATCCTCAATAATGAATTTATGAACGAAGGCATTAGAGATATTAAGTTGGTGAACCAACTAGTTGGAAACTGTTGCAATGGACAAATTTGTTCTGATCATCATTGGTTTCACTACATGATTGAAGGTCTCATTTTAGTTAATTCCCAGCTGTAGTGAGAAACCTTTTGCCATCAAACACATCTTGTACTTTTCAATTTCACAATTAGTTTTTCTTTTGATCTTATACAATCACTTTTTACTAACAATATTAGTACTCAAAAGGTCGAGGAACCAGTTTTTAAGTTTGATTTTGGAGCAAGGTATTAATCTCAGCTTGAAGGGCTCACACCATTCAACATAAAGGCTTCAGTTGATTGAACTTTTTAAGTTCATGGTAGATATGATTCAGTTTAATAGTAAAAGTGAGAGCTTGTCATTTAAGGTGTGTGAAGGGTCAAAATTGCATGAAGTATGTCCTTTGTAGTGGGTGGGTGAGTTTGTGTATTGATGGTATGAGGATACGTCCACATTTACTCGAAGTCTAGGGGTGATAGATTAATCAAGGATGGAGAGTGTGAAATCATGGGTGAGAAAGACACGGTTGAGTTTGTTAGAGATTGGATAAAGAAGATGGCTATGAGAGTAGGACTAAGGAACATACCTAAACATTCTGAAGGGCCCATGGAAGATGCAGTCTAATGTTGAATTCAAAGCCATTGCGATATGGTAAAGGTTGAATTTTGTGAGGACACTGAGGCGTGAGTGTAACCCAAGAATAAGTGTATATCATACTGAACGTGCCTAACAAGATAAGCACGACCAATAGTGAAAGTTAAACGATGATGAGCATGGTGAGTAGGACTTAAACTTAATAGGCACATGTAATTGAGTGAAATTAGAATTATGCTCACCAAAAGGCTTGTGGTCTTGATAATTTAGATGGTGTTAGAAAAGGTGAAAATAGGGATTGGTGTTGTGCAAAGTTGGAGATGGGAAGTATTGATTAAATTTGCCTTTAATTCAACAACATAATTCGAATAGCGAAATAAGAGTTTGGCATGGGGTAGAAGGGTGAGGGTTGTGTTTATGATATGCTATATCTTTCTTTTGGCGATGTCTTTTTGCTCGTGCGTGTAAGGACATGCAATTCAATGTTTAATGCCTTATTGCTGAAAGTATGTGCTTTATTTTTGGTATTCCCATCCCCATTCCAATTGTAAAAACATAGAGAAGACATCACTTTTATTTTTCAATAGATAAAAATATGTTTAATGAGAATAATAATCTGTATTTGTGACCTAAGCTAGACAAAATAGGCACAAGACCCCATATATCAAAATGTATAATTTGACAAGGGCATATGCTTTTATGCTCTACAGAAGCCAAAAGAATATGAGACAATTTTCCTATAACACATAACGAACAAGGAGAAAACTGAAAACTGGAACACGACAAATTGAAGTCTTTGATTATTTTGGACATTATACAACGATGAAGGTGAGCCGAGGCAGCATGCCATATAGTGATGTTGGGAACAATAGCATACATGGCTTGTTTAGAGGTGGGCTGGAGAGCATAAACTCCATCTTCACTTTAGCCTTGCAAAAGTATCTTCTTTGTGACCTGGCCATTAACATAAAAGCACAATGGCTAAAATTCAAATATACATTTATTATTAAGAAAAATTTTTAGTCGTTCTAAACTAATTCAATCTCACAATAATATATATGCAGATTAATTAATTGTCAACTAATATGAATAAAACAATTAAATGTGTGTTACTGTATAATTGAATATTTAATTTACAGATAACATAGTAGACTAAATCTATCTAAGAATTTTTTATTATTAATAGTGAACTTTTGGACAAATAGTAAGTTTTTGACCATATTTGGAATATGAAGAACATTTTTGAACGCAAGCGAGCCATTACATGAAAGGAGAGAGGTCATGCCAGTATGTCTAATGTTCAAACCTTGTTTATTATCAACTTGAAGGTGGTCGTTCTCGTGGTAGTCATGTGTTATGCTCAGAGATTGTAAATCTAAGGGGATCCATTGATTAAATGAGTGAGGTTGTGATAATTGAAATGACGCCATGCTAGATAATTTTTTATAATGAGTTTTACAAAGATGTGAAGGGCGGTGGAGGGAGAAGATGTGATGGCAGCAGTGATCACAATTTGAGAGGTTGAAGAGCTCATATTGAAGCTCTAATACCATATAAATGTTTAGAGATTGAGAAAATATTTTCCATTGATATCAAAAAATTTCAAACAGTTTAATATATAAAGATTAATATAAGTATTGATATGAAAAGTATAACAAACAGATAAAAGACTATCCTAACAAGATATAAGATAACTGTGTATGCAAAATTCAATCATTAATAGAGTTGCTTTTGTTATCCTAACAGTATGTATATCATAATTTTACTACTTAAGTTTAGAGAATATGAGCATATGTTTCTATTTAAACAAATTTAATTAAAAATATTACTTTTGAACTAGTTGTATGTATATGTTTAATTAAAAATATTACTTGAATTTTTGTATGTATCCTAAATGTAAATAAAATATTAATTTTGTTATCCTAATAGTATGTATATCATAATCTTACAACTATTTCATTATATTAAGAATAAAATAAGAAAATATCTCAGTTTTCACTAGATTAAATTAAACTACCACTCACGATCAAGTGGGTATATATATTTAGTAATTGTATCAGCAGGCTCAAGAAATTAATTTAGTGATCCAAGATTCTTAGTTGAATTTTGGGGACCTTGGGATCCCATCAACTTGCTTTTCTCCTACAAATGAGGTACTTTTGGACGTTTCATTTTTATTTGGATCTTTATAAAATTGTAGTCAAATTCCCCTCTTAATTACTCTTTACTTCAACTTGAAGATAAATACCTCATGTCATGGATCCATTTTATGTGACACAAACACCCTTCACGAGTTCAATCACTTTTTTTTTTTTGCCAATTACTTCTTTTCTTATAATTAAATTATATGTATTTTCAGGTATAACTATTCATCTTTAATATTTACAAAAGAAAATAGTTTTTGCTAACAAAATTTAATATTTATTAATAATATGAAGAACAATTTCACATGCCAATTATTATAGATAAACCTTAATTTTCCAAAGTTGCTTGCACTTTATTTTAAGTGAAAGGGAAATTACAAGTCATAATTCCTTGATTATATGAGACTTAAAGTCACTACTAAACCGTTGAGTTATCAACTTAATTTTAAAATCTTAATTATCTTTTTACTCATTAATAATGGTGACAGTCAGTCGAAAAAATAATTTTGAGTATACCTATTCTCATCTTAAATTGAGATAAAGATAAAGTATAATTACTTAATTAATTAGCACTCCATTAGGGTTATGATCTTTTTTATTTTTTTGGTGCTAAAAGGAAAGTATTCAAACCAAAGAATCCAAATCTATCATCTTTACGTAGTTTATAATAATATATATGATTTTTTTTTCCATAAAAAGGTCTTTCATCCAACTTAAAATTTTATGAGTTGTATATATATATATAAAGAATCCAAATATACCATCTTTACGTAGTTTATAATAATATATATGATTTTTTTCCATAAAAAGCCCTTTCATTGAACTTAAAATTTGATGAGTTGTATATATATATCCATGAAATTAAGCAGAGTTGCAAGTTGAACAACTTAACATAGCCAATCCTTCTTCTCCATATCTATTTTCTCCAATCAAAGGAAAGCAAAGCTATGTAAAAATGGCAGCCTATAACTGTAAATACCTCCTAATTCCTGGTCTTCCTCTTCTACTTGTTACCGTCTTTCTCTTTCCCTCTCATGAACCCCATATTTCTCTACATTTCAATTCTTTCAATCTCACAAAACCCAATTACCCCACCACTCCCCTTGATAATTTTCTCTCATCTTCCATTTATGAAACTAAAGTTGTTAAGGCCACAAGTCGTAAAGTGAGGTTACATTTAATAATGTTTGTATGTTATTTCTGTTTAATTTTGATGATTGCTTTTGATTTATTTATGTTTGTTATATATTGAGTAGAAAAAGAGTAGCTTGGAGAGAATTGAGGAAGGTTTAGCTAGAGCACGAGCAGCCATTCGCCTTGCTACCATATCAAGAAACTACACTTGCTCCCACAATAATCAAACATTTATCCCTACAGGATCCATCTACTTCAATCCTTATTCCTTTTACCAGTTAAGTCATTTACAATTTTTCAAAGTTTTTTGGGTGTAAAAAAACTTAATTGACAATGAAAAGTCATTTACAATTTCTAACAATTTTATTGTGTACGAAAGTAGAAGCCACATAGAGATGATGAAAAGATTCAAAGTGTGGACGTACAGCGAAGGAGAGAGACCCGTGGTCCATGAAGGCCCAACATATGGTGTGTACGGTTTCGAAGGCCAATTCATAAGCGAGATCGAGAGCGCCAGCTGTCCATTCAAGGCCCGAAGCCCAGATGAGGCCCATGTATTCTTCCTACCCATCAGTGTCACTTCAATTATTGAGTACATCTACAAGCCTATCACAACTATGGATGAATATTCTCGTGACCGCCTACGACGAGTCGTTTCAGATTATGTGGGCATTGTAGCAAATAAGTATCCTTACTGGAACAGAAGTAAGGGTGCTGATCATTTCATGGTTTCTTGTCATGATTGGGTACATTATTACATTGTTTCTTCATGCTATAATGATTTGGGAGTCACACTTTTGTCATTTTACTCTGTTTTAATTGATGCACACAATATATTTTGTTTGACAAATAATGTTTATAATTTATCTTGATCGGTTCATAATAAATTTATAGACTAATTCAATCACTTGCATATATAATACGTTGATTATATTGGTCGTGTTCATTCTACTCTGACTGACACCCGTAAGATATCTTATTTGGTGGATAATATTCACTTAGTTGGGTCTACAAATAAATATATACACCAGTCAAATCAGAACTTATCATATATGCAAAATAGAAGTGATTAAATTAGTCTTCACTATAATTCTAGCGCTATTGAGATAAAACTCACAGGCATTGTTTTCTATACTTTCAGGCACCGGATGCATCACTTGGCAATCCTGAGCTCTTCAGCAGCTTTATCAGAATCCTTTGCAATGCCAATACTACAGAAGGGTTTGTGCCCAAAAGAGATGTATCCATTCCTGAAATCTTCCTATCCCCAGAAGGGTTTCACCCACCAAATTTCAGGCAAGGCCCAAATAACAGGCCTATGTTGGCCTTCTTTGAAGGCAGGGCCCATGGGTTGATTAGGGAAATCTTGTTTAATCATTGGAAGGGCAAAGATACTGAAGTTATAGTCCGCGAGAATTACCCAAAAGGTTCAAATTACACAAAATTATTGGGGATGAGTAAGTATTGCTTGTGCCCAAGTGGGTATGAAGTGGCAAGTCCAAGATTGGCGGATTCAATATACCAAGGGTGTGTGCCTGTCATAATTTCTGAAAACTATTCATTACCCTTTAGTGATGTTCTTAATTGGAGCAAATTTTCAATACAAATTCCAGTGGAGAAGATACCAGAAATTAAGAAAATCTTGAAAGGAATCTCACAGAAGAAATACTTGTTGATGTATCGAAGGATCAAGAAGGTGCGTAGGCATTTTGTGCTTAACCGGCCAGCCAAACCATTTGATGTTACTTATATGATGCTTCACTCATTGTGGCTTAGGAGGCTTAACTTTAGAGTTGAAGCATGATTCTCTGTTTCTCACTTCATAACCGTTTACATTTATTCAATTACCTACATATATAAAATTTTGGTTATAAATTTATCTCTAGATTTTTTTTTTCCGTTACATTTATTATTATTAAATATTTTTATATGACATGACACAGTCGTGGTATTTAAATATTTTAAAATATCTTGGGTATTTGTATATCTCAACTGATAGTGTTATTAGGGGCTTCAGAATGTATGATAAATAATGAAACAAAGCTTTTTATTAATTTAGATATATGAATTCAAGTATGCCATAGCAGTTTTTTTTTTAATGAAATTTAACTGTATGACAAATTACTCGTAAAAATCAGGAGGTGATTAGATTTTGATTTGAAATATTTGCATTCAGCCAATTTAAAATCAATTATAGCTTTCTCATCAAACAAAAGATGTCTACGTGATTGAAGTGTCCAAATTATTGCACTTCCAACCTCTGTTTAAGGGCAATAATACACTCTCCTGCAAAAGCAGGGGAAAAAATAATTTATATAAATGTATATATTATTATAAAAGTTTTATTTATATTTTTTAATTCCGAAAAAGATTACATTACATTTTTTTAATATATAATTGGTTTACACTGGCATAGTTGGTCCCTAATTTAAACACTGAAGACGGATTTCGTATACAGATGGAACTTTGGATAAATATGGAGTAATATAAGTCGATTGATAATCTTATCCTGATGGCACAGTTGGTGTGTTTGTTGCGTCCGATTGGTATAAGATTTCTAATATTAAAAAGGATTCAAGTTGCTGTTAAAAATATACATCACATTCAATAAATCAGTCTCAGTTATTTATCATTAGTTCTAGTTTTATCTTCATCTTTTAGTCTTTTTAGTGACCTGTTGATTATTACTTCGTGTTTGTTAAACCAATTGTTCCAAGATAGTGTTCAATTGCTTATCGCAATCCTTATTGGAAGTAACCCCAAGATATGCTCCTTGTTTGGGGAAGCCTATAGGTGTTTTATAAGGTATCCAACCATTAAACTCAATCAATCATTATTGGATTATACCTGATAAACCCATTTTTCAGGTAAACATCTTTTAGTGACCACTGGAAGTCATTGTATGGAACATTTGAACAATACCAAATATCAAGGAAAAAAAACCCAAAAATAGTGTAGATCCAAGAAAAGACAATTTAGCTGAAGAAAAGAGGGAGCAATTTAAAGAGTTCCACCTTTGGAACTGAGGACAACCCAACAACAACGATTGCTAAAGCAATCAACTTCAACATGGAGTCTGGGAATGACTAGGATAAATCCACTCAACTGATTCAACTATTTTAGTTGTCTATTGTTAATCATTTGGCAATAGCCAATAATGTTGTCAAAGAGTCATTCAATATTTAATGACCTGATGACGCAAATGATGATCATAATAAAGCCAATCAAATAGGGATGCAGGCCTCAGTTGATGCTTTAAGAGAGTTACTGGAGAGAATATTGCAAATACTCGAAGGCCAAATGTTAGAGTATAATCTGCGATTTTGATAGCAAAGAGGAAGTATGCTTAGCCGAATAGAAATTGAACAAACCTTTTGAGTGCTCAGTATTGACGAAGCCTTCAGATGGTATAAATAAAAATAAGAAAAAGGCACTAAAATAGCAAATAAGTATTCCTTTGACATAACCATATCTGATGAGATATTTAATTGACTTTTAAAGGATAAGAAAATCACACTATCAGAAGGGCAATTGATTTCATTGGCTAAAGAGAGGCATGGAAAAGATTATTGTAAGTGGCACACTCTTAGAGGCATAGCATTAATAATTGCATTATTTTCAGAAACTGTATGCAAATGGAGATTACAGAAGGAAAATTAATTTTTCCATGCAAGAATAATTTGGTAGAGACTAATTTGTTCTCAATGCTCAATATCAACATGGTTGTACCTCGATAAATAGATGATTTGGGGAGTGGATATGTTTCAGAAAAATAGGCACCTAAAAGGCCTAGAGTAAACATAGAGATAAACATCAATGATCAAGTAGAATCCCCAAGATTGGTTAAAAAAAGTAGTCTTTAAGATTAAATTGCCTTCTGAAGTAACATGCTCTCAATGTCATAATCATTTTAGTCCTGAAAAAATAGTAAGAAAGTAAAAAAAAAAAAATTCCTAGGCTGAATTAGGAAGGAGAATGAAGTAACATAAGCCTAAGGGCAACTCCAATCAATGCTAAAATGACGAAAAAACGAGGAAATGACAAAAATAGCATAGAAAGGATAACTCCAACCGGACATTATTTTAGTGTAAAAAATGACGCTAGCTACAGTATTTGGAATTGTACTAGAGATATGTCATTTCAGATAAAAGAAAAAAAGAAGCTGAGTTGCAGGGAAAGAAGAAGAAGAAAAGAAAGGGAAATGGAAAAATAAGGCACGGGGAGGATAGAGATTTGGTTTTTTTTTAAGGCCAACACGATTTTGGAGAAAATAAGTGTTACATAATATAATAATTGCATGCATTATCATGCACAATATGATAATTGAGGATGAGCGTGATCTAAACGTACCAATTAATAAAACAATAAATACATTTAATTTTACAGTTGAAATGACAGTTTATGAAAATTTTTTATTTTAACAATTTCTTATTTGACATAGATAAATCAAAGATAAAAATGTTCATATTGCGCTTTGTAATACATTAATTGAGCATTTATAACTGCAATATACTAATTCAGATGATTGAATCAATAGTAATATTGTTTTTTTATTGTAATCTTGTATTATTAATTATTTAATATCAAGTTTTTTATTGTATTTTTAATAAATCTGCATTTAATTTAATATTTTTTTAATTAACAAGTTTTATTAATATTTGATATTAGAATGAATTTGTATTTTTATAATATTATTAAATAATAAAAATTTTAATATTGGATGAATATGTTAAAAAAATATTTATTTTGTAAAATAATTATATAGTCTAAAATTAATAAAAAGGAATATAAAATAAAGTATAAAGAGAAATATATATATATATATATATATATAATATTTTTTTGTTTAAAAAATTGTGTAATGGATTGAAAAAAAATTTGCTGTAATTGCATTATTTTAGTGCAATGGATTGAAAATAGTCTAAGACTTATGTGTTCCATTAGCTTTGAAGCTTATGTGTTCCATTAGCTTGGAACAAATCAATCTAGCAATACAACTTTTAAGGGAGATATGCAAAGGCGGACTTTGAAGCTCAAGGAACCCATATCTCTTAAGCCGAAATAATTCTTGATTAAGACTCGGAAGTCGAGGCTATAAAGGCAACAACAATTAGAGCCAATGTAAAGAGCCAACGCTAGAGAAGAGAAAATTTAGGCCTTAACCTTGAAGATTATAGGGACAAAAAAGTGTAGGTCCACAAGAGAATCTAGGAACCAAAAATATGAAAAATCAAATGGACAAGGTGACAAAGCGTCACCGGTTAGAAATGAGTGGAGACCCAAGACTTAGAATAAAGAGTCGATCGAATCCAACGTTGCTAAATTAACTAACTTAATGGGTTAGAGTCATTACACTCCCAGAAGAATTTAAAGCAAAACAAGAGCAGTCCTCATCTTTAAATAGGGATGTCATTAAACATAAGGATGGTGAGGCAGCTAATTCATTCTTCAAAGACCTATTGAGGCTTTAACAAAGCATTTTTAGCCACTATATATTAAAGCCAAATTCAATGGAGTTTCATGCAACCGAATCATGTTGATAATAAATTAGCAATTAATTTACTTCAGACCAGGATGTTCAAAAAATTGGGAATTCTGCCACAACAAGCTAGAAAGTATTGACCTTTACATGACTGGATTTTCAAGAGAGCAAACTGATAAGGATGGATTCATAACTCTACAAGTGAAAATTGGCTAAGCTATTAGAGGGGAAGGTTTCTTCATGGTTAATGTCAATTGAAGGTACAATGCTTTACTTGGCCGCAATTGGATCCACTCAAAATAAATGTCTACTATTTGCCATGCATCGCTCCAGCATTTTTGTGTAACACTATAACACTATTCTCACATGACCAATGATACACGATTGTACTTTTAATTATTTTGTGGATTGGGTAGTTATAATATTACATGTTGTATTTGAGAGAGATATGTAGTTTTATAACTACTTATTTTGTATAAATATAGATTAGTGATGTCCATTTGATTTATATATTTAATTTTATTTTTATCAAGCTTTTAATGATATTTTATTTTATTTAATTCATCACGGTCATGGTGCATAAAAGTTTCAAATTTGTGTTTTAACTCATGTATCGTAACATTTTTTGATATAATTGGGATTATTTTTAATTATGTAGTGTTATAGATGATGTCACAGTTAAGTCTTAAGTGGATGAGGCACATCTATAGCACTTATAGATGGCATTCAAGAGGATGCGCAAACACAAGTTGAGGGTGAACCCTCTCAAGTGCAGATTCGGAGTTTCAACTAGCAACTTTCTTGGATTTTTGGCTTACTAAGAAGGGGTAGAATCAGACAAAAACAAAACCAAAGCAATAATTGAATCGACTCCATCAAAAACTAAGAAAGAGTTTCAAAGACTGTTTGGCCAAATAAACTATTTCAAGTAATTTAATGCAAACTCGATTGGGAAGCTAATACCATGGATGAAATTGATGAGATTAAAGAATGAAGTTGGATTTACTAGGAGATGAACAAGAAACAAATCTTCAAAAATTGAAGACTTATTTAACCAATCCCCCCAATCATGACACCTCCAAAGTCAAGGCAACCATTGGTCATATATATTTTTGCTTTAGACCATTCCATTGGATTGATGTTGGCTCAAGAGTAAGAGGGCATAGAGAGAGTAATCTACTATTTGAGATGAGTCCTCAAAGATACAAAAACAAGGTATTTGGCTTTTTAAAAAGTTGGCTTAGCACTTTACTATTCTTGCATAAACTTGAGGTATGATATGTTATAGTAGTGATATTATTAATCAACCAGTTTGATATAGTGAAGTACATTCTTACTAAGCCATATTTGAAGACTAAATTAGGGAAATAAGCTTTAGCACTTTAGAATTTGCTCTCCAATATTCACCCCAAAAGGTCATTATGAGAAAAGTTTTAGCATATTTTTTAGCTCATCATTATAATATAAAGGTAACCAAAGAACGAGTCGAGTAATTACTAATATCTTAGTGGCATATCTAGTTTGACGGATCAAAAATAGATAGTGGAGCTGGATCTAAAATTTGGATTAGTACACTGGCTGGAGCTGAAATTCGACTAGCATTCATGTTGGATTTCAAATGTACTGACAATCAAGCCGAACATGAAGCCTTGATATTTACACTGCAGATTTTGGTAAAATTGGAGGCAGCTTTTGTTTCAATTAAAGGAGATTCACTACTAGTTGTTAACCAAGTATTGAGAATTTATGGATGTGAATTAGCTAAGTTGTTACCATATTAATTACAACAAAATAAGGATTTGATCAAATGGTTCCAATGAGTAGACGTAAAAATGTAGATTGGGATTTGAAAAACTCAGCTAAGAGACTGGCACAAAAAGATTATGGATTTAAACATATTTGTAATATTCCTGTGTTTTATAGGGCGAATAATATGTTGACTATTGATGACCTGCACGTTCAATATTATGAGGTACGTAAAATTTACTTAAAAAGTGATTGGGAAGTCTCAATCATTAACTATTTAATGGAATTTGGGGGCACAACAAATAGAAAAAGTAGAACTCAAATCCTCATATATGTTTTAATAGAAGTAGAACTCTTCAGAATGTGGTTGTAAGGCGAGCAAATTATATGTATCGGCCTAAAAGAAGCACTCCTAATCATGGCCGAAATTCATAAAGGACTTTATTGGTGCACAATAATCATGATATGTGATGACATGGTAAGTAATTCAGTTTGGTTACTATTGACCAAAATTTGAAAAAGACTATCATGTTTATGCTATGGGATGCAATGAATGTTAGAGGCATGCACCAATTGAACATCTCCTAGCAATAGGGCTGCATTCTACCATCAAGCCTTAGTCGTTTAGAGGATGGGCTATTGACATAATAGATAATATTTTTCCACATATTTTAAGGGATATTATTTTGTGATCCATGCAACTGATTACTTCGCGAAGTGGATTGAAGCTGCACCTCTCAAGACCATGAATCAATAATCAATAATCAAATTTATTAAAGAGAACACTATATTTTGACACAAGTTACCTAAGTCTAATACAACAAACCAAGGCACAATATTCGCATGAGAATAGGTTGACAATTTTGTCGAATTAATGGGGATAAAAATGCTTCACTGAACCCGATATTATGCACAGAGTAATGAACATGCTAAAGCCTCCAAAAAGTTGGTAATATATAATATCAAGAAGTCTATTGTGCATGATCCAAGAGGCATGAAACCTTAACTAAAGTGTTATAGGCTAATCTTGTTAGTTTACAATGAACTACCAGAGTAAGCCCATATGAATTGGCGTATGGATAGAATGCTATGGTTTTAACCGAATTGATGATACCATTAATTAGAAGAAAATATTAGAAAAAGTTACTAGTGGAAAAATATACTATCATTATTCAAATTGAAACCAATCATGTCACGGACAAATGGTTAGATGTCCTATATTGGCTGAAAGTTTAGAAAAAAAGGGTTAAAGGTGCATATAGAAAATGTGCAAGGAAAATGTCATATCAACGTGATGATCTTATCTGGAAAGTTATCTTGCCTATTAGATCTAAAAATAAAGGTACATGACGTGCATCTTAGGAAGGTCCTTTTATTATTGACCACCTTTTTTTGGAAAAGAGCTGTGCAATTCGGCCATTTAGATGACAGTCCTCATGTTCAACTGATCAGCATCAAATATTTGAAGCCTTATGTACCTTATGTTTAGGAGGGTATGAACTCATGAAAACCTTTGTAGATATGAGCAAGCCAGTAAGGTGTCAGGGCCATTTTTTTTCCATCAGCCAATGCTATTATTAGTTTAAATTGTTCATTCATGATCATGACTGAGGCAGTGCATAGGCCAAATTTCCAGATCCAATATAAGGAAGGTGATATGCTCTTGTTGGTCAGGGATCTTATTTATAACGAAATGAGTATTAACGAATTTACCAAAAGAAGTGTCAAACTTCTTAAAACTGAAAGAAAGGTTTTCATTGTTTTCAGACAAAGTTGCATTCGCCTCTTCTTGTGACATGGTAAGCCAAAGCGGGTAGCAAGATCAAGAGGACTTATGGTTAAATCGCTGAAGGGAAATATAAATGCATTTACACTCTTACACTAGAAAAAGGCTAAAGCTCCAATAATATCACCACTAAAAGTGACTTGGTACTTGCTCAAGTGAAGAAGAGCTATGCCTACTGATTTTCAGGTTTCACTATAAAAGGTTCTAATTGATCAAGCCATCTATTAAACAAAAAATACAAGTTGTGGCTAGGTTCTATAATAGCTACGTCTCCAAGATCATAAGTTTTTTTCATGTGAAAACCTAAGGACATCATCTCGGCTATTCGGGTACACAAAGTTAAAATTCTTTAAGGAACTCTTATTTACTAGTCAATAATATAGCGATTAGTATCAATGTATGGGTTACCTGTTGAGCCACTTTCTGAGGATATTAGAGGTTTTTCAACTTTTCAAAGAGAGTCAGTGGTGTTTCTTAGTTGCTATGAGAGGGGGACTTGGTTCTCTTCGACATTGTTAAAGGTTGATTAGACAAGAGATTGGTAGGTTTTTTTTTTAAAAAAAAAACTAATCACCTAGTATAGTATAATGTTGCAGGAAAATTAGGGATTTAATTTTAGAAAATCATAAATTTTTCCTTTTGTTCTTATTTCCTTTTGTATTTTTTATTTTCTTCTTTTTGTATTCCTTGATTCAAGGGAAAAAAAAGTCATATATATATATATATATATATATATATATATATATATATATATATATATATATATATATATATATATATATATATATATATATATTCCTTTGTAAATGAATAAGAATGAGATAGTAGAGTTTCTCGTTATTTTCCTTTATAAGAGAATTTGAAAAATAAGATATGATCAACTTGTCCCTGAGAATATTCTTGTCTTCTAACAGATTGTGTGAATTTTTGAACCAAGCTCTCGGGAACTGTTTGAGGCCATATAATGACCTTTTTAATTTGCACACTTTGTAAATAAATTTATGTTCAAAGTCTGATGGACTATTGATATATCTATATTTAGTATAGTTTTTATTCGTATTTTTCATATTCAATTATAAGTTTTTAACATATTTTATGTACTTAGTTGTGTGTTTTGATAATTGCAAATGTGTAAAAAAAATGCATAAGTGAAGCCCTCACACGCGTGACAAGGTGTCACACCCATGAGAGTGACTCTACAGTATTTTTATGTCACGCATGTGAGGATTCAACGCAAGCATTAAGAGTTTACAGCCTGCAGTCTTATCACAGGTGGACGGATTCAGTACGAATGCATTGAGGCCAAGTTCCAAAGTTTTTGTCATGAGCGCACTATGGTGTTGCCAGTGTAAAGTAAATGTGCCTTCCTAACCTGTAGCGCACTTGACACTTAATCATGTGCATGTCAACCAATAATCCTGTAGAGTCCGATATGCGATGAAAATCTGTCTTTTGCAATTGGTCTCACATTATGAATGATTACTTTTTGAGCTTATTTTTTGGGATTTTATTGACATATTTAGAGGAGAAATAATGTATTTTTAGAATTAGAATGCAACTAGAACTTTGAGTAATATAAAAGTAGTTTATTTTTAGAATTATAGGGAGTTCTTTCTCTGAAACTTTAAGGGAGATGTTCTGCAACTTTTAAGACAGAGTCACTGAAGAGAATTCATAGGCCACAATGTTCTATATTGTTCCAACAAATGTTTTATCATTGAAAGGAGCTACTTTGGTACTTGAGGATTGGCTGGGAGTATAGATTAAAGATTCGGAAATCAATCGGTCTTAAGTTAAATTCTTCATCAACTCTTAGGAGAGCACTTAGTTCTTTAACTCTTTCATTGTTGTAACATATTTAGTATAGTATTTGATATTAATATGATCATTATAGTGTTAATGTTAGGCTAATTTAATTTAGGTATTTAGTGAGCTAACCCAATTTGTATAAATTTCCCTTTGCTATTAATAAAGAATGATTTTTTTTTCTAATTTCAATTATGCTTATTTAGTTTTCAGATTGAATGATTGACTGATCACCTTTTGTTTAATTTGGAATGAACACATTAAGGTTACATTATTAGAAACATCATCTTTAATTTATTCTAAAAATTGGATTAGACATTAGTTACACCATTAGTTTAGGTAATTGGTGAATTAAGGCGAGAGTCATTAAAAACTTACGCCATAGTGTGTAATTGAATTAGGGAAGGGATTGCAAATTGGAGAGGTAAACTACATACATGTTTTGTTTCATTAGTTTTAATTTGTTAAATTTGATTACTTCTTGGTTTCTTTAGTTTTAATTTAATTAGTTTACTTTTAAAATTTAAAACTTGATTAGAGTGTATAGAATTTAATTTTTTTTATCTATTAGTAATCTATAGTTAATTAGGGATTTAAACCGAATAATTTTTTGAGAGATCGATCTTGGGAATAACTTATCAGTATTACAATTGGCTCGTGCAATTTGAGTTACATTAACTATCCATGTAAACTTCCTCCTCTAACTCTCCATTAAGAAAAGATATTTTTCATTTCTAATTGCTGCAAAGGTCAATCCAGATTAGTAGCAATAGATAAAAGTACTCTTGTTGAGTTCAATTTTGCAACAAGAGCAATGTTTCACAATAATCTATGCCATATATCTAGATAAATCCTTTAGCTATCAATCAGACCTTGTATCTTTCTACTAAATCATCAAAGTTGTATTTCACAGTAAAAACTCATTTATAGCCTACAGTAATCTTCCTTACTGGCAGTGTCACAACACTCTAAGTATTGTTCTTCTTAAGAGCTCTCATTTCTTCAAGTACTATTTTCTTCCACTTTGGAATTTTTAGACCCTCTTGTATACAGTTAAGAATTTCTACACTAGACAATTTAAATGTGAATGCACAAATAAATAGAGATAAATTTGAGTATAATACAAATTTTGATAGATGATATCTAATACATGATCTAATTCTTTTGCAAATGGCTATAGGGATATCAAATTCAAAAGTCTCAAAAAGAGAATGAGAATTATCTGTACTAGATTCAAATTGTTGATTTGTCCTTAATTCAGAATTATGGTCTTGTTGAAGAGCCAATTCATCTTTCATTTGCTTATAATTTTTCTTCGAGTAAACAATTTCTTTCCAAGTTTGGTCATCTTTTTGTAAATTTGTTGTATGTTACTATAATATTTTTCATATTGTGATATTGTAGTATATTGTTTTTTATTTTCAGTTTATAAAGATCATTGTTCAGAATTTTAATTTTCAAATACAAATCTAAACGTATGAGAAACATCACTCATAATAAAAAGAGTTTCAACACATAAATTTTGGTCATTTGTCGTAGGTGAACTAGACTCAGAATTCTAGAAAATAATTACATTATTTTGAAAAAAATGCATCATCACAGTAGTTGACAAATGAATCTTTTTTACAAGTCTCCCCCTAAAATGAATATCCTTAAAAAAATGTTGTTTTTAATAAAGGTGATGTCTATTGTGACAAAAAAAATTGATATTAGATCAAATATTTATAGTCTTTTTGATATGAGGAATAACCAATGAAAATACACTATAGTTGTAGTTCAATTTTTTCAATTTTTCTATATTCATGAACAAAAGTTATACATCTCAATACTTTCGGAGGAAGATTTGTAAAAAGTCTGGCATGAGGAAAATTTTTTGTGAAAACTTAAAAAGAAATTTAATATTATAAAAATTTAGAGGATATTCTATTTATTAAGTATAATATAGCTAAAACAGTCTTTCCTCAAAATACTTAGAAACTTTATTTGTAAAAATTAGTGCATGAGTCACCTCTAACATATGTCCATTTTTCTTTTAGCAACTCTATTTTGTTGATATTTATCAATGCAAGAACTATGATGAATGATCCATTTTTCCAAAAAAAAAATTCCTAATATCATGTTGAAATATTTTTTTTTATTGTCACTTTTGAAAATTTATATGTTGGTTTGAAACTGAGTTTACACCATATTATAGAAGTTTTTAAAAAAAATTTCAACCTCAAATTTTTCTTTCAATAAAATTACTCAACAAAAACGAGTATGATCATCAATAAAAGTAATAAAGCATTTATTACCAGAATGTGTATTTATCTTATTAGGACCCCAAACATGGCCGTAAATAATAGTGAATGATTTTGATTATTTGTATAGTTGTGAAGGAAAAAAAGTCAGATAATGTTTTGCAAACTCACATATTTCATAATGAAATAAAGATTGATCTTTATTACTAAATAACTTAGAAATTAAATGTTTTAAGTATCTAAAACTAAGATGACCTAATCTAAAATGTCATTATATATATAGTCATTCACTCTATCTAGCATTGTCAATCATCATCTCTAAGATCAAATCTAAAAACACACAGTGAGTTGAAAAGAAATTGGCATGATAATTTTGATCATGAACTACCTTACTAACAAATAACAAATTATAAAAGAGTTTGAGAACATGAAGAACATCATAAAGAGTAAGTGATGGAAATACTACAATCGAATATTTTCTTGCAATAAATGAAAGAGAGTCATATGCAATTTTATTTTTTTAATTTCCTGTATAAGGATTATATAAGAGAAAAAACTTGGCAATCCAGTCATATGGTCAGTCGCACCAAAATTAATGATCCACGTATGATTATAATTGACACTAATAAGAGCAGTTTGCAAATAGTCACATTTTTTAGCTAAAAAATAAGAAGTTTTTTGAGACTCAAGAAACTTGTACAGTTAGTTTATCTATTCCTTTGGTAAAAGGAAACAAAATTGAAGAAAATTGCTACTCCTAACCTAAAACACTATCTTGAAGTGCATGACCCTTTCCACTAGACTTTTTTTCCAAAATTTTAGGTTCGCCATGAATTTTCTAGCATGTCTCTCATATGTGTCATGGTTTTTTGCAATAATCACACCATGGTCGTTTGCCATCATTTTTCCATTCATTCTGAAATCTCTGTGTTACTAAAGTAGAAATATCCATTTTGGGGTATTGCTGGAAGCAAATTTTTTAAGTATCACACTCTATCGTGCTTATTCTCTTCTAACTTCTTAAAAAACTTCACAAATTATTGGCAAAAGAGTCGTTCCAAGAATTTTGCCTCACATTTCATCTAACTCTTTATCTAGTCCTACCATGAACATGAAGAATGATAATTTTTCTGTCTTTTTATGAATCTAACACTATCATTTGTATATTCCTAGACGTTTTTAGACATTATCATAACAAATGTCTAATTCATGCCACAAAGTTATCAACTCGTTATAGTAGGAGGTTAAATTTTGGTCATATTGTTTTGCATGTTAAAAGTTTAGACTTTAGCTTAACAATCTTTGATGAATTTTTCATATTAGAATATGTATCCCTAACTATTTTTCAAGCATCCTTAGCTGTTGACAGAAACATAAATGGTTTGCTAATTGTAAATTCTATATAATTCACTAACCATGCGATTATTACAGAATTTTCTAATTTCTATATCATGAAAGTTGGATTATCATTTGAAGGTTTTGCTACTTCTCTTGTTAGATAACCAAGTTTTCCTTTACCTTCCAAAATCAAATGAATACCATGATAGAACAAAGTATATTGAAATTGATCAATATTTTATCAAGGAAAAACTCAAAGTTTGAACTATTTATTTAACATTTGTTCCTTCTAGTCAACAAACAACTAACATCTTGACCAAGGATCTCACAAGGTATAACTTTGAGCATCTTATAAGCAAGTTAGACATTATTGACATCTATGCACTAATTTAAGAAGGAGTGTAGAAAAATTAGGGATTTAATTTTAGAAAATAAAAAAAATATTTTCTTTTGTTCTTATTTCCTTTTACATTTTTATATTTCCTTTCTTTTGTACTCCTTAATCTTAGGGACAAAAATTTAATATATGCTTGAGTATTCCATTGTAAATGAATAAGAGTGAGAGAGTATATATCTCTCTATTTTTCTTCAAAAGTAAAAGATCAAATAAAAGAATTACGAGAGGAAAAAGTAAAAGATGGTTGAAAAGAGAAGAATAGGAAGAAGAAACTTTGAAGATTTGAAGAGATGATTTGAGAGCCTTTGATTGTTGTAAAAGCTTTGGTGAGAGTAAATGAACATAAAATGGAATTTATTGGAAATGAACGAATAACCACCTATGGAATATCAACCGTTTCTCACAAAAAATAAGAGCATACAAAGGTAGTAGTTATAAATGTTGTCTTTGGCATATGGAAAAAGAAAAGACTCGAATGTTTAGATTTTTCTAGTCAATTGCAATTTGATAATTGACTATTAGCCATATTTATATATCGAACTGCTCGAAACATGACATTTCAGGTCTTCAATATTCAATTTCAAAGGGGACATTGTTTACACCAATACAATTGGTATCTAATTTAAGCATTAGAGGCGGATTTTGGATGGAGACGAAACTCTGGTTAAACATGAAGTAATCTAAGTTGATTGGGATAAAGCGTGTAAGATATAATCTTATCCCGATTGATAGGTGTGTGTTATATTCGGTTTAGATAAAAATTATTGTTAAGGATATGACTTCTAATTCTAAATGGATTCAAGTTGTATTATAAATAATATACTCTTATTAAAAACGCATATCATACATTCAATAAATTAATTTCAGTTGTTTATCGTTAGTTTTAGTTTTAGTTTTATCTTTAGTTTTAGCTTTAGTTTTTTTAGTGACTCATTGATTATTGTCTTATACTTGTTAAGCCGATTAACCTCAAGAAAATGTTCAATTGCTTATCACAACCCTAGGAGTAACTCTAAATTTTGCTTCTTGTTTGGTGAACTCTATAGGTCTATATCCTTGATATGGTATTTTATAAGATACCTAGCTATCGGACTTGGTTGATCTTTATCCAGTAATCCGATTTTGGGATGAATATTAATTAATGTAAATTCAAATATTCTTAGTTGATATATAAATAATTAATAATTAATAATTTTTTTAATCTATAAAAAATAAAATTAATTCTATTTTTTTAGACGAAATAAGTATATGTAGGGTCTCATTCTGTCCAACAACAACAGGATTGATGAGTAATTATTCACTATATGAAAGATATAATACTTACTCCGGAGGCTAACATCAATTTCATTCCCAGACAAATCTTATCCACACCTGTCAATCAAAATTCAATAATTTCAGCTAAAAAAAAAAGAGTCAATCAAATGTATACCTTATTAATTATTAGCTTCCATCCTTTCGTTGAATCCCAATTAATGGTGCTCATTGTCAAAATTCCATCCAACAAAACCACTCTGTGGTAAAAGATTACTACTAATAAAATTATATTTTAGTTTACCCATTAAATTTGATTTATCCAACGAATTTATGCAAAAAAATTCTCAATTTTAGTGTATTTTATACATATCCAACTGAAAAGCACACATTTATTTTACTGCAGCAGAAGAAAAATATCAGTGAAAAGACTCAAAAATTAAGATAATCCAAAAATTTCCAGAAAAAATTTATCACCAAAACAATATCTAATTAGATATAAGAGGGGAAATGAGAGAGGCATATGATGGAACGATTTGATAAAACCCACACTGAAATATTCTTTAAGTGACTGGCTTACCCCTAGGGCGGTGCCGCTTCAAATACCGCATTATGTTGTGTTATACGTGGCGTTTCTCCATAGGTGGAAAGTTTAGAAAATTGTTCAAATGTCCATTTCAAATTTTCTATTTGTGCAACTCTCTCTCTAACATCATTCTTTTCATCAAGACAACTTTTGCATTTGTCAGACATATCATCAATGTTTTCAAATCCACTAAGGACGATAAATCGGGAGGCACGGAGGATCAAGGATTAAATGCTTCATTAAAATTAAATCAGTTATAATAAAATTTTATTAAAATATACTAAATTTTAATATATTTATACATTATAAAACATAAAAATATTTATATAACATATTTAAAATATTAATATTTTAATTAAATTAATATATAATTATATATACAAATAACTTTAAATATAATAATATATATTTTATTTATCATTTTAATAATGATAAAATTAATTCATTTATATAATTTTAATGAACAAAAATTTTTAAAAAATTACATTACAATATTCATTTCTTTGTTAAAATAATATTTTTTTATAGAAATTATAGCATTTAAAAAAACTATCTGTATAAAAAATTAATCATAACGTATATTAATAATGAAAATATAAATAAGTAAAAATTTAACTTTATAAAGTGTTAAATTGGTAAATACGTAAAAATAATGTTATATAGAATTTTATAAAAATATAAAATAGATAAATTGAAGTGGCATAGCGGTTGAAGTTTTAAATTGTTTTCCCTCGTTCAAATCCTGGTGCGTGCACTTTATTATATTTTTAAAAAATTTTCAGTAATTTTTTAATTAGTCGAACCGACTAAATTGTTACCAATGTGAATAGATCATGATTCAACTGATTAATTACCAGTTTTGGTATCGAGTAAAATCATACCCGATTCAAAAATATTAACTAGTCTGATTTTCTAGTCGGTTTGTGGATTTACCAGTTGAATTAGTCTGACCAATTTTTATAACCATGCAAACAATATGCTCTTATATTATAAATAAAAAATCAAATTGTTACATCATAAAAATATGGTAAAGATTAGTGAATTGGGTTACTTATCAATGAGATTAAACGATGTCGGGTTATGCCAGTAGAAGTTCCAACTCCATCTCCATGTTGAAAGATGCATTGAGCAGTTCTTGCCATATTTAAGATGATGTTGAAGTGAGATTTTGGAAGAGATCTTTTGCTTTCCTCATTCAGTTTCTTCCAGAAATTTCTTATCAAACAATGTACATGCTCTTTGGCTTCTTCTTCAGTTGTACCTTCTTCAATCATATAGCATTTCACCGACTTTGTCACATCCCCTCTCGTACTTTCTGCCTTTTGAGGAGCCAACAAATTAATAGATAAATAAAAATATATTAGAATGGTTCGGAGAAATTAGGACAAAGAAATTTAAAAAAATTTATCAAGTAAATATATAGGAAAAGTGAACTTTTAATTAATTAATATATATACATATATAGTCCTAATTATTATATTAAAAATTTAATAGTCGTAATTAGTTCTACAATAATTATAAATATTTGATGTTATTTGACATTAAAATTTATTATGGTTAGCAATGAAACAAACAAACAAAATTATTGAAGCAAATATAATAATTAAAGTAAATATTGCCACTACCTTTATTTTAATAAAGCTACTGTACAAAAAAAATATTATTAAAGATAATATTTATTATATACATTAATAATTTTAAAAGTAATTGTTCCAAATAGGTTCATAGGAGAGAGGTTCATCTCTCGATAATCATCAGAGTCACAATCAAGTTGAGTAGATGACCCTACTTCATGATCATGTGTCTGTGGTGGCATGTGTTTTGCAGAGACTATTGCTTCATGTATTTTTTCTTCTCTTCTTAGACTATCCATGTAGCAAGATGGAATAACTTTCCAATGAGTATTTATAATGCCTGTAATTAGGTCGTAGTAACTAATACAGATTAAAAGATAGAAGTATGTGATTAAGGGTTATGGAAAAAGAGTTGAAAAGAGACAAGAATGTGAAATGTCATAGGGTTCACATCCGTGATAATACTTTCACGACCGTGAACTATCGAAAGATGAAATTTTGAGTTTAAGCAGATTCACGGCCGTGACAGTAGTTGTCATATCCGTGAACATCGTTAGATATAAATTTCATCAGTCGTTCTTTTTCTTCTAACAACCAAAAATCAAAAGGAACCCTAAAATTCGAAGTTTTCTTATACTAAAGGATAATGTCTTATGTTTTCCTTTGATTCTCAGCCCTAAACATCTAATCTAAAGCAAAAGATCAAATTTTAAGTAAGTTATTATGTAAAAGGAACATAGAGAAAATGTGGTCGTGAGGAGACCAAACCATAAGAGGAAGAGATGATATGAATCTTCTATCCCAACCATGTTTCCTCCAATCAAGGTAAGGAATCACATTTTTCTTTCATTTTTACAAGCTTCTATAGCTTTGATCATGTCTAGTTCGTTTATGGTAGAGACTTATTTCCAAATGGGTTAGGCTATGGCTTGATCTTGAGGGTTTATGGTTAAAGACCTCTCTCTTAAGTTGTTTAAAGGTCATAACAAGTGATTGTAAGAAGTTATATGAGATTAAAGTTGTAAAAAGGGTTAAAGTTAGAACTTTCATCTTTGTGGCTTTAAAAGCTAAATTTAAAGGTTATAGATTTTGATGTAGATATGTTATATGTGATAGGAGTTGAAAGAGGAGGTGGTGAAACCCACCAAATGGATAAACAAGCTTGAGAGAAGCTTGGTTTTTGAAGCTTCATTAGAGATATGCACGTATATGCATTTAAATTTCCAAAGTATGGCATGTTGTATGTTAATTAAGTGATAATTGAATTGTATGCTTTATATGCTAAATGCAAAATTTAATGATGAAATTAATGTCATGAGATATGAGTAATTGTATGAGAAGTGTATGTATGCCTTAAATAAGTATTGATGATGTTTGTTGTTTATATGTAATAAATGTGCCTAAGAGGTAATGAATAAAGTAATGAATGATGATGCCCTAATGGGTGAAAGAGGTAAGCAAGAAATGGGTAAATGTATATGGAATATAAATGGTTGATAGGATGGCTTGTTAGAATAAAAAATTAAATGAAATGATGATATTTTTAAATGATTATATTGCATGATGAAATGCATAATGTGATAAGTATGTTGATAGAAAAGGATTGTCATAGGACAATTCTTAAAGTTTTGCATGTAACTTGTTTTAATATTATTTATTATTAGAAAATCCAGATTCACGCTTATGACTAGGTGTTCATGACCGTGAATCTCATTAAAAGAATAAGGTCACGCTCGTGACTCTTTTTTCACACTTGTAAGGAAAGTGCACAAAATGGAAAAAATCTTTCACGACTTAGTTCACGGTTTGATTCACGAATAGAGCTACCTATGAATGAGGTGTTCACACCTATGAAGCCTATTTAATATGATATATGTTATTTTCTTAAATGGTTTTAATGAAATGGCTATGCACATACCCTATTGATGAGATGTTTAAAGTATGCTTTTATGATTTCCATCATAAGAATGTTACATGATGAATTTCCACATGAACGAAATATATGTGCTATATGATATGAATGCTATAATAAAGATAATATGAACAAGTAAAGCTCAGACTTGATTCTAAGACTAGAAGTAGGATAGATAACATGTCATTAATAAGGTTTACAGTATTGTAGTTATAAGTTTACTCAATTAATGTGGCTTAAACTCGAAGAGCGCTATTGACTTGAGGAGTTTAGACTGGCACACATGATAATTGATAATATTGCATGCAAAAATTATATATTTTCTCAATCAATGTAGCTTACGCTTGAAGAGTACCATTGACTTAAAGAGCCTGGACTGACACATGATTATAGATAATGGCAAGATGCCTTAGCTCGGACAAGCACCCCTGTTCACAACTTGTATTTGAATAGTCTATTTTGAGATTTGTTAGGCAATGATTTTAAAGTGATTAAGGAATAAAATGAAATGAAAAAAGATGTTTAAAAATACAAGTATTGAAGAATACACCATTAATATATTATATGCTTTTAAAAGAAGTTAAATGCTCATGTTTATGTTATCAAAGCTTAGTAAACTATTGCACCTATGAGGTAAGGTATTTTATATAATAGTATGATTATCACTCATGCCATGATATTCTATATGATACCATGTTTATATATGACTTATTGTATGATGCGTTATTGCATGCAAGAATTTCTATACCTATACGTACCAAGTGTTTTTCCTACGCAGGTTAGAGCCGAGTAGAAAAAGGTATATGTTCATCAAGATAAGTTAGCCCAACATCAGAGACAACAGATCTGATCCTACAAAGGTTAGTGATATCTCATGTCACATTTTTGCATTTTTATGCATGTCATTATAAGGGGGTTGTTTACTTGTATACAATCTGTCAATGCAAAGATTATATAATCTATGTAAAATGCATGTATTTTATTGAAATGATGATTTTAAATATTAAGTCAAATGTTTTATTTTTATATTATATTTTATGCAAGTTATAATGGTCATGGTGGAAAAAAAAAGTTTTAAATTTTCACAGGTTTTCTGTATACAAGTTGTGTGACACTCACTCATTTAACCAGGCAAATCCTGGTTAGGCGAAAGGGTGTTACAATATCTTTTTCATACTTTTCCCATATCTCAAGAGGGATGTATTGGTTTCTTACTTCTAAAGACCTTTAAAGTTATTTGACCTCTAGAGGATGAGAGTCACATTTTTTCCATAGTGAGTAGGGGAAAGTTTCATAGTTCTCGAAAGTCATTTTATAATGATTTGTAGAATGAATAACCAATTGCCAAAAACCTTATTTAAGATTAAATTTTGAAAAAACCTTGGCTTCTTTAAGGAAAAAGTATAATGAAAAAATCTTTGACAAGGAAAACTTATCATCCTTGAAATTTTCAAAGGCTTATAATTAATAACAAGTCATTTCTTTCCTCTGACTTGTTCAAATCTCTTGTTAACATAAAATGTTTGCATGTCCAATTGAACTTTGTTGGTTCTATAAGACCTTGTTGAAGCAATTGAAAACATTTTTGCACTGATAATGATTGATCATCGGGATTCATTCCAGACTTTGGTCCATAATGAAAAGTTCGAGAGAAATTGGATTTTTATAAGTTTTATGGTTATCCAATTTGTTGAGAATAGTTCCTCATCTGCTGTGTTGAAACATTCTTTATGGGTTTTCTAGAAGTGGTTTAGAAAGGGCTTTGGGTTAGCAATGGTTTTATGGGTTCCAATATCAATGAAAGTTATAACCTTAATGGGCTTAACATACTTATCTGTAAAAAAGTAAACTGGACAGTAAGACACTGTTTTTTTAGATATTTGGGCTAATGCAATTTGTTGATTTGATTTTAGGCCATGACCTAGTTTTGCTACTGAGAAACATTATTTTTCAAAGTTTGAGGAGAAAGTTAAGGCTTCAATACCCATAAATGAATCTTCTGTAAGATCATCCTCAATTGAAAACAACGATTCAACATTTGATTCATCAAGATCAACATTGTACTGAGTAACTAGTTATTGAACTAGCTAAACTGCCTATTTTGGCTGGTTTTGGCATTTCTTTACAAAATGTCATTTCTTTCCCCAAAGATAACAACGATTAATATTTTTGTACCGTTGATATTTTTTTTAAGTACTTGAACCGTTTTTTGTAAGGCTTGTAAAAAGAACTTCCATTGTATTTGTATTTCTTGTAATGTTTGCCTTTCCTACATTGCTTATAATCACAATTTTTCTTGTCTGAGAACTTGATTATAAGATTTGGTCTATTGCAAAATGGATCAAGACTTTTGTTGTTTGTCAATTTCAAAGCTTTCTTAACTTTTCACCTATGGGGACATAGTTCCTTAAGAACTATCATCATCCTTTGATAGACCTGAGCTAATGTGAAATCTTTCAAGACTTTTCCTTGCTTCTTAAAATGATAAAGAGTACCTTCCTCTAATTATTCTAGAATGAAATTGATAAATTGTTGCTTTAAATTAATATCACCAAAATTGACTTGTAATCCAAAGACCATTTGTTGCCTTAGGATTGTAAAATGATTCACTAATTTTATCTTTTTAAGGTCCTAAACTATAGGAGTTGAATCTTAAGTATGAGATTTTGTTTGACAAGATTGTGTTTTATGAGCAACACATGGACTTGTCATTCTTATGGATGAAACCGATAAATTAGAATATGCATATTTAAAGAGAATAAAATCTTATTCTAATGAAGATTATGTTTGCATGTTAAACTGATGGACTGGTTAGGGGTTTTCTATATAGGTAGATAAAAAGGCAGTGATCAGGTTAAGAGGTGTTGTTTGGACCATATAGTGATAAGGATCTTGGGAATCCTAGAAAGGATTTACATTATCTCTTAATGAAGACAAAAAATCTGCTTTTGCAATTTAAGCATGAACTTTTTTTTGCCAACTGAATTTAGTATTGACACTTGTTTCCAGCTGATTCATTTTCACTGACATTTGATCTGTCTTTTTATCAATCTTTGCAAGCGTTGTATTTTAAGCAAAAGCATTGTCTATCTGCCAATTGAGGACAAATTCACAAATAGTAATTTCACTTGTTCTATTATAAGCATCAGGACTAGGAGATTTAATTCATAGATTTTTCTTAACCTACTTATCTTAATGAATATTTTCTTAAATAGGTGAAAAATCATGTTTTTGTGGTGGGAACATACATATAGTAGGAATAGAGATAGGATATGATTGAATCAGAGTAATAGATTGAGAAGCCCAAGACTTTGGAATCCATTTTTCTTGTGGCTCATTCTTCTATATCCATTCCAATCATTTCTTATAGATTGGAAGAGGAAATGATATTGGCGAATCTAACTAAGATGGTATAGTTATAGGTTCATCCCATTGTGATACCTTTAGAGTTGGCATTAGAGTTTTCAAAGATATTGGTTCAAAATAGTTGACTATGTAGTCATATTGTCTTGATGTTGGCCAAAGAATCTTATTGAAAGATCATCATCATCAAGTCTTTTCTTTAGCTTCTTTTATGAGGAGATTTTTTTTCTCCTTATGCGAGTCTGAGACTCTTCCTCATTATTAGAGTCATAACAAGCATCTCGTAAGCAATCTTTAAGGGTACAATCTACATCTAATACCTTATGGTTCCCTTATTACATGGTAAAAATTGGCTTTTCATGTGAAATCAAAACCAGTAATAGGAAGACAATCCTCCACTTCACATGGTTCAATCATAAATTGAGTAGCAAACATAGAAGATTTTAGTTCTAATTCTGAGGATTGGACAAACTTTATTTCAACAATGTCATCTGCTTTCTTTAGAAGTTAGGACTCTTGGTGTTGAATCGGCTAGGAATTTACTTTGAATTTGTTCATCGTTTGTTATCCAAGTTTCAGTTTACAAGCTCAATACGAGAAATTCGTCGAGGCACGTGAACACAAGTTGGGACTTTTTGAACATTTGCTACAATTAGTAAAATATCATTTGAGACTGGAATAACTAAATGTAGGGCCTGATTTTGAACCTTGTAAATAAGCTAGTAATGAAAAGTTACTACTGTAACTATAATTACTCGTGGCACAACTGTAATTTGGACTTATACTTTCAAGGCTAAAAACGCATTAGGATCATCAAGTGCTAGATTGAAGTTTGGGAAGAAAATGAACTTTATTGTTCCACATTTAGTGTTGTTTCTATAGTACCAATAATAGTATATTGATTCTGTAAGTACCTTGTATCAAGCAAGGCAATTTTAGCAAAAACTGGAAGACCTTTCCTTTTATGATAGAATAGTGTTAGCGTTATAACTCCAAAGAGGATATGAGAATATCCGTCTCATTTTTAGAGAGTAAGAAACTCTAGTGGAATTTTTAGAGATACAAATTGTTCTTCTCCAATTGCTTTGATGGTATAGTGATAAAACAAAAAAGATTAAACATACTCTTTGACCGTTTTGGATGTTCTTTTGATTAGGGATTTGATATTGGTCCACTATGAGAATTTGGATTGATTGTAGGCATCATAAGGACTGAGACATGAAATTTCAATAATTGGAGTTTATTATTTGTTTGGAATTTATTATAGTTCATAAAAAAAATTTAAATGACTACTTTAAGAAGTTTTGGAGGAGGAAGAATGTGGATGAAAGATAGGACAGTTACTGAAGTCAAAGGTGTAGAATTTGTATCCACGAGAGTATAATAAACTAAAGACTCCCCAATCTTTCATTAGGATAAATACATACCTAATATACATTCTTCTGATTTTCAGCCATATGAAGTAAAGGATTGTCTTACTATTACTGGTTTTGATTCCACTGGCAAGCCAATTTATGTCAGGTATCAAGGGAACCATAAGCTACTAGATGTAGATTGTACCTATAAAAATTGCTTACGAGATGTTTGTTATGACTCTTATGATGAGGAAGAGTCCCAAACTCTTAAAAGAAGGAAAAAGAAAAATTCTCCAAAAAGGAAGTTGAAGAGAAGTCTTGATGATGATGATCATTCAGTAGGGTTGCTTGGTCAGCCATTTGGAAAATATGACTATATAGTAAACTATTATAAACTAATATCTTTCAAAACTCCAACACCAACTCTAAAGGTATCATAGTGGGATGAACCCATAACCAGACCACTTAAGCCAGATCAACCAATATCATCTCCTCCTTCACTCTACAAGAAAGGATTAGAATGGATCTAGAAGAATGAGCTATAACAAAAATGGATTCCAAAGTCTTATGCTTCTTAATATATTACTCTGATCTAATAAGATCATGTCTCTATTCTTGCTATTTACATGTTCCAACCACAGGAACATAATTTTCCACCTCTTTAAGAAACTATTGATAAAGATAAATAGGTTAAAAAACTCCATATATTAAATCTCTTGGTCTTGATGCCCATGGAAGACCAAGTGAAATCACTATTTACGAATTTGTTCTCAATTGGCAGATAGACAATGCTTTTGCTTAAAATACAACACTTGCAAGTATTGATCAAAAGACAGATCAAATGTCAGTGAAAATGAATCAGCTGAAAACCAATGTCAATAGTAAATTCATATAGAAACAAGAGTTCATGCTTAAATTACAAAAACGTATCTTGTCTCTTCATCAAGAGATGATGCTAATGATACAACAACAAGTTTTAGGGCCACTTTTCCAGAAAAAACAAGAAAAAATTACAAAGCTCAAACGACAACTTTCTCAGATAGAAAACGATTTGTATGTTACAAACCCCTTTGCTTTTACCAGTGCATAACCTTTGCCAGAACCTATTGTTCCAAACACTTTAGCATTGCCAAATACATATCCAGTCTTTCTTCAACATGAAAACTTTCAAAAAATGATAAGAGCTAAGACTGAATTCTCTAAGCCACAAAAGGAAAATCCTACCATATCTACCTCTGTAACCCCTCCTCTAAAACTAGAACCAATACCTAAAAGACTAGATAAACTGTCAGTCTTAGATCCTTTCTAGTATTCCCAATATCTTTATCTATATATGGTCAAAATGACACCTACTAACTAAATCACGACTTTTTTATCTACCTATACAGAAAATTCTCAACCAGTTCACCAGTTTAACTTGCAAAATAATCTTCATTAGAATCAGATTTTATTCTCTCTAAACTTTTAGATTCTGATTCATCGGTTCCAACTATAAGAATGGCAAGTCCATGTGCTACTCATATAACACAATCTGGTCAAACATAATTTCATGCTCAGAATTCAAGTCCTAATGTTCAGGACCCTCAAAAAGATATAATGAGTGAATCATTTTACAATCCTAAGGCAAAAAATGGTCATTGGTTTGCAATGGATGATGTGTTTTAGAGATGTATGCAATTAAGGTTCAATCGAGAGCCACAATTGCGGAGGTTCTACAAGAGTTTACTACCAGATTTGTTAGTGCCCTGAGAGAATTGTGATGAGACTAGTAGAATACACTAAGCTACAGTTTTTACCAACTCACCACTTTTGTTGATGTGTTATCATTCATTAAGGTTGAATTCATTGTTACCTTAGAAGATTTAGAAGAAACAACAAGAAGAGAATTCTTTAAATTAAAGTGTCGCTCCTTAAAGAGAAAAGATTTTGATAAGCATAACATGCATGTTGCAAGTAGATATTATCAAGTCAGTTTTGGTGATATTAATTTAAAGTAGTAATTTATCAATTTTGTTCCAAAAGAATTAGGGGAAGTTACTTTTTGTCATTTTAAAAAGCAAGGAATTGTCTTGAAAGATTTCACATTGGCTCAAAGCTATCAAAAGATACGGATAATTCTTAAGGAACTATATGCCCAATGGTGACAAGTTAAAGAAGCCTTAAAATAGCAAACAACAAAAGTCTTGAATCAGTTTGTAGTATAACAGATCTTATAATCAAGTGCTCAGACAAGAAAAATTATGATTATAAACAATGCAGAAAAGGTAAGTGTTACAATAAAAACAAATACAAAGGAAGTTCTTCTCACAAGACATACAAAAAGTGGTTTAAATATTTCAAAAAGAAATATCGACAGTACAAAAATACTAATCGTAGTTATCTTTATGGAAAGAAAGGATATTTTGCAAAGAAATACCCATATACAAGACATACAAAAAGAGTTTAAATATTTCAAAAAGAAATATCGACAGTACAAAAATACTAATCGTAGTTATCTTTATGGAAAGAAAGGATATTTTGCAAAGAAATGCCCAAATAGCCCAAAACATGAAGTTTAGCTAATTCAATAGCTATAAACTCAGTACAATGTTGATCTTGATGAAGCAAATGTGGAATCATTATTTTTCAATTGAGGATAATTTTGCAGAAGATTCACTTATGGGTATTAATAGCATTCTCCTCAGACTCTGAAGAATAATGCTTCCAAATAGCAGAACTAGGTCTTGGCCCAAAATCAAATCAATAAATTGCATTAGCCTAAATATCCAAAAAAAAAGTATCTTGCTATCCAGTTCAGTTATTCACAGAAAAGTATGCTAAACCCATTAAGGTTATACCTTTCATTAATATTAAATCCCATAGAACAATTGTTAACTCAAAGCTCTTTTCAAACTACTTTTGGAAAGCTCATAAAGAATTTTTCAAAGCAGTAGATGGGGAACTATTCTCAACAGATTGGATAACCATAAATCCCATTAAAATTCAATTTCTCCCGAGCCATTCGGTATGGACCTAAGTCTTAGGTTCATATCTACCTACAAAGGATATTCTTATTGGATTTAATATTATTAGGCAGATGCCCCAATTATCCATTGGTGCTCAAAGGTTAAAATCTAAAAAGTGGTTCTTGCCATACACCTCAATACCTAACTTATTCATGGCCTCTATATCCCATTTATTTTATGACTTTCAAGCTAGTATTATTCATAAAAGTTGTGCTGACAGTCATGTATAATTTCTTAAAAAATGCAACAGTTTTTTATGGACTCAACAGAAGTTTTACATCTCACTTCCATTCAAGTAGAATGAGGGCATTAACCCAATAATATCAATTCATCCTGGAATGAATTAGATAATCAATCATTAATAGTGCAATAATATTCTCAATTGGTTCAACAAGGTCTCATTGAGCCAAAAAAAGTCTAATTGGGTATGTCAAGCATTTTATGTTAACAAGAGATCTGAACAAATCAGAGGGAAAAAAGGGCTTATTATTGATTATAAGCCTTTGAATCATTTTGTGAAGAATGACAAGTTTTTTTTGCTAAAGATTTCATCATTATACATCTTCCTTAAAAACAATAAGATTTTTTCAAATTTTTATCTTAAATTGGGCTTTTGGCAGTCGGGCATTCATCCTACATATCGTCATAAAATGACCTTTTATATTCCAAATCACTATTATCCATAGATGGTAATGCCTTTTGGATTGATCTTATCTTCCATATTAATTTACATTGATCATATCCTATTGTTCTCAAAGGATGAATAAAGTGACAAAAAAATTTTAAAAGAGTTTGCTGAATTAACAACTCAACACAGGATAATGCTTTTAGTCGTGTCCACATATTAGGCTCGAATTATTAAAGTTTGCTAATAGTGATTTGACAATAAAAAAAATAAAACAATTCTTTTGAGTTGTCAAGTTAGAAGAAAAAAAAGAAGAAAATGACAAATCTATGCTTATGTCAGTGGTTGTATCAAGGATTCAGAATGTTATTATCGCTCCACTTTCAAAGAAATCCTTGTCGTCAAATATGAGATAAAGAAGTTTCAATTCCATCTTATTAGTCACCAATTTACAATCAAGATGGATTGTTCATCTTTTTTAAAAATTCTTTACTTTAAGGTTAAGCAAGTGCCAAATGCAAAATTATTAAATGAAATTACTAGTTTTAAAGTACAGTTTCACAGTCAAACATATAAAATGAGATAAAAACTTGATCCTTGATTTCTTATCCATACCTTTTTCAAAATCCTTAAAATTAATCATTGAAGTTCAAACAATTCTATTAATCTTCATGGCTAGTTCCATTTCAAGTTTTTCTCATCCTCCAACAGCAGTAAAGGTAATGAATAAAGTGTAAAGAAAAAACTTAATTGTTGATTTCCAATTAAATGTTGTATGCAACCATGGAGATACTTTTATCAAACTAGAATTTTTTTCATCCTGATTATCCGTTCATGAACATGTTCAAAATCCCTCTCAGTGGACAATTTTTTGAGGAGTCCCTTTAAATGTTATGGTATAGGTGTGATACATACCATAAGGCCTTTGAATTCTATCCAATACACTAGTACAATTGTATTGCAGCCAAAACACTTCTAGAAACACAAAGAAATTCCTAGCTTAGTTCAAACCAATAGCTTTTTATCAACATTCTCTCTTTCGACTTCTACAAGAAAATTAAGATGTCAGAGTTCAGGCTAACAAAATTCACTCAATCATTATTTTGCATTAGGATGAACATTATTCAACTTTCGAGGTCTATGAAACTTTCCCCTATTCAATATAGGAAAATTATGACTCTTATCCTCTAGAGGTCAGAGAAATCCAAAGTGCCTTAACAGCATAAAACCAATACATTCTTCATGAGATTTGGCCAAAATATGAAGAAAATGCTCATTGGAAAGTCATTCCATCTTGTTACATATATAATTGTTACATGTATAGTCTGAGAAGAGAAGAGAAAATACACGAAACAATAGTTCTATAGAATGCATTCCACCACAGACAAGCACATGATCATCAAGCAAGGCCTTTAACTAAACTTGACTATGACTATAATGACTATCAGGAGATGAACCTCTATCCTAGTCATGAACCAATTCAAGATAAGAACTTCTAGAATTATTAATAAATGTTATTTGTAATAATGCTCTTTGTGTCAATAGTTTTATTAAAGTAAAGATAGTAGGAATATTTACTTTAATTATTATGTTTGCTTTAATAAATTTGTTCGTTTGTATTTTGATTAAGAGCTCAACATAAAGAGCTCATAGTGTAGGTTGTAAGGCAGAACGAATTAAGCAATACAATCTAATGTTTGTTTATACACTATGTCTTGCTAAACATTTCTCATTCCTCAATCTTTGTTAGTTTCTATCCAAACCTACTATGTTTTCTTTTCTTAAAGAATCATAGTTAAGCTTCTTTTGGCCTTAGAATGAAGCTATTGATGCACCAAAATAAATAATTAAGAGGCAAACCTATTAAATGTCAGGAAGAGCTGAGTGTTGGCCATCATATCTATTATTTATTGGGATAAGTCTGGGCTTAACCTTATAATAAGGTTAAGGTATCAATAGGCGTGCATAGAGGGGCCTTAATGGTATCAAAGCCAGAATGAAGCTATTAATGCACTAAAATAGATAACTAATAGATAGCCCTATTGAATGCCCGGGATAGGCTGAGTGTTGACTAGCATATCTTTTATCTATTGGGCTATACCTGGGCTTAACCTTATAATAAAGTTGATGTATCAATAGTAGTTTATAGAGGGGCCTTAAGCAACATATGGACTTGCCATTCTTATGGATGGAACCAATGAATTAAAATCTGAATGTCCAGAGATAATATAATATGATTCTGATGAAGATTCTTCTTGCATCTTAAACTGATGGACTGGTTAGGGTTTTTAAGGCCCCTATATGAACTACTATTGGTACCTCAAACTTATCATAAGGTTAAACCCATGCTTACCCCAACAGATAACAAATATGCTAGCCAACACTCAGCCACTTTTGCGTATTCAACAGGTTTTCCTTTTAGTTATATATTTTGGTGCATCAATAGCTTCATTCTGAGGCCAAAAAAACCTTAGCTATGATTATTTAAGAAAAAAAACATAGTAAATATGGATAAAAACTAACTAATATTGAGGAATGAGAAAGGTTTAGAAAGACATGGTGTATAAGCAAACATTAGATTTTATTGCTTAATTTGTTCTGCCTTACAACTCAAACAATGAACTCTTTATATTGACCTCTTAAGCCAAATAAAAACATAATAATTAAAATAAAGGTTTCTATAATCTTTAGTTTAATAAAGCCACTGATATAAATAACATTATTACATACAACATTTATTACATACATTAATAATTCTAAAAGTCCTTATCCCGAATAGGTTCATGACTAGGAATGAGGTTCATCTCTTGATAGTCATCAGAGTCATAATCAAGTTGAGTAGAGGGTCATGCTCATACTTCATGATTATATATCTGCGGTGGCATACTTTCTGCATAGAATATTACTTCATGTATTTCCCTTTCTCTTCTTAGACTATCCATATAGCAAGATGGAATAACTTTCTAATAAGCATATTCCTCATACTTTGGCCATATCTCATGAGGGATGTATTGGTTTCTTATTGCTAAGGACCTTTGGACTTCTCTAACCTCTGGAGGATGAGAGTCATAATTTTTCCATATTAAGTAAGGGAAAGTTCCATAGACCTTAAAGGTTGAATAATGTTCATCCTAATGCAAAATGATGATTGGGTGAATTTTGTTCACCTGAACTCTAACATCCCAATTTTCTTATAGAAGTTGAAAAAAAGAATATTGCTAAATAAATATTGGTTTGAACCAAGCTAGGAATTTCTTTGTGTTTTTTGGAAGTGTTGTGGCTGCAATATAATTGTCTCAGCATACCTGACAAAATTCAAAGGTCATATGGTACATAATACACATATACTATAGCATCTAGAGGGACTTCTTAAGAAATTGTCCATTGGGAGGGATTTTGAACATATCCATAAATGTGTAATCAGGATGAAAAGCTTCTAGTTTGATAAAAGTATCTTCATACTTGTGTATAACATTTAATTTGCAATTAACAATTATATTTTTTCTCAGCTCTTTATTCATTACCTTTACTACTGTTAGAGAATGAGGAAAACTTGAACTAGAACTAGCCATGAAGATTAACAAAATTGTTTGAACTTCAGTGATTAAGTTCAAATGTTTTGAAAAAGGTTTGGATAAGAAATTAGGGATCAGGTTTTTTATCTCCTATTATATATTCGATTGTAAAATTGTACATTGAAAACCAATCATTCCATCTTAATAATTATGCATGTGTTACCTACTTACCCTTAAAATTAATAATTTTTAGAAAATAGGAACAATTCATCAGGACTGTAAAATGGTGACTAATAAGATGTTATTCAAACTTTTTTTTATCTCATATTTGACTGCAAGGATTTCTTTGAAAATGTAGTACTAGTGACATTCTGATTCCTCTAAACAACCACTCGCAAAAGCATAGATTTGTCGCTTTCCTTCTTTATCTTCTCACAGGACAACTCTTCAATATTCATATTCTTTTTCCTTCTATTAGGATATGAAAGAGGGAAAGATCCTTGTAGATTTGCTTTCTTTACTTTACAACAGTTGTTTGTTCTTATGTCCATGGTGGGATATTCTTTTTTAATAATTATCATAGAGGATGTGCTACTTTAAAAAAATATGGAATAAAATATTTGACGTAATTGTCAATTCCAAGAAATTACTATATTTTCTTTTTAGTCAAATCACTGTCAACAAACTTTAATTATTCGAGCCCAATATGTGGATATGACTGATATGACCATTTTTTAAAATTTAATTGCCAGAAATTCTCTCTTTTTTCTGCAATATGCATTTTCTTTTTAAAAAACATCATTCCGTGTTGAGTTGTCAATTTAGCAAATTGTTTTAACAGTTGTTTGTGACTTTCTTCATCATTTGAAAATAATATGATATCATCCATGTAAATCAATGCAGTAGATAAGATCGACCCATATATCTTGGCTATAGCTTTTTGGAATAATGAAGAGGCAACATTTAACCCAAAAGGCATTACCGTCCACTAGCAATGATGATTTGGAATATAGAATGTCATTTTATAACAATATGTAGGATGAATACCTAACTGCCAAAAGCATGATTTTGGATCAAATTTTGAAAAAACTTTAGCTTCTTTAATGAAAGAGTATAATGATGAATTCTTTGGCAAGGGAAACTTATCATGCTTGAGGAAATGATTCAAAGGCTTACAATCAATAATAAGTTATTTCTTTCCTTCGACTTGCTTAGATCTATTGGTAACATAAAATGCTTAATATGCCCAATCGGACATTGTTGGTTCAATAAGACTTTATTGAAGCAATTTAGAACATTCATGCACTGCTAATGATTGATTATCTAGATTTATTTCGGGATGAGTTGCTTTTATTGGGTTAATGTCCTCTTTCTTGCTTGAATGGAAATGAGAAGTAAAACTCTTATCGAGCCTATAGAGGACTATTGCATTTTTAAACGAGTTCTACATGACTATTAGCATAGCTTTTGTGAATGATACTGGCTTGAATTTCATAAAATGGGCTAGATATGGAGGCCACCATGAATAACTTAGGTGTTGAGTTGTATGACAAGAACAACTTTTTAGATTTTAATCCTTGAGCATTAATGGTTAATTGGTGTAGCTACTCAATAATATCAAATCCAATAAGAATATATTTTTAGGCAGATATGAATACAAGACTTTGGTACATACCTAATATTTTGGGAGAAATTGGATTTTAATGGGCTTTGTGGTTATCTAATTTGTTAAGAATAGTTCCCCATCGATTGCTTTGAAAATTTCTTTATGGGCTTTTCTAAATAAGTGGTTTGGAAAGAGTTTTGCATTAATAATGGTTTTATGGGCTCCAACATCAATAAACGTTATAGGCTTAATAGGCTTAACATACTTATTTGTAAAGCATTGAACTGAACAGTAAAATACTATTTATTTTTTGGATATTTGGGCTAATGCAATTTGTTGATTTGATTTTAGGCCAGAAGCTAGTTTTGCTACTGCTGATCCAGAATAGAATTGACTTCCGAACCAGTATGACTTCCAAAGGCCATAACTTAGTCTATACATAACCCATGAAGTTGACATTAGTACAAAAGTTTAGCTAAGACATATACCTATAACTCTCATGTTTTGATCATTTATAGAATTTAGCTCTAACAAGCTCAAATTATCCAAACAAATTACTGTATCTGCCCAGGGCACTCAATAGGCAGTTCAAACCATGGAACAGTCATGGTTCCATTCACCATAACTCACAATTTACACGGTCTATGAACCTGAAATTTGGTAGAAAGATACAACACACATATATCTACAACTTTTATGTTTTGAGAGACTTCAAATAAGGGCTTTAACATATTCGAAATCAAACCACACAGTAGCTAACTTGGTTAGGGTTTACACCCTGACCAATTTCAGTACGAAGAGCATATCTCTCCCTATACATAAAATCTTGCAAAAATGTTTACATATCCATAAATCTAAGACAGAAAGGAACAACTTTTGTATTTTACACATTTCCAAAATCAATTTATATCAACATCAAAATTGGGGTGCAATTCAGTGCCTAATATTGAACCTAAGCAACTCAAATCAACCCTATAGCAATAAGAATTGATTACTTACCAAGAACAACCTTGAAAGGGATCAATTAGCTTCAAAAACTAGGTGAAACAAGGAAGAATTGAAGTCTGAAATGGAGGAAATTGAAGAAAAAGTCGGGCTAAAGAAGAAGGCAGAAATGGGAAGATAAAGCTAACTTTTGGTTTTTGTCTTTTTATCATCTCTTTTCTCATCTGTTTTCTCATCTGTTTTCTCCTTTCTCTTCTCTTCTCTTCTATTTCTCTTTTATGTCATTTTCATTTTATTTTGTCTATATTATTATTATTATTTACATAGATTTATAATTTCACTAATTCACACAATGATATAGCTTAATCATTTGACCCGATTTAACTAAATTAGCAATGTAAATGTTCACTAATCTTAATCTAATCATTTTTCTTACTTTAGTTTAGTCACCTTATTCAATTCATTTCTAATGCTTTGTTATCCTTATTTAGGTTATAAGGATACATGTGTGACTCGATATAATTGCCAAATACTAGGACACGTAGCTAGTGCATGTCATGAACATGTTCCATATGAATCCATATAAGTGTCTGTAAAGTTTCATTAAAATAGGACTTATAGATTATAAGTTATGATGAACCCAAATGAGTACCCTGAAACTGCCTAAAGGCAGAAAACAGAACACTCTTAGAAATTCCACCAAATATTGTACAATGATCCAATTGGTCTGAAATTTGAATGTTCTATAATTATATGTTATTTTTAATTAGGAACAAGAATCAGATTAATTGGTCAATTATAGAAAAAGTTATAGGCTAAACAGTCTCATAAGGTCACACTGCCTCATAGAAAAAATATTAACTATTGACATGAACAATGCATATTAATTTGTTTAAGCCACATTAAGTCTCCCTAATCATAAGTTAATCGATTATGTTTTCATATTAGGCTCGCAACATATTGGAGACCCACAAGGAACGGATAGACAATAAGTTAGGGGTCGAAATCAAAGGAGAACGGTGAGTCTAATTATCGATTGAATTCTTTAGTGTAAATGAATGTTACTTGCTATGTGATTCATGTGATTGTCATGATTGGTCCTTGATAATGTAATGATGGATAATTTGTGACATTGTGGTACATATAAATGGTATACTTGTGGTATATTTGAGGTATATGTTTGACAAATGTGATATATATACATGGTATATGTATAGTATATGCAAGGTATATGCTTGACATATGAGGTATATATGGAATATATGTATGTTGTATATGATAAAGATGCAATGGTTAATGAATGCTTAAATACAAGTGCATATGCATATGGGCTAAAAAGGCGTTGTGACTAGTTAATCGATATTGTAAGCAAAAGAAAAGGCCTATGGCCCAACAAATGTGCAAATAAAACAAATGATCAAGCTAGCTAGCAAATGCAAATGCAAATGTTCACATGACAAATGTTCACATGGAAACCCGGGGCAATGTCTGTTTAACTTGGTCACAATAAAATGAAATAAGCAAAGCATTTGCATACATAAAGAGTAATGATTATATGTTGCAACTTTATTGATACTTATATGATACTGATGAATGGAATGGAATACATGGTATATATTGGAATTGTGATTTATTACTATGAGTTCTTTGATACTTTAGAGCTCATTGGATGGTTATTCTCATTGAGCCGCAACTCATCAATTTGCATCATTTTTCAGGTAAAGAAAAGTGATAGCTCATTTTGAGTAATGTATAAAAGACATGGAGCACAGGTTACTAGTCGAGCCTCATCACTCTCTCTCCTTGCATTCCACACAAGCATGAAAATATGTCATATGTGTTTTGTATTTACGTGCTTGAATATGTATAGTCATTTTGGAATGAGTCTAAAAATGTATAAATGAAATCAACTCGAAAATACTTATGTGTAAAGTTTATGTTTTGATATATGTGATATATTATATTGTGGTGAAAACCTCAGTGTTAACTTTGCAAAGTCAGTGAATAATATTACAGGATATGAGACTTGCAAGTCATTGAATGAAATTATAGGATATGAGACTTGCAAAGTCATTGAATTATATTACAGGATATGAAAAAAAAATTTTACTATTATTGTTAACAGAGTATTTTACCTTTCCAGTATGCCTTGTATGATTACTTGATATAGGGATAGGTTATACTCAAATGCATAAGGTGTGACGTTACATTTTTGAAGCATTATTCTTCAAAGTCTAAAGAGAAAGCTAGGGTTTCAATACCCATAAGTGAATCTTTTGTAAGATTATCCTTAACTGAAAACAATGATTCAACATCTGATTCATCAAGATCAATATTGTACTAAGTAACTAGTTATTGAATTAGTTAAACTGCAAGTTTTGGCTTGTTTGGATATTTCTTTGCAAAATGCCATTTCTTTCCACAAAGATATCAATAATCAATATTTTTGTACTATCAATGTTTCTTTTTGAAGTACTTGAACTGCTTTTTGTATGGCTTGTGAGAAGAACTTCCTTTGTATTTATATTTCCTATAATGTTTGCTTTCCTACACTGCTTACAATCACAGATTTTCTTGTCTAAGCACTTGATTGTAAGATCTGATCTACTGCAAACTATTTCGAGACTCTTTTTGTTTGTTAATTTCAAGGCTTTCTTAACTTATTGCTTATAGGCATATAGTTCCTCAAGAACTATCAACATCTTTAGATAAATTTGAGCCAATGTGAAAATTTTCAAAACTTTTCCTTGCTTTTTAAAATGATAAAGAGTAGCTTCCTTTAATTCTTCTAGAATGGAATTGATAAACTGTTGCTTTAAATTAATATCACCAAAATATTTCAAGATTTTTCTTAACTTGATTATGTTAATCAATAGTTTCTTAAAGAGGTGGAAAATAATGTTTATGTGGTTGGAACAAGTATATAGTAGGAATAAAGACAGAATCTGATTGGATCAAAGTGATAAATAATGAAGCACAAGACTTCAAAATCCATTTTTCTTGTGGCTCATTCTTCTAGATCCATTCCAATCCTTTTTTTCTAGATTAGAAAAGGAAATTATATTAGTGGATCAGGCTTAGGCAGTTTAGTTGTGGGTTCATCCTACTATGATACCTTTGGAGTTGGCATTGGAGTTTTGAAAGATATTGGTTCAAAATAGTTAGCTATGTAGTCATACTTTTCTAATGACTAGCTAAACAATCCCATTAAATAATCATCATCATCAAGTTTTTTCTTCATATCTCTTTATGAGAAGTTTTTCTTTTTTCTTTTTCTACAAGTCTGAGACTTTTCTTCATCATAAGAGTCATAACAAATATCTCGTAAGCAATCATTACATGTACAATCTACATCTAATACCTTATGATTCCCTTGGTACATGGCATAAATTAGCTTGTTTGTTGAATCAAAACTAGTAACAGGAAGACAATCCTCTACTTCACATGACTTAGTCATAAATTGAGTAGTGAACATATAATTGCTTGGATATGATTTTGAGGATTTGACAAACTTTGTTTTAGCAGTGCCGTCTGCTTTCTTTAGAAACTGGGATTCTTAGTGTTGAATTGACTATGAATTACTTTGAATTTTTCATAGTTTGTTACCCAAATTTTAGGTAACAATTTTACAAGCTTAGCACGAGAAATCTATCAAGGCACATGAACACAAGTTGAAACCTTTTGATCATCTACTACAATTAGTAAAGCATTAATTGAGATTGGAACAACAAAATCTAGGGCATGATTCTGAACCTTATAAATAAGCTAGTAATGAAGAGTTATTGTTGTAAATGTTAATACTTGTGGTGCACATGTAATTTGGACCTGTACTTTTAAGGCTAAAAGCACATGAAGATCATCTAGTGCTAAATTAAAGTTGGGAAAGAAAGTGAACATTATTGTTCTCACATTCAATGTTGTTTCTACAGTACCAATAACAATATGCTGATATTACAGGTACTTTGTATCAAGCCAGGTAATTCTAGCAAAAACTGGAAGACCTTTCCTTCTATGGTGGGATAGTGCAAGTTTTATAACTCCAAAATGAAGATGAGAATATATGTCTTGTTTCCAGAGAGTGAGAAACTCTTATGGAATTTTTTAGAGAGATAAAATGTTATTCTCCAGTTTCTTTGATGTTATAATGATCAAAAGAAAAAGATTGAACATACTCTTAGAATGTTTTGGATGTTCTTTTGACTAGGGATTTGATATTAGTCCTCTAAGAGGATTTGGATTAATTGTAGGCATCAGAGAGACTAAGAGATAGAATTTTAGTAATTAGGATTTTTTTATTCGTCTAGAATATGTTGTTCATAAAAAAAAATTTGAACTATACTTTGAGAAGTTCTGAAGGAGGAAAACTGTGGAAAAGATATAAGAACGGTTACTGAAGTCAAAGATGTAGAATTTGTTTCCTTATAAGTATAACAAACGAAATACTTCTCAAACTTTCATTAGGTTAAATACATAACTAATATACCTTATTCTGAAAAATAAACAGGCTCTGATACCATTAAGGCCCCTCTATGAACTACTATTGATACCTCAATCTTATTATAAGGTTAAGCTCAGACTTAGCCCAATAGATAATAAATATGTTAGCCAAAATGATCTTTCCCCTTTGCACATCCTAACAGAAGGAAAAAAACCCTCTAAACATATGCAAATGATGAATAAAGGGAAGTTGTCCTGTTAGAAGAAAAGGAAGGATAATAACAAATATGAGCTTATGCAAGTCTATCACTCCACTTTCAAGAAAATCCTAGCGGTCAAATATGGGATAAAGAAGTTTGAATTCCATTTTATTGGTCACCACTTTATAGTCCTGATGGATTGTTTTTCTTTTCCAAAAATTCTTAACTTCTATGGAAAACAGGTGTCACATGTATAATTATTAAGATCGAATGACTGGTTTTAAAGTACAATTTCACAGTCAAACATATAAAATGAGATAAAAAATTGATATCTGATTTATTATCATACCTCTTTCAAAACCCTTGAACTTAATCACTGAAGTTCAAACAATCCCATTAATCTTCATGGCTAGTTTCAAGTCAAGTTTTCCTCATCCTCTAGTAACAGTAAAGGTATTGAATAAAGAGCGGAGAAAAAACTTAATTGTTGATTATCAATTAAATTCTGTATGCAATATGGAGATCCTTTTATCAAACCAGAAGCTTTTCATCCTAATTAACTATTCATGGACGTGTTCAAAATCTCTCTCAGTGGACAATTTCTTAAGGAGTCCCTCTAGATGCTATAATATATGTGTGTTATGTACATATGACTTTTGAATTCTATCCAATATGCTAGTACAATTTTATTGTAGCCAAAACACTTCCAAAAATATAAGCAAATTCCTAGCTTGGTTCAAACCAATAGCTGTTTAGCAATATTCTCTCTTTCGGCTTTTACAAAAAAATTGGGATGTCAAAGTTTAAGCTAACAAAATTCACTCAATCATTATTTTGTATGGGAACAAATATTATTCAACCTTTGAGGTTTATGGAACTTTCCTCTACTCACTATGAGAGAATTGTGACTTTCATCTTTTAAATGTCAAAGAACTCTAAAGGTCCTTAGCAACAAAAAATAAATACATCCCTTGTGAAATATGACTAAAGTATGAAGAAGATGCTCATTGAAAAGTCACTTCATCTTGCTATATGGATAGTCTGAAAAGAGAAGAAGAAATACATGAAGCAATAGTCTCTGCAGAATGCATGCCACCACAGACACATGATCATGACGTAGGGTCTTCTACTCAACTTGATTATGACTTCGATGACTATCAGGAGATGAACATTTCTCCTAATCATGAACCTATTTGGGACAATGACTCTTAGAATTATTAATGTATAAAATAAATGTTGTCTGTAATAGTGTTCTTTGTATTAGTAGCTTTATTAAAGTAAAAATAGTGAAAATCTTTACTTTAATTATTATAGTTGCTTTAACAATTTTGTTTGATTGTATTTGATTTAAAAGCTCAATATAAGGAGCTCATAGTTTGGGTTGTAAGACAAAATGAATTGAGCAATAAAATTTAAGGTTTGCTTACACACTATATCTTTATAAACATTTCTCATTCTTCAATCTTAGTTAGTTTCTATCTATATCTACTATGTTTTCTTTTTTTAAATAATCATAGCTAAAATTCTTCTAGCATAAGAATGAAGCTATTAATGTATAAAAACATATAACTAAAATGCAGACCTGTTGAATGCCCAAAAAAGACTGGGTGTTAACTAATATATCTATTATCTATTGGGGTAAGCTTGAACTTAACCTTATAATACTATTAAAGTATCACTAGTAGTCTATAGAGAGCCTTAACATTGAAAAACTATATATATAAAGTACTTATTAAAGGAAAAAAAATATTACATCTTGATATACTTTTTGATGTGACATTAAAATTTTTATTTTATATCTTTAGTCCTGAAATTTTTATTCTTACTCGCACATAATTTTTATTTTATTTATTTAAATATTGTAATTATCTCAATGAGTTTAAATAACAAAATCAAATGCGAATATTCTCTTATTTTGTTATTTTTTGTGACGAAAGTGGTAGATTTTTAATTCTAACCATAAAAATAATTTCTTATGAAATCCTCATATATAATTTCTTTTTTTTATCAAATTATAGTTTACAAAATTGAATTCTATGATGACACCATTTTTAATTAATTTTTAATAATATTTATTATAAAGACTATATGTGAATAAAAATAAAATTCGAGAACTAGAACTAAATAAAAATTCAAGAAGCAAATTAAAGAATTGCAAAATACTTGAAATCAAAAAGTGCTTTTATATATTTTTTTCTTTATTAAAACTGAGTGATATATATACTATATATAAATATTAGGTCCATAAATAAACTCATGAACCAATTCAACTATAATCTGTCTTGTATATAAATTAATTATTATTTTACATATATGACAAATTGTAATTGAATTGATTTATAAATTTATTTATGTAACTTATTTAGGCATGAAAAATCCATGTAAATATATACCTACTTTGGAAGTTCCCAAATCATTAGCAAGTCTAGTGATCAAAGATGAGAAGCGGATGAGTGCAGAAGAGGCATTCTTCAAGCAATCCATTGAATTCGCCTCCCCTAACAGCACAAAAGAGTGGACAATTGCAGCATGGCCGCCTATTGAGATCCATCCATTTTCCAAGTATTCATCCAAATTTGGAGTATATCCTCTGTAAAACCACCTGGCCTCTTTTAAATATGATTCACAAAGATTTATCCACTGCCATTACGAATCATACATATGTTTAGCAATTTTTACTAAATACGTATTTTTTTATGTATTCTGTAAATTTAGGCTTAACATATACGAAATAACCTATACTTAGATTAAAAAAAAGTCACTTTGATACTTTAATTATATAAAAATCACATAAATATATAAATTTGTCTAATTTATTACTTTTAAATATCTTTGGGTAACATAATTGTAATTCTTGAAACTCACATGTCTTATCGCATCAGTGATACTTTAGTATCATGTCAGCTAAAAATATTTAAAGAATAAATTATTGTTTATCCTTCAGCATTTTAACAAATTTTAACGAAAAATAAATTTTTAAAAATCTTTAAAAATCTAACAGTTTACTCTCATATCATTTAATAAAAATATTATTTAAAATAACAATTAGGAAGATTAAGACTTGAATATACTGGTTGTTCCACAGTTATAGTCATTGATAATGAGAAGAATTCATAAATCCTTATAAAAAGTCATTAGACTATAAATGAAACAATAAAAATTTCATACAAAAACACATCGAATATAGAAAAATCATGCAGTATATTGCATTTCAATATTTGAAATTCATACAGCATAAAATGAATTAATATTTTATTAAATGACAGATGAGCAAACTATTAGTTTTTTAAAAATTTGTTTCTAGTTGTAATAATTTATTAAAATATCGGGGGTAAATTATAATTTGTTCACACTTAAAATAACAAATTAGGTAAGTTTATGTATTTATATGAATTGTTAAAAAGATAAAATTTGTTGCCAAATAAAGGAGTATGTTAAGCCTTAAATTTAATTAGCAGCTAATCCCTCAGTCTTAAGGTAGCGCAGAACATTGAAGCCTTCATCTTTCATCACATCATAAGCAACTTCATTTGCAAAATTAAACATGGCAAAATAGCATATCTTCATGTATTCTGGCAGTTCCTCAATAGCCCCAATATCCCATCTGTATCATGCTCAACAACATGATCACCAATCCATATTTAACCCATTATGTAATATATAAAATTAATCAATAATCATTCACATCAACAAGTTACCTACTCACAGCAGATGTAAAGAGCTCCAGTTCCTGTAAAGATCCATATATATCATACATATCATCAATTGCGGTTAAAATGCATATAAATTTAGTGAGACCCATTCTGCATTTGGAGAAATTTGGCTCAAATATCATTCCCATTGCCCACATGTAATTCTCCACCAATCGATCTCGCGAAAATTGCAGCTTCTCTTTGAATCCTAAGGCTTTCCACCACCTGTTAAATCGAGTTTCAAATCATGTAAAACCTTATAAAATAGTAACTTATTTGCATACATGACACTTACAAGTTAAAATTCTTGAACTTGGTGTATATAAGTTTTAATTCACCTGGCTAGCTCCTTCAGTTCTCTTTGATGGACAGATTGCACCAAATTGTAATCCAACTTAGCTAACTCTAGCAAAATCAAGTTCTTTGTATCATGATTTTGGTAGAAATTGATGAAATTTAGAGCCTCAAGCCTTGGCATTCTCCAATGCAAAGGAACATCCAGTGCCAGTTTCACCTGCTCTGCCAGATTATTGGGCTGTTGCCTTCCCAATTGTGATATAAGGTGTCTTGTACTAAATCTGTTGGCTTCTTCTAAATCATGTTCCTCTTCATTTCCAAGGTGTGAGGCCTCATACCAACTCAATAGCCCTGACAAGTCCATCCTTAAACTGTCGATATATTTCCCATTTTCGTCTTTGAACTTATCAAATGCATCTGATTTTCGCCAAAACAGAACAGCAAAAACTCAGAAAATAAGTACTTGCATCGCAAAATTATTGGCGATGAGACTTTTAGCAACTTTTAAGAAAGCGTTGATAAACCACAAGAGAACGTCGCTAATGTGTTAAATTTTCTTGTAGCGTGGAATATTAAATTACCTGAGCTAACGGGCAATAAATTTTGGCGCAAAAGCCGAAAGTGTAAAGAAGTCGTATAAAGATCTTGAGTACCATCTACTGCAACAAGATTCAATGCCTTTATAATGTCTTGATGGAAATGGTAAGCAATGCCCATTCGCTGCATTGAATCAATCAGCTTCAATAAGGCACCATCATCATTAGTAGATTGCAGTATGTTTCTAATCTGATGCTTCAACTCTTCAAGACGTGTCCCATGATATTCATACTGCAACAATGCAAGTTAATTAGAAATTTAATCACTAACCGAAGAAATTAAATAGTGGATATCCAGCAAGTGAGTTTTAGCTCTTACTGTGTAAGGAGAATTTAGAGATTCGATTATATAATTGGGATCCCAAATGGTAGGATGGTAATTTGCTGATCTTCTTTCCTCGTCTTGAAACATATTGGATTTGGATGCAAACCATTTCAAATTGCTCTGATTGTTGATTCTTGGCTTATTGGATTGTGGTATGGGGAAGATTTTAACATAATGCTTCGAGTATATTAAAGGGGAAGGGGGGAGACAGAGAGCTGTTGGCTTCATTTGATGGCCTAAACTGAATTCCTAGCAAATCGAGAAAGCAACATTATCATTTGTTGGGTGATCAATCTTGGTTAGTATTTGTAGGAGAAAAATCATGTTATTAAGTCGAAGTTGTAGGGCTTAAATTTTTTTTTTTAAAAAAAAAGAGAAGTTGAAGGGTTAATTTGAGCAAATGAAAGGTTTAAAGCTTAATAAATAAAATATAGACGGTTGGAAGGCCAAAATATGTTTTTCCTTTTCCCGATAAGAAAATGAAGCTAAAATAATGATGTAAAACAATAATTTGGTGAACTGTAGATAGGTCGTGTTATGTTTTGTCCTATAAAGAAAAGAACAAAAAAACAAAGGACAGTGTGACTTTCCAGCAAAGGGATTGGCCGGTACACCAAATCGATCATCCAAGGACAGCCTTTTTTTTTTTTTTTTTGATAACCTGAGACCTCCACTAGGCTATGACTGTGGGGCATCATGCAAGGACAGATTTATGCCTTCTTAAAATTATTTTTTAACGTGCACGAATCAAATTGTCGTTTATAAAAAATTAAAGTTTTCATTTTGAAATTTGAATTTCGGTTAAATCACTATTCAGGGAAAAAATATTTTTATTTCTTACTTTTTTTAGTTTCATAGATAATGAGGTGTTGGGCTCACCCATATTCATTAATTGACCCATAAATAATAAGGAATTGTAAATTATATTATGTATCCGTATTCATCGTTATTCTAATTTTAAAACACTATTATATTATTTTTTAAATTAAATAATTTATGTGTGTTTATTTGCATTCTGAATAAAAACAATTATCGTATCATTATTTTTCTTCATCATCATCTTTTTTTTTTAAAGAGATAAAAGAAAAAAAAATGTTACTGCATTGTAGAATTATTTTAGAGAAAGAAAATTTTTTTAATTTTTATATTTAATTTTATTTTTAGTATTTTTGAATGTTTTAGTTATTGTTATTATTGTTTATAATGAAAAATTTTAGTTTTGATATATTTGTGAAATAAAATGGTTGAAAATAAAAATATTTGAACTAAAAATGAGTAATATATAGAGAAAATTGAGTTGTCAAAAGTTAAATACGATAAATTTGGTATAAATAATGAAGTTGTAAACGATGAACCTGTAAATTGTAAACAATGATATTATAAGTTTTAAAGCATAAATATGTAGTTTTTATACAATAAATTTGTAAGTTCAAAACGATGAATCTGCAAATTATAAACGATAAATCTATAAATGATGAACGTATAAGTTTTAAACGATAAATCTATAATTTTAAAATGATGAACTTACAAGTTTAAAAGGATAAACCTGTAAGTAGTGAAGTAGCAAGCTTTAAATGATAAATTTGTAAATTTTAAATAATAAATTTGTAGTTTCTAAACGATAAATTTGCAATTTCAAATTGATAATCTGCAAATTATAAATGATAAATTTATAATTTCTAAACAATAAACTTTTAAGTTATAAAGAATAAATTTATAAGTTTAAAACGATAAATTTATAAGTTTAAAACAATGAATTTATAAATTATAATTGATTAATCTATAAGTTTAAAATAATAAATATATAAATTATAACTAATTAATATGTTTTATATTCATTAGTTTACCAAAATTCAATTTCGAAAAAATGAGCGCTTTGTTTTTATTTCAAGTGTAAATGAAAGAGGTTTATAATGCAATATATATTTGGGTTCATGATATAACAATCCTAATCAGAAAGATTAAATATAGTAGAAAGATAGAATCTACAGGTAAATGTATTTGTGGCTCGTAAATTATATTATGAATCCGTATTTATAAAACATTGTATATTATTTATTTAAATGATGAAATACTTTATTTTAAAAATAAATTAATGACACTCTTGCATTTATAAATAAAGTTGAATTCATAATGTAATATGAACATGAGTTTATAATATATGAATTGTATGTAGCTCTCATATTTTGATATTTGTAATATTTTGACATTTGAATTTCAATTTGTAATAAAAAAAAATACATAAACTTAATATAAATGTAGCATTAAAATCTAGTTAGCAGGTTATATATAAATTTATTACCTTACTTTTTTTCTCTTTTGTGTTTGACATGTCAACATTTATTTTTAAAATTTTTTTTTCTCTCCCTATTTTTTCTTTCTATCCACTAAGAATAGCCTAGTTATAAATTTCAATATAGTTGACCAAAATATAAAAAAAAAAAACAAAAGCTAGTTTTAAGAAACATCAAATAATCAATAAAATAAAAGAAGGAAAATATTTTTGTAAATTAACTTCATTAATAATATCTATTTTTTGTGTTATTTAAAATAAAAAAATCTGATTTTTAAATATTTTTTCAACTCTCTAATTAGACATAGAATGTGAAAAAAAATTTATTTATTAAGATTCTATAAAAATTTATTTACTTTTCAATATTAATTAATTGGCTAAATTCAAGAGAGAAATTATGAAAAAGAAAGAATTAAAAAAAATTAATATGCCAATATGAGAAAAAAAATGATATCAAATAATAATATTGTTAATGAGATATTGATATTATATTTATGTTAAAAATTAAAATTTAAGAATCAAAATTTACAAACATTGAAGTTCGCGGATCATAAGAGCAAGTTATCCGTCAACTTACTTTTGGAAGATAACTTTCTATTAAAAAACATAACTTTTTGTAAGTGGGAAGTTACGGAAATCAATATATATAATACATAAAAAACAAAATCACAAAGAACAAAAATTGAAAAGTATAACCAATTCTCAGTGAGAATTTTATGAAATTAAATAAATTAATTAAAAATATAATTGCTGTACATAGCTGGCAAGATCTCATTAATAATTTTGTAATAAACTGCAAAAATAAAAGTATGAGAGATTTCACATCTTATTTATTTTGGCTAAAATTTTTGAATTCGTCATTTATTGAGGTTGTTTTTGGAAATCATGTTCAATTTTTTTTTTTTTTTGGGAAGAAAAAATCATGCTCAACTTAATTAGGTAAATTTCTTGTCACAGTTTCGCCAATTCAAAGTATGGAAAATGCTATCTGCTGACAAAGTGAGGACATGTGATGGGAGTATTCGTATTTCTCTTTTTCTTGCTCAAATTTGTATTAAATTAAATAAAAAACAAAAGTGTTATATATAAAAAAAAAACAAAAAAAACTTAATTTACGCAATAATTTTTCATTAACAATTGAATTATTATAAACAGAATCTAATCTAAGTATTGTTTCATCAATTAACTAGAGGCTTATTTTTCGCTGCTGGGCTTTATGTAAATAAAAGTACATCAAATTATTTTTGAATTCGGATTGAATTATTAGATAGATATATTAAATATCTTTATCTAATAATATTTTGAATTTATAATTCTTTTGGAACGAAATTATCTTGAAATTTAAAAGATGAAAGAATAAAATGAAATTCAAATTTTGGCTTAATACATATGGCGCCTCTTGTATTTGTTCGTTTTACCATTTTGCTCTCTATATTTGTTTTTTTTATCCATTTATCTGTCCAATTTTGTTTTCGATTCAAATAATTTCGGGAAAAATTGTAATTTTTGTCACATATAGCTTCGTGTAACTGATATGGCAGGAAATTGTATCTCCAGCAAAAATTACAACTCGTGAACTTGATAATCACCTCAGAATTCTACCCTATACCCCTCATCTTCAAGTAGTCACCATCTAAATGTCATGTGGCACACCAAATATACAACCACAAAGTTTATGATCTTGACGGAATAAGATGTGAAATAAAAGACAACTCACGACATATCGATCAAAGAATTAAACTATAATTTTGAGAAAAAAAAAATGAAGAAAAAAGGGAAAGAAATTAAGATGTCAATAGAATATAGGCAATCAAAATTTCCCCTTATAATAGCAAAATGCCGGTAACCATAGTTTGTTTGAGCAGTTTTGATATCTTTGGCTGAGAAAGAAATTGCAGATTTAATAATCTAGAGAGCATTGGGATCTTTAATATAATTGGAATCGGCTAAGAATGATGAGACACAAATGTCAGGGTATCTGGTGGCTTTTGTTAAGCCTTTTGAACTGTAGGCGGGGCGGTGCTGGTCTTGGGACCGAAATCCGGTCACAGTGCTGCTTTTGAGTTGGTGACAGGTTGAATCGGATGGAAACTCGGGCGATTTCTTCTTCCTCTTCGAATTATTTATTTATATACAAAATATGTAATTTTTATTTATTTTTCTCAATAATTATTACTTATATACAAAATATTAAATAATTAGGTTTTTATTATCTATAAAAAAAATTGGCAAAAAAATATCACCACTTGAAAATTTTTGCATTTTTTTAAGTGTAAATTTATATTCATAAATATTTAGAAGAACAATTAATAAGTCATTATATTTAAATATTTTAAAAGAATAAGCAAATGTAATCTCACTCCCTTCTTTCGACTTTTGTGGCCGCCTCTTGCTTATGGGTGTAATCGAGTCGAGTCGACACAATGTCAGGCTTGAGTTCGACTCGATTAAAATACTCGAAGCTCGCTCGATCGAGCTTTTTATTAAATGTTCGAAACTCGACTCGAAAAAAATTCGAACCAATAAAAAATTAATAAATAATATACTCGATTAAGCTCGAATATAATGATATAAATGTAATTTAATTGAGCTCGATTAAGCTCGTGAGTCTTACGAGCTGAGTATTATGATACTCGAACTCGACTCGACTAACTACTCGAGCTACTCGAGCTCGAGCTCGACTCGATTAACTCCGAATCGAATTCGAGTATTTTTCGAGTCGATTTCGAGTATCTCATGAGTAGTTTGACTCGTTTACACCCATACTCTTGCTATTCCTTTTTTTTTTCATCTTCTTCATTTTGTTTATTGTAAGTTATGTCCTTCATCTTCCACTTTCACTATTATTATTACTTTATTAGCTAAGAAATTGAAGGTAATTTTTTTTTCAAGTATTTTTTTCCTCATTGAAAACAATTTTTTGGTCAAATATTTGTTTATTTTTTCATTGGATAAAATATATTTGCGAAATTCCTTAAATATTCTTTTATTACTTAGTAATTGACAACTTATTATTTAATAATTGACTAGTTTTTAATTAAGACTTTTCTTATAAAGTTATAATAAAAAAATAAAATTATTTTTAAGTTTATGTTCTTAATAAAAAAAAGTTCCTAATAAGAGTTTCAATATGAGTTTTTAAAAAAAATTTGACTTAAAAGTTTTGCTGAATTTTTGTTATATCTTGCTTTGTAAATTTTATTACTTATTTTCTTATTCTTAAAATTTTATTTATCTAAAATGCCAAATTATTTTGTATTATATTATTTAGAACTGAAAGAATCTAATAATTTTACCGAATTGTTCTGGATTTTAAAAAAATACAATGCAAATTTTTTTTAATGATAATTACAAAACTTGAATGTAAAAATATTTGACTTTTGAACACAAAACTGAAAAATTTTTGATTTTTAAATTAAATCGGACCGTGTACAATTCTATCTACAATTGTATTGAAGCAAACAATTTATTTATATAAAATAGAATAGACTATAGATTATGGCCTATACGATCTTCAACCAGTACCATTTTGGTGAACAAATAAGAAAAAACAAAAATGGTGTATAAATTGTGAATTCCAACCGAACATCAAAATAATGTCAAAATTGGTGCTAGTTACAGTACCGCGCCATATTTGGCATTGCACTGTAGTTACACCATTTCATATTAAAAAAAAAAAGAGTTGCAGGCAGAGAAAGAAGAATGAGGAAGAAGAAAATAAGGGAAAGGGAAAGAGAGATGACACGAGAAAAAATGGATTTAGTTTTTTTTTTAAGTTAAATAATTTTATTTATATTTAAAAATAAAATTTTTAATTTTTAATTACTAAAATTTACCCAATTTTATATTTTTTATAAATAATTTTATTATATTTGAATAAATAAAATTTTAATTAGTAAATTGATGTTTAATTAATATTAAAATATATTTAATTTAAAAATTAAATAAAAATAATATTAGTAAATTGAAAATTAATTAATAGTAAATTGATGTTTAATTAATGGTAATATTTAATTTGATTTTTTTCTTCTTTTTCATAATTAAATTGCAATTTAATTAAATTATATCATCCAATTAAATTGTATTATAATATTTTTAATATTATGTAATTTTAAGTCCATAACAATTTAATTTTTTAATTGAATATAATTGAACAAAAAAATTAAATAAAATGTAAAAAATATATAAATATAAAATGCATATATTATAATTTAAAACAATAATACATTCATTACTAACACATAATAAGATTACAAAATATTAAAACTAAACTAATAACGGAAATTTAAAATGTCTAACATAAAACAAACAAAAAGCAATAATTAATTATTTAATAATCTAAAAGATCGGTTCCAAATCCGCTAATATGATTAAAATAATCTTCAAACTCATTAGATGTAGAAGGTGGTTATGTTTGATGTTGTTGAGATCGTTTTTCTAAAATTCATATTTGTTCAGCTTTGATATATGTAAGAATTTTTTGATCGCTAATAGTATTTAAGTCTTGCATCAAAATTTTATTTTTTTCTTTCAATTCTTTTAATGCCAAATTTCTACTTTAAATTTCAAGGTGTTGTCAGTTTGAACTAATTTTTTTCAACATCTCTAAAAATTATCGATTTTTCTCTTTGAGACTGTTAATGACATATAACATTTGTTCATCGTTTTCTTTCTTTAATTTGGCGTTTTTAACTCTAATTGGTCATTCTGATGACGAACCGCCAATATCATTATCTAAATTAAGAGAAAATGATGACAACCCGAGAGATGCCGATATTGGAGACTCAGGAGTGGAATAATCTGATTCTGATGAAATATAATTTGCTTTCGATTTATTTTTCTTGATGTGCTGACATTATCTTTAAATTTTTCAAAATTTTTCACTATATTCCATACATGGTCAAATGTGAATCCCTTTTTATAACTGTCATCTTGCATTAATAATATTTTAGCTCTATTTATCTGCAAATAATTTAAACTATAAAATTTTAGTTTTTCAGAGATATAATAATAAAAAATAAAAATATTTGCAAAAAAAAATACTCACAATATTTTTATCTGATGCACCACTAGGATGCATATTTTTAACTTTTCGGATGCAAGAATTCAATTTTCGAATAGTTTTATCTATAGTTTGAATTCGGGATTACACAGATCTTTTATTATGATACTCCCAATATTCAGTTATTGCACTGTTATATGTATCTTCCACACGAGACCAAAATTGACTTGAAGACGGGTTCACACCCGTAATAGGGTCTTGAAAAATGTCCATATAAACTTGACACAGTAGCACATTTTCATCAATACTGTAAGAAGAAGATCTAATAGACATTTGCAAAGCGTGTTTGAAGTAGAGCAATGAAATACAAAATATAAGTTGTACAAATAATATAAGATGCATACACATATATATAACATGTGATACAGATAAAGTATAGATAATGAATATTTAGTCAATAATTTTTATCCGTATGATGGATTTCATGATAATCTTAGCTGTCAGATGAATTTCATCCTTATATACATCTTATTATTATTTCTATCATTATTTCAACCGTCGAATTAATTTCATTATAATTTTAACCGTTTGATGGATTTCATCACAATCTAAGTCGTTGAATGGATTTCATTATAATTTTAGCGGTTGGATTAATTTATTAATTATCTAAATTTTATCATGATTGTTGTCATAATCTTAGCCGTCTGATGGATTTCATCTTAATCTTAGCTGTCAGATGGATTTCATCATAATCTTAGCTGTTGGATTAATTCATTCTTTATCTAAATCTTATAATAATTATTGTCATAATCTTAGTCATCGGATGAATTTTATCATAATTTTAGTTGTTGAATTAATTTATTCCTTTATTGTCATAATCTTAGTTGTCGAATGAATTTCACCTTAATCTTAGTTATCGGATGGATTTCATTATAATCTTAGTCGTTAGATTAATTTATTCCTTATCTAAATCTTATCATAATTGTTGTCATAATCTTAGCCGTGGAATATATTTCATCTTAATCTTAGACGTTGGATTAATTTATTTCTTATCTAAATCTTATCATGATTGCTGTCATAATCTTAATCGTCAGATGGATTCTATCTTAATCTTAGCCGTTAGATAAATTTCATCATAATCTTGGTCGTTGAATTAATTTATTTCTTATCTAAATCTTATCATGATTACTGTCATAATTTTAGCTGTCGGATAGATTTCATCTTAATCTTAGTCGTCAGATTATATTTTTTAACCTTAGGATTTTATCAAAATTTTTCTATAAATAAAACCATTATTTATGAAATTTATTCATATTGATTATTATTTACGTATCAAATATTTGTATTCATATTCTCCAAATTACTCAAACAATAATCTTTAAAGATGAACTTTAATATTGGAGATCCATCAAATGTGCAACTCGAAAATTCAACTTCAGATAACAATGAAGATCTATCAGTAATGAGTAATTTTATTGTTAAACAAGAAGCAATCTGTCGTGCAATTCACAATAACAACATAATTTTAGATCTTACATCTGTCAACAAAGCAATCAGAGTACTCATGGTGGCTCTATTCCAGGTCATATTATGATCAATCGTGATCGTGAAGCTGCATATCGTAATTTATTTAATGATTATTTTTCTGATAGGCCACGATACAATGAAGATATGTTTCATTGCCGATATTATATGCCACATAGTTTATTCTTACGTATCATTGATGCAATTAATATCATGATAACTACTTCCAGCAACGAAGAGATGACTTGGGTAGAGTTGGATTATCAACTTTACAAAAAGTCACAGCAGTATTTTGAATGTTAGCATATGGTTTACCAGCAGATGCTACTGATGAATATGTTTAAATTGGTGAGTCAACTGCAATTGAAAGTTTAAAGAGATTTTATCGTGCTATCATATAATTTTTTGCAGAGAGATATCTTAGATCACCTAATGCTAATGACATCGCTAAACTACTCTATTTTGGTCATCAACGTAGTTTTCCAAGAATGTTAAGCAGACTTGATTATATGTATTGGAAGTGGAAAAATTGTCCAACAGCATAGGCCAGACAATATGCTGGTCGAAGTGGATCACCAACAATTATTCTTGAAATTATAGCGGATTATAATTTATAGATATGACATGCATATGTTTGTAAGCTGAGCACAAATAATGATATTAATTTTTTGGAGTCATCACATTTATTTTCTAATCTTACTCAAGTTATTGTTACTCCCGCTCATTATGTTATTCAAGGAAAAGAATATAATATGAGTTATTATTTAGCCGATAATATATATCCAAAATGGTTCACCATTGTACAAACAATTCATGAGTCGTATGGTCCAAAGAAAAGGTATTTTGCAATGAGATAGAAGGCTTGTAGAAAAGATGTTGAACATACGTTTAGAGTTCTATAATCACGTTTTGTAATTATTACAGGGCCAACACGATTTTGTAGAAAAGAAGTGTTACATGATATAATAATTGCATGCATTATCATGCACAATATGATAATTGAAGATAAATGTAATCTAAACGCACCAATTAATAAAATAATGAATGCACTCGATCCTACAATTGAAATAATAGTGGATGAAAATTTTCGATTTCAACAATTTCTTGCTCGACATAAACAAATTAAAGATAAAGATGTTGATATTGCGCTTTGTAATGCATTAATAGAGCATTTATGGGAGCAATATACTAATTCAGATGATTGAATCAATAGTAATATTATTTTTTATTGTAATATTGTATTATTAATTATTCAATATCAAGTTTTTTATTACGTTTTTAATAAATATGTGTTTTATTTAATATTTTTTTAATTAACAAATTTTATTAATATTTGATATTAAATTGAATTTATATTTAATAATATTATTAAATAATAAAATTTTTAATATTGGATGAATATATTAAAAAAATATTTATTTTGTAAAATAATTGTATCGTCTAAAATTAATAAAAAATAATATAAAATAAAGTATAAAAAAGAATATATATAAAATATTCTTTTTGGTGTAAAAAATAGTGTAATAGATTGAAGATAAATTTACTGTAGTTATACTATTTTAATGTAAAAATTACACTATTTTAACACAATAAATTGAAAATAGCCTTAACATAATATGTAACGGTTGAAATAGAATGAGAGCATTAATTTCCATGAGTTGTTTAGCAAAATTATGTAAGAAAGAACTTTGTTGGCAGGAAAGAAAAAGTACATCCTTAGTTTGCGAGTTTCAAGGGTCGTAAATTGTATCGTTGCTACATATGATCCATTCTTAATAATTAATCCAACCACACAAATTTGTCCATGTTCATGAACAGAAATTCAGAAAGAAGCAATTTTGTTTCCTTAAGAAGGTGAAAGAAAGAAGCAAATTGGAAAGAGTAAAATACCAAGCTGAGACTTTGTTTTTTCAACGTTAAACAATGATGGTAAGTTGGTGGGGGTTGCTTCGAAACTACCTAATATGCTGGCCAATTTCATGTCCTCCAAAATGTCCTTTTTCAAAAAAAAAAAAAAGAAAAAGAAAATGTGATGAAATCTCAAATTAATACAAACTCGAAAATTTTAAATAAAAATAGATTCGACTGAAAATCCATTAAATTAATCCAATTTGAAATCTGAATTTTTTCAGAATGTGATAATCCAATTCAAATCTTTCCACTTCAATCTAATTGGGAGGTCTAATTTTTATACGAGGATAATAATAGGTTTCACATTCATATAAAATTATAATATGAATCTGTATACATAATATATCATATATTATTTATTTGAATAATAAAATATTTTATTTTTATTTTTGACATGTATAAAAATATAAAGATATTTTCACAAGATTAAATTTGTAATACAACATGCACATGAGTCATGATATGAGAATTGCATATATTTAACTTATTTAAGACCACATAATCAACATATATTGAGACTCATGACCTAAAATCTGCCCCATCAAATACTAATTAAACCCATCATAAACACTTTAATTATATTTTTCCACTCCCTAAACAAGTTAAAATGATACTAATCACAACTTCAGGAAAAAAAAAAAAACTGTTACATAATATTTCATAATGCGCTCAAGAATAAACTCTATTGTAGTTTCAATCTTTGTGTCTAGTTCTTGATTCTTAACCCTCATCCTGTTAGCCATAGTTCAATGACTTAGAAGAAATGTTTTAATTTTGTTGATATTATTTTTTTAATTCAATTTTGATAATATTTTTCAAATTCAAGGTATCCGACTGGAAATTTAAACTCAAAATTTCACAGAATTAGTCATTAAATCAGTACTATTAAACTAAAATTTATTAATAATTTTGATAATATTTTTAGATTCATAGAATCACATTTAATAACGAAGCCTTATGATAAATTTGGATTTAATTTATTAATTAATTTTATAAAATAATATTTTTGGATGAATATTCACAACGCCAACTGCTACAAAATTCATGATTTAAATAACAATACTAATTAAAAAAAATACACACACATATATACACTTTATGTGGCAACAAACTCTATCGGATTCCTGAAGGGAATTTCTTTCTATTTTTTTTTATTTTTTATTCAATTTAAAAAGTCGACCTTAACATTTTTTTTTTAAAAAAAACCTCAATTTAGAGAAATTTTGAATGAGTGACTTGAAAAGTTTTCAAATCGATCTGAGCTTTAATCCATATTTTTTATTTGTTAAATAATTTTTTTTAAATGATTCAGTACACTGTGCATTGGCAATTTGGCATTGCTTTACCAAAAAGGAAAAAAGAAAAAAAAAATCGCAACTTTCCGAAAAGCTGAAGTCCATCTAGGTAAAAAAACCTTTTATCAATTTAATAGAAAAAAATTTAATAAAAAATCAGATTACATTCATCACAAACAAAGTGATTGATTGCTACTTTAAGCACACAATATTGCATGGGAATATGATTTTTGTTTAAATTATTTGCTATTTACTTTGGAAAATAAAGCCACTTTTTTCTATCGTAGCGAATAAAAAGAAGACATTTCCTATCAGTAATTTTAATTTAATACTATTTCCATGTCACTCTAAATATCTTTTAAAATAGTGTTGCAAAAGATTAAAAATATTATTCAATAAGCATAATTATTGGTATAAAATAATTATAATATATTCTTTTAAAAAAAACTAAAAAAATAAATTATAATTATAATTCCTCCAAAAATACTCAAGTATAAATTCGTAGCGAAAAAATTATTTTTATTAGTAATATAAAAATATTATTTGAAGTGGAATTAGGACGGACTCAAGAATTTGTTGTGGTTCTAAACAATAGTTAATCAAGATCCTTTAATATTATGAACAAATTTTTTAAATTTATTCAAATTTTACTTTTCTACTTTTCAAGATATAAAATCACAAATTCAAGTTTAGAAAACAATTTTTTTAGAAAATTAAAAAAAATTAATTTTAAGTAGATGAGTTATACAAAATTAAAAAAATATGAAAAAATAAAAATAAAAATAAAATTATTTGTTTTATCTATGCAAGTTGAGAAAAATATAAATTGTTCAAAAAGAAAAAGAGTTATATAAAAAAATATTTAGACTTTAGTTTATTATATAAAACTAAAAGTTAACGGTATTTAAGCCAGTATATTAGTTAGTATTTAAATTAATAAAAGTTAAATTTACTCTCAAAATTAAATCAAATTTCAATATAACTATTTAAAGTTATTTAAATTTAATATTATACATTCAAAATTCAATAAAATAGTAGTTTTATTTATTTTTATATAATTAATAAAAAAATTTGAGGGTCAAAATAATGGAAAAAAAATACAGCCCCTCAAAAATTAGGACGGAACAAATTATATTTTTTAATATTAAAATCTCCTAATTATTATTAAAATTAATAATTAAAGGATTAGTTGAAATGAGAGGTTAGTTGTATATTATGGAGAGCAATAAATATAAATTTTTCTTTCCAAAGGAAAAAATGGAACGAAGTCAAAAAACAAGCCAAATCGCAGTTGTTAAATATGCTGAGGTGGCGAAATATTACTGGTAATTATTCTCGTAAACTCGCCATTTGGCTTTGTCCGAAACCCCCAAGGTACAGGTGGCGGCTTTTGCCTTTTTGTCGGCAACGACCTTTTTCTTACTTTATTGCAAAATGCTCACAAAATTTTATTACCCGATGTGTCCGCCAGTCTCTTTGATTTCAACGACTATCCATCAATCTATTCTCTGATTTTATTATTAAAGTTTTAATCTTGATTTTATAACCCAACTGATTAACTATTCTATCTGATTTTGCCCCCCTTCGCTCTATCTACACAGTAACTTAATTAGCTCAGCCTCAAGAAACCATCCATAATCTCATATACTGCTTTCTGTTTCTTTTCTTCTCCAATCTCACAGTTTCATCCCTGTTTTGTTTGATCCCTGTAATCCCCAAATGTCGTTTTTCTTTGGTTTAGTTCTTGGGCTTGTCGTTGGCCTTGCTCTCATCGTTGGCTTTGTACGTTCTGAGAATTCTCGATCTAAGTTGCGCTCTGAGCTCGTTAGTGTTTTCTAGTTTTAGTGTATTTTTGTTTTCTGGGTTGTGTTTCTTGTATTTTTTTTATGCTTCTTTTTTTTTTGTGGGTTTCAGGCAACAACTGTAGCTGCATTTGCGAGGATGACGGTGGATGATTCTAGAAAGATCTTGCCTCCTGAATTCTATCCTTCGTGGGTCGTTTTCTCTCAGCGACAGAAGTTGAGCTCTTACTTGCTCACTTACTCATTTTTATTCTCTTTTCTATTTCTTTCCCTCTAGATGTATCTGTTGAAAGCACTGATTTGAGTATCCTTTTGTTTCTTCAGTTGACGTGGCTTAATCATCATCTCACAAAGATCTGGCCCTATGTCAATGAGGTACTAACTGTTGTGGTTCAAATTTCCTTCTTTTTGAATGGATATATATGCCTTTCTGGGTTTCATTAGTTAAGTATTGATGAAGTGTTATAGTTTATTTTTAAATTAAAGTCTGGTGTGAAGTTACGGATTGTGTTGTTTTGATAGGAATATATGTGTGTCTCGAAATTTTCATGTATGTAGGCAGCGTCTGAGTTGATAAAGGCTTCGGTGGAACCTGTTCTTGGGCAATATAGGCCGATTATACTGTCATCTCTTAAATTTTCCAAGTTCACTCTTGGAACGGTTGCACCGCAATTCACAGGTCAGTTTCGATTCATTGATCAATGGTATTGGATTTATTTGTTTATTTTTTCATTTGTCAGTTCAATTATTTCAAAGTATTGGTAATATTTTGATCAGCATGCTCTATTTATATTCATTTCCAATTAGAGATTGATGTAGGTTTGGCTCTTTTCTTGTGGTTAGTAATTCATATCAGCTAGATGAGCTTCTGTTGTTTGCAATTTTCTATACCTTAATAGTTTTTAGTGTTCATGAAGATTGTGTTCTATCTGGGCCACCTTTTTTTTTTTTTCTTGATGACACATTAGAAAAATCAAATATCTTCTGTGTTGTGATATTTTCATATAGGACTCCCTGAACATTAAACAAACTGGTGATAATTATTCATCCTCAGGTTCTTATAAATCAATGTTGTTGTTTAGGAGTTTCTATTATTGAAGATGATGGGAGTCGTGGCATAACAATGGAATTGGAAATGAATTGGGATGGGAATCCAAGCATAATACTTGATATTAAGACAAGGCTCGGCGTTTCTTTGCCTGTGCAGGTAAAATTTTGAAAAATTAGCTCTCCGTCTTAAAAGACAATTTTGTAAAATATCAACTATATTTTGAAGACAATCTAGTGGAGAATTGTCATTGTTTCTCCTGACAACAGATGTGCATGCTAATATTTCTACAACTCTGCTTTACCTACTACTATTGAAGGAGGACATCTTTAGCTTTTTGATGTGAGAATCTTGCAATCTGCTCTTGATGCTGACTTCTGCAAATTGTAATTTTGCAAAGTTCTTTGGCTATTTACTAGATGGTTTGACCACATAAAGGAAGTCCGTGATCTGTACCTTTGTGTTTGCCTATTTTATTTATAATAGACAACTCTTGGTTTACCTTTGTGTTCTCCATATAATGTCTAAGTAGGCAAGTCAATATCATGCTTGAATTTCTATTGCTTAATTCACAATTTTCATGTTGAGAATGATCATGAAGATAGCTCCAGGAAGTCAGAAACAATTAGGTTTCCATCCATTTGAGAATAATTTCATAGGGTTCTCTTATGTTTGGAAATTGGTTAAGTTCTGATTCTGGTAACTTATATGAGGTTACTGGGCATTCTCTGTAGGTTGTTAACATTTAATGATTTGTAAAGAATGGGAGAGGAGAGTGATAATTAAAGAGGAATTCTTTATTATTATTATATGGAGAACTTCTCAGTAGACAAAAACTTGGGCACTTTAGGTAAATGAAGGATGCTTGATTTTATTTCATTGGGAGTAGGAGTATTGATGAATTGACCTATCAAAATGATGCTTTAATTCTTTCCATCTCTCCTTTTCAGGTGAAAGATATGGGATTCACTGGGGTCTTTAGGTTGATCTTTAAGCCACTAGTCAATGAGTTTCCTGGCTTTGGAGCTGTCTCTGTTTCCCTGAGACAAAAGGTGCTGTATCTGTTTTTGAGTTTCAGAAGCTTCTAATGTATTAGTTAGGATAGATATCTTTACATATGCACACACAACACACACCTGTTGGTGCAGAAATTGAGAGAGGGACAGTTTTTTTTTTTTTTTTTTGAGATGAGGGCATAAACAAACATGTGCAAACTAATGCCTCCAGAAGCTATCATGTATTATAATGGGAGGTAGCAGGTTTCCTGCTAATTTATAGAATATATCTTGCTCGAGTATGATTTGCCCATAAATCTTGAGCCAAGTTCAATGAAGGCAGTTAAGCTGTTATTTATTGATATATTAATCTGGGATGAAGCACTTTGCAACCAAATCAGCACATATCAAGATTGTGTATTTGTTGACTCCCCTCATGTCTTTCTCAATTAAAAGCCTGTAACAATCTTTTTCATTTATTCGTCATTTATGTTTATGAATATTGATATATCAGATTTTCTTTGTTAAATTATTATATGGGTTGGTGGAAGTATAAAGATTGGGTAACACGATTATTATAACATTATGGAGTCGAAACCTAGATGAGAACTGCTTTAAAGCTTGAAGTTAGTGAATAGTGATATTGAGACTTGAAGTGGATCTTGAAATAATAGAATCAATTATGCATCATGCAGTTGCACAAACAGATGCTCATGCAGAGATGCACAGAGGAGCATATCTTTGGTTGACACTTTTTTTTTTTTGGGCAGAAAAAGTTTGATTTTACACTTAAAGTTATTGGCGGTGACATATCAGCAATTCCTGGAATCTCTGATGCTATTGAGGTTTTACAATCTTACTGCTTTCTCTAAAATTTTCATATGATAATGCATTATTATTTCTTTGTATCAACTAATATGACTTCCTTTTATGACACTGCTTAGTACTGTTAACACACTCAGTATTTCTCCATCCTCTGACAATTTAAAATTTTCGGCTTCACAGCCTCTCTTTAAAATAAAGGATGCTTAACATTGACCCCAGATCTTGAAGTTTTAAAATTAAAGTGCATTGTTCTAGTCAACTTGTAAAGTGGACGCTTTGACATCAAAGGTGGATTACTTCTGTTCAAATTCAGATAATGGCCCTAACCTTTGTGTCCTGGGTCCATTTACTTGTGATTTGAGATCCATTAGAAAAAAATTTATTCTCAGTTGCTTGGAAATCACTTGATTAAGGAAATTCAGTATAGCATTATTCCTCAGTATTAATACTACAAGTTTAAAGTCATGTTGAATTTTGTGGAAAAATTAGATTTCTATTTTTAGTATAAATTAAATAGTGTTTCTGGGTCATGAAAGTTGCTCAGAAAGAAAATATAGTTGTAATTTTGGAAGTTTTTCTTTGTAGCATTTGTGGTCCCAGTATTCTAAGTGTTAGCATCATATGAAAGTTAAGAGGTTTTGGACTTCAGTAATTGCATCAATAACTTAGAGAAATTCATTCTAATTCTAAAAGCATGTTGGCTTTATCTAAATTTTCGTATATATGTAACTATGTATGTGAAAAAGTGTATTGGAAGCAATTGTTCTTGTCTATTCTGTTTGTCTTGGGGGAAATTTTGTTTTTCTTTATAAGACAACAGATTTGAGTTCTAGTTTTCCCATTTTTGTGATAATATTATCTACATTTAATAAAACATAACATCTATCTATTCAGGGAACAATACATGATGCAATCGAAGATTCTATTACCTGGCCTGTTCGGAAAGTTATTCCAATTTTACCTGGGGACTACAGGTATCTCATTATGCTTATCAGGCCTTCTGATATATAATAGTACTAACCATGAAGCTTATTAGATAGTCATGCCATGGGACTAAAAGCCACCTGATACATTTTAATAGTTCCCATTAGTTGAATACCTTGAACTTCTCTCTGATTATCTCGGCTGAACAGTCCAGGGAATTATTTTTGGTTTTCTCTCCTTTGATCAGTCTAAAGAGTGGGCCAGAGATTCTGTTGGGAGTTGCATATTTGTTTGTACATTTTTTTGTCCTATACATACATGCAAAAAGCTGATGTATTTTGGTGCTCAGTGATTTAGAGTTGAAGCCTGTTGGCACATTGGAAGTGAAGCTTGTACAAGCTAAGGATTTGACAAACAAAGACATCATCGGGAAATCAGATCCCTATGCTGAACTGTATATACGTCCTTTACGTAACAGAATAAAAACCAGTAAAACAATTGTAAGATATCCTAGTATACTGTTTCTACTGTGTTTTTATTTTTTTTTCCTTCTTGATCTGAAAAAGGAATTTCTTGTTCTCTGCCTCACAGAATAACGATCTTAATCCAATATGGAATGAACACTTTGAATTTATTGTTGAAGATGCATCTACTCAACACCTGGTTGTAAAGATCTTTGATGATGAAGGGCTGCAGGCATCTGAACTCATCGGATGTGCTCAAGTGCAGCTAAGTGAGCTTCAACCTGGTAAAGTGAAGGATGTATGGTTGAATCTGGTTAAAGATTTGGAGGTTCAAAGGGATAATAAAAACAGGGGACAGGTAATAAAGCTGACTTATGTGCCATATCTTTTTCTTCCTATGACTATATTCTTCCCTTTTTCCATCTTTCTTGTCATCCTTTTTCCAACTCTTTCTGTCTGTTGATATAAATTCTAATTAATGTTAGTTGAAGTTGGAAGATACCAACTGACTTTAATATGCATCTGCATGTACTTATTTTACTGTCCGTTAATATTTATGACGCCTCTGTCACATCATATGCCATGCTTTTTTTTTTGTGGTCTTAAAAATGATAATGTATAATTCCACCAGTTTTTTTTTTTTCTTCACAAGTTGGATTAAGTGGTTATAGCTACTTGCAGCCCTGCTTGCAAAATCCATCACAAAAGTTGGGTACACATCCAAAAAGCAGGGTTATTCTGTTGCCTTGTTGAGATGTATAATAACTGATTTTGTTATGTTTTTTTGTAGTATATTTATTGATGTATCAATTTCTTAATCTGCAAGAAAATTGGAGCCTTGCACTGCTAGTTTGAACATTTTACATGTATCCTTTCTATTTATTGAGAAAAAAATAAATATAAAATATGGGTATTCTAGTGTTTTATCACCTCCAATACTATTCCACAGCTGAAGGAAAATCAATCATCAATGAACTTTAGGAAAAGAATTCACATACTAATACACACAGAAAGACCTTTAGGAAAATATATGTCAATACTTGTATAGGCGATTACAGGTCGACCATCTACTGATAAAACTGATAGGATTGACTTCTAAGCTTAAATTTGGGAAGTTTGAGTTGCCTGGGCAATCATGTTACTAGTAAATTTTTAACATTGCTAATAAGAGAGCATGTGAATTGTGACTAACATGCCACGTGTGTTGTTAATCATGCTAATATGGGAGAATGTGAGTCATGACTAATTTTTTGATGCTGAATTTCATTTTAGTTCATTTCTAGACAACAGATTACAAAAAATTGTCTATTGACTGTACTAAAATGTTCCATTTCTGTACCATCTGTAGGTTCACTTGGAGCTTTTGTATTGCCCTTTTGGCCTGGAGAATGTCTTTACCAACCCATTTGCTCCCAGTTTTTCAATGACCTCCTTGGAGAAGGTTCTTAAAGGTGGGGTTGATGGGATGAAAGTTGCTGACAATGGGAATACACGAAAGAGGGAGGTTATTGTTAGAGGAGTTCTCTCAGTAACTGTGATATCTGCTGAAGATTTGCCGGTGGTTGATTTAATGGGCAAGGCCGACCCCTATGTTGTTCTCACAATGAAGAAGTCAGAGACAAGAAACAAAACCAGGGTATGTGATGCTGATAGGAAACAAGAAATTTATTTAGATTTAATTTTTAAATTTTATACATAAATTTTTCTTATAATTTTCTGTTATAAGTCTTATGTTACATGTTATTTATAGATCATATGTTACATGTTATTTAGGAAATGGATTTTCTTTTGTTTAATTGTTACCAGAGTTTTTCCCTTTTCTTTGGAATACTCATCCATGAATTTTCTTGTTTAGGATTCTTTGATCTGTATGATCTGTGACAAACCAACAACGACAACACTGGTTTATAGTAGCACAAGTTGAAATTTCCAAGTTTAAACCCTTGGGGTCTCCCCTTTGGAATGTTGTTAGGAACTTGCTTCTTCAGTGAATACTAGGAATTTACTAATCTAGGAGATGATTTTTGTTTAAGAGAGATGATTGTATAGTTCAAATGACACACTCAAATTGCAAATAAGTTGCATTCTTTTTCCTTTCAACAGTATATTTTGGTTATCTTTAGCTTGTAGTTATAACGCTTAGAAAATCTCATTCTTTGTTTAGCTCTTGCTTTCATTTCTGTGCTTCTTAATGCTGTGAAGGGGACTCAAAACTTATCCATAAGAAGTTTTTGTGCTCCTCCATACACATTTCTGTGAACTTTTTCTACTTGCAGCGACGGCACATTTCATTTGTAATTTTCTTTTTTCAGGTTGTGAATGACAGCTTGAACCCTGTTTGGAATCAAACTTTTGATTTTGTTGTTGAGGATGGACTACATGATATGTTAATTCTTGAAGTTTGGGACCATGATACGTTTGGCAAGGTAAAAATTATTTTGCTGTTCATATCTAGCTGTTAGTCATTTGTTTGTTACATGAATAGTATACTGGTAAATTACTATTGGCTTATAGTTTGATAATTTATTTGAATTATGGAGATAATCCATATTGGGTTTGCTTTGGAAGCTCTCAGAACTCAGGTAGACTATAGAATATTTTTCATTTCTTAATTATGAATTTTTGTAGGTTTCCCATAAAAACTTTGTTTTCTATTGCCTAGGAAATGGAACATTTGGAAATAGTGTTTTTTAAGCTTTCATTTACGTTGATATTTTTACATGATTGGTCCTGAAATGGTCACAATATTGCTGCTAGCGATGCCCAGGATTGATGTTCCAAAAAAAAAAAATGGATATGTTGGTACCTGCCTTATTGGAGTGCTCTCTGGATGTCTAAAGAGGGCTAGATGGCCAGCACTATTTATTTCCTTCATTTTTTTTTTTTTTTCATTTCTATGGCTTTTGATGTTGATATCATATTGGAAATTGGAAGGTCCTTTGTGCATCACATTAAGTTGAGGTCCCTGGCTCTCACTCAAAGTTACGCCATCTATATCAGGACTAGGGGATTTATGAGGATAATACAGTTAACACCTTCTAATGGCCCAATCCCTAAATCAAACAGTAACCAATTTCATAGATGGAACACCCACTTGTCAATACATATGTGTTATGATGTGAAAATATTGAAAGATCGACTTAGACATAAAATGCCACAGACTACTGTAGTTATGTTTTGACTTTTGTGTAAACATTGCATTTAATGTATTACTTTTGTTGTAAAGACAACATGATAGGAAAAAGAAAGTGCTGGTGGATGGATGTCCATGTGCACCTATCTTATTTTGTTAGAGCTATTGATGTTTGTATCTGCTCAAATTCTCCTTTTAAGTGATTAGATATCCTGACGGCGTTCTGGGTATGGAGCATTGTTTACTATATGGCTTGCAGTGGTTTTGACATCATATAGACTCTATTAGAGTGTCATTCTTTTTCTACTTCTCTCCCCATATATTCTCCCAGACAGCTTGGGATTTCAACTTTGAACAAGAATGAACCAGTGATATTGAGGAGTGGGGGAGAGCTACTGGCACGGTTATGTGGCATTGACATTGGATTTAGAAGAAACAAGACTATTATTCTCATCAATGTATATGCATGCAGGACTATATGGGAAGAGTTATCCTGACATTGACAAGGGTAATTTTGGAGGAGGAGTACAAGGACAAGTTTCCGATTGAGGGGGCTAAATCTGGAACTTTGTATTTGAACCTGAAGTGGATGCCGCAACCTATATATCGTGATTCCTGAGTGGTTCCATAGCAGATTGGCGGAGCTGGCAGAGACTCTCATCCTACCCCGCAAAGGTGCATATAGTCTCATTTCTGACATTCACCTGCATGCCATCTATCAATAAATTTTGGGCTATGCATATGCGAGGAGAGCGCGAATTTTCAGTGTACATAACTATTTTTGCTACACTAGGCAAGATATTAGGGAAATACTAAAGAACATATCAATCTGATATGAGGTTGAAAAGCGAAATTGCTGGGGCCAATTTATTTTTTCTTTTTTTTTCCTCGTCATTTATAAGAAAGAAGAAAAAGGTTAATCTGAGTTTGCTGCGTTATTTTTTTTTCATATCCTATATAAAGTCAATTGGGCTGCAAACTAATATAGATTTGCTGCATAAATTTTTGTCCGACTTGAGAAACACAACTGTTGGCACAAGGTAACAATTATTTACATTTTGTTCTGCAGTGTCAATGGTGCAAAATCAAGCAATGTGATTGTCAAACTGTCGACCCACTGAGTGATTAGTTTGATGAATCCTTCTTGGCTGAATTTATGTCGTAGATAATGCTTCGTGCTTTTAGGTAGAGCAAGACTATATTTATATTGATTCATTGGCTGCCCAAGTTGGCAGAATACAAGTTAAATTTTTTTTTCAAGAATAGTTCCTTGTTCCACAAATTTGATATTAAAAGAAGGCCTTGAAAGGAAGATAAATTGACTGGAGAATTTTTCTGCTTCAGAATCTAACCGAAAGGCAACCACCGAACATCACTTGTTATATTAGCTTCATTTTCTCGACCATTGGAACATGATAACGTGTAAATCGATGATACAGATGATTGAAATGCAGAAGAGAAGCATCAACATTTTCCGCAATAAAAATACAACCTACTTCAATGGGTACAGATACGAGTAGCTTTTTTAAAATTTTTATTTTTATTTTTTAAAGAAAAGGGTACAGATACAAGTTGCTTCACCATCTTTGCAACTTCATTGACCTTGCGCAGATGCCATGCCAGGGTTTAGAATCTCATCATTGACTGGTCCAAAAACGCTTGTCAAAAGATGCTTCTTCAATTTTCTTCGTCTTAGATTGCTTGCCCTGCACAAAAATATCTTAATCCTTCACGTCTCCCATTAAATGAGAAACCAGAAACAAATATAAGCACCATAAGGTTACTAAATATTTACCTAATGAAAATGATTGGAGCTAACTCAAATCTCTCCCATATGAGTTTGTACTAAGCTCCATCAAGCTTCATATGCATATTATTATATGTATTAAGCTTCATAGAGCTTCATCTATCTCCAAGAGAATTCTGGGGATTCAACCTTAAAAAAGAAGTCTTTAGTTTTTCACCTTCTTTCTAATATCATAGGTTTTGTTTACCAACCCACGACTGATAAAATTTCATTATGTACTTCGCATCTCTGAAGTTTTTGAACTAATTTCACCATGTACATTACAGCATGACTAATAGTTCATAGGGAAAGATATACTGACCAGTATTGATTGTGCAATACAAATGCATCAGTTGGCACTTGTTTGCCATCATCATTCCGGTTCCAATGGTAGAGTGCATGAGTCCTGTTCTTTATTTCCAATGTTGAATGCCCATAACTGGCTTCTCTGAATGCAGAATAATCTGGTTGTGGATCTCTGAACCTACAGCGCAATGAAACATTTGACTCACATAATTCATAGGGAGACTCTTTAACATCAGTTATCATTATCATTAATTTTTATCACCAAAAGCAGGGTGAATTTCAAAATAGCAATTTTACTTACTTTCCGGCAAGACCTTCTTGATTTCCTCCATCTCCAACAGTAATGTAGACAGGAGCAGATTTGTCTGCTATAGGATAACAGTCACCACTTGAAACATTGTAGTGAATATTGGAGATTCGATACTGATTTAACACAAACAAAATCAGCCTTAGCATCCAATAAGGAGATATTCTCATGGAATTGGTTGACATTATCATATGAAAGGCATACTGAAGTACAACACTGGATCAGCAATAACTTAATGATCAAAATTCCAAAGTAGAGTGGTTCACCCTACAATTTGTTACAATGCTAACAACTAAAAATTATGGAGTAGAGTTAACAGGAGAGAAGGTCAAAGTAAATAAATTTACTCATAAATTTCCCAGTCCCAAATTGCAACATTATTTATCATATTACAATAAGATGGTAAAACTATAAAAGTAAATAACCATACCGATCTTTCATAAGCATGAACATGTCCAGCAAAGACCACATCAACTTTGTGATGGATGAACCACTTCTCAAAGACTGCTCGCATACTTTCACCCTCCATAAAGTGTGCTTCATTACTATTATAGAGTGGGACATGCATAAGAACAATGAGCCAAGGCGTCTGCTCCCTGTTAACCTTTTCAAGTTCTTCTCTCAGCCATTCCCACTGGGGTGTATATTTCACTGTTAAAGACTTAAATCAATATCAATATAAATCACAGCAGTATGTGTAATCTTTAATTAGAAAGAGCTTTTCCATTGAGGAACTAATACAAAAATTGAAGTGGGGGAGAAAGGAGAAAACACAAACATTATAAACTAAAAATAAAAGGATGTGAAATTCTCCTGAGATAAAGAAAGAGAGAAAAGTCTATGCTAAAACGATAGAGCTCTCCACAAATCCCATTGCATATCAGCTACACAATCCCTTCAAATAATCAATTGGCATAATAAGACAAGAAGTTAAAAAAAAAAAAAAAGAATTAGGAGTGGCTGTAGGTATATATGTAACGCATATATGTGAGTGGAGATTATTTTAAGCACATCAATGGTTTATGAACAAGTGAATTGTGACAATGTGCTTGTGCTAAAAAAATATACTCAAGTGAAATTCTTAAACTTCTTTTTGAGAGAGCCATTGAGAAGCCAGAGAATGTTGAACTTTTAACTTATAATATATTAATTAAATGAGATTAACACATCAAATGATGACTACCTAATCAACAGTAGTGTAAAAAATTGAGGCACTGGAAAGTTACCAAAAGGAGAATAGCTGGATAGCACGATTATATGAGCAGATGCACGTCTGATGGCATACCAGAGAGGACTACTGCTTTTTGAGGCTGAATAAGGGGTAGGGTACCGATGAAGATAAGATTTGAAAGGAATGACTTCCCCCTGAATGAATTTGTAATTTCAAGGGATTAGGAAGCAAACAAGATATTATTCTGATAAGAGATTTTTTATGACATGAATAATAATGGATATTTCTTAGTATGAAAAAGGGTCAGAGCAATGACAATGTGATACAATTCTATCATGGGAACTACTTCGTTACATGTATCATTGTTGAGTATTGCTGCACGTTAGATAATATGAGCAAATAACAATGCAGAAAAACAAAGAAAATAAAACAAAATGAAATAAAAATATCAAAGAATTCATTTCAGATAAGCAAGGTAAATATAAAAAGGCTGATCCATGAATAAAAAGGATAAAAAAAAAAAAGCACAAATGTCGCAGCAAAAGCTTATGTCAGTCACCGTTCAGTTTGTTCCAGTACCATGGAATGAGGAAAAAGAGATACAAACAAGAAAGAAAAAAACACAAAACAAGGGGTTACAAGAAGTTTTAAAATATCCTTGAGACTGTCCTTTGAATATCACAAGACCAGCAGCCCTACAACAACAGCAAAATAACTTTGCCTAAAAATGATCGAGGACATTCACTTTTTCAAAGTCAAACTAATTTGTGAAGTGGACAAAACATCATTTGGGAAAAAATAGTATTGATAAATAATAATATTCATCATTAAGTAGTAAACAATAATAACTACCCTAACATTTTACCATGTAAGGCATGTAATCTATTTCGTGATTTCCAGCAGACCAAATCCACGGCTGATATGCTGCAGTTTTTTCAACGAAACGACCCCAAGTATCCCACCGTATACCAACATCATTATACTGGTATCTATCAGCATAAGAGAGATCTCCAACAAATAAAACAGCCTGGGCTCCACTCCGCATGAAATGTTCAAGAGTAGACAGGGAGTTATAGGTCTGCCCCAAGTCACCTGCCACAAGCAAAAAAGGAAACTTATCAATGATATTCATATAGAACTATTATAGAAAAATCAAGTTGAGTTCTTAGATGATGTATACAAAGATAAGATGGAATTATATGAAATTCATACAGAACTATCATAGAAAAATTAAGTTGAGTTCTTAGGCTATGCATACAAAGATAACATGGAATCATATGTGATGTTCTCTAGAAGAACCAGCAGAAAATCGAGAAAAGATTTGTGAAAGTCATCCATGGATAGTCTGATACAAAGATTAACGCATAAAGTTGAAGGTGACATGAGGACAAGAAAAAAAAAATTCAGAAGTTCAATGGTTCAGGTTATTAAAGATGAGAGACCTCGTGTCAGAAAGAGAATAGCGGCTTTCCAGTGTTGAAATTTGGCAAATCATATTATAACAAACAATTACACTAACTGCTTTGTCAATAAGTTACTAGTTCAACTGTAACTGTGATAATGGATCAGCATTTTTATTGTTAATATGTAACTGTAAGTTAAAAAAACCCATAAGAAACAGTTGACAAATGTTCCAATTATGTTGCAAAACTAAACTACTGGCCTTGAAAATATAGTTACCGTGATGAATAGCTAACTCTCTAAACTCGGACCATATGAAATAATTTAGACAGCCATCAACACATATCATATAACAAGATAGTTTCAAGCATGAAGTATGACTTTATCCAGCATGAAACCTAGACACCAAATTCTACTCATGAAAACCAACAAATATTCAAAATTCAAAGAAGATTAATATTTTAGGAATATTCATATTAAAAGTTGCCCTAGAAGATCCTATGAAGGATAACAACTCACCAATTATTCCAAATTTATAAGGAGTATCTGGGTTAATCATTGGAGGTGTTTGGAACCAGAATTCCCGAGAAGAATCATCATTCCCAATCTTGTAATAGTATTTGGTGTCATACTGGAAACAAGAAACAACTTCCGTGATTAATTCAAAGTTGTGAAAACAGAAAATTCCAAATCAGTGGCATATCAATTGGCTGGGAGAAATAATTAACAACATCAATGACAAAATTAGATCTGATACTAATTTGGCATAATTGAACACAGAGGTATTTCATAATCTATTTATAGTGTGACATAGCAGTATAAATTATGCGTTGAATTGATTTATGGGTGAGCAGACTTATATATAACTATACAATGACCTACTGAACATCCTAGAATTAGCAGTTTGCTACCTGTTTCAAGAAAATTAAGCTACTCAAGAAATTACCACTTCCATGGGTTTATGTATAATCACTAATGATATATTGATACTATACAACTTATAAATACCAGTTTGCTTCTTGTTTCAACAAAATTAAGCAACTAATGATCTAACCTCTTTTGGTGGATCAATTCTACATTACCTCAAGGCCATCAAGGAGACATTGATGAATGTAGCCAGACTTGTATTTGTAAAAGGAATAGTTTGTTGCTGTGCCCTCAGCAGTAAAATCATATTTTTTCTCTGAGATGCCATATTGCACCACACTGGATTCCAGTTCATCAGGAGTCACCCATGAGATAATTACAGCTTTCCCATTGTAATCACCTTGGGTTAAATGTACCTGCAGTAAAATCAGGACAGTGTAGCAAATTAACAAAAGGCTGACGATAAAGCAAATACAACATAAATATATAAAGTAGAAAGAGAGAGCATTCCATCCCATCATCAGCTGATTAAACAATTCTGGGTATTTACATATAAAAGGTGTGCACTCTATAGAAAATAATTTAATTTTGTAGGTGTGATAATATGAAAACTGCACCAGTACAACTACTTTTTTTATTTAAAGAATTAATCTTGAACAATGGTTAACAAACCAAATCTTTGTAACACAATGAAAAGAAGAAATCTTTCTAATATGAAAAGGTCAAAGTATTGAACACATTAGTTGTAAGCATTAAGATAGAAAATACAGCTCTTTACTTTCGTCATTATCATTCTCAGTTTCTCACATGGAAACAACCAGGGCCAATCACAAGATTTGGAGTTATAGTGGCAAGAAGTCTATGCTTTTACAAAATAAAGTGAAGGTTTACTTAATTCGTATGAATTGCTAGTGACTAAATCTGCCATCAACTCATATTTCCAAATAAATTTTACACAATTTATCTCAAAAACATTTTCACGAATCTCAACTAAAATATATTTCGATCCAAAGGATTCAAATACGGGCATGCAAAAAATAAAATTTTTGACAACCATTCATCCTTAATTTATGAATCGCATATATGCCAATAATTAAAAAGTGAAACACTAATAGAAATGTTTTTTAAAAAAATCATAAAGGGATCCGCTACTTTTTAAGGGATGCACATCCCATATTATTGTGGAAAGAGAGGAGCTTTGTGCTTTGAGTTGGCTAAATCTAAATATCCAAAATATTTTCACCAATCCCTCTCCCCAGCCCGTCTTTATGTACATCAATGGTGACAATAGGACCCACTAGATTTTTTCAGAATACAAAAAAAAAAGGCAGACGAATGCAAAAATCTACACAATTTCTTGACATAGGAAAGACTTGTTGTTAACAAGGAGATACTAAAATATGAAGTTGCTTACTTGCTGTGGTGCATTACGACCTTTAGGAACAGCAAATACTTCATTATCAAGAGGGATATCGTTGGATGGCCACTCAGATCGAACAAATGAACTCGTGATTCCCGCATTCCCATAGTTCACAAATCTCAAGAAGACGAAGAATGCCAATAAAAGCCGAAGCAAAAACAGTTCCATCTTAATGTCGATCAATCATCCAGTCAAAATTTCAATTACCTGCGGCCACAGATTCAATCCAGTATGATTTTATAATCATATAACCGCCTTAATTATTATCACTCAAATCTCCAAATCCTTAATCGCATTTGACCCAACAAATCCATATTACTCAAGAAAAACAAGATCCCTAAGAACAGGATTAGAAATGTAAACAGATAAATAAAGAGAGACAAAGAACCTCAAAAAGAAAATTTGCAGACAGGCAGGAGACGTAGCTTAGCAGGGAAGAGTGAGGATGAAGGTGGTGTATTAACTAACGGCGATCCGCTGGTTATCATCACTTATCCATAGCTAAATGATAGAATTTCTTTGCCACTTTTGCCCATACCTGGTGATTTTAGTCTACGCCAGCGGGGACCCATAGCCATTTCAAGCATCCAATATAGATTTTTTTTTTCAGGATTCCACTAACCTTTATTTATTTATTATTTCTATTTTCAGTAAATTATATTTTTATAGTAAAGTAAATTAGTCTCATTTTATATGTTTTTTTTCCACCCTTCTTTTTAAAAATATAGTATATATTAATTTGTTATTATATTTCTATTTAATATATTTTGTATGAATTATTATTTTAATTTTTTAAATAATAAGCTATATTAGGTAAAATATATATTTTTATTATATCAATTATATTTTTAATATATATAAAAATACAAATAAATCTATTAAATTGGAACGAGAGAGCATGCCATTTATATGAAATTAATATGATTTGAATATAAAATATTTTTAAAATTTTGGAAAAAATATTTTACTACCTTAAAAAATTATAAATTATAAATGAAAAAAATGATATAACTAAACTTTTCAGATTTGTTTTATTCAGAATTCATCTCTCAGTTTTCGATTTTTATTGAGTACTTATATATCCTTCAATTTCGATAAATCTGCTAAATTATTTTTTATATTTTATTATATTATTATAATTAATTACTCTTTTACTTTTAAATCGAAAAAATAGGAAAAGAAAAAGAGTTAATACTTGAGAAGATATTTGTATTTAGCCAAAATAATAATAAAATTGATAGATTTTAACTAGTTAACTAGTCAACAAGAAACACATACTCAGAGTAATATTGCTCATACTAAATAAAATTTTAATAGTAATAAAATATTAGTTCATGAATTTTAAAATAAAATTCAAAATTTCTAATTAATTTAATAGAGACGCACGCTATTTAATTCAAGCGAATTTTCATAAGGATCATGAGTACGTCAGATTTGGAAAGGTGGTGAGGACTGATGAATCATGGAGATGTTAAAGGCCCTGCATGCATGGAATGTCCAACATTCATTTCCCTTTCAGGATTATTGAAATCAATTCTCCTTTTTTTTTTTAAATTTTTTTTATAAACCAAAAAAAAAAAGAAGAAGAAATTGTTGTTATCCGGCTGGAAAAGGAAGGAAAACATATAATAAGTTTGCCTTTGCCCCCATGTCCTTTTCTCTATTCATTTTTTGAGAGTTAGTCTCGAGAGTTTTCTAAACGTTTAATAATTTTTAAATAGTACTATTAGGTATGAATTGGTTTCTTCACGAGACACGAATCCATTTAAGTCATTAGATCAAATGAGTCTGATATGAGATCTGATTCAATAATTCAAATGAATTCGTAAAGCACATGAATTTGTGTCTATCAAAATTATTTATAATTTTTATACCCAAAATATAATAAAATACTCCCCGATGAGGGAAAAATAACCAGTGTATGCAGAATCATTTATTTTAGGCTTAGTCATATTTGGTAAAAAAAATAAAATAAAAATTCTTGGACAATTTTTTTTTGAAAAATTATATGAATATTTAAAATTATTTAAATTTTTGAAAAGTTACATAAACACCTAAATTTATTTATTTTTTTATTCTTAGACATTCTAAGATAACATGATGTACTAACATAATTTTTCACACATTTTATGATATTTAAAAATAATTATATTAATAAACTTAATTGTTTTATATGATTTTTTTAAAATAAATAAATAAAACTACCTAAATGACCCTTTTTTTTAAAAAAAAAAACATAGCATGTTGCTTCTAGCCAAACCTCATATAAAAAATAACAAATGGTATCCAGAAAATGAAAAAAGCAAAGGCAGTTGATATTTATACAAAAATATATGTATAAATCACTAATTATGTGTGTGGACCCATCATTAAGCTTAAAAAAATAAAATATAAAAAGGGGAATTGTTTTTGTATTTCAATATTATGGCTTAGATTCACGGTTCTTAATCGTCCGGTTCCGTAGTCTCCAAAAATAGGGATTGGACCCGATCGGAGAGAGGCCGGTTCAGAACCGACCGATTCTAATTCATAAATGAGCAGTTTGACCGGTTTTTTTAATTAATAATACAATAAATAAATATAATTAAAATCATTAATTTGTGTAAATTATAAATTTGTACTACTAATATATTATAAAAAATAAAAATTTTGAAAAAAAATAACTTATTGAATATTAATTTGTAACTTTTTATAATAACTTATATTGTTATAACAAAAAAAATGATTTAGAAAAATTATAAGTTGAAATTTAGAAATGATTATATTTATTTGATAAATTAATAAATTATAAAAATTATAACTATACTAAAATTTTAATTAATTAAAATTGAATGATAAAAAAATTAAGAATGAGATTGCATAAAAAAATAGGAAATAAATAATATTGAAATAAATTTGATATTTATAGAGAAAAATTTTAAATTTTAAATTATAATAATATATCTAAAATATAGTTGTTATTTTTCTATTATAATAGATATTTTTTCTTTTTATTTTATGAAAAAATATAATATTATCATTAGAACTGAAATGGGAACCACCCGATTCATATAGAAATAATCCAGACCGAACTCTTCTTCAGCCAAACCATGATTCAGGGTGGATCCGGTAGTCCAACCTGTGGCCAGGCCTAGCTTAGATGCCATAATCCGTTGATTTATATCCGAATATTAAGTACTATATGTTCTTTGTCACTTACTTCCATATTTAAGTTACGTATCCAACCTTTTTATTTTGAAAGAGAGATATATTGAATTTTGATTTCATTATTAATTAAGAATGTTCTATTTTTCCTTAAAATAAGTTCTTTTTCACTTGAATTGTCTAGTCCTTTTCTTAAATTAAAAATAATATTATAATTAGTTTTGTCAAATTAAAAAATAATCGGTAAGAAATCATATTAGTTTGCGTTCAATAAATAATAGAATACTGTCTAATTTATATTTAAAAATGAAAACAATAGAGAATCAAGAGAATTTGACTGTCGTTTACTCTTAATAAATTATAAATAATTATTATTTAATTTGACCTCTTTAAGTCTTAATTCAAGATAGATAAATTATCTATCTATGTCATTTTGATATATATTTTTTTATATTTTTTAGATTTATAATAAATACTGTGTTCTGATTTTTAATTATAACATAGACAACCCGATTTGACAAATAATGAAAAAAATATAGTTTACAATATGTAGATTTTTTTAACATAAAAAATATAATTAAAAAAATAAGTCATTTTTGGATTATCGAATTAATATAAAATTATGTCTATTTAATTTTTTTATAAGAAATCCGACTGAAAATTTTAACTTCACCGTATCCACGTCATTAATCTTAATCTAAAACTTAGTGGTTGTTTATTTGATTTTTGGGTATTAAGAAACAAATAGAATTAAACTAACCTTTAAGTGATTGCACATCCCACCTCAGATAGTTGATAGATTAGAATTCGAGTTAGATGCCTTCTTATACTCTCGTGGAACATATGCCAAAATAATTTAATATTAGTTAATAAGACTAACACAAATTAATTAAATTAAAAATCTCTGCTGCAGATATTTAAAGGGTAGCCTAGCCTTGCACTTGCTACTGTATATAGTCTGACTGGTGGTTGAGCTTCATTTCTATTTCAGCAAAACACTTACGTCTCTTCCTCTGTTTCTCTCCATCTATATTCTCTTCATGAGTGAAATTAGTCCATTGATGGAAGACCCATCATCGAAGGAAGAAATTTCTAGAGTCCTCAAGGTCTTAGAAGCTCTTAAACAAGCTTCTCACGAGCTTCAAGTTCAACCCAGTCCCAAATCTGCCGATTCCAACTCGCCCGCCATTAAGGCTCTATTAGAGCTCGAAACAGAGTCCGATACCATTCTTTCCAAAGACCCACATCTCTCTATTCTCTCTCAGCACCTTTCCCGCCTCAAAACTCTCGTCGATACTCTTCGTAAATCCCACGGCCATAGCCTCCGCAATTTCCTGACTCGCCGAGTCTCCACTCACTCTATCTCCCAAGTCGCCGGGTCTATCGAGTCCGAAATTCAAGCCTGGATTGATCGCGAAAGCATAGAGAATCTGACAACCCTGTTGAAGGAACCGGGCAAGAACGAAGACGAGTTGCTGAGCTTGTTAACTCAGTTTGAGAAGCGGATCTCACAAGGGTTTAATCGCGAGTTGCAGGATTTGGTACTGAAATCTAAGATTCTTTTCTTATTTGAAAATATTGTCTGTGATCCCCTATGGTCCAACAGAATTCGGGAACAGTGCGGTTTTGTCGTTGCAGCTTTGATTTGTTTCAATAAAGATGTATTTGTGGGTCAAGTTCAAATGGGTCCTTTGATTCATGCTCTTGTATCAATGGCTTCATGGAAATCAATGAAAGTGTTGTGCACTCTTATAAAGCTAATCAAATCACCATTAGTAGATGAGATTGAATCCAATGGAGAAATACCCAAAATCATAAGTTTCTTGGATTATAAAGATTTGCAACTTCAAATTCTGACAATGGATTGCATTCTTGAAATTGGGTATTTTGGTAGGAAGGAGGCGATTGAAGCTATGCTTGAACAAGGGTTGATTAAGAAGCTAGTGGAATTGCAAAGGTCAGAGCTTGGTGGTGATTTGATTGATATGGGTAGGTTTGATGAGAAAGAAAGTAAGAAAGGAGAGAACAGAGAGAAGAAGTTTCTAGATAGTCATCCATTTGCAAGTTGTGTGGCAAGATTTGCAGTTCAATTGGAGGTTGGTGAGGGATTAAGGCAAAGAGAGAAAAGGGCATTCAAGCAGCAGATATTGCACAAAGTTAGAGAAGCTTCTGCTTCTGATGCTGAGGCTGCTACAATAGTGGCTGAGGTCCTGTGGGGTTCTTCACCTTGAAATTGTGAGCAATGGGGGAAAAAACGCAGAGTCATCTGATTTGGTACCATGTTATTAGTGATTTTTGTAGTTAAAAATTATTTTTTGTAAATTGTGTATTGGTGTGTTAAGCCTTTTAATGAAGTAGTTGAATAACTTTGGATTCTTGATTGTTAGGTGTTTCCCACTTGTTCATAGAGCTAAAATGGGTAAAATGGTTTTTTTTGGGACCAAAATTTTGGTTCATGTATCAATTTGTTACCAAATCTATTTTTTATTTATACTATAACTTTTAATAATATCTATGTATTTTATGGCGGATATATGTGGCTGTCTGAGTTGCTAATATGTATACAAAATAAACAGATATAAATACATGTCACACACCATGTCATGATCAAACGCCACATGATGTCATGTCAACATAATAATGACTAAAATATTTCTAATTGAAATCCTTATTTTGAAATAAAAACTCATATTCATTGTTAAATATTGGGTGATAAAATCTCTAACTACCTTCAGTCACTCTCTTCTGATTTCCTTTTTCTTTTCTTGAAGTCTGATTCTGTTGATTAAACAAAGGAGGAAGACAAATGAATTGGTGCAAGTGTTGTTATTAACCATGAATAGTATATAAACAAAGGAGGAAGACAAATAAACTGGTGCAAGTGTTGTTATTAACCATGAAGAGTATACAATCGCCAATGATGTTTAGATTTGTGGGTGTGGCAGACTAGCTTGTTTAATAGTCTCTTAAAGTACTTGATACTTGGAATCCTGGACAAAAATTTTGGAAATGTTGCTCATATAAGGCAAATATTAACATTATGATTTTGATTTTGATCTTATTGTTGTTGGGTTTCAATATTTGGGGGTGAAAACCATGACTTTCATTTGATTTGGAGGTGATGAAAAGAGAAGCAAACGGAGAGAAAATTTACATAATGACAATGTATATAACTTGAACATCTGTATGATATTATATTGTCATTTCTTTTAAAATCATGAACATTTATTATCTTCAAAAATACATGATAATTGAAATGTAATTTTTTTTATATTAGATATAATGGAAAGAGAAATTTGTCATATATAGAATTCAATTTATAGATTTTCAAGTTCCAAAAGGGGAGCTTATGAGAAGGAAAAGTTCATATTATACTAAATTTGAAAATTTTACCAAATTTATAGTTCATGATAATTTTAATTCAAGTAGTAGACTTCTTTCAAATAAAACAGAAACAGAAATGTAATTATCATAATAGTTGAGAACAATTACTTTTTGATACGTGCTAATGATATTAGAGAAATTAGAATTCATTTGTAGACCTCATCAATAAAATTGAGCTCTAGAAGTGATGTGTTTCTTGGACAATCACATTGCTCCTTAAATACAATGTTAATGCAATTAGTAAAAAACAAATGAATTGTTGAACCTCACGAAGCTTTTCTGTCTTCATAATTAATCTATTGAAATATATCCTTCCAAGGTTGATAGTCTCCTAATGACCTTCAACTTGCAAGAACATCTAAATTCAATAGTAACCACTCCAAATCTCATGACTAAGAACCAATGTCATGTGCATTCAGATTCTTATTGAGTTTTGATTTTGATTTTGGTTTTTAATGATTTTTGAAAAATATGTTTATATATGAGTGTAGGGCTCACATTATGATGTTTTTTAAATGACATGATGAATGAGTTAGTGAGATGACACTTTTAGTACTAAGAGAGTTAAGGCATTTGAATACCAATTTGGACAGATTTGAGAATGTTTGTAATGGTGATGAGCACAAAAGGCAAGTTAATGTTCTGAATGCTAAGTTGAAGAAATCCAAGGAACAAATAGCATACATGAAATGCAGTAGGCATCTTTATAAGATTGCATTATATTGTGTGATTGGATTGATGGTATATAATGTATTTTATAATTAGGTACTTTGTAATCTTAGTGGTTGGGACTTGTTGTTAGGTATTTACTAATTTGTATGATTATTTTTAAGCTTTGTTCTTAATTGTATTAGTAATTCTAACTTATCTCAGCTGAGCTGATAAATTTAAGCAATCATTTTATGTTAATGACCTTCAACTTGCAAGAACATCTAAATTCAATAGCAACCACTCCAAAATCTCATGACTAAGAACTAATGTCGTGTGCATTCAGATTCTTATTGAGTTTTGATTTTGATTTTGGTTTTTAATGATTTTTGAAAAATATGTTTATATATGAGTGTAGGGCTCACATTATGATTTTTTTTTAAATGGCATGATGAATGGGTTAGTGAGATGACACTTTTAGTGCTGAGAGAGTTAAGGCATTTGAATACCAATTTGGATAGATTTGAGAATGTTTGCAATGGTGATGAGCACAAAGGGCAAGTTAATGTTCTGAATGCTAAGCTGGAGAAATCCGAGGAACAAATAGCATACATGAAATGCAGTAGGGACCTTTATAAGATTGCAATATATTGTGTGATTGAGTTGATGGTATATAATGTATTTTATAATTAGGTACTTTGTAAGCTTAGTGGTTGGGACTACTTGTTAGGTATTTGCTAATTTGTATGATTATTTTTAAACTTTGTTCTTAATTGTGTTAGTAATACTAACATATCTCAGCTGAGCTGATAAATTTAAGCAATCATTTTATGTTACAATCTGGTACTGGATCCCAAATAATCAAAATAACATAACATATACATGACATAACAAATTGTCAAAATGGGACAACCGTCAATATATAATTTTGTATACAAAGATAATGGCATAGGTGATATTTTTTTAGAATTCAAATATAAATTCCTAAATATTCTAATAATTTTTTGAACATAAATTAACTTAAGTGCAGGAAATAACTAGAAAAAGCAAATTTGCTAATTATTACTTTAAAAATTATGGGACAACCATGTTTAGTTTAGACATTAGGTGATGGATATAAATTGCTTTCATTTTCAAATTTTGATGTGAGTATTTTATGTATCTATATATGTTTTCATTACTCTTTTCATAAATATAAATCACACTTGAATTCCATTAATTTTGAAAGAAAATAAAAACCATCAAATCTTTACTTACATTTGAATTACTAATTTCATAAAGAAAAAAATGGACAACAATCATATATACTTACACTTATCAACATACATATAACTTGCTTACACTTATCAACATACATATAACTTGCTTACACTTAAATATTTATAAAATTGTACATGAGACAAACACATGAAAAATTTTCATGCTTTCAATTAGGTGGGGTGGGGTGGGATTTACAGTCAAAAGCTAGCACATTAGATAAAAAAGTTGGTGCCAACATAGGTTCACATGGGACAACCACATTAATCTCATTCACTTGCATTAGGATAACCACGTAAATTCCACCCACAATGTTAATATATACAATTAAAAAGGACCACTTAAGCTCTAAACAAAAAAACATCTCAAAAAATATATGCTCACATGGTCCTTTCACCAAAACACAACTCAAAAAGTAAAAGTTTCACAACTACCAAAACACAAGCTCACTAACAAGTTTTAAATATGAGTGGAGATCCGCAAACTATGGTTGAATTGTTACCTTTTCTGCTGAATCTCCCTTGCTCACTTCACCAGCATTTATTTCTTTTTGAGGCTTCTTTGAAGGATTTGCAAATCTAGTTTTTTTGTTCACCCATTAAAGGGGGTTGAATTGCATCTTTTTTTGTTGCACACGATTTTTCTCTTAAGTAGGTATGCTTAGATCCATTGCTTGTGTCGGTATTGATGTATGTGTAAAATTGAATATTTGCAAATTTTTCAACTTTAATTAGTTATTTCATAATTTTTTATAGAAAGACAAAACAAATATTCTTAGCAAATTACCTGTGAACTTGGTACAATTGGTGACTAATTTTTAAAAATTGAATTTTTCCCAAGTGGTGCGTGCATCATCATCATATATACTTGCATCATCATCATATATACTTGAAAGCATCTTCATTTGTTTTGGCATGTATTTCATCTTCATTTTCTTGGACATGTATTGTATCTTCATTTTCCTAGACATTTGTAACATCTTTTGTACTCACTCCACTATTATTTCCACCTACAATAACTTTCCTTTTAACTTGCAATTATAAGTATTAGTATATAATCGTTATTAGGAATGTTAGATTGTACTTTGATAAAAATGAACTTATTGGTAGCTTCTTTTTTACTTTGTTAGGCAGAAATTTTTCCAACTTCATGGTTTCTCTTGTTGTGCCTTTTCGCACTTCAAAATGGTGCATGTAATGATAGTTCCTTTTTTAGTAATCTTTCTTATCTTCAACATCTCTTTGAGCTCATCCTGCTCCATTCTTCTCTTGGTAGGTAACTTGCCTCTTTTAGGTTCAATTATCATAGGTGGTGGTAACACTGGTGGGGCTGTTGCCTTAGGCCAAAACTCCTTACTAGTTGTTGGTTTTATCAAGTGACTATATATTTCAAGGTATGTTAACAATTTGTAACAATCATTTATAAACACTCAGAATTCTCATTAATATACTGTTAAACCTTGAGGGGTATTTCTGTCATTTTGATGATAACAAATAATATAGCAATATTGTATTTAACATACTTGTTTTTGTAAGTATATTATACAGGACCTGAATTAAGATAGCAAGAATGGAGAATTGGAAGAATAATCCTTAAGAAACAAAATTCAAGTAGCATGTTCACTGTCGTGACTCTAGGAGTCACTCCCGTGAAGGAAGCTAACCATTACCAAAACCAACATTTGAAGTTCACGGCCATAAAGGAAAAACAAACCGTGAAGTAAGCATTTAAGTCACCTCCGTGAATACAGGTGTCACCCCCGTGAAGATTCATGCAATTTCATCCAGAGAGCTTCACGACCAGAGTCATCACTTGGATCGCAGCTGGGAAGATTGTCACGCCCGTGAATGAGTATGTCACGCCCGTGACTCTATATGTCAAAATATTCCAGAGAGCTTCACAACCAAGGTCACCACTTCAGTCACGGCTTGGGAAGAACTGTCACCCTCGTGACAAGCATAGTCATGCCCATGAACAATGAAAGAGAAAAATGTCAGGCGCGATTTTTGGTTGGTACAATGGCTAGTTTCTTATTTAATGCATCCCAATGGCTATATTCAGCCATGAGAGTATAAATGGAAGTCATTTATGCATTAAGAAAAAAAGAGAATGATAAGAAAAACAAAAGAATAACATATATTTCGAATTTAATTCTTATTACAAGCTATTTGTACTTTCATACTTTGAGAACAAATCTATTCTCTGTAAAAATCTTTTTGCTCCTCATATTTGAGCAATAAAGATTTATAAGTGGTTCTCTCTGTAATCTTTACTCAAGTGAGCTTTGGGTAGTTCTGGGTTAAGAGTAGAACACTTGTAAGGGTTAGTTGTGTGAACCTCCAAAACACAAATTAAAAGGTTGTTTGTGTGAGCCTGTAAAACACAAAGTGTAGGTTGTTTGTGTGAGCCTGTAAAACATAAGGAATTAGTTATTGTGCGAGTCATTAAAACACAAGGGATTTCTAGGTTAGGTGTGAGTCATTGTGAGAAACACCAAAGTTGGGAGTGAACTTGTGAAACTCAATTGTAACACTTAGTGTGTTAGTGAAACTCCCAATTGCGATTGGGGAGAGGAGTAGGGTTTGTTAACACCCGAACCTCTATAAATCTGTGTGTCAAATTTTCTCTATCCCTCCGAAAATTAACTGTTTATTTCCGCACTTTAAAGTTTAATTTTTTAAAACTCCAATTCAACCCCCCTTATTAGCTTAATATCTGGGCAACAATTGGTATCAGAGCCTTGTCTAGCATCGAAACCTAAAAAGCGCTAGTAAAGAGTAAGATATAGCCAGTGATGGATTCCAGAGTCTCAAACCTTACTTTGATGGAGCAAATTATGCCCATTGGAAGTTTAGGATGGAGACATATTTGGATAGTGAAGGAATTGAAGTCTGGGATAGTGTACGAAAAGAATGGACACCACCAACCACAAGAGGAGCTGATGGTGAAGAGGAAATCCTATCAAGAGATGATTGGACAGAGCCTCAAAGAAGAGCAAATTTCAAAAACAAGAAGGCAATGACAATCCTATCAAGCTCATTATCTATTGAAGAATGTGGAAGAATACAACACTGCTCAACAACATATAGCATGTGGAAGACATTGGAGAACTATCATGAGGGAACTAAGCAAGTCAAATCTAAGAAGATTCAACTTCTAACCTCAGAATATGAGCTCTTCAAGATGAAATCCAATGAGTCAATCACTGACATGACCAACCGACTTCTATCCATTATAAATGGAATGAGGAAACTTGGAAAGCATCTGAGTTTGGAAGATGTAAACAATAAAATTCTGAGAAGTCTTTCTCTTAAAGAATATGGTTCAAGAGTTGCTGGCATAGAAGAAGCAAATGAAGATATGAGCATCATGAATACTGATGTGCTGATTGGCAAGCTTCTCACACATGAGATGACAGTGAAGAGAGATAGAGAGCTTAAAGCAGAGCCAGAGAAAAGAAAACCCTTAGCACTCAAAGCCTCTACTTCAAAATCTCAAGAAAAAAGTGAAGATGATGAAAAGATGAGTGATGATGAAAATGAGGACATCACTATGCTTTCAAGGAGATTAAAAAGAATCATTGAGAAGAAAATGAGCAATTCCAGAAAATTCAGGCAAATAAACCTCAAACAAACTTCTAATGATACACATAGAAGTAAGGAAGAGGTAAAATGCTATGAATGTGGAAAGAAATGACATATCAAACCAGAATGTCCAAAGCTCAAGAAGCATAAGAGCAAATACCAAAGAGACAATGGGGAGAAAGGTCATAAAGCCACATGAGATGACGAAAGCTCTTCAAGTGAAAAAGATGATAATGAAAGTGAAGAGGTCAACCTATGCTTCATGGCTATTGAGGATCACGTCTTGGACAAAGTAAGATCACTACACTCATATTCTTTCAATAATGATAGTAATAGTAATAGTGATAGTGATGATGATGATGATGAGCAAAGCCTAATAGAAGAATTAAATATAGAATTAGAGAAATATAGAACTAAATTTAGTACCTATAGAAATAATATCTCTAATTTGAAAAATAAGATAGATGGTTTAGAAAAAGAGAACATAAAGCTTAAATCATCTAATGAATCTCTTCAAAAGTCATTAGATGAATACTCATCAAGACCCTCAACAGCTTCATTGTTAAAAGAAAATAATATTTTGAAAAATGAAGTTGAGGAACTTAGAAATTCCATTTCTAAATTTCACAAAAGTAAAGAGAGCTTAGATACTCTCATTGTGTCTCAAAGATCACCTTTAATTAGACATGGTCTAGGATTTAAGGACACATCATCATCTTCTAACAAAACAGTATTTGTTAAGTCTAAAGAACCTAACATCTCCACACCTGTTAGAATTGCACCAAGAAATAAAAATGTTAAACCTTTTATACAGAAAAAGAATAATCATGCCTTTATATATAGGAAGAATGTATATAGAAAAACGCAAATTAATCATGAATATGCATGCCATTGTTCTCAAAATCAGTCTAATAGAATTATGACATTTAAACACAGTGTAAGACCAAAAAGCAAGTTTAGACCTAAACAATGTAATTATTGTATGAAAATGGGTCACATAAATAAACATTACTGGATAAGGAAGGCTCATTGGGAACCTTTATGTGCTAACCCCCAAGGACCCAAACTCATTTGGGTACCTAAAAATCATACTTGATTTGTAATTCTATAGGTATGCCTCAAGTCCACAATAAACAAAAATGCGTGGCTAGTAGATAGTGGTTGCTCAAGGCATATGACAGGAGACAAAGAACTTTTCAATGAAATCAAAAGTATTGATGGAGGTAAAGTTACCTTTGGAAACAATGCAAAGGGTAAGGTAATTGACATTGCTTCTATTGGTGTTAATGGTACTACTTTTATTAAAAATGTATTACTTGTTGATGGCTTGAAACATAACTTGTTAAGTGTAAATCAATTATGTGATAAAGGAAACAAAGTAATCTTTACTTCAAATGAATGTCTTGTAATCTCTATTGATGGTCAAGAAATATTTAAAGGAAATAGATATATCAATACGTACATAATAAACTTACATGAACTATCTAACCATTCCTCTAAGTGTCTTGTGACTACTAGTGATGAATCTTGGCTGTGGCATAGAAGACTTGGTTATGCTAACATGGACTTAATACAAAGTCTCAGCACAAGAGAGCTAGTAAAGGATTACCAAGAGTTAAATATGAAAAAGGCAGGACATGTGATCCTTGTCAAAGAAGAAAGCAACACAAGTTATCTTTCAAAGCCAAAAACATAGTAAGTACTTCAAAATCTCTTCAACTCCTGCATTTAGACTTGTTTGGACCTACTAGAATTGCTAGCTTAGGAGGAAAATATTATGCATTTGTCATCATAGATGATTACTCTAGATTTACTTGGGTAATTTTCTTAGCTCAAAAGAGTGATGTTTTTGAAAACTTCAAAAACATTGCTAAAAGAATTCAAAATGAAAAAGGTTACTGCATCTCAAAAATAAGGAGTGATCATGGGAAAGAATTTGAAAATGAAAACTTTGAAAGTTTTTGTCTTGAACATGGCATTTCACATAATTTTTCATCTCCTAGGACACCTCAACAAAATGAGGTAGTTGAAAGGAAAAATCGAATTTTAATTGAAATGGCTAGAACAATTCTTAATGAATATGAATTACCAACTTATTTTTGGGCAGAAGCCACAAACACTGCATGTTATATTTCAAATCGAGTTTTCAAAAGATCTTTTTTAAACAAAACCTCATTTGAGCTATGCAATGGAAGAAAAGTCTTGATATCATACTTTAGAGTATTTGGATGCAAGTGTTTTATATTGAACACCAAAGACAATCTTGAAAAATTTGCCACTAAGTCTGATGAATGTATCTTTTTAGGATACTCTACAACCAGCAAAGCATACAAAGTATTTAATAAAAGATCATTAACGGTTGAAGAATCCATGCATGTTGTTTTTAATGAATCTAGTAGACTTGATCTTGTGAAAGGTAGTGCTCTTGATGATGTTGTAGGTAATATGGAAAAACTTGTCATTGAAAATGGAAAAGAAGAAAACAATCAAGAAAATTTAATACCTCAAAATCAAGAACAAATGGAGCAAGAACTTCCAAAAGAATGGAGAATAACAAAAGATCATAAAAAAAAGCAAATAATTGGTGATCTATCAAGGGGAGTAAGTACTAGATCTCATTTCAAGCATTTAGTCTCTGACATTGCTTTTATTTCACAAATTGAGCCTAAAAACATTGATGAGACTCTTAATGATGAAAGTTGGGTAATTGTCATGCAAGAGGAACTCAACCAATTTGATAGAAATAAGGTATGGAACCTAGTACCTAGACCCAAGAATCATCAAATCATAGGTAGCAAATGGGTATTTAGAAACAAATTAGATGAACAAGGGTTAATAACCAGGAATAAAGCAAGACTAGTTGCAAAAGGATATAATCAGGAAGAAGGTATAGATTATGATAAAACATATGCACCTGTAGCTATATTAGAAGTTATAAGAATACTCTTAGCATATGCATGTCACATGAATTTCAAACTCTTTCAAATGGATGTGAAAAGTGCATTTCTAAATGGTTATATAAATGAAGAAGTGTATGTAGAACAACCACCAAGTTTTGAAAGTTATGATTTGCCAAATCATGTTTTTAAACTTTCAAAAGCTTTATATGGTTTAAAACAGGCTCAAAGAGTTTGGTATGAAAGACTAAGTTCTTTTTTACTAGAAAATAATTTTACAAAGGGAAATGTTGACACTACACTATTCATCAAAAAGCAAAAGCATGATATACTAATTGTTCAAATTTATGTTGATGATATAATATTTGGTTCTACTAATGAGCTGATTTGTCAAGAATTTGCTAAGTGCATGAGTAGGGAATTTGAAATGAGCATGATGGGAGAACTTAAGTATTTTCTTGGTCTACAAATAAAGCAAAGCAATGAGGGCATATTCATCAACCAATCCAAATATACCAAAGATTTAATCAAGAAATTTGGTATGGAAGGATGCAAAAATGTCAAGACTCCTATGAGCACATTAACGAAATTGGATAAAGATGAAAAGGGTAAGAGCATTAATGAAAAGCTCTATAGAGGTATGATCGGATCACTTTTATATCTCACTGCTTCTAGACCCGATATTATGTATAGTGTTTGCTTATATGCACGATTTCAATCATGTCCTAAAGAATCTCATTTAAATGCTGTAAAAAAGATTTTAAGATATTTACATGGATCATTACATATAGGTTTATGGTATCCTAGGAATTCATCTTTTTATATTATAGGATATTCAGATGCAGATTATGCTGGTAGTCTTTTGGATAGGAAAAGTACTTCAGGTACTTGTCACTTCATTGGAGAATATTTGGTTTATTGGTTTAGCAAGAAACAAGTTTCAGTTGCTCTCTCAACTGCTGAAGCTGAATATGTAGCAGTTGGAAGCTGTTGTACACAAATTCTTTGGATGAAACAACAACTTAAAGACTATGGTCATGAGATGAACCATATACCTATAAAATGTGACAACACTAGTGCTATAAATCTTTCAAAGAATCCTATTTAACACTCTAGAAGCAAACATATTGACATTAGACACCACTTTATTAGAGATCATGTTCAATATGGAGATATTGAATTAGAATTTATAAGCACAGAAAATCAATTAGTAGATATTTTCACTAAGTCTTTAAATGAGGAAAGATTTAATTTCATTAGAAGAGAACTTGGTATGATTGATGGATTAACCTTATGAATGCAAAAATATGAAATTTTAATTGTTGATCTTAAATCATATCACAAGTTATAAGATAGAAATTTTGATGAGAATTCATGTTTTAAGAAGTAGAATCTTTGTTGAAACGATTTAGTCTTGTTGTAGTACTTAATTTCAATTTGATGAAAATTTTAGGGGAGTCATGCCCGTGACATATATTCACGCCCGTGACTTAAGTAGCCCAAAGAGGCAGTGTCGTTCACGACTTTGGTTCAAGACATGATGCACGACTTCAAGGGGTGAAACTTATTTTCATGGCTTGAGTCATGCCCGTGAAAATGGACTTTCACGCCTGTGACCTATTTTCACTCCCGTGAATAATTACACCCCAAAACTCACAGAAGCTTTCACGTCTTGTGTCACGGCTTGCTTCACGGCCATAAGTAGTGAAATTCAACAGTTAACGCCCGTGACCATTTATTCACCCCCGTGACTAATGATCATTCACGCCCATGATGTTCAAACATCATGCCCGTGAACATATTCACGCCTTTATTCACAGGTGAAACACTCATTCAGCAAACCGTGAACACGACCATTCACGCCCGTGAAACCATAAGTCACGCCCGTGAATGTATCGAGTATATAAGAGAACAACCGGTTACAACCTTCATTTCAACTCCTCATCTCCCAAAACCGCTCTCATTTACTCTCATTCATTAAGACATTGAAGATTACGACCCCAAAGACTTGAAATTTCACTATAAATACTACCAAAAGTTCGAAACTTCAACAGAAATCATACATTTCTAGGGTTTTACATCAAAGTTTCTGTCAAAATTATTTTCAACTCCATCAATAGCACATTTCTTCAAATATGGAGTCTGCTTCATCTAAAGGAAAGAGAAAGAAGTCCCATGCACCTAAGAGGTATTCATATTACCTTATGAACCGCATTCTGGAGAATTGTCATCCTCGGTATGCAACTTTGAAGAAGAGACATCTTTTATCATCAAGGTCCTTCGATTGGCAGACAGTCCATAGTCTCGGGCTTGAGATGGCTATGACAGAGCAACTACAAGCCTGTCATCTCAAAGAGTTTGTTGAAATTTATCAGCCGACTCTGAGGGAGCCAACGCTGGAATTTCTCAGCACCTTGCAGGTTTCACCTACTGGAGTGGTGAAATTCCAACTCTGCAATAATCCTAACACCTTCAGCGCCATCGCATTTGGAGAATTGTTCAACCTACCATCTGATGGCATTCTAAATGAGACTGAGGTAGAATTCTTTGCTCATCTAGCCTGGACACATTTTGGCACCGGTTGCAGCTGGGATGTCAAAAAAACTAAGAGCACACATCTCAGGACCTCAGTACATAGGTATTTGCATAGGTTCCTAACCTATAGCATTTTTGCTAGGGGAGAAAGTAATGGAACTATTATGAAGTTAGAACTCTTCTTATTTGAGATGGCTCGCAGAGGAGTCACAGTGGCACTTTCCAGATGGTTTGCTAACCATCTTCTCTCCATTGCCACCAAGTCCACAGGAGATATTTTGATTGGGGCATATGTCACCCATATTGTAGTGAAGCTCAATTATTTGAAGCTGGATGACCATCACTTCAACATCATTTCTGCACATCCTCGAGATAGGCTGGATGTCGAGTCATTCATCAAGATGGGAGCGGCTGTGAGAATCGTTTTTCAGAACGATATCTTCTACCGCTTCACTGACACTGCTGGGGAAATTATCTGAGAAGATAATGACACGGAGGATTTTAAAACAGGCCTCTAGGGAGTCCAGTAGAAAAAAGGGCTCGGGTTGAGGAAGCACCTCCAGCAGTCGAGCAGGACATTGGATAGTCCTTAGTTTCCACACCATCTTTAGCGCAGCAGGTGGTTGACCTATTGGCACCACGTTTTGAGCAGATGCAGACTTCCATGGATGAGAGGTTGGAAAACCTCAAGGACTTCATGGAGTCTCGGATGGACAGCCTTGAGGCTGAAGTAGCTAGGCTTCGTGATAGGATGTCTGGCTAGGAGATAGGATAGAGTGTAGCCTAAATTTGATTGTTTTTAGCTTGTTTGTTATATTTATGTTTGCTTGTGTAGGAAATTTTTAAATTTCCTTTCTGAATATTTTAACTTAGTTTGTATCCTTTTTCATTTATGCAATATATATTTGCTTTTGTTTACTTCAATCTTCATATCCTTTTTGATTGATGACAAAAGGGGGAGAAAACTAGCAATATATGATAAGTTATATATGATAGGCAATATACGATAGGGAGAATGATATCAAACTAGCAACATAAGATCAAACTAGCAATATATATTAAGGTAAATGAATTTTGAATCAAATAATTAAAATTGAATTGACTTTGAAAAGGTTTAAAAATCTTGATTCAACATTTCATATGCAAAGTATATAATGGGAAAATTGAGTTTTTTATATATCTTAGATATACCCTAAATATGCTTTGCATATACCTTAAAGCAAGTTACAAATAAAAATATGTCATGATATACCTTAGTATATACCTTACATATACTTTATATCTTGAAAAGGAATTATGGTATGAATTGGATATACTTCTCATATAACTTGCATATACTTAGAGTTTATTTAAAATGCTACATCATTATCTACTATTCTTGCACATGATAAATTTTTTATCCTAAGTATATTTTGAAGGGGAGACTTCTCAAAGATCACATATTGCTAAATTATTTGTCACCATCAAAAATGGGGATATTGTTAAACCTTGAGGGGTATTTCCGTCATTTTTATGATAACAAATAATATAGCAATATTGTATTTAACATACTTGTTTTTGTAAGTATATTATACAGGACATGAATTAAGATAGAAGAATGGAGAATTGGAAGAATAATTCTTAAGAAACAAAATTCAAGTAGCATGTTCACTGCCGTGACTCTAGGAGTCACTCCCGTGAAGGAGGCTAACCGTTACCAAAACCAACATTTGAAGTTCACGGCCATGAAGGAAAAACAAACCGTGAAGTAAGCATTTAAGTCACCCCTGTGAAGATTCATGCAATTTCATCCAAAGAGCTTCACGACCAGAGTCACCACTTGGATCACGGCTGAGAAGATTGTCACGCCCGTGAATGAGTATGTCACGCCCGCGACTCTATATGTCAAAACATTCCAGAGAGCTTCACGACCAAGGTCACCACTTCAGTCATGGCTTGGGAAGAACTGTCACCCCCGTGACAAGCATAGTCACGCCCGTGAACAGTGAAAGAGAAAAATGTCAGGCGCAATTTGTGGTTGGTACAACGGCTAGTTTCTTATTTAATGCACCCCAACGGCTATATTCAGCCATGAAAGTATAAATGGAAGTCATTTATGCATTAAGAAAAAAAAGAATGATAAGAAAAACAAAAGAATAGCATATACTTCGAATTTAATTCTTATTACAAGCTATTTGTACTTTCATACTTTGAGAACAAATATATTCTCTGTAAAAATCTTTTTGCTCCTCATATTTGAGCAATAAAGATTTATAAGTGGTTCTCTCTGTAATTTTTACTCAAGTGAGCTTTGGGTAGTTCTGGGTTAAGAGTAGAACACTTGTAAGGGTTAGTTGTGTGAACCTCCAAAACACAAATTAAAAGGTTGTTTATGTGAGCCTGTAAAACACAAAGTGTAGGTTGTTTGTGTGAGCCTGTAAAACACAAGGAATTAGTTATTGTGTGAGCCATTAAAACACAAGAGATTTCTGAGTTAGGTGTGAGCCATTGTGAGAAACACCAAAGTTGGGAGTGAGCTTGTGAAACTACATTGTAACACTTAGTGTGTTAGTAAAACTTCCAATTGCAATTGGGGAGAGGAGTAGGGTTTGTTAACACTCGAACCTATATAAATTTGTATGTCAAATTTTCTCTATCCCTCCGAAAATTAACTGTTTATTTCCGCACTTTAAAGTTTAATTTTTTAAAACTCCAATTCAACCCCCCCTTATTGGCTTAATATCTGGGCAACATATACCATAATGCACAAATGGCATGACAACATGGGATACCAGTTAACTCTCACCTCCTACAAGTACAAGCCTTCTCTTTTTTATCTACCACAAATTGACCTCCATGACCCACAACCTGAAACCTATCACCCCCTAACCATTATGTCTTATACATCCAAGTAAATTTTCTGGCTTCCTTTAATTTGGCCAAGATTTTAGGGCAATAAACTCCTGAATTTCTCTTTATAACATCTCTTTTCTTATGGATTCTCTTTATCAATTTAGTTCTAATAATTTTATTCATAGTTATCACACATTTGTTCTAGATTCAAGAATGAAATTATTAAAACATGCACTTAGATTGTTGAGCAACATATCACACTTTGATATTGTGATAAAATGTGGCCTAGTCCAATGTCTATATGCAATATTATTTATATAATTACGTGTATCCTTGTTTTTAGCAGCTAATTTATCCATGGAGGCAAAGTTGTACCTTCTATTGTTGATTTCCAAATCTTCAGGTAGAAGCTTCAAAAACCATTTCCAATTCTTATTTTCTTTTTGTACAACAGCTCAGACAATTGGGTAAATACAATCATTTGCATCTATTGCACTTGTTGCCAACAACTTACCACCAAATGCACCTTTTAACCAACACCCATCAACAGATATCAGAGGTCTGCAAAGACTTAAATCCTTTCTTCATGGCTAAAAAATACACATACATAGATTTAAATATAGATTCATCCAACTCAAACACAATTGTCGACCCAAGGTTACTCCTAAGTAACTCTAATTTATAATAATATAACCTTAACAATTGTTCTATCTCATTCCCATCAATGATCTTAAGGGCAATATTCATAGCTCTCCATGTTTTAAGCCTTTTAATTTCAGTTTCATAGTCCTCTTTAACTACTGCAATTATCCCATTGACAGACCAAGTTGGATTTGCTCTAAATATCTCAATATAATTTTTTGCAATCCAATTAGCACTCACATGCCTATTTTATTGCTCCTTCATACAATTATGTTCAAAGTTTCCATATTTGATTTATACAATACTCTTATTTGCATTATAAAGATAAGCCTATATGTAAAAATCACAACCCTTCTTGCATTTAGCCTTACATTTCTATTTAGCGTTTGGATCAAATATCACCTAATTCCTAGTCCTTATTGATGATTGCTTCACAGCTTCTTTGAACTGCTTAAAAGAGTTAAAAAGCAAACCAATTTTCAATTCAAGATTTTGCATATCAGTTTCTTCATTGAACTTGAGGAATCTTCTCTTATTTGAATATGCATCAGTTTTATCATTTGATGAGCATGACAGTATCTCATCTGATGGAAGATAGATGGTCTTGCTTGACTTAGAGACTTCAACAACATCATTGTGATTACAATGCCTTTGTTTATCCCTCCCTACCTCCCGATCCACAAAAAATTCAAACATATCATCATCATTATCAGGATTGACTTCATCTTCAAGTTATAATAAGAATCTATAAAATCATATTGCTCTTCCTTAACAGAATCCCCGTGTACTTCCTTTCCATCTTCATTTTTATTATTGACATTATCCCTTTCATCTTCAAGTTAAGTATTCATATTGTGCACTTCATAAGAATCCCCTTGGACATTCTGCCCCTCCTATTTTTGTTGCATATTGTTTTTTCCCCTCACATATATATAAATGATCTTACTTGCATCAATTAAAATGGACATCTTTAATGCATCTTGGTTACACATTAGATTTCTCATTACTATTTATCTTCTTTGGAAGCTGCCAAAAAAATTTCAAAGTGCTCGGGATTCAGCCCAATTCCTTTGTCATTCCATTAATCTCAATCATTGACATCTTATCATGCATGCAATAATTAAACTATCTAACCACATTCATTTTTAACTTCCCACAAATATTTACGGTTATGACATGTCATTGTAGTGTAAAATAGTCTAAACCATAACTTGAACTAAATAAAAAAGAAAAATAATGAATAACCTCTAGTTCATCAAAACTGAAAGTATATATTCATAAAAATATGCATTGAAGTAAGCGTTCTTTATATATGAATATGCATCAATTAGGCAAGCAACACATTTCATAAAAATATTCAAATTATACAAAGTTAATACTATTGTTTTCAGGTTATACAAAGTTGTACTACTGTTTTCATGTTTAGTAAAGGAAAGCAAACATGAATTTCTTGACAAAGTTGAAGAAACTTGTACAAAAATTGAACTTATAATCCAAAGTTGGTACTACTCTTTTCAAGTTATACTAATATATATATATAACACAACATAATTATTAATTATTATTTTGACAAATTATAATTAATTTTTAACTGCTAAAAAAATTAAATACTTTTAAAACTAATTTTATTAGCTGACAGTTAATCTCTGACAACGCACCACCGTTACTAATTACTAATAGCTGTCTACCGCTGCCAAAAAAATGGGAAGAAAAGGAGACAAAATGTATTGGAGTGGTGCACCTTGGTTGTTGTTTTTGTTTTTATTTATTTATTATTACTTTTTTGAATGTAATTAATCAGAAGATTTTGGAATAAGTGGCCATTTTATAATTTATTTAATTGGGAAAATAAGGGGTTGAATTCTTGTAACTGTAGAGGGAAGCTTTTGGGTTGGTTGGCTCAGACCTTTAACACATCATTTTCTGGGCATATGCTGTTGTGCTTAAAGAGTCTTCTAATTGCGTTTGTTAAGCTATCTTAATAATAATCATATGACGCCACTATCAATATTAATCATATACTTCCTCTGTTCTTAAAAAAAAATATAGATGCACTTCTAATTTTATACATATTTTAAAAAAATAGTATATTAAGAAAAATAAATTAATACCTTCACATATTAATTTGGATATTATTGCAAGAAAAAATTTTAATTATTATATTTATATTAATTCAGATACTATTAATAAACTTAAAAATAAATTCTAATTGTTCATTTTTTATGTGATACTAGAATTAAAGAAAATGTAAATAATTGAATATAATATCGTTTTAAAAAAAGAACATCCTAATTATTTACTCCACTATTTCTTACACAGAATGAAACCTCTCGTCTGCAATTATTAGTGAAGTTTTTATTAAAACAAGTTGAATTGGAAAAAAAAATTGAAAAGTTATATTATTGTTAGAAAATGGACTATCATATTGTGAACAATTTTTTCTCCAACAATCAAAATGAGAGGGAGGGAGTAATTTATATTTGTTGATAAAAAAAATACGTTAATTAATAAATAAATATATTATTAAAAATCAACATATTAACTGGCGATAGTGTATATATATAAAGGGAGTGACAAATAATTAAGGATGCAAAGACACTTTAATAATTACATTTCTATCAAAATTCCACTTTTCTAAAAAAAATACTAAATAATTAAATATACCAATCAATGTTTCTAAAAAAATACTAAATAATTAAAGATACCAATCAATGTGGCCTAAGATATAATTACTGTATATTTTAAGAATCTGTGAAGAAGAAGGAGCAAAAGAAACTATGGATAGCTGAAGGGAACATTAAGTATGGAGCATGTGGATAGGAATTGTGAAAAAGTGATGAAAGGGGTAAAGGCATGAGGCATGCACCTACTACTACAAGCCAAGTTTCAGATTCTGGTGACAAGATTTGAAAATTTTTTTTTTCACTTTTTAGTTGAGTATTGCTATTTAGATAATTCTTTCTCCAAAAAAAAAAAGAAAAAACAAAAACAAAATAATGGAAGGTCTAGAGTTTTCCATCATCATTTACAGCTGGGAGTTGAGTTGATAATGGAGTGGAGACTGTAGGCTAGCAATGCACATATGATTGCAATGTTTTTGAAATTCTTGTCCGTTAATTGAGCTTTGGATGGTGAGGTGGCTTTCCATCCCCAACAATCTATCATTCAGTTGAAAGTGCAACCTACCCACTTTCCAGTTTGATTATATCACAGACAGACCAAAAAGGCAATTGTTGCGTGTAAATGATTAAGAATTTGATGTGGGATGTTCACTTCTTACCAAGTCACTGCTAAGGGGAGGTTCCAGAAATCAGATTGAGACTATTTATAGCAGTCAATTATTAAATCATTTGTTAAAATCAACAACAATAATATTGTAAATTTTAGTAATTAAATGGGACTTAATTTAATTCTTTACAAAAGCTAGTCTAAAAGAGTTTTTAGAGTTGCAACCAAATAATATTTAAGTCCGTTGTACGGATATAATATAACGAAGATTCATTTGGAATATAAAAATAGTAGACTTTATTGTTCACAGATTAATTTAAGTATTTAGTATCGTTTGATTCTGATATCATATAGTATCGTTTGATTCTGATACTATATATTTTAAGATTTAAATTTTTCTAAAAGTTAGCTCAAAAAGAATAATTATTTAAGCAATTTAATGGATATTTTAACAAATGTCATTCTTCCCTTTTGCAAACTCTTCCTATGTAATAGGATCTTCACTTCTTACCGAAAAAGCAATCGTTGGGTGTAAATGATTAAGAAATTGATGTAGATGTTCACTTCCTACCAAGTCACTGCTCAGGGGAGGTTCCAGAAATCAGATTGAGATTATTTATGGCAGTCCATTATCAAATCATTGTTGTTAAAATGAAGCCAATAATGTCATCCCTTTTGAAAACTCTTCCTATGTTTGCCACTGACACCAAAATTCTCCATTTTTTAAAGATTGTTTTTTTGTTAAATCAAATTTATAAATAAATTTATTTATCAATTTAATTGTAATTATTATTTATTTGTATATTACAATAGTATGATCAAAGTTTCAAACATTCTTATTCTAACATTTTGTACATTTATTTTTTATTTAATGCAAGGAAGCACTTGTACTTAATAAAAAAATCATTTATTTTAATACAAAACATTTAAGTATCAATTTTTTAAGAAATTATATAGATAATTGAACTCATCTATTTTATTATTTTAAACTAAAATACTTGAAATTAATAAAATATGCAAGATTGTCCCTCTATATGAAATTTGGAAAAATTAAAATATCTAAAATAACTTTTTTACAAAAGTACAAGGATATACAAATATACTAAGCTTTTATCTCTAATGTTAGATAATTACCATATATCTTTATATTATTTTGAGAAATATTATTCTCATAATTTTTTATACAATTACAGAAATTTACTAACAAATTTTCAGTGTTTCTTATAATTTATTTTTTTTATTATACTGCAAATTATAAATTACAATTAAGCAATTTTTTCAACCATAAATTTCATATTTTTTTATTTATTAAAATTTCAAATGTTCAAGATTTAACATCTTCTATAATTTTTATCATTTATTTTTTAGTTATATATGTAAAGTAAACATAAATATAAAAATCAAATACGAAAAAAATTATATAAACATCTGATAACCTTTAACAGTTAACCCCAAACACATCTGAGGAAAAAATGTATCATTTTTTTTAACAAATAAACATAGACACCAATATCATTTTTATTTTAAGGAAAATTACAAAAAAAAAAAGGAGCAAAATTAATAATTGTGTAACTTTTTCAATTAAAATAATATTTTTTTCCTTAGAAACTGGAATCATGATTTTTATAATCCCTTTAAATTCAATCTTTCCGTTAGCTTTTTAATTCAATTTTGTATAGAAATTTGACTTTTATATGTATTGTTGGGATTTACATTTCTACTTTTATAATGTGAACCGATTATTAGAACTCTCATTTTGATAAGTCCATATTTAAGAAACTTATTAAAAATATATTTTTTTCATGGGTAACGCAACAATAATGTGTTGCTATTACTAATTAATTCATTTCCCCAGAAAACCAGCGGAGCACTTGATGGAATTCACCACCAGCTTCTTTTACACAGAATGTTACATACAAGTATAAATCACAGGACCCATAACAAAACTTCACATCAAAAAGCAGCTCTGACGGTATATAAATTTGTTATCCAAATTTATACAAAAGCTTATCTTGAAAACCTGTAGCTAATAAGCTGTTGTTGAATCTTGAGCAAATCTACGTTTCTATCATTCCATTTATTCCAGGAATCATGTAAAAAAAACTGACTTTTCATGTATTCCTGTACAATTATTACGGTGATTTTACTTGTGACAGAGCTCTGTCGCCAGTCTTGGTGAATGACTAATTTAAACTTGAGGAAAGACAATTATTACTATTTACCCTCCAAGTATGCATCCAAATGACTGTAAACTAGCTATTCTTTGAGAAAATTACAAGACAAAAAAATGGCAACCACCTCTCCAAAAATCCAACTCTTAGGTTTTCCCCTTCATATGGGTGAAACGGCCCGAATCCCAGTTGTGTGTATAAGTTGCTTTCATGGTATTTGGGACATTTTTTCTCCAAAGGAAGAATATCCAGCACTGAAAAGGGGCAACTCACACTCATCACAGCTCCAATGGTTCCTTGATTCCACTTTTAGTCCGTCTTACGCAGAAGGGCCCTAAAAATTGAGAAAATAGCTATCAGAGCAATTTCCGTGTGCTCAGAGCTACTCATCTTTATGTTGACTTGCCCCATCTTCTGGCTATTTAAATTGGCATTAACTGCAACTCTCATGCCTCGTATTGGCCGAAATTCAGACTGAAAACCTCCACCCAACACCATCTCCTTCTTAAAGGATAGAGCTGACATCGAAAGACTAATACTATCATTCCTCACAGGGTAGTCTCGCCCTCTAAATGTTGCTTCAAAAGTGCCACCAGAAGCCACTTGTCCATGACCCCTCATTTGGCCAGCATTCATTACAAACCTCAATCTCTTCCCTATCAATATGGTATCTTCAAGCTTGGCACCAACATAATACTTGCCCCCAAAGGATGTCAATGAAACTGCAGAGTCAAAAATGTTCTTCGTCGGATTCTTCAGCTTTGTGTTGCTATGAACTGTATAGATAAGATCTTTATCAGCAGACTGAACATCAAAACCCACGGAATATGTAGGTCCCCTAGGATCCGAGTAAGCTGCAGCACATTCAGACTGAACACTAAAATTATGCTTGTCCTTGCTCATTTGTCCTGTTATTGAGGCATTGATATTTCTATTTATTTCCATAGCTGTCTCCAAATTTATACCATCAAAGGCAACATCATGATCCCATCCACGAGAATCAAGAACAGGTCTTACAAGCCACTGTTCACTTGTAGCAAGGCAGCGGTATCTGTGTGCAGGGCAATCTGGGTCAAAGGTTGGAGGGACTGCCATATCTGGTAACAGGACAGCCTCTGGAAATGCCTGCTGGTCATCATCATGATCACTGCTGTCTCCAAAATTTTCCACTTCAGAAAGTTTCTTCTCTCTCAACCTGCGAGCATTCTCTTTCAACTGTTTCTTTAAATAAAGAGTCTCTCGGTACTCCAGCTCATCAAGATAGTCTCTTTTCTGCAATTTAGTCAATCTCTCAAATTGAGATTTTGTCAGGATTCGTATTGGAGGTAATTGATCATATTCATCTTCTTCATCTGCATCAGAAAGTAAAATCTCATCAAAGTCATTGTCTGCTTCATTTGGATTTGATACAGACCGATGTCGCAGAAGAGATGAGAGGAGATGTGGCACTGAAGGTACCCTGGGGCTATTGGGTAAACCCAATGCAATGCTGCCTTGAAATTCCAAGAGATTATTAGCATCACCTAGAATTTTGCTACACATGCATAACAATAGGAATTGAGATTTCCAAGCCTGTCCATTGGGAAGGATATGTTCCCCCATGAAATTCTTTTTACACTGAGGATGGTTCTCCACTAAAAGTACTGGGTTTTCCAATTTAGTATCAGATACTGCCTGGTGTATATAATGTTGCAAGATATCTAAGCATCTGGCAGCATATGATTCATAGTTGACTGGATATCCATTTGGTCCTTCAGGAAGTGCAGAAGAAGCATGAGTCATGACAAGGATGGTGTTGAACCAAATAGCACTACCACAAACTTCGGTCAAAAGCTTCAGAAGAGGGAAATCAATATAACCTGTGTTAATGAGGTCAAGCCGTTCAAAATACAGAACAATGTCTGGAGGGGATTTTCTAATGAATCTCTTCACAGAAAGCATGATCTTCCTATTTCTTCTAACATTACTTGTAGAAGAAGGAAAGAAACCTGGGGTGTCAATAAAAGTTACTTTCACTCCATTGATGGTCCCTGTAATCTCTTGGATGCAATTGGTGGCTGGTTTAAATGCATCAGTCATGGTTTTTGTTTGATCAAATATTGAATTTATGGTTGCACTCTTCCCAACACCTGTTTTTCCCAGGACAAGTATTCTTATAGAAATATTTAATTTGGGTGTATCAGTTGCCTCTTGTTCTGCTGCTACTTTTCTGGCTCTTTTCAAATCAAGTTCCCCAGCTCGGACTGAAGTGGCTAGTTGTACCCTGTATAAAACCTTTGCCACCAGAAGATTATCAGGTGAGTGCCCTAACCGTCGGAGAAGCCGGAAAAATTTAATTAGCAGATCGTTAATCTTTGCCAATGGATCCATCTTTTCATTACTAAATATGTTTGAATCTTCAGACACTTGCTCTAGAGAGGAATGAGGGCCATTCTCCTGAGTATCATCCGAGGAACATGATGTACCTAGAGTTTGTGATGCTGTCTCTGTATTAACCATATGAGCTGTAAATAGCAGAACTAATTAGCTCTTGCTCAACAAATTACCAAGCAATTACAAGTCAAACTGAAAACATAAACATTTTCACATCCCTCTGTTGGTTTTTGACCCCAACACTCCCAGCAATAGAACTTGAGAACCATAAAGAAATTATTGCTCAGAAAGACAGCATCAAGAAGAAGAGCTCAGCCCAACTGATTTCAGATGGGCATTTACATATAGTAGCTTATTTACCTATCACTGGGCTGACAGAACACTTCAAGAAGATATTTTCAGAGATTACTCATAGTTTACCATCTGTATATCAATCATGGATCAAACAGGAACATTGATTACATTTTACCATGTACCGTTGTGAATGTGGTCAGTTCCTTGATTCGGAGACTGGAAAACTAGGTCAAATACCAACGGTAATCGTTGATATCAAAACAAAGGCAAAAAGTTTAGATGTTTGGTCCAAACCCCACCCTCCCTGCCCTCCTCTTTTCCAGATGCTATGGGAAAAAAAAATCAAGGAAAGCCTACTCTCTGCAAAACATTACATGGAAAACCTAGAATGAAGAACTAAAAAGAGTCCTGATAATCTTTATTTTAGCCAAAGAACTTGGAGGAAGATGAGTAATTAGCTACTAACAAGGATGCTTAATATCATTGGGAGCCATAACTGCTTCACTTTAGCAAGAGAACTCACCCTGCTAGGACCTAATTTCAAACCATTTGCTTTCCTAAAGTACGAATTATTCAAAGAAGACCAGTCAGGTGATTGGGTTCCATTAATGTCCTATATGTATAAAGATTTATGCAATATGACAACAAATGAGTAAGTTCTTGGGAACTGTTAAATATCATCTAGGCAACAGAACACAATTGTTCTTTTTCCCCTATTTTTGCTGCACTACTAACAACTGAAAAATCAAGCAAACAAGAGTTCAGGTCACCCCACAATGAGTTTCTTATATGGATTCCACAATTAAGTAAGGCACTAAGTAGTGAAGAATTAATCTCTTATATTGCCAATAGAAGCTATACTAAGCATACTCTTAAAAACTAAACTTCTATCCAACACAACATCTTCTGCAACTACATCAACCGCGTGTGAAAGAAAAAAACAGAGAGCAAGTTTTAGAAGAAAAGAGAAGCAATGGTACCCCGGTCATCAGAATCTTCATCCGCAGGTCTATCGGAGAAGAAACTGCCACTGCCGGACAAGGGTCTAGACGAAGCCAAAGACTTGGATAATAATTGAGTAAAAACCCAATCTCTAATAGTCTTCATCCTGAAATAAAAATAATTGAAATTGTTAAAACAAAGAAATCTTTCAGATGATAACGCCTACAAGAATCGCAAAGAAAAGGAAAGAGAATTCCAAGAAATCAAAAACAACATAGCCTTACGAATCAAATATCAAAGAAACATTAGAACCCAAATAGCAAATGCTAACCTAAACCAGAAATGTCAGCTCAAAATGGTATACATATTGGAAGAACCAGCTTCACTAGCCAAAAAAAAAAATCATGCGAAATGAAATTCAAACCGCAAAAATAAAAATTACCCAAAAGAGAGAATTAAATATTGGGAATCCAAAAAATCTTTGTCCAAATTAAGAAACCCAATTTGAATTGGGGGTGTCAGGGATTTACCTATGTGTATGGTGAGAACATCAAGATGAGGCCGAGGGAGAAGAAGTGAATTTTTAGATAAGACGGATTAAGGAAGCGCACAATATCACACTCTCCACAGATGCAGACCCTCGCATTTCGCACACCCGTTTTTTGTGTTTTTCTGTGTTTTTTTTTTTTTGGTTGAATTTGATCACCTGCTCTCACGACCATGGTGGTCCTCGGTGGGATCCGCAATTCATCGCCCCATTAACTGTCTTTTTTTATTTATTTATTTTTAACTCTTCTCATTTTTATTTTATTTAAAATATTTTAATGAATTAATGAATTAATATACAAAATTATTTCTGAACTATACTCTAATTGTTAATTTCGATAAATATATGAATTAATATACAAAATTAGAATGAATATTGACCATTAAGATATATTTCTAGACAATTTTATAAATTAATTTATTTGACTTTAAGTTTTTCATCAAATTCATTACTTTTAAGTTCGTTTTTTATCATTAATCTTTTCTCCATTGTTTTAGTGTTGGTTTGAAGTATCTACTAAATTTCATTATAATCTTACTTAGATATTGTAAGATATTAAAGACCAAAATTGATGTCATAAAACTGCAAAAGGGTAAAAAATAGAACACAATTGAAAATTCTATCAAAAATTGTACAATACTTCAATTGTTTTAAAATGTGAATACTTTATATAATTGTATATTATATTTAATTAGAAACAAAAATAACATAAATTGGACAATGTTAGAACAAGTTATGGGCTAATCAATCTCATAAGATTACATTACCTCATAGAAAAAACCTTAATTATATATATGAACTATACACATTAATTTGTTTAAGTCATATTAAGTTTCTTTAGTCATAAATTAATTGATTATATTTTCATATTAGACTCACAATAAATTAGAGACCCACAAGAAGGAGATATATAATAAGTTAAGAATCGGAATCAAAGGAGCAATGTGAGTTTAATTATCAAATGATTTCTTTAGTGCACATTGACATCGTTTGCTATGTGAAATGTGAATTGACTTATGATTATGTGATTCATATGATTGTAGTGATTGACATTGATAATGAGATGATGGATAATTGTGACATGTGTGGTATATATATGTGGTATATAAATGGTATATATAATAAGGATATAATGGTCGATAAATACTTAGTTACAAATGCATATGCATAAGGACTTAAAATGGCATTGTGACTAGTTAATTGACATTGCACGGCAAAAAAAAAGGTCTATGACCCAACAAATGTGCAAATAAAATAAACAATCAAGTTAGCTAGCAAATGCAAATGTTCATATGACAAATGTTCATATGGAGAGCCGATGCAATATTTATTTAACTTGATCACAACAAAATTAAATGAGCAAAACATAAGTATAAACAAAGAATAGTGATCACATACTTTAATTTTACTAGTAACTATATGATACTTGTTAAACCTTGAGGGGTATTTCCGTCATTTTGATGATAACAAATAAAATAGCAATATTGTATTTAACATACTTATTTTCTAAGTCTATTATACAGGACATGGATTAAAATAGCAAGAATGAAGATTGAAAGAATAATCCTTGAAAGACAAAATTCAAGAAGTAGCATGTTCACTGTCGTGACTCTATGAGTCACTCCCGTGAAAGGAGCTAACCGTTACCAAAACCAACATTTGAAGTTCACGGCCATGAAGGAAGAACAAATCGTAAAGTGGGAATTTCAGTCACCCCCGTGAATCAATATGTCACTCCTGTGAATGTTCATGCATTTTCATCCAGAAAGTTTTACGACCAAAGTCACCACTTGGATCACGGCTGGAAAGTTTGTCACGCCCGTGAATGATTATATCACGCTATTGACTCATTGTGTCAAAACATTCCAGAGACCTTCACAACCAAGGTCACCACATCAGTCACGGCTTGGGAAGAAATGTCACGCTCGTGACAAACATAGTCACGCCCGTGAACAATGAAAGAGAAAAATGTCAGGCCCGATTATTTGGTTGGTACAACGGCTAGTTTCGTATTTAATGCACCCCAACGGCTATATTCAGCCATGAGAGTATAAATGGAAGTCATTTATGCATTCAGAACAAGAGAATGAAGAATATGACAATAGAATAACATATACTTCAAATTTAATTCTTATTACAAGCTATTTTTACATTCATACTTTGAGAACAAAATCTATTCTCTGTAAAAATCTTTTTGCTCTTCATTTATTGAGCAATTAAGATTTGTAAGTGGTTCTCTCTGTAATCTTTACTCAAGTGAGCTTTGGATATTTCTGGGTTAAGAGTAAAACACTTATAAGGGTTAGTTGTGTGAGCCTCCAAAACACAAATTAAAAGGTTGTTTGTGTGAGCCTGTAAAAACACAAAGTGAAGGTTGTTTGTGTGAGCCTGTAAAACACAAGGGATTTCTGGGTTAGGTGTGAGCCATTGTGAGAAACACCATAGTTGGGAGTGAGCTTGTAAAACTTCATTGTCACACTTGGTGTGTTAGTGAAACTCTCAATTGCGATTGGGGAGAGGAGTAGGGTTTGTTAACACCCGAACCTCTATAAAAATCCTTGTGTCAAATTATCTCTATCCCTCTTAAAATTAATCTTTTATTTCGGCACCTTATAGTTTAATTTTTGAAACTCCAATTCAACCCCCCTTTTTGATTTAATATCTGGGCAACAATTGGTATCAGAGCTTTGTCTAGCATCGAAGCCTAAAAAGCGCTAGTAAAGATTAAGATATGGCCAGTGAAGGATTCCAAAGTCTCAAACCTTACTTTGATGAAGCAAATTATGCCCATTGAAAGTTTCAGATGGAGACATACTTGGATAATGAAGGAATTGAAATCTGGGATAGTGTACGAAAAGAATGAACACCACCAACCAGAAGAGGAGCTGATGGTGAAGAAGAAATCCTATCAAGAGATGATTGGACAGAGCCTCAAAGAAGAGCAAATTTCAAAAACAAGAAGGCAATGACAATCCTATCAAGCTCATTATCCATTGAAGAATGTGGGAGAATACAACACTGCTCAACAGCATACAGCATGTGGAAGACATTGGAGAATTATCATGAAGGAACTAAACAAGTCAAATCCAAGAAGATTCAACTTCTAACCTCAGAATATGAGCTCTTCAAGATGAAATCCAATGAGTCAATCACTGACATGACCAACCATCTTCTAGCCATTATAAATGGAATGAGGAAACTTAGGAAGCATCTGAGTTTGGAAGATGTAAATAATAAAATCCTGAGAAGTCTTCCTTTTAAAGACTATGGTTCAAGAGTTGCTGGCATAGAAGAAGCAAATGAAGATATGAGCATCATGAATACTGATGTGCTGATTGGCAAACTTCTCACACATGAGATGGCAGTGAAGAGAGATAAAGAGCTTGAAGCAGAGCCAGAGAAAAGAAAGCCCTTAGCACTCAAAGCCTCTACTTCAAAATCTCAAGAAGATAGTGAAAATGATGAAGAAATAAGTGATGATGAAAATGAGGACATTGTTATGCTTTTAAGGAGGTTAAAAAGGATCATTGAGAAGAAAATGAGCAACTCCAGAAAATTCAAGCAAAGAAACCTCAAACAAACTTCTAATGACACACATAGAGTAAGGAAGAGGTAAAGTGTTATGAGTGTGGAAAGAAAGGACATATCAAACCAAAATGACCAAAGCTCAAGACGCATAAGAGCAAATACCAAAGAGACAATGGGGAGAAAGGTCATAAAGCCATATGGGATGACGAAAGCTCTTCAAGTGAAAAATATGATAATGAAAATGAAGAGGTCAGCCTATGTTTCATGGCTATCGAAGATCATGTCTCAAATAAGGTAAGATCACTACAATCATACTCCTTGAACAATGATAGTAGTGATAATGATGATGATAGTGATGATGATGATGATGATGATGATGATGAGCAAAGCCTAATAGAAGAGTTAAATCTAGAATTAGAGAAATATAGAGGTAAATTTAGTACTTATAGAAATAATATCTCTAATTTAAAAAATAAGATAGATGTTTTAGAAAAGGAGAACATAAAGCTTAAATCATCTAATGAATATCTTCAAAAGTCATTAGATGAATACTCATCAAGACCTTCAACAGCTTCATTATTAAAAGAAAATAATACTTTGAAAAATGAAGTTGAGGAACTTAGAAATTCCATTTCTAAATTTCACAAAGGTAAATAGAGCTTAGATACTCTCATTGTGTCTTAAAGATCACCCTTAATTAGGCATGGTCTAGGATTTAAGGACACATCATCATCTTCTCACAAAACCATACTTGTTAAGTCTAAAGAATCTCACATCTCCACACCTGTTAGAGCAGCACCAAGAAATAAGCATGTTAAACCTTTTTCACATAAAAAGAATAATCATGCCTTTATGTATAAAAAGCATGCGTCTAGAAAAATGCAAATTAATCATGATAGTGCATGCCATTGTTCTCAAAATCAGTCTAATAGATTCATGACATTCAAATATATTGTAGAACCAAAGAATAAATTTAGACCAAAATAATGTAATTATTGTATGAAAAAGGGTCATATAAATAAATATTGTTGGATAAGGAAGACTCATTGGGAACCTTCATGTGCTAACCCCCAAAGACCCAAACTCATTTGGGTACCTAAAAATTATACTTGAATTGTGATTCTATAGGTATGCCTCAAGTCCACAATAAACAAAAATGCTTGGCTTGTAGGCAGTGGATGCTCAAGGCATATGACAGGAGACAAAGAACTCTTCAATGAAATCAAAAGTATTGATGGAGGTAAAGTTACCTTTGGAAACAATGCAAAGGGTAAGGTAATTAGCATTAGTTCTATTGGTATTAATGGTACTACTTTTATTAAGGATGTATTACTTGTTGATGGCTTGAAACATAACTTGTTAAGTGTAAGTCAATTATGTGATAGAGGAAACAAAGTAATCTTTATTTCAAATGAATGTCTTGTGATCTCTATCGATGGTCAAGAAATATTAAAAGGAAATAGAGATATCAATACATATATAATAAACTTACATGAACTATCTAACCATTCCTCTAAGTGTCTTGTGACTACTAGTGATGAATCTTTGTTGTGGCATAGAAGACTTGGTCATGCTAACATGGACTTAATACAAAGTCTCAGCATAGGAGAACTAGTAAAAGGACTGCCAAGAGTTAAATATGAAAAAGGCAAGACATGTGATCCTTGCTAAAGAGGAAAGCAACACAAGTCATCCTTCAAAGCCAAAAACATAGTAAGTACTTCAAAATCTCTTCAACTCCTGCATTTAAACTTGTTTGGACCTACTAGAATTGCTAGCTTAGGAGGAAAACATTATGCATTTGTCATCGTAGATGATTACTCTAGATTTACTTGGGTAATTTTCTTAGCTCAAAAGAGTGATGCTTTTGAAAATTTCAAAAACTTTGCTAAAAGAGTTCAAAATGAAAAAGGGTACTGTATTTCAAAAATAAGAAGTGATCATGGGAAATAATTTGAAAATGAAAACTTTGAAAGCTTTTGTCTTAAACATCGCATTTCACATAATTTCTCATCTCCTAGGACACCTCAACAAAATGGGGTAGTTGAAAGGAAAAATCGAACTTTAATTGAAATGACTAGAACAATGCTTAATGAATATGAATTACCAACTTATTTTTAGGCAGAAGCCACAAACACTGCATGTTATATTTCAAATCGAGTTTTCAAAAGACCTCTTCTAAACAAAACCTCATTTGAGCTATGGAATGGAAGAAAACCTTTGATATCATACTTTAGAGTATTTAGATGCAAGTGTTTTATATTGAACACCAAGGACAATCTTGGAAAATTTTCCTCTAAGTCTGATGAATGTATCTTTTTAGGGTACTCTACAACCAGCAAAGCATATAGAGTATTTAATAAAAGATCACTAACGATTGAAGAATCCATGCATGTTGTTTTTAATGAATTTAGTAGACTTGATCTTGTGAAAGGTAGTGCACTTGATGATGTTGTAGGTAATATGGAAAGACTTGATATTGAAAATGGGAAAGAAGAAAATGATCAAGAAAATTTAATGGAAAATGATTCTCTACCTCAAAATCAAGAACAAAATGATCAAGAACTTCCAAAAGAATGGAGAATGACGAAAGATCATCCAAAAGAGCAAATAATTGGTGATCTATCAAGGGGAGTAAGTACTAGATCTCATTTCAAACATCTAGTCACTGACATTGCTTTTATTTCACAAATTGAGCCTAAAAATATTGATGAGGCTCTTAATGATGAAAGTTGGGTAATTGCCATGCAAGAGGAACTCAACCAATTTGAGAGAAATAAAGTATGGACCCTAGTACCTAGACCTAATGATCATCAAATCATAGGTAGCAAATGGGTATTTAGAAACAAATTAGATGAACGAGGGTTAATAACCAGGAATAAGGCTAGACTAGTTGTAAAAGGATATAATCAAGAAGAAGGTATAAATTATGATGAAACATATGCACCTGTAGCTAGATTAAAAGCCATAAGAATATTTTTAGTATATCCATGTCACATGAATTTCAAACTTTTTCAAATGGATGTGAAAAGTGCATTTCTAAATGGTTATATAGATGAAGAAGTGTATGTAGAACAACCACCAGGTTTTAAAAGCTATGATTTTCCAAATCATGTTTTTAAACTTTCAAAAGCTTTGTATTGTTTAAAACAGGCCCCAAGAGCTTGGTATGAGAGGCTAAGTTCTTTTTTATTAGAAAATAGTTTTACAAAGGGAAATGTTGACACTACATTATTCATCAAAAAGCATAAGCATGATATGCTAATTGTTCAAATTTATGTTGATGATATAATATTTGGTTCTACTAATGAATTGTTTTGTCAAGAATTTGCTAAGTGTATGACTAGAAAATTTGAAATGAGCATGATGGGAGAACTTAAGTATTTCTTTGGTCTACAAATAAAGCAAAGCAATGAGGGCATATTAATCAACAAATCCAAATATGCCAAAGATTTAATTAAGAAATTTGGTATGGAAGGATGCAAAAATGCCAAGACTCCTATGAGCACATCAATAAAATTGGACAAAGATGAAAAAGGTAAGAGCATTAATGAAAAGTTGTATAGAGGTATGATCGGATCACTTTTATATCTTACTGCTTCTAGACCCGATATTATGTATAGTGTATGCTTGTGTGCACGATTTCAATGCAGTAAAAAGAATTTTAAGATATTTACATGGATCATTGCATCTAAGTTTATGGTATCCTAGGAATTTATCTTTTTATATTATAGGATATTCAGATGTAGACTATGCTGGTAGTCTTTTAGATAGGAAAAGTACTTTAGGTACTTGTCACTTCATTGGAGAATTTTTAGTTTCTTGGTTTAGCAAGAAACAAGTTTCAGTTGCTCTCTCAACTGCTGAAGCAGAATATGTAGCTGTTGGATGTTGTTGTACACAAATTCTTTGGATGAAACAATAACTTAAGGACTATGGTCATGAAATGAACCATATACCTATCAAATGCGACAACACAAGTGCTATAAATCTTTCAAAGAATCCTATTCAACACTCAAGAAGTAAGCATATTGACATTAGACACCACTTTATTAGAGATCATGTTCAATATAGAGATGTTGCATTAGAATTTATAAGCACAGAAAATCAATTAGCAGATATCTTCACTAAGTCTCTAAATGAGGAAAGATTCAATTTCATTAGAAGAGAACTTGATATGATTGATGGATTAACCTTGTGATTGCAAAAAATATGAAATTTTAATTGTTGATCTTAAATCATATCACAAGTTATAAGATAGAAATTTTGATGAAAATTCATGTTTTAAGGAATATAATCTTTGTTGAAATGATTTAGTCTTGTTTTAGGACTTAATTTTATTTGATGAAAATTTTAGGGGAGTCACGCCCATGACTGAAATGGTCCAAAGAGGCAGCGTCATTCACGACTTGGTTCACGACATGGTTCACGGCTTCAAGTGGTGAAGCTTATTTTCATGGCTTAATTCACTCCCGTGAAAAGAGACTTTCACGCCCGTGATGAATTTTCACTCCCGTGAACTATTACACCCCAAAACTCATAGAGGCTTTCACGCCTTGAGTCACGACTTGTTTCACGGGCATAAGTGGTGAAATTCAACATTTCACACCCATGACTATTTATTCACCCCCGTGACTGATGATCATTCACGCCCGTGATATTCAAAGATCACGCCCGTGAACTTATTCTTACCTTCATTCACGGGTGGAACACTCCTTCAGCAAACCGTGAATACGACCATTCACGCCCGTGAACACCTACTTCACGCCCGTGAATGTATCGAGTATATAAAAGAATAGCCAGTTATATTTCTCATTTCAACTCTCCAACTCCCAAAACCACTCTCATTTACATACATTCATTGAGACATTAAAGATTTTGGCCCCCAAGACTCAAACTTTCCCTATAAATACCACCAAAAGTTCGAATCTTCATCAAATATCATACATTTCTAGGATTTTTTCCATAAAATTTTCTGTCAAAAATTTTCCAACTCCATCACAAACCAAATTCTTCAAAACAAATGGAGACTACCTCATCCAAGGGAAAAAGAAAGAAGTATCATGCTCCTAGGAGGTATGCAGATTACCTCAGGAACCGCATTCCGGAGCAATGTCATCCTCGGTATGCAACTTTAAAGAAAAGACCTCTATTGTCATCAAGGTCCTTCGAATGGCAGACAGTCCAAAGTCTCGGGCTTTAGACGACTATGACAGAGCAACTACAAGCCTGTCATCTGAAAGATTTTGTGGAAATTCACCAGCCGACCTTGAGAGAGCCAACACTGGAATTCCTCAGCACCTTGCAGGTTTCACCTACTGGAGTGGTGAAATTCCAACTTTGCAACAATCTCAACACCCTTAATGCCACTGAATTTGGAGAATTGTTCGACTTACCATCATATGGCATACTAAACGACACCGAGGTAGAATTCTCTGCCCCTTGAGCTTGGACACACTTTGGCACTGATTGCAGCTGGGACATCAAGAAGACAAAAAGCACACATCTCAGTTCCCCAGTGCACAAGTATCTGCATAGGTTCCTGACCTATAGCATATTCTCTAGGGGAGAGAGAAATGGGACAATCAGGAAGTCAGAACTCTTCCTCTTTGAGATGGCTCACAGAGGACTCACAGTGGCACTTTCTAGATGGTTTGTTAACCATCTTTTCTCCATTGTCACCAAGCCTACTAGAGATATTTTGATTGAAGCATATGTCACTCATATAGCAGTGAAGCTTGCCTATCTAAAGCTGGATGTGCATCACTTCAACCTTATCCTTGGACATCTTTGAGATCGCTTGGATGTCGAGTCCTTCATCAAGATGGGAGCGGCTGTCAGAATTATTTTCCAGAATGATATCTTCTACCGCTTCACTGACACTGCTGGGGAGATCATCTGGGAAAATAATGACACGAAGGATTTTAAAGCAGGCCTCCAGGGAGTCCAGCAGAAGAAGAGGGCTCGGGTTGAGGAAGCATCTCCAGCAGCTGAGCAGGACATCGGACAGTCCTCGGCTTCCACACCGACCTTAACGCAGCAGGTGGTTGACCTCTTGGCACCACGTTTTGAGCAACTACAGACTTCGATGGATGAGAGGTTGGAGAACCTCAAAGACTTCATGGAGTTTCGGATGGACAACCTTGAGGCTGAAGTGGCTAGGCTTTGTGATAGAATGTCCGACTAAGAGTTAGGCTAGAGTGTAGCCTAAATTTGCTTGTCTTTTGCTTGTTTATTTTGTTTATGTTTGCTGGTGTGTAGGTAATTTTCAATTTCCTTTCTGAACATTATTTAACTTTGTTTGTATCTTTTCCTTTATGGAATATATTTGCTTTTGATTACCTCATTGATATATCTTTATATCTTTTTTGATTGATGACAAAAGGGAGAGAAAACTAGCAATATATTATAGGGAAAATGGTATCAAACTAGCAACATAAGAAGAGACTAGCAATATATATTAAGGTAAATGAATTTTGAATCAAAAATTAAAATTGAATTATGAATTGACTAAAATGGAATAGAAACTTTGATTCAAGAATTCATATGCAAAGTATAAATTTGAGAAATTGAGCCTCATATATACATAAGATATACCTTAAGTATACTTTGCATATACCTTCATGCAAGTTACAAAAATAAATATGCCATGATATACTTTAAGTATACCTTACATATACTTCATGCTTAAAAAGGAATTATGGTATATATTGGATATACTTCTCATATAACTTGCATATACTTAAAAACTAGTTAAGTTTATTTCAATGCTACATCATTATTTACTATTCTTGCACATTATAAATTTTTTATCCTAAGTATATTTTGAGGGGGAGACTTCTCAAAATCACATATTGCTAATTATTTGTCACCATCAAAAAGGGGGAGATTGTTAAACCTTGATGGGTATTTCCGTCATTTTGATGATAACAAATAAAATAGCAATATTGTATTTAACATACTTGTTTTCTAAGTCTATTATACAGGACATGGATTAAAATAGCAAGAATGGAGATTGGAAGAATAATCCTTGAAAGACAAAATTCAAGAAGTAGCATGTTCACTGTCGTGACTCTATGAGTCACTCCCGTGAAAGGAGCTAACCATTACCAAAACCAACATTTGAAGTTCACAGCCATGAAGGAAGAACAAACCGTGAAGTGGGCATTTCAGTCACCCCCGTGAATCAATATGTCACCCCCGTGAATGTTCATGCATTTTCATCCAGAGAGCTTCACGACCAAAGTCACCACTTGGATCACGGCTGGGAAGTTTGTCACGTCCGTGAATGATTATATCACGCCATTGACTCATTGTGTCAAAACATTCTAGAGACCTTCACGACCAAGGTCACCACATCAGTCACGGCTTGGGAAGAAATGTCATGCCCGTGACAAACATAGTCATGCCCATGAACAATGAAAGAGAAAAATGTCAGGCGCAATTATTTGGTTGGTACAATGGCTAGTTTCGTATTTAATGCACCCCAACAACTATATTCAGCCATAGAAGTATAAATGGAAGTCATTTATGCATTCAGAACAAGAGAATGAAGAATATAACAATAGAATAACATATGCTTCAAATTTAATTCTTATTACAAGCTATTTGTACATTCATACTTTGAGAACAAAATCTATTCTCTATAAAAATCTTTTTGCTCTTCATTTATTGAGCAATTAAGATTTGTAAGTGGTTCTCTCTGTAATCTTTACTCAAGTGAGCTTTGGGTATTTCTGGGTTAAGAGTAGAACACTTGTAAGGGTTAGTTGTGTGAGCCTCCAAAACACAAATTAAAAGGTTGTTTGTATGAGCCTGTAAAAATACAAAGTGAAGGTTGTTTGTGTAAGCCTGTAAAACACAATAAATTGGTTATTGTGTGAGCCATTAAAACATAAGGGATTTCTGGGTTAGGTGTGAGCCATTGTGAGAAACACCATAGTTGGGAGTGAGCTTGTAAAACTCCATTGTAACACTTGGTGTGTTAGTGAAACTCCCAATTGAGATTGGGGAGAGGAGTAGAGTTTGTTAACACCCGAACCTCTATAAAAATCCTTGTGTCAAATTCTCTCTATCCCTCTTAAAATTAATCTTTTATTTTCGCACCTTATAGTTTAATTTTTGAAACTCCAGTTCAACCCCCCTTCTTGATTTAATATATGGGCAACAATATTGATGAATGAAATGAAATACGTGGTATGCGTTGGATTTATGATATGTTACTATGAGTTGCTTGGTACTTTATAACTTGTTTGATAATTACTCTTACTAAGCCGCAAATCATCAATTTGCATCATTTTTCAGATAAAGAAAAGTGATAACTCATTTTGAGTAGCATATAGAAGACATGGAACACAAGTCATCGGCCGAGTCTCACCAGTCTCTCTCCTTGTATTCCACATGAACATGAAATCATGTCATCTACATTTTGGATTTATATGAATATACATGTATATTTTTACTCGGAGTTGTACAATGATATATAAATGAATACAATTAGTAAACCTTAGATGTAAAGTTTAAATCTTAATATATGTGAGATATATTGATTTGCATATTTATTGAATGATGATATGAATATGATAATAAAAAAAAAATTTACTATTAATGTTAATAGGTTCATTTAACTTACCTATATGTCATATGTGATTACTAGACATAGGGACAAGTTTTACTAAAATGGGTAAGGTATAATGTTATGAGGAATTATATTGGCTGTCAAGTATGCTAAAGAGAATAATATTCCTTATCTGGGAATTTGCTTGGGTATGCAAATTTTGATAACCGAGTTTGCTAGATCTGTAAGAAATTTCTTCTTTTATGATGCTCTATTTTATAGCCACACGACCCTAGACTAATTATTTATTTTAAGTTTTGGGTTTGGAAAAGGCTAACAGTGAAGCGTTTGATGTACAAGCATATGATCGTGTTGTAATATTCATGCCTGAGGTATCAACCTATTGAACATAATTTGCTCAAAATGTGGTGGGCATGGTCATCTTGGATTCAAATAATTTGCATGGTTTGTTTTTATGCCTTGGGTTTTGTTGTAATACGATTTACATATAAATGTGACATTTATTGTAATACAGTATGATTTAGTATTTGATGATGCAAAAATTTAATGTATTTGACTCAATTCATTTCTCAATATTATTTGTCCTTTGGTTAATGCCTTATTAGTTTGTTAAATTGGTTTTCAATCTCTTTTGAGAAAAAACTCAAGCTTTGTTGATTGTATTTTTTACTTACACGTCGAATCTTGATAAATATATAAATAATTATAATTAAAAATTGTAAAAAAGAAGACAAGACTAGCTAAATTTGTCAACAAATTCAAAATATTTACTAATATATTACCAACTGATAAGAAAACTCATAAGTAAATTATCAACGAATTACCAATGAATCTATAATACTAAATTATCAATAGATAACCAACAGATTGTTTTTTGCTCGTAAATGGAAATATTATCCGTCGGTAATTTTACATCAAATTATCAACATATATATTAAGGAGTTTACCAGCAGATAAAATCTATTAGTAATTTACCAACGAAAATAGTCCAATAGCAAATTACCGATGAATTTTATAAAAAAATATAAATAATTTTTTACTAATGGATTAAATTTACTAACATAATTTTCTGACATACTTCATTGTCATCATTGGTAACCTGTTGATAATCCGTTGGTAAATTTATTAGAACAATTTTTTTTATATTGGTAAATTTATCAACCAGCACTTTACCAATAGAATTGTTTTGCTGGTAAATTGCAGATTTATTATAGTGGCATGGTTGGTAAATTGTAAATTTCTTGTACTGGCATGGTTAAAGAATTCATTGACACTAATATTGATTACTCAAAATAAAATAAAATAAACAAGAAATAAATTGTATTATGTTTTGCTCTATTTGTTTTCCGGAAGAAGAAATACTAAATATATTATCTTCATTATCTTTTTTATTTTTTAAGTGACATATATCAATTTTTAATGTGATGAGATTCATATCATAAAGAATAGAGTTACATATTGCTCAAAAAAAATGAAAAAAATTATAAGAAAACTAATAATTAACTAACATCCTTCTTATATAAATATTATTTTTTTCTGTCTTTTTATAAGAAAACTAATAATTAACTAACACCCTTCTTATATAAATATTATTTTTTTCTATCTTTTTCATTTTTGGATTTAGCTTTAGATTGCCAAGCGATTATGATACAAAATTTTCATTTTCACATTTAATATTTATATTAATTTGTCGACACTAGCTATTTGTTTTTTTTCCTTCTTTCAAACATAATAACAAATACTGCATTCTCTTTTTTCTTCTTAAAAAAAGAAATCATATTAAAAATTTATAACCTAAAAAGGAAATTTCATTAAATTAATTTTTAAAGAGAGTTGAATTATAAGGTCCAAAATTGAGGGATAATGAGTGCAATTAACTCTAGACAAGATAATGTGTGAAAACAAATTAAACAAAGGGGAAAGTCTTTTCATTGTTGTAAAAGACTTTTCATTGTTTTATTTTAATTTATGTAGAAATTTTTTTAATAAAATGAAGGATAAAAATTCGCAAAGTTAGAATAAATGCAATTGAAAAATATATACTATAAAATATATTTTCGAAAGTCGGGGATTTTTCCATTTTTATTTTATTGACATTTTTTTATGTTTTCAATAAGTTCAAAGAAAAAAAACTCATAAATTTTGATAATAATTCTTTTTGCAGAAGGAAGAATTTGATTATTAGATAAAATATGTATATCAATATTATTACTTTTTCCATTCTAAAAAGTAGTTTCACTTTTATTTTTACATATATTAAGAAAAGTTAGGTATTGTAGTTAAATAACAAAACTTTTCTTGTTGTTTTTCTATTATACCCTTTATTTAAATTATATGAAAGATGTAACATTTAAAACTGATATTGATAAATTTGACAAATAGCAAAAACTAAACCAATAATATTAAAATTTGCATGGGTTAAAACTATTTTCATTTGAAAAAATTAAAAAGTAAAAAAAATATTAATTATAATACAATTAAATAGAGGTATGAAAGATAATTTATAATTAATTATAGTGTAAAAATAGAAAATGAGACTATATTTTGAGATAAATAAGAATTGAAAGTACAAATATTTTTTTAAACCGGAGATAGTAAAAAATAATTTTGATTATTTTTAGATAAGAAAATATAATGCATATTTTATTTTAAATGTAAAAAAAAGATCCTTAAAGATTATTTTTTTGCAAGAAAATAAAATCTAATCTAAATTTGGTTCCAAAATGACCAAATTCAATAAAAATGATCTCAACCAGATTCAAATTAGAAATGAACAATCCGCAATCTTTTATGATCTTATAGTTGAGATCTTTTATTTCTCAATTAGCTAGAAGTAATGATAGACATTGTCCCCTAATGAAACATGTTTTCTACTGAATTGTTAATTTCAATTATACTTTGACAATGCAATTGTAAATTATTGGAGAAAAATTAATTTAATGTTATAACATTTAATATTCTTTAATGCGATTTAATATTAAAAATTATGATGGTTATCCATTGAACTCATATATATATATATATATAACCTTATTTCATAAAATTTATTAACTTTTGAAAGAAAAAAAAATTCTTACTTTAATTCTCAAAAAAATTCATGGAGTAGTTGAAAGATTGTCACGCATGTAACATAGGGTCTAGACTTTTATTCGGTTATATGATTGTTAATTAACAAGTAAATGTTCATAAGAGTTAATGCATTAAGGAGATAGAACAAGAGATATAATAAAAAAAGAGATTGTAGGTGATTCACGCCCGTGAATTATGGGATATATAAGAGGAAAAAACGTAATAATTGATTCATGTCTGTAAAAAATGAGTCAGGATCGTGAATCATGAGCAACAGGTGAATCACGCTCGTAAAGAAGTGTGTCACGACTGTGAATCACGTGATATAATTGATGTTCATATAATGATGTTGAGCATGATTTAAGAGATAATTTTAGTATTGAATATAATTTAAATACAGAAATTGGATAGTTAGTACGTTAAATGACAAAAATATGTGTAACACTCCCTCACTCCAGCCTCAAGTATGTAGATAAGGGATTGTTATACCGACTTCTTCAAATTATTATTTTAATAAATGTTAGAAAGCCATAAATTGTTTTTACTCAAAGCTCAAAAATATAAAAGAGATAATATATATTTTATTTATATGAAATAATATTTATAAAACTTCAGGTTAATTACAATATAAATCCAAAATAAAGAAATATAAATACAAAATACAAAAGAGTTATTCACAGTTGACTGCTTTACTGGATTAGGTTACATTTAAATTTATCTATAAGTTTCAACTACCTTTCTAAATATGCACAAAATGAAACTCTTACGCTAAGCTCTAAGCTTAGTGGTGCATAAAAATAAGACAATATACTATATCATGCAACATGCATTGTCATATGTTCATAACATATAAAAATTCATGCAACATATTTTATCATGCTTTTATGGTGCACACTTTTCATACAATTTATTATTTCAGTGTTCACTAGCATATATATATATACCAATTCATACATTTATATCTCATATTCACTTTACTTTATCATGAACTCTTTTAATTTCATTAACTCATTTATATCCATAACACGTAAGAACCACAAATAAAGATAACTCGATTTCCATTCAGATATTTATGAGTATCACCCTGGACATTTATAGTATGTGTAAACAAATATTATCATCGACATTTATATATATATATATATATATAGGTGTCATCACCGACATTAATAATAATATAATTACTGATTTTAATTATAGTACCATCACCGACTTCATTAATTGTGTCATTATATACATTAATAATTCCTCTTATTGGTATACTAAAATATTCAAAATTTTAGTTCTAAGCCACGTATTTTAGAGCTTAATTAATGTCATTAAAATTCGTAAATAGAAGAAAATAAAAATATGTGTTCCTTTATCTTTTATTATCTCAATCATAAAATATACAACTATAATTTTATTTGCACATCATTTTTATGAGTCTAATAGCTCATTTGATTTATCATATACCTCATTTGGGTAAAATTCACATTATAACAATTAACCTAATATAACTTAAATATTTAAATTTTATTTTTTCATTTTGCCATCTTTCAGGAAGAATTCTTGTTTTGTATTTGACCTTAAGTTTGACCCTGTTTCAATTCGAAGTAAATTAAGTAATCTTCTAGAGATTTATAGCCTATGATTTTAGCTTCAATATTCAACTTAAATCACTAAATTAAAAGTTTTTTAGAAAAAGATATACTCAATTGAACACTAATTGCTCATACAAATTTGCCCAGAATTTCCTGAACAAATTTAAGGTCCGAAATTTATGTATTTTTCTAGGCAAATGTAGACATATTTATATTTTATGGTACAAATAAAAGTTAAATTCCTATATCTTAGCTTTTAAACCCAACCCAAAATACATTAATCCGAATTCTAGAGCTTAAGTTATAGTAATATATGTGCTTACTGCTCTATAGATTCCAACATTGCACACACACAATCACCTGATTTAATTTTTACCAAATATACTCATAAGTCTAGCAAACATGCATACCCAAATTTTTATCACAAAATAATATTAATTTAATTTACATGTCAAATGCTCAAATCATGCAACTTGAAAATAAAACATAGGCTATTGCCTTAAATTATACACAAACTTCTTCTTTTACTCCTTCACTTTCTCTACGTAGCTTTCTTATTGCTTTAGTTTATTTGGGCTTCTTCTTTGTCACTTTGAACTTCTAAAACATCCAAAATCATCATCAAAACCTTACCTTATCAAAACTCTTATGAAACTCTAAACTATCTCTCTACATAATCAAGCTCTAAATAAGCTCAAAACCATGTTTTCTTTTGATGAAAGTTAAAGAGGAGAATGAGAGCCTCTTACCTATAATTCTTTCTCTTCTTGATCAACACTTGAAGGTTTTCTCTTTCATCTTCTCTGGCTTTTATTCCTCCTTTCTAGCTTACTCTAGCTTCCTTAAGTCTTTTGGAGCATGACTTTACCTTGTTCTTCTCTCTCTACTTCCTTTCTTTTTCTCTCTAGATTAAGTTTTAGCTATGGTGGTTAGAGGTGGATAGCATAGGAACTGATTTTAGTGTAGAAAATGAAGACCAAGGATAAGAAAGAAGAAAAAAAAGAAGAAAAAAGAAAATAAACCAAAAGTCTTCATGTGGGACGCACAACTTTGACCATATAACAATACATTAGCTTAATTAACATCTTAATCCTCTTTACTCATGTGTTAATGTCCAATATATATATTTAATTGGTACTTAACCTAATTAATACTCCAATTTTTGGTAAATTATAAATTGACCTCAAAACTTGTCAAATTTTACAATTTAGTCATTTACCGTAATATAACATCTTTAAGTACTTTAAACACTTTATTAGGCATTTTTCATATTTATTTACCTTTATTATAATTTTCTCAAGTCAAAATCTGAATTTAGACTTCAATCGGTTCAATACGTCAGTTTAGTGATATGCACGACTCAAGACCTAAATTAGCGAATATGATATTTTTTTCCTCTTAAAATAAATTTTTTCCTTGAAATTTACCTATACAGAATTCCTTGAAATTTACCTGTTCATTCTGTACTGAACAACTGTGGATATTGCCTCTTCATCCTTTCCTCACGTTTTCACGTGGCTTCTTCAACTACATGATTCCGCTACAAAACTTTAACTAGAGGAACTCTCTTGTTTTGGAGAATTTTCTCTTCACGTGCTAAGATAGTCACCTGTTCCACTTCATAAGACATGTCTATCTGCACTTCTATCACTTCTGCTGATATAATGTGAGTCAGGTCTGAACAATATTTCTTTAGTATCAAAATATGAAAAACATTGTGAATTCTATCCAACTCTGGTGGAAGGGCTAATGGATATGCCACTGGTCCGATTCTTTTTATAATCTCATAAGGACCAATAAATATTGGACTCAACTTCCATTTTCTGCCAAATCTTAATACATCCTTCCAAGGTGAAACTTTAAAGAAGACTTTATCACTTACAACATATTCTATGTCTCGCCTATTTAGCTCAGCGTATGACTTTTATCGATCTTGTGTCGTTTTCAATCTTTTTTTAATCACTCTAATTTTCTCTTTGATCTATTGAACTATCTCTGTTCCGATTAACTTCTTCTCGTTCAACTCAGTCTAACAAACTAGGGTCCTGCACTTTCTTCCATAAAAAGTCTCAAAGAGTCATGCCAATGTTTGTCTGGTGACTATTATTGTAGGTAAATTCCATAAGAGATAGATATTGATCCCAAATTCCCTCAAAATCGAGTACACAACTTCTTATCACGTCTTCTAACTAATGAATGACTCGCTTTGATTGTTCATCAGTATGTGGATGAAAGGCTGTGTTGAATCTGAGTCGAGTTCTCAAAACCTGTTGTAAGCTCTTCCATAACTGCGATATAAATCTGAGATCTTTATCAGAGATAATAGATACAGGCACTTCGTGAAGTCTCACTATCTCATTCAAATAAATCTCAGCCATCTTATTCAAAGTATAGTCCATCCAGACTAGTAGAAAATGTGTTGATTTCGTTAGTCGATCCACTATCACCCACACTACGTCGTGCTTCCTTTGAGTTATCGGTAAATTGGACACAAAATCTCTCATGACTCTTTCCCACTTCCATTCTGGTATGGAAATCAGTTGTAGCAATTATGTGGGTAACTGATGTTCAATTTTCACTTGTTGACAGTGTAACACCTTTATAACACTTATTCATATCTATACGTACGTTACGTGAGTAAATACGATTATAGCCAATGTATGCCCAAAAAAATTTTTATCTTAATTTAATGACCATAATATTATCAACACTTAATTAATCATTTTTATTTTTATAAAAATTTCGGCAGCATAACGGCTATAACCTAACTAACCCACTTACAAAACAAACAATCTACAACCCATTTTTGGGCACAACAATCCACACATAATGCAATATATTTTACATTCATCCACAAATCATCCTTTCATTATTCATACGCATAATACTTTACAAATACCATTTTGCCATAATATGTACAAAGTTCATTTTTACAACTCTATATATATATATATATATATATATATATATATGTCATTATTAGTAATCTCCTATTACAATTTTGTTCTTCTACAATTTTGTTCTTCTGTCTGCACCCAAAATTTGCATACTTGCTCCTACTTTTTCCGTTACTACCTGCACGCAGTCAAATAACTACGTGCTGAGCATTAATATGTTCAGCGGTGATTACTAATCTAAAAATTTCCACTAATTATATTTTCATGCAATTATATTTTTAATATATTATTCAATTTTTTTCATTAATATATAATTTATTATATCAATACTTTATTTTTAATTACTCTTAATTCACTATTTAATATTTTTATTTCTTATTATTTTTTTGAACTTTCAATTCCTTTCATTTTAGTCCGTTTTTACTTTATTTCTTTAATTATCCATTATTTTCTTTCTTATTTATTTATTTATTTCAATTATCTATTTAATTAGTTTCAATTTCACTTTATTTTTTTAATTTCTATTTCTTTACAATTATGCCACTAACAACATATTATTTTCATTTTTGCCACTAATATTTTTATTTTTCATTTATTTATTTATTTGATTATTTATCTTGTATTTCTCACTTTCATTATTTTTCACTTATTTCATGTTTATCCTATTTTTCATTTTAATCAATTTTCTTATATTTTATTCATAATTGTCACTTTAATCATTTCATTCACAATTGCCCCTAGTTTCAATCCGATAAAAAATATTTGAACCTGAAACATGGGACATGGACCTCAAGAGTCCACTACACTGAAGAGTAATCTCGAAGGATCACCCGAGCACTATACTATACACTAAATCACTGAAATAGACCATCATTGACCTACATAAACGAGTCGCTATGATCCGCACCGCGGTAGTAGTATCCCTATGACTAGCCAATTATATCCTGAACTAGATTTAACTATCAGAAAAATAACTAAGGGCATTATTTTATTTCCTTAATTAAATTTCTAGTAAACCATAAATTTCATTATTTTTACATTATTAATCACTTAATAATTTATTCTTTCATAACAATTTTATCATTACCAATTTGTTTTCACATTTTTCATTCTAATATATCAATTAAGTTATAAACTCACTAAATATATTTTATTCATTATTTTTCATTTCATACATAATATCATAAATAAATAGAAAAATATTCAATATTTAATTTAAAAATTTTCAATCAATTTCTACACACTTAAAATCATATTTTCTTACATTTCATGGTTAAATTTTCATTTAATTAGCAAAGAAAATATTAATTTCTTTTTTTTCCTATATTTAATTTTCATCATTAAAATTTTTCTTTCAATTTCTAATTATTTATTTCACTAATTAATACATTCATTATTCCATATATATCATAATATTACACTGAAATGTATTTATTCTTTAATATTCATTTTTCACATAATAAGGTCACATTTTATAATTTCCACTAATTAATGTTTTTAATTGAAATTAATCATTCTAATTCAATTTTCATAATCCATTGATTATGTTTTAAGCATTAATTAACAATTATATGCAAAACACACAATTTTATAAATTTCTATAACCTTAAATCATACTTAATTAATAGAAATAATTAGATTATGGAATCACTAACCTTAATTGCTTGTTTAGGCCTTCCTAAACTTCCTTTTTCTTTGCCTTTTCCTTGGAAAAACCTTCACCTTCTCTTGAACCTACCATTGAAAAAATGTTTCCTTCATTAATCCACCATTAATTTACTTCCTTAGCTCAAATAAACTTCATAATTATTATTTACATATCTTAAACTACCTATTTGAACCATTAAATTGATTTAAAACCATAAATTTTGCTTTCCTCAAATTAATATCCTAAACTTTCTCCTTTGATTTCCTTCCACTTTAACCTCCCAAATGAAGATTTAAAACTTATATTAGCTACCAAAAAGACTGAAATTATTTTTGGATGGTTGATTTTGGTGTAAAAAGTGAAGAAAATGGAAGGAAATTGAAAGGAAAATGGGAAATATGAGTGTCAGTGATGCAAGTGATTTGGGGAAGAAGAAGTTCCAGATTTTCTCTAGGTAATTCTGATGGTGAGCCTATTTATAGTGGTCTTAAATGGGTGGGCTTGGGCCAAACAAAGCTCAACCCATTTAAGCCCAATTATGCACTATAAATTATGCTTCCCACTTTCCAAGCTCAATTTCACCCAAATTTGATTCCATAATTCATAAACTAGTTTTATATGTCTATAAAATTTTTTTTTAACTCAATCGGAGTTCATTTTCTGTCCAGCTCAGTTAAATCGGACTGATAATTCCATTTTCGGTATTACCATAAAATTCCATTTTCACTGAAAAATAATCCTAAATATTTATTTAGGCTCTATCCATATCATAAAATAAATTTTTGGATGTCGTTTTCTATTTTTCATAGCCCGATCAAATTACAGTCAACCAACTATTTAATTAAATCGGATATCTTTGTTTCTTAATTTTGACTTTTGAAGAGTTATTTGACCTCATTTTCACTCCAAATTTTACCCTCAGACTAGTCATAACCTATATTTTCCGATGATCAAATAAAATATTATTCACCCACGGGTGTATTTTTGACCCCGGGTATACTAATCAATCTCGGAAACTACAGTTTACGACTAACCCCATATTTGGGCCATTACAATTCTCCCCTACTAATAAAAAATTTAGTCCTCAAAATTTTACCTGTATTAAACAACTACGGATATTGTTGCCTCATTGCAACTTCTAGCTCCCACATGGCTTCTTCCACATTGTGGTGACTCCATAACACCTTCACTAGTGGGATTTGCTTGTTCCTGAGTTGTTTAACCTATTTGGCTAGGATATTTAATGGTTTCTCTTCATAAGTCAGATCAGCCTGTATTTGAATTTCTTCTGGCTTAATCACATGACTTGGGTCTGACCTATACTTCCGTAGTATTGACACGTGGAACACATCATGAATCTTTTCCAACTCTTGAGGCAGCTTCAATCGATTGGCTATGGGTCCCACTCGTTGTATAATCTCATAAAGGCCTAAAAATCTGGAACTTAGTTTGCCCTTCTTGCCAAATCTCATAACTTTCTTTCAGGGTGATACTTTCAGAAACACTTGATCTCCGACCTGGAACTCTATATATTTTCTTCTTAAATCTGCATATGACTTCTGTCGGTCCATGGCTTCTTTCAATCTATCCTTGATTACTCGTACCTTTTCTTCGGTTTCTCGAACCAAGTCTATTCCTATTAACTTCTTCTCACTCAATTTTGTCCAACATAAAGGAGTTCTACATTTTCTCCCACACAGTGCTTCATACGGTGTCAATTTGATGCTGGACTAATAGCTGTTGTTGTAAGCAAACTCTGCTAATGGCAAATACTTTTCCTAACTACTTTCAAACTCGAGGACGCAACATCGCAACATATCCTCAAGTATCTGAATTACACGCTCCGACTTCCCATCAGTCTGAGGATAAAAAGTTGTACTAAAATGAAGTCTTGTCCCCAATGCTTCCTGCAACTTTTTCCAAAATTGGGAAGTAAATCTGGGATCACTGTCTAAAATAATGGAGGATGGTACTCCATGGAGTCTCACTATCTCATTGATGTATATTTCTGCCAACTTGGTCAGTGGATAGTCCCTCCGTATTAGTATCAAATGGGCTGATTTCGTCAGTCTATCAATGACTACCCAGATAGCATCATGTTTTTACTCTGTTACTAAAATGATTGCCCGTACTAAAATGATTGCCCTCTTTTACTCTATTCACTATAGAAATCAAGCAATCGTCTAGCTTTTGTGCCACTTTCACTTGCTGAAGAAAATATGGTTTTACTTGCATTTCTGCTATTATTGCTCCATCTTGTTATCCAATCTGACATTCATTACTCGAAGGGCTACCATAAAATTTCTACTAAGTGCATCAGCTACTACATTCGCCTTTCCTGGATGATAGTCGATTAGACAATCACAGTCTTTTATGAATTCAAGCCATCGCCTCTTCCTCAAATTAAGTTCCTTCTGTGTGAGCAAATATTTCAGACTTTTGTGATCTGTGTAAATGTAACATATCTCACTATAAAGATAGTGTCTCTAAATCTTCAAGGCGAGTACAATTGCTGCAAGCTCAAGATCGTGAGTAGGATAGTTCTTTTCATGAGTCTTGAGTTTTCGGGAAGCATATGCAATCACTTTACCTTCTTGCATCAATACACAGCCTAACCCATTCTTGGAGGCATCACTGTAAATCACAAAATCCTTGCCAGATTCTGGTTGAGTTAACACTGGGGCTTCTGTCAACATGTTCTTAAGCTTATCAAAGCTTCCTTGACATTTATCCATCCATTCAAACTTAACGTGCTTCTATAACAGTCAAGTGAGTGGCGCTGCTATAGTGGAAAAACCTTTTACAAATCTTCTGTAATACCCAGCCAAACCTAAGAAACTTGTGACTTCTGTAACAGTCTTATGTATTCTCTACTGTAAGATTGCTTCAATCTTCTTTGGATCCACCTTTATTCCTTCAGCTGAAATTACATGACCCAAGAATGATACTTCATTCAACCAGAAGTCACATTTACTGAATTTTGCATACAACTGTTTCTCTCTCAATAACTGCAAGACAACTCATAGGTGTTTATCATGTTCTTATAGTGTCTTCGAATACACTAGAATATCATCAATAAATACAACCACAAACTGGTCCAGATAAGGATGAAAGATCCTATTCATTAGATCCATGAAAGCTACTAGGGCATTCGTAAGTCCAAATGACATGACTAAAAACTCATAGTGTCATATCTTGTGCAAAAGGCAGTCTTGGGCACATCTGCTTCTTTTACTTTCAACTGATGGTAGCCCGATTGTAAGTCAATCTTTGAAAATATACCTGCTCCCTTCAATTGATCAAATAAGTCTTCAATACGTGGAAGGGGATACTTATTCTTGATCGTCACTTTATTCAGCTGTTTGTAGTCAATGCATAATCTAAGAGACCCATCTTTCTTTTTTACAAAGAGTACCGGTGCCTCCCATGGTGAAATACTGGGTCTGATAAAGCCTTTATCAAGCAATTCCTGCAGTTGAATCTTCAACTCCTTAAGTTCTGTAGGTGCCATCCTGTAGGGTGCAATCGAAATAGGTGTTGTACTTGGAGCTACATCAATAGTGAGTTCGACTTCCCTATCAGGTGGCAAGCCTGGTAATTCATCGGGAAAGACATCTGGATAATCTCTCACTGTAGGCACATCTGTAACCTTAAGATATTCCTTTTTAGCTTCCATTGTAAAACACAAATAAACAATGCACCCCTTTCTTATAAGTCTCTTGGCAGCAGTAACTGAGATCACATTTGATAAAAAGTTTGTTCTTTCACCCACAATAGTGATTTCCCAATCATCAGAGAGTTTAAGTGTCACTCTATTCCGTTTATAATCTACCGTCGCTTGATAGGCGGACAACCAATCCATCCCCAATATCACATCAAACTCATAGAATGAGAGTTCAATTAGGTTAGCTAGGAATTCATAACCTTGCGTACTAATGGGACAATTCCTATACAACTTGTTCACCACAACATTATTCCCTAAAGGATTGCTCACTAGGATGTCCTGGTCTAATTGTGAATCTTTTAACCCTTTCCCCCGTGCAATATTAGTATTGATATAGGAATGTGTGGAACCAGGATCAATAGGTGCATAAACAGAATCAGTCATAAGCATGAATTTACCTACTATCACATCAGGAGCATCCTCATTTTCTCTAGCTCTCACTGCATATGTACGACCTGTAGCTCATCCCTGACCCTGAGATTGTTGTGCAAAAGGTCTAGATGCTGATGGGTTAAGGGCTGCTCCCCTACCTCGGCCTCTAGATGGTAAAGATCCAATACAAGGTGCTGGTGACATAGCGGTAGAAGTTTGAGCTACTGGACAATCCCCGACTTGATGATCTTTTGAACCACATTTGAAACAGGCGCCAGTCAAATATTTGCACTCTCCTGGGTGAGCTTTACAACAATGGCTACAAGTCTGAACTGTACTTGCCTCTCTGCCCACAGAAGTGACTGAGGCATTGCCACAGAATATATTTCCTTGCCCATGCCCTGGTACAACTAATGTATGACTCTGTGATGGAGCTGGTCCCCTATGCTTTTTACTCTAAGAACCCGAACCACTGAACTGTCCCAGCTTCATTTTCTGCTGAAACTGAGTCTGCCTATTAGCCACATCTGACTTAATACTTTCTACTTTAATTACAGCTTCTACCAAGGCACGCAAATTTGGATGCTGTTGTGCACCCACTATTTGTCTGATCTTGTTATGGAGACCCCTCTCAAATCTCTGACGTAACTTTTCTTCTGTCAGCTGGTAATCATCAAGGTAGGCACTGAGGCGCTCGAACTCGTGCTCATACTCTGTTACTATCTTGTTTCCCTGTCCGAGTCTCCAGAAAGCATCTTGCATCTCTGTTTTATATTATGACTCTATATATTTCTTTTCAAACTGAGCCAAGAAGAAATCTCAATTCAACTGTTCACCTGGGGTATGCTTGCGTACTGAATCCCACTAGATGAATGCAGGACCCTGAAGTAATGCCACAATACCTTCAAATTTCTCTTCAGACGGTCTATGAGTAATTTCAAATAACCTCTTAATCTTTAACAACCATTCCTCAACTTGTACAGGGGTCAATGGATCACGCCCATAAAAATCTTCAGCTCCCAATCTCTTCAACTGCTCCAAAATTGGCTTCTTTTTAGGTGAAGTTGGAGGTTGTACTTGGGCCGCTAGCTGTGGCTGTTGAGCTTGCATTCTATGTTGAATATAATCAGCCATGAGATGGAGAAAATTTGGTTGTGGTGGTGGAGGTGGTGCAACTGGTGGAGTGACATTTTGTTGCCAGGTTTCAGCTTGTCTAGCACTAACCGACGCTTCACTCTCACCATCCCCATCACCTTGACCTTGTGGGGATGCCATCATTCACTATAAAACAGGAAATGAGCAAGCATACATTAGACTTATTACACATTTCATCCATCCATTGGCATGTATATATATATATATATATATATATATATATAATTTATTCACTTAATTTCAACTCCGATCTTAGAACCGTTTAAACCAGGCTCTGATACCACTAAAAATGTAACACCCTTTATAACACTTATTTATATCTATACGTACGTTATGTGAGTAAATACGATTATAGTCGATTATGCCCAAAAAAAATTTTTATCTTAATATAATGACTATAATATTATCAACACTTAATTAAATCCTTTTTATTTTTTCAAAAATTTCGGCAGCATAACGGCTATAACCTAACTAACCCACTTGCAAAGCAAACAATCCACAGACCATTTCTGGGCACAACAATCCACACATAATGCAATATATTTTACATTCATCCACAAATCATCATTTCATTCTTCACACACATAATACTTTACAAATACCATTTTGTCATAATATGTACAAAATTCATTCTTACAACTCCATATATATGTGCATATATATATATATATATATATATATATATATATATATATATATATATATATATATATATATATATATATATATATATATATATATATATATATATCATTATTAGTAATATTCTATTACAATTTTGTTCTTCCGCCTGCTCCCAAAATTTGCATACTTGCTCTTACTTTTCCGCTACTACCTGCACGCAGTCAAATAAATACGTAATAAGCATTAATATGCTCAGCGGTGATTGCTAATCTAAAAATTTCAACTAATTATATTTTCATGCAATTATATTTTTAATAAATTATTCAATTTTTTTCATTAATATATAAATCATTCTATCAATAGTTAATTTTTAATTACTCTTAATTCATTATTTAATATTTTTATTTCTTATTTTATTTAGAACATTCAATTCCTTTCATTTTAATCCATTTTTACTTTATTTCTTTAATTATCCATTATTTTCTTTCTTATTTATTTATTTATTTCAATTATCTATTTAATTAGCTTCAATTTCACTTTAATGTTTTTTGAATTTCTATTTCTTTACAATTATGCCACTAAAAATATATTATTTTCATTTTTGCCACTAATATTTTTATTTTTCATTTATTTATTTATTTATTTATATTTATTTGATTATTTATCTTGTATTTCTCACTTTCATTATTTTTCACTTATTTCATGTTTATCCTATTTTTCATTTTAATCACTTTTCTCATATTTCATTCATAATTATCACTTTAATCATTTCATTCACAATTGCCCATAGTTTCAATCCGATAGAAAATCTTCAGATCGGATACATAGGACATGGACTCCAAGAGTCCACTACACTGAAGAGTAATATCGAAAGATCACCCGAGAACTATACTGTATACTAAATCACTGAGTTACAATCACTGAAATAAACCATCATTGACCTACATAAGCGAGTCGCTATGACCCGCACCGCAGTAATAGTATCCCTATGGCTAGCCAATTATATCCTGAGCTAAATTTAACCATCAAAAAAATAATTAAGGACATTATTTTATTTATTCAATTCAATTTCTAGTAAACCATAAATTTCATTATTTTTACATTATTAATCACTTAATAATTTATTCTTTCATAACAATTTTATCATTACCAAATTTTTTTCACATTTTCCATTCTATTATATCAATTAAGTTATAAACTCACTAAATATATTTTATTCATTATTTTTCATTTCATACATAATATCATAAATAAATAGAAAAATATTCAATATTTAATTTAAAAATTTTCAATCAATTTCTACACACTTAAAATCATATCTTCTTACATTTCATGGCTAAATTTTCATTTAATTAGCAAAGAAATATTAATTTCTTTTTTTTGCCTATATTTAATTTTCATCATTAAAATTTTTCTTTCAATTTCTAATTATTCATTTCACTAATTAATACATTCATTATTCCATATATATCATAATATTACACTAAAATGTACTTATTCTTTAATATTCATTTTTCACATAATAAGGTCACATTTTACAATTTCCACTAATTAATTTTTTTAATTGAAATTAATCATTCTAATTCACTTTTCATAATCCATTGATTATGTTTTAAGTATTAATTAACAATTATATGCAAAACACACAATTTTTTAAATTTCCATAACCTTAAATCATACTTAATTAATGGAAATAATTAGATTATGGAATCACTAACCTTAATTGCTTGTTTAGGCCTTTCTAAACTTCATTTTCCTTTGCCTTTTCCTTGGAAGAACCTTCACCTTCTCTTGAACCTACCATGGACAAAATGTTTCTTTCATTAATCCACCATTAATTTACTTTCTTAGCTCAAATAAACTTCATAATTATTATCTACATATCTTAAACTACCTATTTGAACCATTAAATTGATTTAAAACCATAAATTTTGCTTACCTCAAATTAATATCCTAAACTTTCTCATTTGATTTTCTTCCACTTTAACCTCCCAAATGAAGATTAAAAACTTCTATTAGCTACCAAAAAGACTGAAATTATTTTTGGGTGGTTGATTTTGGTGTAAAAAGTGAAGAAAATGGAAGGAAATTGAAAGGAAAATGGGAAATATGAGTGTCGGCCATGCAAGTGATTTGGGGAAGAAGAAGTTCCAGATTTTCTCTAAATAATTCTGATGTTGAACCTATTTATAGTGGTCTTAAATGGGTGGGCTTGGACCAAATAAAGTCCAACCCATTTAGGCCTAATTATGTACTATAAATTATTTTTCTTACTTTCCAAACTCAATTTCACCCCAGTTTTATTCTATAATTCATAAAATATTTTTATATGTCTATACAAAAAATTTTAACTCAATTGGAGTTCATTTTTTATCCAGCTCACTTAAATCAGACTGATAATTCAATTTTCGGTGTTACCATAAAATTCCATTTTCACTGTCAAATAATCCTAAATATTATTTAGAATCTATCCATATGTTAAAATAAATTTTTGGATGTCGTTTACTATTTTTCATAATCTGGTCAAATTACTGTCAACCAACTATTTAATTAAACCACGTCCATCTTTTTCTTAATTTTGACTTTTGAGGACTTATTTGACCTCATTTTTACTCCAAATGTTTCCCTCAGACTAGTCATAACCTATATTTTTCGATGATCAAATAAAATATTTTTCACCCACGAGTGTATTTGTAATTCAAATGAAAGGATATCTGCCTATTTATAGAAAAAATATTCAGTATGAACACATATCAAAAAGTCAAAAATATTGGCTGGAGGAATTCAATTTAAAATTGAATTACTACAACTTTTGATTTTTTATTTTATTTTATTTTATATGTGTTGGGACACACATGTGGAGGGACCCACACCAAATTTTTCAACAAATTCGGCGCCTACCAACAAATCTCCCCCTCTCGACAATGTGAGGGCTCCACCATTCCAGCAGCTAAACGAAAGTATTCAAAATATGATTTTGGCAGAATCTTCGTTAACATGTCTGATCCATTTTCTTCTGTATGGATCTTCTCAAGCTGTATTAGCTTCTTCTCTATCACATCTCTGATCCAGTGATATCTCACATCAATATGCTTGGATTTTGAGTGAAATGAGGCATTCTTTCCAAGATGGATAACACTCTGACTATCACAAAATAATTGATATATGTCTTGCTGCAATCCAAGTTCTTTCATAAACTTCTTCATCCATAGCAACTTTTTACATGTTTCTGTTGCTGCAATAAACTCTGCTTCAGTTGTAGATAGTGCAACACACTTCTGTAACTTTGATTGCCATGACACAGCTCCCCCTGCAAAAGTGATCAGGTAACCTGACGTTGACTTTCTGGAGTCAACATCGCCAACCATATCTGCATCTGTGTATCCAACCAGCATAGGTTTGGTATCTCCAAAGCATAAACATATTTTTGAAGTACCTCGAAGATACCTGAAAATCCACTTTACTGCAGTCCAATGTTTCTTTCCAGGATTTGAAATGAATCTGCCCACTACTCCAACTGCATGAGCGATATCAGGTCGTGTGCACACCATGACATACATCAAACTTCCAACTGCTGAAGCATATGGAATCTTGTCCATCTCATCATTCTCTTCATCTGTAGAAGGGCTATGTCTGGAACTCAGCTTAAAGAGATTAGCAAGAGGACAACTAACCATTTTAGCTTGGTCTATTTGAAATCTCTGAAGTACTTTCTCAATGTACTTCTCCTGTGACAACCATAATTTATTGGCATTCCTATCTTTGATAATCTTTATGCCAAGAATTTGCTTTGCTGGCCCCAAGTCTTTCATAGCAAAAGACTTGCTCAACTGCTTTTTCAAGTTGTTAATTCTGGAAACATTCCGACCAACAATCAGCATGTTATCCACATAGAGCAGAAGAATAATGAAATCTTCATCAGAGAATTTCTGTACAAAAACACAATGGTCTGAAGTAGTCTTATGGTATCCTTGCTCCCCCATAACATATTCAAACTTCTTGTACTATTGTCTCGGGGCCTGCTTCAAGCCGTAGAGGCTTTTCTTCAATTTGCAAACATATTCCTCTTTCCCTTATGTTTGAAACCCTCTGGTTGCTCCATGTATATCTCTTCTTCCAAATCACCATGTAGGAAGGCAGTTTTGACATCCATTTGCTCAACCTCTAGGTTAAGACTTGCTGCTAACCCCAGCACTATACGGATGAATGTCATTTTCACAACTGGTGAGAAAATTTCATCAAAGTCAATTCCTTTTCGTTGACTGAATCCTTTGACGACCAATCTGGGTTTGAATCTCGGATGGGAACTGTTCTCTTCATGCTTGATTCTGAACACCCATTTATTTTTCAAAGCTCTCTTGCCTTTTGGCAGCTTCACCAGTTCAAAAGTATTGTTCTCATGCAAGGATTTCATTTCATCTTGCATGGCTTCAATCCATTTCTGTCTGTGCTCATCAGTCATTGCTTCTTCAAAGCTTTCTGGTTCTTCCCCATCAGTGAGTAACACATACTTATTTTCTGGATATCTCGAAGACGGTTGTCTTGTTCTATTGCTCCTTCTCAGAGGAACTGGGGGAGTGCACAGGTGATGGTTGATGATGAACATCATCATCTTCAACATCATCTTCTGGATTATCAATGGGAGCATTATTTTCTTCAGGCAGATCAACATGATCTTCATCCCAAACTTGTATTGGCACCGGTATTGGAGGAATCAATTCTAAATCTGTTGAGTCACCATTGGAATTAGGAACACCTTTCTTTGTCCTGAAAATATCTTCAATAGTCTCGTTCTCAACGAAAATAACATCATGACTTCTGACAAGTTTCTTCTCTATTGGATCATAAAATCTGTAGCCAAACTGATATCTGCCATAGTCAATAAAAACACACTGTCGTGTTTTGACATCGAGCTTGGACCTTTCATCTTTTGGAATATGCACAAAGGCTTTACAACCAAATACCCGCAGATGATCATAGGAAATATCATTTCCTAACCACGCTTTCTTTGGAACATCTAGCTTTAGAGGGATACAAGGTGAAGGATTTAACACGTACACAGCCGTGAGTAAAGCTTCACCCCAAAAAATTTTAGGTAACTTTGCATATGAGAGCAAACATCTGACTCTCTCCATCAAAGTTCTATTCATCCTCTCAGCCAGGCCATTCAACTGCGGTGTTTTTGGAGGCATTGTCTGATACTGAATACCATATTCTTTGCAGTAGGCATCAAACGGTCCAATGTATTCTCCACCGTTGTCTGTCCGGATGCATTTCAACTTCTTCCCAATCTGTCTCTCAACTGAGGCATGAAATTCTTTAAAGACATTTAGTACTTGATCTTTTGTCTTTAAAGTATACACTCATGTCTTCCTTGAATAGTCATTAATGAAAGTCACAAAGTACTGAGCACCACCCAGTGACTTTGGCATTGACCCACATAAATCTGAATGAATCAGATCTAACACATTCTTCATTCTGGAAAGAGGGAACTCTTGAAAGCAACTCTGTTTTGCTTTTCTGCTAAACAGTCAGCACATTTCTCCAAATTCACTTCATCCATTCCGGGCAACATCTTCCTTTTGACAAGGGTAGTCATTCATTTCTCACTCATATGGCCGAGTCGTCTGTGCCATAATTCAATAACACTGTCTTTCTCCATAGCACTCATAGTGTCATTGGAGAGCTTTGCATGCATCACATATAAGGTAGCATGCCTTGTGCCTCTAACCACCACCATGGAACCTTTGGTAAGCTTCTATTGGTTATTTGAGAAGGTACTGCAGAAACCTGCATCATCGAGTTTTCTTGCAGAGATCAAATTCAGACGAATATCTAAAATATGTCTGACAATTCTTAGGACTAATCTGGTACCATTCACAGTCTCCAGATAAACATCTCCTCTGCCAACAACTTTTGAAAGATTATCATTTCCCATCTTTACAGAGCCAAAATCTCCTGCTGTATAGAATGAGAAGAATTTCTTCTGAGACTTGGCATGAATGGTAGCGCCACTATCAATTACCCAACTGGTCTCATGAGATGTAAAATTGATAGTATCATCACAAACGATATTGAATTCGTTCATGGTATTTGTTATGTCATCATCACTGCTGTCATATCGTTTTACTTCCTTGCCTTTCTGGTCCTTTTTGAACTTTCAACAGTATTTCTTGATATGACCCTTCTTTTTGCAGTAATGGCATTCAATATTGCCATATTTGTTTGATTTTCCTCTGCTCTTTCCTCTAGACATTTGTTGTCTAGACTGGCTCCTTTCTCTGTAGTCAGTAACCAGAACATCTGATTGTGATGAAGAATATGAGTTTTGTGATCTCCTTCTCATTTCTTTCATTCAGGATACTGCTTTTTACATACTCCATATTGACTACACCGTTAGGTGCAGTGTTGGTTATTGAAATCTTCAAAGTCTCCCATGACTCTGGTAGATAGCCCAATACTAACAGAGCAAATACTTCATCATCCAGCTTTATGCTCATTCTGGATAGCTGGTCTATGATCCCTTGCATCTCATTCAGTTGATCTGCTATGAAAGTTCCTTCCTTGTATTTTGACTGCATCAACTTTGTCAAATAAAACAATTTATTGTTACCTGTCTTTGACGCGTAAGGCTATTCAAGCTTGTTCCATAGCGTCCAAACATGAGTCTCGTTGCAGATGTGGTTGTACACATTGTATTCGACAAATTGTCGGATGTAACCGCATACCTGCTCGTGCTCAAACTCCCACTCCTCATCTGTCTTGCCTTCGGGTTTAGTTGTAGTAAATACCGACAGATGCATTTTCATCACAAATAGGAGATCCTTCATTTTGCTTCTCCATATGTGGTAATTTGTGCCATTTAAATTGATCTTTTTGGTGCCATTTTTCTCCATTTTAAAACAAAATGAGACTCCTTCAGCTGACAGTAAACTAATAAAATCTTTTCTGATGTGGAAGATCAGTCAATATTGCAACCACAGAGCATACTAAGAATTTTATAAGACTGACAGGTTGGCTCTGATACCACTTGTTGGGCACAACGGGTAAAATAACACAAATAAATGTGGATAAAATAATCAACAAACAATAACACCAACATAATCGATACACAACCGTAAGATGTCATCTTTCTTCTTTACAAACAACACTGGAGAACTCCACGATGATACACTAGGTCGTATAAATCTCATATCTAACAATTCTTGCAACTGCACTTTAACTCTTTGAACTTCATAGGTGCCATTCATTATGGTGTAATAGATATATGAGTGGTGTCAGATATTAACTTGATAGCAAACTCTATCTTTCGGTCAAGTGGTAACCCTGACAACTTCTCAGGAAACACATATGGAAACTCACTAACAGTTGGGATGTCGACCAACTTTGGACTATTATTTTTTGTATCGATCACATATGTCAAGTAAGCCTCACATCCCCTATTGATGAGTTTTTAACCTTTTAGCACCAATATCACATTATCTGGATATTTTCTATTCTCACCCATCACCATTATCTCTTCTTCCAAATCTGGAACTTTAATCCTCATTTGCCTTCTTCTACAATTTACTATCACTATATGATGAGCTAGCCAATCTATTCCTAAAATCAAATCAAACTCATGGAATAGTAACTCTATGGGATCAGTTGGGAATTGCATATATTGAATTTTAACTAGAAAATCCTGAAAGACTTTACTAACCCGCACATTGTGCCCTAACGGGTTAGTCACAATAATCTCATATTCTAAAGTCTCTAGTTCCAAACCCTCTCGACTTGGTGGTGGTGTGCATATGTATGAATGCATCGACCCCAGATCTATCAATGCATGTATATAAGAGCCAAAGAGAAGGAATTTATCCTCTATAATGTCAGGTGCATCCTGCTCCTCCCAGCCTCACATGGCATAAGCTCTTGCTGGAGCAGCTCTACTGCCTTTCAGCCTCTCCACTGTGTCTGACCTAAACTGGCTTGGCCTTGCTCGGCCTCCTCAGTTTTTCCCTCAGCCTTAACCTCTGCCTTGTCTGATAGTCTATATCGGTACTAACTCAACACTTTATGAACCTCTGCTAAACTTTAGTAATAGACAATCTCTTCTTAGATAGTCCTTGAAGCCGCATCACATGCATGCTCTTATCATTCACCGATACTCTTAATACTGACACACTAGTAGAGGGGTATATTTATGGGATGCCTGTATCGATGCATTGGCTGCTGATGAAACAGATCTCGCAGGTTATCCCTATATGTAAGAAGGATGTTTGCCAGAACCCCCAACCTGAAATTGACCACTAAAAGATCTACCTCTCTTGCCATTCGACTATCCCCCACTTAACTGTGGTGTGGGTCTACTAACCCCATTAAATTGCACTAGCTGTTGTGTCACCAGGACTATTTCAACTATTCCGGCTGATGCTAGTAAACTAGGGAATTTCATCAACCGTAGGGCTGGGACCTACAGCTTAATTGGATCCCTTAACCCATCCTCAAATCTCTGGCACTTATCTGCCTCAGTAGATATAATGCCTCAAGCATACTTGCATAAATGTGTGAAATCTCTCTCATATTTAGATACTGATAGATTCATTTACTTCAGCATCAAGAATTCTATTTTCTTGTCATCAGTGTAAATAGGAGGAATATACTGATCCTTACACTTCTTTAGAAATAACTCATATGTCATAGGGTCGGGTGCCTCTGAGCTTTATGATTCCAACTGCCACCAATCATAAGCGTGCTTCTATAACAAAGATACTGCATACTCATATTTTTGCTCATTTGTGTAGTGCAACTAATAAAAAACTCTTTCAGTTCACTCTAACCAGAACTCTGCCACAGAAGGATCATCCTCTCTTTTCCCATAAAAATTAGGTTCCTCTGACTTCCTCAACCTCTCAAATTGTAGCACCGATGGGACTAGTTGTGTTGCCCTTTGCAATAAATCTACCATATTCCTCATCAACTATGTATGTGTTGTATTAGTAACTGATTGGCCACGTGATAAGCTAGCACCAGGTCTTGATTTTACACCTCGGTGACAACTTGGTCTCGATGAGGCTTCTCTCTTAAAAGGCTCATTACTCTCAGCCTCCTCAACCACAATTTGTTGTGATCCTAAAGCCATAACCTACCTGTATCATAAGATAATGACTTTAATCAGTAAGCAACAACTTATATGCTTGGATACCAAAAACTGTAACACCCTCTTATCCCAGCCTCAAATGCTTGGATAAGGGTATACTACACTGACTTCTTCAAAATATTATTTTAATAAATGCTAGAAAGTCATACATTTCTTTTTACTCAAAGCTCAAAAATATAAAAGAGATAATGTATATTTTATTTACATAAAATAATATTTACAAAACTTCAGGTGAATTACAAAACCATAGAAGATAATTTATAAATCAAAAATAAAGAAATGTAAATACAAAATACAAAAGAGTTGTGACCCACGGTTTTCACTATCGACTGCTTTACTGGATTAGGCTACAGTTAGCTTTATCTACAAGTTTCAGCTATCTTTTTAAATCTGTGCGAAAGAAAACTCTCATGCTAAACTCTAAGCTTAGCGGTGCATAAAGATAAGACAATATACTATAGCATTCAACATGCATTGCCATATGTTCATAACATATAAAAATTCATGCAACATGCTTTTATGGTGCACACTTTTCATACAATTTATTATCTCATTGTTTACTAGCATATATATATATATATATATATATATATATATATATATATATATATATATATACCAATTCATATATTTATGTCTCATATTCATTTTACTTTATCATGAACTCTTTTAATTTTCTTAACTCATTAATGCTCATAACACTTAGAAACCACTAACAAGGATAATGAAGTTGTCATCCAGAAATTTATGAGTGTCACCTGAGCATATATATATACCAGTATTAATAATAATGTCATTATTGGCTTTAATTATAGTGTTATCACCGGTTTCATTAATCGTGTCATCATAGATATTAATAATCCTCCTGATTAGCATGCCAAACTATTTAAAATTCTAGTTCTAAGCTAGGTATTCTATGACTTAATTAATGTCATTAAAATTCATAAATATAAGAAAATAAAAATATGTGTTCCTCTCTCTTTTATTATCTCAATCATAAAATACTCAATTATAATTTTGTTTGCACATCATTTTTATGAGTCTAATAACTCATTTGATTTCTCATATACCTCATTTGGATAAAATTCACATTATAACAATTAACCTAATATAACTTAAATATTTAAATTTTATTTTTTTCACAGGCCTGTTTCAAGCAAAATTCATGTTCTGTATTTGACCTCAATTTTGGTCATGTTTTAGTTCGAAGTAAATTAAATAGTATTCTAAAGATTTATATATTATGATCTTAGTTTAATATGTAACTTGAATCCTAAATTTGAAGTTTTGTAGAAAAAGATATACTCAATTGAATATTGACTGTTCATAAACAAATTTGCACAGAATTTCGTGGATAGATTCTGGGTCTAAAATTTATGTATTTTTCTAGGCAAATATAGACATATTTAGATTTTATGGTATAAATAAAAGTTAAAGCCCTATGTCTCTAGAGCTTAAGTTATAGTAATATATGTGCTTATTGCTCCATAGATTCCAACATTGCACACACACAATCACCTAATTCAATTTTTATCAAATATACTCCTAAGTCTAGCAAACATGTATACCCAGAATTTTATCACAAAATAATGTTAATTTAAAATTATTTACATGTCAAATGCTCAAATCATGCAACTTGAAAATAAAACATAGGTTATTGCCTTAATTTATACACAAACCATTTCTTTTTCTCCTTCACTTTCTCTAGGTAGCTTTCTCCTTGCCTTTGTTTCCTTGAGCTCCTTCTTTGTCACTTTGAACGCCTAAAACACACAAAATCATCATCAAAACCTTATCTTATCAAAACTCTCATGAAACCTTAAACTCTCTTTATCTACATAATCAAGCTCTAAATGAGCTCAAAACCATGTTTTCCTTTGATAAAAGTTAAAGAGGAGAATGAGAGCTTCTTACCTATACTTATTTCTCTTCTTGATCAACACTTGGAAGGTTTTTTCTTTCCTCTTCTCTTGCTTTTCTTCCTCCTTTCTAACTTCCTTAAGTCTTTTGGAGCATGATAATGACTTTACCTTGTTATTCTCTCCTTACTTCCTCTATTTCTCTCTAGATTAAGCTTTAGTTATGGTGCTTAGAGTTGGATGGTGTGGGGACTGATTTTAGTGCAAAAAATGAAGACCAAAGATAAGGAAGAAGAAAGAAAAGAATAAGAAAGAAAATAAACCCAAAAATCCTCATGTGAGACCCACAACTTTGACCATATAACAATACATTAGCTTAATTAACATTTTAATCCTCTTCTATCATGCTATGGCCAGCCAAATTATATGTTAATGTCCAATATATGTATTTAATTGGTATTTATCCTAATTAATACTCCAATTTTCTGTAAATTATAAATTGACCTCAAAATTTCTCAAAATTTTTAATTTAGTTCTTTACCGTAATCTAACATCTTTATGCACTTTAAACACTTTATTAGGCATTTTTTCATACTTATTTACCTTTATTTTAATTTTTTCGATCAAAATCCGAATTAAAACTCCAATTGATTCAACATGTCAGTTTAGTGACACGACGACTCGGGGTCTAAATTAGCGGATATGACAATATGAGCTTGAATGAGTGTTGGTAGTGTGGTTTACATTAGTAAACTTTAGAAATTGTATGTGAAATGACTAATATTCTGTTTTAAACATGTTGCTGAATTCTTAGGATTCATGGCTGTGAATTGGTGTTCATAGGCGTGAATCATCTTGCTGCTTCAGTTGATTGATGGACAAAAGGATTCACAGGTTGTGTCACCACTTTGTTCACATCCAGATAAGTCGTGAATGAGTGATTTATGGCCATGAAAAGGTCTTTCACGATTGTGAACCATTTGCATGCTGAATTTAGAATTTTGGTTAAATGGATCTTGGTTGATTCTTGTGATTTCTAAATACATTTGAGATTATCTTGAAAAGAGAACGATTTTGTGATTACAAATTTATATAATTGATAATGAATTGAGAATTATAATGGCTTCAAAATGAATGGTGAGATTATTGGCACCTAACACTTTAACTTGGATTAGAGTTAAGATATATAATATATTATTGAGAGGATTTGGTACTGAGAGGCCTAGGTTGGCCATAACAGAGACGAGATCTATATTAAGGGTAAATCTCATATGAGCTCCCTTGGAGACACAATGTATGCATACTCTCTTATTTCATAGGAATGTGTTATGAGTAGCTCGTGGAAAGTCGTAGATTGCCCATATATGTTTTATTCCAGTTTAGAGTTATTGGGCAAAATTGTTATAATGATTTAAATGTTATGAACATTGGTATGCTTGTATGAGATATTAATGTTATATTTGTGAGATTGTGATACAAGCATAAAACATGAGAATTGAGAATGTTTTAAAAATTGTGGCATGAACTATATAGTGAAGTAAGTAGAAAGTATGAGATGAGACTCACATGTTTATGTATACATAATTCGACATGCATGTTAAATGTTTATGCATACACGTTATAGTATACTTTATATGTTATTATGTATCACTAAGTAAAATTTACTTAGTGTGTAGGCGTTTTATCTCTCACACTCAGTTTGGAGTTGAGTAAGTACTGACAAGAGAAAACACCCAAAGAAAGAACAAATGATAAAATTGTTGGGGGTTGGTGATACACCATTTTATTTTGTTGTTGGAGTATGATTAATTATATATATACATGCTTTTGGATTTTTAAAGAATATGTAATTTTGTAACAATCCAAGTTATTTTGTAGACTTGGGCAAAGTAGGGCCCTAATTTTATTATTTTGAGATTTCAAAATTTTATTATAATTATTGTTTTTTTCTTATATTTTTTATTTAAGTTATTATGACTATAATGTAAAATAAATTTTTAAATTGAGTAGATTTTTAACTCATGCATTATAATATTTTTTTATATAATTGAAAAGGTTGATTATAGGAAGGAGTGTTATAAAGAGTATCATGACATCAAATCAATTTGCAAGAACTACTTTTAAAATTCTTTAGTTTACATGACAAATCCAACACCTTGATAGAGAGCAAATGAAAGATTTTAATATATGAGCATGCATGTACTCATCCTAATCGTGTTAAACGTTTTCGTAGTTAGAAAAAAAAAAAAAGACATGTCAAACATTTTGGAATTGAAAAAAACAATTATAATAAAAAAGTAAATAAATTTATAAAATTACGTCTCTTAGTTAAATATTAATTTAATTAACTTTCTTAATTATCAATCTTATTCAATTGACTATCCTAAAAATCAACAATCAATTAATGTAGTCCTTTCATAAATATCTAATTAATGATAGTAAAGAAAATTAATTGAACAAATTTTTAGTTGAATGATTAAATTATTTTATAATTAATAATTAAAAAAATCAAATGAATAAATTTTTAATTGAAACACTTAATTATAATAATTATAAAGTCCAAGGAACAAAATATATATGCAATTTTTCCAAATAAATTTACCAAAACTAATTTTGGAGAAACCAACGATATCTTCCTAATTAAGTAATCATGTCGAAATATTAAGCCATTGGCTAATTTGGAAAAAGTATGGAATGGGGAGGACAAAGATTTAGATAGGTTTTGCACTAAAACATTAAAAAAAGATGGCAAAACTTTTTGGCAAGTCCAAAGGGCTCTGTCTGCCATAGCTTTGCTAGTAGTCCTACTTTTCTTGAATTAGCTCAAATCACATACACCAAAAAGTTTTTTTTTTAATTATTGTCATTTTTAAATGTATAACCTCTATGAATCCTTAGACAGTCTCAAAAGACTAGGCTTGATCTTATGTTGGGCATCACCTGACCATAAAATGAATATCAGAAAGAGAGGAACAATGCATAGGTTAATCCAAGAAAATCCTTAATAAGATTATTTAATTATTAATTGATTTCTCCTAAAGGAAAGAAATAGGCCAACAATCTTTGGTGATGCAACTGTTATGACAAAGGAATTGGTGCGTAAAATTCGATAGTGAAAGAAAGACTAGTGAACTAATTAATTATAAAGATACCAATAATGTGAAAATTTAAAATTTGAGAAACTTTTCATATGCTATCTATATTACTTTTCTGCCTTTTGTTTTCTTGTCTTCATTGAATTTAAAGGAGGAAGAGACACCACTAATAGCTAGTAATTAAGTAATAGGCTTCTTTCAGTGGGGATGAAGGGAAGCACATTATTATAAAAGAGGGAGAACTTATCTATCTACCTATCTATATACATATATATAAGAGGAAGAAGAGATAGTTGTTTCATTAGTTGAGCAGTGTGTAGAGATGGGTTGGAAGTATAAAGGAGGTTTGATATTTATCATGACTGTTGTTGTCCTTTGGGTCACTTCTGCAGAGGTCACTCAGGTTAGCTCTCTCTTTATGACTATGTCTATCAATTTCTGCATTTATTTTGTTATTGATCTTCTCAAGCTAGTTTGATAAAAAGAAAAACATTTGTCCTAAATAATTTTAAGGTAATTGATAGCATCTTAATTTCATGTTGAAAATTAACCGTCTTGGTTTTTCAGTTCTTCCTTAAACTAATTAGTTAATTAATTAAAACCCTGGCTATAGTTATATATACTTACTAGTTACTAATGGATTCATATTGCTAGTCAATCAGACTTGGACGTTAAATTCTCTCTTAAAGCTGATGGGCGGTCTCGATTTTGAGTCTCTCCACCTAACATATTTCCCCTCTTGTATATGGCTATATCAGTTAATTAGTTTGTATATAGCTTCCTAGTTTATATTTGAATTATAGTCACTGAGAACCACTATGCAATGATTATGTTCATCTTTCTCTTGAAATCATTGTTTTTTTTTTTTTGCTGTTATGGAGTTAGTGCTTAGTGACATGAAAATAATAATAATAATAAATAGTGAGAGAGAGAGAGAGAGAGACCAGTGTAATTGAAAGCTCAAACTTTTCTTTCCATGGCCAACTTTATTATTTTGTAGTCTAAGTTGTCACTAAGGATTCCTCTTTTTTCTTTGAGAGATTTGTATTGTTTAGAAATATTCTCAACTCTATCAACATTCTTCAAATCAATGATTCATTTAGTGTATTGGGACCCTACTCTCTTGTGGGAATTTCTTAGCATGAGGTCTTCATGAGACTAAAGTACATATATTTTTCTGTTAATAATGTTTGGTATTATTATATTTCAGAACTTAGTATGGAATATAGACTACATATTTTGCTTTAATTGCCTCAAGCAGAAGCTTTGCAGGCACTTTGTTATATGAAGGCAGCTATATATAATAAGTGGGTCTCCAATCACTTCATATTAACTTTGATCATAGCATGTTGGAAATAGAAAATTTAAGTATGACAAGTTGATCTTGGAAAGTGAAGATAAAAGAGAGAAAAGAAAGTTGAGGAATATAGTTTCTTCTGTAGTTCCTCTAAAGAGAAAAAACTAAATTAACATTTATTGGCTGGATTGATAATTGTTGAACAGGGTGTCTTCACAGACTACAATCACCCATTTGCAGTTACATATCTTGGAACCTCTCTTCTATTTGTGTACCTTCCCATTGCATTCATCAAGGATTGGATGCTAAAGTTTTTCAAACAATATCACTTGAGAAAATGTGGTAACACTACAAGAAGTTGCCATAAATCATCTGCAGCAGTTGATTGTCCTGTCAAAATTGATACAACACCTGCTAATTTTGAAATCGAACATCACCAATCTTTAGTCAATAATAAGGAAAGTTCCATAAATGCATTTTCAATGGAAGCGGCCAAAGCTAAGCATACAGCAAGACAAACTTCTATAATTGGATTCTGTATTGCTCCTCTATGGTTTCTCACTGAGGTAAGAACTTGAAATCTACATTCTGAATAGAATGTTATGATTTTGAAAGTTTCTTTTTCTGCAGTATCTAACAAATGCTGCACTGGCTCGAACGAGTGTTGCTAGTACAACGTTATTGTCTTCAACTTCAGGGCTTTTCACTCTCTTGATCGGTGCGATTCTTGGCGAAGAGACTATCACCTATGTCAAAGTGATCTCGGTTGTTGTCAGCATGGCTGGTGTTGCTATGACCATTGGAGGTAAAACTTGGGCTAATGGCGGACTGCAATCAAGTGCATCCAAGTATGTTTTTCTTCTCCAATAACAGCAGTTTACTTAAGTTCTCTATATGCTATATAGCAACAATCTTGATACATACTCAAACAGTTTTATTTCCATACTACAGAATAGTATTATGCATATACTAGTTCGTTGCTTAATTCAATAGCGATTTCTTTTTTTTTTTTTTTCTAAACAAACAGAGATCAAAAGCATTCTCTTATAGGAGATCTTTATGCTGTTCTATCTGCTTTGACTTACGGACTTTTTACAGGTTGATATATACTAATTTTCAATTGTTTTTTCAATCACTGAAAACAGAAACACCCATTTTAAGAAACTAACATAAAGAAAACTGTTGCAGTGCTGCTTAAAAAGTTTGCTGGAAAAGATGGAGAAAGGTTAGATATGGAGAAGTTGTTTGGGTTTATGGGTCTGTGCTCCCTCGCCGGACTATGGTGGCTTGGTAACAATAATTAAAGCTTCTTAATAGCTTCAACGTCTATATATGTTGAATACTAAATATATTTAGATTTATCATCAACAGTGTGGCCTCTCACTGCCATGGGAATCGAACCCAAATTCACATTTCCTCATTCAGCTAAGATGGAGGAGATTATCCTTATTAACAGTTTTATTGGAAGTGTTCTCTGTGATTATTTCTGGTATACTTAAAAAAGAAATTTTTTTTCGCAATTTTGATTTTTATGTTTCTATATGTATATATAGAGAAATTTTTGCATAAAATGAGTTTATGTGGAACAAATTAATAAGAGAATGTTATGTAAATAGAGTTATGAGGACCAAATTAACGAAATAATATCATATAAATTATTTTATTTACGTAATATTTTTTCATTGGTTTGGTCTCCATAGACTCATTATATACAAAAATTTCACATATATCAAATATAAACTAGAGATTACATGACAATTTTCAGGGCACTGGGTGTTGTTTGGACGAGCCCCCTGGTGGCTGCACTAGGCGTTTCCCTAACCATACCACTTGCCATGTTGGAGGACATGATAGTCCATGGTCGACACTATTCACCAATTTATATTGTGGGCTCAGTTCAGGTATAATTTCAAATGCCTATATTCCAAATGTAAACCAACTGTAATTTCAAATTATATGAGAGTGGAGCATATTTTCGCATGTCTCTTACTAATCATGATGAAAGCGCAATTTACTAATATCACAAACCACTTTTAATGCACGTGACTCGTATTGAAGTTTTTTCTTTAAAATTTTTCAATATGGAAATTTCAGATTTTATATTTATAAATAATTTATGTTCACAATTCATCTGGGTACGTTATTGGGGGTGAATAATTGATATCAAAAATGGTGATTTTGCAACAGGTATTTGTTGGATTTGTAATAGCTAACCTTGCAGATTGGATTTCTCAAAAGGTGAAGTCGGTCGTACTTGATCTTACCAGCACAAACACTGTATCTACATGTCTTTGCTGATAAACTCTTAGTACTCTACTCACTGCTTCAGCTTTTTTTTTCACTTTCAATTATTGATGTGAGATTGGACAACCACCATATGTGCTTAGCCTATTTGTGGCATTATTTTAGCCAAGATATAAAGCTTAAATATATGTATGGATTCTGAGAAAGAACGTAGGTCCACAAGCAACCATTCATAGTTTCTCACTGTTAGGTTTTCTCACACACTACCAAAAGCACAAATTTTACTTGTCTATGAACAAAAACCCCAATACTCATATGTATCAACATATTAAGCAAAATCAATGAGCAGGCATTAACTATCAACTGAAAAGAGATCATATCAATTTCAATTTATTTCCATTTAAGGATTCAAGGTGATTATAGCACATCTCAATATAAGAGGATATAATTTATGACTTTATCCAACACATGCCAAATCTGATGCTGCGGTAAAGACAGCTAATATTTGTGACAGTGTTTACCTCGGAAAACACTTGACAGCGGGAACCCAGCTCCAATTTGGGTCAAAGAAACAAATGATGCAACCATCACAATATTAAAAATTGAGACTGTGTGTGTGTGTGTGTGTGTGAGAGAGAGAGAGAGAGAGTAATGCTGGACTGATATCAACAATTCTTTATATTTCATTTACCGATGATGTGAACATGCACAAAGGGAGCATCAAAGTCTTGCGTTAAAAAAAATGAACTCCTAATATCAGATTTTGACACGCATATGGCATGTAAGGAGGAATACTAAACTGCTGAACTACACTCCCAAGTATTGCCACTTCTGGAGGATCCATGCGGAAAAAGAATTAACCCACCAACACTTGATTGAGCAGGGGGGAAAAAACCCTCAAGGCAAAATATCAAATCTGGAATCAATTTAGAAAACTCCATACCTTCATGAAAATACTTTTTCCAAATGTTTTAAGTGCCTCAAAAATTTAGGCTGGCTTTAAAGTCTATAAACCACGACTGGGAGAACTCAAAAGCAGAATAATTTTCAGCTTCACCAATGGGAAGAGCAGCTTTCCACCATTTGTATATTTGGCACATGAAACTAGCCATGGCATCTCACTGATGTGCAGAATTGTATGTCCACCATGACTTCATTGATTGGCTTTTCTAGTGCAGTCGAGTTAGTCACAGGCATTTCTGGTCATTTGTCATGAGGCTACCTGATTCTCACTTGCTCTGTAGTAAAACATCTTTTGTACATAAAACATCATGTAGCCTTGTGCAGCCCTCACAATGTTCTCATTGACTTGAGTGATCCAAGCATCATCACACTTGTACCATTGATTACTTAAGCGTAAATAAGTTACGTAATGACCAGCATCAAGTTTACCAGTGTGCGTGACAACTGCAAATAACTCAAACTCGGATGACATTTCATTTGAAGCATCTGGTTCATCCCCATCGAAAGGGAAAATCCTGTTGCCAAATCGACTCCTCAAAATGGTAGAAGAAAGATAGGGTGCCATGTCCAATGAAAAAGGGAATTGCAAATAACGGTCAACTTTTCTCGACATTTTACGTATTGGGGAATGCTCAAATCTTTTGATGTGGAAGCAAGAAACCAAAGGAAGCTTTCTTATAGACATCTGTTTGAGAGACTCCTGCCTCACCTGACATTGTTGGCAAAAGAATTTTTGGTCAGAACCCAATCTCTCAGGTCTAGTAAACTGGTCCAAACACCCCGTCAGGGTAGATATCCCACAGCTTTGGCTTGGATTCATGCAATCTGCTTCACCATTGCAAGGATGGTGTGTCTTTGTAGATGCTGGCTTTGAAGAACCCACTTGGTGAGGTTCTAACTCCAGTGAGATATCCACGCATGGGTCATATGTGGTAGATGTGAAACCACAGGCCATACACATGACATCAGATCGCAAAATACCAGAAAAAACCCTATGAGCAATGCAACACTCGCCATGGCCTGCATTTTCACAAACTCCATCAAGGAATGCATTGAAAATAATGCAACATCATATTTTGGAAACAAAACACAAGACAAGAACCAATTATAATCTCAATGCTGCTAATTTATCCAAAAACTATGATAATTATCTTGAATTTCTTTCTAATTCAACTAAAAAATATAAGCATTTTAGCAACAGAACCACTAACATTAAAATTCCTTTTCATCATGATACAAGATATGTTTGCTAACAACTCTTTACTAGCGTAGCAGTGAGTAAATCATTAAATCAGCAAATGTAATTCTATTCATCACTTCATTCATTTGAAAAATGAAAAACGCATCTGACAGCTCATTATATTATTATTTTATTGTTAAACATTAGAATAATAATAAAAACAAGTTCAAAGAGGACAAGTAAGCACTGTTATCCACAGAGAGACAGATTGTCAAAGATGGGAAAAATACACAGGCAAATGAAGGTGCATCCAGACCAGATAATATTCCTTATTTGTATCAAGTTAAGAAATTCCCATGAAAGCAGCATGGCAATTGAAGTTTCCAAAATTGCAAACAAGAATCTTATGCCAAATGTAAACCTAATGCAACCATCCCCATTATTCTGGACTGGATCAACTCTGCAATGAGACAAAATCCTAAGCATGACAAAGGTGGGATAAACATGAGTATTATAACAGGTAGGAATCCCTATGATGAAACCAATTAGGCTAAGAAAAAATTGACTTACAGGAGTAAAGCAGATGAAATCATCAAGTCTGCATGTTGATGTTGAGAATTAACCCTAAATCTGGAGCACTTGTCAACTCCTAGGCCAGTAACAGAGACCTAAACCCACACTCCTGCAGTTAAAAGATGTGGTTACTAATTAATCTTTCAAATTATTTTGGATCATTTTGATCAAAGAGAATTACTACAAACAGAAAACAGTGGATGATTAATGGCTTAAGAGAACTTCAGGTGGTCTTCTTAAAGCTTTAGCATGTTAACCACTTACATTCATGCTACTCACTCCCTCTAATGCCTCAATAAAAATCAAATGCAGGATGTGCTCTAGATCCCTCTAAGGTTCCCCTCATTTTTGTTACCATAAGGTTAGCCACTTAAAAACTGACAATACAAAATAGGACACCCTAAGGTTACCAATGCGAAATAAACTAATTTAACAGTAATAATGCTCCAGGCGCTAGAAACATACACTAATGTCCAGCTATAATAGATCAGCGGATTGAAGTGGTCCCTCATAAAGCTATATTTTCCAACACAGTGACAGTTCAAGTCTTAAAAAAATCATATCATCATCTCAAGATTGAGGAAGTTAGATCACCAATTCTTTTTTATCAACTATATGTACTGAAACAATCATGTCTTAGAGAAGCTAATAATAGCAATAGGGAAACTTAAATTCCCAACTAGTAAATCAATACATACCCCACAATGAATGAGAATGAAATGTACCCCATGTTCTACAGTCAGATTCATTTAGACGCACAAAGAACAAATCAAGGCACCATCTCGGTGGTTACTATAGAAAACCTACTCATAACACTAGTTATGTTGATTATCACAATGTGGAACTGCAAACAGCATATTCCTCACGTGCAGCACAAGACCAAAATTCAATTGACAGTTGCATTTTTTCTGAGAAACGATTTCTACAGTTGAAATAAAGTAACAAGCAAGGTAGCATAGATATCTAGCAGAATGTGTCAGAAAAACAAAGGAACCTTGACTGTGGGGTTTGCGACGGTCCTTCTCCACCTTTTCATGGATCCCATCCAGCATGGAGATGAAAAATTCATGAGCATCCTGTTGTTCATAACTCGCCAAGTTGGAAGCGTGTTGCCACCAACTGCGATCAATACAATCCAGACCAAATGAGCGGGGGTAAAATATCAAGAAGATCAAAAACAAAATTACCCAGCCATAAAAATCAGATCTAGTGTTAAACTAATTCTATCGATGCCTTATCCAATAAGAATGGGGAAGTTAAGATGAGGCCTAATATCATATCAGACACTCTGATAGTTCTACTTTGAAAATGTAAGCCGTTAAATACCTGTATAAAAACTTTGCAGGGCTGTAAGGAGTCCGATCACCGGAAAAAACAGCTGAAAACATTGCATCCATATCACAAGCCAAACACAACTTCGCATTCTTATTGACATTACTATCACCATTTCCTGCATTCCTCTTTCCCCCACTATTAGAATAGGTAACACCATTTTTCTGCTGACAATAGTACCTATTATGCCGATCGCTCAAGAAATAATTTCTCAACGGCGGCGTATGAAGCAATGCCTGAAGCACCGAGTTCATAAAGCAAGTGTTTCCCAGGTTATTCAATCCTCGCAAACCCCGTGGCATATCAGAGCTATAATCTAGCGGACTGGAGCCGCTCTCCATTAACACTCGATCCCGCATGTCGGGGGACCATGGCCGGTAATCGACTCTCCGTCGCTTGCGTAGATTTTCGGGTTTCGCCGATAGGATTGTGGCTGATTTGAGAGAGGCGGTTTGGGATAAGACCACCGCGGCGTCGAAATCGCGGTCGTAGACCTGATCGCGACACGCGCAGCAGAAAAGCTCCGCACGGTCAACGTCCACGGCGATCTCATGGCCCGGCGGCATGGTGGTGGCATGGGAAGCCGCGTGGGAGGGTCCAGGTGGCGCGTGGCAGTAAACGGCAGCGCATGCCACGCAAGCGTAGAGGCGGGGCCGCGAAGACTCTCCACAGGAGCAGCAGCGAGGGACCTCCGATGGGTCCCGGCGTATGGCGGCCCGGCCACCGGGTGGTTTCACCCGGAGACAGTCTTGGAAGGCCCGGAAGGGTTTGGACCCATTCCGGGCACGGAACTCGGCTAGGTGGGGGCAAGGGGGAGGTAAAATCTGGCCGTTAAGTCGGTGATGGTGATGGTGATGGTGGTGGTTGATCTTTGATGACATGGATGGAATTTGGGGCTGTATGATGGAGGCTGACGGTGGAAACCCTAGATTTGAAGAACAAAAGGTTCATGGATGAGAAGATCAACGGCTGAGATTGAAAGAATGAGAGTGAAGGAGCATGAATAATGATGAGGATGAGAATGATTTGGTGAGAGATTTTTAATGTATTGTTTGTAAGAGAAGGAAGTGGCGTGGATTCTGTTAACATTGTTGGAAATTAGATCCTATGATATGATAATTGAACACCGGTTGGATTGGAACTAAGTTTTCTCAAGTCTTTCCTATTTAACCATAATAACTTTTTTATTTGCCTTCCTATAAGGGGAAGAAGTAAAGAATTTTAAAAAATATATTATTTTTCTTTTAAAATTCAAAAATTTTATAACCAATTTTTTTATCATATTCTATTAATATATTTATCAATTAAATTTTTTATTAAAAAAATATTAAATTGCATATTAGAAATAATAAAATAATTTGTATTAATATATTTATAAAAAATTATTATTTATTTTTCGTAATTTGACTTATTTTATCTCCTGAAATTCGATAATATAATATTTTTCTAATAGAAATATATAAAAAAAATCTATCATATAATTTTTAAACATTAGAAATTACTAATATAATAGTTAAAATCTTTTAACCCTCCATCATAAAATATAAAACTCATTTTTAAGAGACAACAGGTTTTTTATCCTTTAAAAATCAATTTTCCGAATCACTTCAAATTTCATTCAAAACTTTATGATAAAAAAAATTAATTTGACATGTTCATCTATTCATAGAAAGTTAATTCAATTTTTTATAATCAGTGAACTTGATAATTTAAAGAAATATTTAATAATTATATAAATTATTTAAACTTGATAAATGGATAGAACATGAAAATCAAATTTAACCTAATAATAAGTTAAAATATGAACTTCGATAAGACATTCATTCGAAAAAGGACGAAAGAAGACATTTGGGCAAAACTTACAATACAATTATAGGCATGAAGTACAAGCAAAAATAGAACATTTAAAATATTTATAAGCGAAATAACGACTTCCACTTTTTGGAAGATCATTTCTGAAAAAAAAATAATAAAATAAATTAAAAGCATATGACATTAAACTCGGCTGACTTCTATATGCTGGCCCAATGAGATTTTTGGGCAGCTGTAATCACAAATACATCTTAAAATGTTCAATTTGATTTAAGAGAAAAAAAAACCATTTCTTTTTTAACAAAAATTCCATGTTTACCTGCATTTTATTTTGTGGATCCAACACTTTTCCGTTTATTTTTGAAAATTATTTTATTTTTTAAAAAATATAGGATATATTTAATTGTGGAAAAAAATTATTTGTTTTCCAGAAAATTACTCAAGAAAAATTGGAAGATGAAATTTGTTGTTTAGTGGTAGAATTTTTCTATTTGGAAAATTAAAGAACTAATTTCAGAATTTTCCAAATTATAAGCTCCATTCAGAAAACACAAAAAAATATATATATGTTAATGTATTTTTCTATTGTAAAAAGCAGCGTGTTTTCCATAAGAAAAACACAAGATTCTCTCTTCATTGCCTATCTCCTTGTGCTGCTACATTACTCCTTCTCGTTGCCCTCCTTGCTTTCTCTCGCCTCTCTCTAAGTGGATTGCTCCCTTTCAAAATCAAGGTCGAAGTCCTCTCTCTCTCTCCTCGCCTCCCTAGAAGCTCTTGCAATCTGCCACTCTGCTTTACCTCTACAGAAACGCAGTCGTTCTGAGGAAAGTCGAGACCTTGAACTTTAATTTGATAGGAATCGAATTGGATCTTATTTGACTAACCAACGTATGTTGGGAAGGGTTCGGGTGCTGATAATGAATTTTTGAAGAGTTTTGTGAAGAAGAAACAAAGGAATTCTAGTGGAGGCGCCTAATCTAGGATCATGGATCCATATCTTTTAGACCCATCATCATCTATGGCATTCTTTGGGTCTGGAGATATTCTTTTGTTTCTGCGGCGTCATTCACATAAATAGTTCAACTGTTGGTGGGTAGACCTCACCTGTAAAATCAAGAAAGCTTTTGAAAAATGGAATTGCAAATTTAATGGGTAGGAAGAAAATAACTTAACTTTAGTTTAAAAGATCAAATATTGGAGAGGACAAAATCCAGGGGAGAAGGAAGCAGTGAGAAGAGACGGAAATAACCGATGAGTTCTTTTATCTTCAATCCACAAGCATTTTCTTTTCTTTTCTTTTCTTTTTTTTATCTGAATCATCAATGGGTAGGACAAGCTACTGCTCTCTCCCCCTCTCAAAGCTTATATTGGTTTCTATTTTCAGGATATCAAAATTAAAGTGAATTTGGTGTTTGTTTTAAAAATTTTGACTATTGATACCCAGACAATTTTATGTACAACCCAGTAATCAAAATCTTATAATAAGAGACAGAAAGCAAGAGGTTGATGGCTTTGTGAGATTATATTTTAATAATTTGTATTTTTGTTCTCTGTGAGTTTACACTTCTCATATTTTATGATTGTTTAAATGTTATGAAAATTGAACTATTATCTTGTATCTTGAGTTTTTATATTATTATTATTATTATTATTATTATTATTATTATTATTATTATTATTAGTACTACTACTTGGCTATATTATTTTGTGTAATGTGAATATAATACAAATCCAATCATTGTTCAAAACTTACAAAATCTCATGTTATATAATAATAATAATAATAATAATAATAATAATAATAATAATAATAATAATAAATTTCATAGAAAAATCAGAAAAAAAAATTATTCAAAACATGTTCAAACAAATATAATTTTTTGTTTTCAATTTTTAAATTTAGAAAATAGAAAACAAGAAAAGAAAAGAAAAACTGAAAATATTTTCCACAACTAAACATCACATTATTTTTCTATATTTAGCAGCAATACTAAAAAAAAATAAAAAATGAAATAGCTCTTTCTTTTTTTGAAAAATTACTTTCCTTTTTTAGAATAAAAAATTATTTTCTCTTATTTTTAAAATATTTTCCGTTAATTTAAAAAATATTTTTTTAATTTATTTTTCAGAGACAAACAAAATATTAGAAAATAAAAAAAATTCTGAAAAATATTACAGAAAACAAACAGAATCTTAGTTTTTCCATTATTACACTTTTTTGATAAATTCATTTAGAATCCGTTTGACATTACGTTTTCCAAAAGCGGTTTTGAAGAAAAAAATTATTTTTAAATTTTTTAACTTTTGAAAACTGTTTTTTAAAAAAAAAAGTAGGTAAATAAATGATTTTCTCATAACTATATTTTGAGAAAATCAATTTATAAAATATTTAAAAAATCAGTTAATTAAATTAAAAAAATTCTAAAATTGTTTTTAAACGGTTATAGCAATCCCAAATACCGCTAACGGGATTTCCTTCTCTCACCACCGCTGCTCAATTCTTGCTCGTTTTCGTTCCACAATTATTCATATATTAAGTATTCTCTTTCATAGCTCAAGGTTTTTGGCAGTATCCGATCTGTTGAGCGCTTGAAAGTCTGCTTCCATCTTTCTTGTCTCTTTCCCGAGCTTATTAGGAGCATATCTTCTTCTTTACATGACTTTAGATGAACCAAAACTCATTGAGATAGCTTAAGTAGAGGTGTCAGTGACCAGTATCATCGGTTCCAACGGACGATAAGTCCTTCTAACAATCTTATCTGATAGAATATATCGAAAATAACTTCCAATATGTCACTTGAAGCGTGACCCTGACATGAGGTTTTCGACTTGATATATGATTATTTATGATCTTTGCTTGAATTGAATGTGATCAAAATAAAAGGAAGAGTCGTCAGGTGCTCTGTTTGATACGCCTACCTCTCTCTCTCTCGAGTGCTTTTTGCGCCTTTTTTAAGCTCTCTCTTCATTAGCTTTTCCCCTCGCTGATTCCCCTGAATCTATAAACAAAAGCTTAAATCTTTGCTACCAAAATCTAGAGAGCTTTTCTTGTCTGCGAGAGAAAGAGAGACAACAATGGCTCTTAAACTTAACCAAGTTGCCTTCCCATCGTCAACCCACAAGCCCTCTTCCCAATCTCACGTTTAGAGATCCCCCAGCACTGTCTCAATGGCAACTACTGTAGGTTTACTTCGATTAAGTGAGATCAATTTTTCTCATTAAATTCTTTAAATAATTCGTGGGGTTTTTTTATTTGTCTTCTGTATTCAAATTTGTTAATATTTGTGCTACCAAATTGTTGTGGAAATCGGGTTAGTTTCCACCAAAATGAATAATTGTGCCAAAAATTAAGACAAAAAAAAATTCCCAGATAGTTGGTGGAGTCACAAATGGTCTCCCTTAAAAACCAACTTTCTTGGACTCTTGAGTCTTGGTGACAGAATTTTTCTAAGATAATTTAAAACACAATATATCACAAAGTAAAAAACCCGACAATAGCTATTAAATAGAAATAAAAGGAACATCAGAATTTAACGAGGTTCGGCCAATTATGCCTACGTCCTCGGACACTACTAAAATAATATTTCACTATTTCAAAGAAATATTACAAAGTGAAATATTACAAGAGAGAGAAAAAAAATACAACCAATCTTAGAAGTAGAGAGATTGGTGTTTTTTGGGATTAATTGTTATGAGAGGATGAAGCCCTTTTATAGTTTAATGCTATGGTGGAAAAATCCTCTCTTTCCGATGTGGGATTGACACATTTCAACAAATCTCCACATTGGCAATCTCACAATTCCAAACAAACATTCTCTAAACTCTTATATTACAAATTTCAGTAATGTCTCTAAATGCGTTTCGAAGCGCCCAATTTCAAATTCTAATAACATTTATCAAGTCCAAACAATGTTGGAACTTGACACCTGTCACAACTTTTGTTGCCATATATGCGGGATTTTCAGCAGTCAAAATCTTCTGAAGTAGTATCCCACCATCTTCAAGAATTTCCCGTACAAAATGATATCGAACATCGATATGCTTCGTCCTTGTATGATAAACTTGATTCTTTGCTAAACAAATAGCACTTTGACTGTCACAATGCACTTTGACATGCTTCTGACCAATTCCTAAGTCATTTAACAACCCCTGAAGCCAAATTGCCTCCTTAACAGCTTCTGAAACTGCCATGTACTCTGCCTCTGTTGTAGACAAAGCAACTGTTGACTGTAAGGTGGACTTCCAACTAACCGGTGCCTTTGCAAGTGTGAACACATAACCGGTAGTAGATCGACGTTTGTCTAAATCACCTGCATAGTCGGAATCACAATATCCAACTATATACTGACCACTTTTCTCATCCCGCTCAAACATTATACCAACATCTACAGTATTCTGAATATACCGTAGAATTCATTTCACAGCTTGTCAATGTCCTTTTCCAGGATCATGCATGTATCTGCTCACAACTCCAACTGCTTGTGAAATGTCAGGCCTCGTACACACTATTGCATACATCAAGCTACCAACAGCATTTGCATATGGAACCTTTGACATATATTCTCGATCTTCATCACTTTTCGGAGATAAAGATGCACTGAGCTTAAAATGAGGAGTAAGTGGAGTACTAACTGGTTTTGTATTCTCATTTATCCCAAAACGCTTTAGTACTTTTCTCAGATATTGTTTCTGAGTCAAACAAAGTCTCCCCAATTTTCTGTCTCTGCATATCTCCATACCGAGAATCTTCTTAGCTTCCCCTAAATCCTTCATTTCAAATTCCTGATTTAGTTGAGCTTTTAACTTTTGAATCTCTCCTTCATCTTTTGAAGCTATCAGCATATCATCAACATAAAGGAGAAGATAGATAAAGGAACCATCCTATAGCTTGCGCAAATATACACAATGATCGTATTTGCTTCTTGTGTATTTCTGCCTTATCATAAACTTATCAAATCGTTTGTACCACTGTCTTGGAGATTGTTTCAATCCATACAATGATTTGCTCAACTTGCACGCCAAATTTTCTTTTCCAGCAATTTTAAATCCTTCTGGCTGAGTCATGTAGATTTCTTCTTCTAAGTCTCCATGTAAAAATGCAATTTTTACATCAAGCTGAACTAGTTCTAGATCAAATTGTGCTACCAAGGCCAATAGTATTCTAATGGAGGAATGTTTTACAACTGGAGAAAACACTTCATTATAATCAATTCCCTCCTTCTGAGCGTAGCCTTTAGCTACCAATCTTGCCTTGTAGCGGATATCATTCTTATCAGGAAATCCGTCTTTCTTTGCATAAACCCATTTACAGCCAATTGCTTTCTTTCCCTTTGGCAGACTTGATAGCTTCCATGTCTGATTCTTTTCAAGGGACTGCATCTCTTCTTCCATAGCCTTTCTCCACTTTTCTTCTTCTGAGCTTTGAATAGCTTCACAATAAGTGGAAGGAATCTCATCATCTACTGAAGATGTATAATTAGTCATATCTTCAAGTCGAGCAGGTTTCTTAATATTCCTTTTTGGCTTTCGTAATGCAATTGGCTAAAGTTGTTGAGGAGGTTCTTGTGCTGAAACCTCTGCTTCCTCATCTGATCCATTTTCTACCATTATCTCCTCTTCTTCCGTAGGAGTAATTTTATCAGACTTTACAATTGTTGGATCAACAATTCTTCTTCTATCAAACTCCACCTGTTTAGGAGTTTCCTCCACCTGCTGTGGAGAACCATCTGTCTGCTCCTTTGTTACCTTTAACACGGTAGACTCATCAAAGGTAACATCTCTACTAAAGATTATTTTCTTCGTCTCTGGGCACCATAGTCGATATCCTTTGATACCAGAGGATATCCCCATAAAGATAGCTTTCTTTGCCCTTGGATCTAACTTTGATTCCTTAACATGATAGTATGCAGTGGAACCAAACACATGTAAGGATTTATAATCTGTAGCAGGTTTTCCATACCACATCTCCAAAGGTGTTTTTCCATTGATAGCAGTTGATGGCAAACGATTAATGAGATGACATGCGTATGTTACAGCCTTAGCCCAAAACTGTCTGCCTAATCCAGCATTAGACAACATACACCGAACTTTCTCCAGTAGAGTTCGGTTCATGCGTTCAGCCACCCCATTCTGTTGTGGTGTATTTCTGACAGTGAAATGTCAAACAATTCCTTCATTTCTGCAAACTTTCATGAATGGATCACTTGTGTACTCTCCGCCATTGTCTGTTCGAAGACACTTGATCTTTCTGCCCGTCTGAGTTTCTACCATCTTCTTCTAGATGAGAAAAACCCCCAACACTTCATCCTTTGTCTTCATTGTATACACCCATACTCTTATTTAACAATCATCAACAAATGTAACATAGTAGTGTTTACCTCCCATTGAAGCAGTTTTGGAAGGACCCCATACATCTGGGTGAACATAATCCAGAATACCCTTGGTATCATGGATTGCAGTGTCAAACTTCACTCTCGTCTGCTTCCCTTTGATGCAATGCTCACAGAAGTCTAATTTACAGGTTCGCACTCCTTGCAATAATCCTTGATTCGCCAAAAATTTCAAGGATTTTTCGCCTGCATGCCCTAAGCGCATATGCCACAATCTGGTTATTTTTAGCTCATAGTCATCACTAGAAACTGTTGTTGTTGTTCCAACAACTGTATTGCCTTCATAGTAATACAAGTTGTTGCTCATTTAAACTCCTTTCATCACCACAAATGCTCCAGATATAACCTTCATTACTTCATTTTTAATGATTATAGTGAAACCCTTTCTCCCAAGGATTCCCATAGAAATGAGGTTTTTCGTCAGACTGGGCACATATCTTACATCTGTCAGAGTTCTGATTGATCCATCACGATTCCTCAATTGGATTGAACCAATTCCAGTTGTTTTGCAAGGGCTGTCATTTGCTGTATAGACAACTCCACCTTCAATTTCTTTAAAATCGAAAAACCATTCCCGATTGGGACACATATGGTGGCTACAGCCTGAATCCAGGATCCAAGCAGTCGAACTGCTTATTGATGGCATCGATGCTAATGAAAAATCTGAATCATCACATTCAGCTACATTTGAATCTGCAACAGCCTTTTCTTTGCCAGATTTGCTTCTCAACTTAGGACAATCTTTCTTCCAGTGCCCCTTTTCTCGACAAAAGACACATTCATCTTTGCCCACTCTGGACTTTGATCTGTCTTTCTTTCCCCTGTTCTTATTTTTCGAATGGCCTCTTACTATCAAAGCTTCTGCTGCTCCACTTGTGCTATCCTTCTTGTCTTTTCTCCTCAATTCATAGCTGTTTAGTGCAGCACATACTTCACTAAGAGACACCTCAGCTTTCCCATGGAGTATAGTAGTTTCTAGAAACTCAAACTCCTCAGGAAGGGATCCCAACAGCATTAGGGTCAAATCTTCATCTTCAAATGTCACATCCAAGTTCATCAGATCTGCTACAAGTTGATTGAAATTGGTGATGTGATCATTCATCGTGGTACCAGGAACATATGTGAATCTGAACAGTCTTTTCTTCATATGAAGCTTATTTTGACTGCTCTTTTTCAAGAATTTTTCCTCCAGTGCCTTCCACAATTTACTTGCAGAAGTTTCTTTACAAAAGGCATATTTCTGCTCTCTGGACAGACACGATCGAATTGTACCACATGCCAAACGATTGATTGTCTTCCATTCCTTCTCATCTGCACCTTCTGGCTTTTCTCCCTCAATGGCAATGTCTAAGCCTTGCTGAAATAAGGCGTCTAGAACTTCACCTTGCCACATGCCGAAATGGCCTGTACCATCAAAAATCTCCACTGCAATTCTCGTACTTGCCACAGCAGTTCTCGCCAAAATTGATGAAGTAGAAGCTGTTGTGTCCATTGTGGATTTTTGTCCGTCTCTTGCCATTTTCTTTTTAAGACTATTTAATAACTTTCAAATGCGGAATACCCAAGAATCCAAGGAAACTTTTCTGATGTGGAAGATCAGCTTACGCCGCAACCACAGAGCATATAACTCAGTAACCTTGGCTCTGATACCAATTATTGCGGAAATCGGGTTAGTTTCCACCAAAATGAATAATTGTGCCAAAAATTAAGACAAAGAAAAATTTCCAGGTAGTTGGTGGAGTCACAAATGATCTCCCTTAAAAACCAACTTCCTTGGACTCTTGAGTCTTGGTGACAGAATTTTTCTAAGATAATTTAAAGCACAATATATCACAAAGTAAAAGACCCGACAATAGCTATTACATAGAAATAAAAGGAACACCAGAATTTAACGAGGTTCGACCAATTATGCCTACGTCCTCGGACACTACTAAAATAATATTTCACTATTTCAAAGAAATATTACAAAGTGAAATATTACAAGAGAGAGAGAAAAAAATACAACCAATCTTAGAAGCAGAGGGATTGGTGTTTTTTGGGATGAATTATTATGAGAGGATGAAGCCCTTTTATAGCCTAATGCTATGGTGGAAAACAAATGATCTTATACTATTTGTATTGACCTTGTGCTTTATTTTTTGTCGGAGATCGATCTTTTCGTGGTTGTTATTGTTCAGTCTCTTAGGTGTTTTTTATTCTGAATGAGCTTTTGGGTTCAAATATGTACGGTTCTTGTGAAAATAGTATTCTTTTTTTTTTTATATCTAATTTTAATGAAATATTTTTATTTTTTTTGTTTTATTTATTCATTGAATAAATATTTTATCATATATTTGTCTTATACCTCACATATACTTTTATTACAATTACAAAGCAATAAAACGTCATATAATAAAAGGCAATCTTTGATATTTTTTTTAAAACAATTAAATAAAATTTTGAGGTTTTGGAAAAGATAAATTATTTATTATAAAAATAAATTTCAGAATAAGGATATTTAGATTTATTCAAAAATTTATGTTACACAAATATATAAATCATATACTGTATATATAAGTATCATATACCTATCATTTATTTTTTACTGCATGTTTAATAATTCTGAATATAATACTATTCTTTTTACATCTACCCTTATTAAGTAAGACTCGAGTAAATTAATATTTGCTTACAATTAGAACTACTGATAGTTTAAGCTAATAATAAACACATTTCATGTATTGTTTCAGAATATACCTATTTGATTTGAAAAAAAAAAATATTTTCAAGAGATTTACATAGATTTATTGAATTTAACTTTCACATTAATTGGACACATATACTACACATATAACTTAAATATACATTTCATATATATTTTACCATAATTTTTTATTAATAATATATAATGTTATATGTAAAATTTCCACCTAAGATATAAGTTGTATATAAATAATAAACATAATTGAATGTACCGTATAATTTACATATAACATTTACTGTACTAAATATAAATATCACATATTGTACTAAATACACATAACATATAATGTATTAAATATGAATATAATTTATACATAGCATATATCTATATTTTGGACCAATTGAGATTGCATTTCATAATAGCATATATCTATATTTTGGACCAATTGAGATTGCATTTCATAAACAACTTACAACCTATTTATACTTCACATATAAGCTATATATACTTGACATATATAATTGCATATATAATGCAAAAAAAATCTGTAGAAAATGTAGCAGAGGGTTATACATAATTCATGTATATTAAGGGAAACATTATTATTATTATTATTGTTATTATTATTATTATTATTATATTCACAAAATTAGTAATATGAATTAATAATTGATAAATCAAGAATTAATTTTATTTTTCACTCACATTCACATATAATCTATATTAGTGCATCTAAACTTCATACATAAGTAACTTGATGACCAAATCCAGCCAAATAGTAATAGATAATTTTTTTGCTTTATTAATATTTTTTAAATCGAGACAAACTGGTGATTTTACCTTCAATATATCATAATTTATTTTTTTATTTTTTATTAAATTATATTTTTTTCTGATTTATTTTCATAATATTATTAAAAGCCTTTTTCTATTAATTTTTTCAACCATATTTATGGTACAACTATATATGCCGGTAAAAGTAAGAGTTCAAATGCAAATAGTTAAAATAATATTCAGTAGATTAAATTAAGAAAAAAAATTATGTTATTTAACTCCAAAATTGTTTTTATCTCAAAAGTTGACATGAGAAAAATTAATTATCCTAAAAAAGTAAAAAAGGATTTCAATTCAGCTAATTATTTGTATATTAAAGATTGAATTTTTTTTTAAAAAAAAATCTGATTTACATCAAATGCACATATAATGAGACACTTGCTTCTTTTAACACATTGCCTTCTATCTTTATTTGCCCCCCATTGGGCACTTAAGCACACGTGTCACATGTTATAATTTTTTTTGCCAAAGCAAACAGCCACTGTGAATAACTTCATCCTATTTGCTTCCTTTAAATGTGGCCATCTTACCAACTTTTAATGAAAAGGTATTTTTAGAATTGAAAAACACAAATACTTATTTATGGAACTTTTTATATCTGGTGCTAAAAATGGAATGGTATTTATGTCCTTAACCCTTGATTTAACCCTATCTGCTTACCTTAATTCTTATATCACATATATATATCCATGTAAATATTGTATTATGGACTCAATTTCCTTCAAAAGTGTAAGGGTGTTTTTATTTATTTTTTTATATATTTCGAAAAACAAAATTATTCATCATTTAAATAAATGATGCAAAATAAATTATGCATACAAATCCATGATATAATTTGCAACAAAATAATAAATTTGGTGACTAGAAAATAAACATATCAAGGACCTTGAGACCTGAAAATTAAAAGTAGTACAGATGCAGTTGAAATTATGCTAAAAACTAAACATAAAATATAATCAGTGCAGAGTGCAGACCCTTAAAAGGCACATCCACCCGTATTTAAACCCAGAAGTCAATTTACCGATCAATTCAACTCTAGAGAATGATGGAATCGCAATGCAGACTCATATGCATATGCAATGCTTACACATTGAGAAATAGGAGCTCCTAAGCATCAGAGAAAAAGCAGATGAAAATTCCCCACTAGAACATATGCAATAGCTACAATTTGTTCAAATAGCAAATTAAGATGAACCTACCCACTTCCAGCATCATGTCCAAACACAATATAGATGATCATGCTTTCTACAAAAGTGTCAGAATACAAGAAAATGGTATCCATCACAGAATAAGGAGTATGAGACCTTCATGCAACAAAACAACCACTTTGAAATCCTAGGATAGTTGAAAAGCTGAATTTAAGAAACCAACACAAAACTGAAATTAAAACAAGCTGCAAACATAAGGCATACCCATTTGTGCCATGGCTCCCCCTATTGCATCATATGATATTATTAAGATGGACATAGATACATTCCCAAACCATTCTCAATCCATATCCAGGATTTTATCCCTTCTTTTTCCTTGAAGAAAATGAAGATAGAAGACAAATTCCGGTCACAAGAATACATTTTTAAATTGGTCATTTATGCACAAACTATCATGCACACCTCCTTTTGACAGGACTGCAATACTTCTAACAAAATAATATTCACAACTCATTATAAAATTCAGAATCTCATTTACATGCCAACTTCTAGTCTGATGTATGTCGCAAACTACTCAAAGAGCAATTATATTCATAAATTTCCTCTTAGCAAATGCCAACCACCATTTATTCGGAGTCCCATTGGGTCTATATGCTACACTCAGTAATCTGCCGCTTGTTTCTTCCCTTATCTGCTTCAGGTAATCTCTGAACAGCTCTGCATGTAAGAATTTGAAAGCACATATAACCAAAGGATTTTAGTTCACAGAAAGTATAAGTAGTCGGTTCATAACATGGAAAACACAAAATGAAAACTCGTTCCCAAAACCAAGGACCTCAATAGCATGAACATTCAGAATTACGGTCTCAGATCAACTCCTGTTAAAAATTTTTGAAATAACTATTTTTTATGTTATTTACCAAATTATGTTTTACCCATAATACATAGGTAAGTCAATGTTATTAATTTAATATGGTTAGTCTTGCAGATACTTCATTAATAATGGTATAGAAAAGAGAAGACAATCTTCATTATTCAAAAGTAAATCGTCTCTGTAAACACTCCTATTCACTATCATATGGACAACAGAAGCAGCAGGATAAGAAGGTATAGCATTGACCTACTTCTGTAAATATAATGAAAGAAAAATTGAGCTTTACTATCCCTATACGTTGGAGCAACAATGAAACTGAAACAAAAACATTAGTTTAAGGAAGTTTCTGCAATAAATTGATAAATAAAAACTATTCAAGTAGTCAAACCAAAAGATCATCTAAATAATTGATTATATGATTTACAAAAGCAGTAAAGAAATTATAGAGCCTACGGAAGCACAAATGGAAGCATAAGACAAAAATACGACTGTCAATAACCTAAATACACTCCCCAAAATTAACATAACATGGACGTTAAGGAAAATTACCTGCTTCCTTATGGGATTCAGGATTCACAAAAAGGCCAGGAAAAGGAAAACCAGACTCTCCAGGCACAGGAACATTCTCAAGACCCAAATTAATGATTGCCTTAGTCCCTTCAGCCAAAGTTCTGCATCCTTCAAGCCTCTTCAAAGCCACATTGATATAGAATGTCAAATAAATGAGAAGCTTATCAGCTGGGCTTTTAATATCAAAGTTTCTGAAGAATACATTGGCACGAAAGAATGTGATTGCTTCATCAACAATATCAGTTCTATCTGCATAAAACAATATTTCAATATCCATACCTTGAAGAAATTTATTGAAAAAAAAAGGGCCAAGGATTGACAGAAAAATAAGTCAACAAACAATAGGGACAAAAGAGATTATAACCTTGATCTGAAACTGGAGCAGGACCCTTTATATGGCTTTTCAAAGGTAGTAAGGGGCATCCACAAGCTTTTGCTATTCCTTCCTCATCCACAAAGCTAGAATGATAAACCTGCCATGACAATCATCTTTAAATTCACAGGAGCTAGTGCTAAAGATAACAAAACAAAGTAAATACAGGAACTTTGATAGCCAAAAGGAATTCCTATTTACAAAACAAACCCAAATTATAATCATACACAAAATTTTCCATATCCGCAAAGAAAATCTAGACCAGATCTAAAATACACTGTCATAAACGAACATGCTCAATCAAGCTGACATCAACAAATTGCAAAGCCGGGGTAGAAATGATCAAATTCAAAAAATGTTTTACTATTTTTCCGAAAAGACATTAGAAAAAAATCTAGATTGGATACCATTTCTCGTGGAGAATAAAGCGATTCCTTTAGCGCAGAAAAGTATACCTGAAAAGATCATAAGCATTGCATTCGATTACGATTTTAATCATTCTGACAAAAAAAAAAAGGCATTGAGCAGATAGACATCGAATAAATTAAATTCAATCAAAATGAGGGTGTAGATGAGAGATTTTTTGATGCTCTAGTTCTTGAAGTTACCTCATCAGGTTCCGATTTGGAAAAAGCAGAGGTGAGAAATGGAAGGAAACTAAGAAGATGAGAAATTTTCAGGGACGTTGCTTAACTTGTTTATGGGGGAGCATCGGTGGGTTCGGTTAATTAACCGACCGAACCGAATTACCTAAACCAAAATTTTTTGTTTTGTGTTAACCGATCAGGGAAATCAAATACACGGTTAACTGACTAAAGTAACCGAATTAAATCACTGATTCACACTGGCAACAGTAATTTCAGAATTCACAATTAAAAATCCAATTATAATCGGCTACAAACATTCATGCCACGGGTTTTAGACTTGTAATCTTCCATTGTAATCTTTTAAGCTTGCTTGCATGCGACTGAAGGAGAGAATAGTGGAAATCTCAATCAAGAAAATAGTGAAGAGAAAATAATTCTCATTGAACTGAAAATAAAACTACAGATTGCTTGTATAAAAGGACTACCGAGAAAAGCAGAAGAGAACTAAACTAACATATAGAAGTTCTTGCCTATAACAAAACGTTGACGTATAGCTTAAGAGAATAAAAGGAAAGAAAACAAAAAATAATAGTGGTAAAACGATGTGCAGCATGAAACATGAAAGCACGAAACATTATACATTAGCTGCTGAAATGGTGCGTTTATACTTCCATCATCCCCCCATCAAGGTGGTGCTTGGTGCACTGTCAAGAAGCCCAGCTTGGAACATAGTGAATTAAAAATAGGGGTGGTCAAAAAGTTGAGAGTAGAAGGAATGTGTCACGGGGTGATAAAACTAGAAAACTATCTCTAAATATTTCATACATTCGTGAAAAACTGAACTTTTTGTAATGTGTATAACAACTTTATTATCACACCAAAGTTGCACGGGTAAGGAAAGTGGAATTTTGAAAGTTTGAAGCAAGTACGTGAGCCACTGTATATCACAAACAGTGCTTGAGAGGCTTCGATACTCAACTTCAACTGAAGACATTGAAACAGTGCTTTATTTCTTGGTTTTCCATGAAATCAAAGTAGGTCTTAGAAAAATGCAATAGCCAATTAAAGATTTGCATGTATCTTTACACGTTGTGAAGTTCGCATCATTATACGCTTCAAGAATTAAACCATTGTGATTGGGGTAGAAGAGCTTTTTGTCTGTCATGCCTTTCAAGTATCGTAAAACATGCATGGCCACATGTCATTGAGACATGCGTGAAGCTTGAATGTACTAGTTAAGTTGTTAAACATACGTGTCATCTGGATGTGTGAAACACACCTAAAATAAACGCCCTACGAACCTTCTATAAGGTTGTGCATCTGGTAAAAGACTTCCATCATCAGTAGTCAAAAAAATACCCTTAACAATGGGTGTGGAAACAACTTTGGAACTATGTAAGCATACATCAGTTATCAAATCCATGATATATTTTTATTAATTAATGAAAAAGCCCGCTGAAGAATGTGTTATTTCGTTGCTAAGGAAGTACTTGGTTGTTCCAAAGTCCTTAATAGTGAAAGCCTCATATAAGTACTATTTAACCTTAGTGATTGCTAATTCTGAGGTTTTTGTGAGAAGAACATCATCAATATAAATAAGCAAGGCCAAAAACTCAAGACTCGTTGCTAAGGTGGACTACTGAAAACTGTAAGCATGTAATTTTGCTGTGAACTCAGCATTCCACTGTCTAGAAGTTTGTCTTGGACCATATAAAAACCTGATATGTTTATAGACTTGACCTAATCATGCTTTAACATATCCTAAAGGAGGTATATTATAGACATCCTCTTCAAGAAAGCCATATAGGAATGCGTTGTTGATCTCAATTTGGTGAATTGGCCAATCCTTAGCTACTGTAATGGCTAGCAAGTGTCTCACCATCACTGACTTAGTAATAAGAGCAAATCAGTCAGTAAAATCAATGCATTTGATTTGATTAGAATCCTTGACCACCAACCTTGCCTTATAATAATCTATACTGCCATTTTGTTTCAATTTGAGTTTATAAACCTACTTAGAGCCAATGAGTTTTTTAATAGGAGGCAAATCAGTCAATTGCCATGTGTGATTTAATTCAAGAGCTCTTAATTCATCTTTCATTACATGCACCCATTTCTCTTTTTGTACTACCTGTTGATAAGTCTATGGCCAGTCGTTGCTTCGTAATGCAACAAATTTAGGAGGTAATTTGCTGGAAAAACAACAGTCGACGGAGATCTACCTATTTAGGGTTTTATTGTTGTTAAACAATAGGTTCTCTTTATCTCTCTTCAACCTACTTCCAAAATTTAGTGGCTGGAGCCCTAGAATGAAGACATAGATGAGCGAATCAGGATCTAAAATGGAGGGAATTTTAAGAGCTGAGATTGATACATCAGTTTTCTCATTTTATTAGCTTCAATTCTGATTATTTGGTTGGTATTTTGTAGGAGAAAAGTAAAATTCAATCTTAAGTTTTATTGAACTGAGGTGTTCTTAGGAATGGTTGGGAAATGGATGGATACATATCAGGAAAAAGCCTGACATTGTCAACTCCTTATCGTCTATCCTTGATAAGCATGATGTCAAAACTGATGAAAACAATCGAAAATGAAAAGGGAAAATATTTGGAGGTAGTTTGTGATCTTTCAAATGATGATTTTCTTGCCTAGTTAAGGTGGAATTCATCTAAGAAGAGAAGGCGTAGTAGTGGAAGCTCTTACTAGAGGATGCACTAGAAAAATAATGGCAGTAAGAGCTGAAAAAGGTCTTTGGATCCGGTGCCTGTGAAAGTTTCCAGCACTTAATGCACTTAGCTTTAACTTGTGCATTAGAATATAACAAGTTAACATCCTTGTATGCTCACCACCTATATGTTTTAATGTAACACTATCCTTAACTAGATCTCAAGCATCAATTTTGGATGGTCTCACTGTTGTGAAAATTGGGTTAATTTCCACCAAAATGAATAATTGTGCCAAAATTAAGATAAAGAAAAATTCTCAGGTAGTTGGTGGAATCACAAATAGTCTCCCTTAAAAACCAACTTTCTTAGACTCTTTGAGTCTTAGTGACAAAATTTTTTTCAGATAATTTAAAGTACAATATATTAAAAAGTAAATGACCCGACTATAGTTATTAAATAGACAATAAAGAGAACAATAGAATTTAACGAGATTTGGTCAATTATGCCTACGTCCTCGGATACTACTAAAATAATATTCCACTATTTCAAAGAAATATTACAAAGTAAAATATTAAAGGAGAAAAAAAAATACAATCAATATTAAAAGTAGGGGATTGATGTTTAGAATGAATTGTTAGAGGGGGAGGATCCTTTTTATAAACTAATATTTTTTTTCTCCCTCTCCCAATTCCGATGTGGGATTGGGAGATTGCCAAAAGAACAACACTCACAGCTTTAGCTCTATATTAGTTATGGCCTTAGTAATACTTTAGAAGGATTTCGTCTTCCTATAATTTGTATATCTTTTTCTCTGGCAATAAAATTTATTTGTCATTTTTTTCACTTCAGGTTTGAGCTATCGATTTGTTCTATTGGTTTAATTGAATGAGCAACTTTTTGTATCTATCATTTCATTTTTCTTATTGTTTCATCCTCTATTTGTAACACCACATTTTATGCATTTAAGTATAATCTATCTCTGTATCAAATAATCACACATATCCTGTAATTTCATTCAATAATTTGCAAGTCTCATATCCTATAATTTCATTAAATAACTTGTAAGTCTTATATCCTGTAATATTATTCAAATACTTTGTTAAGTTAACACTGAGGTTTTCACCACAACATAATATATATCACATATATCAAAACATAAACTTTACACATAAGTATTTTCGAGTTGCTTTCATTTATATTTTTTTAAACTCATTCCAAAATGACTATACATATTCAAGCACGTAAATACAAAACATAGATGACATATTTTCATGCTTGAGTGGAATGCAAAGAGAAAGAGTGATGAGACTCGGCCAGTGACCTGTGCTCCATGTATTTTATATGCTACTCAAAATGAGTTATCACTTTTCTTTACCTGAAAAGTGATGCAAATTGATGAGTTGCGGCTCAGTGAGAATAACGATCAAATGAGCTCTAAAGTACCGAACAACTCATAATAATAACTCACAAATCCAATACATACCATGTATTCCATTCTATTCATCAGTATCATATAAATATCAATAAAGTTGAAACATATAATCATTATTCCTTACGTATGCAAATGTTTTGTTTATTTCATTTTGTTGTGACTAAATTAAACAGACATTGCCCCAGGTTTCCATGTGAACATTTACATTTGCTAGCTAGCTTGATCATTTGTTTCATTTGCACATTTATTGGGCCATAAACCTCTTCTTTTGCTTTACAATATCGATTAATTAGTCACAACGCCTTTTTAGTCCTTATGCATATGCACTTGTATTTAAAAATTCATCAACCATTGCATATTTATCATATACAACATACATATATTCCATATATACCTCATATGTCACGCATATACCTTGCATATACTATACATATACCATGTATATATATCACATATGTCAAACATATACCTCAAATATACCACAAGTATACCAATTATATGTACCACATTGTCACAAACTATCCATCATTATATTATCAAAGACCAATTATGACAATCATATGAATCACATAGCAAGCAACATTCATTTGCACTAAATAATTTAATTGATAATTAGACTCAACGTTCTCCTTTAATTCCGACCCCTAACTTATTATCTATCCACTCCTTATGGGTCTCCAATATATTGCGAGCCTAATATGAAAACATAATCGATTAACTCATGATTAGGGAGACTTAATGTGGCTTGAATAAATTAATATGCATTGTTCATATCAATAGTTAAGATTTTTCCTATGAAGCAGTGTGACCTTATGGGACTATTTAGCCTATAACTTTTTCTATACTTGACCAATTAATCTTATTCTTATTCCTAATTAAAACTAACATATAATTATAGAACATATTAAAATTTCATATCAATTGGATCATTGTAAAATTTTTGGTGGATTTTCGAAGTGTGTTCTGTTTTCTGCCTTGTTTTTTGCCTTTAGTCAGTTTCAGGGTACTCATTTTGGTTCATCATACCTTATAATCTATAAATCCTATTTTAATGAAAATTTACATAAACTTATATGGGTTCATATGGAACATTTTTCATGTTTACAACTTTTATCAATTATGTCTCTAAGATTTTAAAATTATAACAAACATTTCAATGGTCTAGAATAGAATTGACTTCCGGACTAGTATGACTTCCAAAGGCCATAACTTAGTATATACATAACATATCAAGCTGAAATTAGTACCAAAATTTAGCTATATACTTATACCTTTCATGTTTTGATAATGTACAGAATCTAGCTCTAAGAAACTCAAATTAACCAAACAAGTTTCTTTATCTGCCCAGGGCACCACGTAGGCAGTTCAAACCATGGAACAGTCATGATTCTATTCACCATAACTCAAAATTTACAAGACCTATAAGCCTGAAATTTGGTATACAGATACAAACACATATATCTACAACTTTAATATTTTGAAGTACTTCAAATATTGACTTTAACATATCCAAAACGAACAAATACAGTAGTTAACTTACTTAGGGTTTACATCCGGACCAGTTTCAGTACGAAGAAGATATCTCATTCTATACACTACATCTTGCAAAAATATTTCCATATCCATAAATATAAGACATAAAGGAACAAATTTTGTGTTTTAAGCTTTTTCAGATTCGATCTCTAAGATCATCAAAACTATAGAATAAAATACTGCCTATTAATGAACCCTAAACACCAAAATTAAGCTTAACACAAAAATAAATGTTTACTCACCTATAATTACTCTTGGCTAATCTTGTTGCTGCAATCTTTGGAGTGAAAGAGGGAAGAAATAGTGGCTGAAACTTGATAGAAAATAGGTTGAAGAAATGAAGCAAAAAAGAAGAAGATAAGGAAAGAAAAGGAAGATAATGACAGTCTAATAGGTTAAAAGCCACCACCACCATTTGCTTTTCCCTTTTCCATCCGCCCCTTTTTCCTTCTTTTTTTTTCTTTTTCTGAATTTTTATTTTTATTTTTTTATTCTTATTTTATTCTAGTTATTTTTTATTGAAAAATAAGGTTATTATACTTGTTTATCATAATTTATTATTATTATTTTAAGAAATAACTTATTTTTACTTTCAGAATGTTTATTGCATTGTGAGAGAAGATTTTTTTTTATTTTGTGTCTTTTTCAAGAAAAATACTTATTTAATTTGCATTTGTGGTGCTCGACTCTTTTTTGTAAATGGATATCCTTTCGAACCTTCCAAAATGCAGTTCACTACGAAAGTATGGTAGAAAAAAAGAAGTTTTAATATGATATTATTTGCATAGTTCACTTGCAAAGTTGACAACATTTTATATAAAATTATGATTGACATATAATTCTCTATATATGTAATTCAAGGTAGGGTGTTAACAGATCGATTTAGTACGGATTAGATAAAATATTCAATCCAAACCACAATTTACAGATTTAAAATTTATCAATCCAATCCAATCCAATCTACGAATATAAAAAAAAAACCAATCCAAATCAAATTATAATTGTGAATTGAATCGGATCAGTTTGCGGTTTAATTTTATATATTTTTACTTTTTATTTAATAATAATAATAATGATAATAATATATCATAAACGTTCATAATATCTCAAAAACTTTTGGTCTACTATATAAATTATTTAATAACAAGTCATAATATAAAAATTACAGTATAAATTTTTTAAAAAAAAACAATAAATTATTAAAATATTTCATTTAAGATCAATAATCTATATCACCAAGAATTCAACACTATAAATGATATTAAGTAGAGCATACAATAAAAATAAGTACAAAAAATACAAATTTTTAAAGTTGAATTAAACATAAAAAAAATAGTAATAACGAATTTTACCATTGCAATGTATACAAATTCAATTTTATTTGAATAATATCATTTACCTGTTTTATCATTCATCATCATCATTATTTTCAACTTCATCTAATAAATTTCTTTAATTATACAATGTAGAATATTTTCTATTCAAAAAAGTATCAATGTTAAAACATGTGCAATAAAAATATAATTTTAAAATTTTGTAAAAAAAATAAAAAACTGAATAACTTGTGCAATTTCTTCAAAAATTTTCTATATCATCCAATTTTTTTTTGAAAATCAAGAGGGATAGTGTCGGACCACAATCAATTTTGTGTATACTCAAGGGTTTTTACCGTTTTAGGAGCCAATAAACTTCAAAATTAATCAATAATTTTTCCACTTATATTAAAACAAATTCAGGGCGATGGTTAAAATTGAAATTACTAAAATATCTTTTATAATTTTTGAAAGTATAGAAAATATTAAAATATTAAGATTCCACTAATCTAATATATTATCTTTTAACTAATTATTTACAAGATTGCGCACATACTCAACTTCATTCTAATCTCAATTCATGACTTTTCTGCTAATATTTGAAAAATTTATGATTTCAAATTTGTATTATGGAATATATAAAAAATTATTACAAATAAATACATATTCAAGACATTAGTTATATATATATATATTACAAATAAATACTATATATGCGGGTTATGTAGATTGATTTGAAGATTAAAATATAAAAAAAATTCATCCCAATCTACAAAATACAATTTGAAAAAAATATAAACTAATCAAATTCACTACAATTATTAAACCATGGTTTTATTGTGGGTTGGTTTGGATTTGTGCAGTTTAAACGGATTAGACGGTTTATAAATACCCCTAATTCAAGATGCACATACCATTGGAGGATTGTTGATGTTAGAATCAAATTGTTGATAGCTTTTGACTTGTACTGACTCAATGAAATCACATAATGCTTGATGTTTTTTATATATAAAACTGAAATATATAAAGAGTTAAGAGTTGAAGTTTACCTGGAATTAAACCGTCTAAAATACTATTAAAATATAATTTTTAATATGACCGTATATAGTAAAATATGTAAAAATATTTATATCAAACTTATTTTAAGCATAATAATATGTTTAAAAATAAAGTGTATATATATATATATTCATAATTCAAATTAATACATAATTATATTAAAATATATTTTTAAATATAATGCATAACTATATTAAAAAAATTACAATATTAATTTTATCAATTAAATAATATTATTTGATAGATCTCAAAATAATTTATATGAATTATTTGTAATATTGTATGCTAATAATAAAAATACAAATAAATAAATTCATTATTGTCATATATATATATATATATTACTAATATTAAAGTGGTAGTTGAATAATTAAAGTGGTAGTTGTGACAAGGTTTACCTTCAGGTCTCAGATTCGAGGAGTTTTGCTGAAATTTTCTAACTGTTCACATGTGATCAGTTTTTGGTTCAACAGCTTGGGTAACCGAAATTATATTACTTTTGTTGGAATTCTCTAATTGGTCACTCGTGACAGGTCCCGGTTCAACTATCTGGATAACCGATTTTACCACCAGTTTACTGTATTTCTTGGTTGATGCTCAGAATCTATCTGGCTTAAAAACCAATTTTTGATTAAATTGGTTGAACCGGTCAAGTTGTGCCATATTTAATAAGCATGAATACCACAAATGATAATTTTAGTAGGAAAAATGCATAATTTCATCACTAAAACATGTCATTTATTCATTGGATTTTTATTTTATTAAAATAATTACTTTTATATTTATATAAATGAAAACAAAAGAAAAATATGAATATTTTAGACTCTCAATAATGTTAAGTTGTCTTTATATATGTGATTATGATATAAACAAGTGAAATTGTGGATTTTGGATTTTGGTAACAAACCCAATAAATATATTCGAACAAACCATTAAATATAATTATGAGAATCCGTAATTCAGTAAGGTGGGGGGTTATGAAAAAATAAATAAAGATAGAGAGGGTGGTGGGTAGTAACTAAAAAGTTAAGGGTCCACACGTACCAGATATTTGTCAATACTTCTGGACCAGTACAGCAGTACTGCAATTTAGCTTGGTTGACCTGTTATCTACTATAATTAAATTATAAACTAAACGAAATTAAAACAAATAGACACATTTAGAATATTATTGGCAAAATATATTATAAGTTCTAAACCTTATATATATATATATATATATATATATATATATATATATATATATATATATATAAACAGGGTTCTTTGTTTAGGAAAGAAGATTGAGGAAAAAGAAAAAGGTTAGAGAGAGAATTATTGTGTATATTTATAAAAGTTAAGGGATTTAATTTGCATTTTATAAAAATTCAAGAATTTGATATAATAAATGGAATTACAAGGGTTTAATGTGTAAAAAATTGAAAAGTTTATGAGCATTAATAATAATTTTTGTCTATTTTACTTGGTGTGAGAGATGACTTGCTTCTTCACCCGAAAAAACGAAAAAAGATGACTTGCTTAGCTCGCTGGCCTCACCCGTCATCATTTGTATTGGTTTATTAACAAGAATTTCCAATCTGGCTGTTTGTTTGTGGCATTTCCGCCAACCACCACACACAACTTGACCTTTTGATTCTTTCTACTCAATTTCTAAGCACCAATCTTAACGTGCAAGTTGCCATCTATTTTCTCTTTTCTTAAGATTGGCCTTTGCCTCTTTTTTCTACAAAATCGTACTTTCTATAATTGAATATTTTTAATCCTCCATGCAATAACTAAAAAACAATAATAATAATAACTAACATTCAACTTATATAAGAGAATACCAACCTCTCAAACTACACCTTTTAATATTTTCCTTACATTGTTTTGACCAAGTGTCGTTTCATCCAGCAGGAACAATCAATTTTTGAAATGAACATTTACTAAGTTCATTTTTAATCCAGTTTTTCAAAAAAAAAAAATTAATGTTAACAGTTAGTCACTGATCCCACCGCTAATAGCTGAGTATTATCGTCGAATCAAATAAACATTATGTGTTGCAGATACTGGCGTACAACTTGAAAAATTAGTAGCACTCAACGAACTATATGCAATTAGTGGCACTGCTAGCAGCGCTCAATTGTTTGATCAATGGTCATGATTAATTATGAATTATTTGGTAATTTAATAATTAAAAATTACATTCAATTTATAAAATAATTAACAACAATAATTTAAATTTTATTGTATATGGTAAATAAACTATATCCTTTATTCATTACTAACACACATTATATATAAAATAAAAATGAATAATTAAACACAAATAGTAAAAAAAAATTTCAACCAATATTTAATTGTAAGAATATGAAACATTGTATGTAAATTTGAAATTGTATATACAAACTTTTTGGATTTTATCTAAAATTAATTAATTATATTCCTATCATTATCATAAATGTAATATAATGCAATAATTCAGCTATTCAATTGAATATAGTGACAAGTTTAGAGACCAAATTGACCTTCAATCCATATGTAATCAAATCTTTAACTTTGAAGCAAATCTTACTTAATTTACCATTCGAAGCCAAACAAACTTTACATCTTATCTTACTTGCAAAGAAGGTTCAGACCAAAATTTCAAGCAATAAAACCTGCAACAAAAAATGAAATATTGTAGTAATACTTAGAAGAAATTACAACTTAATTAACTTACATCAGAACCCTAGCTTCTCCCAAAAATACCCTAAAAATCACAACAATTTCAAACATCAGAGCATGCTTGCAGACTTTGCACCTCATTTTGGTGCATAAAGCCCCCAAAGAATGATACATGCCACTAGTGTTAGCTGTACATTACACATTAATTCAAATTCCAAGTGGGCAGACAGACTTTGGTTATAATTTATATAGTGGGACACTGCAGATTTAATAATCGATCAGATTAGGCTTGTGAATGATGATGTCAAAATGTAAGGCATGTTGGCTAACGGACCACGTTCTTGAGCAAGCTTGTGAATGTCTCTTACAATGTCAAACACTGCCTCCGGTTGAGCTAGTTCAAGTGCATTTTCTGACGTTCTCTTGAGTTCATCTGTTTTGGTGCTAAACCATTCGGTTACAATTCTTGCTGTTTCTTTAGGGCTTCTGGTAAATACACCAGCTCCATTGTCTACTACATAAGGCACATTGCCCTTTTCCTGTATTTGCCAGATGAATTAGGACATATGTCATATGATAATGCAGCTACAAATGATTTTTTTATCGCTTACCTGTCCAGGAATGTAGTCATTGAGAATAATAGGAAGCCCTCTAATTAACGCCTCTGCGATTGTACCTGGTCCAGCCTGTAAAATTTCGAACACATTGGATTCTGTTAGTTTGCATTTACAGATGATATACAGAAATGGAGTTACAATGTTAATGATAGCAACATCTTTAGCTTACTTTCGTGATTATGCAGTCGCAAGCCCCCATCCACTTCTCCATCTGTGTTTCAAATCCTCTAACCTACAATATAAGGAATAAAAATCAGCCAATGGATTCTTTCATTTTGTATATGCGCTTCATATATTATGAGTTCGAAGAATTAAATTCAATTACCTTAACTGGGATATTCCATTCCAGAGATTCCAACGTAGATTTAAGAAACTTGTTACGCCCACATATGATGATTAATTGCCCAATTGGTTTCCCAATTTCCTTGTTGAAAAGTGATTCACCTAGTGCCTCTGCAGTTTTCCTAACAGGTCCCATTCCTTCACCTCCTCCCATCAGTAAAACTGCAGGCAAATGAGGATCCATATTGAGCTCTTCTCTTAATTCATCCTATAGGAGAGGAAAGAAAAGCCATAATAAATAAGATCAGAATTCCATCCTACTAGTTAAAGTGAGTTTATTCGAATGTATGGTCAATATAATGCACCTTGGAAATAACTGCACGGGCAAAAGAAGGCCGGATGGGTAACCCAAAAACACGAATTTGAGATTCTTCCAAGCCATCTAGTAAAGCCCTCTTGGCTACCTCCTTTGAAGGGCAGTAGCATCTATTGACTCTGGGATGAAACCTGAAGTTTCAGTGTTAATGTGCTACATTTCAAGTTATTAATAAACTCAAATGAAATAAGCAGCTTCAAGAAGAATATTTTTGTTAACTAACCATGTAGGATGACAGGTATTCAGGTCTGTAATAACTGTAACAAAAATCACTTTCTTCTGCAGACCTTGCCATTTAAGAACCCATAAAGGAATGTGCTGCATCAACGGATGAACACTGATGATAATGTCTGGTTTGTACTCCATTAGACCAGCCTCCACCTCCCTTGAATCACACAATGGAATGGGTATTAGAAAAGTTCATTAATATCGGATTCGATCATCTTTCATTCGTCCAATCACATTTACAGCTCAAGAAACAAAGCATTAATTTTAGCTTCAACAGCAATCAACATTTTTTACACTTAGATTTAAATTCTATCATTGAGTAAGAAGTGGGGTCAGAAATAATCACTCTCAACAAGAAAATACAAAAGCCTAAACAAAAAAGTTGAAGCGGTGAAAAGCATCATGAACCTGCTAGAAATTCTAATACTTATTAATTAAACATTGAAATACAATGTTATGATAATTATGATTAAGTTAAAGAAGAAGAGAAAATGAAAGTAGTTAAAGGAGGTAAGATACTTGGCATAGTAGGCAGCAATGGCAGCAAGATAGCAGGAATGTATCCATCTTGGAGAGGTACTATGAAATGCAACCTTCCATAACTGTACATGTTTCACCATGAATTTATATTGTCTCTCCATATCATTCAATGGCCAACCGGTGTACTCTTTCCACACATCCTTTACAATTATCTGAAACCAGAAGAAGAAGAAGAAGAAGAAACATTAATCAATGATGCAAAGATCTCTAAAGTTTGCATTCAAGTTTTCTAATTTAAGTGAAAATCATCAATAATAAAAGGAATTCCCAGAGCTAAGTAGTCAAGAAGAAAGAAAGAAAGAAACCTTGAAGCAGAAGATTATAGAATTGATAAATTCTTCAAACAGAAAATTGGACCACTTGTTGAACAAGTATATATTTCAATTTTTGTCTTAGTGTTTAAATAATCCCAAAGTTGGAAACTTCGCATAGGAATTGATTGCACGGAACTATTCTTGTTCAAGCAGATATATAAGAAGCAACAAGCAAATGAATCCAAAATTTATATGCTTTTACAAGGAACAAGATATTCAGAAAGCAGAGATTCAAATAAGTCCAAGAAGAAACAAAGGGAAGGTAAAGGGACATACTATTTACATAGTCTAAATCAAATTGACCACAGAAACAATCAAATCCAACAAGATCAAGAAAGAAACAGAAAAAAGAAATTAAGCTGAAAGAAAATCAAGAAATTATGTACCCTGTATTCATCACCATACTCAAGCTTGAAGGCATCATGAATGGCCTCAGCAGAAGCACGATGGCCACCTCCTGTATCGCTCATAAGAATCAACACGTTCTTGATTCTTTCAGCACCAATCTGTGCCAACTCCATGGTCCCATCTTCATCTTCAAAATCATCCTCGCTCTCATGAATATAATATTTCTTGGCTTGATTATGATGATGGTGGTGATTATTTTTACTACAACTGCTAGTACTATTCAAGCTAAAATTTCCATACACTCTCTGTAAAACCTCCGTTATCGACGCCTTCCTAGGAGACGCCACTTTCATCACCATTTCCGAGCCAAATTACAGAACAAATAAAGCAGCCGACTTTGAAAAGAAAAAATGAATAAACTCAAAGAATAGAAGAAACCCAGATGGGGAAAGGGTAAAAATTTCCTCCCCGCCGCGGATTTCCGGCAGAGACAGATGGAAGTTGGAGAGAGAGAGAGAGAGAGAGAGAGAGAGAGAGGTTGTTAATGTAATGGTATTGGTGTTTAAGGTTTCTGTTTGTGAGTTGGCAAAAATGCAGGGGGTTAAAATTGAGAGGATGAATTATGAAATGGAATTATTCTGTGGAATTTTATTTAAATTATGGAATATTAAGAATTTTATAGCCGTCAGATCCGCATTTTACTTTGGAATGTTCGGATGCCAAGATTCGAATCTTTCTCTATCTTCTTAACCATTACACTGTAGATTTTATTTTTCTTTTATTTATAAAATTGCAGGGCTTTGGTATTTTGCTATGATGCCCTTCTCATTTCAGGTATTTGCAGTGTTATGTCGGTTGCAGAGTAAAAAAAAAACTGACAATGGACGTACACTCTAATTTGACATTTTAATGTGGTAGTTGGATTGTACTTATGAGTTATGACTACAACCTCTATTCAACCTCTGGGAATTAAATAAAAAAAAAGAGGAAAACGTTCATTTGATCTTTTTTTTTTTTTTTTGTCTATTGAATTTAATTCATTTAAGATTTTATTAAGGTTGTATATAAACTATGCAAGTTTTGACTAAATTAGTTTTGGTTAATCATGATTGACATGAATTAATCTATTCAAATATGGGTCAATACAAATATAAGCTACAAAATGATTTTGTATATTTTTTTAACAATTTAGTCGGACCATAAATTATCAACATAAAAATTTTATAGTCTTTATTAAAATTTTTTAATTAAAATTTGATCTATTAAAACCAAAAATATTATTGTAAATTGTAATTAATTGATTAAAATTTCCTCTACAATTTTGAAACATTGTAACTGGCTAAAAGATATATATATTTTTTAAGGTGAACTTTGTGCAGTATTAAAGCTTAAAATTGCATTTCCAAGTGATTTTTTTTTCTTTGTAGAAGAAGTACAAATAAGTGTCATATATATATATATATATATATATATATATATAGGATTGATGAGGACAACTAAAGCTAAAAAAAATAATGGAAGAGACCCAAATTCTTAAATTAAAAATTTTGGAAATAAATGTTTGTAATTATCTTTTTAAGACTTAGATTAAAAAAAGACTTCAATTAATAAATTTTTTATATTAAAAGACTGGGGAAAAGAAAGGTTTGAAAAGAAAATGATTTGCACTTAAAAGAAGAGATTATGGAGTGGTCTTTGTAGGAATTTTTTTTTTTTTTAAAAAAAGTGGGGTATTCATATATTTTTTATATTGTATAGCATTAATTTTGCAACCATATGACAAAGGTGTTGATGGGGTATTCATAGACAGAGAAATAATCATTTTTTTATTTTATTGTTAAAAATATTTTTTTTATTTTAATTAATTAGTTAAATATATAATTATTTAAATAAAAAAATATATTTTTTACTTTAAATGGATATTATATTTTTATTTTATTATTTTTAAAAAATATTAATTATATTAAAATATAAACAATTGTTTATATATATATATAAATAATATATATATAAATCAGGATGGAAATCCAAACACTATATGTATATATAATTTCTATCCTATTTTTAATAAAAAATTTTAAAATCGGGATAGAGTATTGCATATCGGATTCAAATTGTAATCTAAAAAAGGCAAAAACGAAAACTTGTCATGATAAATTTCTCTGTCTTATCAGGAAAAAAAAATTATATTTTTGGTAGAAAGCCAAAAATTATTGCACACTCCACAAACAAATTGAATGAAGAGCTTTTGATTATATTAACCTTTTTTTTTTTCTTTTATACAATTAGGGTCAGATGTTTCTTCAAATTAGAAGCACCCACGTCCTAAACAGCCTCTTATGCTGAAGACTGGTGAACTGCTGATCCATCTTATCCAAAAAAAAAAGTTGATTTGAAGGAATAATAGGACTCACCTGACAGAGAGACTGTAGTTATGGGTCCAATATGAAAAGTACAGTAGTAACGTGGGGACATTGGGACATCATACAAAAGTATAAGGGTATAGTTGCAAATTATCCAGCTGGCGTCGAGACCAAGTCAGCCACTGGCTTGCGTGGAAGTCGCGTGCTTGAGAGGATTATTAACGTGAGGGCAATCTTCCGCTATCTTTGATGGGCGTAAAAATGATTTTCTGAAAAATGATATGGAAATATGGAATTATTTTTGTTCTTTTTATGTTTCTTGGGAATAAAATACAACAGATGATGATTTAATTATTTTATTTTATTTTCTTCAAAAATGGAACGATAAAATTTAGCGTGAAAATTAAAAAAATAATATTTTACTGAGAAAATTTAATAAAAAAAAACTAAGCAAATATTCTATCAAAAAAGAAAAGAACTTAATTATCCCTCAAATCAATGGATTGAATTTCAAGAGGAAATTGATGATTAACAAACCATCCAAGTATCACCATTTTTCAAATTAGCCTCTCCTAATATCACCAATTTTCAAATGGAGTGCCAAAAAATGATTTGAATTTAATTAGATCTTGGATGATTATAATAAAAATTAAAAGAATCCTTATGAAGTTTATATATATATATATATATATATATATATATATATATATATATATATATATATATATATATATATAGACATATCTTGGGTAATAATAAAAATCATGATCCAAAGATTAAATTAGAACCATGAGACATTGTTATTTACCAAAAAATTATGAAATGGAATTTTGGAAAACTATTACAAAAAAAAAAAAGCAAGCAAGTAAAACTAAGTTTTAAAGCTTGATAGTAATATAAAGTCAATTTATACAAAAGCTAATCTTTTTATATCATGTGGTATTGGATCTCTCACCATCCAAAATAATAATTGATAAAGATTTATGGTTGGTTCAAAGTTACCTACTTTAATATAAAAATTTATTATGATTTTTTGTCATATTAATCATTGAAAGAGATTTTTATGGTGATTTATTTGCATATTGAGGCACACACAAACAAATTAGCAGGAAACTTAGGAAAATATAAATGAGGGCATGCTTAACTTGCATTTTTTTTTCTCTTTTTTGGTGGGTCCTAAACTCATGAAATTAACAAACTGAGCCACCTTTTCTTCTCATTTTCAATTTTGCCACCTTCATAGTGTGCTTATCATATATATATAACTTTAAATGCTTATCATGGCATAATAATAATAATAATAATAATAATAATAATAATAATAATAATAATAATAATAATAATAATAATAATAATAATAATAATAATAATAATAATAAACCATATCTTAGTGTCAAACGGAAAAAAATGTGGGAAATCATTGAATGCAATTAGGGTTTAAAGAAAACTATATAAGAAAAGAATTATACTTTGTGGGAAAATAAGGAACAAAAAAATAATTATAAGAAAACGGTGCACAGAAAGAAAATATCCAAACAAAATATTTAAATAGAAATCATTGTTTTTGGTACTTCGATAGTGAGCTCATCATAGAAAATCATATCATGCAAAAAGAAGGAAAATTAATGCCATATCTAATAAGCAAATGGAAAAAACAAAAGTGGAAAATTAATGCATGAAATTAGGGTTTATAGAAAACAATATGAAAAATACAATTATAATTTTTGAGTTTGTGGGAAAACAAAGAAGAAAAGGGAAACAGAAAAATTAAAAGAAAAAAAAAGGTGCACATCATGAGAATATCCAAACAAAAATTTTAAAACGTTCATAGTATGCTTATCATAGAAAAACTCCAAATGTTTACCATGGCAAAAAAAAAAAAGGAAATTAATTCCATAATTTAGAATAAAATTAATGGAAAAAAATCCCAACAAAATGTTCAAAGAAAATTATTGTTTTTGGTACCTTCATAGTGGGTTGATCATAGAAAAACTTTAAATCATTATTATGGCAACAATAATAATAAAAAAAAGAGGAAATTATTGCCATATCTTATAATCAAAAGGAAGAAAATATCTAAAAAAAAACTTAAAGAAATCTTCATAGTGAGCTTATCATAGAAACACTTTAAATGATTATAATGGAAAAAGAAAAAAGGAAATTAATACCATATCTTAGAATCAAATGGAAAAAAAATGTGGAAAATCAATGAATGAAATTAGGGTTTTAAGAAAACTGTAGAAGAAAAAGAATTATACTTTGTGGGAAAATAAGGAAAGAAAAAGACAGCATAAAATTAAAATAAAAATACACAACAGTAAATTATCCAAACAAAATTTCTAAAGAAAATAATTGTTTTTGGGAAAAAAAAAAGTAAATGGAGAGATCAAAATAAAAGTAAAACGACTGAAACAAAACAGCTTTCGTCCACGGTCAGAGTCGAACTCACGACCTTTTATCCGCGGGAATCCCCTGCAATATGCGGTCCTGATGACATGGTTTTTCAGAATTTCACCCAATAGAGGTGAACCTCGGAACTTGCAAATTAAGTTTCGGCCAATAACTGATTCACGAAAATTTATAAATTTGGATTGGCGGGTTAACAATCAAAGATTTTGGTCGTTTTTCAGTTTGATTAATAGAAATTCTAATGATTTTTTTAATAAAAAACATCACATTGACTACTTTTAATTTATACTAATTGTAATTAGTATTTTTCTATCATTTTAATAATAGTGTATAACTTATTTTTTAATATAATATTCCAAAATTTTATTATTTTTAGTTTATAATAAATGATGTTATGATTTTTAGATATATTTTATTGAATGTGGATTGCATTTTTTTTAATTAATTTTTTATGTTGTTAAATAGTGCATTTCACATTTGTTTAATTTTCGGTATTTTAACTCAAATTAAAAAAATTCTAATAAAATGATTTCCAATTGGAGAATTATGATTTAAAATTTTTATATTATCAAAATAAGGCAATCAGTTACAATTATCAATAAAATTTGGTTAACCAAAAGCGATTATTTGATATTATCGGTGCAGTGAATGATTAAAATATTAATGCTTATTTCGATTCGAATCAATCAATAAAAAATCAATTAATTGGAAAGTTAGTTCAAAAACAAATTAAATTTTTAATCAATTGATCCAACAATGTAAATTCAAAATCAAATATTTAAGAAATCAATAATTTTGATCAACTAACTAATTTTGAATTATATATATAATATGTATTTTTATTATAATAAAATGATATGTATATAATATATTTGATATAATTAAATTGGTTTTTTTTTGCACAAATGGTTTAATATGATTTTTATATCATTCTCTTTCTATGTCAACTTTTCATTCTAAACAATTTCTATTAAACTTTTTAATGTATACATTGCAAATAAATATTTTGTTATATTTATATAATTTATGGTTAAAAATAAAAATCTAATATTTTTAATTTTTATAAATTAGTTAATTGCGCCTCCACTTTCTTAAAGTACTACATAATATTATCACTATATATAGAGAGAAAAAAATAAAAACTTACTAATTTTTATATGCTTTTGCTTTATGTAATTATGATTATAGTGATCATAATAACGATGATAAATATGATCTTTTAGGCTTATTACGCATTGGATTTGGAAAAAAATGTATTTCAAAAAAATTATTTTTTATTTTTTTGAATTTTAAAAATTATTTCTGAAATAAATAAATAAATATTTTTATCAGTTTTGAGAAAAATAATTTATAAAAAAATTTAAAAAATCAATCAATTAAATTCTAAAAAATCTTGAATTGTATTTTAACATTCAACAACCACTATAAACACTCCTTAATTGGATAACTATCGATTAATTTGATATTGTGAAAAAAAACAGTTATCATTTTCTAATACTTAGAAAAAAAAATTAAAAATTAAAAATAATAATTTTTTTTAATTTTCCCAATCAAAATTCTAAACATAAAAAAGTTAGCACAATTTTTTGACCTATCGCAAAAGCACTTATAAGTTATAAATATAATTTTCAAATTCCAAAAAAGACCCTTAAAACTTATTTAACTTCCAACCCTAACCCCACGTTTATGATTTCATTTTCCAATACGTCCTTTTCTCTTCACTTCCATAATTCTCTCCTTTTACACAAATTCCACAATTCCCCAAAATCCAGGGTTTCTATCCGCTTCAAGTCCCTCCTCCTCTCAGGTATGTCTATCTTCTCTCCCCAAGGAGTTCCATCATCTCTCTGTCAATGTCATTTTTTTTATTTTATTTTAATTCAATTCCAAAGAATAATTCAATGTTGTTTATGTTAATTTGATCACAAGTTTATTCATTTTGAGTTCGAATTTGATATTTTGTTGTTTGGGTTTGTGGGTATTTTACTAAATCGTCAGTCTTAAATTTATTGCATGTTGGGTTGATCACAGACGTTGACCTTGCTCGTTCAGTTGACCATTACTACTTCAATTCTTGTATGAAAACGGCGTTTAGTGATACTGCATGTAATGTTTCTTACTCAATTGTAAATCTGTGGGATATTTATGCTGATTTACTGGGACAAGGAACTTAATGCTGTGATCATCCACCTTGGGAAGCTCAGTTTTCTATGCTGTTCTCTCATGCTTTTATTTTATACTGAAATGTTGATTTGTTTGATACTACTCTTTCCCCCTGCATCTGAAACTGTCTTCTTGCTCTTTGATATTTACTCAGTTCGGGCTATATAGTTTTTCTTCTTTTGAATATTGTATATGTGGGAATACATGATGTGCGGTTCTGTGTTTATAAGTTGCATTATGCCAATTCTTTGTTTTTCCGAAGAGCATTTTATTTAGTAACTAGTGAATGCATGTCATTATTTTGCTCAGATTATGTGTTTTTTCCTCTTTTAAGAGATATTTGATCACTGCTGTTTTTATTTAGAAATGAAAAACTTTCTGTTTTTATGAATGTGTTTTTCCATCTTCTTGATAAAGTCCAAAAGTTGCAGCTTAATTTTATGAATGTTCTGCCGAGAAGGGCTTTATGTTTCTAGAAAAGAGAAACAAAAGAAGAAATCATTCCATGAATTTTTATCAATCAATAAATTCTACAAGGGTGCTTTCAGACATTGAGACTTTCAATATTGTAGTGGAGGAAAAAGTTGTCTTTTCTTTGAGCCAAGAATGAAATGAGGATAAATAATTATTTTTGTTTAGTTTCAATAAGAAATTTTAGATAGAAAAATCAGTTTCGTTGCTTCAACATTTATTAATCAACGACACTCGTTTTTAAACTATATATTTTTATAGTGCACGATTAAAATGAGTTTCTTATGCAACATTATCATTCATATTTGCTGCTTATTTGGTAGGAGGGAGTTTAAGAAATATATATATATATATATATGCTTTTTTTGTGTAGGTGCTGGTGGGGGTAGCTGGTCTCCCCTATTTCACTAGTAGGTCATTGTTGATATTGCTTTGAATTTTTTTTTTTATATATGAAAGCATAGACGACTTTGGAAATTGACTTCTGGCCTTCTTTTCTTTTGCTTTAGAACACATCTTCTAATCATTTATTTAAATTGCAGAAGTGGTTTCCCATGCCAAGGAAAAAACTTATACTGATCTGCCAGTCTGGTGGTGAATTTGTGACTAGTGCTGATGGTATTTTAGTGTACGTTGGTGGAGACGCACATGCTCTAGATATCAATCATGAAACTATGTTTGATGATCTCAAGCTGAAATTGGCTGAAATGTGTAACTTAGAATACAAGGCATTGTCCATTAAGTACTTTCTTCCAGGAAATAGGCGAACTCTCATTACTTTAGCTAATGATAAAGACTTAAAAAGGATGTGCGATTTTCATAGTGATTCCATCACTGCCGATGTTTTTATTGTGGGCAGAGAGGGTTTTAATCCTGAAGACTTGGACATGCATGTTACTAGGTGTGTTTTCCTTCCTTCAGGTGCATCATGTATGTAGGCGCTTAGGTGTTGACTCTTGTATAATTGCCACTATGTTGTAATTCAATACTGGACAACTTTGTTAAAACATCATGGAAAACTGAGATTATTGCTGAAAATTTTCCCATTTCTTATAATAATAATGAAAAAAAAGATCGCACTGCACTTCTTTTGAGTGGCAAACCAGTCAAAATTTTTCATCCTGATTTTTTCCTTTGCTGCTTGCATTGATTCATGTTTATTATCACTCACAGACCATGTGGGATAAAACCAGCAGAGACTCTGCCTGCTGTTGCAGCATCTCAAAAAGCTGCTGGTGATGCAACTACCCACATCCCTGATGTACTTGATATGAATGGTACCCCTGCTGAAACTGTAAAGAAGAGAAGGCGCACTGCATCATGGAAAATTGGAGCCATTGGACCTACCATTGCTTCTGTTTCTGACAGTGTTGGAGAGACTAGAAAAAGTACACGTAAGAAGAATTCTTGGAATCTTAATGGTGCTTTTGTAGATGTTGTGGTGGAAGAGCAACCTAATTTTTTACCTTGGACAGACATGTCTCAATATTCATCAATTGATGTCAACTCTAAAGATGGTTCACTTGAAAATTTGATTCTCTCTTGGAAAGAGGGAATTGTTGGTGTAGGCCAAGAATTCAGAAGTGCGGTTGAATTTCGTGAAGCACTGCAGAAATATGCCATTGCGCATAGGTTTGTATACAAGTTAAAAAAGAATGACACTAATCGTGCAAGTGGTATATGTGTGGCTGAAGGTTGTTCTTGGTCAATTCACGCATCTTGGGTTCCATCTGATGAAGTCTTCAGGATTAAAAAAATGAATAAAGTGCATACATGTGGAGGAGAATCATGGAAAGCTGCTCATCCATCAAAAAGTTGGCTGGTCAGCATTATAAAGGACAGGTTAAGAGAGAGGCCACATGACAAACCTAAGGACATTTCTGAGGGTATTTCCCGAGACTTTGGGATTAAGTTGAACTAGTCACAGGTGTGGCGTGGAATTGAAGAAGCTAGAGAGCAACTTCAGGGTTCGTATAAAGAGGTTTATAACCAATTGCCCTGGTTCTGCGATAAGATGGGGGAGGCAAATCCTGGTAGTTTTGTGAAGCTATGCATTGGTGATGACAGCAAATTTCAACGTCTTTTTGTATCCTTTCATGCATCCATACATGGTTTCAAGAATGGTTGTCGGCCTCTTCTTTTTCTTGATTCTACACCATTGAAATCCAAATACCACGAGGTTTTGCTGACAGCTACTGCATTAGATGGGAATGATGGTGCTTTTCTAGTTTCATTTGCTGTAGTAGATATTGAGAATGATGATAATTGGCATTGGTTTTTGGAGCAGTTGAGATCTGCAATTTTAACTTCACAAATCATAACATTTGTCTCTGATAAAGAGAAGGGGTTAGTGAAATCTATTCTTGAAGTATTTGAGAATGCTCACCTCGGTTACTCTATATACCACCTGCTGGAGAACTTCAGGATCAGTTTGAGAGGGCCATTCCAAGGAGATGGGAGAGCTGCTTTGCCCTCCAGTTTATTGGGTGCTGCACATGCTGTTCGACTTGATAGTTTCAGAATGTTCACTGAGCAAATTAAACAGGTTTCCTTAAAAGCATATGATTGGCTTATGCAGGTTGAGCCAGAATATTGGACAAATGCATTCTTCAAGGGCGAGCATTATAATCAAGTTATAGTAAATATGGCAGATCTGTATGCTGATTGGATTAAAGAAGTGCGGGAGTTACCCATAATACAGAAGTTAGAAGCACTCATATCTAAAATGATGGAGTTAATGTACAAACGTCAAATGGATTCAGACGGGTGGACTACAAAACTCACTCCAACCAAGGAGCAAAAACTAAACGAGGAAGCTTTGAAAGCACTTCCTTTTAAAGTATTATTTTCATCCGATACTCTGTTTGAGGTTCATGGTGACTCTATTAATATTGTGGATATTGCCAACCGGAACTGTACTTGTCTGGAATGGAAAGTGACTGGGATACCTTGCTGCCATGCAGTTGCCGTCTTCAATCGCATAGGGAAAAGTGTATATGATTATTGTTATAAATACTTCACAGTTGATAACTACCGCATTTCTTATTCTGAGTCCATAAATCCTGTTATGGACATTTTTGAGCCTTTAGGTGAAGAAGATGCCTCAGGGGCAAAGCATGTGATTCCTCCGACTACCCCTCGGCCACCACCCGAATCCAAGGAAAAACAAAATAGGAGAGGTGAACTTAAAAGAATAATGACATGCACTAGGTGTAAGGGTGAAGGTCATAATAAAGCAACCTGCAGGGAACCCTTAGAGCAGTAGTAGTTCTGGTGACAGTTTGAGCTTAACTAATTTCCTGACAACTCGATTAGTTAAAAAAAAAGAAAAATTGTACTATTTTAATAGGTCTGGACTTCCTTGTGTTGATGACACTGTACAGTTTGGATTTCATTTTTTATGGAGTCTATGTAGTCCCTGTTAATATCAATTTTGCTTGGTTATCACGAATGATATATTTGCAATTGAATGTTGTGGTGATGTCGGATGGGAATGAATATCTTCTAAAACGTTTAGATTTGTTCTTGTCAAGAAAACGAGAATGCAAGAACCATATTTGCAGGCAGAAGTTGCTGGTGAGATTTCCCTAGTACTCTTGATACGTGAAAACTGAAAATCTAATGCCAAATGCAGTTGCATTCCATGGAATATCTCATGTGTTAGAATTCTGTTTATATTTTATTAAGAAAATTTATTTGAAATCATTTTTTATGATAAAAATAGTTTTTAACTAATTGAAATATGTAAATTTATTTTGGATAAGAGTATCTTGATATTTATGATGAAACTCATTTGATGAACTGAATTCTTGTAACATGATGTCATTTTGCCCTGGGTTCATTTCTTTCAAAATCTGTTTGTTTTTCTATTTTTTTTTTGAAAAAAATCTATCAATTTATATACCTTTTGAATATGGGGTTTGTATAACATTACTTACTCATCCGTATACACTACTGTATACAGTTAAATAAAAAATGTTACATGATATATTAATAAATATTTTATTCATAACCCATATATATATATATATATATATATATATATATATATATATATATATAAAATAACATTTTATATTAACAAAAGTAAATTTATGTTATCTCGCTATTGTCCTCATAACTTTAATTTATGATACATGTTCATGCATAATAGTTTATATACATTAAAATACATCAAACGGAATATATAAAATACATGTAACAAAACTCATCCTTATAAGGTGATTATCACTATTGTTTGGCTCAATCAGTAGAGTCCACTGGTTCCGACGACAACTTCTATATACATACTTGACATCTCTTTACGCTGTTAATTGTTACGCGAGAAAAAAATAAATTTATACGCTAAGTATAAAATTCAGTGGTGCAAAAACTATAACACCAATCCAGCTAATTGTGATTACTCTCAACTAATTAGACAGATATTACATGTTACTATTTTATAAAATCTATGAAATTAAACATTTCCTTACAAAACTGATTTTATAAACCTTGATTTCTAAGGATCTCTTTCATAAAATACCAACTTGATCTTAACTGACTCACTGTTTAAAAAAATACAACTTTAAAATTAAATACATATTCTTTAATATGCAAATTTATACAAAACATAAAATTCAAAATCATATCATGTACAAAAAATGAGAAGACGTCTCCTTACGCTGCTAATATTTATGCGAGAAAAAAAAATAAATTTATGAGCTGAGTATAAAACTCAATAGTGCAAAAATTGTAACACCCATCCTGCTAATCAGGATTACTCTCAACTAATTAAGCAAATATTACAGGTTACTGTGAAATTAAAAATTTTCTTAAAAAACTAATTTCATAAACCTTGATTCCTAAATATCTCTTTCATAAAATACCAACTTAACCTTAACTGACCTACTGTTTAAAAAAATACAACTTAAAATTAAATGCATATTATTTAACATGCAAACTTATATAAAACATAAAATCTAAAATCATATCATGTACAAAGAATGAGAATGACATGTACCACTTACTCTCAAAATGAACGCTTCTTCTCTTGAGTTAATTCTTGCTATTCACTTAGACTTTGACCTACATGCAAAAAATCCACGCATTAACCTACTGAAAGTTTAGTAGTATATATAGGCATAAAAATTCAAGCATACAACCATACAATTCATATCATGATATATTATGCATATTCATGTATATTATCATACCATAAATATTATCCTAATTCATGGCAATATAATCACCATATCTCAGATCAACATTACATATAGCAAACTTTCTCATACAACTGGTTCATAGAATTCTTTTCTTATTTTATCTTATAAATACCGTTATATGTTTACCGTTTCCTCAATCTAGTTCCCTTTAATTCATTATTTTGCCTAAAATTTACCATAATTTCCTTTTTAATTTGTTTTCATCCAAAACTCTAAGTTGGACTATCTTAATACAGGTTGTGGAATAGAGGCGCTCTTAGAGATTTAGCCACATTGACTGAGTATAAACCGGATTAATGAAGCTCTAACATGAACTTCAATCACCTTGTTCTTAAAATCGCATGGAACTAAAGACTAAGGGTGTTCTAACTTGAGTTTTAGCTACCAAGTCTTCATATAAAGAATATTCTAGAGTATCGTAACTCCCTCAATAAATATCATCTATCCAAGGCCAAATCCTATATTAGAGGAAAAGTGCTTTTAAAGTCTTAATATTTATCCTTCATTTCTTCTTTTAATACCATCATCAAATATAACAATGCTTATAACATCAATACCGATATATTACCTTATTATTATTATTTACATGTGATTTACTGGCTTACAAATAATAACGTGTGATTTATTCACCCATCACATAACATCAAAAATCAAAACTGTATATAATAAAATTACCAAGATTCACGAGCGTGAACTATATATTCACGAGCATGAAAGACATTCACAGGTATTTCTTACTCGTGAACCAAACTATGACTGTTCACATAAAATCTTTTGTTTCCCAAACATACTTCATTTACAATCGTGACTATATGTTCAAAGGTATGAAACCAAACATTCATGATTGTGGTTCAAACTGTAAAAAATGAGGGTGAAAATTGGAAATATATGTTCATGGTCATGACTACATGTTTACAGGCATAAACTCATACATTCATGACTTTCTTAGTTGTGACGCAAAACTTGAAAGTTTATGTTTGTTCTGAACATTTTTTGAATTCATATTTCAAGGGCATGACTCCCTTTGTCATGGATTGAAATGTGTCTATGTACTATATTCATGGATGTGATAACCTTATCACGGGCATGAGTTTTTAGATTTTCCATAAACAAAAATAGAGCATAATAAAACTACATAAGATTGGCCAATGTAAATCGCTTCTATCAACATTTAACTACATATCAAGCTAGCAATATGTCTTTAACATAAAAAGGAACATTCATATCACATATCATGCTAAAATATCTCTTAAGCATCATAACAAATATAACCTATTTTCATGATATTTCTAACACTTAACTCATGCAACCATTATATATTTATATAACCAGAAACCTATGTATATTATTTATCACATTTCGGATAATCTTTTGGCACAAAACATGACATCATACATGAAAGAGGGAATTAATATGTATATATGTACTAACCTTTAACAATAATTTCTAAACTCTTCAAGCACTTCAAGCTTACCTAACCCCTTTGATGATCCTATCCATATGTTCTAGCACTTACCATATGAAAAATCCCTATCTTAGAACCATAGAACATAAAATGAATCACTAAACTTACTCTAAAACCAACTTTTAGTTTAAACCTCAAGAACTCTTCTTTATTTCTTAGGTACAAACTTCCATAATGATTTAAAATTGTGATTTGTGTATAATAGAGGAAGTAGAAACTGAAGAGGATGAATATAACATGTAGACTTAGGTTATAGGGACGGTGGAGTAGCTAAAAAAGCATGAGAGAAAGGGAGAGAGAAAAAAGATCGGCTCTACTCAATAACTTTGCTAACTATCATTCACGGTTTCACGGGTGTGAAAAAATCTTCACAGGCATGAACACTCTCAAACTAACCTAACACATGACATTCATGGTTGTGAAACCCTTATTCACAGGCATAAATAACCTCTTTATCACTATATTAAGTCTTTCAAACTCTAATCTCACTATACTCTTTCTTAACCAACTTAATTAACTTACAAACCCTAAAAATCAGGCATTACAAAAACTTATAATGGAGGTCATTTGAAAGTGAATATCAACTAAAAATTCATAAAGTTCTATTTTTTTTTTCATAAACCAAAACCACTATTAAAATTTTAGGCTTATGAAATAAAAATAAAATCATTTCTAACAAATGAATGTAACAATAATATATATTTTTTTTCAAAACTAAATCTGTCAATATATATATAATAAGCATAAAGTCAAAGTATGAATAAAACTCCATCAATTTACTTAATAAAAACTTTATTTAACCATGTCACAGATCCATTTCTAGGAAAACAATGAATATCGTCAATCGACAGAAATATCGAGATCAAAGATAATCACATGACTCAAAATAATATCATCTGATCCAAGATAACTACATGATCAGTTTTGATCTAAGATAGAAATATAGCGATCAATTCCGATTCTTTAACCACATGGCCAGTAAATAAAAAATATGCATGGTCCACAATAACCACATAAGATTACCAAGATAATTACAAATTATAGAGTTCTTACCCTATTGACATGTCAATAATTATTTAGCTCATTATCTAGACTAATATATGAGTTTAACATTATACATATGGTGTTAAAATATATATTTCACCACAACAATTTTTTTTTACACCAAAACATTTTATTATTATCATGAAATATATTTTCCATTTCATAAAAAAAATTAAAAATATAATAATTATCAATTTCTTATAAGACATTTCATATTAAAAAGTACATAAATCAATTTAAATCAGTACTGACATATATTATAAATTAGTGTACAAACTTCTAATGTACTTTGTCGGAGGTTGCCGACTTATTTCCTTTATTTAATCACAGTGTCTGCCTTGACAGTGCACTTAAACACCAATTAAATTTCTCAATTAACTACAAAACTACATCTAACATATATTTTATTGGAAATAAAGTTTCTCAATCATTTTTTCCTATCTCATATATCAAAATCTTCTATCAAAATTATTTCTCGTTACATGCGTTCAATGCATATTCTGATACTCCAATCGCCTGATATGCTTCTTGGCACCACCAAAGATTCCAAAATTACTTTCTATATATAATATTTAATTTTTCTGGTTTTTTCCTCCTTCATAACTATTTTCTCCAATTTATGTCTATTTTTCTTATCATTTCTATTTTTTTTTTCTAAAAATCCATTTTCAACTTGAAAATTCTTATTAATTCAATAAATGTTTTAAAAATTGTAAATAAATTCCAATAATTACTTTATCCATTTCCTTTCATTTTCCATCATCAATTTCATCAAAATAATTTTTAATAATTTTCATTAAAATTTTCAATAAGTAGCATAAAAATCCAAAAATTATATTAATTATTTCTTCCACACCAAAAATTATTTTCCACTTATAAATACTTCATATAGCTATATTATCATCATTTCAAGGTATAAATCATTCAAGATAATTTTTTTAAAAAATTTGGCCATAATTATGAGAAATTGCTAAAAATTTCTAAAAATTATTCTCATATATTTCCTATTATATCCATCATCCTCTAATCTCATTCCACTCGTTTTCCATTTTTCTCAAAATTTCTCAATTTTTCTCCACCAAACCCTAATTATTTCCTTTTTCTAATTCAATTCCAATCTCAATGCAAATTCTAAATCTACTTCAAATGATCATCAAACACAACTTAAAACCATAAAAATTTGAAAGAAAATGAAGAAATTGATACTTCAATTTTGATTGAAAGTTTTTGGCCAAAAGAAGATTTTTCTCTAAATTTATTTATTTTTCTCATTCAAAATTTACGATCATGAATGCATCTCTCTAATCTTTGATCAGAAAATCAGATTATGAATCCACATTAAATAACATATTTCTAAAAATTGAGGTCTTTAACTTTAAAATATCACATGTTAACTTCACATTAATCTTAAAATAATATTTTTTATATTTTAGTATACTTAAATCATAAACGAAAAATTTTCTATTTCAATACGATCTCTTGCCTCATTTTGCATGCATAACACAAAATCGTAACAATACGACTAATTAGCTTCATTTTCATTCAAAATACGTCATTAGCATTATTAAATATTATTTTCTTACTTAAAATGTCAATATTTAAACTATGATCATGACGTTCCTATCCAGTTAGTATGCATGACTACAAAACTTGTGTATAACGATCAGACCCTAAATCACAGACGTAATAATTTGGCACAAAAGAAGGACCAATTAAATTGAATTCTTGCATTTTTATAATTTATAGTTTGTTGAATCACAAATGTGAATCTTGGAAATAGGTTAAAAAGAAAGTTCAGAAGAAATGTCGTAATCCTACTGTAGTTGCCTTTTGCCCACACCAGCATAGAGCATGATCCCTGCCTTTAATGTATAAAGTTAATTCAATATCAGTTTAATTAATGTGTTCCTTCACTTAAGGGATGTGGTTCAGTTGTCAACACAAATAAAGTTTGTGGAAAAGAGCCATTGAATTCGATTCCCATTAAATGCATTATTGGAGAGAAGCAAAGACGTTTAACTGTGATTACGCTATACACATTATTAGTCTTAGATTGTAAAACGGATGAGGATACATGTGATATACATAAAAAAAAAAATAAAGTCTTCCTCCATCGACTATTACTTAGAGAAGAGTAGTAGGTCACATTCTTGATAGGAACTCATGTATCATTATATAATAACAAGTCACTGGCCTAAATCAAAAACACATTTGGAAACAAATGAATAAATATCAAATACCAGTAAATGAATCAAATGGTAAACTTATACAACAAAAGATCATAACTATTTAAGTATTATTAGTGTCATAGAATGTTATAAAAGCTAATGTTCATCACTCAGACAAAACTCAAAATGCCTCCATTACACGTAGTACAAAATGAAGCGACAAATGTAGCACACCTCTTTGCCATTCTTAATAGAATAATTCAAGTCATAAATCATGAGCCCAACTCCCCTAGATTATAAAAACCACCTAATTTTTTTTTCTACATTTTTCGTTTATGTATATCCAGTTCATCCTACATAATCAGTATCATAAAGTTTAAAGTCAATAAGCATATAACTCTTTTTGTCCCTTGACACATCAACCTGGGAAAGCAATCCCAAACACAATAGATAGGGTGAATCTCATATGTCATCAAGACTTATTTTTCTACTCCAAACAATCTACAGGATAAACATGACTAGATTAGAATAGCCATAATAGAGTACTCCTTAGAAGAGAGAATTTCCAAGAAAATATAGTTTCCATCTTAATAGCTTTTGATAGATCCCCTTATACCATTTTCACTGCATCATATGCATCCATTACCAAGGAACTAATCTTAACTTTATCGGGCCTGCCACATGCCTTTCTTTGATTCTCTACTTAAGTGAAAAATCAAAGTCAATGTAAGAACAATGAAGAAGCTAGGGTGAATCTTATGTTTTATTCACACTTTACACTATCAAAAAGTAGATTGAAGCACTTCTATTGTTTAGTATACAAAGAATTAATTTACTTCTAAAGATTCTAGCCATATTTCTCATTTTTTGAATCAGAAATAAGTTCATAGAGGTTAGTAAAGCACCCCATTTGTTGAAGGGTATACATGACTCAGTTGTATGATTTCTCCCCTTAATGACCTACATAACCAAAGGCTAAAAGAATGTAAAGAAAAATATAGCCTTGATATTCAATATCACAAGACATGGAAAAATCACCTGTATGGTTTCCGAACACTAAACCAAGTTGACTAATTAGCTTGAAGGGAAGTCTCTCATCATGTAAAGGGGAATCTTCAAATGGGAAGCGAATGCATTAGCATGGTCATTGAACTCCTCTGTGAGTATCGATGACCATAGAAATGACAAGTTCGTTTCAAGAATATTGAACGTCCAACATTGTAATGCTGATAAGGAAGAGAAAAACATGCGTCCAACTTCACAATATTATTTGTGCATCCATCCCAGGTGGAAGAGACTTTAATATGCTAGAGTTAAATAAATGAGAAGATCTCAATAAGAAGGAAATAAAAATAACAATTAAATTTATGTAACTAGATAGATGAAAGAAAGAGGAAAAATTAATTTCCAATATCAATTCTTCTGAGCATATTGTTTGTAACATTCAGAAATAAACATAATTAGCATGTATATGCCAACTATCTTTACGTTAAACATGAATGAACTAAAACTGCACTGTTTTCTATTTATGTTCACAATTATTAGATATGAATATTATTTTTTTTTGCAAAACCAGACATAACACTTTCAAGTTTCAAATTTCAAGGCAAAAATTCAACCACGAAAATAAACATCACAAACAAACATGATAAAATTTAACTATTGAACTATCAAAAAAAAGAGGCAAACAAACAGAAGGATCAAAACAGAACAAAGCACGTATAGAAAAGCCATACTAACTTCATTAGCAGATTAACTTAAACAAAGGAGAAAACTGACTAGTGGTGTCAAGGAAATCAATCTAAAAACCTCTAAAGATTATGAGTTGAAAGGGAAGGGAAGTGAGTCAACCAGATAAAGAGATGTTCGTCAATTATTTCACTATTCATTTCTAAAGGACTAGCAGGGCATAAATAGAGAAGATGTTATTACAAAAATTCCTAAACAAACTTATAAATACTACTAAAATTAAACTCAAACGAAATCCACACAATAAAATTTAAACTCAAAAAATTAAATGATCCAAAAATAGCCCATTTCTAAAGATGCCAATTGTTATATTAAGACAAAATAGGAATTCATGGAGTTTGTACAAGAGATCCTTATGTCATCAAGAAACAAGTTAGTATCTAAAAGCAGACCATACAGTACTTTCAAATGTAATTTATAACATTTAAACTACACACACCATATTGATTCACAGAAAGTTTAGAATTTGATTTGTCAACAACTCAAACAATGAGATACATTATTTAATTAATATTGCTTAGCTTGAGACTCAAAAAAATAAAAACTTATATTAGATATCTATTTTTTTAATATAAATTATTTTCTTCATTCTCTTTCATCCCTTTGCAATTGAACATTTAACTCTTCCATTTTTAAAAACAAGACAACTCCAACTAACCTTTTCCCTATTCAAAATTAATATTGAAATATCAAGCATTATCATAATACAATTTCAGGAAAATAAAATAAAAAGAAATAAAATAAAATCTTGTTAAATATATAAGGGATCAAGCATCAGTGATCAACGTTTATGATAAATTATACCAATACAATGACAAATTAAGCATTCAGTCTCGATCATAGTTATCAAATCGAGAATCAAACTTGTAATTTTGTGAATCGAGAATCGAATCGTAAGATTCAGTTTAATTGATAATATTAATTAAAAATAATACATTTATATTATATATTTCATAAATTTCAAATATAATAATGACTAAACCTAAAAATACTACTTAATTATTAATAATAATACTAAGCAATTCATATAACACATGTATCACTATCATCAATACTTAATTAACCTTATCCCAAAAAAAGTAAATGTTTAAAATCTAAATTTATACTCATAATAAAATTAATCTATAAAGTCATCATCTTTATATTTAAGGGAATCATCATCTTCATCGTTATTTTTTGTTCCAACTTAACCAAATCTATTTGCTCTCCTTCATCATCATTTGATTCATCATCATGAAATACATCTAAATATTCAATCATCTCATCTTCAATATCTTGTTTCTTGCCCTTTCTATTATGTTTCAAGTTCGTTGGCCCTATGTAATTCAAATCATATAACATAAATGTATGAGATGTTAATTTAAAGTTTCATACTCCTACTTATTCTTAAAAAATAAAATTCATACAATTTTTTTTTTGAAATACCTCGTTTTCTTTAGTGGTTGGCCAATTCCTCCATCATCTTCAAAATATTCATTTACATCTATCCATGAATTGTCTATAGGTAGACAAGGCTCTTCGATTTGGGTAATTCATTCATTATCGGACTCCATATCACTCAAACAAATAGCATCATATGTCTCGCCTCTCTTTTTGTTTGCCTTAACTCAAGTTGAATATTGTATTTCACAAATATAAGAGCATTCAATTTTTGTTGTTCTAAACTGTTTCTCTTTTTGGAATGGACATGCTCAAATGTGCTTCAATTTCTCTCACATCCTGTAACACTACATGTGAGACTTAGAACTCTTATAGCAAGACTTTGAAACACTTTACATTCTTCTCCATAACTTTTCCACCATAAAGCTTAAATAAAAAAATAAAGAAAGAAATGAGGGTCAAATGGATTTTTTTTTCAATGACAAGAACATTCAAAACTTAATAATTAAACAAATAAAAATCAACTTAAAACAATATCCTGATACTTCTTATCTCTAGTCAAAATATCTATGCTCATGTCGAATAGTCTTTCTCTTCTTTTGAACTTCTCTAATTATTGATCAAATTTAATCATTGATTCAATAACCGAAAATATTTTTTCTATTGTCTTGTATAAGCTAACTTTCACTTCTATATTTGCATAAAAGGATTCATCATATTGAAACTTATACAAATACTATAAATAAAGTTAATTATTCAATTTTTTTTTCTATTTTTGGTGTTTATAATATAAATTTGAAAAAAAAAATATTTTTAAAATACTTACTTAGGATTAAAAAAATATCATACGGCATGAAGTGATCTATGAAGTTGCAAATCCCATATCAAATCAATAATGTCCTAAATACATTGATACTTTTGTCTTTTGATGATTAAAATTTTGTGCAATTTGCTCATTTGCCCTATCCATGGCTTCATATATGTACTCCATTGTCGGTTTTGCATCACCATCAACAAGCCTTAAAAATTTAACAAGTGAGCTCATACACTTTAAACAAAATTTGATTGATATCCAAAATTTATCATCAGATAATAATATTGCCACCACTTGTTTTTGCTTCTACCTTAGAAGCATATTGACTTTTAGCACATTCTTTTGATGCAAACATAACTCTAAAAGGAAGTTTGTTTTCCTCAAAGCTCTTCATGATGAGAAATAATGTAGCAAATCTTGTTACCTTGACTCTCTTTAACTTTCTTTTCTTTGAATACTTCCTAAACATGACAAAAACCTAAACATGTCTATAAATATGAACACAAACTTACTTAGTCTTATTAATTGTATCCGTAAAGATGGATATTTCACCTATATCTTCTAATATGTTGTCAATGCAGTGAACAACATAACGAGACCAAAATAATTTTTTCTCTCTGCCACTAACAAATCATTTGCTGCCATATAAACTTAAGTACTATTTGTCACCACCTGAACGATATTTTCTTCTCCAATTTCCTCCACTAATGAGTCAAATAACTCAAACAATTTATGTGTATCTTTTATCACATAAGAGGTATCCACTGATTTAAGAAAAACTGTACCATTTGGACTATTAACTAAGAAATTGGTGAGAGCTATTTTTTTTATTTGACCATCCATCAAACATCAAAGTACATCTTGTTCTTCTCCACTCCTTTTTATATTTTTCTAACATCAAATTCACATTATCCATTTCTTTTTTCAAAAATGTGACTCTAGCCTTATAATAACTAGGAGGTTTTAATCTCCTACCATATTCACCAATTTTTTCCACCATTGAAGCAAATAATAGACTTTTCACTAAGATAAAGGGTAATGCATGCCCATACAAAAATCTACATATACTTTGAACTACATATTCTCTATTTTTAATAGTTGCATTCAATGTTTGTTATTTGACACCCTTTCCTTTAGTTACAAATGCATCCATAGTATTTTTTTCCTTTTATACCTAAAATTTGATCTTGACCCTCACCTATTTCTTGAAAGCATTCTTTCACATTTGTAGATTTTTGTGTTTCTCAATGTCCTAAAATTTTAATATATAATTCTCCCATATTTTCTGGACATTGAATACAAGGAGCAACATTATCATGATCACCTGCTAAATGATGTTTCATTCTATTTATTCCTTCCTATCTTTCAAGTCCACAATAGTTACACTTTAAATTCATTATATTTATATTAATTCAAGAGCAATGTTCCCAATTAGGATCCTTTATGTTTCCCTTTTTAGAAGCCATATAATTTAAAATCTACAATTTAGAAATAGAAAAATGTTATGGAATTGTAATAAAAATTTATGGCAGATAAAAGTTCTAGAAAGAAAAATGAAAAAAAAGAATCAAATCAATGGGAATAAGTTGATGGCAAATTAGGAATTGCATACTAGTTAAGTTTAAACCTTTTTTTTTTGAAATAAATCAAAAGTTATACAATGCTAATGGACGGGTATACATATTTAGTTATATATTCAAAAATAAAAAAATAATATTTTTTCACATCAAAAGCTCAATTATATATTAAAAAAACAAATAAAAAACAAAAACTAAAAAGACAAAAGGGGCTCCATAATAGTGGATGGTGGACTATGTATAAATATCATTATCTAATATTATCATTTATTACAATTATGTGACTGAGCAAGAAAAAGAAAAAAAAAACAGAAAAATAGATGTTTCCAAATTCACTAACCTAGAAAAAGAAGCAGAATTTCCAGATTCATCTTCACAATCACGAACACTTATTTCTTCAGCTCTCAAATTTTTTCACTTCGATGGTTAGACCAATTTCTTCATCTTTGAGCCTAAAAGGATAGATCATGAACAAATGATAATTTTTTCAACTCTCAGTGCTAAAACTCCAAGAAAGAGATGTTTTTATTTCTTCACGCAATCTCAATTAAGCTTCTTCCTTGCGCTTTCGATTTTAGACTTTTTGTATTGTGTTTTCTTTTTTTTTTTTTTATTTAAAACGTATTGAAGTGAATCATACGATTCCATCAATTCTATCGATTCTATCAATTCAATATTGATTCTTCCGATTCATAGGCAATTATGTGTAAATTTTAATTCTCCATAAGAGTCAACTCATTTTTGATTTGAATTGACATGAATCGGATGGTTCAAAACATTATTCAAGAAAAATAATCTAAAGAATCGAAAACAAATACTACCACCAAAGAAGAAAAAAAATCCCTAATTTTCCATTCTAATTCAGAGAAGAATAGAGGTCAAACTAATTACAATAAAGGGGAAAAGAAAAAAAAAATAGATCAAAATTTTATGGTTTTTTATGTATTCTATCACTTCCGGCAAATATATTAAGAAAACACATCTCAACTAAAACCATGATCCTCCAAAGAATCACTTCACTTCGGCATAAACTCGATCGCCATCTAATCCCACCCTTAACCCAAAAACCAAAAAAAATAAATGACATTCCCCTTCTTATCCAACTTTCTACCATTTCCTCATAAGCCAAAAACAAACAAAGAAAAAAAAGTTATGAACAAAAAATAAAAATAAAGGGAACATACTAAAAGAAGGGTTTGGGTGACGTTATGAGTAGCAACAGTAGTTCGCTTTCTCTTTCCCATAATTAAAAAGAAAAAAAGAAACGAAAAGCTTAATATGAAGTTAATGGCTAAGAATTGATTGAAATTGTAGGGTTTTAATTTCTACAATGCTCAAAGGTTTGTAGAAGGTGGTGGTGAGAGAAATGGCGATGTGGAAGCTTTGTTTGATCTGCGGTTCTCTGGAGAGCAATGGAATAGACGAACAAGGTGGCTTTTGTTAACGTGTACGGTTTTCATTTTATCGTTATACACACATGCGCATATTCACACTCTGATTTGACACTTTTCTGTCTGCAAACAAAGCAACACAAACCTTTTTTTTTTCTAATTACTAAAATCCTTTTATTTCATATTTCTCACTTGTCGTTTTAATTTGACAAAAAAATTATCTCACCATAAAATTAGCATTTCTAGTTTAGATATTACCTTTTTTATATCAAATATATGAGTTTATGGGCACTAAATTAGTTTCCTCTAGCAAGTAGATTGAGTCATACAATCGAGTAATTGCATTATTTGATAATTTAGGGTATGTTTGGGATTATTGTTAGATGTTCAAAAAGTATGTTTAGAATTTTTTTGATTTAATCGACTAATTTTTTTTTAATTTTTTATAAACTGTTTTTCTCAAATCTATTCTGAAAAAAATATTTATTTATTTGCTTCTCTTCAAAAGGATTTTTTAAAACTCAAAAAATTTAAAAATAAAATTTTTTTCTTCAAAATCATTTTTGCCAAACGCAATGTCAAACGGGATCTTAATCACATTTATTTATAAATTTAAATATTAGATCTATAATTTTTCACTTTTCCGTAACTATTTTAAAATAAATATATTAATGGAACTGGTTCCATTTGGTAATTTTATTTTTAAGAAGAATTTAACCAGATTTTTTTAATCTATATAAAAGATTACTTGTTTATTAAATTGGAATGCAAGCTCTCTCTGAGTTGTAATATATTGGTTTATGTTTTTTTTTTCTCTAACCCAAATTTGGGTAACATGAAGCATTTTGTTTAAGCAATGGGATAGTGTGAAAATTAAATATTCTAGAGACCAAAAAATTCCTTTTTTTCCCCTCATTATTATTATTATTATTATTATTATTATTATTATTGATGAAAAGTAGAATTTGTTTAAAAGCAAATCATCCATACATCAAGACCACATTATGGCATACATATATAAAAAAAAAATTAAAAATGCCCATCCAGAACAAAATGATCTAACCATTTACAGTAAAATATTATAATCATAGCAGCAGCTGGAACCTATTGCCCCTTACAATATTTTCTAATATTTCTTTTAATTTTTAAAAAATTTCTTTACGAATTTATATTATTATAAATGTATAACTTTTTTTATAATAAAATATATATAAATATTTTTAAAATTGTTTTTATATAATTTTCAATTATTATATATTAAATTAAATTTCTCTCCACCACGGAATGTAAATTCTAAATCTTCGTGATAGCATCAGTCTCTTCCATCACGTTGGCCAAGGACTAGGACTAGCAGCAACACTTTACAATGTTGCCAGCCAAGGAGCTGAACCCAAAAGAAATTCTTGATTCAAAGGGTAATAAAGCTGAATAATATCAAGAGAGCCGCAAGGATCTGGTGGACATCCAACTCTCAAAAAGTCTAAATTTTTTCACCAATCACTGAAGCATATAAAAATTATTCACTGTACAAAAGGCTCAATACAAATGCCGAAACTACAACTGCAAGACTTCTTGGATTTTTATTGATCTGATTTCAATCAGAAAGAGAGAATAACCAAAGAAAACTAAATATATAGGAAAAACTATAAATAAAATGATTAACACTATTAAATTTTAAAAATATGAAATGGGACAAAATTGAAAATTACCTTCAGCTTTAGGAAATGTGCAATCAATGAATTATTATTATTATTATTATTATTATTATTATTATTACCAATAGATTGTTATACTGTGGACCATAGTTTTTGTTATATTATGCATCTTTTCATTCATATGCAAAATAAAAACAAAATACGCATTTTGCGAAAATGGATTTTGGGAAACTATTAAATATATAATAGATTTATCAATTATAATTTACATATTCATAAAAAATTATTGTTTAAAAAAACTACAAATTTATCATTTACAACTTGTTGTTTTATTATTTATAGATTTATCATTTTGAATGCATGTTTATTATTTTTAATTTACATATTTATCATGTACAACTTATTTCATTACTTATAAGTTTATCGTTTTGAACTTGTAAGTTCATAATTTATAATTTATTGTTTCATCTTTTATATATTCATTATTTTATAATTTTGTTTTAAATTTGTACGTTAATTTTTTAGAACTTATAGGTTTATCGTTTAGATCTTATAGGTTCATTATATACAGATTCATCATTTTAAGGTTATAGATTTATCATTTAAAAGTTGCAGATTCATCGGTTATAAATTTCAAGTTTATTATTTCTACCAAAATCCATCATTTTCAATCTCAAATAACTCGATTTTTTCTCTCTATTTATCATTTTTAATTCAAATATCTTCATTTTTTACTATTTTATTCCACAAATATATCAAAACTAATATTTTTCACCTCAAACAATAATAATAATATCTAAAACATTAAAAATACTAAAATAAAATCAAATATATAAATTAAACTTTTTTCTCACCAAAATAAATCTAGAATACACTGAGAAACTTTTCAAAAGAAATTGATAGAGAAAGAAAAAGAAAAAAAAGAATAACAATAAATAAAATAGTACACATACAAATTATTAAATAATATGTTATCGTTTTAAAATTAGTATCACCATTTCATTTCCCCAACTTTGATAGTCCATTTTAGCTATTTTGATCAATCATATTATTATTTTTTTAATATATTTTTTTCATTTCATTTGGAATGACTGGATAAAAATTACCCATTTTTCTTAAAATTTTGATCTCTTTAATTTTAGAAAGTTTAAAAGTAATTGGACAAAATGTTAAACAACAATATATATAGTCACATCTAGAAGCAATTAGCACGAGATTATTAATCGATAGCAATTTAAATTAATTATATAATAAGATATCTTTTTTTTTTTCATTAAAAGAACCTTTGAAAAAAAATAACACTTTTACTTGCTAAAAATAATTAATGGCATAGGGGTAGAAGAAATCGAAAAAGCTAAGTGTTGAACTCATGACTCTCATTTTATTCACGATTATTTTATAATTGAGTGTACAAATTAAATTAGCTTCAAGTGGTATTTGAGAAAATTTGTTCGTAAATTTTATTTTTAAAATGGATCCAAGAAATAGTTTGCAAAACTTTCCATCAAAATACAAAAAAGTTAAAACATTAAAATAAATAAAATAAGAAGCACAAAGTTATTGAATAACCCTCGTAATGAAAATGGAAAGACTGAACTATTTAGCATCTAATTAAAAGAAAATACTTATCTAAATGACAGAATAAAATCTATTAAAATTGTTCTATAAATAAAATAATTATTATGCAATTTTTTTGGTATATATCGCATATTATAATTTATTTAGTACAAAAAATAAATAAAAAATAAAAAGAATGAGACGGGCAAAGAGAGTAACTGGGTGAATGCATACTATTTTTGAAAGAATTTTCGATCAGCTGCTGCCATTATAATTGTAAACCATCTTATTAATTATAAATACTACAATGCAATTAAATTATAAAAAAACTATTCATTTTGAGAGTCAGATTAGGGAACTTATTATTAAGATAATCATACAATTTTCATGAAGAAACTGAAAATAAATTATCTCACTAACCAACTAATTCTACATGCTTTTTTTTTTTTATACAATGGGAGGGAAATTAGAGTAACTAAATTCCCTTAAAACCAGATAATAGCAATCTAACTATTGATTAATTTAAAATTTATTCTAAAAATTAATATGTAGCTTTTTTTTTCTATATTCACCCTTTTTTCTCTTTTAAAGATGTGAATGCAATAAAATAATAAATATATTAATTTTTTTTGAAAAATTTTTGCAAATAAATCCTGTTATTTTCATGAAATTTATTTTTAATAAACAGATTAAGTTTCATTTTGGTTATTATAAGGATAAATATTTGTTTATTTATTGGATTATATAGGTGGCCAAGTTTTATTAAGGTCTTAGTAATAATTTGATTTCAATAAACAGTGTGGCTTTTGTTCGTTTTTCTATACACTCACAACTCACTATTCCCTCTTCACTTTTTATATTAATTTATTTAGGTCTGGTTTAGCTTAAATTGAAATCTCATGTAAGGTAAATATCCTAAGAGGAATCAAACCCAACAACATACCAGTAGTGTTAATTTGGAATTTGGTTATCCTCTGCCTTTGGCAGAGTTATAGGTGGTGAAGTTGGTTATTAATTCTTCACGCTTGATAGTGTTGTTATGGAGGGATTAATTTTTCCTCCTGACTCAAAAAATACAATCCTTCAAAATAAGGTATTAATTTTACTGTTAAAAATTAAAATTAATAAATTACATAAAAAAATCAATTGCGAAACTCAATAAAAATTAAATGAAGTAAACAGCATTTCATTTATGAGAAAAAAGATTAACATACAAAATTATAAAACTTAACTAAAATCCAACATTAAAAATTTGAAAAAAAATTACTACACCCATTATTATTATTATTATTATTATTATTATCTGCAAAATTTCGGTTACAAAATTCAACATTTTCCAAATTTCTTAGACATATACTTCGCTTCAATTTGTATCCCTTTAAACATTATTCAATTTTTAAATATCATGGCCATGATTGCAAAATGTAAGTGCAACTGATTTCGTGGTTGTTCTTTCTATCACGAGCTTTTCTATTTTTTCTTGGTTTATTGAATTCATGTATTGCGGTGGCAAAATATATATTAATTAAAATATATAATTATATTTTAAAATATTTAAATATTAATTATAATAATATTTATATTTACATTATTTCTTAATTAATTGTTTAAATTAATTTTATTACCTTTAATTAATTATGTTAATTATATATTAATTAATATTAAATAAGTTATTAAAAAATATATTTTATTCAAATTTATTATAAAATAATATAAGTGGAGCCCATTATAATTTTTTATTCAAATAAAATTATATTTTTTAGTTCTAATCTTGTAAGCTTGCAATTCCTCTGGCAAGTGGTGGATAGATATTTACCGTTGGTTTTGTAAGGGGATAAGGATGCTCTAATTTTTTATTTGTCATCAATAAGAGTGTTTTTTTTTTTTTCTTTTCTCTGATGAGATCTTGAAATCGGAATCTAAGAAAGGGAAGAGGGGCCGAAATCCACTACTACCGCTTGGGCACATACTCCTGTCTGTCTTATTTTTCTTTAATTGTATTTTAGCCTTAAAATGAAATGATACTTTCTAGAAAAAAAATTACTGGGCACTTCTATTTTATTTTATTACTCCCTCTGTCTAAAAAAATTAGATTATTTCTCTAAAAAATATAGACTTATTTTTTATTTTGACCGTCCAAAATTATAAATCATATTCCTTTATTGAAATATAATTATTTTATTCAATTACAAATATATCCTTATTTATATATTATTATTACTATTATTATATCATTATCACTTATTTCAATAAATAAACCATCAATTAATTATTATTTTTAAATTTTTAAAATTCTTGCTTTAAATAACTTTTGAGATTGATTTACATTTTATATGAATTATTATTTTTTGACCGTCCAAAATTTTACATTGCTTTAATTATTATTATTATTTTTTTTTTTTGCCAAAGGTTAGTTACGCATTGGAAAGCAGCATTATGCCCAGCCCATGGGTTAGTTATGCTTGTTTGCTGTTTACTGTTTGCTATTTGGAATTGGATAATGTCTATTTCAAGATGGATGGTCCCAATCTTTCCACGTAGGTTATAAGTGGGCCAGCCTAACGACTTTTTGATTAAGTGCATCAGGTAACGAAAGTGAAATTTCGGAATTCCATTAATCAAAAATTAATAAATTAGTAGTAAATAAAAAGAGATTAAAAGTTAAATTAAAGAAAAAAGAAAATGAAAATAAAAGTAAAGTAAAAGATGAAAAAAGTCGATTCGGGCAAAGGATGCGTCTAAATTACGTTTTCCTTCAAGATTTATCCGAATATAAATGCCATCTCATTTTCATCTTCAAAATTCATTGCAGTCCGTCGCCCAAAGTAAATTACTTCCTCAAAAAATATATTACAAATAAAAACATGATACCCATAATTATCACTATTTAAGTGTTACCTATTAAAAGTATACATGAAAAAAATGGCAGTATCTCTCATATCTGTTAGTAGTTTGGTGATTTAATGTTTTTAAGTGCATTAAGTGAAGGGATAAATTTTTAATTTTAGTATTATTAATGCCACGTTTTATATTTCTAAATTTATATTAGAAAAGTATGTGTTAAATAATGAAAATATAATAGAAAAAATTAATTAAAATTATAAACTAAAATTAATTTTACTCGTACTAACTAGAATTTTAAGAGCGACAAAACATTTCTTTATAAATTTTAAAATAGTGATATATCTAAAATTTTAGCTCCATAAATCTAGTTAAATTAGAAAAAAACTCGTATCATCTCATTTTCACCCTTAACCTCATATATTATTAATAAATTTTGTACAACTATTTTTTTCCCCAAGGTGTTAAAAAGGAGGGAAACTTATATCCTTTCAACTTATTTTATGATACACTAGTATAAGTAAACAATTAGATAATCTCGTTGAAGTTTATCCTCTAACTGTGCCAATTGAATACAACATTAAATTAAAAAAAAAAAAGAGATGTCTACTTCAATGGATTAATTTAATTAAACCCATGTGTAATTTAATTAAAAAAACATAAAGCTGTAATTAATTTCAACTAGCTGAATTAGCCTTCGTACCATTAAAGCTAACATCAACAAATATCCGTTTAATTTAATAAAATAATAATATGAAAACAAGATTTTCAACCTTTTATAAGACACCTACGTAAGCCTTTTGTTTGGTTTTGCGAGCAAATCTTTATCTTCTTTAACAAGAATAAAAAAATATATGATAAAACCCAAACATGTCTTAAAAATTTCAGTTTCAAAATTGTCTAAAAAAAGTGATAAAATTTAACATGTTTTTATTACTGTGTTCTTATAAAAAAGATTATATATAAAATGAAATATAACATGTAGTTCATGTCTCCCTCTGTCCTAAACATGTCGAATTATAGTTAGTATGGTTACAATAATACACTTTGTCTAATATACTTTAATTAGAAATTTTATTAAAAATTAATAAGCAGTTCAATTAAATAGAGTATAATATAAATTTAATAAATAATTATACATATATTTTTAAAAGGAAAGTAAACCCTTCCAGTACTCATGAAAAACGAACTAATTTTGTTTTTTAAAAAAAGAAATATATTATTGATGGTGTTTTTATTATTTTCCATATAGAAGAGAAATTAAAAAGGAAAATTCTAGAAAATTATAAATTTCAAAATTCTTCTATTTTCATTTCTTTCCACTCATTTCCATTCATCCAAACAAACCCACTGACCAAACATAACGTATGAAAAACCAAATTCCAAATTTAGTTCATAAACACACATGAAAACAAATTCCAATGATAAAAATAGAAAATTTATAGCTAAAAAATGATTAAAATTAACCTAATAATGAGCCGTTAATCTAAATTTTTACTACATTGAAAGTGACAGTAATTTATTTTCATTTTCATGGACAAGAGTTCACGGTTTTTTCCTTTTTGGACATTTTCTACCCCGATCAGTACACAGCCTTTCATATCTGGCACGCTATAATGACACTGCCTTATTCTCTCTTATATATCTCACGTTGAACGCCCGACTCACACATACCCTTGGCTCTTTTGTCTATAAAGGCACCGCTGCTTCCTCTTCCAACTCATTCTCACCTTCTTTTAGCATCTTGTTCTTCAGTCTATTCTCTCTTTTGCGTTTTTTGCTTTTGCTTTTTTGTTGGGTAATTGAGAAATTATGGGTGGGACGATTTTGACAGATCTCGGAGCGGAGATTTTGATTCCAGTATGTGCTATTATCGGAATTGGGTTCTCTTTGGTTCAGTGGCTGCTTGTTTCGAAAGTGAAGATGGTTCCCGGCGAGAAAGCTGCTGCTGAGGCGGGTATGGGAGATAACAATGGTGATAAAAATGGGTATGGTGATTATTTTATTGAAGAGGAAGAAGGTCTTAATGACCACAATGTTGTTCTTAAATGCGCCGACATTCAAAGCGCTATCTCTGAAGGTAATTTTCTTAAAAATCCTTTCTTAATGGTTTTTTTTTCCTTTTATGCATGCATGCATGTGTTTATGCTTAGATGTATGTATGTGTGTAGGTATACATATTGGTTAGATATCTGATCATTTATGTGTCCTGTTTTCATGGAGTAACGAGGGCGTCTGTAACCATGTTCTTAAGGAATTCGTTGTTGAACTGATGAGGAAATTTGACATATTGCAATGAAAGGAAAATTTGATATTGAGAATTTCTGCTTAAGCAATTCCAAAAGATGATAACTAAATTTACACTGATTTATTTTGCTGCCTTTGTGATCTTTTTTCGAAGTTTGGATTATAATTGAGATCCGGTTGTTTTTGCTTCGAATAGTTTATTGATTGAGGATGATAATGTCTTTTGTGGAATCACATATGGGTCTGACCAGTGAAATTAATAACTTTGGACGTTTTATCATAACTGGAGTCCATTCCACCGACCAGTCAATCCTAAGAGGGGCTGGATATCATAGTGGATTCCTTTATATATTATGATACATCCCCAATAAGGTAAATTTTTTTCCTCGTCTTCCCTGGAATTTTGCAAAGTTCCCAGCTACAATAGATCTCGGACTTTTAAGTCAACTCTGTTCTTCACAAAATTTACATTAGAAATAACAACGGTTCCTTTAATGGTCCATTTTGGGTCCATTTTTACACACGGGTTATTTTGGCTTTCTTTATTGTTGGTGAATTGACCAAAATATCATAAATCTCAATGTAACTGATCCTTTAGTTTTATGGTTAGCTCGATCGTTAAGCAATATGTAAGACATGGACATATGAGAAATTCTGGTGGATAGTTTGTTCCTTTGATGTGGTGAGCTGAAAATGAAGTATGTTTCAGATTTGTCCGTACTCTTAATGTTGTACGAAGTACATGTATTTAATGGACCGTCATTATTGTTCTGGATCCTTTTAATTTCCCTCCTATTTATTTTATATTTATTTTTCAATGACAACTTCTGTACAATGTAATGAATAGGGATATTATTTTATGGCTAGGAATATTGGATTAAAGTTCACAGTTCAATATTGATGGTGTCTTGTCTAAGTATAAAATTTCAATAATGGAAAAATATTCAAATTTGCTTCATTGAATATGAAGTAGACATATAATTTTCATTTTTTCTGAAAAAAATAGAAACAAAATTTTAATTGACTTGCTGATCTTTGCTTGTTGAAACAATTTCCAATTAGATGGTATTTTCATCTCTGCTTTGTGTCATCAATCCTCTATGAGGACCACTGATGGTGCATCTTTTTCTGCACGCTAATTGTTTTGTGGATGTCACAGGGGCAACTTCCTTCCTTTTTACTGAATATCAGTATGTTGGAATTTTCATGGTTGCATTTGCCATTCTTATTTGCCTATTCCTTGGTTCTGTGGAGGGCTTCAGCACCAGGACTCAGCCTTGTACCTATGATGAATTCAAGATGTGCAAGCCAGCTCTAGCGACTGCGGTCTTTAGCACCATATCCTTCTTGCTCGGTGCTTTCACTTCTGTGGTTTCTGGCTTTCTTGGTATGAAAATCGCTACATATGCAAATGCTAGAACTACCCTTGAGGCAAGGAAAGGAGTTGGGAAGGCTTTCATAACTGCGTTTAGGTCTGGTGCTGTCATGGGTTTTCTGCTTGCTGCAAATGGTCTTTTGGTGCTTTTCATTGCTATCAACCTCTTTAAGCTGTACTATGGTGATGACTGGGCTGGCCTTTTTGAGGCTATAACAGGTTATGGTCTTGGAGGATCTTCCATGGCCCTCTTTGGCAGAGTTGGTGGAGGTATCTACACTAAAGCTGCTGATGTCGGTGCTGATCTTGTGGGCAAGCTAGAAAGGAACATTCCAGAGGATGACCCAAGAAATCCAGCTGTAAGGAACTCCCCTATTTGGATTTGATTTTGTATCTTAAGAAAGATTGATTTTGTTTCTAGTTGGACTTATTTCTAAGTTGCTTCTTTCTTTTCAGGTGATTGCTGACAATGTAGGTGACAATGTTGGAGATATAGCTGGAATGGGATCTGACCTTTTTGGCTCCTATGCAGAGTCTTCTTGTGCTGCCCTAGTTGTCGCTTCCATTTCCTCGTTTGGTGCCAATCATGAGTTGACTCCAATGCTATATCCTCTTATCATCAGTTCTGTGGGTATCCTTGTTTGCTTGCTCACCACCTTATTTGCAACTGATGTCTTTGAGATCAAGGCTGTAAAGGAAATTGAGCCAGCTTTGAAGAGGCAGCTCATCATCTCAACTGTGCTTATGACTGTTGGAATTGCCATTGTTAGTTGGATTGCTCTTCCGTCTTCTTTCACTATCTTCAATTTTGGGACCCAGAAAGTTGTCAAGAACTGGTAAGGGGCAGTTGAGCATTGTGTTTGTGAAACCACTTTGTCTAATATTACATAAAAGGGGTGTTTTCTCTATTAAATTATTGATTGAATGTATCAGTACTGAATTTTATGAGCAGGCAACTTTTCCTATGTGTTGCTGTTGGTCTCTGGGCTGGGCTTATAATTGGATTTGTGACTGAGTATTACACTAGCAATGCTTACAGGTTAGAATTGCTGCTATTTATGTTCCTTATTCTCATAATCCTGATTTATTTTAACTCCTGCCTTGCATTAAATTGCAGCCCTGTTCAAGATGTTGCAGATTCATGTCGGACTGGAGCTGCCACTAATGTTATTTTTGGGCTCGCATTGGGATATAAATCTGTCATTATTCCCATTTTTGCCATTGCAGTCAGCATTTTTGTTAGTTTCAGCTTTGCTGCTATGTATGGTATTGCAGTAGCTGCCCTTGGCATGCTGAGCACTATTGCAACTGGATTAGCTATTGATGCATATGGTCCCATTAGTGATAATGCTGGAGGTATTGCTGAGATGGCAGGCATGAGCCACAGAATCCGAGAGAGGACTGATGCCCTTGATGCTGCTGGGAACACCACTGCTGCTATTGGGAAGGTTTGTTGCGTACACATTTAAGTTTAAAGTGCACATCAATATGCTTTATATTTTATTGATGTCAATGAGTGATTTTTGCCGAACTTTCCATCGGACCATGCTCCAACTGGCACAGTCATGAAAGAAAATGGAAACCTCCCTAGGAGTTTAGCCTTTCTTTTGTATTCCCCACTGGAAAACAAATACTTTGACTCTGAATAAATCTCAAGTTTCTAAATGGACAAGTGAATACGGTCTACTCTTTTCAAATTAGATCACTTGCCATAAAATTGCTTTATCTTTCTCCAAATGCAACTTATGAATGTTTGATATAAGATTCTTGCGACGTTTTCTGACACATTCAACTTTTGTTATAATTGTTTTTGCAGTAATGCTGGAGGTTTTTACATCCTCTTTTATAATCTTCATTGTCTTGCTGACAGAAACAAAACCCTCTATAACGATCAAATGCATAGATTTGCGAAAAGTTTCATCTGAACCTCTCTAATAGGTTTGTTGTGCTGTGCATTTCAGGGTTTTGCCATTGGCTCTGCGGCCCTCGTGTCCCTTGCTCTCTTTGGTGCCTTTGTCAGCCGTGCTTCAATTTTGAAAGTAGATGTGTTGACGCCAAAAGTTTTCATTGGTTTGCTTGTGGGTGCAATGCTTCCTTACTGGTTTTCTGCTATGACAATGAAGAGTGTTGGAAGTGCAGCTCTGAAGATGGTTGAGGAAGTTCGCAGGCAATTCAACACTATCCCTGGACTTATGGATGGGAGTGCCAAGCCTGACTATGCTACATGTGTTAAGATATCCACTGATGCTTCCATCAAAGAGATGATCCCACCTGGTGCACTTGTGATGCTCACCCCCCTCATTGTTGGGATCTTCCTAGGTGTGGAAACTCTATCTGGTGTCCTAGCTGGATCACTTGTATCTGGCGTACAGGTATGCCTGAGTCAGTTGTTTGAGTACATGTCCTTATTAATCAGCATAAGTTAGGGTGTTCTAGCGGTTTTATTGTGACCATTTGATTTATTTCCTGTGCTTTAGGATTTGATTATACATGTTCTGTCCTGAGTAATTATTTTTCGTGTGTCTGTATACTGCAGATTGCCATCTCTGCATCCAACACCGGTGGTGCTTGGGATAATGCAAAGAAGTATATCGAGGTATGTATTGAGTAGTACTATAAATTCTTCATATTTGTAATATGGATATCACTAAGCGAAAATCTGTTGAACGATAGGCTGGCAGTTCCGAGCATGCAAGAATTCTTGGCCCTAAAGGATCGGATGCTCACAAGGCATCCGTCATCGGCGACACCATTGGGGACCCATTGAAGGACACATCTGGACCATCACTCAACATACTCATCAAGCTCATGGCTGTTGAATCACTTGTATTTGCTCCATTCTTTGCTACACATGGAGGTTTGCTTTTCAAGATGTTTTAAATGGGGGGATAACACGAGCAAGAAAAAAGAGTTGACTTGTACCTTGTTATTTTACCCTGAAAAGTATATATGGTTGTAGTTAATGTCCGACTCCTGAAATTCTCTCCTTTTGTTGAGTTGTGGGGACAATTTTCTCTTTTGAAGGGGTACAATCACAATGACGAAGACAATGATGATAAATGCTAATATAGTAAGAGTTCTATCTCAATTTCGATGCAATTGCCTTGGCGGTCTGTTCTTTTCAATCTGCAACTTAAACTGTTGAGAGACTTAGAAAAATGTCATAAGTTTCAGTATGCCAAAGATAATTTTCAGTATCAGGGCAAGCTCATCTACCAGATATTACTAGGCATAAGCAAAATGTGCCAAAAGATCCGATGCCTTTAGTTTTTTAGTTGAAAAAGACAGCACTTCCAAAGGCGCATATGCTGAAGAATTTGTTCTTTATGTTTTGCTCCATTTATCAAAATTACTACTATTAATTTATTATCTATAATTGCATCTGTACTTATTTTTTTTATTATTTTTAAATAGTTTTAGTTGCTATGTTTGTCTAATTTTACTTAAATAATTTAGCTCATTTATCCTTAATCCACAGGCTTTACATCATATTGTATAATAATATTAAGTGAAAAGACCAAGAAGCATTAATCAGCAAAAACGGAATGAAAAAGCACATATGAAGATAGAGGGGACGTATTAATGTAACCATACACTTGAATTGAAAATAGCAACAAACTAGGCTCTCTATTTTCAAATTTTGTGATTGGTTGATTAGAATAGAAAAATTTTTAAAAATATTTTTTTTCTGTTTAGATTTTTTTTCTCGCCAACTAATAAAAAGATAAGTATCGGACTAATGAATAGACAGTGTTAAGTGTTAGAGAGTGTTAAAAAATATAATTTTTTTAGCATTTCTTTTTTATCTATATGTTAAAAGTGGGACTCTGGAATTGTAGTTAGTACTATGCATTTCCCACTTTGCCATCTAAGTAAAACGGTCTTGATTCCCTCTCTGCCATCATCCCTCCCTATGCTAAATGATATCATTCCAGCTTTGTGCCCAAGTAGATCCTTTCTGCCATCAGCTATGGAGTATAACAGATCCAAAACCCTTTGCAAAACGGCACCGTCTGCCTTAGATGTTCCTATTGTCTTTGTCATCACCACACACTGGATAGCGCAACGTTGTTCTAGCTTGCAATCCATCTGCTCCCCAATAGCAATTTATAAGACCTCTTGAAAATTTTGATGAACTAAGCGAAGAAAATATAGAAATAGAGATTTGGTGACTGAAAAAATATTAGAGCATAAATTGAGGTAAACCGGCCACTGTTCGGAATTGGCTGGTTATTGTTCAGAATCGTCAGTTTTAAAAAATGGGACCAGACAATAATGGGTTCAGAGCCGGTTCCAGTTGATGAACCGACGGTTCAACTGGTTTCAATTTTTTTTAATTATAATTAAAATAATAAAAAATACAATAAAAATTATTAAACTTTAAAGTTTAGAAATTAAACTTAATTATTGGGTGAATTTGAAAAACAAATATAATTTAACTTAGCAATTTGTTTATAAATGAAGCAAAAAATATTAAGTTAGAAATAAGTGAAAACAATTGGGGAATAAATTAGTTAGAAAGAATGAGAATTTTGAGAAAAAAAGATTATTTGATAAATTAATAAATTATATTTTTATTTGATAAATTAATAAATTATAAAAATTATAAATAGGATACAAACTTAATCAATTTATTTTTTTAAATAATTTAATTATAAAAATTTGAATTTATATTTAAAAAATTATAATATTAATAATTGGATTTGAACTTAATTTTTTTACTATTAATTAAGTTGTTTACATATCATTTTAGGATAAAGAGAAATTTGATTTTTTTTCCATTAATTAAGCTGCTTATATATCCTCTTAGAGTTTTGAGGAATCAAAACTCACATAATTCTCTTAACTTTTAAAATTTAATTGTTGACAAGTTTTACATTTTTTTAATCGAAACTGTCAATGTCATATATGTCAGCCGTTCCTTCGGTGGTGAAATCATATTAGTTATCAAATTAATTTTTCAGTATTTTTTATTGTCTTAATACTGATTTAGCCCAATTATCAATACATGTTTGAGCTTTTAGCAATTCGAAAGTTAACTTAGATCACATCTCATCCAAAATATTACCTCTCACAGTAAAAATTTGTTTAACGACAATAGTTGAGACTAAATTTGAAAAAATTTATTTTGCAATTTGGGAGAGTACTGGATAAGTATTTTGACTTCACTAATCAATAACTCAAAAATCTTTATTTATTCTACTATCACCAAACTTAGATGTAGTTATTAGATAAATATCAAGTTTGAGCGAACCGGATGATAATCTCGATTTTTTATATTTTGTATCATCGAACGATCACCTCCTCTAATTTTTATTGATTCACTCAAACTTTGACTAGCAGTGCCACTACTAGTAGTAGCAGTAGTAGTATGAATATTTTAAATCAAACTAAATTCTATAAATAAATCACAAGTTAATTTTTTAAATTATTAATAATAAAATCAACACTAATATTTATTACTTGAAACTAACAATGAATAATAAAGATTTAAATAATAATGTAAATAATCTATTTTACATCTATAAGGCAGTGTGACCTTATGAGACTATTTAGCCTATAACTTTTTGTATAATTGATCAATTAATCTGATTCTTATTCCTAATTCCAATTAACATATAATTATGTAACATATTAAAATTTCAGACCAATTGGATCATTGTAAAATTTTTGGTGGAATTTCTAAATGTGTTATGTTTTCTGCCCTTAGGCAGTTTCATGGTACCAACTTTGGTTCATCATACCTTATAATATATAGGTCATATTTTAATGAAACTTTACATACACTTATATGGGTTCAAATGGAACATTTTACGTGTTTACAACTTTTATCAATTATGTCTCTATAGTTCTCAAATTATAAGAAATATTTGATTGGTCCAGAAAAGAATTGGCTTCCGAACCAGTATGATTTCTAAAGATCATAACTTAGCCTATACATAACCTATTAAACTGAAATTAGTACCCAAATTTAGAAAGACATATACCTATAATTGTTATGCTTTGATAATTTACATAATCTATCTCTAAGGATCTCAAAATAGCCAAAAATATTTCTGGATCTACCTAGGGCATTAAGCAGGCAGTTCAAACTATGGAACAATCATGGTTTCATTGACCATAAATCAAAATATACAAGACCTATGAACCTAAAATTTGGTATACATATACAAACATATATATTTACAACATTTATGTTTTGAGATACTTCAAATAATGGTTTTATCATATTCAAAACTAACAAACACTAGGGCTAACTCACTTAGGGTTCACATCCAGACCAGTTTTAGTAGAGAGAAAATTTCTCTTCCTATACACCAAATATTGTACAAATGTTTATATATCCATAAATCTAAAACATAAAGGAACAACTTTTATGTTTTAAATTTTTCCAGATTTGATCTCTAAGATCATCAAAACCATGACACAAAACACTGCCTATTTATGAATCCTAAACAACATAATCAAGCTTAACACAAAAATATATGTTTACTCACCTATAATAAATATTGGCTAATCTTGTTGCTACAATTTTTGGAGTGAAAGAGAGGATAAAAGGTGGCTGGAACTTCAAAGAAAATGGATCAAAGAAATGAAGCAAAGAAGAAAAAAAAAGATAAGGAAAGGAAGAAAGATAATAGCAATCTAATAAGTTAAAAGCCACCACCATCATTTTGCCTTTCCCTTTTCCATCCGTCCCTTTCTTTTTTTTTTTCTTTTTTTTTCTGACTTTTATTTTTATTTTTTTTTTACTTTTTTAATTATTCTTATTATTATTTCATAAATCAACACAATATGCAATTTAATCTTAATCTAGTCATTTTGTATATTTTAATTTGGTCATCTTATTTCATTTATTTCTAATACTTTTTATCCTCATTTAGATTATAAATACACATGTGTGACTCGATATAATTGCAATGTACTAGGATACGTAGCTAGTGCGTTTCATAGGAAAAATCTTAAATATTGATATAAACAATGCTAATTAATTTGTTTAAGCCACATTAAGTCTCCCTAATTATGAGTTAATTGATTATGTTTTCATATTAGGCTCACAACATATGGGAGACCCACAAGGAGTGGATAGACAATAAGTTAGGGGTCGGAATCAAAGGAGAAATATGAGTCTAATTATCAATTGAATTCTTTAATGCATGTGAATGTTGCTTGCTATGTGATTCATATGATTGTCATGATTTGCCCCTGATAATATGATGGTGAATAATTTGTAACATTTGTGGTACACATAAGTGGTATATTTAAGCTATATGTTTGATATATGAGATATATATACATGGTATATGTATAATATATACGAGGCATTTGCATGGTATATGAGACATATATGCGGTATATGTATGTTATATGTGATAAGATGCAATGGTTAATGAATGCTTAAGTATAAGTGTATATACATATGGACTTAAAAGATGCGTTGTGACTAGTTAATCGATATTACAAAGCAAAAGAAGAGACTTATGGCCCAACAAATGTACAAATGAAATAAATGATCAAGCTAGCTAGCAAATGCAAATTTTCACATGACAAATGTTCACATGAATACCTAGGGCAATTTCTGTTTAACTTGGTCACAATAAAATAAAATAAGGAAAACATTTGCATATGTAAAGAGTAATGATTATATGTTTCAACTTTATTAATACTTGTATGATACTGATGGATGGAATGGAATACATAGTATGTATTGGATTTGTGATTTATTACTAGTATGTAATATTGATGTGAGTTATGATGATGGTATAACCATGCATTAGAATAGTATTGATGATATGATAGTATAATATGAATATGCATAAAATATCATGTTTGTATAGTTATATACTTAAATTTTTATACATATATGTACCACTAAGTTTTCAGTAGCTTAGCATGTAAGTTTTCTACACGTAAGTTGGAGCCTTAGGGATAGCTGAAGTTGACTCGGGAGAAGAAACGCTTATTTTGAAGAGTCAGTGATACATGTCATATTCATTTTTTTGTTGTACATGACATGATTTTTGGGTCTTTATATTTTGTATAAATTATATGTAAACCTTTATTTTACAAAAGTTATATTTTTTGCAAATAGTTGCTAGTGAAGGCCAACTTTATTTATATATATGAAAGTGATTCGGAGGGATCCAAGTTTTATATTTTATGGTATGAATTTAAATGTAAAAGTTTAATAATGTGTTACAAAGAAAGTTTAAAGTTTTAATCAAATTTTAAAAAGGGAAAAAGTCATTAACACTCACCCACATAATCGTGGTGCGGCCGATTGTGTTAGCGTGTGTTACATCACGAGTGGTCTAATGTTTCATTGCCGTGAATATTTGAAATAACAATTTTAGAGCTAACTTATTCACGGGCATTACTCCATAAGTTACGAGTGTGAATTGTTATTTTTACGATTGTGTGTGGTCTTCACCATAGGCGTGACATTGGTCACTAGTGTAAATATTTGCTTCATGGGCTTGAACCTTTGCTGATTTTCATTCTTTTGAACTTCAAACAATTTCAATCAACTTACTTCATGGTCTAGGGAATGTGTAACCTATTTAACACACTTAGAACACAAAATGTGATTAAATTACTTATTGTCTAATTATTTGGTATAATCAAAATAATAGAAATACCCCTCAAGATTTAACATATATTAATGTTGGTGATGATACTCATATTAATGCAAGTGATGATACTTGTATGCACATACCATAATATTCGAATGAATCTTTTAAATATCTAGATGATAACCTCGTTATCCTAGTTGGTGGTTCCTAAGTATTTGGATATAAATAAAATGAATATGTGTTGATGGAAATTGTTTGTAAATGTGAAAAATACTTGTTAATATGCATGAACATGTAATGTGTGCATAGATGGAATGACAAGTACTAAAAAGAAGTTAATTGAGTAGAAAAATGAATGAGATAATATATAAGTAACTTAGAATGCTTGAATAATGACATGACATAGCATATTACATGAAAATAGTTTAATGCTTTATTTTTATGAACCATTAAGCTTTAAGCTTAGTGTGACAGTTTTATCTCGCTAGATTTAGAGAAAGATATGCAAAGCTCAATAAATGAGAGGAACATTGATCATGTGAAGTAAACCAGTCAGCTCAAATATAGTGGGTCATATGCTTGTGAAATTTTGGTTTTACGGTTTTATTTAAACAATTGTGTATTTTATATATTAAATATTTTGTAAATGTTATATTATGTAAATGAAAAAATTGTTTTGGTTTATCTCTGAACGAAAAAAAATATTATGCTACTTTTATGTTTTCATTTCAAAAAGTATTTTAAATGATAAAGTTAGCATAACACTTCCTTATGTTATCATGTGTGCTGAGGTGAGGGAGTGTTATATCCGTGTTGAGTTTCACACTCAGTGGTATAAAATATTTATAAGAAAAGTCATATAATAAAATAAAACATTCATTAATAAACCATAAACCTTTTAAATAAAATTTCAATATAACTATACAACTACTTGTATAACTTTGCAATATTTTCAACAATTAAAATACAAATTATATTTAAATTCACTACATAAAAATACAAATAATTATTTGTGTTCTCATTAAATATTTTTATTGTTTATCCATATATTATGATATCATAAACCTACCCCTAGATAACACGAAGTGTTATATCTCATATCAATTATAGGATCCACATATTTGCATATGATCACACACACACACACACACACACACACACACACACACACACACACACACATATATATATATATATATATATATATATATATATATCATAGTCTATCTATATATACAAGACTGAATAATATATTACGTAATCCACAGAAATACAGATCATTACTATTTTTACTTAGTCCACAAAAATGCACAGGAACTGATAGTTACCCTATCGGCATGTCAACAATACTCTTCGTAAATCAATTTCCAATCATTATCTTAAATTTAATAGTAGAAATAATCACCATCATATTTATTTACCATAAAAATTTATTTCATACCAAAACAAATTTGTGGCTCAAGAAAATTAAAATGTATAAAATTTCTAGCATTCTTCTTAATAATTATTCATCATAAATTATATAATAATCATTTATCGTAAACCATTTTGTTAAACATAAAATCTCAAAATATAATATTATTTAATAAAATTTACTTTCATAAAGTAATTCATTTTAAGGCATAATTTTTTTTAAATACTAGAAATTCTCATAAAATTAATTAAAATCATCATGACTAAAATTATAAGAAATTTTGCATTGACCTTACTACTCATTTCCAGTATTTTGTCGATTTTTTCCCTTATTTGTTGTCGGCGTCTATCTCGATTATGCGCTTAAATATCAATTAATTTCTAATTATAAAATACTATTAATTTTGACAGTTAATTAAAACTGTCTATTTTAAATTCTTTTATCACTTACATTTACCGATTTTTTTATATTAGTATTTATTTTATACGAGATTCAAAATTTTAGTTTGTCAACTCGTATTATGATGCCACCAATTTATTTTCAAATGTCATCAATTATTTTTTCTTGCATTTCCCTTTATTATTATACGTGCAAAAATTTCAATTAAATTAAATTCTCCATTTCTCTTATTTTCTCTTCATATAAATTTTCTTTAATTAATCTTTATTTATAATTAATTTCCTTTTCTTCCAAATTCACTACATACTCCGTCCAATAATTTCTCTTTAATTTACTAAAATTTCCAAAAATTCTAAAATGTTTCCACCTCATTTTTCTTGATTTCCAATTATTAATTTCACTTAATGAAGTCCAAAAATTCCCAAATAATGCTTCAATAAATTTTCTTAAATTTCCTTCAATTTAAAAATTATTTACTCACTTATAATCATCCTAATAACTCAAATTTCATCCAAATAAGCTAAGATTTAATTATTTCTATTTTCTTTCTAAAACTTTCGGCTATTAATAGAAAATTTCCTAAATACTCATCAAACTTTATTTTTTAATACAAATTAATTCCAACCAAATTATACTCAAAACTTGAATCATCTTAAAGAATAATTACAATTAAGTTATGATCCAAAGTGAATAAGATCCTCACCCTCCACTTATAAAGAATTTGGCTAAGCTACCAAAAATGAGCTCCAATTAATTTTTTTTCTTATTCACATTTGAAATATTTGGCGTCCTTAACAGTTTAGATAATGAAAAATTGAAAGAAAAATAAAAGGAATTGGAAAGAAAGTTTTGGCCAAAGAGAAAGAAGATGAAAAATGATATATTTTGCCAAAAAATATCCATTTCCTATTTTTTATATGATAATTATTTTTGTGTTAGAATTATTAATGACAAATTAGGTGGACAATGATTATAATTGAGAGGATAAGGTTTTAATACAATAATAGAGTGATTAGATGCATTAAGGGACATATTTGACATGTACTAATAGACAACTTTTTCTTTTTTTTTTTGGTATGAAATTATTGCATAATTTATATACTTGATTAATAATTTTATTTTCTTAAATTTTATTTTCCAAAAGATATTAGGTCCTCAAATTGAATATACCAATATTCTCAGAAAAAATTTTCTTTTTGAAATAGTCTTTCTAACTTTGTAAAATAACTACTAGTCGAAAATTACATTTTTTGGTGATTTAGTCATTTTACTAAATTATACTCATAAAAATTCATTTCAAGTCTGATTTTTAAATTCTTTATTTTAAAAAATTTAGAATTCAATTGATATCTCATCGAAACCATTACAATCATAAACACATATCTCTACCTCATAGTTAGAAAATCAGAATGTAAACCCATACCGATGATCATATTTTCGCAAATCAAAGTTCTTAACCTTAAAATTTCTCCATATAACTTCACTCATAACCTTAAAGTATCATTTTCTATATTTTAGTATGCTTAACTTGAATTCTCACCACGGGGCAAAAATTTTGTCTTCCAACTCGTATGTTGTCTCGATTTGCGTACATATTACGAAATTGCAATATTTTATCAAATTAATTCAATATTTATATTTAGTATCATATTATCATATTAAAATAAAATTTTCATATTCATATGTCTGTATTTAGATTCTGATCATAACGCTATTATCTCGCACAGTACAGACAATCACGAAACTCGCGTATAACAATCATACTCTAAATTATGGACATGGCAGAAATATAGTACAAAGAGGCATGTAATGGTGGTTCCATATCCAAGCAAAGACCATATTAACCCTCTTCTCCAATTCAACAAATGTTTAGCCTTAAAATGTGAAAAATCTATGTTTGCCACTACCCGTTACACCTTCACCTCCATCTCAACACCTAACATCTTCGTCCACCCATCTTCGACACCTTTATAAATGCTAACACATTAACCACTTTTTCAATAGCTTTCAGCGTTGCCTATGCTTATAGCCCCAGTTTAGATAAGGCATATGCTCTTGAAAGGTTTGATTGTTTTGCTTCGATCACTCTTTAGCCGATTCCTCATCGTGGTTAGTTTCACTTTAGTTTCAGTCGAATTGAGCATTTTTTTGAATCCAATCGAGCGTGGATTTCTCTTAGGTGAAATTAATCGTGGATTATATTTATAAGGAGGATTGAATAGGTGATGGAGATGATGATAAGAATTGTCTTTAGAGATATTTGAGATTATATGTTAGTGAAAGGTGATGTGGAGTCCAAACGGGTAGGCAAAGAAATTTTGTAAGTTGATGTGATTGAGATAAAGTAAGATTTGTCTTATGTGGGGATAAGCTTTGGCATGAGGGGTGACAATAATAAACATGACACAAATCCTATATGAAATTTGCGAGTTAGGATTGAGGTTTAAAATATTCATATCACAATCATATCAACTCAATAAAGACACAAAAGTTATCATATCGTATTGTGGTGTTGACCTATTAATACAAAAAAATACATTTAATCTGTTAATAATTCATGTTGTCGGGTTAACATATTTATAACTCATATACACATTAAATAAATTATATTATATTAATTCAATTCAATTTATAGATTAACCGTATTAAACGTATCATGTTGTGTCAGGTTACTACGTATAACACGACACGTTATAATCTATATACACATTAACTTGATCATATTATACTAATTCAATTCAATTCATAGATAAATCGTATTAAATGTGTCATGTCATGTTAACTTATTTATTAAATGAATTGTGTTCGTATTTGAATTTTAGACACAATTATTTTATCATGTCTCAAGACCACAATGGATCTATGATAAGATCATTTATTTACAACGGAATGGTATACAAAGTCAACATATCTCAATTAATACAAATAGAATTTATGGCTACGCAAAGTGTAGAGTATTTGAATTGATTTTTATCGTGTTATAAATATATCAAGACATGACATAAATACGATCCATTAGTACAAATTGTCAACTCTTATGTGAAGATGTATGAGATGAGTTGTTAGGTAAAGGTGGTGTGGGTCGAGATGGATAGGTATATAAAAGTTTAAAGGTTGATTTGACGGAGATAAGATAGTATTTGACTTTTGTGTGAATTTTTTAAGATTTTTTTGGTAAACGTTTTTAGAGGGCATAAAATTGGAAAAAAGAATGATGAGAAAATATATTTTTAGAACAATTTGAATTTTGAGGTAAAAAATAAATCTTGTTACTAATTTTGGTATTTTTGTCATTAACCCTTTTTTATTTCCTAATCCATTTGAGATTTGAGGATTAGGAAGTGACTATCAAATTAATGATTCTAAGATGACTATTAAATTCAAGTGAAGTCACCATCTGATTCGTCTATTGAATTAAAGACAATATGCTTGGTTCTTGAAGCCGGTTGCCTGAGACATCAAGAAACAACAGCTCCTGTAATAACACCGCACGAAAAAGTATAGCCATATATCTTCTGTCAAATGAACATTATGATACATTGCTGGTTGTCTTGGTGCTCATTATGCAGAAGCGGTAGCTCTCCCGTTTGCTCTGAAGTTAATTGGAACATCAATCTCTTGAAGGGCCGGGCATTGTTGAGATGGAAGCTCAAGCCTTTGGATTTAGCTATGCTCTTGAATCTAATTTGGAAGATCTTTCTGAATTTGACAGTGGATGTTTATTGGAACAGAATAGGAATATCTCTGTCTAATGGATCAAAAAGCAAGCAAATTGTGTAACTTATTGTCTAGTTAGAGCATTGAATTCTCACAATATCCTTCGGTTTTGGGAAAAGTTTCTCCTAATACTTCTATTGTTTCTCTTTTGGGTATTGATTACTTTTAAAGATTCATTTTTCTATTTGAAAAATATTGAGTTGAAAAACAAGTAATGTCATGAGATAAATCTATACTTGCCCAATATTAAAGTTTGATTGTAATAATTTAGTCTTTTTTTTTTGTTAATTCCCTTCATTGCATTTTCAGTCAATGTTATTGCTTTTTTATTTTGTCTTAATTTAAGTGTCCTTTTAAAAATTCATAAAGTATTACTTAATTTTTCTATTTTAGCCCTTTGGTAATTGAGCTCCGCTATAAATGAGTTATATTCTATTAATGAGTTTAATATACATGTATGTTGAACAAAATAAATCATTTTGAATAAATTTACTTATCTTTTACATTTAAATGTACTAGTCTACTATGCACGTGATTAATTATATTTACAATATATATTATTTATAATTAAAAAAATTATGCTTAAACAAAAAAAATTGAATATACAAATTCTTACAATTAAGTTAAGTGTAAATATAAAATTCTGTAATTAAACATATTTTGATTATATTAATATTCTGGATCTTTATTTTTATTTCAACTTATTTTCATTCCTAATTATAACAAAGATATGCATTAATATACAAATTCTATTTAAAAAAAAACTATCAAAGTCATATTTTAAATATATAAAAATTGTTTTCATTTATTATATGGGAAAAAGAATACCTCCTAATATATTTGTTTTGTTTTCCCACGTTAAACTTTTGTTTTATAAAATAAAACATTTTTTTTTATTTTGTGCTAAGAAAAGGACGTTCAATTTCTTTTTTTATTGTAATGATAAAGTTTAAATTTATATTGAATATTTATTTTTCATTTTTAAAATGAGTAATTTTTTTAATTTCAAATATAGACATGTTATTTAAAAACCAATTTGATTTAAGATAGTAATTAGCAAATATTTGAGATAAAATAACCTAAATTAGCAGTAAAAATAATTTTTAATTTAAGAATGATAAATCAAAGGTATGACACTCAAAATTTTTCTGGTTTTAAAATTCACATTATTGAAGTTGGAGTCCTGTTAATTAACAATCTTTCTTTATTCCTTTTATGAATCCTAAATTTCTTGTAGGGCACATAAACAATTTTCAATGGCCTAAAAAAATCACAAATAGAAATTTCATTAACTATCACTTTCCTTTAAAAAATCAAGAATTGGTAGTATACAAGAATGGAACATCTATCCCAAGGAAGAAGAGAAATAAATGAACTTTTTGTTTCATATATATCAATCCAAATCTAAAAGTGAAAACTTAATTATTATCTATTGTAAATTAGATAGGGATAATTGTGTGACAATTATTTTTCTCATCATAAACTCCACAAGATCTAATTAAAAAGCCCTTATTTAACAAATCTTTAAATATTTTATAGACAAAAATGCCTGAAAGTAAAAAAAAAATAATTATATAGCTCAGTTGCAGAGTAGGGAAATTTCATGAAGTGCAGCACAAGAATATCAAAATCACAGATTTAACTTTCTTGGTATGAAGATTGCCAATTGAAATAATGAGGTAAAAAAAAAAAAAAGACTTCTTATGAAGATTTAAATAAATTTGTTCAGTTTTAAATTTAGGAATTTTTTAACTATTTTTCCTCATTATAATTAAAAATTATTTTTTCTAGTATATACTTTTTTTTTATTTGGACACCAAAAAATATATTTCTTCCTGTTTTAATTTTTATTCATTTTTATCATATATTAATCATTTTATAATATTTTTTTTTTACTTATTTAGAAATAAACTAGCGTCTTTTATTCATAGAAAATAATTTTTCAATAAACCCCTAGAATCGAAGTTTAGACAAGGTCCAAATTAATTTAATATAAATATTTAATTTTAACCAATTTATTACTTAACTCTTCACTCCTAAATCAGCAAGAATATGGTAACAAAAATTTTAAGATGAAAAAAAAATCTCTTCATTCCCAATTCAGCAAAGAATTAATAAAAAAGAGTATTAATAATAGAATTAGATTCAGGCCACAAATTAAGATAAACTTGATGCAATCTTCGGAATACTAATGCAGAAAACGCCTCACTTGGAAGAAAACTCATAAAATTTTATTAATTCAGCAAAAGGTTCTTCTTCTTTACATGTCTAAAGCTACTTATATGCTACTAAAATATTAAGTCCCTAGAGGAAAATGACATCTAATGATAATCTTACCCTAATCCCTAAAAGATAGATATTTACAGCCGAAGCTTATCCAAATTCCCTTCAGAAAATAAATTACCAACTAATAACCCGAATCATTGTCAAGAAAGAAAAACTAATAAAATCTAACTTCTAGAAAGAGGTGTCAGCATGAACTAATGAAAATAAGGCTACGTGACTTTCTAATGATGCCACATACCAAATATCCAAAGTAGTTATGTCCATAAATGTTTCCCATACCAATACTATTTCTTGATTAAATTCATTAGCTATTGATTATTTAAATAACTTTAAATTAATTACAATTATGAAACAAAAAGATAGGTAAATTTGGGTATTTTTATATTACAGATTAAAATTTAAAAGTGAGAATAAAATAAAATAAAGTATGAGAATAGGGCTGGCCATGGACCGGTTTAACCCGTGAATATGACCAGACCGGTTCCAGACTTGAACAGTCCATAACTATTGGGGAGTGTGTTTCGGGCTGATTCCCCATTTCTTGAAACTGTAACAGCCAATTTTGAGGTTTATGGTTCTAAACCGATATTTTTTAAAAAAAATAAAAAATATTTAAATATATATATATATATATTGATGTCATTTATGTGATAAAGTCCATTTAATATGAATCTATTTTTTGAATTTATTTTTATTAGTCAAAGTTTAGTTAATAAATTAATTTTTTTTGAAATATTTACATATTTATTGAACCGGCTGAACTACCAGATTATGAACTGAAACCGGTCAGTTCCTTAACCGTCCTTTAGATGATGATGATAATGAAAAAAATTATTAATACAATAATTATTTTTATACAAGTGAACGTGCAAATCATTTAACTCAAAAAATAATGCGATGTCATTTTAAAATTATAATAGCAATATATAATGAATACGGATTCGTAATATAATTTTCATTTTCTAATAATATCACATGCCAAATATCTAAAGTTGTTATGGCCCATAAATGTATTAGGCCCAAATTATAAAACATCAAATAAGCCCATATTATATGTATCCACATAATATGCACATATCTCTCTCTTGCGCAATTTATATCATATATATAATTTTTCATATGTTATTAATTGATACGATATCATTTTTGAACTATATATTTACCGTATTTTTTTCTTTATCGTATTTTGTTTTTTCTTCTTATTTTTTGCTTCTTCTTCTTATTCACACAGATAAAAGAAAAAAAATGTATATGTATTTTAAGTTTATTTTTAGAGAGAAAATTTTTTTTATTTTGTATATTTAATTTTATTTTTAATATTGTAATGATTATTATTATTGTTTGAAATAAAAATATTTAATTTTAATTTTTTGTGAAGAAAAGTTGTTGAAAATGAAGATATTTGAACAAAAAATAAATAATATAAAGAGAAAAAAAATTTAGTTGTTGAAGGTTGCAAATGATAAATTTTGTAAAAATAATAAACATGTAAGGGATGAACCTGCAAGTAATACTTATAAGTAAGGGTGTACCCGAATCGATATAGTGTGTGTTAGATATAATATTTAATCCAATCTATAATTTGCAAATTAAAAATTTATTAATCTAATACACGAATATAAGAAAATCAATCCAATCCAAACCACAATTGTGAATTGGATTGGATCAGTTCGGTTCGGTTTTGCAGTTTAATTTTATATACTTTTTACTTTTAATTTAATAATAATATTAATAATATATCACAAATATTAATAATATCTCAAAAACTTTTAGTCTACTATATAAATTACTTAATAACAAGTCATAGTATAAAAATTACAATATAAATTTTTTAAAAAAAATATTTCATTCAAGATCAAGAATCTATAGCACCAAGATTTCAAATATAAGTTTGAAACGATAAACCTATAAGTTGTAAATGATAAACCTATAAATATTTGAACATGTAAAATCTAAATGATAAACACGTAACTTCAAAATGATAAACTTACAAGTGATACCTATAAGTTTTAAAAGGATGAACTTGTAGTTTTAAAATGATGAACCTTAAAGTTCTAAATAATGAATTTTTAAGTTGTAAACGATAAATCTATAAATATTTGAATATGCAAATCTAAACAATGAATACATAACTTCAAAAAAATGAACCTGCAAATTATACCTATAAGTTTAAAAATAATGAATAAGTAGTTTCAAAATATTGAGTCTGCAAGTTCAAATTGATGAATCTGAAAGATGTAAACGATGAGCCTATAAATGTTGAACTATAAAATCTAAATGATGAATCTATAGTTTCAAAATGATGAACTTTATATTTTAAAATGATGAATCTATAAGTATTAAGACAATAATTTGTAAATAATAAACTTGCAAGTTATAATTGATAAACCTGTTTTATATTCATTCGTTTACCAAAATTAAATTTAAAAAAACACATTTTTTTTTTGTTAAAGAATGAGATTCATAATACAACATAAACTCAGATTCATAATATAACAATCATTTTTTTTGCATGTGTTACACATGACCTTTACATGACTAGTAGCTTAAAATATTAACTTGTTGTCTAACCCATGGGACTAGTTGTCTTGATTTCCATATGCTTAAATGAAAATTACAAAGCCGCTATTTGATGTTGTTTCCTCAAATTTGATTTAAGTCTCTTATTTGATGTCTCATATCACCAAGTCTTGAACATATGCTTGTAAGGTTGCCTTAAACTTATTTACCTTCAATTTTATAATTTGTTCAAGCGGCATCACCAAACTCTCATCTTTTTGGCACGAAGAATCATATTTAATGCCTTGGCTCATATCACGGAATAAACATTTTATATAATTTTAGTATAATATTTAATATTTCCCAAAAAAGTATAATATTTAATAAATATCATTTTATTATAAGGAATCACATATGGTAATATATAAAGAACTTTTAATAATATATCATTATGTGTAAGATACATAGATAAAATAGATATGGATCAACCTTTTGAAAAATAAAAATAATGAATAATTTCTTATTATATGTATAAGAATATTATCATTCAAATTGAAGAGATTGAAAACTGATTGATTATTGGATATTTTTTATCAGATGACAAAATTTCTTGTTGCATTTTTTTATTATATTTATTGAAATTAGTCGCTATTTATTACATTTAGAGTCCTATTAATTTGAACTTTTAATTTTTTTTCTCTTTATTATATTTTTTTATTTAAACACTAAAAATAACTTTTCTTCTAATTTTATTTTATATGAATAATCTTTCTTTCTATTTTATTTTTTATTCATTTCTTATTATATTAATAGTTTCAAAACAATTTATTATTTTTTTTCTTATTACTTCCTTAAAAATAAGTAGTAATATATTAATCATAAAAAATAAAATTTCAAATGCACTATAGTTTAAAATTATTCCCACACCAATACTATCACTTGATTAAATTCATTAGCTATTGATTAGTTAAATAACTTTAAATTAATTACAATTATGAAACAAAAAGACATAAAATAAAATAAAGTATGAGAGGGCATGATGGCATTTAATCCCATGACATGATTAAATAACATGACATGACATAAAATATGTCTAATGAAATTGTTATATTATGGATAAGGTTGTAAACAAACTTAACCGAGTCGAATATTGGTGAGCTCAAGCTCCACTCGTTTAAGTTTATTATAGCTCGAGCTCGAGCTCGATTTGAAGTTTTATACTTGAGTTTGAGCTCAACTCATTTGAAAATTTTTAAGTTCGCGAGCAGCTCGTAAAAAACTTATTTATTATACTTAATGAGCTTAGTTCGAATTCGACTCATTAACTAATAGTGACAAAAGTTCGAATTTGACTCGTTAACTAATAGTGATAAAAGCTCGAGTTCGACTCGTTAATTAATAATGACAAAAGCTCGAATTTGACTCGTTAATTAATAATGACAAAAGCTTAAGTTCGGCTCGTTAACTAATAATGACAAAAGTTCGAGTTCGGTTCATTAACTAATAATGACAAAAGCTCGAGTTTAGTTCATTAACTAATAATGACAAAAGCTCAAGTTCAGTTCATTAACTAATAATGATAAAAGCTCGAGTTCAATTCATTAACTAATAATAACAAAAACTCGAGTTCAGCTCGTTAACTAATAATGATAAAAACTCGAACTCAATAACAAAATATAACATAAAACGAGCTCTAAATGAATACGTTCACGAGCTTTTAAATGAACATGTTCACGAATTTTTAAACGAACATATTCGCGAACATGTTCGCAGCTTGTAAACGAACATGTTCGCGAACTTTTTAAACAAATATATTCGTAAATTTGTAAATAAATATATTTAGGAAATGATGAATCAAATAGTGTTAAGCTCAAGCTCGATAAAGTTTTCGAGCTCGAGCACAACTCGTTAATAGTAATAAACAATTTCGAACAAGATTTTCTCCAAACTGATACCCGAATAGCTTATGAGCGGTTTGGTTTATTTACAACCCTAATTATGGAGCTAAGTACATGGTGCATTATGAATATTATTCTTTCACATGTGCGAAATAAAATAAAAATGTATTTTTCCATAATTAAAGTTTAGTGAACTAATCAATATAAAATAAGTTCATCAGTTATATACTATATGTTCATTATTTTAAATTTATAGGTTTATCAATTAAAACTTATAAGTTTTGTTTTGAACTTAGAGATTCATTGTTTTGAATTTACAAGTTCATTATTTAAATTTACAGATTCATCATTTATATAATACAGATTCATTATTTAAAATTTATAAATTAATTATTTTGAACTTGTTGGTTCATTATTTAGAATCTACGATTTATCGTTTAAAATTTAAAATTTCATCGTTTATAACTTGTTACTTAATTACTTACAGTTTCATCATTTACAATTTATAGGCTCATCATTTTAGGAGTTATGAACCTACAAGTTCATTATTTATAAATTATATATTCATTGATTAAATATTACAGATTCATCAATTTAAACTTACATATTCATTATATAGAAGCTTCATTATTTCAAAGTTGTAAGTTCATTATTTCAAACTTGTAAGTGCATCATTTATAACTTACAAGTGCATCACTTGTATATTCATTTTTTTTACCACATTTATTACCTTCAACCTCTAACAACTTAATTTTCTCTCTCTGTATTACTTATTTTTAGTTCAAACAATTTCATTTTCACCCATTTTCTTTCACAAATATATCAAATGAATATTTTTATCTCAAACAATAATAACAATCATTAAAATATTTGAAAAAAACTAAAAATAAAATCAAATATGCAAATTAAAAAAAAAATCTCTCTAAAACGGACTTAGAATATATAATTTTTTCTTTCTCTCTAAAAAAGAAGAAAAATAATATATTGAAATAAAACACATTAACAGTAAAAAATTGTGTCTATAATTAAACAAAACACATGTGAAATATTAATATTATAGTAAAAAATATTATCGAATAAATAAAAAACACACAATGAATTATGAACACGTCTCTATAATATAATGTGCATCCCTAACTTATTATGACACAATTATATGCATTTGAAAATATGTAAAATATATAATAATTAAATAATTAAATTATATATTAATATTTTAAATATATATATATATATATATATATTTATAGTATATTTTATTATAATTAATTATATTAATATATGTGAATAAAAATTAATAAATTAGTAATAACAAGCAAGTAAACCCCTGTTATGCTGCGGTTTTCAGTATTTTTATCATATAAATTCTAATTTAATAGTTCATTCTTATATAATTTACAAGAAAATAATTGATATAAGTGTGCTATAATTATCATCAAACAATTAACTTTTAATAGTTACTGTATGTGGTGCTTGTAAAAAATCAATACCATTTTTTTTCTTCCATGATTTAAATAATCTAAAAATTAGATAAGACAAATTGAGGTGGAAAAGCTAAAAAAAAAAAAGATAATTTCAAATTTTATATTGGTAAATAGTTCAATAAAGGTAGATTAAAAAAATATACAGTATAACTTCAAATTATTTCTCAATACTCTTAAAATTATAATGTTATATATTTTATAATAATGTTTAAGGCCAATCTTTTCCGCTCTCCCAAAAGACACATCCAAATTTCTACATAAAATTGCAAGGTGTATCATTTAAATTCAATTGAATTAAAAAAAAAAAACTAATTCCCTTTTTTACTCTAAGAAGATAATTCAGAGCAATACGAAATTCAGTTTAAGTTATAATTTTTAAATTGAATCAATCATGTATACTACTTTAATATATTTTCATGGTGGTATAAAACTTGTAATCTTTTCAAATTTCAACCAATGAAAAAAAAAAAGGAATAAAATGGCTAATTGAAGTCAATAGTAAAAAAAATAGAATTATGACTAAATGTAATTTTTTATAGTAAAATAAATTTTAAACTTGCTTGAAAGTGACACGAACAGTTGAAGAAATAAAAAAAAAGTTAAAAAATATGAGATTTGAAAATTGTAGAAAATGAAGTGGTGGGTTTGTGTATATATATATATAATTGATGTGAAAAATTATATATAATTTTTTTAATTTTTTGAGCCTAAATATTTATGGGTTTAAATATAATAATTTTTAGGTGAATATGAGTTTAAGCCTAATAATTTATGGGTTTTCAAAAAAAAAAATTGTTTTAGAAACAATGATTTCACGTAGGATTAGAGTGAAAAACGTTTTTGTATAAATAAAAAATATAATTAGTTATGAAATACAAATATATAACATAATTTCAATGTCTAACCTGTTATATTACAATTAAATATATTTAAAAATATATAAAATATTTAATAATTAAAATATTTAATGATATATTAACATGGTTAAATATATATTCTCAATGTATTTTGTCAGAATTGATTATGTTAATACACATCAATAAAAATTAGTAAATTATTAATAATTATATAGAGAATTAGACATCCACATTTTATCAACATGATTCGAAAAGACAAAATAACACTGACACATTTATAGACTATAGCACACGGATCAACAGCTCAACCGAGATTCAGATTCGACGCTATTCACATGCACATCAGACGCATCTCCATTTTCTTCTTTAATCAATTTTGGTGTTAAAACTCACTGCCGCCATGGCTGGAGCTTTGCTGTTCAATTTCTGATTCTTCCCTCTTTGATTATGAAGAAAAAATTAATATAAAGTAGTAGAATTTTGTTTGATTTTTCATTGTTGTCGCTTTAAGACCAGAGCTTGTTGGAACTACACTTTTGACTATGCTCTCTCTTTTCTGTCTCCACCGTCCTCCTCCAAATCCCTCCCTCTCTTCTCTCTCTCTTCTCTCTCCGCCGTTATCACCGCCTCATCATCTGCCTCTCTCCTCCAGCCGTGCTTCTCTCTGTCGCCGCATACGATCTCTCTCCACCACCGCCACTACGACATGCGTGCCTGAAACGGAAACCCAATATCCGACCTCAATGTCTCCCTCCGATTCCCACCTGCTCAAAATAGCCATAATTGGGTTCGGAAACTACGGCCAATTCCTCGCTAAGACCCTCGTCTCCCAAGGCCACACTGTTCTCGCCCATTCTCGAACTGACCACTCCTTAGAAGCTCTTTCCCTTGGCGTCTCCTTCTTCCTCGATCCTCACGATCTCTGCGAGCAGCACCCTGAAGTCATCTTATTAAGCACTTCCATAATTTCCACGGAGAAAGTCCTCAAATCCTTGCCATTGCACAGGTTTAAGCGAAACACATTGTTTGTTGATGTCTTGTCGGTGAAAGAGTTTGCCAAAAATTTGTTTCTTGATATTTTGCCTAGTGATTTCGATATCATTTGCAGCCATCCCATGTTTGGTCCTCAAAGCGCCAAACATGGGTGGGATGGTCTCCACTTTGTGTTTGAAAATGTTAGGATTGGTGCAGAGGAATCAAGAGTTAATAGGTGTAAGTACTTTCTTGATATTTTTGCTAGAGAAGGTTGCAAAATGGTGGAATTGAGTTGCCAAGAGCATGATAAGTATGCTGCAGGAACACAATTTACTACCCATACTGTTGGGAGAGTTTTGGAGATGTTGAGATTGGAGTCTACGCCCATTAATACTAAAGGGTATGGAAGTTTGTTGGATTTGGTTGAGAATACTGCAGGGGATAGTTTTGATTTGTATTATGGGTTGTTTATGTATAACAAAAATGCGCTTGAGATGTTGGAGAGGTTGGATTTGGCTTTTGAGGCGTTGAGGAAACAGCTCTTTGGAAGGTTACATGAAGTTGTGAGGAAGCAGTTGTTTGAGAATGAAGGGAGGGGCCCACTTTCGCAACTGAATTATGTCAATGGGCATTCAAATGGTGCTGCATTGACATCTTCCTCAAAAGCTAAAAGGTAAGGATTGAAGCAATTTTATTTTGTATCTTGTGAGTAATGAGGTTTCTATGTTTCCCCTTTTGTCTTTTGTTATAGATTTGGTTGTTATTGTATGGTAAATCTTTTGCTCCAAGTTATAAAAATTCTCATTTTAGCTTTTCCCATTTCAAATTGCCGTGAGAATGAAAGGTATTCAAATGAGTACCTAAAAATCATATGGTCTTTGTGTCCATATGGCAATTAGTGTTTTTGGGTTGATAAGGAAATATATATGTCATTTTAGTATTTAAATTATTTTTATTCAATGAGCTTGGCTGGGCAATATAATTGAATTTGGAAGATGACCTGAAATAATGGGGATAAATGTGTGTTTTGGAGAAATGGGAAAAGGAAGTTTGGAGTGAAGGTCTCTTTTATATACTTAACCTTGCAACTGAAAACTCAAAAATGGATAAGAGAAGTTTCTTCTTTATGTGGGTTTGTTAAATGTATTCAGGTTACTTTTTTAGGCAGAAACAGAAAATGTGGATCTCACTTCTGGGTGCCATGATTTTATTTCCCTTTGGAGGACCTAGATATTCTAAATTGTGTTGAGAGAATAAGCTATTCTACGAAATCTTAACTAACAATTTATTCATAAAACCTGCTTTGAACTTAAGAGCTCAAGGTGCTGCTCAACCATACCAGTACAAGGCGCAGATCTCCAACTGCATTGATGACAACTCGAAGCTCAAGATTTCTATAGTTGGTTTTGGCAACTTTGGTCAGTTCCTTGCAAAAACCTTAGTTCGGCAGGGCCACACAGTATTAGCCTATTCTAGAACAGACTACTCTGATGTGGCTCAGAAAATGGGAGTTTCTTACTTCTCTGATGCAGATGACCTATGTGAAGAGCATCCAGAAGTTATTCTTCTTTGCACGTCAATTCTTTCAACAGAAAATGTTCTTAAATCTTTGCCAGTTCAGAGGTTGAAGAGAAGTACTCTCTTTGTTGATGTACTTTCTGTGAAAGAGTTCCCAAGGAATTTGTTTCTTAAACTTTTGCCACCAGACTTTGATATTCTTTGCACACATCCTATGTTTGGACCAGAGAGTGGTAAAAATGGGTGGGATCATCTGCCCTTTCTTTTTGATAAGGTTAGGGTAGGATGTGATGAGACAAGAGTAACACGGTGCGATCGGTTTCTTGATATATTTGCTCGTGAAGGGTGCAGGATGGTGGAGATGTCCTGTGCAGAACATGATCGTCATGCAGCTGGTTCACAGTTCATAACACACACTGTGGGAAGGGTTCTGGAAAAGTTGGGGTTGGAATCAACACCAATTAACACTAAAGGATATAAAACTTTGTTGAATTTGGTGGAAAATACAGCAGGGGATAGTTTTGATCTATACTATGGTCTGTTCATGTACAATGTAAATGCAATGGAGCAACTAGAGAGGTTGGATTTGGCTTTTGAATCCTTGAAGAAGCAGCTCTTTGGGCGGTTGCATAGTGTTCTTCGAAAGCAACTGTTTGAGAATGCAGAGTGTCAAGTCTTGGAGGAGGAATCTCTGTTGTCAACATCTGCTGTGGCATCTTCCTTAGAGGCTCTTAATATTTGAAACAATTAAACTTTATCTTCGAATAGTACCGGTATGTTGTATAGCCACTCCTTTTGTTACCATTTCTTCATTTTGTCCTTTTTCTTTGACAAAAATCTTTCTGTATCTATTGCGTGGTGATGCAGAAGCATCCAAGTTTATATAATAATCCTATATAAAGAAGGAAAAACTGATAAATAAAGGAAATTGAACAAATAAAAAATTGAAATACTGAAATTTTAATTAGACTTGGATGCTCCTGCATCACATGGTTAAGCAAAAAATATTTTGGAACTTAGTGCTGCAGATGTAGGAAATATTGCAAAAAATGGGACATTTTTGGTGAAAGCGAAAAGTGTGAGAACTGTTTTGCTCTGAGTTTCAGGTGGTCTAGTTTTACATCCTTTTTTCTTTTGTCAACTATTAATTAATTATTATACCAAGAATTTATCTCTAATCGTTTATTTAGGTGGAATAACTCCACCCCCTACACCCACCCTGGTCTGAGCTTGAATAAATTTTTCTTGTTATGATAATTGATAACCTCATATTAACACTCCTTGCATTGAGAAGAATTATATGTGACGAACTTTTTTTCCCCTTGTATCTTTCCTCAAAAGGCAGCCTTGTACGCTAAACTGAGGTGCTGTTCATTGGAGTACAATGACCTTTGAATTTCATACTTCTGTTAGGCGATCAGCCCCAATTTCTATCATAACAATAGTGAATTAACACCCCAAAGCCTGGTATGTTTTCACTCTTTTTTTTCCCTGGTTGAACCACCACATATCAAATATTAATGAATTGTTAGATGTTAGATGGATAGTAGTTACACAATTATATTTTAAAAAGGCTGCTTGGTGTTGTGTAATAGATGAGTTGCATCTGAGTGCAAACGTATTGTTCCTTTTCTCTTATTGTTACATATTGTTTATTGTATAGATGGCATCATAATCCTCGTTATTTTGATATTGTTCAGGTTTTGCAAGTTGGTTACGACTTACGAAGGGTAGAACTTGGACTTTTCCTCCTTTCGTGGAAAGATGGTGAATCCAGCTACGTAGAATTGGCGGTGAGGAAAATAAATTACTTGCAATGCTGGAACCATTGCATATGCAGCTAGCTACAAAAACATTTTGTTGAAGGAAGTAGCTATTGATAATGAGAATTGGTTCTGGATAATTGGATATGGTTCATGATGTGCTCGGAGATGCAGAATGATTTGCTCGTAGCTTAAAGCTCTTGAAGGACTTGAGGAAGTTCAAAGCGAGCATTTAGGTTGAAGTTATTAGTATTTAAATCTAGGCATTGGTTTACACGGAGTTTATTCATTTCATTCAATCATTCTTGGTCGTTCTTCTGCCAGTTTTCCAAGTCGTATGAGGGATCTGTGTTTGTCAATTGTTCTTTCGGTCGGGAAGCATTGTTGTATGATTTAATTTTGTAGCTTGTTTGGAACTCCATTTTTAACTAGAGGAACTCCTTATACATATTTTAAGCCTCCGTTGTTTGCTTCAGGTATTTACATGAAAATAATGAACCTGGAAAATATTAGGCTAGGTCGTTAATCCTCATAATTCTGGAACATTTATAGCTGCTACGTTGTGCAGAGCAATATCTGTTCTCCAGAAATCATAATCTGCCGTTTGAATTCAAATCCCAAGCAAAGTTTTTCGGTTGCTGAACTTGGAATTGGTATTGACATTAAATTAGAATTCTGATAATTTATGAAATCCGATTTGTGGTGATTGTAATATTTTCCAGTCAGTTGTTTCCTCCCATGTGCCAGGATAAATGCGTAAAATTTTGACATAAAATTTGTTTTCTCTGCAGTTTTTCCCTTCTATAAATCACCTCAAAAATTAGACTACAGAATTTGAGACGGAAGATAAACAGCTAGCTATAAAAGAACGAAACAAGGTGATCATGATACACAGGAAGCAGTGGCTTTTGACAGATGCTTGCCGGCAGAAGGTTGGGCAAGGACTAGAAAAAGCGTTCAAGCATGAAGTTACGAAACCAGAGAACTTCAATTTGCGGGATTGAGACTGGAGTTTTTCAAGCGCTTCTCTGCTTGTTGATGGAGATGCAATAAGGCCAGTATCAATGACTGGCATCTCCATTATTAAAACAGTCATTTTGAGATTACTCGAAACCGGAAATTTGGTATTTTTATTAAACTTGGTTTCCTCTCCTTTCTTTCCAACAAATATATAGAATTTATCTATTCCTTCAATATTAACTCTGTGTTCCAGGAAATTCATTCAAGAAGTATCAATAAAATTATATCTTGGCTGCTTCTATTGATCTCTTTCCTTGATGGAAGTATTGAAGGTAACTACCAACATAATTTTTCACATTCTTGTATAATCTTGGCCTTGAGTCATTGATCAGTGCATTAGCTGGTTTGATCTCTTTATCTGATTCAGGAAGGCAGAATACAGCCAAAGTAATTCTCTCCCTTTCAGAATTTGTCACCACCCTGTGCACAGGGCTCTTGAATATTCCATTGCTCATTATCTACACATTATTGGGATGTTTTAAGAATTTAAGCTTCCAAAAGCTGCATGGCTTCAGCTTGAAAACTCCAATGTGAGATAGTGGTGTTTTAGTATATATTTACCTCGACTTGATCGCCTACGTTGATGAGAAGAGATTGTGGAATGATAGGAACTCGAAACCATCCATCGTCTTTCAAAAACTGAAGACCTTCCACTTCTGTGTCTAGCAAGAGAATGGTAATTGCTGATGCATCTGAATGCGGTCTTACCCCTAGAATTCGATTAGGCCTTGGACAAGGAGGATAGTGGCTAAGTCTTGCAGTCACCGATGCTCGTTCTCCATACTGGTCGAAAAAGCAGTTCTCCTCCAAGTCTAATGACCTTGCCATTGCTTTAAGGATAATTTCATTTATCTGTTGTGACTTGAGAAAAAATTCATGCAGTGTTTCCCTGCAGCGATATTCTTTTTATGGTTAATCAGCTTTTTAGTTTCTTCTAGCAGTGCTCATTTTATTGCAATTAAAGGCTTCGTTGAGTTGGGTATGTGCGAATTTTACCTAAAAGGCTGTGGATTTTCAGGCCAGAATTTGAGTTGTCGTTGATCTTCTGGGCTCAGAGTAAGCTGCAATCGATCAGTCCAATCAAGTGTTTGATGCTCTGAAGGAACAATGTCATTCCCATACCCTTCAATGCTATGAGATTCTCTTGAGTATTTCTGCTTTTCTTCCATTGGCAATGTAAAGAATTTCTTGGCTACTTCACGCATTTTATCCAAGAAAGAATTTGTCATCCCATGATTTATTACCTGAATCATTTGATTTTGCAATAATAATGGCCAAATTTTAGTATTTGAAAAGGTATAAGCTATTAGAATTGTATGGATCAAGAGAATCGGATTTGATAATGAATAGATTTAATATTAGTTCAAAATGACTTATCCCCAAATTAGGTCTTTAACAATTATAAACTCGTCCAATTTCTTAAAATTTCTAACATAGGCTGTATTTATTTCCTAATTTATTGATTTTGAAGCTACTACCTTGGGAAGTGACTGAAAACAGGATATGAAACAATCTTGGAGTTCAAATTATGCTAAAAAGAGAGAGAAAAAGAAAAGAAAAAAAAAAGGATATATTTGAATAATGAATGGTAGAAACTAGCAAGTAGGAAAACGAAACCTGAAAGCAGCCCCAAGAACTGAGAGCTGATCGAAGAAGATGAAGCTGTTGCGTCCAGGTTGATGGAGATGTGAGAAGACCAATATCAACAACGGGAATATTGATCAATGGAACCGGAGCATCTAGGGTACCGGCACCGCTTCCTTTATGGAAATACTTTTCCGACGGCTCTTCCCCTTTAGCGGACAATTCTTGAACAGTTTTTGGAGTTGACTCTGTCTTGGCAGCCATGGTAAGGAAGAAGCAATCTGAAAATTCCAAATGAGAATCAAGAAATCAAAATTTTGGTTGGACTAACTTTGTATAGTTTGAATATTTTAAGCAGAGCATGTGCTTTTTGCAGTCATGCCTCGTTGGACTCGGTGAGAACCGAGACTTTTCAATATTTGTTTGTTTGTTTTATTACTTTGGCTTGAGCGATAGTCAAAAATACTTCACTAGTTGTCGTGATTTGGTGAATGTAGACAATGAATTCTTTGGTTAAAATGAACAATTCGAGAAAAAAAAAAAAAAAATCAAATTAGCAACTATTTAATCGACACACTTTGTAAAGTGGAATGTTGAACTTAACAGTTACCAATTGCTACAGATATGATATTCTATCCTACTTTTGAACTTGTCGACACTCTGTGCATTGGGTTCTTCAAGATTCAATTATTCATTAAACAGTCATTTTCAGATTACCTGAAACCTGAACTTGGTATTTTTATTAAGCTGAATTCCTTATCCCAATCAATCTTTTTGTTGGTCAAACTATACATAAAATACAATAAATAATAATAAAAATAGACAGTATATTTTTTATTAAACTAATTAATAATTAGTTGATAAAATATTTGAGAGATAAAATGATAGGTAGAGATTAATTTTAACCATCTATTTAGTGGGTAAAAATTAATTTTGATCATCCATTTGGTAGGTAAGATAGTAGGTGAAAATGATCTCAATCATCCATTAAAGTAGATGAAAATTAATTTTGGTCGTCCATTGAAAAAGTGAAAATTTATATATAACCTTATAAATTTATTTGTAAAGAATCTCATCCAAAAGTGAGAGAGAAAAATAAAAACTTAGGAAACTTTAGTGAGAGCTTATGAGTTGTGAATGTTTGTAAACACTTTGTAAATTTTTCTTCCTTCAGTAAAAGATCTGCAGCAGTTTGGAGACATATACATAATTGGCTGAACTCCGTTATCAATTTGTGTGTCTTATTATTCTGCGTTTTCTTCGCTTTCTCATAAATCAGATTATAGGAAATATGAAGTTATTTCCTAACAACTGGTATCAGAGTTTTGGTTGTGTTTCTTCTATTTTTTTCGGGCGTTTACTATTTATATAAATAGTGATTTTTCATTAATAGTAAATTTTGGTCGACGATATCAGTTTGTTCACATAGGTGTTCTAATACACAGTGGTTTGCAGAAATTGTGAGAAACGATCAAAAGAAAGTCAAATTCGAGTGAGAGCGATGGCCGTTGACGAAGGAAAAAGGAAAATTGAGAAGTTCGATGATGCGGACTTTGGCTTTTGAAAAATACAAATAGATGATTATTTATATCAAATAAGTCTATATCAATCTCTCTCAGGGAAGAAGCCAGAGGCTATGAAGGGAGAAGACTGAAATCTTCTCGATAAAAAAGCTCTCGGAGTTATCTGACTGACGTTATCTCGCAATGTTGCTTTCAATATAACAAAGAAAAAGACCATGACGGTCTTATGACGACTCTCTCTAGTATGTATGAGAAGTCATCAGTCTCAAACAAAGTACATACGATGAGGCGTTTATTCAATTTGCAAATGACAAAAGACGCATCGGTAGCTCAACATCTCAATAAACTCAACACAGTCACAACCCAATTGAGTTCGATTAGAATTGAATTCGATGAAAAAGTACAAGTATTGATACTTTTGTCTTCTCTACCAGAAAGCTGGAATGATATTGTCACGACTATGAGTAGCTCGTCAGGAAACACTAAATTAAATTTTGATGATGTTCGTAATCTGATTCTCAGTGAAGAGATCCAACGGAGAGAGTCAGGTGAATCTTCAACTTATTCAGTTTTGCATATAGAGTCAAGAGGAAGAAATTCAATCAGAGGGAATGGATGTGGCAAATTTAACTACCAAGGTAAATCAATGGACATGAGGTCCAAATTCGAAAATTCTAGTAATTTTCATAACTCGAAGACTGTCGAATGTTGGAGTTGTGGGAAGACTGGGCACTATAAAAATCAGTGCAAGAGTGCACCGAAAGACCAGGAAGAAACAACAAAGGCAAATGTTACTTCCACCTCAAGAGGCAATGATAAATTGATATGCTCTTTAGAGAGAAATGAGGAGTCTTGGGTGTTAGACTTTGGAGCATTGTTTCATGCTACTTCGCAGAAAGAATTCTTCAAAAGTTAGGAAAGGTATACCTTGGTGATGATCAACCTTGCGCTATTATTGGTAAAGGTGTAGTGATGATTAAGTTGAATGGGTATGTTTGGGAGCAGAAGGATGTTGGACATATTCCCGACCTGAGAAAGAACTTAATCTCAGTAGGGCAATTGACTCGCGAACGCTGCACTACAATTTTTCATAGTAATGATTGGAAGATTTCAAAGGGCGCAATAACAATTACTCGAGGAAAAAAGAGTGACACTCTTTACATGACAGCAGGAGCACGCTGTTCAATCATAGTTGTAGTTGGAAATGAAAATCCCAATCTATGACACTAAAGACTATGCCATATGAGTGAAAAATGGATGAAAATTATGCATTCAAATGGGAAACTTTCAGGTCTACAGTCAGTGGAGATAGACACGTGCGAAGATTACATACTTGGAAAACATAAAATGGTCAGCTTTCAAACAAGTGGCAGAACCCCAAAGAAAGAAAGGCTAGAGCTCGTTCACTTTGATGTTTGGGGTCCAACGATGTTCTCATCCATTGGTGAAAAGCACTACTTTGTGACTTTCATCGATGATCACTCTCGGAAGGTATGAGTTTACTTTCTAAAGCATAAGTCTGAAGTGGTTGAGGCTTTCAAAAGATGGAAAGCTATGGTTGAAAACGAGACAGGTCTGAAGATTAAAAAACTCAGAACCGACAATGGTGGTGAATATGAAAACATCAGATTCAAGAAGTTCTGTAATGAGCATGATATCATAATGGAGAAAATCGTGTCAGACACACCTCAACACAATAGTGTAGCTGAGTATATGAACCAAATGTTGACAGAAAGAGCTAGAAGTATTCGTATACAGTCAGGTCTACCAAAACAATTATGAGCAGAAGCAGTCAACACAACAACTTACTTAATCAATCGAGACCATTGGTTCAATTGGAGCACAGAATACCAAATGAGGTATGAAGCCAAAAAGAGATAAAACTATCACATCTAAATTTTTTTGGTTGTATAGCATATATGCATATCAGTGATCAATGAAGGAATAAGCTTGATCCCAAATCCAAGAAATGCACTCTCATCGACTATGGTGGGGATAAGTTTGCCTACCTTATTTGGGATGATGAAAATAAAAAGGTCATTCGTAGCAGAGATGTGATTTTTAATGAAAGGGTAATGTACAAGAACATGCATAAAATAGTCACTAACAACTCAGAACAGAATGAGCCAGTATTTATAGATGCAAATAATATCCCGGATAGTTTCGTGACAGAACCAATTGTAGCAAGTTCTCAGCTAGAGGAACTTGTTAGACAAAGCAGTGCTCAGCAGTCCGACACACCACAACCTCCTACTCCATCTCCTTTATTAAGAAGGTCTTCTCGACTTCATGTGCCTAATAGGACATATATGAACTATCTCTTATTGACTGATGGAGGAGAGCCTGAATGCTATGATGAAGCTTGTCAGACTGGAGATGCTAGTAAGTGGGAGTTTGCCATGAAAGACGAGATGAAGTCTCTGATCTCCAACCAGACATGGAAACTAGTTGAGTTACCTATGGGAAAGAAGACATTTCATAACAAATAGGTGTACCGGGTAAAAGAAGAAAATGATGTGTTAGTACTGAAAAAGATCAAAAAAAGTAAGAATCCAGCGAATATGTTGACAAATGCGGTGACTATCAATAAATTGAAGTTGTGTTCAACTTCAGTTGGTCTGCTAGAGTAACAAGACCGAAAAGGCTATTGCATTGATTGAGGTGTGAAGACAGATTGAAATTGGTTTTCAAGTGGAAGATTGTTGGTCAAATTATACAAAAAGTGCAATAAATGACAATAAAGATAGACGGTGTATCTTTTGTTAAACTAATTAATAATTAGTTGACAAAATATTTGGTATGTAAGATGGTAGGTAGGAATTAATCTTAACTATCCATTTGGTGGGTGAGGATTAATCTTAACCATCCATTTGGTAGGTAAGATGGTAGGTGAAAAATGATATCAACCATTCATTAAAGTAAGTGATAATTAATTTTGGTCATCTATTGAGGAAGTGGAGACCTATATATAGCTTTAAAAATTTATTTGTAAGAAATTTCATCCAAAAGTAAGAGAGAAAAATAAAAGTTTAGAAAAACTTTAGTGAGAGGTTGTGAGTTGTGAGTGTTTGTAAACACTTTGTAAATTTTTCTTCATTCAGCAAAAAATCTGCAACAATCCAAAGACGTAGACATAATTGACCGAACTCTGTTATCAATTTGTGTGTCTTATTATTCCGCATTTTTTTCGTTTTCTCATAAATCTGATTATAGAAAATTTAGTGTTTGTTTTCCAACACTTCTATGCGTCAACTGGTATGCTTAGAAATTACAACAATAACATATTATATATCAAAAATTTCAGGTTGAAATTTGGGCTGTTGTTTATCTTTTGGGTTGATTGTAAGATACAACAGATCATTGCAATCAAGTGTTTGATGCTCCGAAAGAACCATGTCATTCCCATAGCCTTTGACGCTACGAGCTTCTTTTGAGTATTTCCGCTTCTCTTCCATTGGCAATGCAAATAATTTTTGAACTATGTTCTTAACCTCTAATTTTTAAAATTATTAAATATCTTAAAATAAAACTCGGTTATATGCAAACTGCTGAAAATATTGAAAATTATGTCTCCCAAATAAAAGTATTAAAAATTATAGGAAAACCATACTTAAGCATAAAAAATTAGTATGTTTGAAGTGAGATTTTCATTTTTTTTATGCTTACATTGTTTCCAAATACAAATATGTGCATTGGGCTCTTCAAGATTCCATTACTCATTATCTGCATCACATTGTTTCCAAATCTTTATTCTACGTTTCACTTTTTTAAATTACATTTGCTAAAATATAAACTTTTTAAAAGAAAAAAGATATAAAAAATTGAATCTCATTTATGAACTTGACCATTATTTTATCCATATGAAAAGTCAAATTTGTGCATAAATATGAATACATAGGGTTGGTAAATTTTTTTTACCGTATTCAAATTTGTGCGTAATGTGAAAATTTGATTCCATCCAAATACTAAAAAATAAAATTTGACTAAATTCAAAAATTTAAAATGATATTACATATTAATCTAACTCAATAATTTAAATGATCCAAAAGTTTAGGATTTGCTTGACCTGATACGAAATCTAAATGGGCTTGACTCAAAAATTATGATTAAATAATGACTTATTTGATTGGTTTGATTTATGCTAATTCACAATAACATTCTCGAAAGGAGCGTATTTAAAATTTGAAAGGTAACGCTTTAACCTCTTAACGAGCCTATCCCACGTAAATTTATATTATTGTATAGTTGGAAGAAAAAAAACCCTCTATATTGTTTTTTTTATTTAAATTAACATGATTTGAACATGCAGCATTATCTCGCATTCCTTGTCAGGAATTTTATCATATAGTGATGATAATACGATAAGAAATTGGGTGTAGTCATATAGGTAGATTAAAATTATATATTTATCTGGCTAATATAATAATTATGAATCTTTGCTTCCATGGAAAAGTATAAAAAAATATATTTAAATTACCTGTAATTGATCGCCGACATTGACAAGGAAAATATGAGGAATAACGTGAACTCTACACCATTGATCATCTTTCAAGATTTGAAGACCTTCTACTTCTTTGTCTTGTAAAAGAATGGTTATAGCTGATCCATCTGAATGAGCTTTTGCACCAAGAATTGATTCTGGCCTTGGACGTACTGGATAGTAATTGAACCTTGTTGCCATCACTTCTTTATCTCCACATTGTTTCAAGAAACAATCCTCTTCTATATTCAACGATCTTGCCATTGCCTTAAGTAGAAGATCCACTATCATCTTCACTCTTACTGCATATTCATCTAGTAGCAGTACTTCTCTGCAATTTTATTTTGAATGTAATAATTCTCATGAAGAACTGAAAGAGTATATCAGTGACGTATAAATAAAATAATATGATCTTAAAAGTACAAAAAATGTACAAAAATAATGAAGTTTTTAGAAAGACAGTCTACTTTGTACCCTTACAAGTTAAGGGGATATATTATAATTTCCCCATTTTTCAATGTGCAAAGGATATTTATAATTTTTTGATAGAGAGCAAGAAAAGGAAAATTGCAAAGTACCTGAAATCACTAGGATTGTTGGGCCAAAAATGAAGCTTTCTTGAATCTCGTGGGATTTGATTAAGGAAAAGTCGATCAGACCAATCAAGAACTTGGTTATCAGAAAGAACAGGGTCATTTCCATAGCCTTTAATATCATTCGCTGTACGAGCATACTTATGTCTCTCTTTTGTTGGAAGAGCAAAGAATTGTTTAGCCACTATGCATAATTTGTCGAGGAATGAACTGGAAATTCCATGATTTGTAGACTGTGATTTGATTGAATAAGCAATAAGATCATCAAGAACATAGCGATTTCTTGAAATAAAAACTTGCAGGCAGTTTAAAATATAAATTAAACCTGAAAGCTGTTGATAAAATTAGGACCAAATAGAGTAGGATTACAGCTAATAATTTGAGAAAATTAAAGACAAAATGAACACAAAGATTTTACGTGGAAAACCCCCAAATAAATCAGGGTAAAAACCACAGACAAAGATAAAAGAATTCACTATGAAAGAAAAAGAGGAGATTACAACGTCTCTCTAATAATTAAGGAGAGAACAAATAAACTCTCTCTTAAAAATTAGGAGAACAACAAAAATAACAAATATTTTTCTATCTCTCTATTTTTCCTTTCTCTCACAAATTTGAGAACTCTCAATTGCTTCTCAATTTTTGCTATGTAGATATGAAGAATATTGTGTGCCTTTTATAGGCAAATACATGTGCTTAAAATCAAGAAAATACAACTTAAATTCAAAGATTGTGGCCACCTAAATTTGCAAAGCAAATTCAAAGATTGTGGCCACCTAAATTTGTAAAGTAAATTTAAAGATTATGACTACCTAATTATGACTTTCAACAAATCTCCCACTTGAAGATTTGATTGCGTCAATCATATCTTCACACCATTCTTTCTTCCTTGTCATTCCATGTCGCTTATGTTTCTACTAGGCCGCTAGATGATCGACACCAAATAAACTTGTTAGCATTGCCTGCTTTAGTCAAGAAATCTGTTAGGTTGTCTTCTGTATGAATTTTCTGTATATCCACTGTTCCTTCCTCCACTTTCTCACGAACGAAGCGGTACTGGACCCGAATGTGTTTTTTCCTTTAATGAAATGCTGGATTCTTTGCAAGATGCAAAGCACTCTGACTGTCACAAAAAAAAAAGAAATTTTCTCTTGTTTATGCCCGAGTTCCTCCAATGTCATTTTCAACCAAATTGCTTCTTTACTAGCTTGTGTAGCTGCTACATATTCTGCTTCAGTTGTTGAGGTAGCCACAACTGACTGCAGTTTTGAGACCCAGCTTACAGCTCCGCTAGCAAATAAAAACACATATCCGGTGGTGGATTTGTTTTTATCAAGATCACCTGCATAATCTGAATCAACATATCCTCTGACAATAAATTCTAATCCCCCATAACATAATGCAACATCTGTAGTCCCTTTAATGTATCTTAGGACTCTTTTTACTCCATTCCAATGCTCTTTACCAGGATTTGCCATGTATCGACTAACCACTCCCACTGCTTGTGCAATGTCTGGTCTGGTATAGCGAACATTAAACTTCCCACTGCTGATGCATACGGTACTTGAGACATCTTCATCCTCTCTGCTTCTGTGCTAGGACTCATACTAGAGGATAACTTGAAATTAACAGGAAATGGGGTAGAAATTGGCTTACAATCTTGCATATTGAAGCGTCGCAAGATTTTCTTCAAATAGTTTTTTTGAGAAAGCCAAATCTTCCTGTTATTTCTGTCTCGGTAAATTTGCATCCCTAGAATCTTGTTTGCTGGTCCCATGTCCTTCATTTCAAACTCCCTAGCCAACTGTGCCTTCAATTCTACAATACGATCTTTGTTGGGGCCTGCTACCAACATGTCGTCTACATACAGTAGCAAAATGATAAAGTCATTTCCATCAAACCTCTTGAAATATGCACAAGGGTCTGCATTAAGTCTACTGTATCCAAGGCTCATGATGAAGGAATCAAATCTCTTGTACCAACACCTTGGCGCCTGTTTGAGACCGTACAGAGATTTCTTCAACTTGCAAACCAAGTTCTCTTTTTCTTTTTCTTCGAATCCTTCTGGTTGGAGCATGTAAATTTCTTCTTCAAGATCACCATGAAGAAAAGCAGTTTTGACATCTAACTGCTCCAGATGTAAGTCAAATGTAGCACACATTGCCAGGACTACTCTGATTGTTGTTAGTCGTACCACTGGAGAAAATATCTCATTAAAGTCAATGCCTTCTTTTTGAGCATATCCTTTCACCACCAATCTTGCACGATATCGCTCCACTTGATTTTCGCCATCACGCTTGATCTTATACACCCATTTGTTTCCAATAGACTTTCTTCCTTGTGGTAGCGGAACAAGTTTTCAAGTTTTATTTTTATGAAGAGCTTCTATTTCCTTTTGTATTGCTGTCATCCACTGAGATGCATCTGAATTGTTCAGTGCTTCTTGGAGAGTTGATGACTCTCCATCCTCTGTTAGAAGACAGTATGCAACATTGCTCTCCATAACATACTCTGAGTGCCAACCTGGTTATTTTTTGGAGTGATCTGACCGTCGAGGTTCTGGTACTTCAGAAACAATAGGTTCTTGCTCCTTGTGCTCTGGTTCTGCTTCAGAAGAATTATTTTGTTCATCTTCATTTTCCATTTGTACTACCGTAGTCTCTGAATTTTCTTTCACCGTGCTATTATCTCTTTCTTCTCTTTGTTGTTTATCTTCTAAAAAGATAACATCTCTGCTGATTACAACCTTGTGGGTAGTGGGATCCCACAGGCGATACCCCTTTACTCCATCAGCATACCCCAAGAATAAACATTTTCTGGATTTTGGATCCAACTTTGTAGTTTCTTGGGCATTGTACATTACATACACAGAACTTCCAAATATATGGAGGTTTGAATAATTAGCTTTCTTTCCAGTCCACATCTCCATCGGTGTCTTCAACTCAATTGCTGTTGATGGAGCCCGATTTATCACATAACAGGCGGTATTTACTGCTTCTGCCCAGAAAGATTTTTCCAAGTCTGCAGTTGCCAACATTGCTCTTGTTCTTTCTAACAAGGTTCTGTTCATCCGCTCTGCCACTCCATTTTGTTGTGGAGTGTATGCTGTAGTGAACTGTCTTTTGATACCTTATTGATTGCAAAATTCTGCAAACTCATGGTTGGTATATTTTTCTCCATTATCTGTACTCAGACACTTGATCTTCTTTCTAGAATCAAGCTCTACCCACGCTTTGAATACTTTGAAGACTTGAAACACATCTGCCTTATTCTTGATAGGATACACCCAACATCTTCTGGAATAATCATCTATGAAGGATACAAAATACTTTGCTCCTCCCAGAGACGTAACTGGTGCTTGCCATACATCAGAGTGAAACAATTCTAGAATTTCTTTACTTCTAGAATTTGATGTGTTAAACTTCAATCTGTGCTGCTTACTTGTAACACAATGCTCACAGAAAGGTAAGGACACCTTAGTGAGACCTGGAAGTAGATTTTTCTCCGCAAGAATTTTAATTCCTTGCTCAGACATATGTCCAAGTTTCTGATGCCACACCGTTGCATATCTTTCACTTGAACTACTTGAAGCAACTGATGCTTCTCCTTCTAGCAAAGTCTCTCCCTTTAACATATACAAGTTGGCAGTCACCTTTTCTCCCTTGATTAGTACAAGCACACCTCGAATCACTTTCATGATTCCTTTTTCGGCTTCAATTTTATAGCCAAGGTTATCCAATTGACCTAACGACATCAAGTTCTTTTTCAGGCCTTCCACATGCCGCACTTGTTGAATAGTGCATATTGTGCCATCATGGAACTTCAACTTGATAGTTCCAATACCAACAATCTTTAAGGCATAATCATTGCAACTGTACACAGATCCCTCAGAGATAGATTCATATTGATGGAACCATTCTCTTCGAGAGGTCATGTGAAATGTGGCTCCCGAGTCAATAAACCACACATCAGCAAATGTCTTTCTGTCTTCTCTAGTTGTCGCTGCTTCACAACATAAAGCATCACCCATATTGGATGTGCTTGCAATATTTCCTTGAGGATTGGAGTTTTTCTTGTTTAAACTCCAACAATCCTTCTTCAAGTGACCCTTTTTGCCACAGTGGTAGCACTTAAGGTTCATCTTCTTGCTTCTTGACTTTGATCTACCTTGATCTTGGCTCCCACTTGAGCCACGTTCCGTTGATCTTCCTCTCATCACCATTAGGGCTTCTGCTTGTTGCGAACTAACCAACCTATCCTCTTTGTTTTTGCGCCAATTTTCTTCTTCAAGAATAGCAGCTGCAACATCATCAAAATTTAGATGATCTGTGATGATATTGTTTGTCAGATTGATGATGAGTTGATCATATGAATCAGGTAGACTTTGAAGCAGAAGTTCAGCACGTTCAGTTGACTGTATTTTATAACCTAGTGATGTGAGTTGAGAAAATAGAGTATTCAAAATATTGATGTGCTCTGTCACCGAAGTAGATTTTGACATCAGCAGAGTGTACAATTTTCTTTTAAGAAAATTTTTGTTGTGAAGTGATTTGGCCTCGTACAGCTTTGTGAGATGATCTCAAATCTCCTTTGCAGTTTTCTTCTCCTCAATACTTGACAACACTCCATCTGCTAATGCAAGATGAAGATTTGCAATAGCATTCTCATCCATCTCGTTCCATTTAGTATCATCTTTGTATTCCACCGGCTTTTTACTGATAGCCGCAAGACAATTATCTTTTCTCAAGACAGCCTTCATCTTTAATTTCCACAATGATAATTACTTCCATTGAATTTTTCGATCTCAAATTTTGCTGTCATTGCTTCTATAACAACCTTCAAGAGTAAATAATAATCTAACTTATTTTCTGATGTGGAGGATCCACTAATTAGTGGCAACTACAGAGCATACGATAAGTAGATATTAATACCCAAGTTAGGCTCTAATACCACTTGTTGATAAAATTAGGACCGAATAGAGCAAGATTACAACTAATAATTTGAGAAAATTAAAGAAAAAATGAACACAAAGATTTTACGTGGAAAACCCCCAAACAAATCAGGGTAAAAACCACAAACAAGGATAGAAGAATTCACTATGAAAGAAAAAGAGGAGATTACAACGTCTCTCTAATAATTAAGGAGAGAACAAATAAACTCTCTCTTAAAAATTAGGAGAACAACAAAAATAACAAATATTTTTCTATCTCTCTATTTTTCTATCTCTCTATTTTTCCTTTCTCTCACAAATTTGAGAACTCTCAATTGCTTCTCAATTTTTGCTATGTAGATATGAAGAATATTGTGTGCCTTTATAGGCAAATACATGTGCTTAAAAGTCAAGAAAATACAACTTAAATTCAAAGATTGTGGCCACCTAAATTTGTAAAGTAAATTCAAAGATTATGACTATCTAATTATGACTTTCAACAAAAGCAACCCCAAGAAATAAGAGCTTCTTTGAGTTTTTCAAGCTCTTCTACTCCTTGTTTAGTTAATAAGGATAAGTAGACTGAGATCGATGAGAGGAATAGAGACTAATGGAAGAAGGATTGGGTTCCGTTGGAGTTTAGAAAGGAGAAAATTAAAGAAGCAAAGAAGAAAAATCTCTACAAAATATGCAGCAAAAAGAAAACCGAATTTTTTAGCTGAAACATAAGCTTGTTTTTCTTCATTTTCATTACAATAATTGTAGAATATCTTCTCTCTAACTCACTCTCATACCAGTTACATCAGCCTCTTTTTATAGTAGAAGATTGACTTTTTAGTCAATAAATCTTACAGGATGACCATTCATTTCAACCAACATTTTGACTAATTAATCTACGAAAAATATTATCAAATCTAACACTCCATATCGAAATTTTTTGTAGACATTTCAAAATTTTTTCTGAACTTTCAAACTTAAATCTTCTTTAGAAAGCAATTCTCCTCTTAGATGAGATTTTTGTTGGAGATTGAACTTGTGTTGCCTTAAAACATTTTCTTGATTTGTCTTGCATCACCATCTTTTTTAAATTTGATTTTCCATTACTTGGAGCATCATTTCTCCGAGTCTTCAAATCTGGTTCACTTCTTGGAACATGCATTTTTAAATTTCCTTTTTCTATTGGAATACATTTTTCCAACAAATTATTCTCTCTCTTTTCTAGTGGCATCTTCATTGCCAAAATAACTCATCCTTTAGAGTGAGTAGAGTAAGCCCTTGAGAATGCCCAAAATTTTTCAAACTAGAAAATGGTTCACGGCAATGACACTTCAACAAATGATGAGCAATTTTTGGACATACAATGTCCTTAAAACAACATTTCAGTTTATGGACTTTTCACCAAATTTCAATTTATAGACTTATGGTCTATATCCATTTTTCAGTTTTAACACTTAAGTTCTCCATTACATTTTCATTTTTAAGACTTGTTGGTTTTCATCACATTTTCAATTTAAAGACATACTGGTCTTCTTATTTTTCAATTTAAGGACATGTTGGTCCATTTCATTTCTTCATTTCAGTTTAAAGAAATATGTTGGTCTTTTTATTTTTACAACAAATTTTGCAATTTATGGACTTGCTTAGGTCCCATAAATAAGGTTTTGTTTACAGTTTAAGAACTTGCAGGTCTCTTCAACATCCTTTTGTAGTTTTTGGACATGTTAGGTCCTCTAAACAAGTTTTGTTTATGTTACTTTAAGGACTTGCAAGTCCATTTTTCATCAGTTTAAGGACTTGATGGTTCTTTGAATAATCTATCATAGCTAGTAAGCTAGGAGATTTCTGCATATTTAGATATTGAAAACAAACTTTTCACCCTTGAATATGAGTGGTTTGACAAAGACATAAACTTGATGAGGCTTTGCTTCATCACTTGAACCAACAACCTAAAGAATATGAATTTGATTTTTAGAACACAGGTCTCACTAAGAACATGAGTACTCTGATACCATTTGTTAGAGTTTAGAAATGAGAAAAATAAAGAAACAAGATAAGCAAAGAAGAAAAATCTCTGCAAAATATGCAATAAAAGAAAACCAAATTTTTTAGCTGGAAACATAAGTTTATATTTATTCTTCATTTTCATTACAATAATTGTAGAATATCTCCACTCTAACTCACTCTCATACTAGTTACAACATTTTCCTTTTACAGTGAAAGGATGGGTTTTTAGTCAACAAATACATTCCTAAAAATCTTATAACTTTTTCCTAAAACAAGGATGGTCCTTCCTTTTCAACCAATATTTTGACTAATTAATCTATGAAAAATATCATCAAATCTAACATGTTAATCTCCATGGAAATGTCTTGTACATACTTAGACATGGTGATTAATTAGTCGATTACAGTGCCAAAACACAAGAGGTGATATATGCTTTTTATGGTTAGATTGATCAATCCAGGGAACATTAGGAGCATAAGGGCATAAATAATGCCTTGAAATAAACGACAAATAAGAATTTTATTGCCAAAGAGAAGTAAATACAAAAGAAACAATCTCTACACAGCAAAAGGCAGTGTAAAATTGAGAATTAAGAGCATTTGTCAGGATTATGCCAGCTAATAATGACTCTAAAATTTCAATATTGTTTGTTGAATAAAAAAAAAATGAATAACTCCATTTTAAAGCTCCATTTTTAAAGAAGTCAATAAAAGTTGAGGAGTGACTTACCTCTCAATGTCGCATCTTTAATTACCAACCAAAATTTTGTTTTTTTTTAAGAACTTGATATTGATAAATTAATTACCAACCAAAATTTTATTTTTTTTAAAAAACGTGATATTGATGAATTTGCAGATGTTCTTTTTAAGAAACAATATTTGTACCAAAGTAACGGATGCAAGAACAAAAAGCCTTGGACATGCAATGGGTCCTGAAGTACTGCTTCTCCATGACCAAATCCACCCACATTAGGATTACTTCGGTTGAGACAAAAAAAAAAAAAAAGTAAATCAAGCAATTAAACTTATAATTATTTTAGAGATATTTCAATATCTTAATGACAACTAAAATAAAATCTGCCTCCGTTGATGTTTAATCCAATTTCAATAACATCAGAAAAAAAATTATGAATTTTCTTGAATAAGCTAATTTAATGGAGTTTATTTATTGTCCTCACAATTAATAGAGTAATTAAAAGAAATAATATCTATTGTTTGAAGGAAGATAGATAGCAATGGCAAATATTTGTAAAAGAAAAAAGTAAGGTAAATAAAATTTAATGACAAAATAAAATAAATAGAATATAGATTACCTTTATTCACTAAAATAAAATGCACTACAATGGTTTTGGGCCAAGACGGCGACACCAAGAAGTAAATGAACTCCTAATAACTAACCAAATCCTAATAATAATCCAAAATAAAAAACAAAGATCCTAATAAAAATCATGGAGATGGAGGAGATTTAGCTGAGCAATGTTGCTTGAGAAGCATGGCGAAGAATGGGTTTTTGAAGTGGGCAAAAACAGGGCAAACACAGTCATCAGAGATCTCAGCAACAACCTTGCAGCATTCAGAGCCAAGCTTGAGCTTATGGGTATAATAGGAAGCAATGATTTGAGAGACACAGCTGTGTTCAATATGAAGATCTTTAAAGCACTTAGCCACTTTAGGGTCAGGCTTTATGACTGGAAACCCACCAGCTGGTAGTGGCGGAAGAGCTTTTCCCTTGTAGGGAAAATGGAACGGCGGATGTGGAAATGGGAATTTGAAATGAGGACGTGGACGAATTGGTAACCATGGCCATGTTTCAACTGAAGCATCACCTACTACGCTCTCTGTGAAGCATGCCACCAGTAGCAAAATGAAACACAATTTCTTCAACATTTTTAATTGTTTAATTGGCTAAGACTTAATTGATCTTAATTCACTGTGAAAATAGAAATCTGTAAGCCTATTTATAAGGCCTAGAGGATGTGTTTTACTGTGATTGAGCTACAACTTCATTGGCCACTCGCTCTTTTTTTTTTTTTTTTTCTTTTTAATTATCTCAATTGTGTGATAATTATTAACGATTTGATAAGTATATTATGCTTTCTTTAGCCCTTATCTTGACTTTAACCAATTTATATGCGTTTGATAGGATTTACATGAAAGCAGCTAAATCATATCACTAACTGAAACTTGAAATGTGGTAGCTAATTGCACTGTTAATTGATGATAGTATGCTCTGTTACACTATATTAACTAGGGCTATCTTAGCTCGTAGAAAAACAATTATTATTATTATTAACCGTTGGAGAAAATGACTGTGGAGTTTTAAAATTTCTTATAAATCCCACTAATTATAAATTATCAACAAAAAGTAGTCCTATGCATTGGATTTTTTAAAATATAAATTGTATTAATCTAATAATAATGAAGGGGAAAAGAGGAAAACATTTATCTTGTAAAAAAAAAAACAGATATAGCTTATCTTGATATTCATTTTTTTTATTCAAGGGTTCGATTGTAAATTTGAATTCGAGATTTCATATTTCTAATCACTATAAATGATAATTAATTACCTTTTTCATATCGTTAACACAGATTTTGTATGTAACAATATTCACAAATTGATTTGTGTATATCTATTTAACAGATACATAACACGAAGCACTGTTTTATAACCAATATCTTTTCAATTACTTTTCCAACCTTAATTTCTCCCAACACTCCACATTTTAGAAATTATACTTTGCCCTGACTTGCAAACAAACCTAAATCTCTCATACTGCTTCATTTCCTATCTTCAGTCCTCGCAACCCTTCCCTTTTCCTTTTCTTCTCTTCGTCTGGCCTCCTCTCATCCTTCATCTTCTTTGTTTCTTCTCCTATGCATATCTATGGTATTATTGGGTTTCAACGATTTCACCGATTTCGTTCTTAAAATTCATGAATTTTGCTTAAGGGTTGCAATTTCTCTTCTGGGTATCGAGGATTTTATAGATTTCGTTTCCCACTGTTCCACTTTCTTGCTTCAGTCGCCTCTACCCCTCTCTTTCCCCCTTCTGCTCTTCCTCTCTTCCTCCATCCACTTTGCTCCTTCATACTCGATTTCTTCTTTCTTTTTTTTTCTTGCATCAACCGGCTCTACCCTTCCCTTTCCTTCTTTCTTTACACTTTTTTTACCCTTCTCTTCCTCCAGCTTTGCTTCTTTATTCATAGCCAGCTATAATTCTGCTCTGGAGTCGTATTTCCCGGTTTTTCTCTCGATTTAGAAGGCTTCATCTTTGCCCTATTAGTTGACGGCTCCGACATTGGCGTTGTTGTTGGTGTTCAGGACAAAGGCATCTTATTCAAGGCTTGAAGAGGGGGAAAAGGAATGGACTAAAGTGATTTCGGGTGCTAATGATTTCTCTAGGTAAAGTGATTGCTACCGTCGACAGTTCTAGAGATGACGTTTCTTCATGTTTCTGATATGATTTCTGAAAATAGAAAGGAAAAGAGAAACATTGGGGCCATTTGATTGAGAATTTAAAGTTATAGCTTAAAATCCTTACACTTCAAGATTATTTATGTTATAAACTATGTATGTGAGTTCAGAGTTTAACGTATTGAGGGATAAGAACTCATACATAGGCCTTTGTGTTTGACAATGAATCAGATTTCTAAAGAAAAAATTGATCGCTTGGACTAGGTCTCCTGGTAAATTAAAAATTAGAGATCTTTTACTTTTGTAAATTTGTACTATATAGTGTTATTAATATTATAAGATCAAAGTATATGCATTGGCAGTGATAGTGCATCTTTGTCAGGTCAAAAGAAATTTTGTACAAATTAAAGCTCATTTTCATGCATGTTTGTATTGCCTCTGCTTTCATCTTAACTAATTAATTTCACAGTACACAGAGAAATTAAAGAAATTAAAATATTACCTGCAGATGGCTTTGAACTTCATCATTGGTCAAACCATCAACCTTCGTCATCTCCCTGATTTATTTTGGTGTGGCCACTATTACGATTGCCCCCAAATTAACAGATAAAAAAAGAAAGCAATAATGACAAAATTGATTAATATGATTATTAATTATTAATTTACGTACCCTGAGAACCTCCAAGCATTTCTAGAGCATTCACAAATCTACGGTACAAATCGGGTGACAACATCTTTTTGCCTTTCAGTGAGTATGAGTAGTAGTTGTAGTGTTGGTGTTTGTAGTATTATTACCATCACCATTATTTGTTGGCTGCCCTTGATGATCTGATGATGAATTACCAATTCCTTTTGATAATTTTGGCAAAGTTGTTGTAATTGTTCTCTCTTTTTGAACAAAAAAACCCATTATGATCAGATTTAGAACTTTTTTTTATCTTCAATACTAATATTGTCTAATTTATCAGTAGAAGCTACAAAGCTAAGGTATGGCTTGGGCATAAGTTTCTTTCCTTTGAGAATGGAAGAAGACAAGTTGTGATAGAATTCATTGCCTTAATACATACTTGCAATCATAATTTACCTTTATTTTTGCTTTATATGGAGTTTGGATGGAAGGATATGAAAACTGCTCAGATTCTCATATCCTGCTACAGTTTAGTTTCATCCTAGAATCATGAAAATACACGCTTGCAATTTCTAACTTAAACTAACTTTGAAGCAGATATTTATAAGCGAACAATTATATACTAGAGCACAATTGAGTCAACATGTTAGGACTGGTGACTCCGCAGTTGATGGTCGTAAAAGTGAAAGAGGTGGATTTACAGGCCACCCTATATGTGAATTTTGCAAGAACCCATTCTACGGGGATTTACTTGCATATGTATACTAAGCATTTTACTTGCCATATATGCCAAAGGTGTGCAAGTATATTCTTTATTACCTTTTCTTTATAATGTTTTGATATTTTGTTGTCTTGATTTATCAAATGCTAGCTTTCAATTATCATTTTTAATGCAGGCAGCATCCTGGAAAATATGATGATTATGATGATTATGATGACTTAGAGGTCAGTTATAAGTATTTTTCTTCTAGCTAGGTACATATGATCACAATTGTCACAGCCGGATCAATCCTTATTATTCCCCACCACTGAGATTGCCTCTCGATTTAAAGGAGGATGAGTACAAATTTGCTCTTTTCTTTTCTTTTTTTTCTATATTACCAATATGTTATATAGTTTTCATGACTTTGTTTTCCTTTGATTTTAAATAGCTCAAGTAATATTACAAACTGCAATTTTTTCTGTCTTTAGAAAACAAAACTAATGTCGGTGAAAGTCTAGCATGTAATTTATTCAAAATCGCAAATGAATTATTTAAAGATTATTCGATTTATAAAAGAATCATATAAAAAGTCAGAGTATTTGTCTCGTGATAAGCCCAGTAGAAGCGATGGCATAATCCTTCTCTAACATCAATAAATCATTAGGTAGGCCTACCAAGAAATGGTCCATAGTAACATCTTAGTCAGTGGTATCTAAACATACTTGGGATTGTATATTTTCAGCATAATCTTTATCTAAACAGCTACCATCTGTCTCTTATTTAACAAATATATAATTTATATTTCATATTTCTAATGTGAACATCAACATTCAATAAATTGCATGATTAATTTAATTGAAAATCAAGGAATGGGTCCATAATAACATCATGCTTATGATTTTATAGTTTATTATTAATTATTTATAATGTGATAATTTACTAATTAATATTTATAATTTCATGTTATTATTTCCAACGTGAAACTAGGGCATCACTTGGCTCACTTCCATTTTTTCAATATTCACTCCTTTTTTAAATAACAACATTTTATTTAGTTTAATTTCAATAAAAGTTTTATTAGAACAAAGGGGTACCTTAGAAAAAGCTTAGCTGATACACAATCTTGGAATTTTAGATAGGAGGCAATTTGTGGCATGGATTAGGAATTAAGTAAAGATCATTTTTTCTTCTAACCACAGTGGCTAAAGCCTCCATCATGTCTAGTTCTTCTTTCTTCATACCATTGCAAAGTTCCCAGTCAAAATAGTACAATAAGCATGCAAGTGTAAGCTCCACATTACTTATAGCAAAAGACACAGCAGGACACATTCTTCTTCCTGACCCAAATGGTAAATATTCATAATTACCTCCTCTGAAATCAATTCCACTCCCCAGAAATCTCTCCGGATGAAATTTGTCAGGTTCTGTCCAATAATTTGGATCTCTGCCAAGTGCCCAAGCGTTTATAAGGACTCTTGTCTTGCTAGGTATGTCGTATCCATTGATTTTACAATGCTCCCTAGTTTCTCTTGGAGCTAAAAATGGAGATGGAGGATGTAATCTTAGAGTTTCTTTTATTACTAATTTTAAGTACTTTAGTTCATTAGTAATTGTTCCATCAATATTCCCAACTGCACTAAAAACGTTCCGAACTTCCATTTGTGCTTTCTGCATCACTCTCGGATTTTTTATCATTTCTGACATTGCCCATTCCATAGTTGTCGCTGATGTATCAATCCCACCGATAAACATGTCCTGACGCATAATTATTCAATTTAGTAAAATAAAGAAATAACTTGCAAGTTTAACCTATATATGTACTTTCTTCTTTTTACCTTTTCTATTACCACCAGTAAGTTTTCTTATTTTAGATGCATAAAAAACTTTTAATCTTTTATATGGAATCTAGACAAAAAAAAATGTCATAGGAACAGAAAAAGGAGAAAATAATAATAATAATAAAAAAACCTAATTCTTTCAAAATAAAAATATAATAATGAAAGAAGGATAATAAGTACTAACCAGGATAGCTGCTTTGATATTGTCAGCCGACAAGGGAAATTCAAGGGTTCTATTCTCTTGAAGATTCAAAAGAGCGGAAACGAGGTTACTTGCTCCACCCTGTTCGTTATGTGTGGCCCTGAGAATTCTGTGTTCATTGATTATGCTCTCGAGCAGCATATCTAATTCTTCATGCCATTTCTCCAGTTTAGACCGATATCCAGTTATTAAACGAAGAAATTTATAGGAAGGAAACAAATCAGGAATACTTATTCCTGCTGTCGAATTTATAACTTCCTTAGCAACGGGTAAGATTGCTTCCTGGTCTTTGCATTTCTTGCCAAAGGTTGCACTAGAAATGATAGAACATGATAAAGAAAGCAACATCTCGCTAAGATTGACAGGAGAGCCCGCAAATGAAGAAATAGACCTGATGAGATTCGATACCTCTTCTTCCCTGACGGATCGAGACAACTGCACTCGCTTCGCGCAGAGAAGCTCAGTTGTACATATTTTTTTAAGCTGTCTCCAGTTTTCTCCTTGGGGCGAGAAAAGAATATCTGAACTCTGATAGAATACGATATCTGCGACAAGGATGGAAGGCCTTTGAGCAAAGAGGACGTCATGTGTCTTCATTATTTCCTTAGCATATTGTGCTGAAGAAATTACAACAATTGGAACTTCTCCGAATCGAAGCTGGATAACTGGTCCATATTTCTTGGCCATGTCTCTTAATTTGCGATGAAGCAGACAGCCAACAAATTGGTGCATGTTCCCTATGATGGGCAGCTTTCTGGGTCCTGGAGGAAGATTTAGAAGATTGTTGGCTTTAAAACTCTTCCTTATCCTGCACATCAAGTAAAAGAGGAGGATGATAACTAAAATTGATGAAAATGAAAGGAATTCTGAATTCATGGCCTCAGAGATCATATTGTATAAAGAAAGCTTTTATGCAAATTGTTTTTTTGATAAGTAATTGATAAAGGCTTCAGCTTCCCTTATATTTAAAAGTCATTATAGCTATATGGAGAGTGTCTTTGTGTATACTGATCAATTATATCATGTGGAACATGTGGCCTTTCAATAATGTACTACTCCCTCCATTCTAATTCTTATGTGATTGACATTTTTTTCGAATAAAATTTTTTTTATATATCAAATGCAATATTAATTTTTTTCCATTTTATCCTTGTGAATTAAGTAATAAATTTTGAATATATCTATAGAAACGTAATTTAGTCCTATCTAGCTCTTTTTTTCTATAATTAAATATATTAAATGTTTTCTAAATCTAAGTGAAACATTAAAATATCGTCAATTATATTGGAATGAAATGAATGAAATGAGTATGCAACAAGTAATTAAAGACAGAAGCCCACTTGGGAATTGTGTGGTGTATAATTATTTGGTTTTTGATAGAGATATATGACTCCCTTCATTCCAATGTAATTGAAGATATTTTGATGTTTTACTTGGATTAATAAATCACTAGGATTACTCAAAAAAACAGGTTTATAATTTTTTTGATTTAATTGACTGATTTTTTTAATTTTTTATAAATTGATTTCTCAAATCTGTTTCTGGAAAAAATATATATTTAACTGATTTTTTCTAAAATCAGTTTTCAAAACTCAAAAAATTTAAAAATAAATTATTTTTTTTCCAAAAGCGTTTTGGTGGAACGCAATGTCAAACGGGATCTTAATAGAGAAACAAACTGCTAAATGAGATTAAATTGCTCTTCTATAAATACATTCAAATTTTATTAAGTAAAAATAATTGTGATACATTGGTTTTGAGTAAGTCTTCTTTATTTATTGAATTAACTATATCCATTACTATTTTTAATCTTTTTAAAAGAGAATAATACAATCTTTTTATATCTATAATTATGCATATTAAATAACATTTTTAATTTTCGTAAAAAAATCTTATATGATATGTGGAACAGAATGGAGGGAGCATTGGATACAGAAAAGTGAGATAATTGAAATTTTTTTATTTAAAAAAATGTCAATTACGTTAGAACGGAGAAAGTGTCATGGATATATTTTTATTATATCCGGTTTATCTATTTGTCTTAATGTAGGTAAATTTTAATAACTGTTAATTATAATAATTAAATGAACGTAATTATCAAGCTAAAATTAGCATGTAGCTGTATGGAGAAAGTCTATGTATACTCATAACATATTTAATAGTGATTTTTATTTTAAATAGTATATTTAGTAGAATAAAAAATATATTTAAATAAATTTAAATATACAAAGTAATTTTTTTTATAAATCACTTTTATTACAAGGAGAAAACATTTTTAGAAAAATATACTTATAAAAAAATATAACATATATAAAAAGTAAAAATATATTAATTATCATTATAATAGAAATTGAAGTTTGATTATGAAAAGTCAAACTCATTATATATTTTAAATTTTAAAATAAAGTATTTAATGAAGATTTTTATTATAAAATAAATATTTAAAATAAAAAATATAATTTAAATTAAAAAAATCTATTAGAGATACCATCAATATTGATATCATGTGGAACATGTGGCCTTTCAATACCATCATATATCTCTATCAAGAATCAAATAATTCTACGGTGCACAATTCACAAGCGGATCTCTGTCTTTAATTACTTGCATCTCGTGGATACAATTTTATTATATCCAGGTTATCAATTTGTCAAAATAATTGACTTTGAAGATAAATTAGGTAAATTTTAATAGCTGTTAATTATAAATAATTAAAATAAACGTAATTATCAAAAAAAAAATCATCCCATGACATATATATATATACTTTTTCTCTCCGGAAAAAAAAAGATTCAATTTTTATTTTTTATTGTCCAAAATTATAGGTTATTTTTATTTTTTGAAGTATATTTATTTTTTTAATTATAAATATACTCTTATTTCCATATTCTATTATTATTATATAACTACCACTTGCATCAATAAATAAACTATCAATTTATTATTATTCTTTTATTGCGTCTTTCTATTCTATTTATTGTGTAAGAAAATAAAACTTATTCCACTCAAATTCATATTTTAGATTACCAACAGAAAAAAAAAAAAAAAAGAAATTTTCTTTCCAATTTTATTTATGTCTTGGTTTTGGATAAGTTTTTTTTATTTATTGAATTAACTATATCCATTACTATTTTTAAAAAGTATATAAAAAGAGGTGTGATTAGAGAATGTATCTGTAAAGATATTTCTTATATTTTATAATTCTCGTTTCCTTTCTTTTATATATATATATATATATATATATATATATATATATATATATATATATATATATATATATTCATCTTACGATATAAATAAAGCTATATATTTTTGTATATAAATATTTTAAAATCGAATTTAAAAACCGTAACACTACTTATCTGTCTGGTGTACGATGGTGTAACTGGAAGGGGTGGGGTATTACACAAATTCATATTTTAGATTACCAACAGAAAAAAAAAAATTTCTTTCCAATTTTATTCATGTATTGGTTTTGGATAAGTTTTCTTTATTTATTGAATTAACTATATCCATTACTATTTTTAATCTTTTTAAAAGAGAATAATACAATTATTTTGTATCTATAATTATACATATTAAATGATATTCTTAATTTTGGTAAAAAAATCTTAAATGACATGTAGAACAGAATGTAGGGAGCATTGGATGCAGAAATATGTGAGAGATAATTGAAATTTGTTTTATTTAAAAAAATGTAAATTACGTTAGAACGGAGGAAGTATCATGCATATATTTTTATTATATCCGGTTTATCTATTTGTCAAAATAATTGAATTTGAACGGTAAATTTTAATAACTGTTAATTATAATAACTAAATGAACCTAATTATCAAGGTAAAATTAGCATTTAGGTGTGTGGAAAAAGTCTATGTATACTCATAACATATTTAATAGTGATTTTTATTTTAAATAGTATATTTAGTAGAATAAAAAGTACATTTAAATATATTTAAATATACAAAGTAAATTTTTTTATAAACACTTTTATTAGAAAATAATTTTAGAAAAATATATTTATAAAAAGATATAACATATATAGAAAGGGAAAATATATTAATTATCATTATAATAAAAATTGAAGTTTGACTATTTAAATGTAGAAAGTCAAATTCATTATATATTCTAAATTTTAAAATAAAAAGTTTAATAGAAATATTTTATTATAAAATAATTCTTTAAAATAAAAAATATAATTTAAATTAAAAAAAATCTGCTATCAATTGATATCATGTGGAACATGTGGCCTTTCAATATCATCATATATCTCTATCAAGAATCAAATAATTCTACGGTGCACAATTCACAAGCGGATCTCTGTCTTTAATTACTTGCATCTCGTGGATACAATTTTATTATATCCAGGTTATCAATTTGTCAAAATAATTGACTTCGAAGTTAAAGTAGGTAAATTTTAATAGCTGTTAATTATAAATAACTAAAATGAACGTAATTATCAAGAAAAAAATCATCCCATGATATATATATATACTCTTTCTATCCGGAAAAATAAAGACTCGCTTTCTATTTTTTATTGTCCAAAATTATAGATTATTTTTATTTTTTTAAAGTATATTTACTTTGTTCAATTATAAATATACCTTTATTTCTATATTCTATTATTATTATTATATAACTACCACTTGCATCAATAAATAAACTATCAATTCATTATTGTTCATTGGCTCTTAAATTTGCATCATTTAATATTTCTTGTCAAAATTGTTTAAAATTTTGGAAATAAATCTTGGTGGTTGATTAAATATACCCAAATATTAATTCATTTTTTTCAACTCTTGTTTTAAATAATTCTTAAAATTGATTGATATTTACACGAGCATGCGTTAAAAGAAATCAAATAAATAATAATAAATAATAATAAATGAAAGACATTTTTGAAAAGCAATAGATAAAAATATTTATTTAACTAAACTAACTAATTTTTTTAATATGTACAAAAATAGGAGTAAGACATATCATTTTTCAGAGACGGAGTAGAATATTATAATTTTGTAAGCCCTTTCAGAATCCGAGAGCAAATTACAAATTTAGTTGTGAAGTAGAGCAATTATTGTTGTGGAATTGTGCTTGCTCAAAATAATAATAATAAAACAGCAGTCTTGTCGGATTAAATTTGACTGCATCGGTTGGTTGCCCATAATATCTCCTTTTAACTTTATTTCAAAAAATACCTATAATATTTTTTAACCATTTTTACTTTTCAGTTTAGTTACTTTTATGATCTTTCTATTTCAAATTTATTATTTTCTCTAATCTCTTCAATTTTTCTTATAGCATTTTCTCCTCAATTTCTCATGTCATTTTCTATCAATTCACTGCACAGTAAGTCTTTATTTTTACCAATGTATTCTTATTATTTATCTTTTTCTAATCAAATCAAATTATTTATCTCTTTTCTTTTCTTACATCACATTACTCCCATAATTTATTGTTGAAAATTATAAAATTTAACTCATTTCTCAAAATTATTTTTTAAAAAAATTATTTAAATAATTATAAAAAATTACTTACACTATACATTCAATAATAACATTAACATAAATATTTTTTATTAACTAATTATATTGTATAAATATTTTTTATAATAATATAAATTACAAAAATTAAAATTGGAGACATCATAATCTTAAAATAAAATTATATATAAAGTGAAATTTTAAATTCAAATTCAAATTCAAAAAGACCTTTTGATAATTTTAATATTAAATTAATTTTTTAATTTATAATATCTTTTATTCTATAACAAGACTAATATAACAAACAAATACATGACATTTACTCAACGATTTACCAAATATTTATTTAATATCGATTTTTGTTTGGCATACACTTATATATGATATTTATCCAATATTAACCAAATATTTATTCAATATTTACTTAATATTTATCTAATATCAATTTTAGTTTGACATATATTTCCATATAAAATATTTACCTAATATTTATTCAAATATTATCAATATTTAACTAATATTTACCAAACATTTAATATAACTGAAAATTAATTAATTAATTTAGTAAATATGACTAAAAATTTCAATTAACATTTATCCAACATTTATCCAATATTTATCAAATATTTACTCAATATTTATCCAATATTTATCTAATATCGATTTTAGTTTAACATATAATTACAGATACCTAATATTTATCTAATATTTATTTGATAATTATTCAATATTTACATTTTTTTAATATTTACTCAATATTTACCAAATATTTATCCAATATTTACTTAAAATCAATTTTAGTTTGACATACACTTATAGATATCTAATATTTACTCAATATTTATCTAACATATATCTAATATTTACCTAATCATTACCTTGTATTTACCTTTTGTTAACATTTATCAAATATTTACACAATATTTATTCAATATTTACCTAATATTTACTCATAATTTACCTATTATCCATTTTAGTATCATTTATCAGATATTGATTAATTTTTTCAAATATAATTGAAAATTTCAATTAACTATAATTAATCATATATTAATTAATTTTATAAATATAATTGAAAATTTCAGTAAACTATAATTTGTCATATATTAATTAATTTTATAAAGATAACTGAAAATTTATTACCAAATGATATACTACGATTTTTTACAGATAAATATTATATTGATAATCTTAATAATTATTTTAAATTTTTTTCTTATAAACTATAATTTATCAGATATTAATTAATTTTGTAAATATAACTGAAAATTTATTACCATTATATATTAAGATTTTTTATAGATCAAATATTATATTGATAATCTTAATAATTATTTTTAAAATTTTTTCTTATTGTTAATTAATAAGGTGAGGTGTGTTAAATAATTATTTAGAAAGGACTTTGGGGCTAACATTTCAGTTTTGAAATTGTAAACGCAAGAATGCAACATAGATTAAAAAAATAAAAAATAAAAAACTATTTGGGAAAATTAATATAACCATTATTAATCATTCAAATTAATCAAGGGAATATCAAGAAAAGAGTTATGAGCATGGAAGTGATATGCAAATAAATATGTAATGAATTTGTAAGTGATTTGTTAGAGGTTGAAAACGATAGATTTTGTAAGAAATAATGTCTAAATAAATAAATAATAAATCCTTGCTAATGATGGCTCTATATAAACATTTGTATTAAAAAAAAAAAACATGTTAACAGTATCAGAGCTATGATGGAAGTGTCAATTTTACATGCTAAATTTGATGGAAAACATTTTAAATATTAAAAAAAAAAACTTGCAGCTGGTCCAAATGTCACGTAGAAATAATAATGATGTCCCTCTATGTCCACGTCTCCCCTCAACTCTGAATTCTGTTATGGAACCCCACCACCTCGAGTACTTTGAATTTTGATAATTAATACATAATTATAACTATATGAAATTTTAACTTTTTTTTTAGTTTGTATAAAAATAAAAATGAGCATATTCAATTGAGACAAGTAAAGTATTAAAATTTACATGTGTCAATCTACAAGGATGTGGTGAGATGATATTGATCTCTTCTACTTTAAGTAAAGTCTCAAATTTAAAATTTTAATATATAGTTATTTTAAAATTCATAAGAAAGTATTTTACGTTTTTAAAATCTTACATAATACAAACCTTATTAATTATAGTGTGTAATTATAATTGATTGAATGAAGATTAAATAAAAAATTACATGTACCAAACATACACAGTGACACACACATAGACAATGCAATAGATATTCATTCAAAATATTAGTAATTTAACACTAATCTTCTACCAAATCACATGCAGTTTGTATATATGTTAATTAAACAAAATATGAAAAACTAACTAAACAAACCATTAAAGAAATATCATGAAAAATGGTGGGCTGAATTGCTTATGACTACCACATCCACATGCTTCCGTCATATTGTGAAAATGAGATAGAATTGTTATATTATGAACTCATATTTATGTTGTATTATGTATCCAATTCCTTTATATTTGCAGAATAAAAATAAAAAACGTGCATTTTTTGGAATTGGATTTTAGTGAATTATTAAATATAAAAATAATTTATCAATTATAAGTTACAGATTTATCGTTTTAATTTAGAGATTTATTGTTTAAAAAATTACAGATTTATCATTTACAATTTATTATTTCATCACTTATGAATTTATCATTTTAACTTAAAGATTCACCATTTTTAACTTATAAGTTCATCTTTTAGAACCGAAAAATTCATCATTTATAACTTATATATATTTATTGTTTAGATATTACATATTTATCATTTATAAATTTATCATTTATAATTTTTAGGTTTATCGTATAAAAAATATAGATCAATCATTTAAAACTTATAGGTTTATCACTTATATATTCATCGTTTACAATTTATAGATTTATTATTCATAGGTTTATAGTTTTTACCAAAATATATCGTTTTCAATTTCCAGCAACTCAATTTTATCTTTCTATATTTTTCATTTTTAATTTAAATATTTTCATTTGTATCTATTTTATTCCACAAAAATATCAAAATTAATTTTTTTATAACATTAAAAAATAATAAAAATAAAATCAAAAATGCAAATTAAAATTTTTATCTCACCAAAATATCTAAAATATATTAAGAAACTTTTCAAAAAAATAGATAGAGAAAAAAAATGAAAAGAAAAAAAAATAAAGATAAACAAAATACGCGTTAAATATATAATATATTACAAATATAAATCATTAAATAATATATTATCCTTTTGAAATTGAAACTATAATGCACAGTAAATATATATCTATTATATAATTTCGAATAAGAGAGTGATTGGCCATGGGTGAATATGGTATCCAATTCCGATATGCGGTTCATTTTCCATAAAAGGAAATAATAGTACAAAAAAAAAATATAGCACGTTTAAAATATCTGTGGCAACCATATAATTTCACTCCGTCGTAGTCCAACGGTCAGGATATCTTAATTTCATGCAAGAGACCAGAGTTCGAATCCCTGCCTCGGAAATCTATTTTACGATTAATATATTGCTGACCTTCTGAATATTGCATTACTCATTTATCTGCAATCTTTTTCCAACACTAAATAAATAAAATTTGAATTACTTTATAAATCAATTTAACATAATAAAAAAATTTGTAGGTTAAATTAGCATGAAATTGTAAAATTCTTTCGTAGCATCTCGACTGGAATTCAAAATTTCAAACTAGCGATCCATTTGTACATATTGATCTATGTTTAAGTCCAGAAGAAAATTGAGATGGCAAGGAAGGCTGGACGGATACCCAAGCATTAAATAGGCTTGGTAATAGGACAAAGAATATATGTTCTTCATGGAAATTTGTCCCGAACATAAAGAGAATTTTCCGATTAAACTTTTGGTGAGAATAATTTTTTTTTTTTTTCCATTGAGCGGGGCGGAGAGGAGAAGGGAGGATACTCCCTGTCCCGCCCTATCTGCCATAATTATTTTAAGTTAATATATATATATATATATATATATATATATATAAATTTATAATAAATTTTTGTTAAAATTAAGTTACTCAAAAAATTTTACGTAAAATTAATTAATCAGTTTAATAAAATTAAATCATGACCAGTTAACTAGTTTAATAATAAATTGGTTAAATTGACTAATAATTTTTCAATCAGTTAATTGTAAATAATTTGATTGATTGATAAATAAATCATTCAAATTAGTTGATAAATAAAATAGTCAGACTATTTATATAATTAATCGTATTTAATCATATTGATATATTTAAAAATCGTTTAGTTGATAAATAAATTAGTCAAACCTCATTTTTTACCAATTAATTATACAATTAATTTAATTATTTGTTATATATTAATTTTAAATTAAAAAAATCACTGCAGGAAATTAGGATCTCCACCGGGAGAGAGATCTCCATAGGAACATAGCAAATCTGCTCCCGTTAGTGTAACAGAGATAGAGACGGAGATTCCCTGCAGAGATGGGGATTGGTCCCCCGCTTCCACTCCGCCTCGTTGCCAATTCTAGCACCAAACCAATCACCAAGCCTAAGTAGGCTTAAGGATTATTTATTTGCATGAATGCAACTCTATGATTGACTGCAAAAGCATTGACAACTAATTTTACAAATTAACTATATTATATCATATCAATTTTTTAAATTTGTACTAAAAGTTGATTTATTTATAAAAAAAAATTGTAATTTTTAGTTTTTATATCAAAAGCTTGCTTATAGATTTTTAATATGTAAAATAATTTTTTATTTTTTATTTATACTTAGGTCAATTTATAATAGTTTTTATTGATTAAAAGTTATACTTTTATGTTTAATTAATTAATTATTTACATTTTATATGATTTACATTTCATATTGCATTAATAATTTAATACAATTATCAATAATTATTTTATAAATTATAATTAATTTTTAACCGTCGAAGTAATAAATAATTTAAAATCAATTATGAATAGTTGACTACTTTAACTAGTTGATCGTTGAGAACTAAACATCACCTTTAAATCGAACAGACCAAAACTTTTTAATTTCTCTCACATTTTAATCAATTTTCAACCATCAGTTAGTGATCAAAAATTATTTTAATTAAGAATTAAGTCTCTAAAATAGCATTTAACATAATCTTTTAATAATTTACTTATATATAGCATGTTGAAGGCCGTGCTTGCCATCTCTAGTGGCATTGGCACATATACTTTTATAATTTCACAACTTGCTCAAGGAAAAATAAAGAAGCATATGCCCAATATAATAAATACAACAATAAATATCCATATTAGATAGCCTAAAGCACCACACATTCATCATAGTAAGAATTCTGCTATATTTAAGCAGAATTCTCGATTGTTTCTGTTATCATATTAAGAATATATAGTCTAATTAGGAATATCTTTATTTTAGGAATTAGTATTGATTTTCTTCATTTTTCATCTCTACAAATTTGCATATATATATATATATATATATCATTCTTCATAAGTGAATTATATAATTTTTCTCTTTATTCTTATTTCATCACATGGTATTAGAGCTAGTGTAAAGATTTTTAGCCTCTATATTTTTTGAGTTTTGATTTTGGTTATACCCTAAAGAGCATATCCGTTGGATTTTCGGGTCACCCTGTTCGAGTGACACTTTTATCTCATTGCCCCAACCAGCTGGAGCGCCACCCTCCAATCGGCTATTATAAAAAGTCTGGTCATCTGACTCCCGACAAGTGCATCTCATGTGCCACTTGAAGTTTCTGATCAGTCTTCACATGCCGACGCGTGAAGGCATATGAGCCATTGTTTTCTTCTCTGGTCAGTTTTATTTCGGTCGTCTCTCCTCTATTGAGTATTCCAGTTGTGGTCTGTGATAATTAGGGAAACATTTCTCTACTTTCTTACATATTGTTGTTCTTTTGTGTATCTATTTCTAGCTAAAATTGATTTCGAGTTGTTATCGGGAGTTGTTTGTGTTGATTATAATGGCTGAGGTTAAGAAAAATATGGTTGTGATGGATGTTATTCCGATGTTATCTACAATCATTATACTTTTTATGCTTTGATATTGGTAATTTGTGAAAAAAAAAAGAAAAAAAAAAGAAAAAATTAGCTATGGTGGTCGTGCAAAGGAAGAAGAAGGAGAAAATTATTTTCTTTTTTAATTTGAAAATGTTAAATAATAGGTCATATTTTACTTTTATAGTCAAATTAATGGCTAATTAATTTTAATTAAGCTTAATACTTATTTTTATTGGCTAATTAAATTTAAGTAATAAGATATTTTGGCAGATATCCAATTAAACCCAAAAGAAAGTTTGACTTTTGAGTAATTCTACCAATTTCTCCACTTTTCAATTTAATCTTTGAATAAATTTAATTTCTCTAATTCCATATGCCAAATTACTTTATCTCCTCAAATTTAATATACCAATATTCTCAAAATAAAATTTCTCTTCGAAATGATCTTCTTGATTTTGTAAAATGACCACCGGTGTGAAAAATTATATTTTTGCTATTTCATCATTTTTTCAAATCATGCCCATAAAAATTCATTTGAAATTCGATTTTTAAATTATTAGTTTTAAAAATCTTAGAATTCAATTGCGATCACATTGACATCATTGCAATTGTGAATGCATATCTCTAATTCTAAATCAGAAAATCGGACCATAAATCAATACCAGGGACTGTATTTGGGCAAATTAGAGCCATTAAAATTTTACTTTATAACTCCACATATGACCTTAAGATAATATTTTATATGCACCGATATGTTTAAATTATATTTTCATTATTGGATGAAAAATGAATTTTGTCCCGGTCTATCACTTTGATTTGTGTGCATGACATGAAATCTCAATGTTTCATTTAATCAACTCCATATTCATATTAGAATATTTAATTTAAATTTTTCATATTTATTTGTCCGCGTTTAGACTCTGATCGGTACGCCTCTATAGTGTAGTATAGACTACCACAATATACATATATAGTCAGGATTGTTGAACCTTGAGGGGTATTTCCATCATTTTGATGATAATAAATAAAATAACAATAATGTATTTAACAATATTTGTGTTCTAAGTGTGTTAAACAAGATATACATTGATTAGAATATGAAGCAAAATTGAAAGATAACTTTTGGAGATAAAAATCAAAGAAATAGCAAAGTGTTATGCCCGTGACTACTAATGTCACCCCCGTGAATATGCCTTAGTGCCAATTTTTCACCATTCAAAGTTCACAGCCATAAAGGATCAAACCAACCGTGAATGATCAAACAAGTCATGCCCGCAAAAGTAATTAGGTCTGTAACCAAATATTTCCAATTCTTCCAGAGAGTGTCACGACCAGCGTCATCACTTAGACCACGACTTGGAAGAACATTCATGCCTGTAACCAAATATTTCCAATTCTTCCAGGGAGTGTCACGACCACCATCACCACTTGGAAGAACATTCACGGCCGTGACACATACAGTCACGCCCGTGATCTAACATTTCCAATTCTTCCAGAGAGTGTCATGGCCATAGTCACCACTTGGAAGAATATTCATGCTTATGACACATTTAGTCACGCATGTGAATAAGGACAGAGAAACATGTCAGACACGAATTAAGAGTTGGTTCAATGGTTACTTTCGCATTAAATGCACCAAAACGGCTATAATTCACAAATGGAGTATAAATGCAAGTCATTTATGAATCCCAATAACAAGAGACAACAAGAACAAAGAGAACAACAATTATTTTTTTTATCTTTAATCTTGTTGTAGCCGTGTGCATTAATTATTTTTCAACAATTCTTTATTTTTTGTGAAAACATAATTGCTTATAATTTCTGAGCAATGTAGATTGATGAGTGTTTCTCATTGTAATTAATTACTCAAAAGTGAGCTTGGGTATATTGAATCCCATAACCAAATATTTTCAATTCTTCCAGAGAGTGTCACGACCACCGTCACCACTTGGACCACAGCTTGGAAGAACATTCATGCCCATGACACATATAGTCAAGACCGTGATCAAACATTTCCAATTCTTCCAGAGAGTGTCATGGACAGAGTCACCACTTGGACCATGGATTGGAAGAACATTCATGCCTGTGAAACATATAGTCACGCCCGTGAATGAGGATAGAGAAACATGTCAGACGCGAATTAAGAGTTGGTTCAATGACTACTTTTCCATTAAATGCACCCAATCGACTATAATTTACAGAGGGAGTATAAATGCAAGTCATTTATGAATCCCAATAACAAGAGACAATATGAACAAGAAGAACAAAGAGAACAACAATTATTTTTCATCTTTAATCTTTTTGTAGCCTTGTCCATTAATTTTTTTTCAACAATCCTCTATTTTTTGTGAAAACCTAATTGCTCATAACTTCTGAGCATTGTAGGTTGGTAAATGATTCTCATTGTAATCAATTACTCAAAAGTGAGCTTGGGTATATTGAGTTAAAAGTGAAACACTTTTAAGGGTTTATTGTGTGAGCCATAAAACACAAGGAATTGGTTTATTGTGTGAGTCATAAAATAGAAGGAATTGGTTTTTGTGTGAGCCATTGAAAAACACAAGAAAAATTTTGGGTTAGGTGTTAGCCATTGAGAGAAACACCATATTTGGAAGTGAGCTTGAAAAACTCAATTGTAATACTTAGTGTGTTAGTGAAACACCCAATTGAGATTGAGGAGAGGAGTACGGTTTGTTAATACTCGAACCTCTATAAATTTTGTGTGTGATATCTCTCATTTCTTCATCTATTTTATTTATTCCGTACTTTAAATTAAGCAAATTTTTATTTGCTAATCAATTCAACCCCCTTTTGCTTTATTGTCTGGGTAACAATTGGTATCAAAACTTATTTAGCAACAAAGCCTAATAAGCACTAGCAAAGATCAAGAAATGACCAATGAAGGATTTAGAAGTCTCAAATCTTACTTTGATGGAGCGAACTATGCTCATTAGAAATTCCAGATGGAGACATATCTCGATAGTGAAGGAATGGAAGTTTGGGATAGTGTTAAAAAAGAATGGACACCACCAACCAAGAAAGGAGTTGATGGTGAAGAAAAAAATTCTTTCAAGAGATGATTGAACAAAGCCTCAATGAAGAGCTAATTTCAAAAATAAAAAGGCAATGAAAATCCTTGCAAGCTCTTTATCTATTAAAGAATGTGGCAGAATCCAACATTGTCCTACCACATATAGCATGTGGAAAACATTAAAGAATTATCATGAAGGAACCAAACAAGTAAAATCCAAGAAGATTCAACTTCTTACTTCAGAATATAAACTTTTCAAAATGAAATCCAATGAATCCATCACCGACATGATGAATTGTCTTCTAGCCATCATTAATGGCATTAGAAAGCTTGGAAGATGTGAACAAAAAAATTCTAAGAAGTCTTCATCTCAAAGACTATAGTTCAAGAGTTGAGGGTATAGAAGAGGCCAATGAAGGCATGAGCATCATGCCTACCGATGTGCTTATTGGCAAACTTCTAACACACGAGATGGCTGTAACAAGAGATAGAGAACTTGAAGCCGAACCAAAAAAGAGAAAGTCCCTAGCTATAACCCCACATCTTATACATTTGAGTTCAACCTATCCCTGTACCAAAGAATCACACATAGCATACTGGAAAGGTAAAATATCTTGTTAACAATGGTAGTAAATTTTTTTTTTCATATCCTGTAATATCATTCAATGACTTTTCAAGTCAACTTTGAGGCTTTCGCCGCAATACGATATATCACATATTTTAAAACATAAACTTTGCACATAATTATTTATGAGTTGCTTTCATTTATATATTTTTAAAACCCATTCCAAAATGACTATACATATTCAAACACATAAATACAAAATACAGATGATATATTTTCATGCTCGTGTGGAATACGAGAGAGAGTGATGAGGTTCGGCCAGTGACCTATGCTCCATGTCTTCTATACGCTACTCAAAATGAGCTATCACTTTTCTTTACCTGAAAAATGATGCAAATTGATAAGTTGCGGCTCAGTGAGAATAACCATCAAATGAGTTCTAAAGTACCGAACAACTCACAGTAATAAATAACAAATTCAACACATACCATGTATTCCATTATATTCATCAGTATCATATAAATATCAATAAAGTTGAAACATATAATCATTACTCCTTACGTATTGTTGTGACCAAGTTAAACAGACATTGCCCCGGGTTTCCATGTGAACATTTATATTTGCTAGCTAGCTTGATCATTTGTTTCATTTACACATTTGTTGGGCCATAGGCCTCTTCTTTTGCTTTACAATATCAATTTACTAGTCACAACGCCTTTTAAGTCCATATGCATATGCACTTGTACTTAAACATTCATCAACCATTGTATCTTACTACATATAACATACATATACCGCATATATGCCTCATATTTCATGCATATACCTTGTATATACTATACATATACCATGTATATATATCACATATGTCAAACATATACTTCAAATATACCACAAGTATACCATTTATATGTACCATAATGTCACAAATTATCCATCATCATATTATCAATGACCAATCATGACAATTATAAGAATCACATAACAAGCAACATTCATTTGCACTAAAGAATTCAATTGATAATTAGACTCACCTTTCTCATTTGATTCCGACCCCTAACTTATTGTCTATCCACTCCTTGTGGATCTCCAATATGTTTTGAGCCTAATATTAAAACATAATCGATTAACTCATGATTAGGGAAACTTAATGTGGCTTAAACAAATTAATATGGATTGTTCATATCAATAGTTAAGATTTTTCCTATGAGGCAGTGTGACCTTATGGGATTGTTTAGCCTATAACTTTTTCTATAATTGACCAATTAATCTGATTCTTATTCCTAATTAAATATAATTATGTAACATATTAAAATTTCAGACCAATTGGATCATTGTACAATTTTCGGTGAAATTTCTAAGTGTGTTATGTTTTCTGCCTTGTTTTCGTCCTTTAGGCAGTTTTAGGGTACCCATTTTGATTCATCATAACTTATAATCTATAAGTCCTATTTTAATTAAACTTTGCAAAAGCTTATATGGGTTCAAATGGAACATTTTTCATGTTCACAACTTTTATCAATTATGTCTCTAAGGTCTTAAAATTATAAGAAATATTTTACTGGTCCAGAATAGAATTGGCTTCCGGACCAAGTATTACTTCCAAAGGCCATAACTTAATCTATACATAACATATTAAGCTGTAATTAGTACCCCAATTTATCTACGACATATACCTATAACTTTTATGTTTTGATAATTTATAGAATCTAGCTCTAACTAGCTCAAATTAGCCAAACAAGTTTCCGGATCTGCCTAGGGCACTCAGTAGGCAGTTCAAACCATGGAACAGTCATGGTTCCATTCACCATAACTCAAACTTTACAAGACATATGAACCTTAAATTTGGTATACAGATACTAACACATATATCTACAACTTTTATGTTTTGAGATACTTCAAATAATGGCTTTATCATATTCAAAACTAACAAACACAGTGACTAACTTACTTAGGATTCACATCCGGACCAGTTTTAGTACAAAGAGGATATCTCATTCTATACACCACATCTTGAAAAAATCCATAAATCTAAGACATAAAGGAACAACTTTTGTGTTTTACACTTTTCCAGAATCAATTTCTATTAATATCAAAATCGGGGTGCAATTCAGTGCTTATTAATGAACCTTAGCAACTCAAATCAACCTTATAGCAATAAGAATTGATTACTTACCAAGAACAAACTTGAAAGGGATTAATTTGCCTAAAAAACTAAGTAAAACAAGGAAGAATTGAGTTCTGGAATGGAGAAAGATGAAGAAGAAAACGAGATGGAGTGAGGAGGCAGAAATGGGGGAGGAAGATAAAACCAACCTTTTTGTTTTTGTCTTTTTATCTTTTTCTCCTCATCTCATCTCTTTTCTCTTCTCTTTTCTTTTATTTTCCTTTTATTTCATTTTCATTTTATTTTGTCTATATTATTATTATTATTATTTACATATATTTATAATTCCACTAATTCAGACAATAATACAACTTAATCATTTGACCCGATTTAACTAAATTAACAATGTAAATGTTTACTAATCTTAATCTAGTCATTTTGGTTACTTTAATTTAGTCACCTTATTCAATTTGTTTCTAATACTTTGTTATCCTCATTTAGGTTATAAGTACACACGTGTGACTCGATACAATTGCCAAATACTATGACACGTAGCTAGTGCGTGCCATGAACTTGTTTCTAAGAAAATATGTATGAAATGCACATGTTCAATTGGATTATATGGAAGATGCATATGTTCAAATGAAATGCATGTGGATATAGGATATGGGGAATGTCGAGGATGTTACAATTCTTCCCTCCTTTTAAAAATTTTGTTCTCGAAATTTAATACCTGGAAACAGGTGTGGATATTGCCTTTTCATATTCTCTTCCGTTTCCCATGTTGACTCTTTTTGTAAATGGTTACGCCATCATACCTGAAGTTCAATTTTGTTCCCAATGCATCTTTAAAATCACCCAAAAATGTGAAGTAAACCATGGATCTCTATCAGACACAATGGACACTGGAATGCCATGCAATCTGACTATCTCATTCACATATAATTTTGTCAAACTCTCGAGTGTACACCCCTATCTGATAGGTAGAAAATGTGCTGACTTGGTTAATCTATCAACAATTACCCATACTGCATCATTTTTCCATAGGGTTCTTGGCAATCCATAAACAAAATCTATCGTTATTCTTTCCCATTTCCATTCTGGTATTGGCAATGGATGAAGTTTTCCAATTGGTGCCTAATGTTCAATTTTAATCTACTGACATGTCAAACATTTGGAAACATATTCTGCTATGTCTTTCTTCATTCTTGGCCACCAGTAATGAGACTTTAAACTGTGATACATCTTTGTCATCCCTAGGTGCATTGCATACGGTGCATTGTGTGCCTCTTCCATTATTTCCTAACGCAAGTTCTCAGTGTTTGGAACACATATGCGTGACTTTAATATCAGTGTATCATTCTACAAATGAAACTCTGTTCTATTTCCCTGCCTTATCATATCAACTTTCTCATATAATTGAGGATCTTTGTTTTGTGCTTCTTTGATCCTCTCCTTTAGTATAGGTCTGACTTGAAGAGTAGTAATCAGTGATCCTTCATCATGTATTTTTAATTCAACATTCATAGATCGTAATTGAATCAAATATGAAAAAGAGGATACTTGCAAGTGAGCTACACTACTACTAGCCTTTCTACTCAATGCATCTGCTACCACATTGGCTTTCTCTGGATGATATTCAATTGTACAGTCATAATATTTTAACAACTCTAACCATCATCTTTGCCTCATGTTTAATTCTTTCTGTGTCAGCAAATAACCTAAGCTTTTATGGTCCGTGAAGATCTAGAATGTCTCACCATACAGATAATGCCTCTAAATCTTCAATGCAAATACAACTGCAGCCAATTCTAAATCATGCACTGGATATGAGATCTCATGTGGTCTTAGTTGTGTAGATGCATAAGCTATCACCTTACCATGTTGCATCAACACACATCCCAAGCCTTGGTGAGAAGCATCACTATATACTGTAAACCCACTTGTACCTGTAGGGATGGTCAACACTAGTGCTGAGGTTAGCTTGTGTTTTAGTTCATCGAAACTCCTTTGACATTCTAGAGTCCACTTAAAAGACACATTCTTTCTCAACAATTTAGTCAAAGGGCTAACAATTAAGGAGAATCCATTAACAAATCTGCGATAGTATCCGGCTAAACTCAAAAAACTACACATTTCAGAAACATTTTTAAGAGCTTCCCAATTTACCATAGCCTCAATTTTCGTTGGGTCAACCTCTATGCCCTTACACGATACCACATGTCCAAGAAATACCCAATGATCTAACCAGAATTCGCATTTACTCAATTTGGCATATAATTTTTTCTCCCTCAAAGTTTGCAACACAATTTTTAAATGTTGTTCATGTTCTCCCCTATTCTTTGAGTACACCAATATGTCATCAATAAATACTATCACAAACCTATCCAGATATGGTTGAAACACGTTATTCATTAATGCCATAAATGCAGTTGGAGCATTAGTCAACCCAAATGGAATTACTAAAAATTCATAATGTCCATACCTAGTTCGAAAGGCAGTCTTTGAAACATCCGCTTCTACTACCTTCAGCTGGTAATAGCCTGATTTCAAATCTTGGAGAAAATTTGGGCTCCTTGCAACTGGTCAAACAAATCATCTATTCTGGGCAACGAATATTTGTTCTTCACTGTCATTTTATTCAGTTGCCTGTAATCGATGCACAATCTCATTGTTCCATCTTTCTTTTTAACAAATAATACTGGAGCACCCCATGATGATACACTAGGTCTGACATACCCTTTATCAAGCAACTCCTGCAATTGGGCCTTCAGTTCTTTCAACTCAACTGGGGCAATTCTGTAGGGTGACCTTGATATTAGTGCTGTTCCTGGTACTAGTTCAATAGTGAATTCTATCTCTCTATCTGGTGGTAAACCAGGTAGATCATCTTGGAATACATCAACAAATTCCCTTACCATTGGTATATTTTCAAGCAAGCTATCAGTGGTTCTAGTATCTGTCACATATGCCAAATATGCTTCACATCCCCCTTTGATCATTTGAAATACCTTTGCAGCTGAGACTAAGCATGTAGGTACAAGTTTTCTTTCACCTAGAAATACTACCGTTGGCTGGTTTGGTGATTCCAAAATTACTTCCTTAGTAAAGCAATTCACTATTGCATGATGTCTAGTTAACCAGTTCATTCCCAATATCACATCAAATTCATATATTGGCAATAAAACCAGATTAGCTATTAACTCAGCTTTATCAATGCATATCAAGCAATCACGACAGACATTATTCATAACTACTATTGTTCCTAGTGGAGTACTCATATTTATGTCAATCCCCAAAGGCTCATGTGTTTGATGGAGTTTAGATGCAATATGCAATGATATAAATGAATGAGTGGAGTCTGGGTCAATCAATGCATATGCTAACATATCATAAATGTAAATATTACCAGTAACTACTTCGGGAGCATCAACCACCACCTGTCTAGTCATAGCAAACACCCTGGCCTGAGTAGGGGGTCTAAAACTCTGACCTTCAGATCTGGTTACTCATTTGCCCATTGTACCAGTCCTGCCCCTGCCTCTTCCTCTGCCCTATGTCCCACTAATAGGGTAGACTCTTGGTACCTCAACTGTAGTCTCAGATACTTCTCTACCTCTACTAGTCTCTGCTAGTTTGGCTCTTTCTTGACAGTCTCTATACATGTGCTCCATTGATCCACAAAAATAACATGCTCCTGTGAGCCTTCTACATTCGCCCGTATGTTGTCTACCACAATGAGTACATATGGGCCTCCATTCAACATATTGGCTCTGCCCTCTACCTGGGTAAAAAGAAGTCATAACACGACATCTGAAGCTTGAGTATCCACCTCTGTTACCAGACTGTGCAGGCATATATCTACCTCTTTTTCCTGACCTTCTGCTAGACTCACCAAAGAACTCATGTGCTGCCTTTTTAATTTGTTGTTCCTTAGCTTCTTTCATTAACCGTTCAACTCTGATTGCAGTAGCTCTGAGTCTGGCATAATTATCAAGATCAGTAGTTGTGATTCTATTTCTGATCTCATATTTGAGGCCCTCCTCAAATTTTCTGCATTTGTCTCTTTCAGTAGAGACCATGAAGGTGGCATAGTGGGAAAGTTTGTTAAACTGTACTTTATACTCCGCAACAGACATGTTCTCCTATTTTAGATTCAGGAATTCCTTTCTCTTCTCATCTTTATATGCCTCAGGCATGTAATTTTTCTAAAATTCCAGGAGAAAATCATTCCATGTCAAAACCCATGGTTGTGCATCACTGTTAGGGTCTGTCTCCCACCATTCATAAGCATCGCCTTGAAGCAAGGATTCTACATAATCAAAATTTTGATCTTGGGTACATCTCATCATATTCAGTACCCTCTGTGTCCTTTTCATCAATGTCTTAGCTTCTGCTGGGTCTATTGTGCCATTGAAATCAGTTGCACCATGTTTCCTCAGCTTGTCATAACATCTTTCCTTGTACATTTCAGGACCATATACTTTCTGTTCTAGGTTTTCATGGGGTACTTCTGCATGAGATGACTGTGATGCATGTGCTGGAGCTCTAGCTCCTAGTGCTGGTTGATCTCTATGTAAATGAGGTGATGCCTCATGAGAATGCATTTCGGCCGGCCTCTCCCTCCTTGGTAAATAATGTCTTATGATGTCCCTAAAATATATATAAAATTATGTCACTACATAATGTTCAACATATATGATGCACATGTTATCATGCTCTTATGCATATACATGTTCCCATAGAACCTATCCCTGCTCTGATACCAAAAATGTAACACCAGATCTTATACATTTGAGTTCAACCTATCGCTGTATTAAAGAATCACACATAGCATACTGGAAAGGTAAAATACCCTGTTAACAATGGTAGTAATTTTTTTTTCATATCCTGTAATATCATTCAATGACTTTGCAAGTCAACTTTGAGTTTTTCACCGCAATACGATATATCACATATATTAAAACATAAACTTTGCACATAATTATTTACGAGTTGCTTTCATTTATACATTTTTAAAACCCATTCCAAAATGACTATACATATTCAAACACATAAATACAAAATGCAGATGACATATTTTCATGCTCGTGTGGAATGCAAGGACAGAGAATGATGAGGTTCGGCTAGTGACCTATGCTCCATGTCTTCTATACGTTACTCAAAATGAGCTATCACTTTTCTTTACCTGAAAAATGGTGCAAATTGATGAGTTGCAGCTCAGTGAGAATAACCATCAAATGAGTTCTAAAGTACCGAACAACTCATAGTAATAAATAACAAATCCAATACATACCATGTATTCCATTCTATTCATCAGTATCATATAAATATCAATAAAGTTGAAACATATAATCATTACTCCTTACGTATGCAAATACTTTGCTTATTTCATTTTGTTATGACCAAGTTAAACAGAAATTGTCCCGGGTTTCCATGTGAACATTTGTATTTGCTAGCTAGCTTGATCATTTATTTCATTTGCACATTTGTTGGGTCATAGACCTTTTCTTTTGATTTACAATATCAATTAACTAGTCACAACGCCTTTTTAGTCCATATGCATATGCACTTGTACTTAATCATTCATCAACCATTGTATCTTACCACATATAACATACATATACCGCATATATGCCTCATATGCCACGCATATACCTTGTATATACTATATATATACCATGTATATATATCACATATGTCAAACATATACCTCAAATATACCATTTATATGTACCACAATGCCACAAATTATCCATTCTCATTTTATCAAGGACCAATCATGACAATCATATGAATCACATAGCAAGCAACATTTATTTGCACTAAAGAATTCAATTGATAATTAGACTCACTTTTCTCCTTTGATTCCGACTCCTAACTTATTGTCTATCCACTCCTTGTGGGTCTCTATTATGTTGTGAGCGTAATATGAAAACATAATAGATTAACTCATGATTAGGGAGACTTAATGTGGCTTAAACAAAATTAATATGGATTGTTCATATCAATAGTTAAGATTTTTCCTATGAGGCAGTGTGACCTTATGAGACTGTTTAGCCTATAACTTTTTCTATAGTTGACCAATTAATCCGATTCTTGTTCCTAATTAAAATATAATTATGTAACATGTTAAAAATTTAGACCAATTGGATCATTGTACAATTTTCAGTAAAATTTCTAAGTATGTTATGTTTTGTGCCTTTAGGCAGTTTTAGGGTACCCACTTTGGTTCATCATAACTTATAATATATAAGTCTTATTTTAATGAAACTTTGCAAAGGATTATATGGGTTCAAATGGAACATTTTTCATGTTCACAACTTTTATCAAATATGTCTCTAAGATCTTCAAATTATAAGAAATATTTTACTGGTCCAGAATAGAATTGGCTTCCGAATCGGTATTAATTCCAAAGACCATAACTTAGTCTATACATAACATATTAAGATAAAATTAGTACTTTAATTTAGCTAAGACATATACCTATAACTTTCATGTTTTGATAAGTTACAGAATCTAGCTCTAATGAGCTCAAATTAGCCAAATAAGTTTCTAGATCTGCCTAGGGTACTCAGTAGGTAGTTCAAACTATGGAACAGTCATGATTCCATTCACCATAACTCAAAATTTACAAAACATATGAACTTGAAATTTGGTAGAGAGATACATAACACATATATCTACAACTTTTATGTTTTGAGATACTTCCAATAACAGCTTTATCATATTCAAAACTAACAAACACAGTGGCTAACTTACTTAGGGTTCATATCCGGACCTGTTTCAGTACATAGCGGATATCTCATTCTATATACCACATCTTGCAAAAATCCATAAACCAAGACATAAAGGAACAACTTTTGTTTTTTACACTTTTCCAGAATCAATTTCTATTAATATCAAAACTGGAGTGCAATTCAGTGCCTATTAATGAACCTTAGCAACTCAAATCAACCTTATAGCAATAAGAATTGATTACTTAACAAGAACAAACTTGCAATGGATCAATTTGCTTAAAAAACTAAGTGAAACAGGGAAGAATTGAGTTCTGGAATGGAGGAAGATGAAGAAGAAAACGGGATGGAGTGAGGAGGCAGAAATGGGGGAGGAAGATAAAGCCAACTTTTTTGTTTTTGTCTTTTTATCTTTTTCTATTCATCTATTCTCTTTTGCTCTTCTCTTTTCTCTTTTCTTTTTCTCTTCTCTTTTCTTTTATTTTCCTTTTGTTTCATTTTCATTTTATTTTGTCTATATTATTATTATTATTTACATATATTTATAATTCCACTAATTCAGACAATAATACAACTTAGTCATTTGGCCCGATTTAACTAAATTAACAATGTAAATGTTTACTAATCTTAATCTAGTAATTTTGGTTACTTTAATTTAGTCACCTTATTCAATTTATTTCTAATGCTTTGTTATCCTCATTTACGTTATAAGTACACACGTGTGACTCGATACAATTGCCAAATATTAGGACACGTAGCTAGTGCGTGCCATGAACTTATTTCTAAGAAAATATATATGAAATGCATGTGTTCAATTGGATTAGATGAAAGATGCATATGTTTAAATGAAATGCATGTGGATATGCATGTGGGGAAGGTCACTAGCACTCACAGCCTCTACTTCAAATCTCAAGAGGTAATTGAAGATGATGAAGAGAAGAATGATGATGAGAATGAGGACATTCTCATGCTCTCAAGAAGAATAAAATGAATAATTGAAAAGAGAGTTGGCAATTCTCGAAACTTCAAACAAAGAACCTTCAAACACTCATCAAATGACTCTCAAAGAAATAAAGAAGATGTAAAATGTTATGAATGCGGGAATAAAGGACATATCAAACTAGAATGTCCAAAGCTCAAGAAACACAAAAAAAGATTTCAAAAATATGATGGGAAGAAAGGTTACAAATCCACATAGGATGACGAAGGATCTTCAAGGGAAAAATATGATAATGAAGGGGAAGAGGTCAACCTATGCTTCATGGCTTTAGAGGATCACTTCACGGATGAGGTAGGTCCTTCTTATTCATACTCTTTTAATGATAATAGTAGTGATAATAATAGTGATAGTGAAGATGATGATGATTAGAAAAGTTTAATAGAAGTGTTGAACCTAGAATTAGAAAAATATAAAAATAGACTTAAAACTTATAAAATAATATTTTAGATTTGAAAAATAAAATGGAAGTTTTACAAAAAGAGAATTCTAATTTTAAGACTTCTATTGAAGTTCTTTAAAAATCTTTAGATGAGATTTTCTCTAGATCCCCTCAATTAAATCTTTGCTTAAATAAAACAATATTTTGAAAAATAAAGTTCGGGAACTTAGAAACTCAATTTTAAAGTTTCATAAAGTGAAAGAGAGTTTAGATACTCTCATAGTCTCTCCAAGACTACCTTTAATAAGACATGGTCTAGACTTTAATGAAACATCATCTTCATCTCACAAGACTATATTTGGTAAGTCTAGTGCACCATAAACCTCCATAATTGAGGTAATAGTCTCAAGGGCTAAGAGCATAGCACACACAAAACCCTATATTCAAAAGAAGAATAGTCAAGGGTCACTTGGTTTAAGAGGAAAACCTCAAAAGACCAATCATGCTTTTATGTATGAAAGGCATACACCTAGGAAAAATACCTATTCATCATGCATGTGTATGTCATTGCACACAAACTCTTTCTAAAAGGATATTAATACCTAAAAATATGTCAAAACCAAAAAATATATATAGAGCTAAACAATGCAATTGTTGCATAACATTTGGTCATATCAGCTAGTATTGTTGGATAAGGAAGACTCATTAGGAACCTTCAAGTGCTAACCCCCAAGGATCCAAGTTCATTTGGGTACCTAAAAACCAAACTTGAATTGTGGTTTTATAGGTATGCCTCAAGTCCACTATAAAGGAAAATGTTTGGCTTGTGGATAGTGGATGCTCTAGGCATATGATCGGAAATAAAGAACTCTTCAAACACATCAATAGAATTGATGGTGGTAAGGTAACCTTTGGGAACAATGCTAAGGGTAAAGTAATTGACATTGACTCTATTGGTATTAATAATACAACTTTTATTGAAGATGTTTTGCTTGTTGATGGTTTGAAACATAATTTATTAAGTGTAAGTCAATTATGTGATAAAGGAAATCAAGTTATCCTTACCTCAAATGAATGTCTTGTAACCTCTTTAAGTGGCCAAGAGATATTCAAAGAAGATAGATATGTCAATACTTACATGATAGACTTACACAAAATATCTAATCTTTCCTCTAAGTGTCTTATGTCTTATGTCTATTAGTGATGAATCTTGGCTATGACATAAAAGGCTTGGTTATGCAAGCATGAAATTAATTTAAAGCCTTAGCAAAGGAGAGCTAGTAAGTGGACTTTCAAAAGTCAAATTTGAAAAAGATAAGACATGTGAACCTTGCCAAAGAGGAAAACAACAAAAGTCATTCTTCAAATCCAAAAATGTAGTAAGTACCTTTAAACCTCTACAACTTTTACATTTAGATCTTTTTGGACCTACTAGAGTTGCTAGTTTAGGAGGTAAATATTATGCTTTTGTCATTTTTGATGATTACTCTAGATTCATTTGAGTAATTTTCTTAGCTTAAGAAAGTGATGCTTTTGAATCTTTCAAAAATTTTGCTAAAAGAGTTCAAAATGAAAAAAAACTATTTTATTTCCAAAATAAGAAGCGATCATGGAAAAGAATTTGAAAATGAAAATTTTGAAAACTTTTGTTTAGAATATGGTATTTCACACGATTTTTTAACTTCTAGGATACCTCAACAAAATGAGGTAGTAGAAAGGAAAAATCGAACTTTAATTGAAATGGCTCGAACAGTGCTCAATGAGTATGATTTACCAACCTACTTTTGGACCAAAGCCACTAATACTGTGTGTTATATTTCAAATCGAGTTTTCAAACGATCACTTTTAAACAAAATTTCTTTTGAGCTATGGAATGGAAGAAAATCCATGATATCTTACTTTAGAGTATTTGGATGCAAGTATTTTATACTAAACATCAAGAACAACCTTCGAAATTTTACCTCTAAATCCGATAAAGGTATCTTCGTAGGATACTTTACAACTAGATAAACTTATGGAGTCTTTAATAAAAGGTCTTTAGTTGTTGAAGAATTTATGCATGTTGTTTTTGATGAATCTAGTAAGGTTGATTTTGTGAAAGGTAGTGTTCTTGATGATATTATAGGAACAATAGAGAAGCTTGATCTTAATCATGAGAAATATGATGATGATCAAGAAAAACAACAACAAGATGTCTCTCTACCTCAAGCTCAAGAGCAAGACAACCAAAATCTTCCAAATGAATGAAAAATGATAAAGAATCACCCCAAGAAACAAATCATTGGTGATCCTACTAAGGGTGTAAGTACTATATCTCATCTCAAACTCTTAGATTCTAACCTTGTTTTTGTCTCTTAAATTGAGTTTAAAAATATTAATGAGACTCTTAATGATGAAAGTTGGGTAATTGCTATGCAAGAGGAACTCAATAAATTTGAAAGAAGTAAGGTATAGACCTTAGTTCCTAGACCCAAAGACCATCAAATTATTGGTAGTAAATGAGTGTTTAGAAAAAACTTAGATGAACAAGGTTCAATAACTAGGAATAAAGCTAGGTTAGTTGCCAAAGGTTATAATCAAGAAGAAGGTATAGGCTATGATGAAACCTATGCTTTGGTAGCTATATTAGAAGCCATAAAAATACTTTTATCATTTGCATGACATGTGAATTTTAAACTTTTTTAAATGGATGTCAAAAATGCATTCTTAAATCATTTTATAAAAAAAGAAATATATGTAGAACAACTTCCGGGGTTTGAAGGCCATAACTTGCCTAATCATGTTTTTAAACTTTTAAAAGCCTTGTATGGATTAAAACAAGCTCCAAGAGCTTGGTATGAAAGACTAAATTCTTTTGTTTTAGAAAATAATTTTTCAAAATGACATGTTGATACAACCTTGTTTATTAAAAAATATAAGCATGACATTTTAATTGTTCAAATTTATATTGATGATATCATATTTGGGTCTACTAATGAATTGCTTTGCCAAAAATTTGCTAAGTGTATGACTAGAGAATTTGAAATGAGCATGATGGGCAAACTAAAGTTCTTCCTTAGTCTACAAATCAAGCAAAACAATGAGGGCATATTCATCAACTAATCCAAGTATACCAAATAGTTAATCAAGAAATTTGGAATGGAAGGATGCAAAAATGCTAAGACTTCTATGAGCACATCAACAAAATTGGATAAAGATGAGAAGGGGAAGAGCATCAATAAAAAGTTCTATAGAGGCATGATCAGATCACTTTTATACCTTACTGCCTTTAGGCCTGATATAATGTATAGTATATGCTTATGTGCTAGATTTCAATTTTATCATAAATAATCACATTTGAATGTTGTAAAAAGGATTTTAAAATACTTAAATGGCATATCGCATCTAGGCTGATGGTATCCTAGAAATTCATTTTCCATATCATAGGATATTCGAATGCATATTATGTCGGTAGTCTTTTGGATAGAAAAAGTACCTCAGATACTTGTTACTTCTTGGTTTAGCAAGAAATAAGTTTCGGTTGCCTTATCTACCGCTGAAGTGGAATATGTGGCAACAGGGTATTGTTGCACTCAAATCCTATGAATGAGACAACAACTTAAGGATATTGATCATAGTTTAGACCATATACCCATCAAATGTGACAATACTAGTGCCATCAACCTATCTAAGAATCTCATTCAATACTCTAGAAGTAAGCATATTGACATTAGACATCATTTTCTTAGGGATTATGTTCTATATGGAGATGTTGTGTTAGAATTTATTAATACAAATAATCAATTGATAGATATTTTTAGCAAACCTCTTAATGAAGAAATTTTTTGTTTTATAAGAAGAGAGCTTGGTATGTTTGATGGATCAACATTGTCTTAATTATTTTTTATGCCAATTGTATGTTGTGTGAACTTTGAATGTTAATTCGTTCATATGATGCATTTTACATGATTGATTTTATGATATGAAGTGATTAACATTATAGAAATATGTGTTTTAAGGCATAAAATCTTTTTAGAAATCTTCTAGTCTTATTCTAGACTTAGTTTTATTTTTTGAAGATTTGAGGTGTTTCAGCTCGTGATATATATTCATGGTCGTGAACAAAGATAGCAAAAAGTTTCAGAAACTTTCATGCTTTTCTTCACGACTTACCCCACGGGAAGAGGTAGTGAAGACTAAGTTTCATGTTTGTTACTATATTTGTCACGACTTTTTCACTCCCGTGACTATTTAATGTCACGAACATGACTAAAGATAGAAAAAAGTTCTAGAAACTTTTACGCTTTGCTTCACGACTTGTCTCATAGGAAGAGGTAGTGAAGACTAAGCTTCATGCCCGTGACTTTGTTATAGGACTTTATCTTTATGCATTTTAATTTTCATGTCATTCTTGTCTAATTTTTAATACAACTATCTTATTTAGATTTCAATCTTTTTGCTAGTGACAAAGGGGTAGAAACAAACATATATGTGTTCAATATATGATGACATGAATATGCAATATGTAATGTGTGGTTACATAATAAAATATGCAAATTTTATTTCAATTGATGATATGCATAAGCTATACCTCACATCAACCTCACATATACCTTGCAACTTGAACTTATTTGAACTCATTTTATTTAATGCATAAGATATACTTAACATATATCTCACATATACTTTGAATACACTTGGTTATACATGTTTTATTTGATGAGATATACTTAAAATATATCTTGCATATACCTTATTAGTTTGTAAATACCTTTGTTATATTTCTTTCAAATCTTACACTTTATTATTTTATCTTAAGCACCTTTTGAGGGAGAGACTTCACAAAAACACATATTATTAGATTATTTATCACCATAAAAAAGGTGAGATTATTGAACCTTGAGGGGTATTTCCATCATTTTGATGATAACAAATAAAATAGCAATATATTTACCAATATTTGTGTTTAAAGTATGTTAAATAGGATATACTTTGATTAGAACATGAAGCAAAATTGAAAGACAACTTTTGGAGATAAAAATCGAAGAAGCAAAGTGTCACACCCGTGAATATACCTTAGCGCCAATTTTTTACCATTCAAAGTTCACAGTAATGAAGGATCAAACCAACCATGAATGATCAAACAAGTCAGGCCTGTAACCAAACATTTCCAATTCTTCTAAAGAGTGTCACGACCAGTATGACCATTTGGATCACGACTTGGAAGAACATTCACGCCCGTGAAAAATATAGTCACCCCCATAACCAAACATTTCCAATTCTTCCAGAGAGTGTCACGGTCAGCGTCACCATTTGGACTATGGCTTGAAAAAATATTCATGCCCGTGACACATATAGTCACACCCGTGATCAAATATTTCCAATTCTTCTAGAGAGTGTCATAGCCAGAGTCACCACTTGGACCACGGCTTGGAAGAACATTCATGCCCGTGACACATATAGTCATGCCTATGAATGAAGACAGAGAAACATGTCAGACGAGAATTAAAAGTTAGTTCAATGACTACTTTCGCATTAAATGCACCCAAACGACTATAATTCATAGATAGAGTATAAATGCAAGTCATTTATGAATCCCAATAACAAGAGACAACAAGAACAAGAAGAACAAAGAGAACAATAATTATTTTTCATCTTTAATCTTGTTGTAGCTTTATGCATTAATTATTTTTCAATCCTTTATTTTTTTTTGAAAACCTAATTGCTCATAACTTCCGAGCATTTTAAGTTAGTGAGTGTTTCTCATTGTAATCAATTACTCAAAAGTGAGCTTGGGTATATTGAGTTAAGAGTGAAACACTTTTAAGGGTTTATTGTGTGAGCCATAAAACATAAGGAATTGATTTATTGTGTGAGCTATAAAACACAAGGAATTGATTTATTGTGTGAGTCATAGAAAAACACAAGAAAAATTCTAGGTTAGGTGTTAGCCATTGAGAGAAATACCATAGTTGGGAGTAAGCTTGAAAAATGCTATTGTAACACTTAGTGTGTTAGTGAAACACTCAATCAAGATTGAGGAGAGGAGTAGAGTTTGTTAATACCCGAACCTCTATAAATCTTGTGTGTGATATTTCTCCTTCATTCCTCTATTTTATTTATTCCGCACTTTAAATTAAACAAATTTTTATTTGCTAACCAATTCAACCTCTTTCTTGGTTCATTGTCTGGGCAACAAGAATCTAAATCGCAGTCGTGACATACTACCCTTTCCGTTGCCCTACATGTAATAGCCAAACATTATCCATTGTTTTGATCTATTGCTCCTCCTCTCATTTACCTTGTCTAAGTCACTCGATCTGCATCCCTTTCTGCTCCCTTCTATACTGCCTACAAATAAAATACAACCGCCATAGATTTACTTGATTTTTCGCTCCTCCTATTTTACAATTTACATAACATATCACTAAAAATAGGATGAAAATATATAATTTTTTCATATTTATTTCTTCCTTTCCCCACCTATTTTTTATGGGAACTAAACTATTAATGTTTTTTTTTTCCAAAAGGAAAAAATAACTGAAAGCATTTTGAATAATGTTCTTTATCTTAAAATACATTTTTGCCAAAATAAAAATTATCTTAAAATATTTCTAAATATAGAGAGTAATTTTTTTTACAAGTCCGGAAATGTTTTTATATTTTTACTCTTCATTTTATATACATTAATATTTAATAAAAAAAATAAAAATATAATGTATTTAAAACTTTTTTTTTTTTATAAAATGACTGAATATAGTTGTAAAGAATAGCCAATTGAATGTACTCTAAGTTATTTATCTATACATTAAAGTGTGGTTAGAGATCACTATAGTAAATACAATGAACTTCCAATCATGTCCTTTCTGCAGAGTACACTATTGGAACGATGACATATTTGGATTGGTAAAACAACCTAACAAAAAATGAAATCGTGTGCATAAAAAGCCAAACACTGAAGCCAATCCAGGACGACATCGTGTTCAAGTTGTGCAGGACAGTAACATCCCCCCACAATACCCATAACAATTACATAAACTCCAGTAAAATGATACAGTCACTCTTCTGACACACTATGAAAGTAGTTAATGTGTCTCTGGCATGAGTAGTTGGCAGATGACATGAAATTCATTCCCCACATTGGTAACATATTTTTGCAAAATTTTTTAATTAAATTACCATTATATATTTAATATTTAATACCATATGATCTATGCAATAAACAGACAATGTATATTTTCGTTCTTACACGATCCAATCCCTTTTTGGCCTCTGGGTAAAACCATTTTCAGTATCTTCTCATCAACTTCTCCCAAACCCACCTCTCCTCCTGCTACCCTTTCCGCCGCCCCACATGCAACATCCAAACGCTATCCATTGTTTTTATTTGTCGCTCCTCCTCTCATTTACCCTGTCCAAGTCGCCCGATCTGCCTCTTATGCGTTCGCTTCTATGCTGCCCACATACAAAACACAACCGCAATAGATTTACTTGATTTGTTACTCCTCCTGTGTAATTCGGGAATTTTCCACAATGTTGCACATTATTCCTCTCCACATAAATTACGTTAGTTTTAAAAGATGGTTTGTACAATTTTTTTTCCTTTATAACCGACTTGCTTCCTCTTCTTCTGTTATTTTTTATTTTTTTATGTCTTATTATTTCAAATCTATTGCTTAATCCTCTCACTTCTTTTATTTTGAGGAACTTGCTATAACTAGGTTTGAGTACTCTAGCTTAAATTTAAAATAAGGTCCGTTTATTTTTTACTTTTTTGTTATTATATTAGTAGATTTGCTTGTTATTTCTGTGGTTTTTTAAAGTTGCACTGTATAGATTCCAGATCTGCTATTTTTTATACTCATTTTTTTAATGCATCTACTATTTTTATACTCATTTTTTTATGTCTCTACTGTTATGGTTTTCGAGAGGTTCAGACTAAGTTCAAGATGTTTTTTATTCATTTTATTCATTTTTTTTCTGTTGTTTTTTTAAAATTGAATTTACTATTCTTTATTCTGTTTGTTTGATTTTTTTTTTGTTTCTTTACTTCTTTTGCTATACTTTCATTTACTTTTTTTAATAGGTCTGTCAATATATGTAATTTTAGAGGTTCCCATTGCTGTTGCTCTTTTTTTTTTTTTTTTTTTTTTAATATTATGTTGAGGCTTCTCCTTGTTATTATATCATGAAATCAGATTTATGTTATATTATAAATTTCATTCATTCATAAAACACTTGTTTTTCTAGAAATGAATTTTAGTAAACTAATGAATATAACACATATTCATCAGTTATAATTTACGGATTCATCAATTTTGAACTTATAAGTTTATCAGTTATAACTTATAGATTCACCGCTTTAAAATTTATTGTTCAAAAGTTAAAAGTTCATCATTTATAAACTTTAGGTGCATCATTTGGAATCTACAGATTTATCGTTTACAAATTGAAGGTTTTATCATTTTTGAATTTGAAAGTTCATCCTCTTAAAACTATAGATTTATAATTTAGATTTTATAGGTTTATTGTTTTGAATTTATAGGTTAATCATTTTGAAATTATATGTTCATCATTTTTAAACTTACACGTATCACTTGCAAGTTTGTCCTTTTTGAAACTGCAGGTTCAACATTTATAAATTTATCGTTTAAAATTTATAGATTTATTATTTTAAAACTACATATTTATCGTTTTTAAATTTACTTATACGTTTTTTGTTTATAATTTATAAATTCATCATTTACAAATTCATTATTTTTATTAAGCATATCATCTTCAATGTCCAGCAATTCAATTTTCTCTCTCTATTTTACTCATTTTTAGTTCAATTATCTTCACTTTCAATAATTTTCTTTAACAAAAAAATCAAAATTAAATATTTTTATCCCAAATAATAATAACAATTATTACAATATTCAAAAATACTAAAAATAAAATCAAATATACAAATTAAAAAAATTCTCACTCTCTAAAAATAAACTTACAATATACATAGTTTATATATATATATATATATATATATATATATATATGTGAATAAAAAGAAGAAGAGAAAAATAATAATAATGATAAGTATCATTTACAGGTTTATCGTTTATAACTTATAAGTTCATTACTTATAAATTTATTATTTTTACCAAACATATTCTCTTCAACCTCTATCAACTTGATCTTCTGTCTTCTATATTACTCATTTCAATTTAAATATCTTCATTTTTAACAATTTTTTTTTTTAAAAAATAAAATTAAATATTTTTTATTCCAAACAATAATAAAAATTATTACAATATTCAAAAATACTAAAAATAAAATCAAATATACAAATTAAAAAAAAATTCTCTCTAAAAATAAACATAAAATATACAATTTTTTCTTTTTATCTTTGTGAATAAGAAGATGAAGAAGAGAGAGAACAAAAAAGGCTGAAAAAGAAGAATACAAAAAATATAAAGTTAAAAAATGATATCGTATCAATTAATCTGGACAAAATATGATATGCGATTTGGTATGTAAATGAACCATAAAATGCCGTGGACCACTTGGTTGTTAGATGGGTACAACATATGAGTGGACTGTTTTTTCAGAGGGTCCATATTATGAATGGGCTGAAAAAATGTAATTTATTTTTTTCTTAATTTTCTATTATATTTTAAATATTATTTATTAAATTATTTTTTCTAAAATTTATTAGTTACTTATTAAAATTATATTTTAGAAATGTTATTCAAATTTTTTATTAGTTATTTATTAATATTATATTATATTTAATATTATTAAATAATCTTTTAATTTATTATTTATTTATTAAAATTATAGTTTTAAATATTATTAAAATTTTCATTATTAATTTATTAATGTTATGATTTCATTAATTAATTTTTATTAATATTATTTATTTAATAATATTATATTTTATATTATTTACTTATTAATATTAATTTTTTTTATTATTTTTATATGATTTTATTTTTCTGTATCATTACAATTTTTTTCCTTGTACTTTATCTTTCTATTGTTATTTTAAATTTGCCTTTGCTATTTAATTCATATTTGTTTCCTATACTATTGGCCTGTTTTATTTATTTATTTTTTCATTTAATAATATTTTCATATCCTCTTCTTTTTTCTATACATCTGCCCATTTTGCAAATTTAAAGATATCCATCGTTTTGTGCTCATTTGCTTTATTTATTTATTTAAAAAAAATACACTATTCAGATATCTATTGCTAACGGAGCTCTGGGTGGTCCAACGTTGGATTTCAGTTTGATTATTGTGATCTTTATATAGGCTACAATATCTAATGGGCCGTCTTATTGTATAGATAAGTTACAACATCTAAGTGGGCTTATCATTCAAGAAGTTAATTTTATGCTATGACTGAACAAAAGAAAAGTATGGGTTTTTTTTTTCTATATTATTGAATGTTTTTTCTTTTAAAAATTATTTTCTCTAAAACATGTTGTCACTGTTCAAAATAACCTTAATGCGGTTTAATTCAACATTCTTTGGTTCTCTTAATTCATGCACTTAAGTTTTAAATATGCACAGTTAAGATTAATGATATGACATCTGCTAATTGATGTAACCGACCAATGTGATGTATATTTAAAACTAATTAGATTTCTATCAAAAATAAATCTGCCTCATAGTTTTTATTTATTTATTTATTTTACGATTGTAAACTTCTAGATATGTTATTTTACAAACCATAATTAGCTTTGTAACTAGGAAAAGTTTTTATTTCATTCGGGTTATTTTAGTTCATTTTGTTTATGGATCTGTCTAATTAGCTTTGTAACCAGGAAATGTTTTTAGTTCATTTTATTTTTAGCTTTTATACTTATGTAGTCTAGCTTCAATTGTAAGGATGATAATTTGGACCCGTCTTGCGGTGCCTCACTCGAACATAACGGTTTTTTCAATAAAATATTTTTTTCGCCCTGACTCTGAATTTTTTGTGACGGAGATAGTATATATATCATTTGCCTTAAAAATATATTTATATATATAATAATTATTTATATTTTAATATAATTAGTATTTTTTAAAAATAATAAAATAAACATATAACACTTATTTTAAGTAAAAAATATTTTTTATTTAAAAAATTATATAATTAAATAATTAATAAAAATAAAAAAAATTTAACATTAAAATAAAATAAAAAATTTTAATAAAAATCGGGAAACGGGACAGGATTGGAAATTCCTGCCCTGTGTGGTACAGAGATGAAAATCTAAAATTTTTCTTCGATAGGGTACAGGGTCGAGAACAAAAGACTCCGTCCCAAATCCGCCCCTTTGTCATTTTTATTCAATTGTGCTTTGCATCCCTTCATTGGCGTTTCTTTATTTTCTTTTCCTCTCAAGATTAGACAGCTTTAGTTTTTCCCTTTATAATTTGTATATAAAATAATTTATAAAGAGACAACAATAATGTTAAGATTTTTTTACTTTACAATACGTGAATCCAAATTTCTTAATGTATTATGAGATATTAACATGGTCCTCTCACTCATCCTAGATTCATTAGTAATTTTTTTCTGATTTTTTAATACATCCTTTTTTATTTTTTAGTTTTTTGAAATAATATTTGTATTCTACTAGACATCCAATTTGTGTGTGTGTATCATGTGATGTTAATTTAGTTCTCACACTCGCCTTAGTTGCATCAGTCATTTTTTTTTCTTTTCTTTCTCTTATATATTTTATTATATACCTTTTTTGAAACCTAAATTGCTTTTTGCACTTGTACATTTTTTATAAATTTTGTTATTATTACTTACATATTTTTATAATTCATTTGCATTCCTCTTGCCCCAACTTTGGAAGTTGTTTTGAATTATATATGTATGACTCCAACAACATATGAGATATTCACAAGTAATGAAATATTTATATTTAATATATATTACGCGTATGAAAAATAATGATGATTATAGATATATGTATTTTTTCTTAGATATTAGTAAGGACTGCTTTAATAAAGCTAAAACTATGACAATAATTGGTGCTATAGACCATCAAATTTTTTTTACATCATTGATATATTGGATTATAACCATTGGAACATGGTCATATATAAATTGAATTGTGAATATACAATGAATAATGATGTCAATGCATTGTGTTGTGCTTATGAACAATTAGCTGGTAACTAAGTATCTTTTGGTAAAAAATATGAGAAACTGTTGAAGGCTTTGAGGATGATGAAGAATGTGCTTTAAGAGGTTTTGCTTTGGCTTTGAAAATCAACTGCATTGTAACTAGAATGAATGATTGTCTTTTTGTCATCTTTTTACTAATGGACCGCAGATTTTGTATGCTCAGTTAGCTTCAAACTGTTATACCTTCTGGTGTCCAAGTGATAGTTTTTTTTTCTTATTATTTCTCTACTGCACAATTCTCTTTTTGCTCAATATCATGCCTATGTGAGATTTGTTTTTTTTGGTGACTATAAATATACAAACAATTATACTTTTATTTTAGTACAGTTTTTAATACATGTTTGGTTATCTGTTCTGCTCATTTATTTTCCATTACTCATTTTCCTCCTTATTTCATGTGGCTACCACTCTCAAAATGAATGTTTTATGTTGCCCAAAATAATAACCAAGAAGGAGGATTAAATTAGTTGGCAAATAAAAATTATTTGATGAAAAAAGAAGCTAAATAATAAATGGTGCAAGAAATAGGGATATAGTGCACACAAGATTTATAGAGGTTCAGTATTAACAAACTTACTCATCTCTCCAATCTCAATTGGGTGTTTTACTAATACTTGAAGTGTTACAATAAAGTTTTATTTCTAACTCACTCTCAACCATAGTGTTTCTCTCTTGGCTAACATTTAACCCAGAAACAACCATTGTGTTTTAATGGTTAATACAACAATTAAATTCTTGTATTTTTGATGGCTCACACAAAAACTCTTACAATTGTTTTACTCACAATCTAACTCACACAAACTCACTTTTGAGTAATTGATTATAAGATGAAAATACTCACCAATCAAAATACTTAGCAATTATGGTTTTACAATCACAAATAATGAAAGTTGTTGAATCGAAAATAAATGCACAAAGTTATATAAGATTAGAAGATTGAATAATTAATTTTCTAACATGTAGAAGTCATAAATGTGTTGTATTTATACTTCCAAATCAAATATAGCTATTCAGAGGTGAATTTAATGTGAAAATAGATGTTCAACTGCTTTTCCATTCGAGCCCGACAAGTTTATCTCTCTAGGTTTACGGACGTGACTGAATATTCACGAGTGTGACTATTCTTTATAGCCGCGAATGAAAGTGGTGACTCTGATCGTGACTCATTCTATCTAAAAATGAATGGTCATTCATGGGCGTGACAAAATATTTGCGGGCATGACTTGATCAATCTTTATAGTTGGGCTAATGCTTCACTGCCGTGAACATTTTAATAAATAGTCTTGGCACATACTAATTTTACAGGCATGACTATATCTTCATGAGCGTGAAAAGCTATTTTCATGGGGGTGGGCGTGACTCTTTGCTTATTTTCAATATCTTGAACTTCAATTATTCTCTTTCAACTTGCTTCAAGATTTTAGAAATGCATAATCTTTCTAACATACTTAGAGCACAACGTGGTTAAATTTCTTGTTGCATAATTATTTGTTATCATCAAAATAGTGGAAATATCCCTTAAGGTTCAACAATCTCCCCCTTTTTGATGGTGACAAATAATTAAGCAATATAAGATCTAAAGAGAAAGTAAAATTTCTCCCCTTCAATTGATGCTTAATAAACAAGAATCATAAGAAGTACAAGATGCAAGAAAAGCTTCAGAAGAGATTGAGATAAACAATAAACATAACATTCATACCAAGATAAATATAGTATTCATGCAAAGTATATGAAAAAGTATATTTCAAGTATATGATATATTGATAAGGCATTTCGTGCTTTATATGCAGGGAATATGACAAGTATATATAACATATATTTCAAAGTGTATTGACATAGTATAATTGTCACATACTACATTCATCATCATATACATATTGCATTCAACTTAACATTTGCTTACTTATTCTCCTCCTTTGTCACAATCAAAAAGAGATATAAGACAATAGAGAATAGTAATAATATGTCATTGCATTAAAAATGATTTACAAGATATGAGTTGTAAAAATAAAAGAGACTTTCCTAGGATACACCAAAAATAAAACTACGATAATATGATCATAAGAATCCTAAGAATAACAAGTAAAACTAAGGTAATGGCTTGAAGCCAGACATCTGCTCGCAAAGACAAGCTACCTCCTCATTGAGGCTATCAATCTTGGACTCGACAAAGTCCTTAAGGCCTTCCAGCTCCGCATCAATTGACTCCTGAAAGGTGTCCATGCTTTCCTAAAGCATGTCAAAGTGAGGAGTCAGGAGTGCGGCAATTTGCTGTGCCAAGTCTGGAGGAGGTGCCGAAGAAGTCTCGCTGGTAGGAGGGGCATTTGGAACAACTAGAGTTTGAGTTTCAACTCGGGCTCTCTTCCTCTGCTGGGGCCTTTGAAGTCCCCTTTTGAATTTCTTTGAGTCTTCAGGCTTTCATGCCACCTCACTTGTTGGGGTGATGAAGCAGTAATACACCTCATTTTTATAGTGGACTCTCACTGTTGCTTCCATTTTGATGAATGACTCAATGTCGAGTCGGTCTCTGGGAGAAGCTGGAACTATATTGTAAACATAATTATTGAGGTCTAGATATCCCAGATCTATTACCAAATGAGTCACATAACCTCCGATAAGAATGTCTCCTAAAGGCTTGAAGGCAATGGACTGAAGGTGAAAAGCAAACCACTGGGATAGTGCCATGTGCTCACTATTTCGAGCCATATCAAACAGAAGCAATTCAAACTTTTGAATTGAACCGTTGCTATCACCCTGAGCAAAATATGTTGTAGGTCAGAAATCGGTGAATGTTGTGAAACATTAGTGATATCAAATGTGTGCTCTTCATCTTATTGACGTCTCAGCTGCAGTCACTGCTAAAGTAGAACCAGACATCATGAGGGTAAAATCTAACCTCATTGTCATGGATCAATCCCTTACATGAAAGCTTGAAAAATTCTCTGAATTTAGCAACGATCAAGGTTTTCTCCTACTTACAGAGTTGGATGGAGACTTTCCCAACTGGAAAGACTTTCAATGTGCTAAAATATTCTAAAGTTGGCTCTCGAAAGGTGGGTTGATAAATATCAACAAACTCTAGCAGGCCATACTTACGTAGCCAAACCTTTATGTCAGAGGTAAGACCTAATGTCTTAACACACCCCCAATCGAAGGTCCTTGTTGATAAGAGAGGCCATTTTTTGAGGCAAGCATATTTTGGATAGCAATGCCAGGGTATGAAATTGAATAAATAATCCGTGTGGAGCTTTAGGGCTGTAATTTTCTTCTTTCCTTTTGATTGACTGGACCCTGAGGCCATTAAAGAGTTTGAAGGTTTGAAAGAGAAAGAAAACACGAGCTTAGGGTTGAAATCAAACCCTAAATGTTATAAAAAGAGTGATTAAGGTATTTGGTGATTGATTTTAGTAATGATATGTGGTAAAATGGTGTTTGAGAGGTCAGATTTGGCTGGAAAATGTGAGGAGCCACGACTGTTGCAAGGTTGAAGAGAGAGAAAGTGAGAACAATAGTAAATTTTAGGTTTTATTTCGATCTATTCATAGCCGTGAATAAATGTTCACGAGCGTTAACGATTGTGTTCACGGTTAGGTAAGGTAGTGACTTAAATCGTGACCTAGGGTATGAACAAGACTGTTTGAGAAGACATTATTTTCACGGTTGTGATGCTAAACAGTCACGGACCTGAATAAAGGCTGTCATGGGATCAAATTGTGATCCAAGACATGAAATTTTTATGGCTATGAAAATTTATTCACGGGTGTGAATACCTAAAATTTTATCAAAAATAAAACTAAGTCCCATTCAAAAGTATGTGATACCTAAGCATTTCTTAAACATGTTAAACATAAAAATAAACATTTTGACATATAATATGATAATGAAAATTATCAAATAATCAAAATATCACTCAAGGTTCACAATATAAGATTTATCAAAAAATCGAAGTATACCGATGACATAAGAATTATCATTTAAGACAATGTGGTGCCATCAATCATTCCAAACTTTTTTTTTATAAAGAAAAACCTTTCATCAATGAGAGACTTGGTAAAAATATCAGCCAATTGGTTGTATATGTCAATGACCTCTAGCACAACATCTCTATTTTGGACATAATCTCTTAGAAAGTGATGCATAATGTCTATATGTTTGCTTCTAGAGTGTTGGATAGGGTTCTTAGAAAGATTTATAGCATTAGTATTGTCACATTTGATGGGAATATGATCATTAAATGACCATAATCTTTAAGTTTTTATCTCATCCAAAGAACTTGAATGTAACAACATCATGCTGCCATATATTCCACTTTAGTGGTTGATAAGACAACTGAAATTTGTTTATTGCTAAACCAAGAAACTAGGCATTCTCCAATGAAGTGACAAATACTTGAAGGTTTTTTTTCTATCTAATAAACTGCCGACATAATCAACATTCGAAAAGCCAATGATATGAAAAGAAGTATTCCTAGGATACCATAGACCTAGATGTAAAGTGCCAAGTAAATATTTTAAGAATCTTTTAACAACATTCAAATGTGATTCTTTAGGACATGATTGAAATCTAGCACATAAGCATACACTATACATAATGTTAGGTCTAGAGGTAGTAAGGTATAAAAGAGATCCAATCATACCTCTATAAAGCTTTTCATCTATACTCTTACCTTTCTCATCTTTGTCTAATTTGTTTGATGTGCTCATTGGAGTCTTTGCAATCTTACACCTTTCCATTCCAAATTTCTTTAATAGCTCTTTGGTGTACTTGGATTGGTTGATGAAGATGCCATTATTGCCTTGCTTGATTTGAAGACCAAGAAAGAACTTGAGCTCACCCATCATGCTCATTTCAAACTTCCTAGTCACACACTTAACAAATTCTTGGCAAAATAATTTATTAGTAGACCCAAAAATGATATCAGTAACATAAATTTAAATAAGTAATATATCATGCTTATGCTTTTTAATAAAAAGAGTTGTGTTTACATGTCCTTTTGAAAAATTATTTTCTAATAGAAATGCACTAAGCCTATCATACCAAACTCTTGGAGCTTGTTTTAAACCGTATAAAGCCTTAGTGAGCTTAAACACATGATTTGGCAATTTATGACTATCAAAACTGGGAGGTTGTTCAATATAGACTTCCTTTTCTATAAAGCCATTTAAAAATGCACTTTTGAAATCCATTTGAAAAAGTTTAAAATTCATGTGACATGTAAAAACTAAAAGTATTCTAATTGCTTATAATCTAGTGATCGGAGCATATGTTTCATCATAATCTATGTCTTCCTCTTGATTGTACCATCTGGAAACTAATCTACCCTTATTTCTAGTTATATGACCTTATTTATTTAACTTGTTTCTAAACACCCATTTACTACTAATGATTGAATAGTCTTTGGGTCTAGGAACTAAGGTCCAAACCTTATTTCTCTCAAATTGGTTGAGCTCCTCTTGCATAGCAATTACCCAATTTTTATCATTTAGAGTCTCATCAATATTTTTTAGCTCAATTTGAGAGACAAAATTAAGATTAAAATCTAAAAGTTTAAGAATAGATATAGTACTTACACCCTTGATAGGATTATCAATGATTTATTCCATGGGGTGGTTTCTTATAAATTTCCACTCATTTGGAAGCTCTTGGGTTCATTGCTCTTGAGCTTCAGGTATTAGATTATCTTGTTGTTGATCCTCTTGATCATCATCATCTTTCGTTGAGGTTTCATCATCCTTTTCATGATCAAGATCAAGTTTTTTCATTGTTCCTACAATGTCATCTAAAGCATTAACTTTCACAAGATCAAGTTTACTAGATTCATAAAAAATAATATGCATAAACTCTTTTACAATTAATGATCTTTTACTAAAGATTCTATAAGTTTTGCTAGAAGTGGAGTATCCTAAGAAGATACCTTCATCAGATTTAGACACAAAATTTTCAAGGTTATCTTTGGTGTTTAGTATAAAACACTTACATCCAAATACTTTAAAATATGAGATCATAGGTTTTCTTCCATTCCATAGCTTAAAGGAAGTTTTATTTAAAAGATGTCTTTTGAAAATACGATTAGAAATATAACATGCAGTATTTATGGTTTTGGCCTAAAAGTAGGTTGTTAAACCATACTCATTGGGCATTGTTAGAGGCATTTCAATTAAAGTCCTATTTTTCCTATCAACCATCTCATTTTGTTGAGATGTTCTAGGAGTTAAAAAATTATGAGAAATACTATATTTTAAACAAAAGTTTTCAAATTTTTCATTTTCAAAATCTTTGCCATGAGCACTTCTTATTTTAGAAATAAAATATCTTTTTTTATTTTGAACTTTTTTGGCAAAGTTTTTGAAGGATTCAAAAGCGTTACTATTTTGAGCTAAAAAAATTACCCATATGAATCTAGAGTAATTGTTAATAATAACAAATGCATAGTATTTACCTCATAAACTAGCAATTCTATTAGGTCCAAAAAGATCTAAATGCAAAAGTTGTAATGGTTTAGAGGTACTTACTACATTTTTAGACTTGAATGATGTTTTGTGTTGGTTTCCCCTTTGATATGGTTCACATGTCTTATCATTTTCAAATTTGACTTTTGGTAGTCCATTAACTAGCTCTCATTTGCTAAGACTTTGAATTAAGTCCATACTTGTATGACCAAGCCTTCTATGCCATAGCCAAGATCATCGCTAACAGTTAAAATACATTTAGAGGAGAGGTTAGATATCTTGTGTAAGTCTATTACGTAAGTATTGTCATCTCTATCTCATTTGAATATCTCTTGACCATTTAGAGTGGTTACAAGACATTCATTAAAGGTAAAGGTGACTTGGTTTCCCTTATCACATAATTGACTTACACTTAACAAGTTCTGTTTTAAATTATCAACAAACAAAACATCTTTAATTAAAGTTGCACTATTTAAACCAATAAAGCCAATGCCAATTACCTTACCCTTGACATTGTTTTCAAAAGTTACCTTACCACTATTAATCCTTTTGATATGGGTGAAGAGACTTTTGTTACCAGCTATATGCCTTGAGCATCCACTATCTACTAGCCAAACATTTTCTTTTGATGTGGATTTGAGGCATACCTGCAAAACCATGATTTAGGTTTGGTTTTTATGTAACCAAATAAACTTGGGTCCTTAAGGGTTAGCACTAGAAGGTTCCCAATGAGCCTTTCTTATAAAATAATCTTATAAAACACTGTTTGTTTATATGTCTAAATTTCATGCAATAGTGACATTATTTAGACTTATATATGTTTTTCCATTTTTCCATGTGTTTAGGCTTTGTTATTTTCCTAGGTGGTATTTGTGCACAATGACATAAATATGCAGTTGAAATAAGTACTTTCCTAGGTGCATGCTTTTTGTATAAGAAAGTATGATTGCCTTTTTGAGATTTTCTTCTTGAGCCAAGTGACTTTTGATTATTTTTCTTTTGAGTAAAGGGTTTTGTGTATGCATTGCTTTTAGCCTTTGGGGCTATTACCTCAATAATAAAAGTTTGTGGTGTGCTTGATTTATCAAATATAATTTTAGGTGAGGAGGATAATGATGCTCCATTGAAACCTAGACTATGTCTCATTAAGGGAGGTCTTTGTGATATTATTACAGTATATAAACTCTCATTCCTTTTGTGGAATTTAGAAACAAAATTTCTAAGCTCATCAACTTCATTTTTTAAAGCATTATTTTCTTTTAAAAGAGAATTCGTTGAGAGTTTTGAAGAAATTTCACCTAATGATCTTTTTAAAAAGTCATTTGAAATTTTTAGCTCTTCAACTACCTTTTGAAGATTATTAAAATCATTTCTAAGCTTTGAGCTATTCTTTCTATAAAGTTCTAGTTTCTTTTTGTATCTTTTTATTTCAAGGTTTAAGACTTCAACTATATCATCATCATCATCATCATCAATTAAATCATATAGATAATCACAATATTGGGATGTAAAGCATACCTTATCAATGAAGTCATCCTCAATAGCCATAAAGCATAAGTTAGCCACCTCATATTCCTCTTTTTCTTTAATGAATGAGGAGGAGTCATAATCCCAAGTGGCTTTGTGACCCTTCTCTTCATCTTCTTTATTGGGTCTCCTTTTATACTTTTTGAGCTCGGGACACTCCTATTTTATGTGACCTTTTTTTTCCACATTTTACTTCCTCCTTGCCTTTGTTGGATGAGAAGTTTCTAGGAGGGAACTTTGAAGCCTTTTGCTTGTAGTTCTTGATTGAGCCATATTTGTTAAAGATCAATCTCTTGATCCTCCATGAAAGTAAGACTATTTGTTCATCTCCTTCATCAACTAATTCTTTATTACTAAGAAGATCTTCGTTTATAGGCATGAAAATTGATGTTTTGAGTGCAATTGGCTTTCTCCTCTCATTTTCTCCTTCATTCACTTTATCTCTTACTAGAGCCATCTCATAAGTGAGAATTTTTTCAATTAGCATATTAGTGGGGATCACACTTAAGTCTTCATTTGCTTTTTCTATGCCTGTAACTCTTGAGCCATAATCTTTCATTGGAAGACTTTTCAAAATCTTATTATTTATGTCTTCCAAGCTATAGTGCTTTCCAAGCTTCATCATGCCATTGACAATGGCAAGAAGATGATTTGTCATTTTAGTTATGGTCTCGTTTGGCTTCATCTTGAAGAGCTCATATTCAGTGACAAGAAGTTGAACTTTCTTGGACTTGACTTGTTTAGTGCCTTCATGGTAGTTCTCCAAAGACTTCCAAATAGACTAGGCAGTAAGACAATGTTGAATCCTACCACACTCTTCAAAAGATAAAGAGCTTATTAAGATAGTTATGGCTTTCTTGTTCTTTTCATTTGTTATTTTATGAATTTCTATCCAGTCATCATTTGGAGTGATTTCTTCTTCTCCTTCATAATTTCTTCTTATTGGAGGTGTCCATTCTTTCCGAATGAACTCACAAACATCTATTCATTCACTATCAAGATAGATTTCCATCTTGAATTTCCAATTTGCATAGTTAGCTCCATCAAAGAAGGGTTTGAGACATGGTTTGATCTTTACCAGTGCTTTTTAGGCTTGATTGCTAAACTTGGATCTGATACTAATTGTTTCCCAAAATAATAACCAAGAAGGGGGGTTAAATTAGTTGGCAAATAAAATTTACTTGAAGAAAAAAGAAGCTAAATAATAAATGGTGAAATGAAGAGGGATATAGTGCATACAAGATTTATAGAGGTTCGGGTATTAACAAATTCTACTTCTCTCTCCAATCTTGATTGGGTGTTTCACTAACACTTGAAGTGTTACAATGAAGTTTTATTTGTAGCTTACTCCTGACTATGGTGTTTCTCTCTTGGTTAATATCTAACCCAAAAACAACCCTTGTGTTTTAATGCCTATTACAATAATCAAATCCTTATATTTTTTTATGGCTCACACAAAAACCTTACAAGTGTTTCACTCACAACTCAACTCACTCAAACTCACTTTTGAGTAATTGATTACAAGATAAAAATATTCACTAACCAAAATGCTCAGCAATTATGGTTTTACAATCACAAATAATGAAAGTTGTTGAATCAATAATAATACAAGATTAGATGATTGAATGATTTCTAACATGTAGAAATCATAAATGTGTTGTATTTATACTTATAGATCAAATATAGCCTTTATGAGGTGCATTTAATGTGAAAATAGACGTTCAACTACATTCCCGTTCACCCCTGACATGTTTCTTTCTCCAGGTTCAAAGGCGTGACTGTTTTTCGTAGCCACGAATGAAAGTGGTGACTTTGGCCGTGACTCATTCTATCTGAAAATGAATGGTCATTCGTAGGCATGACAAAATATTCATGAGCTTAACTTGATCAATCTTCATGGTTGGGCCAATGCTTCACTGCTGTGAACATTTGAATAAATAGTCTTGGCAATTAGTAATTTCATGGGCATGACTATGTCTTCATAGGTGTGAAGAGCTATTTTCACGGGAGTGGTGATGTTTTTCCACGGGCATGATTTTTCATTTCACGGGCGTGACTCTTTGCTTATTTTCAATATCTTAAACTTCAATTCTTCTCTTTCAACCTGCTTCAAGATTTTAGGAATATATAACTTGTCTAACACATTTTGAGCACAAATGTGGTTAAATTCCTTATTGCCTAATTATTTGTTATCATCAAAATGATAGAAATATCTCTCAAGGTTCAACATTTTAGAATTTTTGCAAACACGCAAATAATAAAAACATAAAATCAGTACCAATAAATTATGGTATTCATGGATAGAAAAAAATATAAAATTATAATAGTGAAGTGGCACTGTAATATCAAGATGTGGCGTGATTCAATGCACAACAATCCAGTAGAAAAATAAAGATAATTTTGAAATCAATCTAAAAAACCTTAATCAAAATTTCAAGTTGCTAAACCAAGAAATTCGAATCATTTTAGACAAAAAAAAGTAACATATATAAGGTTATTAAAAAAAGAATAAATTAGCCAGTAAGGAAAAGTAAAAACCAGATCACACATGTTAGTTTTGTTATTTTCCACCTATTGTGCATGTATCAATCTAAGATAATGAGAAACTAAAATTTTAAAAAATACAAATGTATTTAACATAAAATTATTTTTAATGGTTTAAATTTTCTATTAATACATTAAAAGTGGATCTGATGGTACTGTAGTTAGTATAGTGCCATGCCAATCTTACCTCACTACAAGCTAATAAAAGGCATAGTAGATAAATGACATCGTACCATGAACTTACCTTGCTTCAAACTGACAAAAGCCCATGCATATTGTCACGGGGTTGATCTTTTGCTTCCAAAGATCGTGCGACATTAGCTAACTCCTTAGCTAGAATGCTAGTTAGTCTTTCTTTCAAATGCTAGATAATGCTAGCAAAAACGAGCAAAGAAGCTAAAAAACTTAAAGAGAGAAAGTCGGAGAACTTGGAGAATGCTCTTATTACTTAAGAAAGCTTACAAATGAGTTGATGCTTACAAATGAATTGCCTAAGGCTATTTATAGACCTCCACCTCCTTAATGGATGACCGAAATTGATCTCCACTTACCAAATAAATGGTTGAGATCAATCTCCACTACCAAAATGGATGACCAAGATCAATTCCCACCTACTAAATGAATGGCCAAGATTGATGTCCACCTACCAAATGGATGATTAAGATCAATTTCTACCTATTTTAATGGACGACTAAGATCCATTTGATCTAACGGTGTACAATGGATTTTTAGAATATTTTACATGTGTAGGGAATCTCGAATAAACCTTCATGGGGTGTGACATTCTCCCCCACTCAATCTGGAGATGTCTTGGTCATGTTTCCCTTGTATGCTTCAATCAAGTCCTTAAAGGACTATAATATGAGCTCATGCTTCCAACTTGCTTCGTTATCTGGTAACCCTTTCCATTTGAAAAAAATACTCAACATAACTTGGATAGGAACCTTGCCTTGGAATAACTCGATATGCCAGTATCTCTTCAGTTTTACACTCAGGTGCTATAATAATTGTTGCAAGCACTCTTTTAGACTTGCCCTAGTTTGGTTCCTCCTTGTCAGAATGGAAATGACTTCAATAAGCTCACATGGAACACTGGATGCATCTCTAAATGTGAAGGATGCATCAAGCGATAGGCTAACTTGCCACTGCGCTTCTCCATAGAAAATGGACCTTCATAGCGTCTCACTAGGCCTTTATGCATATTTGCAAACCTTCAGCTTTGATGTGGAAGGAGCTTCACCATTGCTAGATCTCCTTCTTTGAATCTAAGTGTCTTATTTTAGCATCTACCCATTTCTTCATTCTCTTTGCAACCTTTGTTAAGTATGCACATGCCATATCGGACTTCTCATGCCAACCCTTGGGAAACTTGAAAGCGGATGGACTTGGACCTTTGTATCCAATGACAAGTGTGTGTGGAGTCATTGGTTGCTACCCCGTATAAATCTCAAATGGATTGGCTTCGTACGAGAATTGGGCTATGTCAAACAACTTTGCCCAGTCTCTTTGATTGGCACTTACATAATGCCTTAGGTACAACTCCAAAAATGCATTCACCCTTTCCATCTGACCATCGGTTTGGGGATGAAAAATTGTGGAAAAGTTGAGCTTGGACCCATTAATTTGAAGAGCTCCATTCAAAATCTTCCAATGAAGTGGGTATCTTGGTCATTGACAATCATCTTTGAAATGCCCAGTATTTCATTATATGCTTGAAGAATAGGCATTTGGTTTCCTCAACAGTGAACTTTATAAGTACGGAGATGAACACCCTATATTTATAGAATCAATCTACCACTACCATAGTGTTGCTACAACTTTTAGATTTTGGTAGGCATGTGATGAAATCCATGGAGATGCTTTCCCAAGACTTCTTTGGAATGGGCAATAATTCTAACAAACCTGTTTGTTGATGTTGCTCTACTTTGTCTTGTTGGCACACAAGACAAGTTTTCACATAGAACTCAATGTCATCATGCCTTTGGAGCCAGTAATATGCACGCTCCACAAGTGCCAATGTTCGTCTGACTCTCGGATGTCCTGCCTATTGTGAATCATGACACTTCTTGATGATTTCTTTCCTCAAGCTTTGCCATTTTAGCACATACATATGATTGCCTTTGGTGATGAACACTCGATCCCTAAGCCAAAATTGGCGCATCTTCCCATTACTTGCCAAATCAAGCTAATATGGCCTTTCTATTAAGTGCATTGGCCACCAAGTTAGCCTTACCCAGTTTATACTCCATTATAAAGTCGAATTCAGCTAAAAAGGCTTGCCACTTGACTTATTTCGGTGTCAACTTCTTTAGCTTGAGGAAATAACTTATTGCAACATTGTCCATCTTCACCATGAACTTGGACCCTAACAAGTAATGTCTCCAAGTCCGTAAACAATGTACTACATTGGTCATCTACTTTTCTTGGACTGTGTAGTGACATTCAATATCATTCAACTTTCGGCTTTCATAGGCAATGGATGACCTTCTTGCATTAAAACACCACCATGTGTAAAATCGAAAACATCAATATGTACCTCATATGGCTTTGTGTGATCAGGAAGGGCCAAGACAAGTTCTTCAGTCACTTTATGCGTAAGTGTCTCAAATGATCTTCGACATTTATCATCCCAATTCCATGCTTTGTTCTTCTTTAACATATCAGTGAGGGGTGCAGTAATGGAAGAATAACCATTAATGAATCTTTTAAAATAATTGATCAGGCTAAAGAAGGATTTTAGCTTGGATTATATATATATATATATATATATATATATATATATATATATACATATATCTTATTTTATTTACTCAAATTTTATGCCCCTAACACCTATGTCAAGAACTACTAAACAATATATATATATATATATATATATATATATATTATAAAATTAATTAATTAAAATAAAATATGGGTGAAATAAATAAGAGTAAAATGGGATAATAATAATAATAATAATAACAACTACAACAAATAATATTAAATTAAAACAAAATAATAATAATAATGATAATAACAAACACTGTGTAAAACTATAATACACAAGGAACATTATGTGCTCGAGAATTATAAATGAATGCACCTTTTATTTTTCATTGGTTCATTTATTATTTGTAAGTATGTGGTTTTCTCTTTTATATTGCATGAAATGTATATGTGTGTGTATATATGTTGCATGTTAAGTTTTTGCCATATGAAACACCACTAAGTTAATAGTTAGTGCGTGTGGTTTTTTCTAAGCGTAAATATTGAAGTAGTTAGTAGATAAAAATAGTAGCTGCCAAAAAAAAAACACCATATAGTAGATAGCATCATCTGAATATCATTTTATTTTGGTATACAAACGCTTGTAATATATACTAATAAATTTTATTCTCATGTTGTGTGGTAATTCTATTTTGGAGTTTGTAAATAAAGTATAAAACAATAAATCTTTGTATATAATATTTTGGAAAATGTAATGTTTAATAGTTTATGGATTATTTAAAATGGTGCAAGATATTAATACATCGATAGTTTTTTTAAAACATGTATACAAATTATTTTTGAGTGAGAGTATATTAAATATTTATATTAAGCAATTTAGACATGTAATAAAGAGTTGGGTAGCATTCCCTTACTTTGCTAATATTAGTAGGGTATAGGGGGTGTGACATTCATACTATGGAGTTTTCTCTCACTCAATTTGGTTTCCTTAGATTTATGGAGTTCATTTGGAAATTTCACAAAATTTTCCGACATTGGCTTTGTTATGAACTCAGTTTCCATAAAATTAATAATTTTATACATTCTGAAAGTAAATTCATCAAGGAGTTGATTTTTGTTATACATTGAGTATGCATCTGTCTCTGTTGTTATTCTAGTAAACTGTTGTTATTCGAGTATGCCAATTCTTTACCAGTAGTTTTATTGTTATATCTCATTAAAATAGAAAACTCATGTTATTCTTATTATAGGGGTTCTGTCCAGCAAAATAGCAAAAATGAAAACAAAGGCATTGTATAGCAATTATTTTAACACTAACAGATATAAAGTGTTTTCTTCTTCTTCTTCTTCTTATTATTATTGAACTGTTTCCTCTCTTGGTCCAGGTTTTGGTGGCAATAACGAGCATTATATGTTTATTGATACTATCGTCTGGTCATGGTTTCGTTGGCATCAGGGTTGCATTGACTATTTTTATGACCTTACGCATATTTGCGGGCTTTTTGAGGTAGTACCTAAGTCTTTAGCTGTCGCATTTGATTTGGAAGTTTTCTAATACTTGTGGTTTTGTATCTGTTTAATAGGAACTCGAATGGGACTTAGAGCTTTGTCAGGTGTTGATACTATTTACGATTATTGTTTAAATTTAAATTATATTTAATAATTATAAATAATATATATAATAATTATTAATAATAAAATGTGCAATAATTATTAATATTAATAAATAAAATTACTATTTATTAATTATAATATTGTATAATTATATAAAAAAATTATTTAAAAAATAACATTAAATTTATGGTTGCTATATTTAGCAACCACAAAAATTGGTTGTACAATGTATTTTTCAGTCACATAAGTTGGTTGCTAAAGTTGCGACCACATTAGAGACAAATATTTCGATGATTGGTCGCTATATGGTCTTCTTATTTCATTATTGTCTGGAATTAGCGACCATAGGAAAACCAAATGTGGTTGCTATTTTAAACTTAGGTGGCTGAATTAGCTTAGCAACTAGCATTAATGGTTTAGCGACCATTGAACATAGTTTTTTTTGTAGTGTAATTTGTAGCAATTTAGACAATGATAATGCAATTTTTGAGAAGTCCTTAATAAACACGCAATAAAAATCTGCATGACCAAGAAAACAACACACTTTTCTCACACTAGGAGGATAAGGTAAATTCAGAATTAAATCAACCTTAACTTTATTCATTTCAATTGCCCTAGCACACAACATATTCCAAAACAACACCTTGTTCTATCATAAAATGACATTTTTCAAAATTTAAAACAAAGTTTATTTCTATGCATTTTTCAAACACATGGCACAAATTCTCCAAATATTCATAAAAAGAATTAACATGCATTGTAAAAATCTATAAAAACCTCAATGCACTTTTTCTAACAAATCTGAAATTATACTCATCAAGCATCTCTGAAAAGTCCCTAGCGTATTGCAAAGGCCAAAAGACATTCACCTAAAAGCATATGTTTCAAATGGGCACATGAATGTTGTCTTCTCATGATTCTTTGGTGCAATCACAATTTGCCAATACCTTAAAAAACCATTAAGAAAACAATAGTGAGATTTACTAGCTAAAGGTTGTAACATTTTATCAACAAAAGGTAAAGGAAAATGATCATTTCTGGTTGTCATGTTCAACTTGCAATAATCTATATGCACTCTCCACCCATTCTGAACTCTTGTCGGAACAAGCTTAATATTCTAATTTTTCACCATTGTAATTCCGGTCTTCTTGGGCACAAGATGTACAGGACTTATTCATTGTCTAAAAACGAATAAATAATACTTACATCCATCAATTTTGCTATCTCTTTCTTCACCACTTCCACCATCTACGGATTCAATCTCCCATATAGCTCAATACTTACATTGGATCCCTATTCTAATAGGATTCTATGCATGCGCATGGATGGACTGATTTCTTTTATGTCAGTTATCGTGCAACCAATAGTTGTCTTCTAATCTCACAGTGCTATAATCAGCTTCTCTTCTTGCAAGGATGTCATTAGGTTTGAAATTATAACAAGAGTCTCATTTTTGTCCAAATAAACATACTTCAAATGTTTAGGTAGAGGCTTCAATTGTAAAACTGACATTTGCACAATAGAAGGCAACAATTTTTATGAGGAGGCAGGTCCAATTTTTTTAACTTCGTACCTTTTTGGAATTGGCAGTAATCATTGCAATGCCATGATTGCCTATTCTATTGCCACATTTAACTCGAATTCATTCTCTAGTTGCATCAAACTTCGAATCAACACCACCTCAAACTCGTCTTCTCCATTTAGCTGACATGTATTATGCGTTAATTCATCAAAAATTCAATAGAAAATATAGAATAATCATCAACAGGATATTTCATGTTATCAAAAATATTAAATTTAACAATCTCTCCATCAAATTCCATGGTAAGTGTTCCATCATACACATCGATCTTTGCCTTAACCGTTTTTCAAAAAAGGTCATCCTAATATAAATGGGGTTGAGTTTGATGAATTTTAATACTCCATTTGTAAAATATAAAAGTATGTTGGAAAGCCTAATTCATTTACCTACACCAAAATATCGTCAACTACCTTTTTAGGGTAAGCATTAGAACAATCAACTAACTAATTTATAACTCCCGTTTCTTTCAAAAGGCCCAAATTTGAAGATCCATAAATTAAATATGGCATTACATTTATAGATGGACCTAAATCTAACATGACATATTTCACTTGTTTATTGCCAATCGCATATGGAATAGTAAACATACTTAGATCCTTGCATTTCTATCGTAATTTTCTCTCAATCACAGCAGAAATGGTTTCCTCCACACTTACTTTTTCATTACCTTTCAGCTTCCTCTTTATTGTGCATAGCTCCTTGAGAAATTTTGCATACCTTAAAACTTGTTTAATTGTATCAGTCAAAGGTATATTAACCTCTACCTTTATGAAAGTCTCGAGGATCTCCTTATCTTGCTCTTTTTTCTTTGTCTTAGCCAACCTGCTAGGAAAAGGGGGAATAATAGAATTAATTGCAGATTCACTAACAAGTTGAGAATATACATTCTTTGTAGATTTTTCAACCTCTTTTTCTTCTTGTTTCTTCTTGGATGAATCATGTGAGGGTCTATTTTTTTCTTCCTTTCCACAATTTAAAAGTATTGCACTTTTTCCCTAAGGTTAACCATTGCTTAGGAGGGCAGCTTGCTCGAACTCTGTACTTCAAGCTTGCTCGAACTCTGTACTTCAAGCTTGCTCACTATTTTTCCAAGTCTAATTTGATCCTCCAAATTTTATATCTCGCCTCCTATTGAAATTGCATAACATTGTTAGCTAAAGCCTTAACAATTTCATCAAGAGACATACCAGAATTTTGAGCTTAATTTCTTGGCTATTTTGGTTGAAATTGAGGTAACCCTTCTTGCCCAGCTTGGTTCCCATAACTCAGGTTGGGGTGATCTCGCCATCCAGGTTTTAAGTGTTTTAGTAGGGATCATATTATCCCTAGAAATTTGCCATGGTATTCGCTTGTTGAGTGTGTTCATTTTCCTGTAATGCTGGACATGCATATGTGGGATAGCTAGCTATTGAACAAATGCCATGTACCTTTGCTCCTTGTATATTTCCTACAACCATTTGACGAACCAAAGCAGTTAAATCAGAAATTTGACGTTCTAGGTTAGATGTACTTACCTCATTCACCTTTCTAGGCGCATGATCCATTTTTGTCCCGAACTGCCGAGAATTAGTTGTCATGTTTTCAATCAGGTTTCTTAGCCTCAAATAGGGTCCTATTTACTAATGCTCGTCCACTAGCAGTATCAAGTATGCTTCTATACATAGACATCAATCTCTTATAAGAATATTGAATCAAAAGTTGGTCAGATATTTGATGATGTGGGCAGTTTGCCTCCAACTTCTTCAATCTCTCCAAATATTCATAAAGGGATTCTCTATTTTATTGTCTAATGCCATAAATTTTCTTTTATATATTGGCAACTCTAGATGCAGGAAAATATTCCTCTAGGAATAATTTCATCTCATTCCATGAATTAATTGACTGGGATGAAAAGTAGTATAACCAATCCTTTGCCAAATCTATTAGTAAAAATGGGAAGACTCTAAGCTTTATCTGCTCATCAGATACACCTTGAATCATAGTACACCACAAGAAATTCCTTCAGATGCTTATATAGATCTTCACCTACAAGACCACGAAAAGTAGACAATAAATGAATCGAACCTGATTTTCAATTCAAAAGGAGCGTCCAATTCAGGATATTCAATACACAATGGCTATAAATTTAAATTAAGAGCAGTCTGTTTCTTCAACATTCGGTTGTTGTTATTATGGTTGAGCAGCCATGACGTCCTTCTTTCAGTCATTAGATGAATTGTTAGAAGCTAGATCAAGGGCTATATTTAATCTAGGTGATGCAATAATGGTATGATCAACTTCTAAATTTACGAGTCTAGCTTGTCTGGTCTGTTTTCTCAACTGCTTGGTAGTCTTCTCAATTTTTGCATCAAATCTTAATTCGCCAGATTGTGAGGATCAATTCTAACTAAAAACAAATATAGAAATTCTAAAAATGTAACCATAAACAGAAAACTCAATAAAGTGGGGCTTGAGAGTCCTTTGGACTCACTAGCCTTGATCAACTCATTGTTTTCTTCGAAATGGGTACTCGCTTGCCTCCTAATTGCACCAAAAAATTTGTTATGAATAGAGTCACATAAAATTTCAAAACTAAAAATTCAACACAATATAAAACAAAAACAAATATGATTATCAACATAATTAAACAAAAAATTAAAATTAATAAGAAGAAGCAATGACGTCAAAATTTGATATATTTTGAAGTCACCAGAAATAAAAATATTCTTACTAAAAATCTGAATTTTGTAGGAATGATAAAATAAATATAAATAAATATTTATTATTTATATTTAAATTTCATATATTTATTTATATATTATAATTTATTATATATTAATATATTTATTTATATATTATTTATTTAATATATTTTAATTTATTTATTATTCAACAACTACAGATTATAAAAGGTGGAAGGGTATGAATTCAACTAGAAATTAAATGAAAATAATAAAACAAAATTAAAAACTAAAAATCAAATTATAAAGTCTTTGATCCAAAGGAAATTGGTTTAAACCATTAATCAATCGATCACAAATATCTAAAAATCACTATCTTGTCTCTATCTACTTAACCAAGAACTTATCTACAGCTAGATAAACCCTAGTCTTTCTTAATTAAATTAATTCAATCTCAGCAATTGAATTAACCCTTATTTTTAACAAATTTGGTATTAAAGCAATCCTCATCAAATTAGAAATAATATTAAGATTTAGAAGATAGTTAAGAACAAACAACAATTCAATAAGTGTGAGTCACTTAATTTGCTTTATGTTTCTTTTAGATAATCAACAAAAACTTGAATCATAATTATTGTTATCTACTCTCTTCTTAAATAAACATCCTAACAATTAGGAATTAAGAGATTTATCAAACAATTGAATATAATGGATATCTAACTAATATATAAGGAATATTTAACCAATAGGCCTCTTAGTTAATCATTCATTTATAGAACATTAAATCACAAAAAAATAATAGATAAGCAAATCAAATATAACATTACATTAAAAGCAAAGTCTCAATTGAATACGAACCTGATTAAATCCCTTAGAATTGAAAAGAAACGAATTAGCCACTCATTGTTATTAGAGCAGCCAATTAAAATTCAAGAAAGAACTGGAAAATACGGCTGTCAAAAGATGATAAAGCCTAACTAGAGAGTGTTCTATTTATAGGCAACCAAAATAAAATAAAAACCCTAATCTGATCAATTCCGAACTGAAAATTGAGAACCACTTTTAGATTGGATATAGGCATAATTCAAATCAAGATCTTCATTAAAGTTGTAGATCTAGAAGAATATTTCAATTTAGGTCTTTAAATCACTTGATTTAGATATTGAAAGCTTAAGATAAACCTTTTGTATGTTCAATGCTCAAACTGCTTCAGCCGGTTTGTAGACAAAATTCGACTCAATATTTGAAGGCCCAAACAAGATCGGATGATGCCATCCATAACTTTATGGAAACTTAAGATGTCCTCTACAGAATTTATGAATGCAACTTTTCAACTAGGGACAACAAGATCATATAAATATCCATTGAAACACTAAAGGTCAAATCTGCCTCTGTAAGAAATTTGTCTTTATAAGCACAATTTCACATTAATGACTTAAATTCAATCTTAATTATAAAATAAAATTAATCAGCTCTAAAAATCAAATAAAATGTACTAAAACTAAGTATAAAGTAATTAAAAAATAATAAATATTTTGCTCTCATAAGCCATTAACTCATTCTCAAGGTATTGAAGTTTTATTTCATTTTTCTTTGAATAATGAGAAGCAAGAATATCCCATACCTCCTTTGGTGTTTGTGCATCTTTTATATATTTAAAAATATCATCTTCAATAGAAATTTTAATAGCCTATAGAACCTTACCAACTTTCGCCTTCTATTTTTGTACTTAGGCTATAGAAGCCTTTCTTCCATTGTCTTGGGGTGTTGTAGTGTCATTTCCGCCAACGTTCTCCCGCAATTCTTGTCTCTCCAAATAAGACTTCACGATGGTTTGCCAAAAACTATTATTATGATCATTGAGCCTTTTGATCGGGCCCATCATTTGAAAATTAATTTGCTAAATTTATCCTTATTATTAAGTAAGCTTGGTACCTAAACAATTTGTTTCATAGTCCTAGATTGTGTATGAATATGCGAACCACGGTTCCTGACCACCTTTTTTCAAGCTCTAGATCACTAACATTGCTTTCAAACCAACCAGACACTGATGCTTTATTTCAAATTGTAACTTTGTACAATGGGACCAGTCAAATTACTTACTAACAACTTACACACTACATAAAGACTACCTACGCCTATTTATAAGAGTCAATTATCAGTAATATTAAGAATAAACTATTATTTCTTATGCCGGTTAATGGAAGACAAAACTATGTTAAAAACATCATTATGATTCTAGAATGGCAGTGATGGACCAACTCATCTTAAGTTAGCAATTTGGCTGGTTCATAGGATTGGAGGTGCCGTCTTTGGATTGGCATAATGAAGGTCGATGTTGACTCATTTAATTTAATGGGTTCTGTGCATCATGGATTTCATTATATCTTGATCTCTCCCCCACTTCTTCCCTCAATTGTCTTTCTTTGTATGTGAAATGTATCTTGTAGGATGTATTTCTTGTTTGCTGTCAATGTATTATGACATTTTCCTATCTTAATTTTATTCCTTATCAAAATTAAAAATGTCTTGCTATTGGTACTCCATTTCTGCTTTTTTTTTTGGTAAATTACTATGACTCCTCTTATGTTTAGTTGAATAAACTAGTTCATTAATTTATTTTTGGAAATACATTATGACATCATTGAAGTTTAGTTGAATACATTGTATAGTCTTTCCATTTATTTTTGTTGTTACAAATGAAAAAATGTCAAGTTTGACCTTCTTTTTTGTCTTAAAAAAATATATAAAAAAAAATTATGTCTTCAATTTGACACCAAAATATCAAATTTGTTCTTTTTAATGTATTTTTTTTAAATTAAAAAATGTCAAATTTGTCAAAGGGTATTTTTGGTATTTTAAAGTTAATTTTGACTATTTTCAGCAAGATTTTAGTTAATGGAATATTCTATTCAAAAGTAACATATGATTATTTTTAGTTAATGAACCAAATCTCAAGAATTTTATAATGTATTTTCAAAAATAGCTGGACAAACTAATATATTTATCCAAATTTCCAGAAGGTTCGGAATAATTTATCTTTTTTTTTTCTTTTTATATGGGCAGCAACTTGTAAGACAATTAAAGAGTCAAGCAAATGTAACTGATTCTACGCTATCACTTATAATTGACTTAATGCCAAAGGTTCATCAATAGCTTCCTCCAAAAGTTAACATTAGCAGAGGCTATCAACATAATAACATAAGAATACAAATGATATAGTGTCAAATATCAAGAGATTTTACTAAGAGTAATTTAATGTGTACATCTCATAATCAAATAGTATGACTTTCCACAAGCACGAAAAAACTAATTACCAAGTTAAACATTGGGAAAACAATCCCATACGACTGGATTAGAAAAATAAAATCAATAATAAGATATATTAAAAAATACACATTAATGTAAATATTCTAATGAGTATGTGGCTTGCATGTGGACCGAGTGAATTATTTTTGAACCTGAAACTGCTAAAATAGTTCATTAATTTGAATCATATTGTTCATGATATTCACCACAAATTTGATTTGGATTACACATCTACAAGTGATAAAAGTTCAATTACATCAGTTGCGTGAGTTGAAAACAAAAAAACTAAATATAAATATGGTTTAATACTGACAAACATAAAAGATGAAACATCAAGCCCACATAAATTGAATTCTAAGATAGTCCAAACTTGGATAACAAAGGAATATTGTCAATGAGAAAATAATAGCACCTGGTGAGACTCTGCTCCACAAAGTAAAACCAAGCTTGTCGCCAATATGGATTTATGTATAAAACTGCACCTATTCCAAAGAATACTATAATGTAAGACACCATAAAACTTACATAAAAAACACCCATGTCGATGAATCCATTTTCTTCTTTTACATCCATTGAAGTTGTTGGTGCCATTGGTTGAGGTATTACACTGTTACAACTCTTAGGTAGTGGCTCTCCACAAAGATAAGGATTTCCCTCATAGCTACCCTGTTCAAATGTTGCAAATTGAGCAACCCTCTCAGGCGTCTTTCCTGATAAGTTGTTGTGTGCAACACTAAAAACTGCTAGAGCATATAATTGTGTGAGTTGTGGAGGTATTTTCCCATTCAATTTGTTGCAAGATAAATCCAAGCTCTCAATTTGTCTTAGGTCAGAAAATGTTAGCGGGATTGATCCTGTCAATTTGTTGTGAGACAAATTTAGCATCTGAATTATGCTAAAATTCCGATTTCAGGTGGAATCTCGCCCGAAAAATTGTTGCACGAAAGATCAATTCCAGAGAAATAACGAAGGGTACTTGCTTGGAAAAGATATGATACATATTTCGTTGTAAACTCTAGAGGTTGCAGAGGCCCTAGATTAGGAGCAATATGAGAAGCATGAGATTTAGCTTCTTGTTGCCTGTACCAATCACTATTAGATCTTAGACAAGGGAGAATTTTTCCAGAAAGATTATTATAAGAAAGATCAATCAAGCTCAACTTATCCAAATTGCATAGCTCTATTGGAATTTCACCTTCTAAATTATTATGACTTAAGAGAATATAGCTCAATGAAGAATTCATGCCAATCCATTCTGGAATTTTTCCGAAAATATTATTATGGCTAAGATCTAACACATTCAATGAAGGACAATCATGATATGTATTTGTCAATGATCCTTGCAACTTATTCTTAGATAAATGAACTTCAGTTAACAATGGAGGACAAAAATTGGGTGGTATACTTCCAGAAATGTTGTTCCGAGAGAGAACCAAACTTATAAGAGACGACATGTTCCTTATCCATGTGGGAATCTTGCCAGAGAGAAGATTATCACTGATATCCAACATATTCAATGAGGAGCAGTTAGAGAGAGCATCAGGGATACTTCCATTGAATCGATTGCCATCCAAATATAGATATTTCAATGCTTTTAAGTTAAAATTCTCTGAGAATATTTGACCATGTAAATTATTGTTTGAAAGTATCAGTTCATGTAAGGAGACACAACCCATGATTAAAGCTTCAGGTATTGTGCCTAACAATCTATTACTGGATAAGTCTAAACTTTGTAATAAATGCATATTTCCAAATGAAGATGGGATGCTACCGTTGAATTCATTTCCAGACGCGTGTAACCATAGCAATCTTGGCAAGTATACCCCAAGTTCTGATGGAATAGAGCCACTAAGGCAATTATCTGAAATATCTAAGTATGACAAATTCATATGTGGATGAATTGGCAATCGAAGAGATCCTGAAAGAGAATTGTTGGCCAAATAGAGTGTAACTAATTTTGTGTTGTTTTCTAACAACCAAAAGGGAGATTCTCCTTCAATTTTAATGTGAGAGAGATCAACATGTTGTAGGTTATGTTGGTGATAAAGAAACTTAGGAGTTGCTCCACCGTTACCATGGCCAGACAAAATAAGCTCTTCTAATTGAAACCTTGGAGTCATATTATGATCCTCTATTTCTGCATATATTACATTATTAATAGCTTCCAAGACTTGGAGTTGTGAATGGTTGAATAATGGAGTGAGTGAGATTGGGATTTGGAAGAGATTGTTAGAGAGAAGTAGGTTTTTGAGAGATGTAAGACCCCTCAGAGGAGATATAGAGATATTTCCCATAAAGTGATTAAATGATAAATCTAATACTTGAAGGGATGACAAATTTGCAAGACACATAGGTAGATTACCACTCAGATCATTATGGCTCAGGTATAACTCTTCGAGATGCTTTAATTGGCAAAGACACGTAGGCAGTTCTCCAGTCAAATTATTATTTCTGATATCTAGCTCTTTGAGATGCTTTAATTGGCAAAAACCTGAAAATGTATTCATTTATATACCCTTTGTCACATTTCTAATACAAAATCAACCACAAGCAGAATTTTCAAATTGGCAAAAGTCTATTAGATTTACCTCGTTCCACTGGTATTGTACCGTTGAGTCCACAATAATTGCACCTTACAGTTTTCAAAGTGGTGATTGTTCCAATAACATGTAAAAAGGCACTGTTTATAGTATTCCATCTCAAGTCCAAATACTCTAAATTCTTAAAATTAAGCAAACCTACAATTAAAAAAAAAGATGGAATTTAATGAGAGAAAAAAAAATTAAGTATGGAACTTTTTCTTATTTTCCATGGGAAATAATGACGAAGTAAAATATATATATATATTCGACAGCAATATCACCAATTCCAATAATAAAAACAGAAAACCAAACTCAGAAAATATCATGTATTTAGAATTCATGTATTCAGCACTGAAAAAACTTTTGTATTTTGTATATTTCTAAGGAGATATTATAAATAAATAAAAGAGGATGAGATGAAGGTTGTAATTTATTTACCTTGAGAAGGTAAGGAGCCATTAAACTGAACACTTCTCATGGACAATAACTTAAGTGAAGACATAGTAGCACCAAGGCTTTGAAGGAAATTTTCATCCATAGAAGAACCATCCAAGTATAACTCTTCCACTTTGCTCAAATTATATGACCCTATTTAATTTAAAAACAACACCCAATTTCTCATGAAGGTGATCATCAATTTTTAATTAAGTTTCTTTAAATTCTTTTAAACAAAGTAGTAATTTGATTAGACACCTTTAATTAGCTATAAATTACCTGGATCAATTATAATTCCTTTGAAATTCCACCCCCATAGATATAGAGTTTTAAGATGGGCAAATACTCCCAGTGATTCTAATAGCATGCTTCTTCCTTCTCCTTCTATAGTTATGTCATCAAGATGAAGCATGCTCAAGTTGTTAAGACCTCTTTTATCTGTTCATATAAAAAAGTATTAACCACAAAATTAATTTTCACTAAATATAAAAACTTATATTTTCTGAATTTAAAATCTAACCCGATAATAATGAAATATTGAGATCAATAATATGACAATTAGAATATCCACAAATTAATATAATATGTACATAAACCAAACATAAAAGAAAAAGCAAAAAGTATTATTTGTTTGTGTTAATTATTAACTATTAAATAAAAAAAATATTTACACCATGTATCTAAATTGCCGGAGTTATACAACTTCTATTTTAGTGTTATAACTTTCTGCACGAAGTAATTCAACTTCTATTTTAGTGTTGAATTTATAAAAGTAGTATTTTCTGATTTTTAACATTATGCCTATTTATACTAATTGGAACATCAATACAATCTTTTATATGTTTCTATTTAATTTTTCTTTGACTTGAATACCACTTCATACGATATAAAAATGAGAATTGTAAAAAATAAATTAATTTTTTGAAAAATAACATTTCATTTCCAGATATAGCCTTTTATTATCTAACAAATATAATATTTTACTATTTGTTTCCCAAGTTAAAGAAAAAATGAAAGCAATATAAAAGAATGATAAAAGAATGAAGCAAGGCGAACAAAATCTAAAGTTAAAAAAAAAAAGAGCAGTAGGGCAATCGCATACCTGTTGACCCCACAAATTTGGTAATCTCATTTCCACTGAGGTGCAGTTCCTCTAATTTGCTTAAACCATTCAATTCTTAGTAGCAAGAAAACAATAGAAATTAATGACTTAATTATTATTCAAATATACTTGTTTAAATTTTAAATTATCATATACAGATTTATTGACATGAGAAACCATCTCTAACCTTTTAAATAGAGAGATCCTCTGAGTTGGTTGTATCCAATGTCTAACACTTGTAGATTTGTTAAACTATTCAATTCTGCATCCATAGGCAAAAGGAAAACATTTCAATAATAATAAAATGTAAATTTTGCTATGTTTTTTACGAATAAATATAAGTCACCTTTAATGTTAATTGTTCCATTCAATTTATTCTGAGACAGATATAATTTTTTTAATGATGAAAGACTAGCCAAAGAGGATAAGATGCTATTATTGAAATTGTTATTTCTTAAATCAAGAATCTCCAAATTGGTAAGTGTTGATAGCTTTTCAAAACCTGCAAGAATCAATTAATATATGTTAAGCATAGAAACATATTCAAGAGAAACGAAGGAAAATCATAAGCCTTAGTTGTTGAAAGGGAAGAGAAATTTTAAACCTTCATTATGAATGCAACCAGAAATGTTTTTCCCCAACAAGGAGAGAGTCTTTAGTTGTTGAAAGGGAAGAAATAGAGAAACATTCAGATACCAATCTCCTGATGAATTAAAATCCCTTAAATGTCCAAGATCAAGTTGATTAACTGTGCCTGTATTGGGATTGCATTGAACCGTCTCCCAGTTACAACAGTCAGCAGTATCCAACCCCCAAGAAGAGAGGAAGAGCGCATTTCTCTCATTCTTCAAACAACAATCACAAAACCACATCCCTCTTGACATTAAAACCATCATCACTAATACCCTCAACTTCTTACTCTTCTCCATTTCTATTATTTTCTTACTACTATTTTCTTAGATTACTGAGGGTGAGGGTGAGGCCTTCTCCTTTAATAGGATGTGCCTATGGCTGTTTTTCATTAAATCTTTAAATTTCCATTAAATCAAAATTTCCATTAAATCTCTAAATTTTTTTATTAGTTTTCTACTTGACTCAGTAAAAACTAAAGTTAATATTTTTTTTATTGATTAAAGAGAAAAAGACTAGTAATTAAGTATCGGTTAAGATAAATTGCCCCTGAACTATATTCAATTTGTCTATGTTGCCCTAATCATTTTACCGATCAAAAATAAGATAAAGTTTTCACGTTTTTTATTCAAACCAAATCATGGCTCAAATTACCGAGCTACTTTGTTCTCCTTTGTTTCAACAGCCTCTACCGAGTGTTATTTTGTTCGGAATTACTTTGATTCTAATATCCTCTTATGTTAATCTTGGTCTTGATAGTAATGTGTATTTCTTTATTTTACTTCATATATTTATTTACTCTGTTGTGAAATTGTTTTTCTTTACTCTCTTTTGTATTTCTTTCCATTATTTTATACTTTGGCAAGACTTTTCCCTTACCAAATTTTCCATGAAAGTGAGCTTTGGGTTAGGATTTTTTTTTTCTCTATTGCAAGTCAAGTCAATACCTAATTATTCATATGTTTCCTTCTTTTTGAATTCAAATCAATATGAACTGTCTCATGTCAATAAGTTTTTTCCAAATTCAAATTAAATATTTTAAGATATTGGTATATTTCACACCTATTATTCCTTACATGACTTTTCATGTCCATAAGTTCATCTTTTCAATTTAAATAAATTATTTGTAATTTTTGGATCCTTTGGTCTATTTTACCCATTAGAAGGTTTAACATTTCTTTTTTAAAAAATGGTAATCATATTATTACAGGCATTGCACATGATTAATTATTTTTATAAAATATGTTATTTATAAATTTTAAGTTTTGATTTCAAACAAAAAATTTCGAATATAACAAATTATTATAATTAAGTTAAGTATAAATGTAAAATATTTTTATATTTCAAAGTTATTTAAATTATATTAGTATTTTTTATTATTAAATTCTTTTATTTTATTTTTAATTTTATTTTTTAAGTTATTTACAATTGAATTTATTTTTTTTCAATTAGCTCTATTTCCTTGTATTTTTCAATTTTTTTATTATTTTATTTAATCAAAATAAATTTATTTTTTTATTTTTTTCAAATTGTCTTCCTTAATTTTTTTTTTCATTGGAAGTTTTTTTTATATATAATTTTCTTCTTTAATTCATTTCAATTAAATCTCTTTCTTTTTTTTGCAACTTTTATCTTTAATTTCTTTTCAAATAAATCCATTTTCTTTCTTTTTAGTTTTCTTCTTTTATTTATGTTTAATTAAATACATATTTTTTTTTCTAAAGCAATCTTATTTAATTACTATAATTATATTTAAATCCCTTTCCTTATTTAACTTCTTTGTCAATTAAATTCCTTTTATTTTCAATTTTATTCTTTAATTTATTTCCAATTAAATTTTGTTTGAGTTAATGGTAGACCCGGCACAATTTCCCTTAAGATTCCTGTCTGATAGAGCCATAGAAGAAACACAAATTTTTCTTTTGTTTTCTTATCTTGGGTACCTTCAAAGGTTCCAAGCTGTGAAAATTTAGGTTTGATTACTTAGCCAAATTCAACAGCTAGTAATGAGAATTGGTATAAGAGAAACACAACTTCATCCCTTCATTTCATTTTTTTTCTCTGTCAAAAGAAAGAAAGAAAGAAAACCCTTCATTTCACAACTACTTCATTTACCACACCCTTCACCAATTTCTTAAGGTACTGTTTTTATTTGTTTCAAAATTTTCCAGCACTTTTTCAACTCTTTAAGTGAAATCCATCAATTATCAATTAGTTTAATTTTAGAATTTGTTCTTACAAAAAGGGCACATACAAATTTATTAACCTTAATATTAAAATTCAATAAAATATTTTTCCCTCTATTTTATTTCTTTCTCAAGAGTATTTCGATAATAATTGACATTATTACAAGGATTTTAGTGTTACGAAAATAATATGTAAAATTTTCTTAATTATAAATATATTATTATTAAAAGTTAAATATAGGGAGAGTAGGTGAAAGTTACCCGCTTATAGAGTGCATCATAAATTGGATAATCAAGTGTTGAAGAAAAATGGAGAAATCCCACTCGTGATATAATGGGAGAACAAAAAAATTATAAGAATATAGGTGGTACTTCAGAATGTTGAAGGAGGCACAGTATCAAAACACACTATATCCCAGCCAAAGTTTTCCATGGTAACTGATGAAATTATATTTGGCCGAGCTGAGGTTAACTTTCTCAAGGTGTACGAGTATTAAGCCAATCACAATTTATCATATATGCAAAATAAATTTATCAATATCTATATATATATATAAATATAGATCCGATCTACTGTATAATTTTCTGTGCAAAATAAGTAAAATTTTAATAATTTCCTTGATTAAAAACCAAATAATTTAACTGGTCGTGGCAGTAATGTTTGAATTCATCAAATTTAAGATACCTCATGTCGACTTATGGAAATATAAGGAGTTAAATACTCAATGTGAAAATAAAAATCCTTATGGTTTACCCATTTTTATTAATTTTTTACTTTTATGATAATAATTATAACAATAAAAAATAATAATTTGATTACAAAATTTGCATTGACTTGACTAATAAGCATGTTGTTGCTTATTGCAACGGCAGCAGTGACCAATGAAGACTAAGAGGAGAGTCTAATTTCTCATTCACAAAATTCAAAGTCATATTTTTATTTTATATTTAATTTTGTTTTTGTATTTTTCTATAATAAATAAAACAAATAATAATAATCTTTCTTGACAATAGATCGTCTCACTTTACTTTTTTGTCCAATAATTTGAAATAATTAATTATTTTATTATTTCTTATAAGAAGATTAAATAAATAATTATTTATTTTATCTTCTTATGAATTTTTCCATCTCATGAGACTAAAACATCATCGTATTAAGGAACATGAGAAATTTATATAAGTACACATTACACTGAACCAGACATTCAAAAGTGTTAGTATTTAAAGAATAAAAACAGAGGAGAAACTGATAAGAGAAGGATTTTGTGGAAAGCAGCAAAAGGGAGTAATTTTATTTTATCAACAATTCTTACATTAAATAGCAGCAAAAGCAAAGCTGAAAGTAAATCATGGATCGAAATTTAAGCCATGATTACTTAGTCTTAGCCAAATCCAACAGCTAGCAATGAGAATTGGTATAAGAGAAACACAACTTCGCCACTTCATTTCATTGTTTTTTTCATCTATCAAAAATAAATAAATAAATAAATAAAGAGAACCCTTCATTTCATATTCATCTATCCCACCCTTCTTCAATTTCTTATACTCTTTTTTTCTTTTTCTTTTTTTTTTCCAAATAATCTTTTGTCCATCTATTGCAATGTGTTCAGCTTTTTGATTAAAAAATTTCCAGCAACTTTTCACCTTTTAAGTGAAATCCACCAATTATCAATCAGTTTATTTTTACAATTTGTTCTTAAAAAAGGGACACATACATATTTTATTAACCTGAATATTTTAATTCAATTTTCCCTCGATTTTCTTTCTTTGTCGAGCACTATGACAATGAAAAAATTCACATTATAATTAGTGTTAAAAATTAAATGTACAAATTTTTTACTTATTATTATTAATATTATATGAATTATTAGAGCAGCGGATACTTACTTGTTGAGCGTAAATCGTGCGCTTTCAATGTTTTAGACGGAGACAAATTACTAGAACTTGACTCAATTTCACTGTACGAATACTTTGATTCACTTGTGATTGAACGGAGATGAAAAAATTACTTTTCAAGAATTTTCGAATTTCAGAGAAAACTTTTGATGAAAAGTTATCTTTTTTCCTTATATCATTTCATTATTAAATTATATATTTTCATAACTTTATATATAAGAAAATATGGGTCTGGGCTGGGTCAAGCCCACATGGGCGGCCCAATACCACAAAGCCCAATATCTCTCACTCGCCCAAAGTGGACTTGACTCAATCCAAATATCATCTCACATCTCAAACTTAAACAAAGACTCTTTCATACAAGTGAACGGACTGTGCAACCTGAAGCACACAAATTATGGAAACTCCAATACAAACTTAATTATGGGCCATATAAGAGACATCAACCCAAAGTTGTAATTATTTTTTATAATATGCTTAATTACCCCAAGTACCTTTCTCAATACACTTAATTCGAATATCATTCAATCCCTCACAAATCTATACTCAAATCATTCTTACAATAACTTGTATTCTAAGTTACTTCTCACTTCATTAAGCATAATAACTCCGGCCGGTGAACACAAGCTGTGAATGCATAAGCAAAGTACTCTTTCTTTTGCCCTCATATCAATCAGATTTGAATTTACTCGATTTTCTAGGAGTGTTCCATTAAGTCAAATCATTCTATGACTATAGGATACATTCTAAGATAGCCAACATTAATTCATCACATCATGATATAATCAAAAGTCACAAAGGGTAAAAATTGTTTGAAATTCATTTCTAGGATTTCTAGGACTCACATAGCGAAGAAGCAGAGATCTATTCTTTCGCTTCCTAATAGGTCGTATAACACATGCAGTATGAAATGTATGCTATGGTGAAGCTACTCTTTTCTTGTCAAAGATGAAAGAGTGTATGTCTTGCTCTTAGTTCAAAATAAATAAACATCATATGAGTATTAGTCTTGTCGCTCTAAATGAGCCAAACTTGAAACTTTTCTTTATACATTCAACAATGTTAAATAACAAATTTCACACTCAGCTTCCTCTATATAGATACATGAATGGTGAGAAAGTCATTCACGTTAATTCTTATATATATAAAGAATCTCATCTTGATCCTCATCAAGGCGAACTTATAAAAAAATGAATGAAACTAAGACCGCTCCCATTCCATCTTAGTCATTCACTTAATACTTCTACATTTATAGTCTCATTTCTGCTCGCTCCATAGCACTAGAGGCGATTACTCATGTGAGTGAGTCAATCTAAGTCTATCGACATACTTATTCGAATTGTGCTAACTGATATTTACAATATATTCATATAATTGAAAATTCATTAATCAATTAAATTGATATATCATTTGTAAAAAACCAAGTGACTTAACATAACATATATTGATTACATTCTACATAAGCCTAGGGATTTTACGTGTTTTGTAAACCCATCCCTAGCTATTGGTTTAGTAAATGGATCTATTACCATTTTGTTTGTATAAATGTATTTCAGAGTCACTTCCTTTTCCGCAATCATGTCTCTAACATAGTGATATCTAATCTGGACATGTTTGGTCTTTCCATTATATTTTGGATTCCTAGCATAAGCTAATGCAACCATACTATCACAATAGATTGTCACATGTTCAAATGCTGACTTGACAATCTCTAAGTGCTACAAAAATCTTTTCAACCAAACTGCTTCTTGTATAGCTGAGGAACATGCTACATACTCAGCTTCCATCGTCGATAAAGCTATACAAGATTGCTTCTTGCTACTCCATGAAACTGTGCAATCATTAAGCAATAATGCATATCCAGAGGTTGATTTGTGCTGATCTATATCACCTCCCCAATCAACATCAATATAACCAATTAAGTGCAAATCTTTTCCTTGATAATGTAGAACATAGTCTGAAGTTCCTTTTAGATATCTCAATATTCTCTTGACTTCCATCCAGTGTTTTAGACATGGATTAGATTAAAATCTGCTTACTAGCCTAACAACATAGCAAATGTCTAGACGTGTGCACATCATTGCATATATCAGACTACCGACAACACTGGGGTAGGGTACTCTAGACATTTGTTCTTTTTCATTCGATGTCTTGGGACACATATCTAGACTAAGGCTCAAATTCCTTTCAATAGAGGTATCCATAGGCTTACATTCATGCATATGGTAACGCTCTAATATTTTCTTTATATAAGTCTCCTAAGACAAACCCAGAAGTCTTTTAGAGCGATTCCTTAGGATCTTAACACCAAGTACATAACTACCTCACCCATATCTCATTTCGAAGTTTGATGATAACCATTTCTTGGTAGTATCAATCAACTTCTTATCATTTCTAACTATTAAATGTCATCGATATACAAGGACATAATTACAAAACCATTGTTAGAACGTTTAACAAACACGCAATGGTCTTTCTCCATCATCATAAAACCATCCTTTAATATGGCTTGATAAATTTTGAGGTTTCATTGTCTTGATGTTTGCTTAAGACCGTAAATGGATCTTTTGAGCTTGTAAACTTTGTGCTCTTGTCGTTTGAGTTCAAAACCTAAAGATTGATCCATATAGATCTCTTTATCTAGTTCTCCATTGAGAAAAGCAGTTTTAACGTCCATTTGATATAATTCTAAGTCCATTCATGCTACTATAGCCAGAATGAGGCGAATTGATGCAAACCTGACTACAGGTGAGAATATATCTTCATAGTCAATTCCCTCTTTTTGTGTGTAGCCCTTAGCTACTAATCGAGCATTAAATCTTTCTATTGTCCCATTCGCCTTACGTTTTATTTTGAGAATCTATTTATTCCCAATAGTCTTATGATCAGGCGGTTTCTCAACCAAATCCTAGACTTGATTGTATATCATCTAATCAATTTCCTCTTTCATAGCTTTAATCCATTCCTTTGCTTTAGGACCAAAAAAAGCTTGTTGTACTGTTTTAGGCTCTTCTACATCTAGAGCAATCATAAAAGCTTTCCCCTCAATCTCAAATCGACGACGACGAATCTTGTCACGATTACTACGTCGAGGTTGAGATTGTTCATGGTCTTGCTCAATTGGAACAAAATCTGACATTCTTTCACTCCCACTTGGTTCTGGAGGAGCAATAAATTCTTGCTCTGTGAGTGCTAAATCAATTATTCTTGCACTCCCACTAGTCTCAGGATCTTCCATTTCATAAAATTGGAAATCCTTATTTATCTCACCTCTTTCAGGAAAGTCCTCTTCTAAGAAAATGACATCTCGTGACTTAACTTCTGTTATTCTTCCATTTATGTCTTCCCCCAAAAATACATATCCTTTAGAGAATTTTGAGTATCTTATAAAGATATATTTCTTCCCCCTCAGACCAAGCTTTCCATATTCATGGGAAATGTTGTGGATATAAACTTGTGCAACCCTATGGGTGTATATGGCTTAAGTTAGGCTTTTCGCTTTTCCACAATTCATATGGAGTGGAATGAACAGATTTTGATGGTACACAATTTAGAATGTAAGCAGCAGTCATTAATGCATCTCCCCAAAAAGAAATTAGTAAATTAGTCTATGCCATCATTGACCTAACCATGTCCAATAGGGTTCTATTTCTTCTTTCTGCTATGCCATTTTGTTGCGGAGTAGAAGGAATAGTTAGCTGCCTAGCTATACCTTTATTATCACAATAACGTTTGAATAAATCAGATAGATATTCACGCCCTTAATCTGTCCTTAATTATTTTATATTCAAATTCAATTAATTCTCAACTAATTTACTAGAGTAATCTAATGCTTCAGATTTATGGGAGATTAAATAAACATGATTGTATCTAGTGAAATCATCTATGATAGTGATAAAATAGTGAGCACCATGTTTTGCTCTAACATTCATTGGGCCACATATGTCATAATGTATAAGCTGCAAAGGAAATGTGGCTCTTTTGGCTTTGCCAAATTGTAATCTTGTTGCTTTTCCAGCTAGGCAATGCTCACAAATAGGCAAATTTATTTTCTTAACAAATCCTAAAAGACTAGCTTTTGCCAATTTTTTAAACGATCTTATCCATTGTGTCCTAATCTAGAATGTCATTTAGTATCATCAATTAATGAAACATTATTGGAATTGTTAACAAGAAATATAGATTGCTTAACATCCATAAAAATAGTGTCTAGCATTATAAAATCATTCAACATATGTCCAAAACCATAAAAAACTTTGTCCAAAAGTATTTTAACACAACCATCTTCAAAAATAATTTTGAAGCCAAGTCCAAGCAAAACAATAATAGAAACTAAATTTCATCGAACATCGGGAGCATAAAGCACATCATGGAGATAAAACGTACAACCTCCCTGCAGCACTAGCCTGTAGGAACCGATCCCAAGCACGTCAGCCGAAACATTATTCCCCATATAGATTTTTCTACTCCCCTTTAGAATTCGACAAAATTCCACAAAGGCAGATCAGTCCCTTGCTATGTGGTCTGTTGCTGCTGAATCTACAGTCCAATAAGGAATAGTTTCAACTAACATCGAGCAACTACTAACATATAAATCCAAAGGACTAATTTGGTCATACAATACCTTTAGCTCAGTGTAATCACGAGAAAAGTGACCATGCTTCCCACAGTTGGAGCAATTCATGTTCTTGCCTTTCTTTTCGCTATATTTCCCACGCTTGCGCTTATTTCCACTAAATTTTGTCTTATTTTCTCCCTTTCCTTTGCCATTTGCCCTTACCTTTCCATTTCTTTTGTCCAGAGCTAGAAGCCCTTTTGGCTCTAGACTTAGTCATATAAGCCTCTCCTTCGGGCTTATCAGCGAGAAGGCAATCCTCCTTTAGCTCAATATGTCGGGCAACATCATCAAAAGTTTTTATATTATCATTAAGGGTAAGGTTGACAGGTATGTATTCCCAGGCTTTTGGAAGGGAGCGAATTACAGCTTGACCTTGTTGTTCGTCAGTCATCTAATGACCAACACCTTTCAACTCACTTATCATGTTAGACATGATAGTAAGGTGTTGTCTCATTGTATGATTAGAATTTTTCTTATAGGAATCAAACTTTAGAGTTAACTGAAGTAGCCTTGTTGTTGAGGTTCCACCAAACTGAACCTTAACAGCATCCCAAACTGCTTCAACTGAGCAGTGCTTTTCAAAACGTAGCATCAAGTCATTTCTACTATTTAGAAACAATGATTATAATTAGGATTAGCACAATTCATTATTACTTCTATCAATTTCAAGTCACGATGCTTTAAATTAATCAATAATAACCTAACACAAGCAGTAGAGATAAAAAAATTGTATATACAGCTCAATCAATTCCTACTAACATAGTCCAGTTATCATTGTTTAATTTAAACATGCGCCAATTAATTTTATATTAAATGATATTCATTAATCTACCAATCTAATATTCCCACAATACATTCATCATATAATGTAATATAACAACAATAATATATATGCATTAAAATAAGATAAACATCAATTACATGTTCAAAACAAAAATAATTATTTTTCAAATATTGAGTTTAATTCATTCATCATCTGGTTGAACATGTGGTTTCCTCTCAGCAAATTCTCTTTTTTCCAATGTACCAGATATTTTTTTTTATCTATGGGAAACTATTCATCGATTTACTAGATCGCCTAATACTAACTTGTATATGGCGCTCCAGTTCTCGATTCAAATCTTTTTTCAAGATTTTCATAAGTTAAGTCATTTAATCTTTCTTTAAGCGTCTTCCTTTCATTTTCCCATGAATCAGGTAAGGATTCAATAACTATTGACATCTGTTGTTCTACAGCTAAGTCATAGTCTTCACTAAACATCATATAGAAAGTCCAAATTTTATGGTACATCTCATCAATATATTTTTCAAGAGAATGTTCTGAATCTTTCTTATATGTACATAATCACTCCAACGCGCGAATCATTAGATTCCTCACTATATATTTGAATAAATTAAACTAACATTAGATTCATTTAAATATCATATATGTCATGTGACACAAAAAAAAATTACATGCAATTATGTACCAATTTGTATATTTTTCTCAAAATTCTTCATCAAAACAGTCACAAAAAATTTTAAAACAATATTCATTAAATTGGAAATTAAAATTTGAGAATTTTAAAAAACATTTGGACCAAAAATATTTGTTCACGCGCCCCCACGCGCCGAACAAAGTTTGCCACATGCCTCATGCGTTCACATGCGCTGCCACGTGTTCCTTTCCACGTTAGCATTTATGGACCAACTAAAGGAAGCCAAGTGGCCAAACGTGCCACGTGTCATGGACACATGGCAAAAACAGTCAGAAACTGTTTTTTTATTAATCGCCAACATGTGACGCGCCGTCTTTCAGGGGTTGTTTTGCACCGATTTTTGATATTTTATACATTTTTTACGATTTTAAAACCACTGGGACCATTTTTATTCCGTTTCAACATCATTTTGGCTGTGTTTGGACAACACATGCACAATTTGAGAGTATGAATCGTTTTAATGACAATGTTCAAAAAAAATATACTCAGAAACTTTGAAAAATCATAAAAATTCATCCACTCATCAAAAAATTGTGCAAAAATACTCTTAGAAAGCTTGTGATGAGAGCTTTCCAACGATACCAAATTCGAACTATGAAACTGAAGAATTAATTTTATGAAAATTGAAGAAATTTTGAATTTCCATAGTAAATTTCTTAAAAATCATCACAATTATGCTCATCACAAAAATGCTCATCCATAGTAAATTACGCTCATCACAAAAATGCATAAAACGAGCTTTGATACCAATATAGGAACTACTAAAACAGCGGATACTTACTTGTTGAGCGTAAATCATGCGCTTTCAATGCTTTAGGCGGAGACAAATTACTATAACTTAACTCAATTCCACAGTACGAACGCTTTGATTCACTTGTAATTGAACATAGATGAAGAAATTCCTTTTCGAGAATTTTTGAATTTCAGAGAAAACTTTTGATGAAAAGTTATCTTTTTTCCTTATATCATTTCGTTGTTAAGTTATATATTTTCATAACTTTATATATAAGAAGATATGAGTTTAGGCTGGGTCAACCCCACATGTGCGATCCAATACCACAAAACCCAACAATTATTATTATTAAAAGTTAAATATTGAGGGAGTATGTGAAAGTTACCCATTTGTAGAGTGATATAATGGGTAAACAAAAGCATTATAAAAATGTAGGGGACTAATTCAAAATGTTCAAGGAAGTTCAATGTCAAAACACGCTATATCCCAACCCAAGTTTGCTATGGTAACTAATGAAATTATATTTGCCCGAGCTGATGTTAACTTTTCTCAAGGTTTATGAATATTAAGTCAATCACAATTTATCATACATAAAAGATTAAGATTCGATCCACTGTATAATTTTCTGTGCAAAGTTATCCGATCCAGTGTATAAATTTCTATGCAAAGTAAGTAAAATTTTAATAATTTCCTTGATAGCTGGTTTCTTCAAATGTTGCAAATTGTGCAATCTTATTTTTAGGTGTCTTGCATGATTAAAAAAAAGCCATTTAACTTTGTAAGCTCATTAGGGATTGTCCCATGCAAGTCGTTGTACGTTAGCACAAGTTTAGAACCTTTATTTTGCTAAGGTTTCCAAGTTTTGGAGGAATTGGGTCTTCATGCAGATAAAAAGAGTACGTTTCCTTCATAGAGATAGGATATACCCTTTGTTGAGAATGAACCTTATAGGTTCTTGCATAGAGAAGCAGGAACTGGAGAAATATCAATAGCTTCTGGTTGCATATCCCAAGTGCTATATATGAAGTTTTAGACATGGTAAAATGTCCACAAAGATTAGTACGAGATAGATCGATCAAGCTTTAACTTATTGATCACTTGTGATTTTACCTTTTAAATTATTTTGACTCAAGTGATCACTTGTGATTCACCTTGATCAGTGGCTCTTGTGTCTAGGATCCAAAGATAGTGGTCCTTGGAAAAAGAAAGGGTAGCAAAGATCATACCAGATGTTTGTGGTGAAATGCTAGAATTGAAGTTTGGCACCAAACTTCCAGAATGTTGTACCACTGATGCAGTAGCTATGGAGCCTTGCCCTGAGTTAGAAGTTTTTTCACCTGCCTTTTGAGCATTCATCCTAGACATGGATTGAAAGATTGAGAACAACATTTGATACTGATGTTGTGTCAATCCAATATCTGTTGCTTCACAATTTTGAGGAGAAAGATCAGTTTCATCACTGTCATTGACTTCATCGACTCCAATTTGATTAGCATAGGCAGTTTTAGGTCTTGGCTTATATCCAATAGGAAATCCATGCTTATGATAGCATTTATCAATTGTATGCCCTAGCTTTCCACAGTGAGAGCATTGTGGCCTCTTGCCATTTGAATTATAACTCTTCTTCTGACTTAAGCCATTCTGCATTTGACTACCTCCAAGATACTTACTTTCTTTGCCATTGGTTACTGCCTTATTATAACAAGCCATGTGCTCAGTGATTGTTGAATGATCTTGTGATGATTGTATTTGCCTTTCACGTAGTACCATCAATGCAAATGCTTTTGTGATACTTGGTAATGGCTCCATTATCATTATCTGCGATCTGACTATTGAGAAATTCTCATTTAATCCCTTTAGAAATCTGATTACATGATCTGCTTCATAGTATTTCTTGAATGTTATCACTACACCACAACTGCACACAGGACTACAATAACAGGTAGGCAAGGGCCTAAGATTCAAGAATTCGTCCCACAGTACCTTCATTTGAGTAATCAGTTACACTTCTCTGCCCTTGATGAAGATTAAAGATTTCTTGTTGTAAATCTGCAACTCGAAAATGGTCACTGGCCTGAAACCTGTCTTGCAAATCATTCCAAACATCTACAGAGTTGTCAAGCCAAATAACGCTCTGTGCGATCGAGGGTGACAGAGAATGAATGATCCAAGAAAGGACCATTGTATTACACCTTTGCTATGCAGAAAATGAAGGGACTGACTCCTTTGGCTCTGGTATGCTTCCATTCACAAATTGCAGTTTATTCTTGGAAAGAAGCACCATTTTCATGGCTCTTGCCCATGAATGATAGTTGGAACCAGTGAGAACTGATGAAACTAGAACCAATGAAGGATTTTCGCTAGGGTGCAAGAAGTGTGGACTTGATGGCACTTCTTCTGGCCTATTCATCTTTGATCTGTTCAATTTATTCGAAAGAAATTAAAGAAGATTGTTGCTAAGGATTTTACCGAGAATTCGATGATCGATGATCGAGGAAGAAAGGCTATCTTTAGATGAAAAGCTCTGATACCATATTAAGATTGATGAACAAAAGCTTTGAAAAGAAAAATCTGAATTACTTTCATTGAATTGAAAGACGGCATGCTGCATCCTTTTTATACAAAAGTCATTAGCTAACTCTGCTGAAAGATAGCAACTGATTAACTGCTATAGTACATGGTAAAACTATAGCTACTGCAAAGACATGAAAAGCTACGCTACTAATAGAACACTAGGCAACAAAACAGCTGGTGAGACTAGCAAATAGACTGATCACGTGTTCTCCAGCTTCGTAGCTGTGTTCATCTGCTGCTGAGGAGCATTATTATTAATTGAATCCATTGAGCCATTAGATGCATTGTTGCCAGCAAGAATATTTGCTTCATTAACCTCATTACTGAAGATCAGGAAATATGCTCTGATAATGTATTCTGATGGTTATTCATGATCCGGGATTAACGTTTCTTACACATTTTTGGATTGTGGTGCCATTTTATGAGAAAGGCGAGATTTTAGAAGCATTAATATCACTGTGCGTGTGGGAAAGGTTGGGTGTGCCAATTACCCGCACACCATGGTCTTAAAAATCCTTTTTCATTCGATGATTCTCCTTTGGTCTCCACTTCTTCTGAATTCATGAATAACTTTGATCATCTTGCATCGATTACTTCATGATCAGTTTGGAGAGTGAAATTAATTAATGATGAAGGAAAAGCGTTGGAGATTATTATTATTATTATTTAAAATGTTTCCCCTTTCTATTATATTTAAAAGTTATTAGACAATCTTAAAATAAGTGAATATGCACTTTTTGATGGCACTTGAATATTAAAAGAATTGAAATCTTTCTTAAAAAAACAAAAGGAAAAAAAACCATGATAATACAAGGACTGAAGAACGTGATTTGTTTTTTTTTTAATAGATATTATTACACTAAAATATATTATTTTAATAGTCAATTTTAAAATGCATCTCATTTATTTATAAACATATATTTTGCTCTGCCATCATAATTAAGAAATATATAAATTGTTATTTAGATTCGTCTTTTATTTAAAAATACGTGACTATTAATTAATTGAAGTAGATTTACACTAAATTAGTTTGAACTTTATATTTAGGATTTAATTTTTAAATTGTATAGTTTTCATTTAACTAAATGACTTATTATTTTGGATTTATTATTTTGGACTTACAAATTAATTTATCATATAAATTTTATTTTTAAGCATAATAAATCTATAACAGACAATAAGTTTAGTTTACATTTAAGTAGCCAGATCCTGAGACTTGAACACAAGCATTTGCCTCTACATGCATCAGCCACCATTTATGTTCGTAATGGGAGATTGTATATTATCAAAATGATTATTTGAAGGCTCTTCCTAGAGCCTGGTCGCTTCTTCAGATTATAGGATCATTGGAACATGCTAATGGGGTTACCTACTGCTTATCTGGTGGAATTGTTGAAGGTGAAGGTACAAAATCACAGTCTCCTATCCATTCCCCTTCTTGAAAAATTATAGATCTTCATCCCCACACTATACATGGACGGAGATCTCCTATCCCAAATTTTTATTAAAATTTTTATTTTATTTTAATATTAAAAATATTTTTTATTTTAATTAATTAATTAATTATATAATTGTTTAAATAAAAAATAATTTTTGACTTTATCTGAGTGTTATATTTTATTTTATTATTTCAAAAAATATTACTTATGTTAAATATAAATAATTAGTATATATATAAATATAAATAATATATCGGGACTAAAATTGGAGCTAATGATGTACATACCGTCTCTGCCTTAGTCCTACTACAAAATACTTTAGGGTTAGGGCAAGACATGAAATTGATAAAAAAAAAAAAAAATCTACTCCGTTAGGAAGGGTCAGGACAAAATATTGTAGAGACATGTCTAATTGTCATTCCTATCGTTCAAAGAAAAGATAGATATTAGACCCAACATAACCACTAAAAACTTAGCAAGAATTACATTATCTATCTTTGATATATTCTCCGTTAGGAGTGGGGTTGGGACAAAGCACTGCAGAGACATATCACAATTTAATATGTTATCTTCCGCTGATATATTTTAGCCTTATTGTTTCGTAATGATCTTTATAGGCAGATCCATATTAATGGTTAGTTGCAGATCCATATATCTGTTCATTGTAGGGACTTGTGACTATCATTTACCACCTAGCATTGTAACTAAGTAAATCAGAACTTATTTGACTTCGATATTAACAAAAAAATTATAATTTTTTTTACCTTTAATATCATCAGTCCCAATTGTTAAAATAAGGTTATAGTAGTGGAAAGTTGCAAATTGAAATATGAAATCTGAATTTATTTGCAAGTTGCCTAAGGTAGAAAGGCAAACATATTATTTACAGGCATTAGGAAATTTGCTGGTTGCTTCTGACAACAAAACTGGACATAAAATAAGTAGCCAATATATGAAATTAAACTGGAAACAAATTCGACCATTAAAAAAAAAAAAACCAATATGTACCATGGAGTATGGACTACTGAGACCATGAACAACTTCTAGCAAAAAAAGTCATCTTCATTCATGCTTGTATCATGTTGTTGTGGGTTCTTTATCTCTTCAATCTCTGATTTCAATCCCTCATTCAATTTTTTGCAGTTGGATTTGTTTTGGCTTGTAACTTTGTATATTCGGCACCTATGTTTTTTTACCTTGACTGCCATTTTTTTGGGTCTCAGATGGAGCCCTTTTTGTTCATACTGTTTCAGGATCCCTTATTATATTTGGGTAATTTAATAAAAAAAACATCTAAAAAACAATCAGTCATAATGACGCCAAAGCAAAAGGAATGTTGAAGTTATGTACACAAATTAAAGAAAATTTTCATTAATTAAAATGTGAAATATTCTTATATGGTGTATTCACCAATCAATAATAATAATAATAATAATAAGCGGCATGATAGATAAAGATAATGCCAATTATTTGAGATTCCGAATTAAGCAAACTAATAGTAACTACTTAATAGGGCCACATATAATATATCTTTTTGTTGAACCAGTAATTAGGGATCCAAGATTCTAAAATTTAGTATCATGTAAGACCAAGCCATAACTAATTAATACAAGGAATTTAATGAAACATATATCTCATCCTCTCTTTCTATTTCAAGCACACAGTAAATTAAGAAGTCAATATATTTAATTAATAGGCACCTTATTACTGGTTTAAAACACCATTATTTTTCAAGTTGCTTAATTATGTTATATGAAACAACCAACAACATAGTATTGTCTTGAAAAAATATTATATATAAATACCTGAATTTTGTTTTGGTGGGTTTTTGCCTCAAATTTTAAATTTGCAATCTAGAGGAAAAAATTCAGAACGAGAACAGGGAAATTAATGGAAACATAGTAGTAAAAAAATAGGTATTTGCACCAACACTTTGTAAGCTCAAAAAAACAGGGTGAATTGACATGTTTTGAAAGGCATACAGAGATATCAATCTCTTCATAATGGGTGGTATGTTGCTGAAGTTGGATTAGTTTATATTAAAATAAATAATTGTGCCAAAAATTAAAACTAAAAAAAATTTTCAGGTAGTTGGTAGAGTTACAAATAGTCTATCTTAAAAGCTAACTTGCTTATACTTCTAAAATTTTAGTGACATAATTTTTTTAAAATAATTTAAAGTATAATATATTGCCAAAATAAATTATCCGAAAATAGCTATTAAATAGACAATAAATAGAAAATAAAATTTAACGAGATTCGGCCAATTATAACTATGTCCTCAGACACTACTAAAATAATATTTCAGTATTTCAAAAAAATATGAGTAGTGGAATATTATAATTAGAAAGAGAAATACAACCAACTTTAGAAATAAGAGATCAATGTTAGGGAAAATTTATTAAGAGATGATGAAACATTTTTTATATGCTAATATTTTTCTTCCTCCCTCCCTCATTTCCAATATGGAATTGGAAGGTTGTCATCAAATTCAACAATCTCCACTTTGACGATTTCACAATCCTAAACAAACATTTTTTTAAACTCTTATTTTACAAATTTCAGTAATATCTTCAAATGCACTTTAAAGTGTTTAATTTCAAATTTTAAGAATATTTATCAAGTTCAAATAATGTTGGAACTTGACATATGTCACAACATTCGTTGTCATATCGCAGGATTTTCAACAGTCAAAATTTTCTGAAGTAGTATCTCATCATCTTCAAGAATTTCTCATACAAAATGATATGGAACATTGATATGTTTCGTTCTTGTATGATAGACTTGATTTTTTGCTAAGCAAATAGCAGTTTGACTGTGACAATACACTTTGGCATGCTTCTGATCAATTTCCAAGTCATTTAACTATCCTTGAAGCTAAATTGCCTCATTAACAGCTTCTATAATTGTCATGTACTATGTTTCTGTTGTAGATAAAATAATTGTTGATTATAAGGTAGATTTCCAACTAACCGGTGCTTTTACAAGTGTGAACACATAACCGGAGTAGATCGATGTTTGTCTAAATCACTTCCATAGTCGGAATCACAATATCCAACTATATGCTGATCAATTTTCTTATCTCGTTTAAATATTACACTTACATCTGTAGTATTCTAAATATATTATAAAATCCATTTCATAGCATGTCAATATCCTTTACTATGATCATGCATGTACCTACTCATAACTCCAACTGCTTGTAAAATATCAGACATAGTACACATCATTGCATACATCAAACTACCAATAGCATTTGCATATGAAATCTTTGACATATATTCTCATTCTTTATAATTTTTTGGAAATAAAGATACACTGAGTTTAAAATGAGAAGCAAGTGGAGTACTAACTAGTTTAATCTTCTCATTGATCCCAAAACGCTTTAGAACTTTTCTCATATATTATTTCTGAGTCAAACAAAGTCTCTCCAATTTTCTATTTCTGCATATCTCCATATCAAAAATCTTTTTAGCCTCTCCTAAATCTTTCATTTCAAATTCCTGATTTAGTTGAACTTTTAACTTTTGAATCTCTCCTTTATTCTTTGAATCTATCAGCATATCATCAACATAACGGAGAAAATAGATAAAGGATTTATCCTGTAGCTTGCACAAATATACACAATAATTATATTTGTTTTTTGTGTACTTCTACTTTATCATAAACTTATCAAACCATTTGTACCACTACCTTGAAAATTGCTTCAATTCATACAACGATTTGCTCAATTTGCTCACCAAATTTCTTTTCCAACAACTTTAAATCATTTTAACTAAGTCATATAGATTTCTTCTTCTAAGTCTCTATGTAAAAATGCAATTTTTACATACAGCTGAATTAGTTCCATATCCAATTGTGCTACCAAGGTCAACAATATTCTAATAGATGAATATTTCACAATTGGAGAAAATACTTCATTATAATCAATTTTCTCCTTCTGAACATAGTTTTTAGCTACCAATCTTGTCTTGTAGTGAATATCGTTCTTGTCAAAAAATTCTTCTTTCTTTGCATGAACTCATTTATAGTCAATCACTTTCTTTTCTTTGGTAGACTTGCTAACTTCCATGTCTAATTCTTTTCAATGGACTATAACTCTTATTCTATAACCTTTCTCCATTTTTCTTCTTCTGAACTTTAAATAGTTTCACAATAAGTTGAAGGAATCTTATCATCCACTAAAGATGTATAAGTATTTATATCTTCAAGTCGAGCACGTTTCTTAATATTCATTTTAGACTTTTGTAGTGCAATTGGCTCAAGTTGTTGTGAAAGTTCATGTCTTGGAACCTTTGCTTCCTCATCTAATCCACTTTATACCATTAACTCATCTTCTACCGTATGAGTAATTTTATCAGACTTTACAACTATTGGGTCAATAATTCTTCTTCTATCAAACTCCACCTATTTGGAAGTTCCCTCCATCTGCTGTGGAGAACCATTTGTCTTCTCCTCTATTACTTTTTTTAACACGGTAAACTCATCAAATGTAATATTTCTACTAAAGATAATTTTCTTCATCTCTGGGCACCATAAATGATATCATTTGATACCAGAGAATATCTTCATAAAGATAGCTTTATTTACATTAAATCTAACTTCGATTCCTTAATATGATAATTTACAATGGAACCAAACACATGTAAGGAATTATAATCTGTAGCAGGTTTTCCATACCACACGTTCAAATGTGTTTTTCCATTGATGGCAATTGAAGGTAAACAACTAATGAAATCACACTCATATGTTACAGTCTCAGTCCAAAACCGTCTGCCCAACCCAGCAATAGACAACATACATCAAACTTTCTCTAGTAGAGTTCAGTTCATGCTTTCAGCAATCCCATTCTGTTGAGCTGCATTTTTTATAGTGAAATATCGAACAATTCCTTCATTTCTCAAACTTTCATGAAGTGATCACTTGTGTACTCTCTGCCATTGTCTGTTTAAAGACATTTGATCTTTCTGTCCATTTGAGTTTCCACCATCTTCTTCCATGTGAGAAAAATTCCCAACACTTCATCATTTGTCTTCAATGTATACATCCATCCTCTTCTCGAATAATCATCAACAAAGGTAACATAGTAGTATTTACCTCTCATTGAAGTAGTTTTGGAACATAATCTAGAATACCCTTGGCATCATGGATTGCAGTGTTAAACTTCACTCTTATCTGGCTCCCTTTGATGCAATGCTTATAGAAGTCTAATTTGCAAGTTTGTACTTCTTGCAATAATCTTTGATTCGCCAGAAGTTTCATGAATTTTTCACATGCATGGCCCAAGCGTATATGCCACAATCTGGTTGTTTCTAACTCTTTCTCATCACTAGAATATATTGTTGCACCTTCATAGTAATACAAGTTATTGCTCCTTTGAACTTCTTTCATCACCACAAGTGCTCTAGATATAACATTCATTACTTCATTTTTAATGACTATAATGAAACCATTTCTCCCAAAGACTCACATAGAAATGAGGTTTCTCATCAAACTGGGCACATATTTTACATCTGTCAGAGTTTTGAATGATCCATCACTATTCCTCTACTGCACAAAACCAATTCCAGTTGTTTTGTAATGGCTATCATTTACTATGTAATCAATTTCACCTTCATTTTTTTAAAATCGGAAAACCACTCCTGATTGGAACACATATGGTGGCTATAGCTAGAATCCAAGATCCAAGCAGAATTTTTGGTGCAATTGCCTGGGAATTGAGATCCAATTTATAAACATTGTTTTCATCAGTTTGGAAATATCAAAAGAAAAAAAAAAGCTACTTGTTGAAGGCATCAATGCTAGTAAAAAGTCTGAATCATCACATTCAGTTACATTTGAATCTGCAACAGTCTTAACTTTGCTAGATTTACTTCTCAACTTAGGATAATCTTTCTTCCAATGTGCATTTTCTAGACAAAAGACACATTTATTTTTGTATACTCTGGACTTTGATCTATCTTTTTTTTTGTTCTTATTTTTTGAATGACCTATTACTATCAGAACTTATATTACTCCACTAGTGCTATCATTTTTATCTTTTTTCCTCAATTCATAGTTATATTGTGCATCACATACTTCACTAAGAGACACGTCAGTTTTTCCATGGAGTAGAGTAGTTTCTAGAAACTTAAACTCCTCAAGAAGGGATCCCAACAGCATTAAGGTTAGATCTTCATCTTTAAAAGTCACTTCCAAATTCATCAGATTTGCTACAAGTTGATTGAAATTAGTGATGTAATCATTCATTGTGATACCAAAAACATATGTAAATCTGAACAGTCTTTTCTTCATATTGAACTTATTTTGACTACTCTTTTTCAAAAAAAATTCTAGTGTCTTCCACAGTTTATTTGCAAAAGTTTCTTTACAAAAGACATACTTCTACTCTTTTGACAAGCATGATCGAATTGTATCACATGCAAAATAATTGATTGTTCTCCATTCATTCTCATCTGCTCCTTTTGGCTTCTTTCCCTCAATGACAATGTTTAGACCTTACTGAAATAAAGCATCTAGAACCTCACCTTGCCACATGCCAAAATGACTTGTATCATCAAAAATCTCTACAGCAATTCTTGTATTTACCACCATAGTTCTTATCACAATTGATGAAGTAAAAGTTGTTATGTCCACCGTGAATTTTTGTCCTCTTGCCATTTATGCTTCAAAAATATATTTAATAGCTTTCAAATGCAGAATATCCAAGAATCCAAGGAAACATTTCTGATGTGGAAGATCAGCTTGCGCTTCAACCACAAAGTATATAACTCAGTAACCTTGGTTCTGATACCAATTGTTAAAGAAATCAAGTTAGTTTCTACCAAATAAATACTTATGCCAAAAATTAGGACAAAAAAAATTTACAGGTAATTGGTAAAGTCACAAATGATTTCCCTTAAAAATCAACTTTCTTTAACTCTTAAAGTTCGTGACAAAATTTTTTTCAGATAATTTAAAGCATAATATATCACCAAAATAAATTTCCCGACAATAGCTATTAAATAGACAATAAAAAGAATATCAAAATTTAACGAGATTCAGTCAATTATGCATATATTCTTAGACACTAGTAAAATAATATTTTACCATTTTAAAAAATATTACAAAGTGAAATATTATAAAAGAGAGAAATACAACCAATCTTAGAAGTAAGAGATTGATGTTAGGAATAATTTGTTAAGAAGAGATAAAACCTTTTTTTCATAAACTAATATTTTTCTTCATCTCTCTCCCACTTCCGATGCGAGATTGAGAGATTGCCAAATTCAACATGGAAGGGGGGAATTTTTAAGTTATTTAATTATTCATTATTTACTTTGGGGCATGGCTTTGCTGCTATTTAAATTTCAGTATAGTATTGTGGATAGAGAATAACCATCAAATTTGGATTTTGGGGTGGGCTAGTGGGGTTTAGCCTATGTGTTTTACTGTTAAATCTTGGGTCCCAGTTACAAAAAATTATAATAAAAAGGTTGGCTGAAATAAGTTATTTTAGTTACTTTGGATGGTAAATTAAGTAACAATTAATAATTACAAATTGTATGTTATAGAATTAATTGATAATACGTTTGAAACTTAATTGGATGGAAAAATTAAATTTGTTCATATGGAAATTTGTTAGGGATCGACAATAAGTTTTTGTATGCTTTTATAACCATTTTAAATTTTCCTTTTTTTCTTTTATCTAGATTGATCACCTTCTTCAAAACTTAATAAGTTTTGAGTTGAGATTTTAATAACCAACTTTTGAGATTTATGTCTCTTCCTAATATTGTGTTTTTTTTTTTATTTTTTGATCACCTAGATGGCTAATGAAGATTCAAGTACTAGCACTAAAAAAGACAATGCATGGAAGTATATTTTTTAGAAAATCCTAAGGATGTAAATTCAGTTACATGCACAATTTTGTAATAAAGTTACTAAGAGCATATCTAATAGTAGTCTTTATTTTAAGAGCATCTTTAATAGAATAAAGAGTATATTTAAATATATATAGTAAATTTTTTTTACTGGTCCAATAGACTATTTATATTTTTACTATCTATTTTATTTTATCCCATACAAATTAATATTTATCAAAAGAAAAAAAATTAAATGACTTTATTATGAGCGATGAAAAAAAATATTTTTAAAAAAGCACACCAATAAAAAGATAAAAGATGCATATAAAGTTGATGTGCATTAATTACAATTAGAATAAAGAGTTAAACTCACTATGTACTCTAAATTTTAAAGATAAATTGTCTATTGAAGACATTTTTTATAGAATAACTTTTTAAAATAAACAGTATAAATCAAATAAAGAGCATATTAGAAATGCAAAATTGCATCAAATTGGACGAAACAGAAATGCAAAAGCTTGTTTAAAATGTCATGATCATGAGCTCAAACAGTATATGGAAGGGAAAAATAAGATAAGGTCAATTATGATAAGTGTCCTAATTTTGATGATCTTGATAATATGATTGAAATTGAAGGCGAGAAAGAATAAGAAATAAATTTGCATAGGAAGAGAGCCAAAGATAAATTTGTAGAAAATGTAAGCGGTGGTTCAATTAAAAAGGCAAAGTATAAAGGTCTTATAGATTCATTTGTGACAAAAAAAAAACTTGAAGTAGTAGTTGAGCTTAAAAAACAAGATAGATTGAGACAAAACCAATATAAGTGATTCCTCAGATAATGAGAAGGGAGTCACTGCATATTAATACATTGGTATATTTTTCTATCAAGTTGGAATCTCTTTTAATTGTGCTCGATTGGATTCTTTCAAATAGATAATTGAAACTAAATGGACAATATGGCATAAATTTGAAACATTCTTGTTATCATGAACTTAAGGTCCCAATTTTGAGAAAAAGCAGTAACATATACAAACGATTTAATGGAAAATCACAGAAATGCATGGGGGAAACATAGATGTTCTATTATGTCATATGGATGATCTAGCAGAACAAATATGACATTAATTAATTTTCTAATTAATTTTTCTATAGGAATTATGTTTGTCAAGTCAATAGATGCATCATTAATTGCAAAAACTAGTAAAAAAGTATTTAATATACTTGATGAGTTTGTAGAATATGTTAGTGAAGCTAATATTGTGCAGGTTATAATTGATAGTGGATCCAATTCAAATTGGTTGATGAGCTGTTAGAGAGAGAAAAAAAAAAGACCTCATTTGTATTGAACTCCATGTACAACCCATTGCATTGATCTAATGTTAGAAAATATTGGAAAAATGAATAAAGTTCAAAAGATTTTAGAAAGGGCTATCAACATGACAGACTATATTTATAACTTTATGGGTCCATTGAATATGATGAGGGAGTTCACAAAATAAAAGGAACTAATTAGGCCAAGAAAAATTAGATTTTGCACTACTTATCTCACATTAAAGTGCATTCATCAACATAAAAATTCATTAAGAGCAATGTTCACTTCAAAAGAGCGGGTTAGTAAATAGACAAAGGACGCAAAAGGGAAGCGAATTGTGGAAATTGTTTTGATGTTTTCATTTTGGAACAACGTACTCTGCACAATAAAGATTATAAGTTATTTTGTCCAAAATTTTAAACTTGTTTGTAATGAGAGAAAACCTACAATGGGTTATATTTATTAAGCTATGAATAGAGCTAAAAAAGTTATCATAAAAACTTTTACTGGAAATGAAAAATTATATAAAGAAGTTTTTAAAATTGTTGACGAAAGATGGGACGGCCAACTTCATCAAACCTTGCATGTTGTTGGCCATTTTTCGAACCCAAAGTTTTTCTATAGCAATCCGAGTATATAGAGTTTAATGAGGAGATAACAAGTGGACTTTATGCTTACATTGAGAAAATTAGTTGCAAATCAAGTTATGCAAGGTAAAATTATGCATGAATTATCTTTATATAAGAGAGTTAAGGGTCTTTTTAATAATCCAATGATAATTAGATCACAAAAGACAAAAGGTATAGGTAATATTAAAACTAGTACATGATTACATATATAATCTTATTATTTTTTGTAGATTAGGTGCTAATTATTAATTAAATTATTTTGTAGCTGAATGATGATCTTTGTATGGTAGCACAACTCCAAATATCCAACTATTAACTATTAGAATTATCATATTAACGAGTAGTTCATCAAAATATGAGCGAAACTGAAATGTTTTCGAACAGATTAGCCTTTCAGTTGCATTATTATTAATTATTCACTATAATTCTTTTACAAACAAGTTAGGTATTAAATCAAATATTTTTTTTCTTAAGGAATAAACTTGCACAACAGAGGCTTAATGACTTGGTTTTTGTTAAGTACAATCAAGCTCTCAAAGCCCATTATGATCAAAGAAATGTTTTTAACTCAATTCAATTGGATGATATAGATGAAAACAATTAATGATTAATTGGTAAATTGGTTAGTGTTATAAATGAGGAGAATGCAAAAGATGAGATGGTATTTGAAGATGATGATAGGTGTAGTTTGACTTGGGGGTTTGTCACCAGAACAACCGGAGTTGGAAAACCGACTAGAATTACAAGAATTCAAAACAAGTCAATGAGGTCAACTGTAGGACTTGTCACCAGAGCAACTGAAGTTGGAAAACCTACTAGAAGTACAAGAAATCAAAACAAGTCAATGAGGTCAACTATAAGTTCAAAAGGTTCAACTTCAAAACTTTAACTTAGAAATGTTGAGGATGTTGAGGATAATTTAGATGATTATGAGAAAGATGCTGAAGGGTATGCTTCAGGTTTTGATGATCAAAGTATGGACTTAGAAGACGAGTTAGTCAGTGATCTTTAATTTTTTACTATTAATTACTATTATTAGCTTTAAATACTATGTTTCTATATAATTATATAGATTTTCTTTTTTTCAGTAGAGTATTTTTTATTATGTAGAATGACTTTTTACAAATTTTAACTATTATTTGTGTTTGTTAATATTTATAATTTATATTTTTTAAAATATCACTTTGAGTGAATCTATCACTTTTAACTACTCTTGTACAATCAACGCCAAAATGTCAATCTAAAGATTTTTCTCAAGATTGTCGAGAGCACTATTCCAGATATTAACGCTTCAGCTGCCAGCAGGGGATCCAAAGAACTCTGGAGACAGCATATCCATGATCCAGTTTGTAATAAATAAATAAATATATATATATATATAGAGCAATTGTTGAGATATGCCATCACTCCCACTAAATATAAAAATTCTAAAATAACTAAGTTTAAAGGAAGAAGTAAACCAACAAGCACCGAGCCCATGTCCAATCATTGACTAAAAAACAAAAGAAAAAAAAAAAGCACATAATAATTAGTCATAATTAGCTAAGCTATGCTAAGAAAATGCAAGTTAAATTTATATCTCACCTTTATTCCATTCATCTTAATCTCTGATGTATATAGACTTTCTTGAAAGCCAAATTCCCTGCAAGTGTTGAGGTTGCATGAGCATTCACATAGTTAACCTGCAAAATCATAAATTCACACAAAATTTTGTATTAGAATGGAATATTGGATTAATTCAAAAAAGGGTTCAATTTGCCCTTTGAAAAGATATTGTTCACTTCAAAATTAACTTTTGCACCTAATTAGTACTATTTTTAATTAATGTGATTTTATCTTGTTTCACCCTAAAAATACATTTTTCTTTTTGTTATTTTACCCAAAAATCCTTATTAGTGATAAATTTTTAATGCAATTTTACAGTAAATTGTGTCCTGATTTCTTCAATCAAAGCAAAAGTACGAAAGCAAAAATTGTTTTAGGATGACATGGGGTTATATGACAAGAGTAAACATTTGTTTAATTACATCTCCCAGTTATATTGCAAAAGAGGAGTTTTCAAAGCTTATGCTTATATGTATGCTTACCGGCCATCTGGGAGATTCCGGAACAATGAACAGACCAGCAAGCAGTAAAATGCATGGAATAATAACTTTAAATTAAAACCAGCAATCAGTTTTTTGGTAATTTATACTTCTCTATGACAAATCAATTCAACTAAAAATCAACATTGAAGCAAAAAAAAATTGTACAGAATCATTTTACCTGTTAGAGCTAGTGCTCTCCATGAAATGACACTTGTTCATCTAAAGGTTCTTGTACAAGTTTCAAAACTCTAAATCAGAGAACGGAAAACTGAAAACAAGCACCCAGCATTGCACCAATTGTTAGTATAGAGCCAAACATGGAGTACTGATAATTGAAAAGAAAATTTATTTAGTTCATTAAAGCTAATTAACAAAGGAAAAAAAATAAAGAAAATAAAAGGCAACCAGCAAAAAAGAAGAGGAAAATACTGGCAAATATTAAACGAATCAAAGTAAATTGACAGCAATGCAAAGAACAAAAAAGAAAATAACAACGAAGAGAAATAAATTACAGAAACTTACATAATTCGGCAGATTACTCAAATAAAAGAGTGAAACAATAAATAAAAAAATTAAATAGGAGCCAAAGAAGAGTAATTAGTAATTAAAGAGAAAAGGGTACCTGATTTAGGGTTGAAGACTTGATTAGGTGAGAGAGCCGATCTCCGACAAATCATACCCCCTAATGTCGGAAAAATTAGAGCAATAACCCTGAAAAATTTTCATATTTCCAAAGTAACCTTCTTATAAAAACGTGTTTTTTATATTTTAAAAATAAATATAAAAATAATGAAATTATTTAATCTTCTCTAATTTCATAAGTTTAAAATAACCAAAACGACATTTTTTGTCCCCCTCACTGACTCACATTTTAAACTGACCTTAAAAATCCAAAACAATATCATTTTGATATCAAATATCCCCACTCATTGACTCACATTTCTTTTAATTCAAAACACATTCCCACCTCTTCAACTTCAACTTCCTCGCACACTCTAAATTCACTTCTTCAATTTGTATTTAATCTTTCATTGCAAGTTTATTCTATTACAAGACATTTCTCGAACGACTGCTGTTGACAAAATACTCAACCTTCAACGACATGGCTATGAAGAAGAAGGAAACCAACATCGCTCCTTCTAACTTTCGAAAGTCATCTTCATCTTCCACTTCCATGGATAAAGAAATATATTCAGCTAACTCTTCTTCAAACAAAAAAAATGTGATAAAGGTATGTATTGAAAACTTCTCAAGGGTAAAGTTTAGTACGGTAGACTTTAGTAGATTAGTTTAGGGTTCGATGCATGCATATTAGTGAAATTGAAGTGAAATAGAATATTTATTTTTGTTTTGATAATATCCATCCCGACTGTAAATGTAGGGTAATAAATACTTTCCAACCCTAAAGGTCGAGATATGGTCGAGATTACATAACTTAGGATTGATATTTTTTCTTCTACTAACTAATGATTTTGTTTATCTTTTTTTCAAGTTGATGAGATTCAAAGATTGGCAACAAAAGTCCTAAAAGAATATTTTGTGCCCCTAAAGCTTACAATAAAGTCTACCTTAGAGAATTTTCAATCTCTGATGAATGAAGGGTTGATTAAAAACCTTGATGCTTTAGAGGATTTGAGGAAAGGTATATTTAGAGCATTCTTCAATGTAACTAACTACCATCACTCATCTATCATCATGTGGCAGCAGCTTTTTAGGAAGGCTTCTTTTAATAGGGAAAGGGAGATGTGGTTCAGTATTAATGGTTTTTATATCATATACTTTCTCAATGAGTCTACTATCATAACCAGCTTACGGTGCTTGCACTTTGATTAGAATAGGGATGATTGCCCCATGTACAACAAGAATGAGACTAAGGTCTTCATGAAGAAAAACTTTTGTTTTTTGGAAGAGAAATCAATTAACATCTCAACAGTGGTAAAAAGGTTTAAGGAGTTGTGCAAAAAACAACAACAAGAAAGGAAAAAGGCCAAGGAGACAAGGTCAAAAAAGAAGCACGATAAGAAGAATGAGGTGAAGGATGACTCCAGAAGAGAAATAATTAAAAAGCTAGCACAAAAATGGTTTATTGAGATGGTCTTGAATGTGAAGGACAAGAGAAGAGATGTTATTTCAAAATGGATTTTCATAATTGTGCAGGACCCTAAATCTATTAGAGTTTTTCCTTGGGGCACATGGTCCTTCCAGTATTCAATGAGGCAACTCCAAAAAGATCTAAATAATAAAATTAAAGAGTTGAAGGAGGATCTCAAGAGATCCATAACATATACTTATGCGAGTTTCATTCTTTCTTTGTTGATGAGTTCATACTCTATAAACATTAGTTAACATCATGCATCTTCAAATATTGTAAATTAACCTTTTATTTTTATAATTCTACAGATTTTGGTATACGAATGCATGCCGACAGTGACTGAGCGGTATGCACAGAGAAATATTATTTCTGATAACCAACTAATTCCTCGTATTTGTAGGTGGAAGACAAGATTTAGCAAGAAAGGCCTAAAATATGATAAGGTCTTTAAGGTCTTTAAGGGGGCCAAAGTAAATGTTGCACAATTTTAATTTATAATTATGAATTGTGTTCTCTTTTTTTTAAAATAGATGTTTACTGACATCTCTTAAATACCTTTACAGAGTGTAAAAAGCATCATGATTTCAAATGAAAACGAGGTGGTCATTGACTGGATGAAAACCTTTTTGGCACCAAAAATAACCCGTAATAAGGGGTTAGACACTTACATCAGTAAGTAGAAATGGAGTTTTCCATTAATTGGGAGAATGTTGGTGCTAAGGAGAGCAAACAGTCAAGCCCACCTTAAAGACATATGTTGAAGATGGAGTTAAAGTCCTCCCAGATTTGAAGAATGATGGTGTTATAAAAGGAGACATCCCCCCATATACAAAAAAAGATTATGAGGAAACATGTATTAGAGGGTCTCCATCGGTAAATTTATGGGTTCACCTTGGACTCAAGATCATGTCTACCGAAAAAGAAAATCAAACTGATGATTAACAAGTTTGTAGCACTTGGAAATAACCCAACACATCAAAACTGAAAATCATCGATAAGTTTATCAAATATAGAGTCAAATCTCAGTTGTTAATTAAGACCAACATTTGTGAAAGGATTAAAAGAACGAAAAGATTATGGACAAATTTACTAACACTCGGTAATTGGCCGAAGACTAGGGTAAGTTAAAATTGTTTTCTTAAATTTAAGTTTCTCATTATGAAACTGACTTGTAATAATGTACTAATAAAATTAGCTTATTATTATTCTTTTCATAGCACTTTGAAGATTACTTGCACATATCAAAGAGACCATTACGAATATCCAAAGTTTATGAGCTAAGATGTTGATATTGAATGAGACTTTTCAGCTAATTAGTGGCATGCAGCTTCCATGAAAACCTTATAAATATCAGTGATAGTCTCTTGAATTACATTAGTTAGGTCTATGCCTTTTGAATTACATTAATCAGGACTATGAAGCCTCATATGAAAGATGATGGACAAACATCAAGTGTCTGTACCTTCCGCATAACATAGAAGGTAAATATTGGTAGTGATGAAAGTTGATTTTAATATCGGATGTCTAGTGGTCTTTGATTCATTGAGAAATTTATGCCCGAATGAAGCCTTGGCCACTAAAATTGTTGAACCTTTAGGGGTATTTCTGTCATTTTGATGATAGCAAATAAAATAGCAATAATATATTAAACAATGTTTATGTTCTAAGTATGTTAAACAGGATATACCTGGATTAGAACATGATGCAATATTGAAAGACAACCCAAAGATTAAAATCAAAGAAATAGCAAAGTCACACTCGTGACTACTAATGTCACGTCGGTAAGCTCCACCATTCAAAGTTCATGGCCATGAAGGATCAAACCAACCGTGAATGATCAAATATGTCACGCCCATGAAAGATAGTCATACCTGTGACCGAACATGTCAAATTCTTCCGGAGAGCTTCACGGCCAGAGTCACCACTTGGATCACGACTTGGAAGAATATTCACGCCCATGAAAGTATTAGTCACACCCATGGTCAAACACTTCCAATTCTTCCAGAAAGCTTCACAGCTAGAGTCACCACTTGGACCACGGCTTGGAAGAACATTCACGACCATGACACATATATTCACGCACGTGAACGAGGACAGAGAAACATGTCAGACATGAAATTAAGAGTTGGTTCAACGGCTATTTTCGCATTAAATGCACCCAAACGGCTATAAATCACAGAGGAAGTATAAATGCAAGTCATTTATGAATTCCAATAAGAGAAACAATAATTTTTTACATCTTTAATTTTGTTGTAGCCTTGTGCATTAATTATTTTCTCAACAATCTCTATTCTTTGTAAAAACCTAATTGCTCATAATTTCTAAGCATTATAGGTTGGTGAGTATTTTCATTGTAATCAATTACTCAAAAGTAAGTTGGGGTATATTGGGTTAAAAGTGGAACACTTGTAAGGGTTTATTATGTGAGCCATAAAATACAAGAAATTGGTTTTTATGTGAGCCATTAAAAAATACAATGAAATTTCAGGGTTAGGTATTAGCCATTGAGAGAAACACCACAGTTGGGAATGAGCTTGAAAAATTCCATTGTAACACTTAATGTGTTAGTAAAAACACCCAATCGAGATTGGGGAGAGGAGTATAGTTTGTTAATGTCTGAACCTCTATAAATCATGTGTGTGATATCTCTCCTTCCTTACTCTATTTTATTTATTCTGCATTTTCAAATTAAGCAATTTTTTATTTGCTAATCAATTAAACCTCCTTCTTAGTTCATTGTCTGGACAACAATTGGTATTAGAGCTTGTCTAGCAACAAAGTCTAATAAGTGCTAGCAAAGATAAAGAAATGACTAGTGAAGGATTTCAAAGTCTCAAACCCTACTTTCATGTAATGAACTACACTCATTGGAAATTCCAGATGAAGACATATCTCGATAGTGGAGGAATTGAAATTTGGGATAGTGTTCAGAAAGAATGGACACCACCAACTAAGAGAGGAGTTGATGGTGAAAAAGAAATTCTTTCAAAAGATGATTGGACAGACCCTAAACGAAAAGCTAATTTCAAAAACAAAAAGGCAACAATAATCCTTGCAAGCTCTCTATCTATTGAAGAATGTGGTAGAATCCAACATTGTCCTACCGCATATAGTATATGGAAAACATTGGAGAATTATCATGAAGGAACTAAGCAAGTAAAATCCAAGGAGATTCAACTTCTTACTTCGGAGTATGAACTCTTCAAGATGAAATCCAATGAATCTATCACCGACATGACGAACTATCTTCTAGCCATCATCAATGGCATGAGAAAGCTTGGAAAGCATTTGAGCTTGAAAGATGTGAACAACAAAATTCTAAAAAGCCTTCCTCTCAAAGACTATGGTTCAAGAGTTACAGATATAGAAAAGGCCAATGAAGACATAAGCATCATGCCTACCGATGTGCTTATTGGAAAACTTCTAACACACGAGATGGTGGTAAAATAAATATAGAGAACTTGAAGCCAAACTAGAAAAAAGAAAGCATCTAGCACTCAAAGCCTCTACTTCAAAATCTGAAGAGGTAATTGAAGATGATGAAGAAAAGAGTGATAATGTAAATGAGGACATTATCATTCTCTCAAGAAGAATAAAAAGAATAATTGAAAAGAGACTTGGCAATTCTCGAAACTTCAAATAAAGACCCCTCAAACACTCCTCAAATGACTCTCAAAGAAATAAAGAGGAGGTAAAGTGTTATAAATGCGGGAAGAAATGACATATCAAACCAGAATGTCCAAAGCTTAAGCAAAACAAGAAAAGATTTCAAAAAGATGATGGGGAGAAAGGTCATAAAACCACATGGGATGATGAAAGTTCTTCAAGTGAAAAAGATCATAATGAAGGTGAAGAGGTCAACCTATGCTTCATGGCTTTAGAGGATCACTCCACAGATAAGGTAGGTCTTTCTTACTCATACTCTTTTAATGATAATAGTAATGATAATAATAGTAATAGTGAAGATGATGATGATGATGAGCAGAGTTTAATAGAAGTGTTGAACCTAGAATTAGAAAAATATAGAATTAGATTTAAAACTTATAAAAATAATATTTTAGATTTTAAATGGAAGTTTTACAAAAAGAAAATTTTATTTTAAAACTTCTAACGAAACTCTTCAAAAATCATTAGATGAGTATTCCTCTAGACCTTCAACTAAATATTTGCTTAAAGAAAACAATATTTTGAAAAATAAAGTTGAGGAACTTAGAAACTCAATTTCAAGGTTTCGTAAAGGGAAAAAGAGTTTAGATACTCTCATAGTTTCTCAAAGACCACCTTTAACAAGACATGATCTAGGATTTAATGAAACATCATCTTCATCTCATAAGACTACATTTGTTAAGTCTAGTACACAACAAACCTCCACAATTGAGGTAATAGCCCCAAGGACTAAGAACATAACACACACAAAACCCCATATTCAAAAGAAGAATAGTCAATGGTCACTTGGTTTAAGAGGAAAACCTCAAAAAGTCAATCACGCTTTTATGTATAAAAGACATACACCTAGGAAAGTACCTATTCATCAAGCATGTGTATGTCATTGAACACAAACTCATTCCCAAAAGATGTTAAGACCTAAAAGCATGTCAAAACTGAAAAACATATATAGAGCTAAACAATGCTATTATTGCATGAAATTTGGTCATATCAATAATCATTGTTGGATAAGGAAGGTGCATTCAAGTGCTAACCCCTAAGGACCCAAGTTCGTTTAGGTACCTAAAAACTAAACTTGAATTATAGTTTTATAGGTATGCCTCAAGTCCACTATAAAGGAAAACGTTTGGCTTGTGGATAATGGATGCTCAAGGCATATGACCAGAAATAAAGAACTCTTCAATCACATCAAAAGAATTGATAGTGGTAAAGTAACCTTTGGGAACAATGCTAAGGGTAAAGTAATTAGCATTGGCTCTATTGGTATTAATAATACTACTCTTATTGAAGATGTTTTGCTTATTGATGGTTTGAAACATAATTTGTTAAGTGTAAGTCAATTATGTGATAATGAAAACCAAGTTATCTTTACCTCAAATGAATGTCTTGTAACCTCTTTAAGTGGCCAAGAATATTCAAGGGAGATAGAGATGTCAATACTTATATAATAAACTTACACAAAATATCTAACCTTTCCTCTAAGTGTCTTATGACTATTAGTGATGGATCTTGGCTATGGCATATAAGGCTTGGTCATGTAAGTATGAAATTAATTCAAAGCCTTAGCAAAGGAGAACTAGTAAGTGGACTTCCAAAAATCAAATTTGAAAAGGATAAGACATGTGAACCTTACCAAAGAGGACAACAGCACAAGTCATCCTTCAAATCCAAAAATGTAGTAAGTACATTTAAACCTCTACAACTTTTGCATTTAGATCTTTTTGGACCTACTAGAATTGCTAGTTTAGGAGATAAACACTATGCTTTTGTCAATGTTGATGATTACTCGAGATTCACTTGGGTAATTTTCTTAGCTCAAAAGAGTGATGCTTTTGAATATTTCAAAAATGTTGCTAAAAGAGTTCAAAATGAAAAAGACTATTTTATTTCTAAAATAAGAAGCGATCATGGCAAAGAATTTGAAAATGAACATTTTGAAAACTTTTGTTTAGAATATGGTATTTCATATGATTTTTCAACTCATAAGACACCTCAACAAAATAGTGTAGTAGAAAGGAAAAATCGAACTTTAATTGAAATGGCTCAAACAATGCTTAATGAGTATGGTTTACCAACCTACTTTTGGGTCGAAGCCACTAATACTGCATGTTATATTTCAAATCAAGTTTTTAAAAGACCACTTTTAAACAAAACTTCTTTTGAGCTATGGAATGGAAGAAAACCTATGATATCTTACTTTAGAGTATTTGGATGCAAGTGTTTTATATTAAACACCAAGGACAACCTTGGAAAATTTGCTTCTAAATCCGATAAAAGTATCTTTTTAGGATACTCTACAACTAGCAAAGCTTATAGAGTCTTTAATAAAAGGTTTTTAGTTGTTGAAAAGTCTATGCATGTTGTTTTTAATGAATCTAGTAAGCTTTATTTTGTGAAAGGTAATATTCTTAATGATATTGTAGGTACAATGGAGAAGCTTGATCTTGATCATAAGAAAGATGATGGTGATCAAGAGAAACAACATCAAGATGTCTTTCTACCTCAAGCTCAAGAGCAAGACAACCAAGAGCTTCCAAAGGAATGAAAAATGATAAAGAATCACCCTAAGAAACAAATCATTGGTGATCCTACTAAGAGTATAAGTACGAGATCTCATCTCAAAATCATAGATTCTAACCTTGCTTTTGTCTCTCAAATTGAGCCTAAAAATATTAATGAGACTCTTAATGATGAAAGTTGAGTGATTGCTATGCAAGATGAACTCAACCAATTTGAGAGAAGTAAAGTATGGACCTTAGTTCCTAGACCGAAAGACCATCAAATCATTGGTAGTAAATGGGTGTTTAGAAGTAAGTTAGATAAACAAAGTTCAATAACTAGGAAAAAAGCTAGGTTAGTTTCCAAAGAATATAATCAAGAAGAAGGTATAGACTATGATGAAACCTATGCTCCGGTAGCTAGATTAGAAGCCATAAGAATACTTTTAGCATTTGCATGCCATATGAATTTTGAACTTTTTCAAATGGATGTCAAAAGTGCATTCTTAAATGGTTTTGTAAAAGAGGAAGTTTATGTAAAACAACCTCCGGGTTTTGAAAGTCATAATTTGCCTAATCATATTTTTAAACTTTCAAAAGTCTTGTATGGATTACAGCAAGCTCCAAAAGCTTGGTATGAAAGATTAAGTTCTTTTCTTTTAGAAAATAATTTTTCAAAATGACATGTTGATACAATCTTGTTTATTAAAAAGCATAAGCATGACATTTTAATTGTTCAAATTTATGTTGATGATATCATATTTGGGTCCACTAATGAATTGTTTTGCCAAGAATTTGCTAAGTATATAACTAGGGAATTTGAAATTAGCATGATGGACGAACTTAAGTTCTTCCTTGGTCTACAAATCAAGCAAAACAATGAGGGCATATTCATCAACCAATCCAAGTACACCAAAGAGTTAATCAAGAAATTTGGAATGGAAAGATGCAAAAATGCTAAGGCTCCTATGAGCACATCAACAAAATTGGACAAAGATGAGAAGGGGAATAGCATAGATAAAAAGCTCTATAGAGGTATGATCGAATCACTTTTATACATTACTGCCTCTAGGCCCGATATAATATATAATGTATGCTTATGTGCTAGATTTCAATCTTGTCTTAAAGAATCACATTTGAATACTGTAAAAAGGATTTTAAAATACTTACATAGCACATTGCATATAGCCTTACGGTATCCTATAAATTCATCTTTCCATATCATAGGATATTCGGATGCAGATATTTTGGATAGAAAGATTACTTCAAGCACTTGTCACTTTATTGGTGAATGCCTAATTTCTTGGTTTAGCAAGAAACAAGTTTCAGTTGCCTTATCTACCACTGAATTGGAATATGTGGTAGCAGGGTGTTGTTGCACTCAAATCCTACGATGAGACAATAATTTAAGGATTATGGTCATAGTTTGTACCATATACCCATCAAATGTGACAACACTAGTTCCATCAACCTATCTAAGAATCTCATTCAACACTCTAGAAGTAAGCATATTGACATTAGACATCATTTTCTTAGAGATCATGTTCAATATGGAGATGTTGTGTTAGAATTTATTGATACAAATAATCAATTAGCAGATGTCTAATGTCAATTAGCAAATAATCAATTATTGATATGATGAGATAATAATTTAAGGATTATGGTCATACTTTGTACCATATACCATCAAATGTGACAACACTAGTTCCATCAACCTATCTAAGAATCTCATTCAACACTCTAGAAGTAAGCATATTGACATTAGACATCATTTTCTTAGGGATCATGTTCAATATGGAGATATTGTGTTAGAATTTATTGATACAAATAATCAATTAGTAGATATTTTTACCAAACCTTTTAATGAAGAAAGTTTTTGTTTTATAAGAAAAGAGCTTGGTATGCTTGATAAATCAACTTTGTCTTAATTTGTTTTATGCCAATTGTATGTTGTATGAACCTTGAATGTTAATTCCTTCATATGATGCATATTACTTGACTGATTTTATGGTATGAAGTGGTTAACATGATAGAAATATGTGTTTTAAGCATATAACCTTTTTAGAAATCTTCTAGTCTTGTTTTAGACTTAGTTTTATTTTTTTTGAAGATTTGAGGTGGTTCACGCCCGTGATATATATTCACAACTGTGAACAAATACAGCAAAAAATTCTAGAACCGTTCACACTTTGTTTCATTCCTTGCCTCACGGTTAGAAGTAGTGAAGACTAAGTTTCATGCCCGTGACAATATTTGTCACTCCCATGAAAAGCCTTTTTCACGTCCGTGGCTATTTAATGTCACAACCATGACTCGATTCATCTTCTTCTTCACGGCTAGAGTGCTCCTTCAACAAACTGCGACCACGATGATTCATGTCCGTGACTGGTTATTCACGGCCGCGAAGCTATCGACTATAAAACTAAATTTTTTATCTTTTCTCATTTCCATCTCTACAAATTCTATCATTTAACACTCATTCATTATTTCTTACAAAATCTAGCCTATTCACTTACATTTCCCTCTATAAAACCCTCTCAAAACCCTTTTTCTTTAAAGAATCACAAGTTTCTCAAGGGTTTCAACCTTTTATTTTGAAAATTTCTTTTATTTCCTTTGTTTATAGCTATCAAAATGGAATCTAGTTCTTCCAAAGGGACTAGGAAGAAATCACATACTTTGAAACACCACACCGATTACCTACTCAACGTCATTCCAGACCATTGTCACCTATGTTATGCCATTCTCAAGAAGTGACCTCTACACCTATCACAATCCTTCGACTAGAGTTGTATCAAGACACTTGATCTTGAAACGAGCATGATTGAACAATTACAGGCATGTTACCTTAGAGAGTTCACGAACATATATCGTCCAACATTAAGGGAACAAACTCTCAAGTTCCTTAGCACGTTGCAGGTCTCACCCACCAAAACCGTCAAATTCCAGCTCTACAAGCATCCTAGCACTTTCACTGCAGTGAAATTTGGCACTATTTTCAAGCTTCCTTCAGATGGCATCCTCAATGAAAGCGAGGTAGAATTTTATGCTAATCCAGTTTGGACACATTTTGGCTCGGAATGCAGCTGGGATGTAAAAAGACAAAAAACCTTCGGTCTCTTGTGACTCATATTGCAACGAAGATGACACGAAGATGGCTTGGAGCTCTTTTTGTTAGAGATGGCACGAAGAGGACTATCCATAGCCTTGTCACGATGGTACGTAAATCACCTCATTTCCATTGCAACGAAGCCATCGAAAGATATTTTGATTAGCAAATATGTGACTCACATTGCCATTGAGCTAGGATATTTGAACCTCGACAAACACATTTACACTCTCATTCCAGCTCATCCACAAGACCAACACGATGTCGAGTCCTTTATAAAGATGGAAGCGGTTGTCCGTATTATCCATGAAGGAAATGTCTACTACCACTTCACCACTCTAGCTTGTGAAATTGATTGGAAGGATAATGACTCTGATGCTTTTAAAGTTGGCCTCCAGTATGTCCAGCAACAGAAGCGAGCTCATGATGAGACATCGATACCGAGGTAGCTGAAGATGTTGGTCAGTAATTGGCCTCTACCACATCCACTTTAGCATAACAGACTTCTGATATTATAACACCTTGCCTTAACATGATGCAAGCTTCCATCGATGAGAGGTTGAAAAACTTCAAAAACTTTTTGGAGTCTCGTATTGACAGCCTCGATGTGGAGGTAGCACGCTTTAGGGATGATTTTGTTAGGCTTGAAGCCTACCTAGAGTCTTAGTTTTATTGTAGTAACTTTACTTTTGTTGTTATAGGACTTTATTTTTTATGCATTTTAATTTCAATGTAATCCTTCTCCTTTAATTTTAAAATTATCATCTTATTGATATTTCAACTTTTTACTGATGACAAAAGGGGGATGACCTAGCATATATGTGACCTAGCATAAGATATACTTAACATATATCTCACATATACTTTGAATATACTTAGTTATGTATGTGTTAATTGATAAGATATATTTAAGATATACCTTGAATATACCTCATTTAGTTTGCAAATAACTTTGCTATATTTCTTTCAAATCTTGCACTTTATTATTTTATTTTATCTTAAGCACCTTTTGAGAGGGAGACTTCTCAAAAGCACATATTGCTAGATTATTTGACACCATCAAAAAGGAAAAGATTGTTGAACTTTGAGGGGTATTTTCCATCATTTTGATGATAATAAATAAAATAGTAATAATGTATTTAATAATGTTTGCGTTCTAAGTGTATTAAACATGATATACCTTGATTAAAACATGATGCAAGATTGAAAGATAACTTTCAAAGATTAAAATCAAAGAAATATCAAAGTCACGCCTATGACTACTAATGTCACGCCCATGAACATAACTTAGCACCAACTCTCCACCATTCAAATTTCACGGCCATGAAAGATCAAACCAACCATGAATGATCAAACAAGTCACGTCCGTGAAAAATAGTCACGCTCGTGACCAAACATGTCAAATTCTTCCAAAGAGCTTCACAGACAGAGTCACCACTTGGATCACAGCTTGGAAGAATATTCATGCCCATGAAAGTATTAGTCACACCCGTGATCAAACACTTCCAATTCTTCTAGAGAGCTTTACGACCAGAGTCACCACTTGGACCACAGCTTGGAAGAACATTCACGACCATGACACATATATTCACTCCCATGAATGAGGACAGAGAAACATGTCTGGCGCAAAATTAAGAGTTGGTTCAATGGTTATTTTCACATTAAATGCAGCCAAATGGCTATAAATCACAAATGAATTATAAATGCAAGTTATTTATGAATCCCAACAAGAGAAACAACAATTTTTTACATCTTTAATATTGTTATAGCCTTGTGCATTAATTATTTTCTCAACAAACCACTATTTTTTGTAAAAACCTAATTGCTCATAATTTATGAGCATTGTTGGTTGGTGAGTGTTTTCATTGTAATCAATTACTCAAAAGTAAGTTTGCGTATATTGGGTTAAAAGTGAAACACTTGTAAGGGTTTATTGTGTGAGCCATAAAACACAAGGAATTGGTTTTTATGTGAGTCATTGAAAAACACAAAAGAATTTCTTTGTTAGGTGTTAGTCATTGAAAGAAACACCATAGTTGGGAGTGAGCTTGAAAAACTCCATTGTAACACTTACTGTGTTAGTAAAAACACTCAATCGAGATTGGAGAGAGGAGTAGGGTTTGTTAATACCCGAACCTCTATAAATCTTGTGTGTGATATTTCTTTTTCCTTACTCTATTTTATTTATTCCGCACTTTCAAATTAAGCAATTTTTTATTTGCTAACCAATTCAACCCCCTTCTTGGTTCATTGTCTGGGCAATAAAAATGAAGACTCTCTACGAGACATTCCCAATTTTGGTAGGATATGCAAATATTGGTCCCTATAATTATGATGCCAAACTAGTATGGGATATCGAGAGTCCATTTAATGTTCCATAACAAGCAGATGATGATTATGAGGTGTTAGCACTGAAGTTCATAGAAATGACATTCATTAATTGAGGTTTAGCAACCTAGAGGGTGTAAAAAGAGAAAGAATCGTGAAAATAAGGCTAGAAATGACCTTCTATATATGTGATCACCCCCAAGCTTAATGAGGCACTAATGACAAAAGCTCTTTCATCCTTGCACTTCCAACCTTGTTGGCAATTTCCACTATTGTATCTACAAGATGGCTATAATTTCTCTTATCTAGTGCCATCCTCCTATCCAAAGACCCTTTGTAAACTGTCTTCATCCGAAAGCAACCAGTCATTTATCATCTTCTAACATATACCCTTTGCAGAATCTCTTCACTAGATTAGTCCTCATCTTCCACACCTTCAATACTCACACACTATTTGACCACTTTAAGTATTATTTTCTTCATCTCTTAATGGATTCCTTTTATGTGAACTTTTAGAATTTTATTTCATTAATTGATGGTGATGTTGTTGATTGTAATATAAGAATGTTTGTATTGTAACATCATGAAGATATGCATTACTACTATGAAAGGTGGGGTGATAATTTTTTGGTGACGTTGTAGGTTATGTAGTTCATAGAACTATATGTGTCTTGAGTCTTCTGTTTTATAGTTTTAGGATATGTTGTTGATTATTTGTTTTTTGATTATAGTGTTGCTTCTTATTTGTTAGGTGACATATTTTTTGCACTTGTTTTATGTAATTGGGGTTCTTATAGCTTGAAGAATTAGATTCATATTTTTTGCGCCCATCCCGACCATAGTAAGGTTGGATACCGATCGTCGACAATATTATCTCAACAGTCTGTTCTTTGTCCCGACAATCTTTTCCACTTTGTCCCGTTCATCAAATTACCTTGTCCTAATCATCGATAATGTGCAACAAATGTTTACTAGGTATTTTGTTGCTTAAAAATGGGATTATTTTACATAGAATATCTTATTTTGAACTATTTTGGGATTTTCATTCTAATTTACAGTCTTTAAACGTGTAGTCCAAGTATTGGTGCCACAATATTTATGTTTCACTTAGTATGTAGGAATTTAGTGCCCGAAATTGGGGTTCTAGTAACATGCATTTTGCAAAATTGTCCTCACAAAACATCTTATCTTAACCATATTAAGGCACTATTTGGTAACACCAAATTATATTATTATCTATATTATAATCTAGTGTGACCATAAAAATAATATATGTGACCAATAATTTGTATTTAATAAAGTAGCTTATTTTGACAAAAAAAACTAGATTATAGTCTTCTTTATTCATACCATTCTTTATATACTTTCTTTTTTTAATCACTTCACAATTTTTTTCATACAACAATATACATAGCTTTTCACATTCTTCGTATTTAATAATTTCATATACCTTCCAAATAAACACATCATGAAAAATAGGGTATTCACAGCCATGACTCCTTATTCATGCCCATGAACTATACCAAATACATTGCTTTATGACCGTGGTATACTAGTTTATGCCCGTGAATAAGTTCACACCCATTACCTAAACCAATACTCAAGTCGTGAACGAATATGGATGAATAGTGCTATTTTCGTGCAAAAAGCCACGTCGGTGAATTTAGACATTCACGCCTATGAACAATTCTTCACATTCGTGACTAATTGCAGAAAATTTGCACTTTTACTTTTCCAATTCATTTCAAGTTTTATCAAGCCATAAAATTTAATAACATATATTTTTAAAGTTCTCAATACATTCTTTACAACAATACAACATATAAGTTTCTTATTCATATTCAATTCCTAACTTATTCTCATTTGATTGATGACATAACAAAATCTCTAAATTTTTCAACTCCATTCATGCCATAATCCATAACAAATACAAATTCATACAATTAAACATGTCAAATATTCATGTCATGCATTTTAAAATAACATATAGGCTATTGTCTTAAATTATACACTAATCTTTTAGTTTTCCTCTCATTCTCTCTTTATACTTCTTTTTCCTTTCCTTTGTTCCTTTGAGCTAGCTCTTTGTCTTTTGGAACTCCTATAACATCATAAACCATAATCAAACCCTACCTCATCAAAACTCTCTAAATCCTATCTTCTCTCTCTTAGACCCTAAACTTTTTCTCATTTACCAAAAGTTCTAAATGAGTTCAAAACTAAGTCTTTATTTAGAAAAGATGAAAGAGGAGGAAAGGAACATCTTACCTTACTCTTTTCTCTTCTTAATCAAACTTTAGAGTTTCCTCTTCTCTTGATTATCTTCCTTTCTTTTTCTCTTCCTAACTTTTCCAAGCTTTGTTATGGTCAATATGACCTTTTCTCTCTATTTCCTCTCTTGTTTTACCTTGGACTAAGCTTAAGCTATAGACTTTAATGGAGATATGGGAGGAAACGGTGGATCTAGTTATAAGGTGCAGAAAATGTGAGAGTGAAAAGATGATAAGGGAGAAAAAGAAAGGAAAAAGGAAGAAAAAACCAAAATTCCACATATGAGTCCCACCATCTTGACCCAAATCTTGATATTTTGCTTAATTACTCACTAATCTTCTTCTTTCATTAAGGTGGTCGGCTATAACATGATTTAATGTCCCTTAATTAAGTTTAAATGCTAATTATCTCATTTAATTCTCCAATTTTCAATAATTTGCAAAATAACCTCAAAACTTATCAAATTTTCAATTTAATCCCTTCTCATAATTCCATTTCTTTAAATATCCTAAACACTTTATTAGGCGTGTTTCATCATTATTAATTATTATTTTGATTAATTCTGATCAAATTCTGAATTTAAATTTCGATCGATCCATCATATCAACTTAGCGACACATGCGACTCAAAGCCTAAGTTAATGGATGTGACATATTTTATATAATCTTTTTGAATAATATAAATATATCATTTTATATTTTTCTGCTAGTTTTACCAAATACTTGTAATTGAATCAACTACATTATCAGCTACCATATTTTCAACTACTAGATTATCAGCTATAACTATATTATCAACTTGAAGGTAGATTATGAGTTAACAGCTAGATTATCAGCTAGAAACATAACCTACGTCCAATTTGAAGAAATTGTCACCAAAGAATTAGTTTCATATTTTTTGCACTCATCCTCACCGTAGTGAGTCAATGTACTGACTGTCAGCATCATTATCCCGACAGTCGATTATTTGTCTCAACCGTCTTTTCTACTTAGTTCCAATTATCGAATTATTTTATCCTGACCATTAATTATGTGCGACCAACGCTTATTAAGGATTTTATGGCCCAAAAATGGAATTATTTTATGTAGAACGTCTTATTTTGAACATATTGTGAGATTATAACATTTATGTACTTAGTGTGTAAGAATTTAGTGCCCAAAATTGGGGATCTTGCAACTTGAAGATTTTTGTTTTTATGAAATTGACTTCAATGCCAATTTGAGTTCTTGATTCACACAAGGCAAGGATTGAACTTATCACATTGTATTAGGATTTATAGTACCTGAAACTGCGATTTTCAGACCTAAAACATTCATTACGCGAAATTGACCTCACAAAACATCTTATCTTAACCCTTATTGATGCTAATTAAGTCCAGTTTTTTTAAAAAAAAAAGATCACCAAAGAATTAGTTTCATATTTCTTGTACCCATCCCCACCGTAGTGAGTTAGTGTACCGACCGTCGGCAACATTATCCCGACAGTTTGTTTTTTTATCTCAACCATCTTTCTGCTTCATTCTAATCGTTGAATTATTTTTTCCTGACCGTTGATTATGTCCCACCAATGTTTAGTAGGGATTTTTTGTCCAAAAATGGGATTCTTTTATGTAGAACATCTTATTTTGAACATTTTTTGGGATTATAATTCAAATTTACACCTCTGAATGTGTAGTCCAAGAATTGGTGGCATAATATTTATGTTTCATTTAGTGTGTAGGAATTTAGTGCCCGAAATTAGGGTACTTGCAATTTGAAGATTTTTTTTTATGAAATTGACTCAACAAAGCATATAATTTTAGCATTAATTGAAGATAATTAAGGTTAAATTGAGTTATTGATTCACACAAGGCAAGGATTGAAATTATCATGTTGTGCTAGGATTTATAGTGCTCGAAATTGGAATTTTCTGACCTAGAACAAGCATTATGCGAAATTGACCTCACAAAACATCTCATCTTATCCCTTATTAATGCTAATTAAGTCCAATTTGAAGAAATCGTCACCAAAGAATTAGTTTCATATTTCTTGCAGTCATCCCCACTGTAGTGAGTTAGTGTACCGACCATCGCCAATATTATCCCGGCAGTCTGATCTTCGTCCTGATCGTCTTTCTGCTTTGTTATGATCATCAAATTATTTTGTCCTAACCATCTTTCTGCTTTGTTTCAATCATCGAATTATTTTGTCTCGACCGTCAATTATGTGCGACCAACATTTAATAAGGATTTTGTTATCCGAAAATGAACATTTTTTGGGATTATAATTCCAATTTACTCCTTTAAATGTGTAGTCCAAGAATTGGTGGTATAACATTTATGTTTCACTTAGTGTGTAGGAATTTAATGCCTGAAATTAAGGGTTTTACAAATTGAAGATTTGTTCTATGAAATTGACTCAACAAAGCATATAATTTTAGCATTAATTGAAGATATTCAAGGCCAATTTGAGTTACTGATTCACACAAGGCAACAATTGAATCATATTGGGCTAGGATTTGTAGTGCTCGAAATTGGGGTTTTTAGACCTAGAACAAGCATATTGCGAAATTGACCTCATAAAACATCTCATCTTAACCTTTATTGATGCTAATTCAGTCCAATTTGAAGAAATCATCACCAAAGAATTAGTTTCATATTTCTTACACCCATCCCCACCATAATGAGTCAGTGTACCGACCGTCAGCAACATTATCACAGTAGTCTATTCTCCATCCAGACCATGTTTCTGCTTTATTCTGATCGTCGAATTATTTTGTCTAGACCGTTGATTATGTTCCGCCAACATTTATTAGGATTTTGTTGTAGGATTCTTTTATGTAGAACATCTTATTTTGAACATATTTTGGGATTATAATTCCAATTTACACCTCTAAATGTGTAGTTCAAGAATTTGTGGCATAATATTTATGTTTCACTTAATGTGTTGGAATTTAGTGCCCGAAATTGGAGTTCATGCAACTTGAAGATTTGTTTTATGAAATTAACTCCACAATGCATCTAATTTCAGCATTAATTGAAGCAAATCAAGGCCAATTTTAGTTTTTGATTAACACAAGGCAAAAATTGAACTTATCATATTGTATTAGGGTTTATAGTGCTTAAAATTGGGATATTTAGACCTAGAACATGCATTTTACAAAATTGAGTCCACAAAACATCTTATCTTAATCCTTATTTATTCTAATTAAGTCCAATTTGAAGAAATCATCACCAAATATTTATTTTCATATTTTTTGTACCCATCCCCACTGTAGCGAGTCAGTATATCAACCGTCGACATCATTATCCCGACAGTCTGTTTTTTATTGCGATCGCCTTTCTGCTTAGCCTTGATTGTCGAATTATTTTACCCTGATTGTTGATTGTTATTTAATATACATGTGTTTCACCTATTAAATTGATATTACTAAATTCTACTTTTGTCTTGGATATTGTGGATATCCTAACTGTTGATTGTTATTTAATATACAAGTGTTTCACCTAGAACATGCATTTTACAAAATTGACTCCACAAAACATCTTATCTTAATCCTTATTTATTCTAATTAAGTCCAATTTGAAGAAATCATCACCAAATATTTATTTTCATATTTTTTGTACCCATCCCCACCGTAGCGAGTCAGTATATTAACCGTCAACATCATTATCCCAACAGTCTATTTTTTATCGTGATCGCCTTTCTACTTAGCCTTGATTGTCGAATTATTTTATCCTGACTGTTGATTGATATTTAATATACATGTGTTTCACCTATTAAATTGATATTACTAAATTCTACTTCTGTCTTGGATATTGTGTATCAATTAATTCATTCTTATCTAAATTTAATACATCATGATTTTATTTTATTTTCACTCATTGAGCGCGACACTTACATTGACAACTCTCAAAGACAATAATAGTCTTTATTTTCCCTTAATTATAGTGATAGTTTCAGTAATCCAAATCAAAATATGCATATTCTTCTTGTCCTTATGTTCTAAAACTCATTTTTTAAATTATCTGATCATGATAAGATAATGAAAATGAATGAAGAAGAAAATTTTGAATATAGAGCTCTAGATAATGTTGTGGCTGAGATGAAGGAATTGATATTGTTCGAAAAGCTCAATTCCCCGATGATGTCTTGGTTGACAAATTGGACGAGGATTTGTTTCTACACTCTTTAGTGATCAAATTTGGTTACTTGGTTGAGAAAAGAAACCCAAGGGCCTTTAAAGAGTTCTAAAATATCCAATTAATTTGAATGTATGCATTCTATCATGTATATATTAATATTATAATAAATTACTTCTTTTTCTTTCAGTTTTCATTTCTTTATATTAATATGAACCTATTTATACTGTGTATCAACTAATTAATTCTTATTGGGAATTAAACAGTCTAGAATTATTAAAAGTTATTATTAAAAAGACTTCAGGCAGATTGGCAGTCGCACTTTCCATTTTCTGATAAATATGTGCATCATTAGCGTTGTTTGATCCAACTTTATTATTTTTTTCCTCCTCCTTTTCTTTCTTGCTCAATTGCAATGGTTGATATCATGAGACTCCCCCTTTGCATATTAACAGAGATATTTGAGATCATTCGCCATACCAAAAATGTTGCAGACATAATAAACAATTTCACTATTTGCTGCCGGTACTTCAATTTGGTTGCCAAGGATAATATTGTGCTTAAAAATATTAATTTCAAAAGAGTATTTTAGAATCTACCATGGGATCCATCACCTAGAACCTTTAGGTTTATGGCACGTTATTTGCAGGTAGAAAATAAATATTCCTTTATTTATTTTGGGTACCTAACGATCTTTTATATTGATAATAAGAATCTCAATTTCTTCAAAAAAAAAAGCAAAATAAGGCTATAAATTATTATCCTATGTCTTTTGGTGTTATTTAATTACATTAAATAGCATAAATGAAAGATTGAAGTGGATAGCAGATACCAATGCATTCAAGGCGGATACTGTTAGAACTGACATATGAATCTTTAAATCCTTTTGAAGTATCTAATCCAATAGTTTGTGGTATTCATTCTAATACTTTAGAGTTTTTCCCTTGGAATGATTGGCATTCCTTAGAATATAAACAAAAATCGTCTATATGTTTTTCATGTGTAATTGAAATGGAAAAAAAATGTTTAAATGTGGCTTGGGGAACACATGTATAATTGCAAAAAACCAATATTTTTTATATAATATATGAAAATCAAAACTATTATGGTCTTTGAGTATTATCTATATGTGTATTATCTAATATATTAATAATTACCATAATCTCTAACATTAGATAGTACCACCCAAACTTCAGTTACAATTATATCAAATGAATGCCTCATCTCAACCATGGTCGACAGTCGGATGGCCATATCTCATTCGTTACTCTCAAGTAATTTTTCATATATTGGGATTTTTAGTCCTGAAATTCAGGTTCTTGTACCTAGAACATGAAATTTTTTGAAATTGATCCCACAAAACATTGTATATTAATCCTAATTCAAGAAAGTGAATGCCAATTTTAATTCCTAATTCAAATAAGGCAATAATTGTTCATAGCGTAGCGTATTTGGGTTTTAGTGCTCGAAATTGGGATTCTTCTACCTAGAACATGCAATTTATGAAATTGACACCTAAAAACGTCTTATCTTAACTATAATTGAAGAAATTCAATGTCAATTTCACATCCTAATTCAATCAAGAAAAGAATTGTTCAAAGTAATCTATATTAGGGTTTTTAATGCCAGAATATAGGGTTTATGTACCTAGAATATGCAGTTTATAAAGTGCCTAAACATCTTATTTTCACCAAAATAGAAAATAATCAAAACCAAAATTTATAGATTTATTTGTCTGTTGGCCACATCATAGTTAAAGTATGTTTCGTATAATTTAGATCTATTCCCGATCGTCAAACTTATTCCAACTATTGAGTTTGGTAGAGTAAGGTAAAGATCAATTATTTTAAATTCAAATTTTTATTGCTCACATGAATTTTTATTGGAAATTCAAATTACACATAAAATAAAAGTTTAAATACAAATACATAAAAAAATGACACTAATTTATTTTGTCCGCCCCCACGTAGTGTTTGTTGAATGTTTATGACATGTTCTTTTTGAGTGGCCCTACTTCTCACAAATTGAGCAAGTAATTTTCCATTTTCCAACTTCTCCCACAGAGGAAATTCTTTTTGTCCTAAGTCTTTCTCTTTTCCTCTCAACATCTAGGGGAAATAATTCCACCAGTTCAATGCTTTGAAGGTCTCATTGAGCTTGTTGTGTCACTAGATAGACAATTTTAGTAAATGCAACAAATAAATTACCTAGAGAATATCGGTTATCGCACAATTGATACAAATTAATTCCAACAAGCTAACAACATGTCAAAGCATACACATAAGGAAGCTTAGCATGTTTTATCTTTTAAATTAACCTTGGTCTCATTACTTTATCCTCTCACATCAATCTCAGACTTGTTGAGCTGAATCAAGTGCATCCCCATTCAATCTTAGAAGTCAATGGATTATCCTTTACGGGTTATAAATTAAGAAATTATTTTGTCCTCTTATTACGCAACTCAGATACTCTCTCTTGTATGACCTCAAACAATAAAACTATGGGATACTCTCTTTGTTCCCTCAAAGTGGAATTTATAGATTTTGCCCCATTAGTAGTCATTGTTGAACCTTGAGGGGTATTTCTGTCATTTTGATGCTAACAAATAAAATAGCAATAATGTATTTAACATACTTGTTTTCTAAGTCTATTGAACAGGGTATGGAATATGATAGCAAGAATGGAGAATGGAAGATTAATCCTAAAAAGATAAAATTGAAGAAATAGCATGTCCATGCCCGTGACCTTATATGTCACGCTCGTGATGAAGCTTAGCACCAATAATCCAATATTTAAAGTTCACGGCCATGAAGAATGATAGCAACCGTGAATGAACATTTCAGTCACGCCTGTAAATTAAAGTCATGCCTGTGAGAAGACATGACAAATTCTTCCAGAGAGCTTCACGGCCAGAGTCACCACTTGAACCACGGCTTGGAAGGATGTCACGCCCGTGAAGATATAATGTCATGCCCATGATCCAACACTTCAAATCCTTTTAGAATGCTTCACAGCCAAGGTCACCACTCAAGTCATGGCTTGGAAGAATAGTCACGACCGTGACACACATATTCACGACCGTGAAAGAGGAAAGAGAAACGTGTCAGGCGCGACAATAAGAGTTGGTGCAATGGCTAGTTCAACATTAAATGCATTCTAACGGTTATAATTCACCATGTAAGTATAAATGCAAGTCATTTATGCATCCAGAAAAAGAGAATAAGAGAATAGCTAATACTTTGAATCCAAATCTTGTTGTAAGTCATTTGTGCATTTGATATTTTCAAAACAAACATTTATTCTCTGTAAAAATCTTTTTGCTCATCATTATTTGAGCATTATAGATTTGTAAGTGTTTCTCTCTGTAATCATCTACTCAAGTGATTTTTGGGTATTTTGGGGTTAAGAGTAGAACACTTGTAAGGGTTATTTGTGTGAGCCTTTAAAACACAAGGTAAGGGTTATTTGTGTGAGCCTTTAAAACACAAGGAATTAGTTTATTGTGTGAACCATTAAAATACAAGGGATTTATGGGTTATGTGTGATCCATTGTTAGAAACACCATAGTTGGGAGTGAGCTAAGTCCATTGTAACACTTAGTGTGTTAGTGAAACTCCCAATTGCAATTGGGGAGAGGAGTAGGGTTTGTTAACACCCGAACCTCTATAAAAATCCTTGTGTCATATCTTTCTATCCCTACTAAACTTAACTTTTCTTTCCGCACTTAAAAGTTAAATTTTTAATATCCAATTCAAACCCCCTTCTTGGTTGAATATCTAGACAATAATTGGTATCAAAGCTAAGTCTAGCATCGAAGCCTAAACAATGCTAGTAAAGATCAAGATATGGCCAATGAAGGATCCCAAAGTCTCAAGCCTTACTTTGATGGAGCAAATTATGCTCATTGGAAGTTTCGGATGGAGACATATCAGGATAGTGGAGGAATTGAAGTCTGGGATAGTGTTCGAAAAGAATGGACACCGCTTACTAGAAGAGGAGTTGATGGTGAAGAAGAAATGTTATCAAGAGATGATTGGACAGAGCCTGAAAGAAGAACAAAATTCAAAAATAAGAAGGCAATGACAATTCTCTCAAGCTCATTATCCATTGAAGAATGTGGTAGAATACAACACTTCCCAACATCTTACAGCATATAGAAAACATTGGAAAACTATCATGAAGGAACTAAGCAAGTTAAATCCAAGAAGATTCAACTTCTTACTTCAAAATATAAGCTCTTCAAGATGAAATCCAATGAGTCAATCACTGACATGACCAACTGTCTTCTAGCTATCATAAATTGCATGAGAAAGCTTGGGAAGCACCTAAGCTTGGAAGATGTAAATAACAAAATCTTGAGAAGTCTTCCTTTCAAAGATTACGGTTCAAGAGTTATCGGTATAGAATAAGCAAATGAAGACATGAGCATCATGAATACTGATGTGCTTATTGGAAAACTTCTCACACATGAAATGGCAGTGAAAAGAGATAGAGAGCTTGAAGCAGAGCTAGAAAAAATAAAGCCTCTAGCACTAAAAGCTTTTACTTCAAAATCTCAAGAAGAAGTTGAAGATGATGAAGAAATGAGTGATGATGCAAATTAGGACATTGTTATGCTCTCAAGAAGGCTGAAAAGAATTATTGAGAAGAGAATGAGCAACTCTAGAAAATTCAGGCAAAAAAACCTCAAACAGACTTCTAATGATGCACAAAGAAGTAAAGAAGAGATAAAGTGCTATGAATGTGGAAAGAAAAGGGCATATTAAACCAGAATGTCCAAGGCTCAAGAGCATAAGAGCAAATACCAAAGAGACATTGGGGAGAAAGGTCACAAAGCCACATGGGATAACGAAAGCTCTTCAAGTGAAAAAGATGACAATGAAAGTGAAGAGGTCAACCTATGCTTCATGGCTATAGAGGATCGCATCTCAGATAAGGTAAGATCACTTCACTCATACTCTTTCAATAATGATAGCAGTGATAATGATAGTAATAGTGAAGATGATGATGATGAGCAAAGCCTAATAGATGAATTGAATATAGAACTAGAGAAATATAGGAGTAAATTCAATACTTATAAAAATATAATTTCTAATTTGAAAATCAAAATGGATGTTTTAGAAAAGGAAAATTTTAAGCTTAAATCATCTAATGAATCTCTTCAAAAGTTATTAGATGAATACTCTTCAAAACCCTCAACTAAATCCTTGCTTAAAGAAAATAATACTTTGAAAAATGAAGTTGATGAACTTAGAAATTCCATTTCAAAATTCCACAAAGGAAATGAAAGCTTAGATACTTTCATTGTGTCTCAAAGACCACCCTTAATTAGACATGGTCTAGGATACAAGGGCATATCATCATTTTCTCACAAGACTACTTTTGTTAAGTCAAGTGAACCTCATATCTCCACATTTGCTGGAAAAGCACCAAGGGATAAGTGCACTAAATACACTAAATCTTCTATACATAAGAGGAATAATCAAGGATTGGTAAGCCTAAGAAAGAAACCTCAAAAGGCTAATCATGCCTTTATGTATAAGAAGCATGCATCTAGAAAAGCACCAATTAATCATGATTGTGCATGTCATTGTTCTCAAACTCAGTATAATAGAAATATGTCATTTAAAAGCATTGTAAGACCAAAAAGCATTTTTAGACCTAAACAGTGTAATTAATGTATGAAAATTGGTCACATAAATAAACATTGTTGAATAAGGAAGGCTCATTGGGAACCTTTATGTGCTAACCCCCAAGGACCAAGCTCATTTGGGTACCTAAAAACCATACTTGAATTGTGATTCTATAGGTATGCCTCAAGTCCATAATAAACAAAAATGCTTGGCTAGTAGACAGTGGATGCTCAAAGCATATGACAGGAGACAAAGAACTTTTCATTGAAATCGAAAGTATTGATGGAGGTAAAGTTACCTTTGGAAACAATGTCAAGGGTAAGGTAATTGGCATTGGTTCTATTGGTATTAATGGTGCTACTCTTATTAAAGATGTCTTACTTGTTGATGGTTTGAAACATAACTTGTCAAGTGTAAGTCAATTATGTGATAAATGAAATAAAGTAACCTTTACTTCCAATGAATATCTTGTAACCTCTATTGATGGTCAAGAGATATTTAAAGGAAATAGAAATGTCAATACCTACATAATAGACTTACACAAAATATCTAACCATTCTTCTAAGTGTCTTGTGACTACTAGTGATGAATCTTGGCTGTGGCATAGAAGGCTTGGTCATGCAAACATGGATTTAATTCAAAACCTCAGCACAGGAGAGCTAGTAAAGGGACTGCCAAAAGTCAAATTTGAAAAAGACAAGACATGTGAATCTTGCCAAAGAGGGAAGCAACACAAGTCATCCTTCAAATCCAAAAACATAGTAAGTACCTCAAAACCTCTACAAGTCCTGCATCTAGATTTATTTGGACCTACTAGAATTGCAAGCTTAGGAGGTAAACATTATGCCTTTGTCATCGTAGATGATTACTCTAAATTTACTTGGGTAATTTTCTTAGCTCAAAAGAGTGATGCTTTTGAAAATTTCAAAAATTTTGCTAAAAGAGTTCAAAATGAAAAAGGATATTGCATTTCAAGAATAAGAAGTAACCATGGCCAAGAATTTGAAAATGAAATCTTTGAAAGTTTTTGTCTTGAACATGGTATTTCGTAGAATTTTTCATCTCCTAGGACACCTCGACAAAATGGGGTAGTTGAAAGGAAAAATTGAACTTTAATTGAAATGACTAGAACAATGCTCAATGAGTATGGTTTACCAACTTACTTTTGGGCAGAAGCCATAAATACTGCTTGTTATATTTCAAATTGAGTTTTCAAAAGACATCTCCTAAACAAAACTTCATTTGAGCTATGAAATGGAAGAAAGCTCTTGATACCATACTTTAGAGTATTTGGATGCAAGTGCTCCATATTGAATACCAATGACAACCTTGAAAATTTTGCTTCTAAATCTGATGAGGGTATCTTTTTAGGATACTCTACAACTGGAAAAACATATAGAGTATTTAATAAAAAGTCATTAACTATTGAATAATCTATGCATGTTGTTTTTTATGAATCTAGTAGACTTGATCTTATGAAAGGTAGTGTTCTTGATGATGTTGTAGGTACCATGGAAAGACTTGATCTTGAAAATGGAAAAGAAGAAAATGATCAAGAAGATTCACATCAAGATGATTCTCTACCTCAAGCTCAAGAGGAAAACTGGCAAGAGCTCCCAAAGGAATGAAAATTGACAAAAGATCACCCCAAAGAGCAAATCATTGGTGATCTTACTAGGAGAGTAAGTACTAGATCTCATCTCAAACATTTAGTTTCTGACCTTACTTTTATTTCTAAAATTGAGCATAAAAATATTGATGAGACTCTTAATGATGAAAGTTGGGTGATTGTAATGCAAGAGGAACTCAACCAATTTGAGAGGAGTAAGGTATGGACCTTAGTACCTAGACCCAAAGAGCATCAAATTATAGGTAGCAAATGGGTGTTTAGAAATAAACTAGATGAAAAGGTTCAATAACTAGGAATAAGACTAGATTGGTTGCAAAAGGGTATAATCAGGAAAAATGAATAGATTATGATGAGACCTATGCTCCTGTAGCTACATTAGAAGTCATAAGAATACTTTTAGCATATGCATGTCACATGAATTTCAAACTCTTTCAAATAGATGTAAAAAGTGCCTTTTTAAATGGTTATTTAGAAGAATAAGTTTATGTAGAACAACCATCAGGTTTTGAAAGCTATGATTTGCCTAATCATGTATTTAAACTTTCAAAAGCTCTATATGGTTTGAAACAAGCCCCAAGAGCTTGGTATGAAAGACTAAATTCTTTTCTTTTAGAAAATAAATTTACAAAGGGGAATGTTGACACTACATTATTTATTAAAAAGCATAAGCATGATATTCTAATTGTTCAAATTTATGTTGATGATGTCATATTTGGGTCTACTAATGAAATGCTTTGTCAAGAATTTGCTAAATGTATGACTAGGGAATTCGAAATGAGCATGATGGGTGAGCTAAAATATTTCCTCGATCTACAAATAAAACAAGGCAATGAGGGCATATTCATCAACCAATCCAAATATGCCAAAGACTTACTTAAGAAATTTGGAATGGAATGATGCAAGAATGCCAAGACTCCAATGAGCACATCAACAAAATTGGACAAGGATGAAAAGGGTAAGAGCATTAATAAAAATCTTTATAGAGGTATGATCGGATCACTTTTATATCTTACTGCTCTAGACCCGACATAATGTATAGTGTATGCTTATGTGCTCGCTTTCAATCGTATCCAAAAGAGTCTCATTTAAATGCAGTAAAAAGAATTCTAAAATATTTACATGACTCATTGCATCTAGGTTTATGGTATCCTAGAAATTTATCCTTTTACATTATAGGATATTTAGATGCTAATTATGCTGGAAGTCTTTTAAATAGAAAAAGTACTTCAAGTACTTTATTGAAGAGTGCTTAGTTTCTTGGTTTAGCAAGAAACAAGTTTCAGTTGCTCTTTCTACCGCTGAAGCGGAGTATGTGGCAGCGGGATGTTGTTGTACACAAATCCTTTGGATGAAACAAAAACTTAAGGATTATGGTCATAGTATGAACCATATACCTATTAGATGTGACAATACAAGTACTATAAATCTATCTAAAAATCTCATTCAACATTCTAGAAGTAAGCATATTGACATTAGACACCATTTTATTAGAGATCATGTTCAATATGGAGATATTGTATTGGAATTTATAAGCACAAACAATCAATTGGCAGATATCTTCACTAAGTCTCTAAATGAGGAAATATTTAATTTCATAAGAAGAGAACTTGGTATGATTGATGGATTAACTTTGTGATTGCCAAATTGTCCAACCTTGATTGATAATCTCATGTTTTTTTTATCTCATGTTACTAGAAATAAGGTAGCTAATTTGATGGAAATATATGTTATAGGGGATAGAAGCTCCTTAGAAATGTTTTAGTCTTGTTTTAGACGTAATTTTATTTAATGAGAATTTTAGTCAATTCACGCCCGTGACATATATTCATGATCGTGAACTAAATCGCCAAAAGAACCAGTATCTTTCACAATTTGCTTCACGACATGCTTCACGACTGAAGTTAGTGAAGACTATGTTTCATGACCATAACTTTTTTCATTCACCCTTGTGAAACCCTTTATTCACGCCCGTGATGCTTTTTCACGACCGTGAACATTTCCACCAAAAACTTACAGAAGCATTCATGCTTTGTGTCACGCTCTGTTTCATGATCACAAGTAGTGAAGTTTATACTTCACGTCCTTGATTCGTCTGTCACCACCATGATAGTTCATCATTCACGCCCGTTATCTTTAATTTTCACGACCGTGAACAATTTCACCTCTCTCTTCATGGGTAGAGCGTCTTTTCAGCAAACCGTGAATAAGCCATTTCACGCCCGTGAAGATGTCGGCTATAAAACATTTTTGTCGTTATTTCTCTCATTCCAACTCTCCAACTTCTCTCATTTATCATCATTGAATACCATTTTGAAGATTACAGCCCCCTAGCAACTCAATCCATCTATAAATATCTTCAAAAATTATCTCCATCATCAAAAATCACATCACCTTAGGTTTTACTCCAAAATTTCTATCAAATTTTTCACTCTACAAAAGTTCATTTTTTTTAATCAAAATGGAAACTGGTTCCTCCAAGGGTACAAGAAAGAAGTCTCATTGTAATATCCGCTAAATTAGGTCCCGAGTCGCACGTGTTGCAAAGTTGACGCGTGTGACCGATCGAAGTCCAAATTCGGATTTTTACAAAAATTGATTAAGAAATGGCTAAATTAAATGATAAATGCCTAAATAAGTGATATTTAATTTCAAAGAAGTTGATTTATGGTAAAGGACTAAATTGCAAAATTTGATAAGTTTTGGAGTCAAATTGTAAATTACCAAAAATTGGAGGATTAATGAGATTAATTGCTAATCAACATATTAATTTTGGGCACATTTTGTGTAACACCACATCTTATGCATTTGAGTATAACCTATCCCTGTATCAAGTAATCATACATGGCATACTGGAAAGGTAAAATACCCTGATAACAATAGTAGTAAATTTTTTTTTTCATATCATATCCTGTAAAATCAACTAATGACTTTAGAAGTCTTATATCCTGTAATATCACTTAATGACTTTTCAAGTCAACATTAAAAATCACAAATACGATATATCACATATATTAAAACATATACTTCACATCCGAAGGATTACGGGTTGTTTCCATTTATACATTTCAAAACTAATCTAGAGTGATAATACATATTCAAGCATATAAGTCCAAAATACAGATGATATGTTTTCATGCTTGTGTGGAATGCAAGGAGAGAGAGAGTGATGAGGCTCGGCCAGTGACCTGTGCTCCATGTCTTTTATACGCTACTCAAAATGAGCTATCACTTTTATTTACCTGAAAAATGATGCAAATTGATGAGTTGCGTATCAGTGAGAATAACCATCCAATGAGCTCTAAAGTACCAAACAACTCATAGTAATAAATCACAATTCCAATAAATACCATGTATTCCATTCCATTCATCAGTATCATATAAGTATCAATAAAGTTGAAACATATAATCATTACTCTTTATGTATGCAAATGCTTTGCTTATTTCATTTTGTTGTGACTAAGTTAAACAGACATTGCCCCGGGTTTCCATGTGAATATTTTTCATGTGAACATTTGCATTTGCATTTGCTAGCTAGTTTTATCATTTGTTTCATTTGCACATTTGTTGGGCCATAGGCCTCTTCTTTTGCTTTACAATATCGATTAACTAGTCACAATGCCTTTTTAGTCCATATGCATATGCACTTGTATTTAAGCATTTATCAACCATTGCATCTTTATCATATACAACATACATATATTCCATATATACCTCATATGTCAAGCATTTACCTTGCATATACTATACATATACCATGTATATATATCACATTTGTCAAACATATACCTCAAATATACCACAAGTATACCATTTATATGTACCACAATGTCACAAATTATCCATCATTACATTATCAAGGACCAATCATGACAATCACATGAATCACATAACATGCAACATTGATTTCCACTAAAGAATTCAATCGATAATTAGACTCACCGTTCTCCTTTGATTCCGACCCCTAACTTATTGTCTATCTGCTCCTTGTGGGTCTCCAATATGTTGCGACCCTAATATGAAAACATAATCGATTAACTCATGATTAGAGAGACTTAATGTGGCTTAAACTAATTAATATGCATTGTTCATGTCAATAGTTAAGATTTTTCCTATGAGGCAGTGTGACCTTATGGGACTGTTTAGCCTATAACTTTTTTTTATAATTGACCCATTAATCTGATTCTTGTTCCTAATTAAAAATAACATATAATTATAGAACATTTTCAAATTTCACACCAATTGGATAATTGTACAATATTTGGTGGAATTTCTAAGAGTGTTCTATTTTCTGCCTTGTTTTCTGCCTTTAGGCAGTTTCAGGGTACTCATTTGGGTTCATCATAACTTATAATCTATAAGTCATATTTTAATGAAACTTTACAGAAACTTATATGGATTCATAGGGAACATGTCTCATGTTTACAACCTTTACCAATTATGTCTCTAAGGTCTTCTAATTATACCAAACATTTTACTGGTCCAGAATAGAATTGACTTCCGGACCAGTATGGCTTACAAAGGCCATAACTTAGTCTATACATAACCAATGAAGTTGAAATTAGTACCACATTTTATCTAAGATATATACCTATAACACCCTTGTTTTTATCATTTACATAATCTAGTTATAACAAGCTCAAATTAGCCAAACACGTTACTGTATCTTCCCAGGGCACTCAGTATGCAGTTCAAACCATGGAACAATCATGGTTCCATTCACCATAACTCACAATTTACAAGGTCTATGAATCTGAAATTTGGTAGAAAGATAAACAAACACATATATCTACAACTTTTATGTTTTGAGAGACTTCAAATAAGGGCTTTAACATATTCGAAATCAAACCACACAGTAGCTAACTTGGTTAGGGTTTACACCCTGACCAGTTTCAGTACGAAGAGCATATCTCTCCCTATACATAACATCTTGAAAAAATGTTTACATATCCACAAATATAAGATATAAAGGAATACCTTTTGTTTTTTACACATTTCCAGAATCAATTTCTATTAATATCAAAATCGGGGTGCAATTTAGTGCCTAATATTGAACCTAAGCAACTCAAATCAACCCTATAGCAATAAAGAATTGATTACTTACCAAGAACAACCTTGAAAGTGATCAATTAGCTTCAAAAACTAGGTGAAACAAGGAAGAATTGAAGTCTGAAATGGAGGAAATTGAAGAAGAAGTCGGGCTGGAGTGAGGAGGCAGAAATGGGGAAGAAAGATGAAGATAAAGCCAACTTGTTTTTTGTCCTTTTCTCTTTTTCTCTTTTTCTCTTCTCATTTCTCATTTCTATTCTCTTCTATTTCTCTTTTGTTTAATTTTCATTTTATTTTATATTGTTATTATTATTATTTACAAAGATTTATAATTCCACTAATTCACACAATGATACAACTTAATCATTTGACCCGATTTAACTAAATTAACAATGTAATTGTTTACTAATCTTAATCTAATCACTTTGCTTACTTTAATTTATACACCTTATTCAATTCATTTCTAATACTTTGTTATCCTCATTTAGGTTATAAGGATACACGTGTGACTCGATATAATTGCCAAATACTAGGACACGTAGCTAGTGCATGCCATGAACTTGTTCCTACAAAAATACGTATGAAATGCACGTGTTCAATTGAATTGTATGCAAGATGCTTATGTTCGATGAAATGCATGTGGGAAAGGTCAAGGATGTTACATTTTGATAGTGTTGGCTGGCCATGATACTAAAGCAAGTGAATTAATATTGATTAAGTGTAAAATTGAGAGAAAATGGTCAAATGGTGGATCCCACATGAAGACTTTTTGGGTACCCTATTTAAGGCTTTCTTTTCTTCTTCTTCTTCTTCTCTTCATTTTCTGCTACTTCTCTCTTTTCTTTACCAGTCATGCCAGCTTCACCCATTCCTCCATAGCTTACCTTGATTCTAGATAGAGAAAGGAAGGGAAGAGAAGGGAAAAAGCAAGACAAGGTGATTTTCATGTTCCATAACTCTTAAAGAAGTTGGAAAGAACAAGAAAGAGGAAGAAAAATCAAGTTTGGTAGAGAGAGAAAATCTCCAAAGTGGTGATCAAGTGAAGAAAAGTGTAAGGTAAGAAGTATTTCTTCTTCTTCTTCATCATCTTTTCTAAAGGAAGTTCAAATTTTGAGCTCATCCAAGACTTATATGGAAAGAGAGAGAAACTAGGGTTTTGAGAGAGAAAAAGAGAGCTTAGGGTCTTGAGAAAATCAGATGATGATCATAATAATTTATGATGTTGTAGGAGTTCCAAGTGACAAGGAACAAGCTCTAGAGAATCTTATGTGATCAAAACATTTACATGTATTGGAAAGAAATAAGTTGAGTAAAAAGCCTTAGAAATGCATGAAATAGAATTTGGTATGATTTGGATGGTGTTAGAATGAATGAAATGTGAATATGCAAATTTCCTGCTGAAAGTCATGGGTGTGACTATTGAGTCACGGGTGTGAACTTGAGGGTTCACGGTTGTGACTGATTGTGTCACGATTGTGAATTTCTGAGTGGAAATGGTACTATTCATCCAGTAGCGTTCACGGCTTGGGATTACGGGCATGAACTAATTCACGGGCGTGAAAGTAGTAATCACGGCCATGAAAGTAGTAATCACGGCCGTGAATGCTCTGTATTTGAAATTATGAATGTGGTTATTAAATGAGGAATTCAGGTAATTAAATGAAATTTATTGTCTATCCTGCGAAATAAAAATGATATGGATATGGATATATGTATATATATATAAATATATATTGATGTGAGAATGTGATATGTTGTGATATAGAAAAATGAATTGATGTAGAAAAATGAATTGTCATGGATAATATATGAAATCTGATGCATATGATAAACATGAGAATATTGATGAATCTAGTAAATGAATGAAAAGATGTATGAGTATGACTATACGTTTGCAAAACAAGAAAATTGAGATGTTGATAAATATGAGAAAAATGTATATGTTGAAATTTGAGAATAATGATTGATATGAAAATATAAAGAAGCCCATTACTCTACTTGCAGACTAGAATCAGGACAGATGACATGTCATTAAGGGGGCGAACGGTACCGTACTATACCTCAACTAATGTGGCTAAAGCTTGTGTGAGCGCCATTGGTCTGGAATGCTCAGTCAGTGTGGCTAAAGCTTGTGTGAGCGCTACTGACTTGAGAAAGCTCCGATGAGCACATATAAATGAGGACAAGGTGACATAAGCTTGTGTGAGCGGCCTTGATCCGGTTAGTCATCTATGATGAAATTATACTCAATCAATGTGGCATAAGCTTGTGTGAGCACCATTGATTTGAGAAGCTCTTATGAGCCAGATAGTGGACAGGGTGGCATAAGCTTGTGTGAGCGCTCCTGATCCATAACTCGTATCCAGTCAGTCTAAAATTTAGAGTGATGTGTGCAAGATAATGAGGATATGTCGAAAAAATAAGAAAAGAAAAGAATAAGAAAATGATGATCATATGAGATTGAAATGTAATGATAAAGAGATTTACAGAATAATTTGCCATTAAAGATAAATGAAAATAACATTGTCTATATGAGCATGACATTTATACTTGTATGAAATAGGAATATGTTGATAGTCATGCATGCAAACATTTTAATGCACAAAATGATAATTGTTAATGTTTGTTGCATGATATAGTATATTGCCTTATTTATATGCACCACTAAGCTTAGAGCTTAGCGTGGAGTTTAATTTCCACGCTGATATAGAAAGGTGGCTGAAGACGCTAGATAAAGCAAGCGGCGATCCCATTCAAGTAAAGCAGCCGAATTTTGAGAAAGTGGGTTGCAAGTTTTGAAACTTTTGTATTTGACTTTTATATTAAAGAAATGTTTGAGTTGTAAAACCTACTTTTAAAGTTTGCTAAGAATTACTCTGATGTTAAAAATTACTATTTTATGTAAATAAATTGCACTCTGATTTTTGTTTATATCCATATATACTTGAGTATTGAAAAATAAAATAAAATAATTTAGCGCTTTCAAGAAGGAATACGGACAGTAGTGCTCCCTCATCCTGGCACGTGCGGTTCGGTTGAGGAGGGCATTACAGAGCTTTTGGTATCAGAGCACCAGGTTTGGTGTTTCTGGATATTGATATTAAAGCCGGTTTAGGCGGTTTTGGATTTTTAAAATGAATTTTGAAAATATTTTTCTTGAAATGTACCTAAAATTGCATTTTTGGAGTTGATGCTTTATTAATTAGGGTCGTTGTCTTTATGTTATAGGTAGGATATGGCCTCAGGATCAAGACGAATAGTAATAGAAGAAGCTGAGAGTAATGAGCCTTCAGAGGCAAGAGCTTCGTCGCAACCAAGTCATCGTCGAGCGGCGGCACCAAGATCTAGTGCCAGCTCACTTCGCGAACATTCAGCTATTGATATGAGTCAGACTGAGCTCATGAGAAATATGATAGATTTGCTACAGAGAGCATCACGATCAGATTCGTTTGGATTACAGTTTGAGAAACTGAGGAAATTAGGGGCATCTGATTTATATGGTAAACGGGAAGATGACCCCTCAGTGGTAGAATTTTGGTTGGAACAAGTAGAGCGAGTATTTAATCAACTACACTACATAGATGAGCAAAAATATGAATATGCAGTATCTCTGCTACAGGAGCATGCATATGATTGGTGGCGATCTGAATCACAAAGTACAGAGGCTCCTAACCCTATGAAATGGGAATTCTTTCTAGATAAGTTTAAGGAGCAGTATATTCCTCCTATCTATACAGACGACAAAAAGAAAGAGTTTTTGATGCTAAAATAGAGGGATATGTCTGTAACATAATATGAGAGAGAATTCACTCATCTTTTCAAGTATGCTAGTGGTATTGTATCCACTGAGGCAGATAAGTGCCGACGATTTAAAAATGGATTGAGAGATACGATTAAGTTACAAGTTTCAGACCTACGACTGATGAGTTTTCCCAATTTACTAGCATCTGCTAGAACAGTTGAAAGAGTCCTGGCGACACAACAGCCAGTACAGATCAGTGGGGTTAGTGGACCAGCATCACAACCAAGTGGAGTACAGTCTAGTGGCAAAAGAGCCAGATCTTTTGGTAGCCGATTCCAGGCTGGGAGTTCCAACAGATTTCATTCTTATAGACGGGGACAACCCGTAAGATCTATTTCATCAGTAGCCAGTGCACCGACATAGGCATCACGTAGATCTACCACTCTACCGGAGTGTAAGCATCGTGGTCATCCGCATCAGAGAGAGTGTTGGTTGATGACAGGAGTGTGCATGAGATGCGGCTCCAAGAACCATATTAAAAGAGATTGTCCATTACTACAGTTGGGCAGAGGTTCAGGGAGTGTTGTGTCAGTGCCAATACAGACTATGGGACAAGGCAGAGGACGAGGCTGAGGACAAGGAAGATGAGGTCGTGCAAGGCCAACCCAGTTCAGATCAGATACAGTAGAGAGACCTGAAGGCAGTAGAGCTGCTCCAGTAAGAGCTTATGCCATGCGAGGCCGAGAGGAGTAGGATGCACCTGACGTCATAGCGGGTAAATTCTTTCTCTTTGGCTCTTGTATACATGAATTGATAGATCCTGTGTCAACACACTCATACATATGCACACCACCATCAGGTCGAAAGAGTCTAAAACCAGAGACTCTAGAATATGAGATACATGTGACTAACCCGTTAGGACACAGTGTGTGGGTTGGTAAAGTGTTTAGAGGTTGCCCAGTCGAAATTCAAGACAGGCAATTTCCAGCAAATCTAATAGAGCTACCATTCCGCGAGTTCGATGTGATCTTAGGAATGGATTGGCTAGCTTGCCATTGAGTGATAATAGATTGTGGAAAGAGGCAGATGAGAGTTAAAGTTTCAGAACAAGAAGAGATAGTAGCGATGGGTGAGTATAGAGGATATCCAGATAATGTGATATCAGCGTTGAAAGCTCGAAAACTCATTAATAAGGGATGTGAGACTTACCTAGCATATGTGATTGATACCCGAAAGAAAAGTCCAAAGTTGACTGACATCCCAACTGTTAGTGAGTTTTATAATGTATTTCCTGAGGAGTTACCATGACTACCACCTGATCGAGAGATAAAGTTTGCTATTGAATTAGTACCTGACACCGCTCCTATATCTATTACACCATATAGGATGGCACCCATAGAATTGAAAGAGTTGAAGATACAGTTACAAGAAATGTTAGATAAAGGATTTATACGACCTAGTGTATCACCATGGGGTGCTCTAGTACTATTTGTGAAGAAGAAAGACGGTACTTTACGTCTTTGCATTGACTACAGGCAGCTTAATAGGGTTACTATTAAGAATAAATACCCACTGCCTAGGATTGATGATTTATTTGATCAACTGAAAGGTGTGAGTATATTTTCAAAGATAGATCTTCGATCGGGGTATCATCAACTGAAGATCAAAGAGTCAGATGTATCTAAGACGATATTCAGGACTCGTTATGGTCATTATGAGTTCTTGGTGATGCCATTTGGATTGACGAATGCGCTGGCAGTTTTTATGGACCTGATGAACCGAGTGTTCAGGCCATATATTGATCAATTTGTAGTTGTATTCATTAATGACATTCTTGTCTACTCTAGAGATCGAGTAGAACATGACCAACATCTCAGGAAAGTATTGCAGACCTTGAGGGAGAAACAATTGTATGCAAAGCTATCTAAGTGTGAATTTTGGTTAGAAGCAGTTAGTTTTCTGGGTCATGTAATTTCAGTAGAAGGTATTCGAGTTGATCCTAGTAAAATCGAGGCTATTCTTGATTGGAAACCACCTCGAAATGTGATAGAAGTGAGAAGTTTTCTTGGATTAGCTGGATACTATAGAAGATTTGTGAAAGAATTTTCATCTCTAGCGAATCCTTTGACACGATTGCTGCGAAAAGAGGTCCATTTTGAATGGACAGATAAGTGTCAAGCAAGCTTTGATCAATTGAAGGCAATATTGACTGAAGCACCAGTTTTGACTCAGCCTACCCCAGGAAAAGATTATGTTGTGTACAGTGATGCAAGTCACAATGGGCTAGGATGTGTTCTTATGCAAGAGGGAAAAGTGATTGCATATGCCTCCAGACAACTTAAGCCTCACGAACTTAACTATCCGACGCATGATTTAGAGCTTGCAACGATAGTTTTTGCTCTTAAGATTTGGAGACATTATTTGTATGGAGAAAGATGCTACATTTATACAGACCACAAGAGTCTTAAGTATCTTCCTTCACAGAAAGAGTTGAATCTGAGGCAACGAAGATGGTTGGAATTGATTAAAGACTATGATTGTGTGATAGACTACCATCCAGGAAAAGCTAACGTGGTTGCAGATGCACTAAGCAGAAAGATTTTAGCTGAGATGCGAGTGGAATGCACATTGATGCAAAGAATTAAGGATATCCAAAAACAAGATGAGAAGTTAGTAAAGATGGTCGAAGCCTTGAAAAATGGAGAAAAGTCAGAATTTTCCTTAATAGAAGATGGTACTGTGTATTTCAAGAACCGGATTTGTGTGCCAAGTATGAAAGAGTTGAGGACATAGATTTTAAAAGAAGCTCATGAAACGGTGTATGCTATGCACCCAGGTGGGAACAAGATGTATCCAGATTTGAAAGGACAATACTAGTGGTCGGGAATGAAAAAGGATATCACTGAATATGTTGCTAAATGTCTAATCTGTCAACAAGTGAAAGCTGAGCATCAATTACCCACAGGATTACTACAACCGATTCCCATACCAGAATGGAAGTGGGAGAGGATCACGATGGATTTTGTGTCTGGTTTACCGGTAACTCAGAGAAAGCATGATGCAGTGTGGGTGATAGTTGATCGATTGACGAAGTCAGCACATTTCCTACCAGTCCGAGTGGACTATACTTTGAACAAGCTGGCTGAGATTTATGTGAATGAAATAGTGACACTTCATAGAGTACCTGTATCTATTATTTCTGACAGGGATCCCAGGTTTACGTCGCAGTTCTGGAAGAGTCTACAGCAGGCTTTGGGAACTCGACTAAATTTTAGCATGGTATTTCATCCGCAAACGGATGGACAATCAAAGCGAGTTATACAGTTGCTATAGGATATGATGAGATGTTGTGTGCTTGAATTTGAGGGAAGTTGGGATCGACATTTACCTCTTATGGAGTTTGCCTATAACAATAGTCATCAAACGAGCATAAACATGGCTCCTTATGAAGCTATATATGGGAGAAAGTGTAGGACACTAGTATGTTGGACCGAGTTGAATGAGAAAAAGTTGATTGGGCCAGAAATAATTCAACAAACTAAGGAGAAAGTTAAAGTGATCAAGAAAAAGCTAAAGGCAGTACAAGATCGACAGAAATCCTATAACGATTTAAAGAGGCGAGATATAGAATATACAGTAGGAGACAAACTGTTTCTTAAAGTTTCGCCTTGGAAAATTAAGCCCAAGATTTATTGGTCCTTATGACATTCTGGAAAGAATAGGACCAGTGGCTTACCGATTAGCTCTTCCTCCGGAGCTAGACAGAATTCATAACGTGTTCCACGTTTCAATATTAAGAAGATATCGTTCAGACCCAACCCACATTATACCGATTGAGGAAATAGAGGTGCAGACAGATATGTCTTATGAGGAAGAACCAGTGGCTATAATAGCATATGAAGAGAAAGTTTTTCAGAACAAGAGAGTCCCTCTAGTTAAAGTTTGGTGGCAGAACCATACAGTTGAAGAAGCCACGTGGGAAAGTGAAGAAGTGATGAAGAAGCAGTATCCCCAGTTGTTCAACCCCAAATGAACAGGTAAATTTCGAGGACGAAATTATTTTAAGGGGGAGAGAATGTAATATCCGCTAAATTAGGTCCCAAGTCGCACGTGTTGCGAAGTTGACGCGTGTGACTGATCGAAGTCCAAATTCGGATTTTTACAGAAATTGATTAAGTAATGGCTAAATTAAATGATAAATTCCTAAATAAGTGATATTTAAGTTCAAAGAAGTTGATTTACGGTAAAGGACTAAATTGCAAAATTTGATAAGTTTTGGGGTCAAATTGCAAATTACCAAAAATTGGAGGATTAATGAGATTAATTTCTAATCAACATATTAATTTTGGGCACATTTTGATAGTGTTGGCTGGCCATGATACTAAAGCAAGTGAATTAATATTGATTAAGTGTAAAATTGAGAGAAAATAGTCAAATTGTGGGTCCCACATGAAGACTTTTTGGGTACCCTATTTAAGGCTTTCTTTTCTTCTTCTTCTTCTCTTCATTTTTTGCTCCTTCTCTCTTTATTTACCAGTCATGCCAGCTTCACCCATTCCTCCATAGCTTACCTTGATTCTAGAGAGAGAAGGGAAATAGCAAGACAGTGTGATTTTCATGTTCCATAACTCTTAAGGAAGCTGGAAAGAACAAGAAAGAGGAAGAAAAATCAAGTTTGGTAAAGAGATAAAATCTCCAAAGTGGTGATCAAGTGAAGAAAAGTGTAAGGTAAGAAGTATTTCTTCTTCTTTTTCATCTTTTCTAAAGGAAGTTCGAATTTTGAGCTCATCCAAGACTTATATAGAAAGAGAGAGAAACTAGGATTTTGAGAGAGAAAAAGAGAGCTTAGGGTCTTGAGAAAATCAGATGATGATCATAATAATTTATGATGTTGTAAGAGTTCCAAGTTACAAGGAACAAGCTCTAAGGAGCAAAGGAAAAAAGTAAGCTACCTAAAAGAGTGAAGGAGAAAGATTAAGATTTGTGCATAACTTAAGGCAATAGCCTATTTTTGTTTGAAATAATGCATGCTGAACATGATTGTAGATAAATGAAATTTCAAGAATGATGATGATTATGGCATGAAACCATAGGATTGGCATGTATGAATGAGATCCTTGTGTGACATTGAATTAATGATGCATGCTAGAGAATCTTGTGTGATCAAAACATTTACATGTATTGGAAAGAAATAAGTTGAGTAAAGAGCCTTAGAAATGCATGAAATAGAATTTGGTATGATTTGGATGGTGTTAAAATGAATGAAATGTGAATATGCAGATTTCCTGCTGAAAGTCACAGGTGTGACTATTGAGTCATGGGCGTGAACTTGAGGGTTCACGGTTGTGACTGATTGTGTCACGATTGTGAATTTCTGAGTGGAAATGGTACTATTCATCCAGTAGCGTTCACGGCTTGGGATTACGGGCATGAACTAATTCACGGCCGTGAACCGTGAAAGTAGTAATCACGGCCGTGAAAGTAGTAATTACGGCCGTGAATGCTCTGTATTTGAAATTATGAATGTCGTTATTAAATGAGGAATTCAGGTAATTAAATGAAATTTATTGTCTATCCAGCGAAATAAAAATGATATGGATATGGATATATGTATATATATATATATTGATGTGAGAATGTGATATGTTGTGATATAGAAAAATGAATTGATGTAGAAAAATGAATTGTCATGGATAATATATGAAATCTGATGCATATGATAAACATGAGAATATTGATGAATCTAGTAAATGAATGAAAAGATGTATGAGTATGACTATATGTTTGCAAAACAAGAAAATTGAGATGTTGATAAATATGAGAAAAATGTATGTGTTGAAATTTGAGAATAATGATTGATATGAAAATATAAATAAGCCCATTACTCTAATTGCAGACTAGAATCAGGACAGATAACATGTCATTAAGGGGGCGAACGGTACCATACTATACCTCAACTAATGTGGCTAAAGCTTGTGTGAGCGCTACTGACTTGAGAAAGCTCCGATGAGCACTTATAAATGAGGACAAGGTGACATAAGCTTGTGTGAGCGGCCTTGATCTAGTTATTCATCTATGATGAAATTATACTCAATCAATATGGCATAAGCTTGTGTGAGCGCCATTGATTTGAGAAGCTCTTATGAGCCAGATAGTGGACAGGGTGGCATAAGCTTGTGTGAGCGCTCCTGATCCATAACCCGTATCCAGTCAGTCCAAAATTTAGAGTGATGTGGGCAAGATAATGAGGATATGTCGAAAAAATAAGAAAAGAAAAGAATAAGAAAATGATGATGATATGAGATTGAAATGTAATGATAAAGATATTTACAGAATAATTTGTCATTAAAGATAAATGAAAATAACATTGTCTATATGAGCATGACATTTATACTTGTATGAAATAGGAATATGTTAATAGCCATGCATGCAAACATTTTAATGCACAAAATGATAATTGTTAATGCTTGTTGCATGATATAGTATATTGCCTTATTTATATGCACCATTAAGCTTAGAGCTTAGCGTGGAGTTTAATTTCCGCGCAGATATAGAAAGGTAGCTGAAGACGTTAGATAAAGTAAGCGGTGATCCCATTCAAGTAAAGCAGCGGAATCTTGAGAAAGTGGATTGCAAGTTTTGAAACTTTTGTATTTGGCTTTTATGTTAAAGAAATGTTTGAGTTGTAAAACCTACTTTTAAAGTTTGCTAAGAATTACTCTGATGTTAAAAATTATTATTTTATGTAAATAAATTGCACTCTAATTTTTGTTTATATCCATATATACTTGAGTATTGAAAAATAAAATAAAATAATTTAGCGCTTTCAAGAAGGAAGACGGACAGTAGTGCTCCCTCATCCGGGCACGTGCGGTTCGGGTGAGGAGGGCGTTACACTCATGCTCCAAGAAGGTACATGGATTACCTTCTAAACATTATTCCGGAGCATTGTCATCCTACATACTCAGTGCTCAAGAAAAGGCCACTTCTTTCCTCTAGATCATTTGAGTGGCAAACCATCCGTACACTCGACCTCGAGACAAGCATGACGGAACAACTCCAGGCTTGTCATCTGAAAGACTTCACAACTCTAAGGGAACCAACTCTGGAATTTCTGAGCACCCTGCAAGTCTCTCCTACTGGCACAGTGAAATTCCAAATTTTCAAGCATCCGAACACCTTCTCTACCACAGAGTTTGGAGACTTGTTCAACCTTCCCTCTGATGGCATCCTGAAGGAGAGTGAAGTGACGTTATATGCTACTCAGGCATGGACTCACTTCGGGCTTGACTGCAGCTGGGACGTCAAGAAGACGAAAAGCACCCACCTTCGATCCCCAGTGCACAAGTATTTGCATAGGTTTCTAACCTATAGCATTTTTGCCAGAAGAGACAGCAATGGATCGATCAGGAAGTCAGAGCTCTTTCTTCTGGAGATGGCCCGAAGAGGCCTAACAATGGCTTTATCTCGATGGTTTGCAAACCATCTTTTGTCAATTGACACCAAGCCTTCTAGAGACATTCTGATTGGTGGGTACATGACTCACATCGCCATGAAACTCGAATACTTGAAGCTAAATGAACACTACTTCAACCTCATACCAGCACATCCTCGAGATCGACTAGACGTCGAGTCCTTCATTAAAATGGGAGCGGCTATTCGTATAGTGTTTGAGAACAATATCTACTACCGCTTCACTAACACTGCTGGTGAGATCATTTGGGAGGACAATGACTCGGATGATTTTAAAGCTGGCCTCTAAGGAATCCAATAGAGGAAGAGAGTTCGAGTTGAAGTGGCGCCTCCAGAGGTTGAGCAGGAAATTGGACAATCTTCTGCCTCCACACCAAACTTGGCTCAGCAAGTGGCTGACCTCTTGGCACCACGGTTTGAGCAATTGCAGGCTTCGATGGATGAGAGGTTAGAGAACCTCAAGGATTTCATGGAGTCTCATATGGAGAGCCTCAAGGCAGAAGTAGCTCACCTTAGAGATAGGATGTCCGGCTAGATTTTATGTTAGATGTGTTATTTTCTAGCTTGTCTGTTGTAGGAATTTCAAATTTCCTTTTAGAATTTCAATTACTTTTGTATTTGGTTTTTCTACATTAATATATTTTCTTTTGTTTTCCATTATGTTTTATCTTTTTGTTATTCTTTTTGTTGATGACAAAAGGGGGAGAACTTAGCAATATATTGTTTAAAGTTAAAAGCAATACTTATTTTGAATCAAATGAATATGCAAGTATGCAAATGAGCTTCATATACCTTAAGTATACTTTGCATATACCTTGATGCAAGTTACATGAATGAATATGCACTTGATATACTCTGAATATACCTTAAAAATACTTAGCATAAAATTAACTTGCTTTAAGGAAAAATTTTGGAATACATCGGATATACTTTGCATATACTTAAAACTAGGAAGTATATTTTGATGCTACACTTCATCAGTTTTTACAATTCTTGCACTTCAGCATTCTTTATCCTAAGCATCTTTTGAGGGGGAGACTTCTCAAAAGCACATATTGCTGGATTATTTGTCACCATCAAAAATGGGGAGATTGTTGAACCTTGAGAGGTATTTCCGTCATTTTGATGCTACCAAATAAAATAGCAATAATGTATTTAACATACTTGTTTTCTAAGTCTATTGAATAAGGTATGGAATATTGATAGTAAGAATGGAGAATAGAAGATTAATCTTAAAAAGATAAAATTGAAGAAATAGCATGTTCACGCCCGTGACCTTATATGTCACGCCTGTGATAAAGCTTAGCGCCAACAATCCAACATTTAAAGTTCATGACCATGAAGAATGATAGCAACCGTGAATGAACATTTCAGTCACGCCCATGAGAAGACATGACAAAATCTTCTAGAGAGCTTCACGGCCAGAGTCACCACTTGAACCATGGCTTGGAAGGATGTCACGCCTGTGAAGATATAATGTCACACCCGTGATCCAACACTTCAAATCCTTCCAGAATGCTTCACGGCCAAGGTCACCACTTAAGTCACGGCTTAGAAGATTAGTCACGACCATGACACACATATTCACGACCTTGAAAGAGGAAAGAGAAACATGTCAGGCGCGACAATAAGAGTTGGTGCAACAGCTAGTTTAACATTAAATGCAATTTAACGGCTATAATTCGCCATGGAAGTATAAATTCAAGTCATTTATGCATCTAGAAAAAAAGAATAGCTAATACTTTGAATCAAAATCTTGTTGTAAGTCATTTGTGCATTTGATATTTTCAAAACAAACATTTATTCTCTATAAAAATCTTTTTGCTCATCATTCTTTGAGCATTATAGATTTGTAAGTGTTTCTCTCTGTAATCATCTACTCCAGTGAGTTTTGGGTATTTTGGAGTTAAGAGTAGAACACTTATAAGAGTTATTTGTTTGAGCATTTAAAACACAAGGTAAGGGTTATTTGTGTGAGCTTTTAAAACACAAGGTAACGATTATTTGTGTGAGCCTTTAAAACACAAGGAATTAGTTTATTATGTGAGCCATTAACACAAGGGATTTCTGGGTTAGGTGTGATCCATTGTTAGAAACACCATAGTTGGGAGTGAGCTTGTAAAACTCCATTGTAATACTTAGTGTGTTAGTGAAACTCCCAATTGAGATTAGAGAGAGGAGTAGGGTTTGTTAACACCCAAACCCCTATAAAAATCCTTATGTCATATCTTTCTATCCCTACTAAACTTAACTTTTCTTTCTGCACTTAAAAGTTAAATTTTTAATATCCAATTTAACCCCCCTTCTTGGTTCAATATCTAGACAACAGTCATGATATTGTATCAAGTACTATAAAAATGAGCTCTCACCCATTGACTTACATCCATTCTCGCTTCTTCAAGATATGTAATGGTTCATTCAAATCTCATCTCAATTTCATCATAAAGCTTGTTGAATTCTAAAATTTTGTAGGCATTTGTAACTTTTTCAAAATGTTGAACCACACCTTTCTTCCTCACATTTACTTTGACATTTTGGGAAATATGCCACCTACAATATATGTGATTAGCTTGTAGTGATTCTTAATCCCATTGGCGATGCTCTATTGTTTATTCGAAATAAAAATCAAATCATCTTCGTTTGGTATGAGCTCCCACATATTCCCAAAGAACTTGACCCATAAATTGTTATTCTCTGAGACCACTACAATCTAAGTTAATAGATATTAATGGAAGTCACCATCTTGGGTTGTTGTAATAAGCAAAACTCATTTGTACCTTCCCTTTAAAAAGGTTCCATCAACCACAATTACCTTCCTCAATATGGAAAATCCTTTAATGCATGCATGATACTCCACGAACACACATTTAAATCTTCCCTCATCGTCTACTTCTAAACCTATAGTAATTTTGCCATTATTCGTCTTATGCAACATCCACAAGTATGTCAGTTACAAACTATAACTTGCCTCTAAAGATCTGATGAGGCTTTCATAGGCATATCTTATCCCCAATCAAGCCTTGCAATAAGATATGGAAATGTTTTTGTTGTGCATCAGGGTCATTATTGCTTTGGGCCTTATGAGGTATCTTTGGCCACCACAAAGAGATAACACCACCTCTCTGACATACATTGTCGTTGCTTAGTTGTGTTATCTCTTTTGACTACCAATTAAGCAAGTGTGAACATTGTTATATGTTTGGATCTGAAAGCTCATTGAGTTATTAATTAGTGATGTTTACATCTTCTATTTGCACTTAGGGTTCTTGCATTTTAAGACATATCTATCCTTCTCACATTTAACAGTGTTTGTCTCAAAGTTCCCTTGAAGGGCAACATCTTTTGGCTTCATCTTGACCTCTTCCTTGTTAGCAAACTCTTGATTAATTGTCAAATCTGACCCATCTAAAAAAGAATATTCTCCTTCAAATGCAAGCAACTTATCGCCCTAGCTCATTTCATCATCGTCATCATTTAAATCAAAATTATTGAAATTTACATCCAACAGCTCGTGTACCACATCCAATGCATTAGGTGCACTAATTTCTTCCTCTGACACCTCTACAACCATATCTATATATTTTGATGGAGTCTGATTAAATCCTTGAAAATTTATATTTTTACCATCATCCCTTAGTGATTGAGTAAGACCAACACTAACTTCTCCTTGTGTAGAACCATTATCATGTATAATATTGCATTTAAAGTGATCATCGCAAACTTGAAATTGATCATTTTTTAAATTTTTAGGTCCTTTGTCAACTATCTCTTTTTCTATGAGCTCTAGATATAATAAACAATCCTTCGACTTTTTGTCTCTAAAAAAACTTTCAAGACAGTTCATCCCATCAATTAAAAAAGCGGCATCCTGCCTCTAAAGCATGGAGCATATAATCTCACTCTCAAAATATGCTTGTTACAATTAACACCAAATGAATTATATATGCTCTTCATGAATGTCTCGTAGTTCAATTCAAAGTTATCCATTTGGATGTATTAGATATTCTCATTTCGTCCGCTTCATTTATGAAAGCCATTTCCATCCTTCAATTCATTTATCCATTCTCCATCCAAACCAAAATAAACATTCCTTGGAGCCATAACTGAAACAAAAGAAATACCTATAAATATTGATAAATACATAATAAAGCACTAATATGAATATGTAATGTTCACAACAGTGAGTCAATGAAGTCAATATTATAAGTCTCCACTCAATCTCGACTGAATGGATAAAAGGTCAAGAGTAATGTTATGCATTTAACAGAACTACCTAACTAATCTCGATTGTATAAATAAATAATCGAGAGGCATAGGTCAAGAAAAAATCCACATTTTAGATTTAACAGAAAAACTACAAAAAAATATGCATATGTACTCTAAAGCATTCTTAATAAATTTTTACAAATATATGATGAAATGCATTGTATGAAGAATTTTGATTAAAAGTTATCTATCTCAGATTTGCATAGTATACTTACTTGAATTATGAATCTTAATAACGATATTGAAAATCTCAAAATGCATATCGAAGAATCCAAAAATTGGGTTTTGGAAAGCTTAATCTATGCAATCAGTTGAAAGGTTTCAATTTTTGTAGATGAATCTCTGTAATACAACAATTTTTATTTGTGTGGAAGGGAGAAAGAGTAGAAGATGAATGTTTAATATTTTTCTTTTTTTTTCTTCCTATGCAAATAAGAGTATTATTGGTATTATGAGAATATCATTAAAAATGAGGGTTACTTTTCTAAAATAAAATCATTGAGGTCAATTTTCTAATTATAAACTTTTTAAGGTTAATTTTAAAAAGCTCTCATGTCCCTCTGTCTCCCTCTATTTCTCCTCTCTCTTTCTTTCTTTGTGTGTCTCAAAAAAATGATAAGACATCCAAATACGATCATAAGCATCATCTCCACACCTTGATGCCATTTGCAGTTGGTTAGTAAGCAAGAAGATTAATAACTTGATAATAATTAACATAACTGCGATATTTGTTGTTAAACCAATTTCTAACCGGGTAATGCTCGATTTTTTAATCCCTAATTCCTAAAGGATCCTTGAAAATTACCAAACCTTTGAAACCTCAAATAGAAATCTAGCCTTGTATTTCGCGCTGTGGAGATCTCGTGAAAACCCTAGCGAGCAAAAGCAAATTCACTAGTTGTGATATAACCCAAAAATTTTCAAAAAAAAATAGAGAAAGAGAAAAACGAGAAGAAGTGAATGAGGAGAAAAAAAAAGAAAAAAAAAAGAGCGAGGATGAAAACTGGAGAAGGCAACGTGACAAATTCTGAGCAGAGAGGGAGAGAGAAGAAAAGGAATTTTAGAGAAGATAGAGTTTGTTCTTTTTTATTGCAGGATCATTAAAGATGAATAAAATCAATGAGAAATAACTTGTTAACAGATTGTTGGTTAAACTATAGAATATTATTTTCAACTCCAACATATAATTGGTAACTCCATCTAATGATTAAGATTTTAAGATTAAAAATAGTTAATTTAATAGTGAGGTTGACAGTAAAAAACCTCTATTTTAATTTTATTTGTGTTGACATCTGACACATGTTCAGCATTTATTCTTATTTATCTAAGTACAGATGTTACAAATGTTAATAAATTTTAGTTTTGTATGTGATACAAAATTGAGGTGAGGTGCTAGGTACTGTGTACGTATTTGTTCACAACTAATTTGTCCAAACATTTTATTATCAAGAAAATGTTAAAAAAAAAGTCACTTTAATAAATAATTCACTCCTTTTCAACTAACAAGTAACTATATTTTACTTAGTTCAACAAGAGAAAAATAAAAAGAAAAAACAAGAGCAACATGAATCTATTAGAACAAGAGAGTATCATAGAAAAATCTTATTCCATCAACAATGATATACTAATATCTTTTAATACGTATAAAATTCTTATTAATAATTAAAAAATTACATTAACAACATATAAATATAGTAAAGCTAATAAAAATAATTTCTGAACTTTTTCAATAAAAATAGTAAATATTAATAAATAGCATACTATGGACAATTTAGTTTTTAGCAGGAGAATCAATTTATCAATTAACTATGATAAAATATTCTAGATAAAGAGACTAAGAACCTCCCATTAAAAGGAACAATTTTCTATATATCAAAAATTACATGCATTCATTTTACCCAAAAAAAATATATGCATTCAATTTTATTTTAATAAACACGAAATAAAAAATTACATAGATTTTCAACACATGTACCAAAATACACCAATTATTTTACTAGGAAAACACACACACACACACAGACACTGCAATCGATATTCATTCAAACTATTAGTAATTGAATACTAATCTTGTACCAAATCACATGCAGTTTGTATCTATGTTATTAAACAAAATATGAAAAACTAACTAAACAAACCATTAATTAAAGAAAATACCATCAAAGATGGTGGGCTGAATTGCTGATGGCTGCCACATGCTTCCGTAATATTGGGAAAATGAGAGAGTGATTGGTCGTTGGTGAATATGTTGTCCAATTACGATATGCGGTCAATTTTCCGTAAAAGCAAATAATAGTTTCTTCTACTAAAACGACATCGTACGCTAAAATAGGATATATAGCTTTCATCCAAGAGACCCGGGTTTGATTCCCAGCAATAAAATTTTTATTTTTTAATGATTAATATTTTGCTGACCTTCTGAATATTCCATTACTCATTTATTTGCAATCTTTTTCTAACACAAAAAAAAATTAAATAAATAAAAGTTCAATTATTTTATAAATCAATTTAACATAATAAAAAAAATTTGTAGGTTAAATTAGCATGAAATTGTAAAATTCTCGTAGCATCCTGACTGGAATTCAAATTTTCAAACTAGTAATCCATTTGTACATAAAAATCTATGTTCAAGTTCAGAAAAAAACTGAGATGACTTGCAAGGCTGGACGGATACCCAAGCCAATCACCAAGCCTAAGCAGGCTTAAGGGTTATTTATCTGCATATGATTGCAACTACAAGATTGACAGCAAAAGCATTGGGAACTATTTTTACAAATTAACTGTTATCTAGATTATCTTTCACAAGTTGTGGCCATTAAGTCCATATGATTGTAAATTTGTTGAATTTTTTTTTGCCATTTCTATAAGCAATTATATTGATATGCATTACCTAGACGATCTCTCTTTCATGATCTCAACTCTCAAATTCTTTTTCCTTCTTTTTTCAATTTTACTTAGAGAAAATTACAAAAACACTTAAAGTGTTGAGATATCAATGGGATCTGCCTTGCCCCGACTCTATCCTAAATGGAATGAATTTTTTTATAATTTTTAAATCTTGTCCCGTCTCGATCTCAAAATTTTTTGTGACTGGGATGGATGGTATATACATCTCCCATTTTGAATTATATATATATATATATATATATATATATATATATATTTACATAATTAATATTTTTTTAAAAATAATAAAATAAAAATATAACACTCATTAAAAAATAATAAAATAAAAATATAAGCAAACAATAGTTTTTATTTACATAATTATATAATTAACTAATTAATTAAAATAAAAAAAGTATTTTTAAAATTAAAATAAAATAATTTTTTTAATAAAAATCAGAGATTCTCATTCCTATATGGTGCGAGAACGGAAATCTATAATTTTTTTTATAAAGAACGATGTGGAATTTCGAGATTAGAGACAGAAATGATAATGGAGAACTTCGTCCCGAACTCTCCTCGTTATTATTCCTACTTAAGTGATAAAATTTGTATTATACCACATATATTTTCATGTCTATTACGGACCATTAATTATAACATATCATGTGTATGTAAAGTAATTATCAATTTACACATATCACATTGAGTTGATCAACAAAGACCCCTTTCTAGTGAGAAAAATAAAAATTGGTATCTCATTTCTCAAGAATAATTCCTAAAATCCTTAACTTTTCAAACTCAATTTTTCAGACTTTTCAAATCTCATAATTTTTGAGTTTTTGTCAAAATGTTCATTTGGATCAGTTTTTATATTAAATTTTTGATATTCTAATAAACTAAAAGTTGAAATGAATATTTGGTTAGTTCAATTTTTAATAGTTTGACAATCTAAAAGTTGAATTGAGTATTTGATTAAATAAAACTAAAAATCAACGGTTGAAAATTTTAACTGTTAAATTTTTAAATTTATACTAAATTTTGATTTTTTTATGAAAAATTGTATTTTTTAGTTTTTTATATCAAAAGTTAGCTTTTAGATTTTTCATATGTAAAATAATTTTTTATTTTTTATCTGCACTTAGATCAATTTAAAATAGTTTTTATTGATTAAATATTATATTTTTATGTTTAATTAATTATTTTTTTACATTTTATATGATATACATTATGAACAAATAAAAAGTTAGTATATATCACATTAATATAATACAATAAAATTATCAATAGTTATTGTATTAAGTTATAATTAATTTTTAACCGCAAAATACTAAATACCTTTTATATGATATACATTATGAACAAATAAAAAGTTAGTATATATCACATTAATATAACACAATACAATTATCAATAGTTATTGTATTAAATTATAATTAATTTTTAACCACAAAATACTAAATACTTTAAAATCAATTATAAATAGTTTAACATTATAACTAAAAGCTAACCGTTGACAACTGAACGTCAAACAGAGCAAAACGTTTTAATTCTTCTCACATTTTAAATAGTTTTCAACCATCAGTTAGTGATCAAAATTATTTTAATTAAGAAATAAGTGTCTAAAATATCATTTAACATAATATTTTGATAATTTACTAGCATGCTAAAGGCTTGTGCTTCCTATCAGTAGTGGCATTGGCATATAAAGTTTATAATTTCATAACATCCTCGAAGAAAAATAAAGAAGCATATGCCCAATATAATAAATACAACAACAAATATCCATATTAGATAGCCTAAAGCACCACACAGTCATTACAGTAAGAATTCTGCTATATTTAAGCAGAATTCTCAATTGTTGCAAATAGATTTACAGTCTAATTAGTGAATTTGTAACTTTATTACATCAGGATTTGATACATTTAACAGCAAACAGCCAGGATATTGACAAGAAAAATCGAAACTTAGCAACAGGCAAAGCATTAAATTTTGACAGTCTCAATAGCTACAATCCCTTTCTGGTAGCACTCATAATTGATATCACCATAATTCTTGATATTTTTGTACAATCTTTGTCTTTGCTCATTAACCAATCCTTCCACAGGTCCAATCTCCTTTTCTGGCTCTGGTTCATGGAATAATGCCACTGATATCCTCATCTTTTCTGTGTTTGTCACAACCCTGTGCATTGGGCTTTTGAATATTCCATTGCTCATTATCTGCATACTCCAATCAAAAACCAGTGAAAAAAAGGTAAACTCGCATGTCTTTAACCTCATACCATGTTGAAAAAGGACTCGACTCACCAAGTAAAGAGAGGATTGCCCAGTCGATAGGTGATATCTTAACAATTAAAAGTTATCTCATAACCTATATATGGATATGGGATATTTAGGATAACTTAACAATTGGGTTTTCATATTCATATTCATACTAAATTTAGCTTAGAGATGTAACATTGTGATAATAGAAGAGAAAGATATATATACCTGCATTTGATCTCCAAGATTGACAACAAGAGCATCAGGAACTACTGGAACTAGTACCCATCTATCATTTACTAACACTTGAAGCCCTTCAACTTGTTTGTCTTGTAAGAGAATTGTAATGCCTGATCTATCAGTATGAGGTTTAACACCAAGAACCAAATCAGGCCTCGAACACCGCGGATAAAAATTGAATCTTGCTTGCATCAGTGATCGTTCCCCAAATTGGCTTGAAAAACTGTTTTCTTCCACATTTAGTGACCTTGCCATGGCCTTGTACAGAATATCCATTACGGATTTTACTTTCAGGGCATATTCATGCAATATTTCACTGCACATAAGCAAATCAAACGCTCACTAGCTACCAATTGATAATGAAATCTGCAACTGTTTGTTTTGCTATACAAGAATAATGAAAAAACCTGAAATCAATTGGGATTTTGGGCCAAAGATTGGGCCTTCTTTTATCTTCGGGGAAAATCCTAAGACTGAGGCGATGAGACCAGTCAAGAACTTGCTTTTCAGAAACAATAGTATCACTGCCATAACCTTCACTTTCATTGACAGCCTTAGCATATTTCTGCTTCTCTTCAATTGGAAGATCAAAAAACTGATATGAAATAGCGCGCACCTTATCAAGGAATGAACCAGACATTCCATGTCCGATTGCCTGAAAAATAAACAAAATTTTTTTAATCATTTCAGAAAGGATAAAATTTTTTTTTTTTTACAGAAATGTGATATAGATGTGCAAGTCTCAGATCAAAACCTGGAAGCACCCGCTTGAGCTAAGAGCCAATCTGAGAGTGTTTAGAGCATTGTTTATATCACTGTGGTCGGAAGAAGCCGCCGTTGACGAGTGGGAGAAGAGGCTGACATCAATGATCGGAAATGAAATTGAAGATGAGGACATATCTGCAGGTGCGAAACTGCATCCTTTCACTATGTACGCTGGCGGTGGTTCATCACCGCCGACAGACATTTCTTCGACAGCTTTGGATTCGGAAACAACAGACATATTGAATATTGATGGTGGTGATGAGGAGAGATTGAGAGGATAAAACGACTCTTCGATGACCTATAGCAAGGCTACGCTGCCGGCCGGCAACTGCAGCCCAGCTGTCTTTAACTTGAGTTGCTTCTAACTAAGAGTTGCTGACTGAGCTAATTACATATTTACTCTTTGTCTTTTAGTGATTTATTATATTATAATTATTTTTTAATTATTTTATTGATTCTTAAATTATTATATCTTAATTATTTAAATTTTAATATTATTGATTTAATAGATGTTATTTGTCAAATATATTATTATTAGATTTATTATCTTTCATGTAATTTAATTGAAGAATATAACAGAAAAGCAGTAAAAAAATTACCAAATAACTATAATATTTAATTTTTTTAATTTATATAAAAAGTGAAGTAAGACTATTTTTTTCGGAAGAACTTATAAAATGTATCTGATTTATAGATAAATTTTAAACTTTAAAATAATTAGATCACTTACTTTTAATTTTGGCCGAAATTACTGGTTATTTGTTGAACTTATAAATAAATTTCAATAATTTAACTTATAACTTGTTTAATAAATTATTTTTCATTTGATTTGATAATTATAATCATTTTATTTTATATCATTAATTAACTATTAACAAATGAAAATATAAATTAAAAAAATCTAAAATAAAAGTTAATAAATCTTAACAATTAAAAATTTATATCATTTTTTATATCATTTTTTTTATTAAAAATAGATAAGAGAGTATTAAAAAAGAGTGTTGAAATATAGTGTTGTTAGCATTATTTTTAAATAATAAAATAATAATTTAAATAACAAATTAACTTTTATCTATTTATTATCTATAATAGCATGTCAAAAAACAGATCTATAAATAAATAGGTGCATTTTAGAATTAGCATTTTTTAGGATAAGTAAAGAGTGATAATTTAAGATTTTAATAAAATTAATAGAGAGAGTATTTGAAATTATTGTAGGGTATCTAAAAATATATTTAAAATTTTTTAATTTTTTATAAATTGATTTTTTTATAGGAGATTTTTGATCTTGTAAAAAGGTGAAAGCCTGGTCCGGATCCGGAATAGTATCAAGGATCCCTTGTGATCCATTTTCAAGGAGGTTGGATCCAATAGGGAGCCCATCAAATGATGCGTGTCAGCGAGAACAAAATTCAAGAGCCACAAGCAGCCTCCTCCGTGGCGACCTCCGGTCCTTGGAAATTTTCCCATGGCTTCCTTCCTTTCACTTGTCACTTATATTCCTCGCTCTATTTTGCTTTCCCCCACTTTTTCCTGAGAGACTGAAATGGCAAAATTTACACTGACGGCTGACAATTTTTGCTTTATTTCTCACAATACAAACACGCATGCTTCCTTCTTTAACAATTCCCCGTTCAAGCACAAAAATTTGCATCTTTTTCCCTCTAAACGCATCTTGAAATTCAGGATTTTGTGTAGCGTCAAAGAGAAAGAGAATGTTAGAGAAAGTGATGAGGTTCCTGAGGTTCTCAGTGGCCTGCGAGTGGATGAATTGGAACAGAGGATTTCAACTTCAAATACTGGATCAAAAGAATTGGGTTTTGATTGGAATTGGCCGCCATGGAAAAATATTCCTCAGAGATATAAACTTATCGCTACTACTTCACTTGCCTTTGTTATCTGTAATATGGATAAGGTGGGTCTTCTTTTTCTTTTTCTTTTCCTCATCTCTTAGACAGGTCAACGAATATTTTACACTCTTTGCAGGTTATAGTGCGTTTTTTTTCCTCTACTGATCCTCTATATATGTCGAGAGAGAATAAGTATCTCTCTAGTTGATGAAGTTTTGGACAGATTTTCAAAATTGGAGTCTTCAAAAAATGAAGAAGAATAAGAAGAAGGCATCGAATGGTCTAGACAAAGTTTGGCGTTGATTGCAGTTATGTTAGTTATGAAGATACCCTCTGGAAATATAACCACTTGCAACAAGAGCAACCTCTGAGCTAGTTAGTTAAAAGGATAAGGAATAAATCAAACATAGAGGACAGAATCAGGAAGTCGAGTTTCCTAATGTTGCTCAGCTAGTTATTTGACCCTTTTTAGGATTAGTTTTTACTTTTTTTTAATTCCATTTACTTAATTGGGCAGGTAAACTTGAGTGTTGCAATTATTCCAATGTCTCACCAGTTTGGATGGAATGCTTCTGTGGCTGGGCTAGTGCAATCTTCCTTCTTTTGGGGATATGCGTTAAGCCAATTACCGGGCGGTTGGCTGGCCAAGATATTTGGGGGGAGGTTAGTTTATGATAATTATGTATGTTTTATGCTTCTATGAATTTGAAATTGATTACAAATATTGCTTGACGAAATTAACCTGATGCCATTTCAACGTTAGAAGGGAAGACACAGCATTTTTTCAGTTATTGATTTATAAACCTGAATTGACGTCTAACCAATGTCATAAGAAAGATAAATATTAGTGTCTTTGAGTTTACAGCTTTCCAATAGATAAGCTATATTGTATCATGTGCATGAATGCATGCATAATTAATTATAGGCAAGACATCGAGTTGAATGATCTCATCAGTTTGATTGCCTGGAGAGTGTTTAAAAGTTCTGCGTTCTAGTTGTGTTACTTTTAAGCCTTGAAATAGACAACAAGTTCATATTGTTGAATAGAAATGGTGAAAGAACTTTAAAATGTAATATTGAAAATAATGGATTAGGTTTTCACAAGCCTAGATTATCTTGAAAAGAAAGGACTAGTTGAGAATCTTGTATTGTGATACAACCTAAAGTGACTTATCATGGCGCTGTTGCATTGGTTCCTCCAAACAGTTCATTGTCTTAGGGAGCATCAACTTCTCATAAACCGTGATCTTATCATATTAATATGGACATTCTACAATCGCTACCACTCTCAAATCCTTCATCCATGCAGGAAACAACATTCTTCTAACAGTGATTTATGCTTCTGGATATTACAAATATAGCAAGTGTTTAACTTTAATTTTTGTTCTAGGTTTTGGGTGTGTGATGTAGCATACGCATCTCATTTTTATTATTTTTTCCTCCTGCAGAAAAGTTCTTGAGATTGGGGTATTGACTTGGTCATTTGCAACTGCACTTGTTCCTTGGCTTGCTGGATTTATGCCTGGAATTATCTTTTCGAGAATTCTGGTATTAGAAATTCTTCTGAATCCTCCCTTCTATATTCCAGTTTGCATCTGCCCATCCGTAAATTACAACTTTGCATGCATGTTTGGTAGACTTCCTCACTGTCATGGAATTTTTACTTTTAGTTCATGTTTGACTGAATTTTATTTTCTACTATCGTAATAAATTCTACCAAACATGGTTCTTTTAGATCTACTTGTCTATTAAAATGTCCCATTTGTAAAACCTTGGTTATACACCTTCTCTCACATTGCTCAAGAAGTGTTGCTTTTCTTTTTCAAATCTAGGTTGGAATAGGAGAAGGTGTTTCCCCGTCAGCTGCAACTGACCTTATTGCGAGGCATGTATGACATCTATTTATGATGCTTAGATTAAAATATATATAGATAATTTATTGTTGCATTGCTTGTACTCTATATGTAGTATTTGGGTGAAATTTATCCTTACTGCTGGATTTTTTTCTCTGTTAGACATGTAATTGTCCCTCTGATTTTTCTTTTATTCATGCTAATATCTGGATATCCCTTTTACCATCTTTCCCCTCCCTTTGATGAATTACTGCTAATCCCTTTTACTTTTTCCTCCCTCTGATGCATTATTTGAACTGCTAATCTCATGAAAAATCCTTGTGGGCTTAGGAATGGAAATTTTATTAAATGTGGGAAGCAAAAGGTAAAATTTGTCTTTTATCGATTTTTTAGGTTGATTATCTACTTTCACAGTTTTAGGCTTTAGTAAATTACTCTCTCATTAATTTGCACCCTTTGTGGGATGTCAATTCTATCTGCTAGGTCTATTGGGACTATTTTTGCTGTTAATGGAGCACCCAGACCACCTTTGACAGTTGCATAATATAGATGATGTGTTTGTCAGGTTAACATCAAACATGGAACTTTTAGATATTGAAATATTTCTACTGTAATTTTCTTTTGAAACAACAGCCTTAATAAAGTACAATTTCCAGCCTTAACTGATTTCATGTCATGGCTACTAATTTTTTCTGCTTATGCTATGTATATTTTTTATGCTCCCAGTATGACCTTATGATAGGGCCAATCTCTTGATGAAGAGATCATGTGGAGTTCATTTTTCTCCTATTGATAAAACCAACATATGCAGGTCAATACCTTTGGAAGAACGCTCACGGGCTGTTGCATTTGTCTTCGGTGGACTAAGTGTAGGAAGTGTTTCTGGGTATGTTTTATTGAATCTGGTTTGAGATAAAAACTCTCCTTTTTATTGAAGAAATGCTTGTGATTGATGTAATTTCCACATAAAATCTAACTGCAGACCTTGACTACTGTCAATTCCAATGTGTTGACTAATTAGATTGTCAGTGAAGAAGAGGAATTTGCATGAAGGTGAAGCTAAACTTCTGTGTTGTGTTTTCTAACTGTGTTATTCAGAAAACTTACCATCTTAAAGTGGCCAAATTTCATAAATATCTTTAGAATACTTATGCATGCATACTATTAATGTATTTTTGGATTCATCTTTTATTTTTAACAATAGTTATCAAAGACACACTGGGCTCAAGGCTCATCAGGCTCTAGTCTTTTGCTCAACTCAACTTGCAAGAGGCAGGCTTTCTTTATGAGGAACACACCTAGGAACTAAGTCATGCACTTAGAGTCAAGAACAAGGCAAAGCAAAAGTGTGCGTTGTTAATATTGTCCTTGTTTCTGTGTCATTATTATTATAATAATAAATTTTGAATTTAATCCATCAACCCACCTATACTAGCAATTTGAATAAAAAAGCTTGCCATGCTTCCATCCACACTACATCAAATAAAAAATATAAAAAAAATAAGATGGCAATAGAAAACAGTTGAATTGGTTAGATTTTTATTATCAATAGGATGGTTTTGCTGGAGTTGGTGGAGTTGAAAAGAAGGCTGAATCATACCAGATCAATTATAGGCAAAAGTGTCATGTTCACTGCTAACCCTTAGTACTTTGAAGAGGCAAAAGCATGTTCTCATTGAGGGCCAATGATGGGGAAAATATTTATTTTCAAGAAGACGGTGTAGAAGATTATGAAGAAGCCAATATTGGAAGTAACCAATGAAAAACATTGTGTTGAGTTCAAGAATAACTAAGTCTTACTGTTGCTTTAGGGATTACCGCTATTTAGTATGAGTAGGATTGTTAATTTAAGTCTCTTCAGCATCTTAGTTTCATTCTTTATTTTGGATTTAGAAAATACTCATGCTAAGTTCATGTACAATTTATGTTATGATTATTAGTAATTTTATTATAAAATCTTAGGGTTATTATATTATGGATTTTGATCCTTTTTTAAACTCTCTCTCTTCCATGCACTAGGCCTCAAGAGCCCTTAGCTCTTTAATGTGCCTTGTGCTTTAATAATTTTTTCTGAAGTGGTCATTTGGCTAATTGTATAGCTTTTAATGGAAGTTTTTGCTGGTGATATATTTTTCAATGGGCCAAACCTATGTAATTCTTCAGAATCTTATTTATCTGCTAAAAATTATTAGACATTAGCCATATTTTGAAACTGCATAAGTAAAGATTTATTAGTTGTTAGTCCGTCACATGTATCTTGACAAATTTGTGTTATGCTAACTTCTGGTAGTTTGACTAAGTAGTTGGGTTTCCATTTGATAATCATTTCTAACATTAAGAAGAAAATCCTTGCAGGCTTCTTTTGGCTCCTCCCCTGATTCAAAATTTTGGTTGGGAATCTGTATTTTACATTTTTGGCTTCCTTGGAATAGTTTGGTAAGTAGTTGTGATGGAGTACATGTACGCCTGGACTTATGTATCTCACTATCTCTCAATGACAGCAATGTACATCATGCTTTCCTTGGATAATTTTATTTGTATGTTCATTTTATTTATTTGCCAATAATTTGAAGAACTGACTTCTTCTTTTGGCACCACCAAAAACTATGAAGGTTTTTGACATTTCAATTTCTTGAAGAGGAACAAACGTCAAATGCCGCCGGACCCACATTAAGTGAGTAATTCAACTCTATTGTCCTGAATATTATTTGTTTAATGAATAAAGCTGGCCTTCAGATTTGGAAACGATCTTCTAACTATTTGAAGCCAGAATGGTCATAGAGATTATGGATAGTTGATTAGCTAATTGGAACTAGATTCAAGTTGATTCAATGATGATAACTTGTGATGATTTATGGAAAATTGGTTTTGGTTTGTCGTCAATGGTGAATGCTTTCTCTGACTCATACTTCTCCCATCTGTTTATGTGTGGGCATTCTCTCATAATATCTGACAGAACGACAGTCTATTTCTTTGGAAAAAATAGGGTATACTAATCTTGAAGATTTGAGCAGCTCACTGAAGGTATGTTGCTCTATTGGCCTATCTTTTCTAAATGTTATTTGTGTACCTAAACGCTTTGAAAATGTGGTGACTGTGATTCGTTCGTGAGAGTATATCTTACATGTCACTGAAATTGCTTTGCTATAGCCCATGTTACGAAAAGGTGCATCAATCCAAATATTGTACAGGACCAGGAAAATTTAGTTGTCTATGATGTGTCAAAATTTTATCCATCAACTAATGCAAATGGACATCATAAAGATTCTGCATCACTTTGTAGACAGTTTTGATTTATGTGTCTTTTCCGATCCTTTCAACTGATTTGCTACATTTATGATTTATTCTTTAAGTTTTTATCTCGTCTCATAGTGTCCAAACCCAAGAAGACATGCATTTTCTATGGATTGGACTGGACGTTTCATTCATTTATGTTGGCAGTCATATTAAAAGACAAAGAAACCTTGAAGAACTGTTAGTTCCGTTATATCTGGATCAGACCTTATCTTCATGGAGACAACATTTCACTTCTGTACAGAACTAATTTATTAGTCATTAAGTTGTCTGCTAGGCCTATAATTTGACCAATTATAGTGACACTAAAGTTGAATGGCTGGACGGATCTGTTAATCCAAACATAATTGGTTAGAGTTTAGTATTTTACTCAATACCCCAACCTTTGTTGGCAACACTAACAATGTCCACTTAAATTCTGCTTTTTTTTAGCTCCACTGTTGATTATAACAACTACCAAGACCATGGATTAGTAAAATTGCTATTTTCTCATATGTTCTTAATTGGCCTTGGATAAATTCAGGAATCTCATGTTTCCTATTGATTTTGAGTTTTTTGTTGGTTAGTTATGGTACTTAGTACTAATGCTATTGGAACACAATAGACAATTGGAGACATCCTCAAATATCTATTCTCGCTGTATTGCCCTCACATTTCTTGCTGGCTTTGTTATGACAGGATATACCATGGAATGGATTTTTCCGGACTCGAGCAGTGTGGGCAATGATATATGCTCATTTTTGTGGAAGCTGGGGTCACTATACTTGTTTGTCTTGGCTTCCTTCTTATTTTAGGTAATTTAGCAATATCATCTAAAGTCGTAAATTGATGTCAGCACTTGCCTATATTTGTCTGAAGGCAGTCCTTTTGAAATGATTAGGCTGTGAATTTTCTTTTTTTCTTCTCACTACTGATTTCCTTGTCAAATCACTCTTTGTACAAAGTACTTCGCATCTAGCATATATACTTCAGTTTCCATATCATAATCTTGTTGTCTTGAGGAAGCTTATTCACAAATTGACATATCATGCAGTGAGGAGCTGAACCTAAATTTGACAGAAGCTGCATGGGTACGTATAGAGATATATTTTTTCTTCTTAATATTTTATTTTTCATGGCCTCAAAAAAGACTTGGAAAGCTAAGAGTGCAAGTATAGTGCTTTTCATGTACAAGAGTATCATGGTACAATGTTGCATGTGGGTATTAGCATTTTTTTATATCATGTAACAGAATAGATTCTTCAGATCCAAATTGTCCATCTGCATGAATCATTTGATACCAAAAATGGTTAAAGATCAAGTCAAAATTTGTGGGGGAAGTAATTTGCAGAGGAATACATGTTTACCTAACTGAGCAGTAGAAATTTGAAGCTGCTGGCATATAGAAAAATTTTCATCTTATATAAGGGTTCACTTACTCTTTCTCTTAATCTGATTAATACTGTACATTTAGAGTGTTGAAAAGGTCTGGAAGTTGACGACTTTACTTATAGTGTGCCATTATTTAATCCATTGTTTATCCAAACTTTTTTGGGGCGAATTTGTTCGTATTCTGTTGACCTCTGAACTTATATAACGTGCTATCTTATTCAATTGTTATTTTCTATATTTGCTGTATCTCTTTATTAACTTTGTTCAAGATGTTCCATAATCCCAATAAGCTGTTCCCTTTAGACATCTGAACATGGCATGGCCAGAATATCTAATTGTTCAATTATTTTGAAACATTTGTAAGAATTGCATTCATGCAAAATGCGGGAACCATTTGATTTCAGGTTTCCATCCTTCCTCCTTTGGCTTCAATTTTTGTGACTAGCATCGCTGCACAATTTGCTGACAACTTAATCACCAATGGAGTTGAAACCACTACGGTATGTACAGACATATAAAGTAATTTGTTATATCTGTAATCCTGATCTTACCAGTAACTGTCCAAGATATTAAATCAGTTGTATAGATTTTCAAAAATTGGCAAATATGTTGGAAATAACAATCCCACATCAATTGGGTAAAACAAAAATGGGCAATTTATAAGTGTAAAGGGGTAATATCCAAAATGGCTTAAGCCATTTTGGAAACAAGTCCACCTACTCAAGCTTAATTACAATTTGGTCCACACTCTAACTCAATGATTTAAAGGCTCACTTTGAATATCTTGCTAACAATTGGTATTAGAGTTTTAAGTGGCTTAACAGCCCAAAAAGATTTGTGAGCCCAAAAAAGATATTTCCTGCAATCAGGTTGAATTTGGTGATGGAAAAAATTCAGGACCTAAGGCTCGTTTGAGATCAATTTTTCAACTGGTCAGCCAGCTGAGTCCAGTTGCACTTGAGGAGGAGTATTGGAAATAACAATCCCACATCAGTGGTGTGCTAAAACAAAAATGGGCAATTTATAAATGTAAGGGGGTAACATCCAAAATGGTTTAAGCCATTTTGGAAACCAGCACACCTACTCAAGTCGAATTACAATTTGGTCCATACTCTAATCCAATGATTTAAAGGCCCACTTTGAATAAAATGCTAACAAAATAATATGGCCTTTACTTTACATATCTACTACTGCTTTTTGATTAAGACCCTTTCTTGTAGGTGCGCAAGATATGCCAAACAGTGGCATTTTTGTCTCCGGCTGTTTGCATGACTCTCTCCTCAGTGGATCTAGGACTGCCACCTTGGGAGGTTGTGGGGATTCTGTCTGGTGGTTTGGCTCTCTCAAGCTTTGCCCTGTCTGGTAGTAAATCACATAAATCTCAAACTATTTTTTATTCTGGAAATTTTAAAGGATTCGCTTTCACTAATTATGTTTTGTGGGTTGACTACTAATTTGATCTATTCCTTTTAAGCAGGATTGTACTGTACACATCAAGATATGTCTCCTGAATACGCAAGTATACTGTTGGTATGTAAACATGCAATCCCAAATTCTAAGTGTAAGCTGGGATTTTTTTATTTTTCTATTAACAGTTTAAAAGATACCTGTCATAAGCATGTATTATTACAATTGCATGCTTTTCAGCACTTTTCCTCCTGTTATCAACTCCAGACCCGTATGCCATGACTTCAATGGACTGTTTTTGATATTCAGTTTCAGCTTTTCTAGGCTTTTAGCTGAAGGTCCAAGCCGTATTCATTTCTAGTTCAGGACAAATTGACTTTGCTAATGCCGGTCACCAAGTTAAAGTTTTAACTTGAATACCAAAAGAAAAATGTCTCCTCACAAAGTAAATTGAGAAGTTTCCCTTTTGGTATTTTTGGACTCAGGGTATTACAAATACTGCTGGAGCAATTCCTGGAATTGTAGGTGTGGCTTTGACAGGTTATCTTCTTGATACAACCCACTCATGGAGTGTAAGTTGCCCTCATGCCAGCTTATTAAGTTCAAGTAATATTCTTATTTGATCGTCCTATGATGTTAATTTGCTTTCTGATATTTGTATTACGCAGTTGTCATTATTTGCACCATCAATTTTCTTCTACTTGACCGGTACAATTGTGTGGTTGGCATTTGCAAGCAGTAAGCCTCAAAATTTTTCAAACGGAGGTTGACTTGGATCCCAAGCTTATGTTGGTTTTCTGAGAGAGAGAGAGAGAGAGAAGGGAAGATGCAGTTGCATATGATCCCACTTGTAATTTTATAGATATCATATATTGCTTGGTAAGCGGTTGCAGACTTGCAGTTGGCCACTAAATTATATATGTAGGAAACACGATATCCGCCTTTTGCTATGTTCTGTCATTGTTTTCACTAGAAAGTACCTGAAAATTGTAATGTATGCTTCAAGAAAGAAATATAGGTTCCATTTCCTGTCTTTAATTGTGAGAGAGGATCTGCTTATTATAATTCAACAATTGCGCAATGCAGTTTTTATTTTCTCTGTAATATATTCATATTGTTTTTTCAGCTCCATAAGTTGATCCTTGAGTTTTTTTCCATCGTCTGACTTTTAAGTAAACACCTTTTTGGATAATAAGTTAACATGTCATTACTTATGAAGAGATTCCTTTTTTACCAGCCTGATAAAGGATTTTACGGCTAAAATCACAGAAAGTTACTAAATGTACCATATTGAGTTCAATGAGTTGCTTGGCACTGTATTGTTCACCAATAAAAAAAAGTAAATTTTGCATGCATTCTATTATTTGCTAAATAATTGTGAGGAACTGATTTCAGTTCCACCTAGTGTAACCTAACTGCAAGCAGGGAGAACAGATGGCAAGTGAGCAAATACAATAGAGAAAGGAGCAACAATTATCGGCTTTGATGAATTTACAAGAATTGGGTTCAAGCTAGGTATGTCTCCTGATGAATTTACAGTTAAACTGTTCCCATTAAGAAGCATGGTTTGACTGTGTAAATTACCATCTTTTGCTGTTAGATGGTATTCCTCTCTTGTGCTGCTTATCGCAGAACCTGGAGGCAGCTGAATGACCTTTTTCCCATGAGACGTGTGAGATTTATAGGGCCTACGATGATGATGCTTGTATTTATGATACAATGTCATTGTGTTGTTAAATTTGACATTAATTTGAACAGTTGTACTGTTGTCTAGATTGATTAGCAGTAGTGTGATTCCCTTCTACAAGATGATAAATTCAATTAGATAAGCAATGTAGGTTCTTAGTTTGATATATTGTAGCATGTAATTCACTTACAGATTCTTTTGCACAGTGAGCATAAGCACGTATCTTCTTTGTCCCAGAAAAGCTTGTTGCTAGAACATTTTGTCCCATCAACTGGTTCCAAAGAAGAGCACTGCAATAATGAGAGCAAACTGAGCATCTTAAGAAAATTTTGCTATTTCAGAGGTTTCAGTGTGGATCAAGAAATTATTTAAGCTTCGCTTCATTTCAAACATTGATGAACCCAGATAAGTTAATAAAGTATTATTATGCGTAATTGCACTTTTAGGAAAAATTAATGTGTGATTATGTTAACTACTTGAATCTTTATCTCTGTCTCTCTCTTCTATTGCCTTTCATAAGAAATTAAGTTGTAACAAGGTCATCCTCTGCCCTTCTTGATTTTAACCCTTATGTATGGTCATTTTCAGAATTGATCCAACATCTTTCGCTATAAGTTCAAAACCTGGTTTTAGTGTTAAAGCAGGAAAAAGGCTTGCCTGTACTGGGTGTATATTCACCACAGTATCATGAAGATGGGCTCCGTCACATAGTGGAACCTATTCCATGTGAGTAGCGACACATATACTACCCATTTAAGCATAAATTGCTCATGAATGAAACAGCTTCATTATTTGATTACCTGTAGTAGTCTGGATTTGGTACAAAGGTTGTTGTGTTGAGTAAACCATAATTTCCGCCAATTAATGACTGCCTGCAATATGTTTTTGTATCGTAAACTGCTGACATACCAAGCTGATCCAGGTACCTGTCCAACATCAATTCACTTCAGTGAGCAACAGATCACCGAAGAATTTCGAATTGTGCAATTCACAGAAAGAACAAAGTATAAATCTGATTTAATGTACCAGAAACTATAAACAAAAGCATTGGAAACGAGATTATGGCCACTGTTGTAAGCCCCTCCTGCCTCACCAACCCATGCGGTTGCTGAAGTTGCAGAACTCTTGAGGGTACTTTGGAGGCCATTGAAGGTACTAGCCTCACCATCAAGGTAGGATGGGTCAAGAATCTTTTCGACAAGATGCTGATCAACTCCTATTTAAAAAGAAGAAGGAATTGAAATTTGTCAAGCTGAAGCTACAATTTCAGCTGTCAAACTGTAGAAGTCTCTTCTTTTAAAGATACCTGGACCAAGATTGTATATATGGTGTGTGATTACGTCCACAGAATTTCCTGCTTTATCAGTAAACTCTTTGAACCAATTTGCATCAAAAAATCCTCCTGGGGCTAAGATTAAAGGCTTAGGCTTGATGCCACTGTAAATATCTTGCACTATATTATATAGGGAGATTGTATCAGAAGCATACTGATCTGCTGATATACTTGTCCCAACTCCACGCCCACTCAATTCATTTCCTTACCAGCAGGAGAGAAACTCATTAGTCGTCTACATAAATCAATTTTAATTATATAAACTTAAACAACTAAGTCATAGTTTAGAGATACCAATAATAATCGTAAATCATGATAATATATGAAGATTTTTCTTACCAAGCTCCCATCCATGAATAGAATAGTTCTTTTTGACAGTATATCTTATAAAAGATTCAGCGTTGGTATCGTCCCAAGCTCCTATTGCAGAACCATCAGACTGTATGGACCGCCCAGTGAGAGCGTTTAAACCAAAAATAATTTTGGCCCTGGGTTAAGAAACAGAGTTAAGATCGGTCAATTCAACTCCTAGAACTGTAAAGATAAAGCGAACGGTAACAGATTGTTTTACCCTGATTTCTTGAAAAAGGCATTTAATTCATCCCATCTGTACATGGGTAAACATCCCTGAGTAAAACCAAACAATTCAGAGGTATTTTTAACAAATTGTTTACAGGGTTTCTTATTATCTTGTGTGTCATATATGACTTTATCTTGCAAAGTGCCTCCCAGTCTGATCTTCAATGGTGAAAAGGCTGAACCATTGTCCAAAAAAGAAATTAAATTGTCGATTAGAAACAATCCTAGCTATGAGAAGTGCATAAAAGAAAGTTCTTAGATTTAAGGTATTCGTACCCTTTATGGCATTGAATAAAATAATGTTGTTAAGATCCTGCATTAGTGGAAAAAAAGACACAAACTTCGTAAGCCAATATACATTTGAGCAATTACTTCCTAAAAACAATCAAACATTACCCATATTCAAACCACCAAAAGACAATATTAAATGAAACCCAGAAAAAAAGACAAGAATATCCTGTTAATTATCATAAACAACTTCAAAAACAGAAATGGAGGTGACGAGAAAAATAAAAACGAACCAGATTAATGAGAGAAGAATGGTCCCAGCTGCATGTACCATAATCACATTTCTCAGGAGGCCACCAATCCAAGGTGGCACAAATGAAATCTTCATCAATCTTACCAATGGCAGTTTTACCATCTATAAAAACAGTCCCTTCTGCACTACCATCTTGTGAACTCACAGTGAAAAAACTGTAACCGAAGATGCACAGCAAAAAAACCAAACCTTTCAGCCAAATCTGGGCACCCATCTTCGGATTCAAGTATTGAGCTCAAGATCTGAGCTTTTCTCTATATATGGGTAATGTAGCCACGAAAGTGGAGCGGTGGGTTTTTTTTTAATACTGGGGAGGGGTTGTCACCCTCCACCAGGGACAAAGTTCCCTATGCAGCTGGACAGAAGCCCTGGGCGAGCGGTGGGGTTACTGGAGGAGTTTGCTACCGAAAGCCATTGACCCACAAAATATTATAATATAAAGATTTGGAGTTGGTTTACAACTAGTTAAGATTATCTAAAGAAAGAAATAACAAAAAAACTTACAAGATTTATGAGAAGGTGTGTATGGCAATTAATAGTAATCTGGTGTTGTAATTAGCAAAACTAATTGGTTGTTGAAGTTGAAAAAATCAATTCAAGATTTTCTTTTTTTTTTTAGATATTTGGAAGCTAAACTACACAGGTTAGAATAAGGAAAAGGTTTGTTTAGAGGTGGGCCATGGCTTTGCTTTGCTTAAATAAAGCTACAAGTTGCCAACAAACTTTTCTGACACCGTCCATTCTTTTTTTTATAAACGTAATTTCTTCCCCATATTCAATAAAATATAATTTTTTATAAAAAATTAAAATATTATTTTATAATAAAATTGTTCAATTTAATAGTATTTATTATACTATTATTAACCAAATATATTATATATTAATTTTTATTTTTTTATTAATTTTAATAATTTTATTAGTTATTTTTTAAAATTTACAGAATTGATAGATAATATAATCCGATTTAGATCAATAATATTATACTGATTTTAATACTGATTCATTATGTCACATTAATATTTGAAACTATATTACCAAAAAAATAAGATAAAAAAATTAAAAAAAAATTCTCATTGCAAAAATAAATAAATAAAATCCTACTCATAATCCTTCAAATGTGAGCTTTCAATTTTTTTTAGGGATAAATAGAGTGGAACTGGGTGATAGAGACAGCTACATCATTTAATCATTAGAAGAATATTTCCTTGGAATAGCATCATAAAATTATTAAGGTCTATGTTAGCTTTTAAAAGGACACCTAGCAGTTAGATGGGATGGGTTCATAAAAGATGATTTTGGATTTGATTTATCATTTTAAGTTTTGAATTAGATTAATTGGATAGATGATCAGTCAAATTTTCTTTTAAATGGTAAATTTAAATAATTTTTAAGATCCATTCGAATTTTATTAAATTTTGAATCAAATCAAATTAAGTTAAAATTTTTAAATTTAATTACATGTATGTAATTTTTTTTTTAATCTCAATTCAATAAAATTGATAGATTATAGCATTGGTGGTTCCAAAACCCAGAACCCCTCCCATGATTATGAAAAGATGAAAAAGTTCTGAAAGGTTTAAAAATAATTTAATAATTATAAAACAAGAGGAGATCATTGAATGCAGCTTAAAATTAATGGCAAAAATCTTCCATTAAGCCATGAGGTGTTTAAAAAGGAATCAATGATCATTTTTTAGGGAATATGTATTTCTCCTAAATGTAAATGAAATTGCCAAATTACATAATTTTGTGTATTTTTTTCTTTTTTTCTCCAATATTTTATTATGGCAATCATTAACTCAAATAAATATTTATACCCAAATGCAATTTACTCCAATAAAAATTGATATAATTAATAACCACAAAATATATTTTGGCTTGCAAGAAATTAGTCCATCATAATCTTTGATGCTAAGTTCTACCATAAATTGACAGAGTCACTACTTTCAAATCTATAAGATGAATTGAGTAAAAAAAGAGTCACAAAGCCTATCAATACTCATTTGTCACAATACTATTAGATCATAATTTGAGTATAAATTAAGGATTAGTTAGATTTGATCATTTTCACAGTTGGGTTCATTTTAGTTCTTTAACTAATTAGTTTGAGCTATGAGAAGCATACCCTCCTTTTATCTTTTTGAGGTCATAGGGGATATTGTGAGATTAAATTACTCTAAAAGAAGAATCAAAAAGGCATAAATACCTAAACCATTAATTCAAATTTTAGTTAGATAAAAGAGAAGTTTCTGTTTGGTGGAATTTAGTTTAATTCAAACCCTAACACTCTTTCTTATTTGTCATAATTTGCTCACTCTTCAAGCTGTTCTCCACTAGTCCATATCTAATCCCTTATCATAAGGAATTTTGCTGCACTTTATAGATTCAGCTTCTCCCTACTCTTACTAAGGGCTAGTTTACTTTTTTGACCAAAAAGGGTAAACATGCAAAATATTTTGTACAAATAAGGATTAAAAAATAATTAATTAATGTGAGTGAATTCACATTTAGTCATTGATTTGTAAGTTTATGTGCATAATCACTTGTATGGTCAAGAAGATATGGAAGAATTTTCTTTTTCTTTTTTCATTTTTCATTTTTTAATCGATTTTTAATATATCCCTTCTCAGGAATATTAAAACAATTATAAATATGTAAATTGCAAGGAAAAGGTAATAGACAATTCTTATACACCCACCCCCTTTCATACTCTATTATGCAATTGCAATATATGGAACTAGGACATAGAAATTCTGACATCTCTCTAACCAAATTAATATTCATAATTCATTATTAATATAATTATTAAGTCAGAATACATTATTTAGTTGGATTGAATTTAAAGTTCAATTATCAAAAATTAATTATATGTAAATCTCTTAATTTTGAAGTTATTGTCATTTGTTTCCTTTACAAGGAAATTTCATTAAGAATTTGAACTTAATGAAAGAAAGTTAAATATAATTAAATAATCTACAAATTAAATAAGATAAATTGAAGTGGAAAAGCTATATAAAATAAAGGCAATTCTAAATTTTATATTAATAAACAGTTAAAGAAAGCTATATATATATAATTCAAAATTTCAGCAAAGTCAAAATCTCAAAAAAAAAATAAAAAAAATGTAATTTTTTGAATGGTTTAAAATGAAGTTGTCATCTTCCATACTATAATTTATTCATTTCTCTAATGAATATCGTAATTATTTTTTCATTGTTGTAAAATTAAATAGATCTAGCTTATAATGTCTTATATGCAGGTGGTACAAAACTTTAAATCTTGTAATTTTTTCAATTTCAATCAATAAAGAAAAATAGAATAAAAATGCTAATTGAAGTCAACCATAGGAAAAAAAAAAAGGAGAATTATGACTAATTATTATTTTTTTGCAGTAAAATAAATTTTAATCTTAATTGAAATTGCAATGAGCGAAATGAAAAGAGAAATAGAAAATTGTAGAAGATAAGTTAGTTATGACAGTAATGGACAGAATAAATATTTAGAATTGGTGTAAAAAGTTATATATAAATTTTTTTTTTTTGATGTCTAAATAACTTATGGGTTTAAGCCTAATATATATATTAATTTTTAAAGAAAAAAAACTGCTGTTATTGAAATAGTAATTTTATAAAAAGTATATATATTAATTTTTAAAATAAGATCTATTATTGTTGCAACTGTAATTTCATGAAGATTTTTAGTGAAAATTATATTACAAATCTGTATCTATAATAGATTTTGTATCATTTATTTAAATGATGAAAGATTTTATTTTTTGAAATATATATATATATATATATATAATTTAAGGTATGCTTACAGTGATGAACAAATTCAGGTTCATAATGCAATATAAATTTAAATTTATGATATAAAAATTGGATTTTTAGTTATATATAATAATTTGTAAATTGATGTATCATAATCCCTTGTATGGTCAATCTGAGATGGAAGGATTTTCCTTTTCTTTTTTTTCATTTTTAAGTATATTTGTAATATATCCATTCTCAAGAATATTAAAACAATATTAATTATAAAGATGAAAATTGCAAGGAAAAGGTAAAGGTAAATAGACAGCTCTTATACACCCAACCCCTTTCATACTCTATTATGCAATTGCAATATATGAAAGTAGGACATTGAAAATCTGACATCTCTCTAACCAAATTAATATTTATAATTCATTATTAATATAGTTATCAAGTCAGAATACATTATTTAGTTGGATTGAATTTAAAGTTCAAATATCAAAAATTAATTATATGCAAATGAAGTTATTATCATTTTTTCTCTTATAAGAAAATTCCATTAAAATTCTATTTGGTAAAATTAGCTGATAATTTTACTAATTGAAATAAAATTATTTGGTAAAACTAGTAAAAAAATATAATTAAAAATATAAAATGATATATTTATATTAACTAAAAATATTATATAAAATCTATTTAAATATATAATACGAATGAATTATATAATATATACATATTAAATAATACAAAAATTATATAAAATATCAATCCAATATAACAAACATGTCTAACCCTATCATTTAACATTTCAAATTGTATATATAAAATAACCGAAAAATAAAATGACATGACCTGGCATTTGGCGAAAAAACAAGGGTATAATGAAAAAAATTTATAATCCACTAATTTATAAAGTGGATGTAGGTTCTATTAGATTTTTTTGGAAATATGATAATTTATTTTTTCAAATAATATACTTTATCAAATACAAATTATTGATTTAAGCCGTTTAAATTTATGATCAAATTATATTATAATTTAATTTTGTACACCCTTAAAATTTGAAACTAAGCCCTTAAGTCATGATCAGTTGGCCATTAAATGAGTATCATTAAATAGATTTTATTGATTGAAAAAAATTATTTATGAGACCGCTTGGCAAGAAAGTAATTAGTGGTAGCATCAAAGAAGAAGATTGGTGATGATATTTGAAATACATATCGCAATAGACAAATAACTTTCTACTTTCCTTCATAAGATTTAATTCATCATTACTATTTTAGGATTTTGGATACAAACTTTTCGTGAACTTATCTTGATTCTTAGCCGGCATGAAAAAGTATATAGATAATGTGTCATTCACGAAAAGTCCCTTTCATGGAACATGTCTCCATCCAATGCCACCCATTAAAAACCATAATCCAAGACAGATTAATTTGAGCAATTCTAATAAACAAAAAGAAAAATTAAATTGGGTTTCAATCCTTTAAGTTCATAATTGAGTTTATGATGAAGATTTGTATTGGTATCTAATGTTTGTCATTTATGACTGTGACAAAAAGGCCTCATCTTTTCTTCTTCATATTTGCATACAGACAAACGTACTAGAAAATGATATTGTAAACTGTATTGTTTAGGACAATCAGAAAGGTAGGTAGCTGCCAATGCTTATGAGATTTTTCTTTCATGAGAAAGCAAATGCCTATTAAAGACCTTTCTTCATTATACTGAAGAAAATATATGAATTCAAACTGAAAAATGTGTATATTTTGACTTCTGAACTATTTATATTGTCTATTGAAATTTTCAAACGTTTATTTTTTCAGATTTAAGCCCTTAAATTTTAGTTTTGGTCTATATTAGACCTTGCAATTTTAATTTATATGTATTAGACTCTCTGATTTTAGTTTTTCCCATTTTACTTTTAGTCAATAAAAAATTAATTTTGACAATAAAAAATTGAAGAGTTTAATATAATCAAATTAAAAGTTTAGAAATTTAATAGACAAAACAAACATAGTTCAAAAAGCAAAAATATGTGTTTTTCCATTCAAATTCTGTTAGTTTATTTTCTTTGTAAGAATATTTGGTATAGAAAAAATTTAAAAAAAATGAAAATGAGAATGAAGAAAAAGGAGAGAACAAAAAAAAAAGAATATGGAGAGAGAGAAAGAGAGATCAAATGGAACAGAGCTATAAGGCCTCAGCACTTCATCAAGCCCACAACAAAGCCAACCTAAAAAGAACGACTTGGCACTATATTATTTCTTTAATTTAAATATATACTTTTGGGGTTATTTTTTGTTTATTTGTTGATTTTGTAAATCCCATTTATACTATGATAGGATGCCTCAAGTTTGAATTTCCTTGCTCATTATTACATTGCGAGTATCACTCCTATGGTGCTTGTTGTAAAATGAAAATTTATTATCACTCATGTAATTCATCATTGTTATTTGGTCTCTCCTAAATAACAAAAAAAAATTGTATTACTTCACTACTAAATTATAATTTATTCTTTTCATCCGTAATAATAAGAATAAGAATAAGAACACCTTGCTCAAATTCTTAAGAGCTAATCCCTTTTTAATATGAGTAAATTTCACATGTCATTGCTTAACTTAATGCTATCCCATAGTAATATCCCACAATTTTTGTTTATAATAATAATATCTTCCAACTTTAACTTATATAATAAAAATATATTTTTTACAAGTTATCTTTGATAATTAAACACTACATCATCGCCTACATAAAATACATTTACTAAAAGAGAATCTAATAAAATACATTTACTAAAAGAGAATCTAACATATTAGAGAAGGGCACAAAAATTTAAAGACAACAATTTCAACCCAATTATAAAGCCTAATTTAATTATAAAAAAAACAGCAACAAAAACTAGCGAAGTAATATTATTATTTATGTAGCTTTACTGGGTAGGCATGGGAATCATTTAGTTTATTTCATTTTAGACATACATAAATAATTATTATTAGGGAGCCTCTTCTTACTTTGAGTTAACAATCTTTTAATCCAATGAATTTCCTCTATCAAATAATTGTGAAGTTACGCCCATCTACATACTAAATAAACTTTTGCTATATGATTAGTAATTGTAGGAACATAAATAGGTCTAATAGTAGATTCCTGAGCTTAACAAAGAAAAAAATCACTTAGATATTTTAACTTTTTAAAAATCATGTAAATATTTAAATTTATCTATTTTGTTATTTTTAAACACTTTTAGCTAATATAATATTGACATAATAAAGTGGTTAAATTAAAAGAATTATATCAATATCAGCTAAAGACTTTAAAAACAACATACGAATTTTTAAAAAGTTTTGAGTATCCAAATGATTTTTTTTTTCTTTTTGTCAAGAACAGTTATTTGTGCATGTGATAAGGCTGTAATTTCTGGATTTGATATTGGTGCAATTGATGTAGGAGGAGGTGCATCAATAAAGGCACAAATACCCTTAAGTAGCACGACAGGTCCAGGCTTGATGGGGGACAATATGAGAGAGCAAGTGTTAGGGCTGTTATGTGGGCAGCCGAAATAATTGAAAGTTTGAGTGGGTACCTTTGGATCCATCACTATTATTATTAAAAAAAATTAACTTTAAATTTGCTACCATTTTAAAAGAATTCAAGTTTGATTTTGCTACAGGCTTAAAAAAAATTCAAGTTTGATTTTGCTATCGCTATTGAATTATGTTCTCATTACCCATTTGTCTATAAATAAACAAATGATCTTCATTTCAATTACAGCAGTCTCTTCAAAAATTTGAGAGATTAGTGATATAAAGTTAGACTTTTGGAATTGTTTCCAAAAATATTAGAGAGTGACAAAAATAGTGAGAAAAATATTTTTGGGATGTTTTTAGAAAATACTTATGTGCTATTATTTTTAGGTTTATCTCAAATTTGTTGTATTACTTCTAGCATGTGTCTATAAAATGTTCTTTCTTTATACCTATTAATTTTTATTAGTGCAAGAAAAAATATTCGGAACGTTGTCTATGGATGTATCCTAAATTAAAAAGTGGATCACATTAAATTACTGGTGTTATTTTTTGCTAATTATTTTATTTCACATTTATTTGTGTTATTTTACTTGCTGTGCTCAACAAGTGGTATCAGAGCTAGCATATTAGTCCTATAAATTTTTTATCATACTTTGTGCTTGCAGTATTGACTGATCTTCCACATCATAAAATATTTTATTTGATTGGTGTCAGCTGAAGGAGTCTCAAATATTTTTTAAAAAATGGAGACAAATGACACCAAAATGATCAGCTTAAATGGTATAAATTATCACATATGGATAAGCAAAATGAAGGACCTCCTATTTGTGATGAAAATACATATGTCGGTGTTTACTACAACTAAACCTGAAGGCAAGATAGATGAAGAGTGGGAATTTGAACATGAGTAGGTATGTGGTTATATCCGACAATTCATCGAAGATAATGTGTACAACCATATTTGCAATGAAACTCATGTTCAGACGCTATGGAACAAGTTTGAAGAGCTTTACGCATCAAAGGCTGACAACAATAAATTATTTTATTTGACAAAATTGATGTAGTCAAAATACAAAAAAGGGACTTCCATAGCAAATCATCTGAATGAGATGCAAGGGATCATGTATCAGTTATCTAGAATGAGCATAAAGCTGGATGACAAAATATTTGCTCTGCTAGTATTGAGCTCTTTGCCTGAATCATGGGAGACTTTTGAAATTTTCAATTACCAACACTACATTTAACGGTATAGTCAATATGGAGTTTGTAAAAAGCAGTATCTTAAATGAAGAAATGAGAAGGAGATCTCAGAACTTATCTTCTTTATCACAACAAGATGTTATGTTTACAGATTACAGAGAAAAGAGTCAGTCTAGATAACAGATGTCTAGAGGAAATAGCAAAGAAAAATCAAACAAATATGACAATATTGAATGTCATTACTGCAAAAAGAAGGGTCATATCAAGAAATACTGCTGAAAGTTCAAGAATGAACAGAAAAGCAAGGAAGTGAAACGAGTTGACAACAGTGATGATGACGTAACAAATACCATGAACAAATTCAATGTCGTTTGTGAAGATATTATTAATTTTACATCCCACGAGACTAGCTGGGTAATTGATAGTGGCGCTACCATTCATGTCACGTCTCTAAAGAAATTTTTCTCATCCTACATAACATGAGATTTTGGAACTGTAAAGATAGAAAATGATAATCAATCAAAAGTCATTGGCATATGAGATATTTTTCTAAAGACTGAGAATGGTACTAGATTAGTCATGAGAGATGTCAGGCATATTCCAGATATCTGTCTGAATTTGATCTCTGTAGGAAGACTCGATGATGTAAGTTTCTGTAGTATGTTTTCTAATAATCAGTGGAAGCTTACCAAAGGTTCCCTAGTGGTGGCCAGAGGCACAAGGCATACTACATTATATGTGATGCATGCAAAGCTCTCCAACGACACTGTGAGTGCTGTTGAGAAGGACAATGCTATTGAATTATGGCACAGAGGGCTTGGCCACATGAGTGAGAAAGAGATGACTACCCTTGTTAGAAGGAAGATGTTGCCGGAAATGAAAAAAGTATATTTGGAGAAATGTGTTGATTGTTTAGTAGGAAAGAAAAACATAGTTGCTTTCAAAAGTTCCTCTCCTTCTAGAATAAATAATGTGTTAGATCTGGTCCATTCAGATTTATGTGGGTCAATGCAAAAGTCACTGGGTAATGCTCAGTATTTTGTAACTTTCATTAATGACCACTCGAGGTTTCATGCCTCAGTTGAGAGACAGACTATGAAGAAATTGAAATGCATTCGGACAAACAATGATGGAGAATACACTAGACCATTTGATGTCTATTGCAAAGAACTCGGTATTCGACATCAGACAAAGCCACCAAAAATACCTTAATTGAATGACTTAGCTGAGAGGATTGTTGAACCTTGAGGGGTATTTTCATCATTTTGATGCTAACAAATAAAATAGCAATAATGTATTTAACAATGCTTGTGTTCTAAGTTTGTTGAACAGGGTATGAAATATGATGCAAGAATGAAAGACAAACTTTGAAGGTCAAAATAAGAAAAAATAGCATGTTCACGCTCGTGATATAGTTTAGCACCAACTCTTCAACATTTAAAGTTCACAACCATGAAAGATCATACCAACCATGAATGATCAAATTAGTCAGGCCCGTGAGATAACATGTCAAATTCTTCCAGAGAGTTTCACGATGAGAGTCACTATTTGGACCACGGCTTGGAAGGATATTCACGCCCATGAAAGTATAAAGTCACGCCTATGATCAAACACTTCAAATTCTTCCAGAATGCTTCACGGCCAAAGTTACCACCTGAGTCACGGCTTGGAAGAACATTCACGACCATGACACATATATTCACGACCGTGAATGAGGAAAGAGAAACATGTCAGGTGCAAAATTAAGAGTTGGTTCAACGACTATTTTCACATTAAATGCATCCAAATGGATATAATTCACTAAGGAAGTATAAATGCAAGTCATTTATGAATCCTAAACAGGAGAACAACAATTATTTTCGAATCAAAAATCTTATTGTAGCCATTGTGCATTAATTACTTTCAACAAAACTTTTATTCTCTGTAAAAATATATTTACTCATAAATTCTGAGCATTATAGATTGGTAAGTGTGTTCATTGTAATCTATTACTCAAGTGAGTTTGAGTATATTGGGTTAAGAGTGAAACACTTGTAAGGATTATTTGTGTGAGCCATAAAATACAAGAAATTGATTTATTGTGTGAGCCATTAAAACATAAAGAAATTTCTAGGTTAGGTGTTAGCCATTTATAGAAACACTATAGTTGGGAGTAAGCTTGTAAAACTCCATTGTAACACTTAGTGTGTGAGTGAAACTTCCAATTGAGATTAGGGAGAGGAGTAGGGTTTGTTAATACCTGAACCTCTATAAATCTCTTATGTGATATCTCTTCATCCCTACTCTATTTAATTTTATTCCACACTTAAAAGTTAAGAATTTTTTTTTATATCCAATTCAACCCCCCCTTCTTGGTTCATTATCTGGGCAACAAAGATGAACAAAACTTTGATGGAGAGAGTCAGATGTTTTCTTTCACATGCAAAGTTATCTAAAATATTTTGGGGTGAAGCTTTACTCATAACTGTGTATGTATTAAATCTTTCACCATGTATCCCTCTAAAGCTAGATGTACCAGAAAAAGCATGGTCAGAAAAAGATGTTTCCTATGATCATCTGCAGATATTTGGTTGCAAATCCTTTGTGCATATTCCAAAAGATAAGAGGTCTAAGCTTGATGTCAAAACACGATAGTATGTTTTTATTGGCTATGGCAAAGATTAGCTTGGCTATAGATTTTATAATCCAGTGAAAAGAAACTTGTCAGAAGCTATGATGCTGTTTTCGTTGAGAAAAAAACTATTAAAGATATTGTCAGGATAAAGAAGGAAATTCCTGATTTTGATGGTGACTCAACAGATTTGGAATTGATTCCTCCAACATCGGTGTCGACACAAGTTGGGAATCAAGATCATAAGATCATATTAATCTACCTGAAGAAAATAATGTTCCTATCGACAATCCAGAAGATGATGTTCATTATCAACCATCACTTGTGCACTCTCCAGTTCCTGTGAGAAGGAGCAATAGAGCAAAACAACCTTCTTTAAGGTATCCAGAAAATAAGTATGTGATACTCACTGATGGGGAGAACCAAAAAGTTTTGAAAAAGCTATGACTGATGAACACAAGCTGAAATGGGTAGAACCATGAAAGATAAAATGAAATCCTTACATGAGAACAAAAATTTTGAACTGGTAAAATTACCAAAAGGCAAGAGAGCTTTGAAGAATAAATAGGTGTTCAGAATCAAACATGAAGAGAATAGTTCTCATCCACGATTTAAAGCCAGATTGGTAGTCAAGGGATTCAGCCAAAGAAAAGGAATTGACTTTGATGAAATTTTCTCCCCACTTGTCCAAATGACATCCATCCATACAGTGCTAGAATTAGTAGTAAGTCTTAACCTGGAGGTTGAGCAAATAGATGTCAAAACTGTCTTCCTACATGGTGATTTGGAAGAAATGATATACATAGAGCAACCAGAGGATTTTGAGCATAAGGAAAAAGAGGACTATGTTTGTAGATTGAAAAAAAGTATTTACGGTTTAAAACAAACACCAAAATAATGGTATAAGAAGTTTGAGTCTGTTATGGGAGAGCAATGCTACGAAAAGACTACTTAAGACCATTGCGTTTTTGTACAGAAATTCTCTTATGAATATTTTATTATTCTTTTGCTCTATGTGGATGATATGCTGATTGTTAGCCGGAATGTTTCTAGAATTAACAACTTGAAAAAGCAATTGAGCAAGTCTTTTGCCATGAAAGACTTAGGGTCAGCAAACAGATTCTTAGCATGAAAATTATCAGAGACATGAGCGCCAAAAAATTATGGCTGTCACAAGAGAAGTACATTGAGAAAATACTTCATAAATTTTCAAATGGACCAAGCTCAAGTAGTTAGTTGTCCTCTTGCTAACCACTTTAAGTTGAATTCCAAATAGAGTCCTTCTACAGACGAAGAGAATAATGAAATGGATAAGGTTCCATATGCTTCAGTAGTTGAAAGTTTGATATATGTCATAGTGTGCACACAAATAGATATCACTCATGTAATTGGAGTAGTGAGCAGATTCCTTTCAAATTCTGGAAAGAAACATTGGACTGCAATAAAGTGAATTTTCAGGTATTTTTGGGTTACTTCCAAAATATCTTTATGTTTCAGAGATACCAAACCTATGTTGGTTGGATACAAAAATGCAGATATGACTGACGATGTTAACTCGAGAAAGTTTACATCAGAATACATGTTCACTTTTGTAGGGGGAGTTGTGTCATGACAATCGAAGTTATAGAAATATTTTGCACTATCTACAATTGAAGCGGAGTAACAGCAACAGAAAAGTGTAAAGAGTTGTTGTGGATGAAAAAGTTCTTGAAAAAACTTGAGTTGCAGTAAGACATATATCATTGTTCTGTGATAGGCATAGCATTATTTATCTTGGAAAGAATGTCTCTTTTCACTCAAGATCAAAATATATTGATGTGAGATATCATTGGAATAGAGATGTGATGGAGAAGAAACTATTGCAATTTGAGAAGATCCTTACAGAAAAAAAATAGATCAGACATGTTAACGAAAATTCTATCAATATCGTATTTTGAATATTGTCGATCAGCTACTGGAATGGTGGAACCCCTATGTTGTCAGGAGGAGGAGATTTGTTATGTCAGCAGCCGAAATAACTGAAAGTTGGAGTGGGTCCCTCCAACATGTAGGACCCACCACTTTTATTATTAAAAAAAATCAAGTTTAATTTTGTTACCGCTTTAAAATAATTCAAGTTTAATTTTGCTATCACATTTGAATTATGATCGCATTACTCATTTGCATATAAATAGACAAATAATCTTCATTTCAATTACAACAATCTCTTCAAAAAATTGAGAGATTAGTAATAGAGAGTTAGTCTTTTGAAATTTTTTCCAAAAAGATTGGGAAGTGACAAAAATAGTGAGAAAAATATTTTTGGGAAACACTTGTGTGTCACTATTTTTGGATTTATTTCAAATTTATTATACTACCTCTAACCTGTGTTTAGGAAATATTTTTTCTTTGTACCCATTAATTTTTATTAATGGAAGGAAAAATATTCGGAGTATTGTTCATAAACGTAGCTTAAATTAAAATATAAATATGTTAAATTATTTGTATTATTTTTTACTAATTATTTTATTTCATATTTATTTGTGTTATTTTATCCGTTTTTTCCAACAGAAGCTGGTGTAATTAAAATAAATGGCCCGATTGATTGCCCTGCGGCATCCTTCTACATTATTAATTGGCCTTGAGCAACTCAGAGGATTTGGGGGACAGAACAGCCCTGCCCCCATATGGAATTGGCACCATCATGCATACTAATGCCAGCAAATCATAGGGGTTTTTGCTATACAAGAATAAGTTTGCAATATTTTTCTCTTCTGTAGGAATGTGAATTGATAGGAAATGTATATGATCGTGAGGGTTATTTGTACTGCTCTGGAGTTGAAATTCATTACTTGTTGGGGAAGACTTTTTGGAAACCTTACGTGTTTATAAAATCTTGTTTTCTCATATTACATGTTACACATATTTATAATTTTTTTTGCTTGTCTTAACTTTCTTGTTCATCTTTTAAATTTCTTAGGGACGAGAATTGATTTTGTGACATTAGAGTTAATATTGACAAGGATAACAAAAGAAAAAACAGGAAAAAAAAATTGGAAGCCTAATTATTAAAAGCGGTCCAGAGCAATCAGTTCGACCGATAACTTCTGAACCAACCAGAAAACTAGACCAATTAACATTTCAAAATAAATTGTTTTTTCATTCGGTACTGGTTCTACCGTGATCCATTCGAATCAGTCATGGTTTTGTCAGTTTGACAAATTAAGAGACTCCAACCTAGGAAAAGATGAATGTGTGGTGAGTGTCCAATCACTAGGCCAATGTTGCTGATATGCTTGCTATCCTACAACATTTAATATAATATAATTGGATTTAATATAATTCTAAATTGTCTAGATTTAATTATTTGCATTTTATTATTAATATACAGTATGAAAAAAATCTTATTCAAATTATTTTTAAAATTATCTTGCTTTCTGTAAAAAAATATTATTTTATTTGAGAAACAAATATTATAATTCAATTTTTTAAAATTTTGGCCAATTTTAATTTTCAAAAATTAAAAATACATAATGTAATCACTTGTATTATTATTAAAATTATAAATAAATACTTAAAAATATTTTTAAATGTAGTTAGGTATTAATTTAAATTATAAATATATTATTTTGCATAAAACAATTTTAATATAAATATTTATATTAAAACTTTAAAATGCACCTAATGTTTCTCTTCTTTTTTTTAATTAGAGATGTATTATAGTTTTTTCTGTCAATTGGCCACTTTAAAGTTTAAATTTTTTTTCAATTAGGTACCTTCATCCATTCTAGTAGTGAATTTTAAAAAAAATTGCAAGTTTTTCCAAAGAAACCCATTAGTAAGAACTTAGAATTGCAGAAGCCCTTAAAGATACTAACTCATGAAACTTAGAAACTGAATCAAAATCATTTAACGCTATACCCTGTAGATCTTCAAGGTTCAGATTATCTTTGGGTTTTAACCAACGTGTATGTATATCGCAAATCCATTCACCGTGCAAATGTTAGCAGTGAATTAAATCCAGGCTAAATTTATAAAATTAACTTTACATCATGTTATTTATCATCCCATTGAAGCAACTTTTCAGGCAAATTGAGGGACAAATTAGAGAAGATAGTGACTAAAAGTAACAAACTACATAGTAATTTTAACAAACATGTGGAATGCAACATCTAATTTCAACAAAATCCATGAAATTTCCACTTGATTTTCAATTCAGATGATCAAAGGACAATCCTAACTAACCACATAAATACTAACGATCTAGATCCAGATCTAGAGTAAGAACTAGAATTTGCCGCAAGCAAGAACTCGTGACACTACAATCTAAGCCCTCTCACCTCTAATTCTTCTAGCCAGCTGTATATCCTTAGGCATAATAGTAACTCTCTTAGCATGAATAGCACACAGATTTGTATCCTCAAATAATCCAACCAAATAAGCTTCAGCTGCCTCCTGTAGAGCGGCAACAGCGCTGCTCTGGAATCTCAGATCAGTCTTGAAATCTTGAGCAATTTCCCTCACCAACCTCTGGAATGGAAGCTTCCTAATCAAGAGCTCTGTACTCTTCTGATACTTCCTGATTTCTCGAAGGGCCACAGTCCCTGGCCTGAACCTGTGCGGCTTCTTTACTCCGCCGGTTGCCGGAGCAGATTTCCTAGCCGCCTTGGTGGCCAGCTGCTTCCTTGGGGCCTTGCCCCCTGTAGATTTTCTAGCGGTTTGCTTTGTACGAGCCATTGCTGAGGAGATTAGAAATGTTTGAACGGAAAGCAAGAGAAACAGAGATAAGAACTGGTTGAAGAAGCAGCATGTGGGGCTATTTTATAGAGGGAAAAGTAGTAGAAGAGGGAAATTTGCCGGGTTTTGAAATTTTTGAAGTGGGGAATTTGAACCGTGGATTGATTGTAATCGACGGTCAATATTGTTTTAATGGGTGGGTGACACGGATGGCGATCCATCTCAAATGTGGAGTGACCAATAGGATTAGATTGTTATGGTGGTGGCCTTTTTTCATTCCTAGCTCCAAAAATTTTGAAATAAATGTGTTTTTTACGCGGGTTTGAAGCAAATTTTCATATTAATTTATTTTGTAATTCCTAAATTCTGTGTTTAAAAAAATTACATTATTTTTATTCCATTAAATTTAATATAACTAAATTAAATTTTATATAATAGATAAATTGAAATAGGTCAAATTATATAAAAAAAAATCATAATACATAGGAACACTTTTCATTTAAACATTAATATTTTTTACTATCGATTCAAGTCTAAACACTATCTAATCAAATGACAAAATGTTGAACTAGCAAACTGATTAATACTAAGTATACTAATATGTGTTTGGGATTGAGGTTAAAAAAAGTGTTATTAGAAAAAAATTATTTATTATTTTTTTAATTTTAAAAGTTATTTTTAAAGAGAAATATATAAATAAATATTTTTTTATAAGTAAATTTGTAAAAAATAATTTATAAAAAATTAGTCAATTAAATTAAAAAAAATTTAAATTTATTTTTTAATACTAAATAGTAATCTCAAATAGCCCGTAACTAATTGACTCCATTGTTAAATCCATAAAATGTTTTTTTTTTAAGTATTGCAATATATAGCAATTTGAGAGAAAATTCTAATTAATCTTATTGTACGTCATCTCACCTTTTTAAGAGAAAACAAAACTGGCGTGTTAGCCCAACATGGCATTTTAATCCTAATCACTTTGTCAGCTCAGCATTTTGTATATCAATTAGACCTCAGATTGATAAAGATGATAGAAATTGAAAGTAAAATAAAAGATAGGATTTTGAACTGATAGTAAAAAAAATAATAATTAAGATTTAAATTGGAAGTACCCTATACATGAGGAATTTTTTGTAATTTTTCCTTTTAAATAAATTTTACAAAAATAAATAAATAATTTTTCTTGGCAAAATTATTCCTCGAAATAATAAATACATATTTTAATTGTAGTTTCCTCCTGTCTTGCTTATTTCTAAATCTCATCTTCTAAGAATGTCGAAAGAAAAAATATTTTTCATTTTTATGCTCTAAAAATATTTTTCATTTTTTAATATTTTTTAATATTCATTTTTTATTAATTGGTGAGAATAAATAAATTTTAAAAATATTTTTTTTTTTACTTTTTCTACCTACACCAATCAATTAGAAAGTAAATATTAAAAAATAAAAAATATTTTTAGTATTCCTCTTCTTATAAATACTTACAATCTATAATGCTAATTTTATTTGCATAGAATCTGCCAAATTAATAATTTTGTACTTTTAATAAACTAAATCTGCCTTTAAAAGAGTGGATTCGTTGCAAAATTTTGACCCCAACAGAAACTAAGAAGCCATAAAATTTGTGAAGTATCATCAATTTCAAAGCTATCATTGAGCAATAATTATACAAAATTTTCTTGATCATGCTACCTTGAAAATTTACACTAATCATTACCAATAATTTGGATCTTTATTTCTAAAGATTAGATAATAATTTTAATAAATAAACAAACTCATTTGGTTAAATTAAATATATTGATTTTTAGTTAGTAGTCTTTTGAATTTAATTAGTTAGCTATTAATGTAATTACTTATTTAAGATTAAAAATTATTATTTTTGTATTTATTATTTAATTAGCTAATTAATAAAAAGGTATAATTTTGTAATAAACTTATAATTCGAATTATTTTATAAAATATTGGTTAAGTTATTATTAAAAAAAGTAAAAATTGAAAAACAAATAGTCAATAATGAAAATGAAAATGAAAACAGATATAATTAAATATAAGTCTAATGTCCAACCAAAATGCCCTCCGTTTTCACAATGAGGAGACCTACAATTTCAACATGAATTATGTCACACAAATGCTTTTTCTCTAACCTCCACATTTTTTTCTTTGTTCATTCAATTTAAATCGACACTCATACGTCCATGAAAAAAAAAAAATTCATTAAATGGTTGTGGGCTCGTATATTTGAGAAATGATGTATTAGACATCGTAGACGACCAATAGTCACTAAGGATGCCTTTTATAGTTGGTTGAAGGTTTTTGAGTGTAAGTAAACAAAAAGGAAATATTAAATGTCTACAAAGTATAATGCATCTATTTTTGGATGGTCAAATTGTTAAAAATGTGTTATAAAGGAAATCAACTTATAACACTATTTGTACACATTTTTATTATTAATAAAGAAATTGTTCATTATTAAGTGTTCATATTTATAAATTTGATATAATATTTTAAATTGTTCAATTAAGTGTTTGATATATAACACAACATGAGAAAAATCATAATGAGATTATGATTAAGACTGTAGATGAATCAAGCCGCTGACGAGCTACTCGGGTCTCGATTGAGAAAAAAACTTGTTCAAAATCGTTTATTACTATTAATGAGTAGAATTCAAACTTAATATTGTTTTGTTCGTGAATTCGCAAAGTTTAAAAAATTTGTGAACGTGTTCATTTATAATCTCGCAAACATATTCGTTTAAAAACTCACGAACATATTTATTTAAAAGCTCACTAACGTGTTCATTTCAAAATTCGAGAACATGCTTATTTAGGATTCGTTTATATTATATTTTATTTATCGAGTTTGAGTTTTTTGTCATTATTAGTTAACTAGTTAAACTCGAGCTTTTGTTATTATTAGATAATGAATCGAACTCAAGTTTTTGTCATTATTAATTAATGAGTTGAACTCGAACTTATGTCATTACTAATTAACAAGTTGAACTCAAATTTTGTCATTACTAGTTAATGAGACAAACTCAGACAAAGCTTGTTGGCATAATAAACGAGTTTTTTTGAGTCGCACACAAATTTGATAATTTTTAAACAAGATGAGTTCAAGCTTAATTATAAAAGTTCTAATCGAGCTCAAACCTGTAAAAGAAAAAATCAATGAAAAATCATAATGAGAAAAATAAACAATTGATAAATTTTTGAAGAAATTTGGTTGAGCATCTAAATCGCCACTATAATGACAGTTGTTGGCCGCAAAATAGAATTTGTAATTGTGCATTCAACAAAGCTAAAAAGTCTGAAGAAATAAATTGATTCACAACTAGAAGTTCAGCTACAAAAGATTGGATGCAAAAGAAAAATCACGACCACAACACAAAATGACAACCACAATATTTGAATATCCAAGATTGCCAAAATCTAAGCAAGCCAGATGTCCAAGAGCTTCAAAAGTATTATAAATTTTGCGACCGTGATGTGTGGAAGTGCAACCGCAAATTCAATGAACGAAAAAATCTAAGTTGGACAATTTGGTCTGCGTTTAAAGATGCAATCACCAAACTAGCCTGTCTCAATGAAAGAGCGACCACAAAATTTATGAAAAAGACGACCGCTAGACTAGGAATCAGTCAGAAGACTCCACGTGTCAAAATCCATTAGAGATAGAAGAAATCACGACTGTTATTTTTGCTTACGACAGTGCAATAATTATAGCAAAAATTATGGATTTATTTCATAAATAATCACTGGACTTTGCTAAATTTACAGAAAAATTAATATTAAAAATTTCATACGAACAAGGAAACAAAACAATTTTTTTCCACAAAATATAACTTCCGGCAAGTTTGGTTGAAGTCAATAGTTGGAAAATCTAAAGTGGAATCAAATTTTGCCACCTCATACCATATCAAGCTACATAGAATGACACGTAAGTACAACTCATAACTTCAATTGTCACGTTAAATGTTCATATAATAGTACCACGTGAACAAAATATAATACCCTTTTATATAATTTGAATAATTTAACTATATAAGATGATGTCACGATACATATGTAGAATAACTAATAAAAAATTAAATTTTTTTGTGCACTATGACCATAATGACTTCTTGAAAACTCTTAAAAGAAAATATATAAAATAAAATCATCATCACATATATAAAATAGTGTTTGGGCATTCACTAGCCCTATATAGTTTACAAAAATAATAATATCACTAAAAATGAATTACATGCCTTTTGTGCAAGTATGTACAAATTATATCTAACTCATATCCCATGGCATGAACCAAAACAAAAAGATCATAGTTTGCATCACCAATCCTAGCTAAGCTTGTCTGGTGACTCTTTAGCAAACTTTTCCTCCATGTCGATCTTACTATGTATATTTTCAACCTATGTATGAGAAAAAAAAACACTCACATATTAAGTTAAACATGTTTAGTGATACATATGTGCTTGCAAATTTAAAACATTCATTCAAGTAACAATGTCTTATGTACATTCTAAGTACATACATTCTTAATTCTCTATAATTATATTCATGCATAAGTATGCTTAATCATGGTATGACTTACTTCTTGTATAAACATTAATCATATCATACCAAAAGTTCTTAGCCTAATATGTTGATAATCATATACATGTTCGAGCACATAAATTATATCAATCACGCCATATACATTCATAGGCAATTTTTGTAAACAAATTTATCATATCATGCCAAGTTTAGGAACTTTACATGTCAACAATCACAATTTCATTCAAGCACAATGCATAAGATTCATATCATTCGTATTTACATATAAGTCTCGTAATTTCGTCTATCACTTTATAATTAATTCATCCAATGCTTTAAGTTGGACTATTCGAATACGAATTATAGATCATAAGCGTTTTTCGAACTTAAGTCATCTTGTCCACTATCTATATGTACTCAATCGAATTTTTCAAGTTAATAACTCTCCCAAAGCTTAAGTCACATTGACTAAGTTTATAATCATTTTATATGCATATTAGGATTAAAGGTACTTCCAGAGTTTAAGTCAACTCGTCTTTAAATCATAATATTATTTCAATATTTTATTCTATGATACCATATGACCTCTTAATGACATATCATCTATTTTATTTCTAATTATAGATGAAATCAATGGGCTTATAGCTTGTATCTTTTAAAGATATATATGAAATCAATGGGCTTATTGCCATAACATATATATGTTCATAAGTTAAAGATCATAACATGAATTTATTCATGGTTCACCTCATTGTATCATAACATGAATACTTAGTCCATTTTCCATATAATCATCAATATATGCTTGTTCATGTGTATACATACTCATAACATATTTCCTATAATGGTAGATTTCATTAACATATCATAATTAAAGTCATATTCATAACATGTACTTTCTACAAATCATCAACATATTCATAGATTGGTTCATAGTCATGAAACATTATTTAGGGGCATAAATGCATCATTCACAGTTTGGTACCATGTGAATCATATAGTGATCCAACCCGTGAAAGCTTCTGGTCAAACTAATATATGCAAACATTCATTCATGGTCATAAAAATTATTCATGGTTGTGAACCATGTGGTTCATGAGCGTGACTTAGCAATTCACAGGTGTGAAAGGACAATTTTATACTTGTGCTCATGAAACATGTGGTAAAACAAAGCATAAAATGGTTTATCTAAATTTTACAATTTCAAGTCTCATGTGTTCACGACCATGAAAGGGTATTCACAGTCGTAAATAGACTTTCATATGTGTGAATTTAGAATTTTTTGTGTAGAATGTGGTGAAATTACAGGGCATTCCTCATTTTCCACACATAACTCTAAATCGTCAATGCTAATCATTCCTATCTCACACAAGTGAACTTATAATTCATATATCAATTCCAATAACTTTTAAGACCTCAAATTATGTCATTACACATTCACTTCATAAAATCACAATAAAGAAGCATTTATTACTTAGGCTCCATTCGTTTCCATAAAATAATTTGCCTTTGAAAATATTTTCCTATATTTGGTTACAACACTAGAAAAAAAATGAAAAAAATGAAATGATACTTTATTTCTTTTATGTTTGATAAGTCTTGAAAAATTACTTCTTATTCTGAGAACATAAAGTTATTTTTTCTTATTTTTTCTTATTTTTGAGATATTTTTCGTTGATTTGGAAAATATTTTTTTAACTTAATTTTCAAAAGTAAACCAAATATTGAAAAATATAAAATAATATTTTTCAGAAATAAACGAAGCCTTAAATCATTAAATTTCTTCAACAACCAAGCATTTTATAATATCAATATTGCATTTTAAAGTCATGAAGCATCACACAATATACAAATAACATAAAATGAAAATTTGAATACATATATGTATAACCTTGAACAAAAATGAGCTTTTTTTCTTTACTTCCAAGCTTACTCAAGCTTGGCTTCTCTCTTGAAGGTTGTTTTCTTGCTCTCGACCTCCTACTAACATAACAAAATATCTCTTTTAAACTTTTTTTTATCACATGTATAAAATCTTCCCATAAAACTAAAACCCTAACTTAACTCTTGAAGGTTTTACTTTTATGGTTTAAACCTCTTAAAGATTATACTTTTACATATTTATAAGTCTTAAGGTAGAGTTTTAATTCTTAAAAATCAAAACTTGAGACCAAATTTGACCCCATTTAAAATGGGTTTCCACCTTACATGAAAAAAGGTGAAAAAAAAGGTGCAAAAGAAGAGTGCTTATCTTACAAAGCTTTTCAAGGATAGAGCATGGGTGTAGTTATCCCTAGTTTTTCTCCTTCTCTTCTTTTATTCAAGAATCGCTTTCCTTATTCAAGCCTCCTCCTTTCCTTTCTTTTCTCTCAAAATCCGGTCATAAATAGCTAATTCTCTTTATTTTTGAGTGATTAAGAGTCTTGAAGGAGAAGGAACTGGAAAAGAAGAAGAGGATGGAGAAGTAGAGGATTTCTACATTTTTGGGAAGGGGAATGAAGGGTTGCACAATAGAAAATTGAAGGGGAAGAAAAGAAAAGATGAGTTTTTATACTTACTTGGAAAAAATATCACTTTAGTACCTCCTTATCTTCTAACTTATCCCAAAAGCCCTTAAGCATATTTTTCCTTCTTATAATCATACACATTACTTTTATTATTCACTTAACCATCCAATATTTTTAATGTCTATTTAAATGTCCAATTGTTATCCATAACTTGAATTTAGACTTTGATAAGTACAATGGTGACCCTAAGGTATGCTAGTTATCCAAGATCTAAATTGACAAACGTTATACAAAAAGATAAAATATTCTCTCATTCACATTCTGAGTTAATTTCATTCACTGTCACTGAATTTATATCCTAATTCCATTTCAATTAGAATTTTTTCTTCAATTCCTCCTCACTGTACTAAAAAAATGTTCAAGTAATTTTTCATTTCAAATTTTTTTTACTGACTAGATTACAATTAAAGTATACGTTCAGTGATAATAGATAAAATTAACCTAGAGCGTGAATGATAAAAAACTTTTTTGTCTTTTTATCCACGTGGACATTTGATGTGATAGTCAAAATTTTGGATTGTCTTTATGTATAATTTTACGTGGTGTGACATGGTCCTATACCACATTTGCAGCCACGTGAAATTTTCGATTGCTGACTTAACCAAACTCACTAGAAGTTATTTTTGTAGGAGAAAAATTGTTTTGTTACCTTTCTAGGATAAAAAATATAATATTAATTTTTTTGCAAGTTTGACAAAATCTAGTGACAGTCCTAAAATTAACACAAAAAACTACTTGTTAGAAATGAGTGAATTGTTTTGTTTGTAACCGCAATTTGAGGGTTAGACATTATAAATACTCTTCTAAAAGTCATTGAATGTTAAGTCAACAACTTATATATGCCAAAGCTTTGCTAGTTTGTGGTTCAGGCATTTTGTAATTATTTTTTGTAACTAAGAGTGTTGGTTCATAGGACAACTAATTTTTTAAATTACAGAAATTTATTTATTTTTTAAATTACTAAAATTTTTTACATCAATTTGTCCATACATTAATTTTTTAATTTAAATTAATTTATGCACAAAAATATATATTAACTCTACAATAAGAAAATGGCATGTATTCGGAGAGTTAGGAGCAAAATTTATTAATTTTGTCATTACTAAAATTATTTCGTTAATTTATTCATACATGAATGTAAGAAAATTATAAAGTTAAGAAAAATAAATAAATTTTATTCTTTAACTTTATTTGAGGTAAATAACAAAATTTGTTAGTTTTTAGATTTGTTAATTTTTTAGATTTCTAAAATCCATACAAAAATTCATTGTAAATTTTTTTAAATCATTCACTGTTATATTTTAGATGGAAAATGGATGAAGATGTCTAATCAAAAAATTCAAACGCTAGATGTTTAAGTGACAAAAAAAATACGACAAAACTCCAATTAAAAAAACAGTGAAACGTTTTTTTTTTTTTTGAAGTTTGTCCCTAAATATAATTTAAAGACAATTTTATGCTCTTAGCTCTAAAATGTTCAGTGACTATTTTTTTTTTTAATTTTTCGTTTTGTTAATATTACAAGAAAATTTGAATATTTTATATTAGTTTCTGCAAACCAATCTTATTTCATGAATTAAATAGAGTTATAATGTCATAAAGTCTATCATAATTAAAAATTTAAAGCAATAGAAGGAATAGACATGGCCCTCCTAATTCCTATAAACGTCTAGTCCACACAGCTTAGATTGTGGCATACTGGAAAATGTTAGATATATGAGGGCCATCTAAGGCCCATTTGCTTCTAGTTCTAGCTTTGAAAACAGAATCAGAATTGAATTTATTTTCTAAATTATCAAGGATAATTATTTACTCTTTTTGTTTAAATTAGAATGAAATTATTTAATTATTTAATTGATACGTGTTTTATTTTTAATTTTGATATATAATCAAATCTGATTGACAAAGGGAGAGAGAGAGAGGATGGGTGATCTTAGAGTAGAATGTGTTGTCCAGTACCTCATATTGCATGTCTAATTTCTACAAAACCAAGTGCTTTTATAGTTTTATTTATCCATTTTTATGGTTGGGGCTCTCTATTTTTGAGAGAATTTTGAGACTAAGTTAGAACTTAAAATTTGTGTTTTCTCTTAAACATTAAATATCTTCAAACAGTCGGAGGCTACCAACCAAAATTAACCACATATATAAATTAACAAATAATTATCTGTATTAAAAAAAAAAAAATGGAGTATCTCTTCTGACAAATAAAAATAGAAAATTGAACCTATCTTTCGCATTGATTATACTTACTCCAGAAAATTTCAGTAACAAGAAGAAACTTAATGGAGCAAAAACACCATTTCTTATTTTTTTTAGAATAATAGCTAACTGTACATTTTCTTTGGCAATAAAATATGATCAGTTGGGGATTGGTGAGGGTGGAGGCAGAGCTGGAAGCACATCAAAAATAGCACAAAGGCCCTTAAGTAGCAATCTAACACCGGGAAAGTCGGGGAACATGGCAGGCCAACAATTGGTACTGATGGCATTGATAGCATTGCAACAAGGAGGTTGAAGATAGCTTGGATTTGCGTTAAATATGGTTTGATTCACTGCCTCCAGGCATCCTTCTGCACTATAAATACCTGCCCAGCACTCAATTGGGTTTCTCACTATATCCTGACCTAAGGCTCCATTTGGAATTGCCACCATAATGCTTAATAACGCCGCCCTAACTATTAGGCCTTCTGCTGCTAATGTTGCCATAGAGATATAATTGCATCCCAAAGCAAAAATTCTTCTTTCTTGAATTTTTTTTACGAGTGTTAGATATGTTTTATACCCATAATCTGTAGGATTTATTTTGGTGAGTGCGAATTTAAAATATTCTATCATTGAAGACACCTTCTTTGTATTTTTTGACATCTTCGCCGCTTTTTGGAGTCATATCTTTGTTATTGCTTTGCAAGCAATATTGAATTTTTATATCCGAAGTCAGCAGTTTCATGCATGAATGGGGTTCCCGCTAGGTCGCAATTAACATTTTCTTTTTTTATTATTCCCTTCGTTATTCATTTTACTTAAAAGAGGAAAAAAGTTTCAAGATTGATATAGTTTGAATAAATTGGAATCAGAAATGACATTACTAATTTCGGGTAAAATTTCACATACTGTTCATTAACTTACCACCAATACATAATGATATTTCTCAACTTTAATTGTAACACTAATATTCTTCAACTATAATTCATACAACATAAATGTTAATTTTAACTTTTTGTAGGTTACCTTGATAACTACACTTTGCATCACCGCTTTCGTAGAATACCCTTAATAACTAGGCATCCGCCTTAAAAAATGTATTTAAATGATTTTTTTCACTTAAATAATTGTGCTTAGATAATTTTTTTTAAATTCATTTTATTGCGTGATTATTACCTTATCAAAATTATTAAAACACACAAAAAAAATCATCTAAGCACATTATTTAAAAATAATTATGTATTCCATATAGGTGGAAATGTAATGTCTAGTCATTAGGTATATTTTATGTAAGTAGTGATGTAACATCTAATATTCAAAAATAACATTTTTACCTGTAAAAATATGTAGTACATTTTTGTTACATGAATTAAAGTTGAAAGATATTAGTGTTAGAGTATCTCCAGTAGTGCTTTTATTTTAAAATATATCTTTGGTAGAATAATTTGTAATTAGAAATTATATTACTAATTTCAGGTACCACCAATTCAAAATAATATTCATCAACTCTAATTTGTAATATTAATATTATTTAACTTTAATTCATATAACATAAATTTTAATTTTAATTTTAATTACAAGTCTATAGATTATCTTGATAATTACACAATGCATCACCCCCTATATGGAACACCCTTGATGACAAGGCATTCCCCTTAAAGAATTTTATTTAAATGATTTTTTTGGGCTTAAATAATTGTGCTTAGATAAATTTTTTAAATTCATTTCACTATGTGATTATTACCTTATCAAAATCATTGAAACAAAAAAAAAATTATTTAACCATTTTTTTAAAAAAATTATGTATTCCATGTATGTGGAAATATGACATTTAGTCATTAAGTATATTTCATATAAGTGGTGGCATAACATCTAATAATAAAAAATAACATATGAAGATGGAAAAACATGTAGAACACTTTTGTTACATGAAATAAAGTTGAGAAATATTAGTATTAGAGTATCTCAAATAGTGCTATTTATTTTAAAGAACATCTTTGGAAGAATAATTTGTAATCATAAGTTATATTACTAATTTCAAGTAAAATTTCACATATCGTTCATCAACTTACTACCAATACACAATAGTATTTCTCAACTTTAATTTGTAACACTATTATTTTTCAATTTTAATTTATATAACATAAATGTTAATTTTACCTTTTTACAGGTTTACAACTTACCTTGATAACTACACACTACATCACTGCCTACATGAAATACCCTAAATGACTAGATATCCACCTTAAAAAATTGTATTTAAATGATTTATTAGTGCTTAAATAATTGTGCTTGGATAAATTTTTTAAATTCATTTTACTATGTGATTATTATCTTATCAAAATCATTGAAACACAAAAAATTATTTAAGCACATTTAAAAAAAATATATGTATTCCATATTGGTAGGAATATGACATCTAATCATCAAATATATTTCATGTAAACAGTAATGTAGCGTCTAATAAAATATTATAGTAAACCTGTAAAAATATATAGAACATTTTTATTACATGAATTAAAATTGACAAATATTAGTGTTAAAACATCTATAATAGTGCTCTTTATTTTAAATTTTTTTTAGTATAATAAAAAGCATACTAGAGCCATTTTAAATATAAAGAGTACAAATTTTTTACAAGTACAATAAGACTATTTATATTTTTAATCTTAATGTTATTTTATCCTATATAAATTAATATCTATAAAAAAAGTAAATGACTTTATTATAAGGAAAGAGAAATATATTTTTAGAGAAACACACTAATCAAAAGATAAAATATGCATAGAAAGTGAGTATATATTAATTACAATTAGAATAAATAGTGAAGTTTGATTTTCTAGATGTAGAAAGTCAAACTCACTATCTACTTGAAATTTTAAATATAGATGTTGAGTTTTGTGGTATTGGGCCGCCCATGTGGGCTTGATCTAGTCAAAACTCATATATTCTTATATATAAAGTTATGAAAAGATATAACTTAATAACGAAATGATATAAGGAAAAGATATAACTTTTCATCAAAAGTTTTTTCTGAAATTTGAAAATTCTCGAAAAGGAATTCATTCATCTTCGTTAAATCACAAGTGAATCAAAGCGTTCGTATTGTGGAATTGAGTCAAGTTCTAGTAATTTGTCTCCATATAAAGCATTGAAAGCGCACGATTTACGCTCAACAAGTAAGTTTCCGCTGCTCTAGTAGTTCATACATTTGCATCAGAGTCCGTTTTGTGCGTTTTTGTGCTTAAAATCATAATTGTGATGATTTTTGAGAAATTTATTATGAAAATTCAAAATTTCTTCAATTTTCATAAAATTAATTCTTCATTTTCATAGTTCTAATTTAGTATCATTGGAAATCTCTCATCACAAGCTTTCTAACGAGTATTTTTGCATAATGTTCTGATGAGTGGATGAATTTTTATGATCTTTCAAAGTTTCTGAGTATATTTTTTTGAAAAATGTCATTAAAACGATTCCTACTCTCAAATCGTGTATGTGTACACGACCAAAATGATGTTGAAATGGAATAAAAATGGTCCCAGTAGTTTTAAAACTGTAAACAATGTGTAAAATTTTAAAAAACGGTGCAAAACAAACCCCTGAAGACGGCGTGTGTACTGCACGAGCCGCCTCGGCACGTCACGCACCGGCAGTTAATAAAAAAAATGGTTTTTGACGGTTTTTTGCCAAGTGTCCATGACACATGGCTTCCTCTGGTTGGTCTACAAATGCTGACGTGGAAAGGAACACGTGGCAGCGTGAAGTGCGTGGCAAACTTCGTTAGGCGCGTGGGAGCGCGTGAACGAATATTTTTGGTCTAATTTTATTTTTTAAATTCTCAAAATTTAATTTCCAATTTAATGGATATTTTTTCAAAATTTTTTGTGACTTGTTTTGATGAAGAATTTGGAGAAAAATATGTAAATTGGAACATAATTATATGTAATTTTTTTTATGTCACATGACATATATGATATTTAAATGAATCTAATGTTGGTTTAATTTATTCAAATATGTAATGAGGAATCTAATGATTCGCATGTTGGAGCGATTATGTACATATAAGAAAGATCCGAAACATTCTCTTGAAAAATATATTGATGAGATGTACCATAAAATTTGGACTTTCTACATGATGTTTAGTGAAGACTATGACTTAGCTGTGGAACAACAAATATCAATAGTTCTTGATTCCTTACTTGATTCATGGGAAGAGAAAAGGAAGATGCTTAAAGAAAGATCAAACGACTTAACTTATGAAAATCTTGAAAAAGATTTGAATCGGGAACTGAAGCGCCGTATACAAAATAGTATTAGGCGATCTAGTAAATCGATGAATAATTTTCCATGGATGAAAAAAATATCTGGTACATTGGAAAAAAGAAAATTTGCTGAGAGAGAACCACAAGTTCAACCAGATGATGAATGAATTAAACTCAATATTAGAAAAATATTTATTTTTATGTGTGACAATATGTTATTTTTGTTTTGAACATGTAATTGATGTTTTATCTTATTTTAATGCATATATATTATTGTTGTTATATTACATTATATGATGAATGTATTGTGGGAATATTAGATTGGTAGATTAATGAATCTCATCTAATATAAAATTAACTGGCGCATGTTTAAATTAAACAATGATAATTGAATTATGTCAGTAGGAGTTAATTGAGTTGTATATACAATTTTTTTTATTTTTACTGCTTGTATTAGGTTATTATTGATTTATTTAAGGTATTGTGACTTGAAATTGATAAAAGTAATAATGAATTATGATAATCCTAATTATAATCATTGTTTCTAAATAGTTGAAATGCCTGCAACAAAAAGCATTATTGCTGACTTGAATCAAGAAGATAAGCTAAATGATAAAAACTATGACATTTGGCATCGTAAAATTCAGTATCTCCTGGAAGAGCAAGATATGCTAGAAACAATAACACAACCAATGGTTGAGCCTGAACATGGAAACACTGCTCAACATAGGCGGGATATGGAAGCATATCAAGCCTATAAGCGCAAGGACAGAGTTGCTCGCATATTGATGCTGAGCAGCATGAGAAATGACTTGATGCTACATTTTGAAAAGCACCGCTCAGCCCAAGCAGTTTGGGATGCTGTTAAGGTTCAGTTTGGTAGAACCTCAACAACAAGGCTGCGTCAGTTAACTCTAAAGTTTGATGCCTATAAGAAAAATTCTAATAATACAATGAGGCAACACCTTACTGTAATGTCTAACATGATAAGTGAGCTGAAAGATGCTGGCCATGAGATGACTGACGAGAAACAAGTTCAAGTTGTGATTCGATCCCTTCCAAAATCTTGGAAACACATGCGTGTCAACCTTACCCATAATGATAATATAAAAACTTTTGATGATGTTGCCTGACATGTTGAGCTAGAGGAGGATCGCCTTCTCACTGATAAGCCTGAAGGAGAGGCTTATATGATTGAGTCTAGAGGCAAAGGGGCTTCTAGCTCTGGGCAAAAGAAATGGAAAGGTAAGGGAAAATGGCAAGGCAAGGGAGAAAATAAAACAAAATTTAGTGGAAATAAGCGCAAGCGTGGAAAACGCGACGGAAAGAAAGGCAAGAACATGAATTGCTTCAACTGTGGGAAGAATGGTCATTTTGCTCATGATTGCACTGAGCCAAAGGTATTGTATGACCAAATTAGTCCATCAGATTTATATGTTAGTAGTTGCTTGATGTTAGCTGAAACTGTTCCTTATTGAATTGTAGATTCAGCAGCAACATACCACATAGCAAGGGACCGATCTGTCTTTGTGGAATTTCATCAAATTCCAAAAGAGAGTAGAAAAATCTATATGGAAAATCATGTTTCGGCTGACGTGCTGCGGGGATGTCACACGTTTTATCTCTATGATGTGCTTTATGCTCCTGATGTTCGACGAAATTTAGTTTCTATTATTATTTTGCTTGGACTTGGCTTCAAAATTATTTTTGAAGATGATTGTGTTAAAATACTTTTGGACAAAGTTTTTATGGTTCTGGACATATGTTGAATGGTTTTATAGTGCTAGACACTATTTTTATGGATGTTAAGCAATCTATATTTCTTGTTGGAAATTCCAATAATGTTTTATTAATTGATGATACTAAATGACATGCTAGATTAGGACACATTGAGCAAGATCGTTTAAAAAGATTAGCAAAAGTTGGTCTTTTAGGATTTGTTAAAAAAATATATTTGCCTATTTGTGAGCATTGCCTAGCTGGAAAAGCAACAAGATTATCATTTGGCAAAGCCAAAAGAGTCACATTTCCTTTACAGCTTATACATTTTGACATTTATGGCCCAATGAATGTTAGAGCAAGACGTAGTGTTTACTATTTCATCACTTTCATAGATGATTTCAAGAGATACGGTCACGTTTATTTAATCTCCCATAAATCTGAAGCATTAGATTGCTTCATACGTTATAGTAAATTGGTTGATAATCAATTGAATTTGAATATAAAATCATTACGGACCAATCAAGGGCGTGAATATCTATCTGATTTATTCAAAAGTTATTGTGATGATAAGGGTATAGCTAGGCAGCTAACTACCTTTTACTCTGCAATAAAATGGCATAGCAGAAAGAAGAAATAAAACCCTATTGGATATGGTTAGGTCAATGATGGCGCAGACTAATTTACCAATTTCTTTTTGGGGAGATGCATTAATGACTGGTGCCTACATTCTAAATTGTGTACTATCAAAATCTGTTCATTTCACCCCATATGAATTATGGAAAAGCGTAAAACCTGACTTAAGCTATATGCGTCCATGGGGTTGCGCAACTTATATCCACAACACTTCATATGAATATGGAAAGCTTGGTCCGATGGGGAAGAAATGTAACTTTATAAGATACTTAGAATTCTCCAAAGGATATGTATTTTTGAGGGAAGACACAAATGGAAGAATAACAAAAGTTGGGTCACGAGATGTCATTTTCTTAGAAGAGGACTTTCCTGAAAGAGGTGAGATAAATAAGGATTTCCAATTTTATGAAATGGAAGATCCTGAGACTAGTGGGAGTGCAAGAATAATTGATTTAGCATTCACAGAGCAAGAATTTATTGCTCCTCCTGAATCAAGTGGGAGTGAAAGAATGTCAGATTTTGTTCCAATGGAGCAAGACCATAAATAATCTCAACCTCGATGTAGTAATCATGAAAAGATTCTCCGTCGTTGATGTAAGATTGAGGGGGAAGCTTTAATGATTGCTCCAGATGAAGAAGAGCCTAAAACAGTACAACAAGATCTTTCTGGTCCTAAAGCAAAGGAATGGATTAAAGCTATGAAAAAGGAAATGGATTCAATGATATACAATCAAGTCTGGGATTTGGTTGAGAAACCGCCTGATCGTAAGACTATTGGGAACAAATGGATTCTCAAAATAAAACGTAAGGCGGATGGGACAATAAAAAGATTTAAAGCTCGATTAGTAGCTAAGGGCCACACACAAAAAAAGGGAATTGACTATGAAGATACATTCTCACCTGTAGTAAGGTTTGCATCAATTCGCCTCATTCTTGCTATAGTAGCACAAATGGACTTAGAATTATATCAAATGGATGTTAAAACTGCTTTTCTCAATGGAGAACTAGATGAAGAGATCTATATGGATCAACCTTTAGGTTTTGAACTCAAAGGACAAGAGCGCAAAGTTTGCAAGCTTAAAAAATCTATTTACGGTCTTAAGCAAACGTCAAGACAATGGAACCTCAAATTTCATCAAGCCATATTAAAGGACGGTTTTACGATGATGGAGGAAGACCATTGCGTGTATATTAAATGTTCTAACAATGGTTTTATAATTATGTCCTTGTATGTTGATGACATTTTAATAGCTGGAAATGATAAGAAGTTGATTAATACTACCAAGATTATCGAACTTCGAAATGAAAGATATGGGTGAGGCTAGTTATGTACTTGGTGTTAAGATCTTAAGGGATTGTTCTAAAAGACTTCTGGGTTTGTCTCAGGAGACTTATATCTGAACTTGTCACAATCTATTGTGATAGTATGGCTGCATTAGCTTATGCTAAGAATCAAAAATATCATGGAAAGATCAAACATATCCAGATTAGATATCACTATGTTAGAGACATGATTGCGGAAAAGGAAGTAACTCTGAAACACATTTCTACAAACAAAATGGTAGCAAATCCATTTACTAAACCAATAGCTAGGGATGCGTTTGCAAGACTCGTAAAATCCCTAGGCTTATGTAGAATGTAATCAATATATGTTATGTCAGGTCACTTGATTTTTTACAAATGATATATCAATTTAATTGATTAATAATTTTTCAATTATATGAATATATTGCAAATACTAGTTAGCACAATTCGAATAAGTATGTCGATAGACTTAGATTGACTCACTCACATGAATAATCGCCTCTAGCGCTATGGAGCGATATGGAGCGAGCAGAGATGAGACCATAAATGCAGAGTCATTAAGTGAATGACTAAGATACAGTGGGAGCGGTTTTAGTTTCATTCATTTTTTTATAAGGTTGTCTTGATGCGGATCAAGATGAGATTCTTTATATATATAAGAATCAACATGAATGACTTCCCCACCATTCATGTGTCTATATAGAGGAAGCTGAGTGTGAAATTTTTTATTTAACATTGTTGAATGTATAAATAAAAGTTTCAAGTTTGGCGCATTTAGAGCGATAAGACTAATACTCATATGATGTTTTTTTTTTTATTTTGAACTAAGAGCAAGACATACACTCTTTCATATTTGACAAGAAAAGAGTAGCTCCACCATAACATGCATTTCATACTGCATGTGCTATACGACCTATTAGGAAGCGAAAGAATGGATCCATGCTTCTTCGCTATGTGAGTCCTAAAAATCCTAGAAATGGATTTCAAAAAACTTTTACCCTTTGTGACTTTTGACTATATCATGATGTGATGAATTAATGTTGGCTATCTTAGGATGTATCCTATAGTCATGGAATGATTCGACTTAATATAACACTCCTAGAAAAGCGAGTTAATTCAAATCTGATTGATATGAGGGCAAAAGAAAGAATATTTTGCTTATGCACTCACAGCTTGTGTTTACTGGCCGGAGTTATTATGCTTGATGAAGCGAGATGTAACTTAGAATACAAGTGATTGTAAGAATGATTTGAGTATAGATTTGTGAGGGATTGAATGATAATCGAATTAAGTGTATTGAGAAAGGTACTTGGGATAATTAAGCACATTATCGAAAATAATTACAACTTTGGGTTGATGTCTCCTATATGGCCTATAATTAGGTTTGTATTAGAGCTCCCACAATTTGTGTGCTTCTGGTCGCATGGTCCGTTGGCTTGTATGAAAGATTCTTTGTTTAAGTTTGAGATGTGAGATGATATTTGGATTGAGCAAAGCCCACTTTGGGCGAGTGGGAGATGTTGGGCTTTGTGGTATTGGGCCGCCCATGTGGGCTTGACCCAGCCCAGATTCATATCTTCTTATATATAAAGTTATGAAAAGATATAACTTAATAACGAAATGATATAAGGAAAAGATATAACTTTTCATCAAAAGTTTTCTCTGAAATTTGGAAATTCTCGAAAAGGAATTTTTTCATCTCCGTTCAATTACAAGTAAATCAAAGTGTTCGTACTATGGAATTGAGTCAATTTCTAGTAATTTGTTTCCGCCTAAAGCATTGAAAGCGCACAATTTACGTTCAACAAGTAAGTTTCCGCTGTTCTAATAGTTCCTACAATAGAGAATCTATTGGAGAGTCGGAGATTTTTTTATGGATTAACTTTTTAAAATAAATAATATAATTCAAATAAAAAATTTATTGTAAATGCTCTTATAAATTAAAATTAAAAGACATTAATTTCATCCATTTTTTCACTTAATCCCTTCATTGAAAAATTTACAATGAGATACATAACATTAATTAATTTTCATTTTCAATTGAGGGTGTTCTTTCAAATAATATATATATATATATAAATCAGAACTCAGGCACATACAATATTTGGTAACACAAAGTCATCTCCTAAAAAAAATTGTAAAACTAACGTTCAACTTATAAATTAGTAGATTATAATTATTCCTTACCTCCAAACTCATGAGTAATTATATATAATATAATTATTTAATTATTTAATTTGTGCGTTTATATAATAAAAGGTGGACATATTTATTATATTGGATTGAAATATTTAATATAATTTTTATATTATTTAATATGTATCTTATTATATAATTCGTTTGTATTATATATTCGAATATATTTTACATAGAGTTTTTAATTAATATAAACATGTTATTTTATGTCATTTTACATTTTTAATTATTTTTTAACTAGTTTTACCAAATATTTTTAATTTAATCAACTAGATTATCAATACTATATTATCGGCTATAACTAAATTATCTGCTTGTAGCTAGATTATCGGTTAGTTTTATCAAATAAAGTCACAATCTTTCAAGCATATTTATCAGCAATAATTTCATCATACTCATACACAATAACTGAAATTTAATAAATTATTTAACGAAAAAAAATCAAACCTTTGATTAAAAAAAACAAACAAAAAATTAAACCACCTCACTCGAGTTTATAGGAATTTTTTCTACAAGAATAATGTGATTTATGAATGTTCATATCGTAATTGATAACATTTAGTATTAAAAATAAATTTCGCATGATAAATAATATTTTGGGAATCAAAAACTGAAAGTAACTAAAGACATATCACATTATTAGTAAGAAGTAAATAGAATAATGATTGTAAAATCCTTTTTTCCCCCTTAGATATGATTATAAAATCTCTGGATGAGCCAACCTTAATTCTTACGGGTTCGTGGCATTGTCACCAGTCCCACACATCTAATGCTGCCTTAGGTTTATAATAAAATAATTTGCAATTAATTCAATTTGCACTTCATATGTGAGTTATTTAATTTCATTTCATTTCCACATATTCAAAATTCAATTAATAGTAATAAGTCCAGAGGAGATCAAATTAGGGGGAAAATGATCATGACTTAAGAAGTAATTGCATCTACACTATCACGATTCAGTTTAGAATTAGTTTCAGTTTCTTACCTTTTTTTTTTTCGACAATACATTTCTAGAATTTCAAAATTTTATATTTTGCAAATTATATGGCATTACAAAGCCTTGTTTGCATTGAATTGAGGGTTGCTTCCTTTATTTTACTTTTCTCTTTTATTTATTTTTCTGAAATTGCTTTACGAAATCCATCTTTTGGAAGATGTTAAATATTGTAGCTACTTTAAAAAGTTAATAAATATATAAAAGCTTATAATTAACACCTAATTTGATAAATAAATGAAGTAAAAAATTTTAACAATAGAGTTCGCAAAAATAACACCAGCTCGATATACACCATTACAAAAACATATAAAACTTTTTTTTAACTATTACATAAAATTTTAATGTCACTGATTTAAAATTCTGAATATCCCACTGCAAAATCATATTTTTTATAGAACGACTTCTTCACAAAGGTACTCATGCATACGAGGGAGATGGGGATGGAGAAGATAGAGATGGAGGCGATGGATATAGAGGTAGAGGTCGAGATTGTGTTGGAGGCATGCTCTTCATAATAATAGAGCAGGCTTCCTCAAGCACGAACTCAGCGGCAGGATATTTAGGGAATATCATAGGCCAGCAATGGTCAGCCAATTCAAGAAAAGATTTGCAGCAAGTTCCTCCAAGTTTGCTGGGATCATGGTGCCTAATAAGGAGCTCACCGGCCTCAACGCATCTTTCTGAATCAACCAAAGCTTTAAAGCATAGCGTTTCTTCGAGTGTTTTTGGAATTTCTTTAGGAATAGGTGGAATATGCGGACCTATGTGTGGGAAACGGGGATGGAGATGAAATGCTGACCCATATGGAATTGACACTATAACCATGCACCCAAATGCCAATAAAAATTCCAAGCTTTTTATTGGCATTAGTGCCATGGCTCTAAAATAAAACCAAAATTTTATATGTAATTGTGAGGGTTGTTATTTTAGATGAAATTGGGTTACGATTCTTCACAAATTTTATATTGCTTTAGCTTGAAGATTTATTTGCTAATAATGATGGAGGTGGCTTTTTTACCATATATTAATTAGGGATCTATTATTATAGTCAAATAGTGTTCGAATTACTTATTTTTGCCTATTAAAGGATTGCTATATATGTAAGCAACTATTGATGTATATTTCAAGTGGCTAGCCACAATATAATTAGAAGAAATACCAAATTTATCAAACCAATTAACTCAAACTGAAAAAGTTAATTTCCATATATACTCATACGCTTTGAGATTTAATAAAATTAAAAATTTTATTTTCAATTTTATTTGATATTCTATTTATGAATCTTAAATGGAAACTCAAAGTAAAGGTGACTCAATGAATAGCATGTATAAATAATATTTATATTAATTCTATGATGTATATGATCTTGGCAATTTTTGATTCATTTGGATGACTTGTCTCGAATCAATTTGAAATATAATAAAATCTGAATAGTTTGAGAGATTGCTATCAATCACTCAACTTAATGCTTCACGAATACCCGTAGCTTCCGCTACTGCCACATCTAACTACCATGAACATCCTAGCTGTCGCAAAACAAAACTCCCCACTATCATCACGAACTATAAAGCCTCACTCAGATCTATTACAAGCCTGAAAGATAGTAGCATCACTATTGACCTTCAACCTGTCCAAACTAGGTTTCTGCCAGCACCTGCGATTTGTGTATACAATATTAGAATTTTCACCACATAAAGCTACACAATTTTCCTCCTTCCACTGTTTTAAAAATAGAAGTTGCAGTCTTCACATGATATGGTTGCTGAGCCAACCTTATCATTCTACACCCTATTATTCATAGAATACCATATACTCCATATAACCATTAGCGCCATTTCAAACTGGGCCAGTGACAATGAGTTAAAAATTTAGAATCACCCATTCCAAAAGGCAACAACGTTATCCCTTATAACACCATTAACCAATTTTGCCAACATTCTCGAGCAAAATTGCCGTTAAAGAAAATATGCATAATTGATTTAGGCCTACCTCCACGCATATCACATCCAACATCCGAAGCAATACTGTTGAAGAAATCAATCCACATCGATGGAAAAATGAAAAATGGAGCAATTTATAACAAAGTGAGGTAAATAACAAAAATTGACTTAAACTATTTTGGAAACAAGCTCTCCAATTTCAAGTCCATTTCACAATTTGTTAATCACTCTAATTTAATTTAAGATCTGGCCAATCACTCCTCTAATTTAATTTAAGATCTGGCCAATCATGCTCTAGCAGGTGATATCAAAGTCAATTGCTTAATGGTTCACGGAAATCCCAATAAATTTAAGAGTACAAGTCAAGACAATCCAAAAATTGAGATTTGGACTCTGACACCTACGATCTCTGAGATTCAAAAGAGTGCGAGTTCATATGAAACCTTTGAGACTTGAATAAATATAAGCTCATAATGAAAAAATGATGTCAACTCACAGACAAAGCAAAAATAGAGATCTAGAGCCTCTGAGACTCTAATTGATATGCAGTCTTTAAAATTCAAAAAGTTCTAGAGCCTCTAAGACTCTAATTGACATGCAGTCTTTAAAATTCAAAAAGTATAAGCTCAAGTAAAGTAAATATGAATAAATATAGAGATTTGAAATATCTGAGACTCGATAAATGCAAGATCAGATGACAAGTTATAATTGAACTAATCCAATTGGACTTGAGGGGAGTGTTGAAGAAACTAATCCCATATCAGTGGGAAAATGAAAAATGGAGCAATTTATAACTAAGTGAGACAAATAACAAAAAATGGCCCAAGCCATTTTGGAAATAAGTTCTCCAATTTCAAATTTATTTCACAATTTGGTCATCACTCTTTCAATTTAATTAGGACCGAATCCGTCGTGCTCCAACAAATACCTTTGCGTTGAAGGGTACATTTAACTACTAGACACTCGTGTATAGCTCTTCAAATCAAGTTCTTTACCTTAGGAGGGATCTTTAGACTCTAAAACTTTCTTTAGAAATTCACAAGGAACCAAATTTAACGAATGGGAGAAACAAAGCCAATTTTAACCATTTTTTTTTATAGTAAATATACCTTGCTTATCATGAAGCCACATAATTTAACATGACCATAATTCTCTTGGCATAACACCGCAGTCATGGATATGACCATAATGCTCCTTCGCACGAAAAATAGTAGACAAGACTCCCACACATATTATAAATAAGAATGGATATATAAGATCTCCCTGTCTGAGGCCTGTTTCGGAACAATAGGTCCAATTAGATCATCCTCATCAACTAGTAGTATTTCACAGATTTGATACGCATCATAACCCACTCAACCCAATCGCTACAAAAACCCCATTTTCTCTAACATAACCTGAAAAAACTTCCATCAATTCTATCATAAGCCTTACTCATGTCTAACTTTAAAGTTGTCATCCCGTTCTTCTCTTGAATTTTCCTCTTTAAATAATGCAGAATTTTTAAAGCCATCAATATATTATCTGTAATTAATCTATTAGGAAAAAAATACTCTGAAACTCAAAAATTATAGAGGGTAATACAACTTTTAGTTTATTTTCCAATATCTTGGACACCATCTTATAAAACACATCGTTCAACAAAATAAGACGGATATCAGCCATAGTTTTCACCTGATCTTTCTTAGGGATCATAAATATATGGGTATCATTTAAGCCATCAATCGACCTTTTGTTATTTATGATGCCAAAACATGCTTGAACGACATCATTCCCTTCCACTCTTTAGCAATGTTAAAAAAACTCGGATTCATTCGATCTGGTCCAAGAGACTTATCTAGATGCATACTAAAAACAATAGCCTTTACTTCATCTACACTAAATGACCTCATTAAAAGAGCAATTTGTTCTTTTGAAATACAATTTCTCACATATGGGATAATAGTTTTTGTTTGCACTCCATCTGAGTAATACAGGTTTTTAAAATATTCAAGAATAACATTAGCCAACCCATCTTCCTAAGTACACCATACTCCATTCGAATTTTTCTGTTGATAAATTCGATTTCTTCTACATCTATTAGAAGCAAAATTTGTGAAAGAATCTAGTATTTTTATTGCCTTCTTTTGACCAAAACTTTTTCACCCTTTGTCTGTAATAAATTTCTTGTTGGCTTAAAGCTTTTAAATAACTTTTCTTCACTTGAATGAACTCATCCGTATCTAACCCAACTTCTATTAATTTCTTTTTTTTACACAAACTCAAATGTTTTTTTGAAATTTCTAGTGAGCAAAATCTTCCATTCTTGAAGTGCATTCCCACAGACTTCCAATTTTTCTCTAATACAATCAGTACACTTATTTCCTCAAACCCTTTCCGAGACCTTTATACAATCCACCTCCCTAACCTAAGCATTTTCAAATCTGAATCTTATTTTATCCAACTTTGGAATAGAAATATAAGGGATAATCAATAGCGGACAGTGATTAGAGGAAGAGAAGTTGTACTCGATAATGTGGAAAAGAACCATCCTCTCAACGTTTTCCAATGCGCAATCAAGATGCTTCTTCATTCAATCTTCAATGATGCTACTTCTTTCCTCGGTAAATTTATACTACTTCATACCCAAATCAAAAAGACTACTATTGTTGGAAATAAAATACTCACACAAATAACTTTTATTCAAACTCAAGCAAATATTACAAAAACACTCTCACTCAACAAACAAGAAACTACAACTCACTCTTATAAAACTTTGCTTTTTCACTCACTTATAAGCTTTTAATTTTTCTTAATGTCTAAACTAAAATGGAGAAGAGTATTTATACTACTTAAGAACAATTATACACTACACAAATAAACTAATCCAAAATTATAATAACCATACGCCTTATTCTTCTCCATTCTTCTCCATCCTTCTAATAATATTTTAATTTATCAAATGATTCACATGCATAATTACTACACCTTAGAAGATTCTAGGTAGATGACTTATAATTTTGGACCTTTATTATGAACTTGGACTCCAATTTGATTGGATTTAGATTTGAGCTCCCATAATGGATCAAGTTTATGATCCAACACCCCTCCTTAAACTTGATATTGTGACCCCTAGTAAATTTCTTAATCTTATGAAGTCTTCACTTGTTAGTGGCTTGGTAAAAATATTGGCAACTTGATCTTGTGACTTCACATATTCAACTTGCACATCATTTCTTGCAACACACTCTCTTATATAGTGGTAGTGAATATCAATGTGTTTGCATCGATTATGGAATATTGGATTCTTTGTTAAGGCAATGGCTGACTTGTCGACACAAACCTTGGTTGACTCTTCTTGTATTAAACTTATCTCCTTCAGTAGATTTCTAAGTCAAATTGCATGATAAATGCATGAGGTAGCAACAATGTATTCCGCTTCACAAGTGGATAATGTGACAATCGGTTGTTTCTTTAACATCCATGTGAAAACAATATCTCCCATGAAAAATACGAATCCAGTAGTACTCCTTCGATCATCTATGTCTCCACCCCCAATCACTATCGCTATATCCAACAAGATTATAATTATTAGAAATTGAATCGCACAAGCCAAAATCAATTGTACCATTCAGATAGCGAAGAATTCTCTTTGCGATTTTAAAATGGGTGGTTGTTAGAGATTCCATGTAGCAACTAACCAATCCAACTGCATGAAGAATATTAGGCCTCGTGCAAGTTAGATAGCGTAGACTTCCCACCAAACTTTTGAAGAATGTTAGATCTACACTTTCGCCTTCTTCATGTTTGGACATCTTGATTCCATATTTCGTTGGTGTGCTTATCGGCTAATAGTTCTCCATCTTGAACTTCTTCAGGATCTCTTTTGCATAGCTTTCCTGTGAAATGAAGATTCCATTCTTTTGTTGCTTAACTTCAATGCCAAGGTAGTACGCCATAAGCCCATGTATGTCATCTCGAATTCTTTCATCAACACTTCCTTGAATTCATTGAACATGCTTGGGTTGTTTCCGATGAAGATCAAATCATCCATGTAGAGGCACACAATTAAAATATTTCCATATTTGATCTTGATATATAGAGCGTGCTCGTAGGGACATTTGTTGAAGCCATTCTCTTGGATACCAAGCCCTTGGTGCTTGTTTTAGCCCGTAAAGAGCCTTCTTCAACTTTAACACCTTGTCTTCATGGCCTTTGACTTCATAGCCTGATGGTTGTTAAATGTAGACTTCCTCTTCAAGAACTCCATTTAGGAAGGCAGACTTTACATCCATTTGATGTATCTTCCACTTGTTTTGAGCTGCCAAAGAAATGATTAGTCTAGTAGTCTCCAATCGAGCAACAAGAGCAAATACCTCATCATAGTCAATTCCAGCCTTTTGACTATATCCTTTAGCAACTAGCCTCGCCTTATGCCTTTAAATCTCTCTTTTAGCTTTTTGCTTTGTTTTGTACACCCACTTGACACCTATCGCCTTATGTCCCTTGGGAATTGAGGTGAGTTCCCATGTGTCATTTTTTTCAATGACCTTCATTTCTTCGTCCATTGCATCTCTCCACTTCTTCTCTTGTACTGCTTCTTGAAAGCTCACGGGTTCACAATCGGAAAACAGATAAAATAATGTAAGGTTATCTTGTCGTTCGGTTACCTCATAGAGATCTCTAAGACTTCGTGTGCATGACACAACTCTTTCACTTGATGATGATGAAGGTGATGAATCTCCTTGAGTGGTTGGTGAAGTGAGTGGAGTTGTTGTCTCTTGTTGGGCTTCTCCAAGTTGTTCTATTGGTGTTAGCTCATCTTCTTCAAATCGAGGAAAGAAATTGAAGTCATCTGTATGAGAGCTAAAATCCCATTCTCCTTCTTCATTGAATACCACATCTCGACTAATCACAATTTTCTTATTGTCTGGATTGTACAACTTGTAGCCCTTCGAATTAGCATCATAGCCGATGAAGATAAAACTTTCGCTTTTATCATCAAGCTTTGTTCTTCTCTCATCTAGTACATGAACATGGGATATACTTCCAAAGATTCTCAGGTGGGAAATGTCAGACTTTCTTCCACTCCATGCCTCTTGTGGTGTCTTTCCCCATACATTTCTTGTTGGAGATCGGTTTAACAAGTAAACTGCACACGCCACTGCTTCTGCCCAAAATTCCTTAGATAATTTCTTACTTTTGAGCATGCTTCGTGTCATGTCGAGAATTGTTCTGTTCTTTCTTTCTGCCACACTATTTTGCTGGGGGGATCTAGGAACTGTCATTGGTCTTCGAATTCCATTTGCTTTACAGAACTCCTGAAACTCCCTGGAAGTAAATTCTCCACCTCGGTCAGATCTCATGGCTCTGATTTTTCTACCACTTTCTCTCTCCACTGCAGCTTTGAACTTCTTAAAAACTTCGAAAACTTCTGACTTCTGTTTCAAGAAATATACCCAGGTTTTTCTTGAAAAATTATCAATGAAGAGAAGAAAATAGCTACTGTTACCGAGAGAGCTTGGTTTGATTGGACCACACACATTGGTATGAATGAGCTCGAGTGGCTTCTTGGCTCTTGACTCTGACTCCTTCGGAAAACTTTTCCTGAATTGCTTCCCAACTAGACACCCTTCACAAAGCTGGTCAGGATAGTTGATGCGAAGTAGTCCCTTTACCATCTCATTCTTAAATAGCAACTCCAGACCTCCAAAATTTAGATGTCCAAATCGAAGATGCCAAAGCCATGATGCATCTTTGCAGCAAGCTTTCAGGCACTTTGCAACATCATTTTGTATGTTGATCAAGAACATTCTATTCTTTGACATCAATACTTTAGCAATAAAGTTATTTTTATCATCTTTTATAGAAAGATTATAATCTTTCATACGAATATCATAACCTTTCTCTAATAGTTGTCCTAAACTCAAGATGTTACTTTTCATATTGGGCACATAGTAGACATTGGAAATAAATTGATGTCTCCCATCTTTTAAACGGATAAGGATGTTACCTCTCCTTTTCACTGCTATTGTGGAATCATCTCCAAAATAAACATTTCTGTTTACTGACTCGTCTAGCTCCACGAACATGTCTTTCCTTCCACACATATGATTGCTTGCACCACTGTCAAGATACCAGGAATTTGCTTGGCCACCATCAGTTTCCTTTCGTGCTAAAAGAAGAGTTTCTTTTTTATCTGTCTTCTCCTCCACGTAGTTGGCCTTCTCCTCAATTTTGCTATTGGGAGCTCTACATTCTAAAGCATAATGCCCAAACTTCTGACAATTATAGCATCGAACTTGAGATTTGTCATACCTTGAGTTCAGATTGATTCTTCCACGCCCTCATGTTGAGCTTTCTCCTTTCTTATAGTTGTTGTTGGAATTGTTGTTGTGGTAATTCCAACCTCGTCCACGACCTCGACTTCCACCTCGTCCATGGCCTCTACCTCTACCTTGGCCACGTTGGTTTCTATCATTCATTACCTTGACTTTCATGCATATCTTTGAGTTGCAGCTTGAGAAGTTGCTCAGTAAATCCTTGCTTCTTCTTATGCTTCTCTTCGTATGCTTGCAATGATCATTGGAGTTGCTCGATCATCATTTTTTCCAAGTTTTTAGTTTCTTCAATCGTCACGATGATGTGCTCAAATTTGGGATCCAACGAACGAAGTATCTTCTCTATTATCCTCACATCTTCTAACTTTTCACCATTTCTTTTTAATTGATTAGAAACAACTACCACTCTTGAGAAATAATTCGAAATAGACTCAGATACTTTCATATGTAAGGATTCAAATTCACCTCTTAATGTTTGGAGACAGACCTTCTTCACTTGCTCGGATCCTTTGTAAAAGATTTGCAGCTTCTCCCACGCTTCCTTAGCAAAGCTTGCACTCGAAATCTTTTCAAAGTCATCATCATCTAATGCTTGATAAATGAGGTAGAGAGCCTTCTTGTCTCTCTTTCTTGAATCTTTCAAAGTTGTCTTTTGATCTAGTGTAAAAGTAACAAAAGCAGCATCATCTGCAGGCTCATTGTAACCTTTCTCTACGATATCCCACACATCTTGTGATCCAAGAAGTGCCTTCATTTTGATACTCCAATTATCGTGTTGTTGTTGTTGAGTATCGGGACTTGGGATGATGTCATACCATTTGCCATATCTCTCAATATAATAAGAATTTGAAAAATCCGATTGCATGAATGAATCCGGAATGTCGAAAAACTTTGAAAGGGACAACTGGGTCAACTCGGCTTAACTTTGTGAGTCAACTTAGTTTTCTGGTAGCACTATTCCGGCGGCGCGTTTGAACTCCGATCGGGGCAATTCTGATGGTGTCGAATTCCTCTTGTCAAGACCTCCGATTTGATATGAAATAGTGTATATTTTCCAACTAGCTCTGATACCACTTTGTTGGAAATAAAATACTCACACAAACAATTTTTATTCAAACTCAAGGAAATATTACAAAAACACTTTCACTCAACAAACAAGAAACTACAACTCACTCTTATAAAACTTTGTTTCTTCACTCACTTAGAAGCTTTTAATTTTTCTTAATGTCTAAACGAAAATGGGAAGGGGTATTTATACTACTTAAGAATAATTCTACACCACACAAATAAACTAATCCAAAATTATAATAACCATACACCTTATTTTTCTCCATTCTCCTCCATCCTTCTAATAATATTTTAAGTTATCAAATGATTCACATGCATAATTACTACACCCTAAAAGATTCTAGGTAGATGACTTATAATTTTGGATCTTTATTATGAACTTGGACTCCAATTTGATTGGGTTTAGATTTGGGCTTCCATAATAGATCAAGTTTATGATCCAACAACTATCAGAATCGGCTGCATTAAAACCTTTCATTAACCACGACGGGTAGGGTCTGGAAACTTTTATTTCACTATTTTCTTGGATATTATTAAAGTCACTTGCAACACACCAATAGAGAGAAGACTTGGTAAAGATATTTCTAAGCAAATTCCATGAATCTCTTCCTCTATTTCGATTTGGTTCACTATAGAACCCAAAAAAATGCCAATAGTTTGAATTATCATCTTTGATTTTGACATCAATACTTGATTTTGAGAAAGAAATAAAGGAGATATCCTTCCTTCAGCGTTAGAGAAAAGCAAACCATCCCCTATTGCCTGCACTTTTAACCTGAAGCAACCTTCAAAACAAGTTCTTCTTTTTAACCACTCTTTTTTATTTATTTTACACTGTTTCATTCAGAAAAATAAAATTGGGCTTTTTCACCCTAACACGGTCCATAATAACTTGAATTGTTTGTGAGGAATCCAACCCATGATAATTCCAAACAAACAAACTCATCGCTCCATATGGGCTTGCCCAGCAGGACCGGATTGGTATATTATGGATTAAAAATTCATGTTACATTATGAAACTCATTTCTTTGGATTTTGATAAACTAATAAATATAAAACATGTTAATCAGTTATAATATATGTTCATTGTTTTTGAACTTATAAATTCATTAGTTATAATTTATATGTTTATCATTTTAGACTTATAGATTCATTATTTTGAACTTGTAGGTTCATTATTTTAAAGTTCATTGTTTAAAATTAATAAATTTATTGTTTATAAGTCATAAGTTCATCATTTTAAACTTACAGATGCATCATTTAGAATATGCAGATTCATTATTTATAAGATACAAGTTCATCATTTAAAACTTATAGGTTCATCGTTTATAACTTTTTGACTCATCACTTACAAATTTATCATTTACAACTTACAGATTTATTATTTTGAATTTGTAAATTCATCATTTTAAAGATACAGTTTCATCGTTTAGATTTTACAATTTCATCATTTATAATTTACTGCTTCACTTATACGTTTATCATTTTGAACTTTTAGATTTATTTTTTTTAATTGTAGGTTTATCGTTTTAAACTTGTGAATCACTTACAGATTCATTATTTATAGTTTACAAGTTTATCACTTATAAGTTCATTATTTTTACCAAACTTATCGTCTTCAGCCTTTAATAACTTGATTTTTTCTCTATATATTACTTTTTTTTTAATTCAAATATCTTAATTTTCAACAATTTTCTTTCACAAAAAAAAATCAGAATTAAATATTTTTATCTCAAATAATAATAACAATCATTACAATATTAAAAAAATACTAAAAATAAATTAAATATGTAAATTAAAAATTCTCTCTCTAAAAATAAACTTAAAATATACATTTTTTTTATCTCAGTAAATAAGAAGAAGAAAAAGTTGAAGAAGAATACACTGAAGAAGAAGAATAATACGAATAATACATAGTTAAAAAATGGTGTCGTACCAATTAATAACATACAAAATATTATACATCTGGATCTACGATATAATTTGCAAGTATAACCTACCCTGAACCCATTTTTTGGTTTTAGACCTTTATTAGTTTTTGGGCATTGTTCCATAATCATCCCATTTGTTACATATATTGCATCTTCTCTTAGTTTTTATAACTAAAAGACTTTCACCATTATCTAGATTCATATCCCCATTATTTTTGAAATTTGAATTGGATGCAAATATCACGCCACTTTCCTTTTTTGCTCATTCATTATTAACGGGTTTATTGCTAACCATAATTATTTTTTCAATTTTCTCCTTAACAGCCATCATGATCCCTTTCCCTTTATCAAATTCCCAGAATCTTACTTTGAATTCATTATTTCCACATCCACTAGCATTTCATCTGTACCATCATTTTTCAGCAATAGTTTTTCTCTGGTGGTCTAGTTCATAGAAACTAATCTCTAACATAAGGAGTTTGATTTCGAGCAAGGTCTCTCGTACTAGCTCCATACAATATATCTGGAGTAGTGACAAGATTTGTTATTACTTTTTGACAAAATTATCACTATGCCCAATATTACCTCACACAAAGCAAAATATTGGCAATCTCTCGTTGTAAGACATTATCCATACCCAATAACCAACTAAAAATTTCACTGTCATTCTCCGATTCAATATTTTTCTCAAATCCAACTTCATCTTGATTCTCATATAAGTCTTTCAAGTGCTAGACAAGTTGTTATTAACTGCCTCTACAAAAGTACCAATATAATTTTCTATATCCTACAAGATTTTCATAGACATCAGCCTTATAGGTAAATCATATATTTGAATTCAAAAACAAACTGGAAAATAGCGGCACAAATTGCAATTGATTCTCTTCCTTCACTCTCTTTAGGATTAGAAGGTAGTTATCATAACTTCATAGTTCCCCTTCGATTGCTCTTTATATATCCATTTCATTAAAGAATTGGATTGTATACATATTTATTGCAATCTCCTTAAAGCACATCTCCTCCATCGGCCTCTATATAAATCTGTCATTCTCTTTTTTTAATTGATCAACATTGATAGCCTTATTGGTCACAATCCTCTCCACTGGAATCAAATTGACATTTACACTCTCGTTCAATATTTTCTTATCCTCAAAAGCCAACCCTCCTTCCTTTTCCTCCTCTAACGTAATATGAGCACATAACTCCTGCATACTCTTTTGTGCTATAGTATTGCTTGCCATGCTTTGTTGAAAAGCAATGAAATCAGCATTTCATAAAAAGAACATAGTCTTGTCATTAGGGACAAGAATAACAAAGGCTTGTCACCAAGGATAAGAATCTACATGTAAGTCAAATAGCTTTTTATTTCATTTAATAATTCAACTCGATCAATTCTAGATACATATCATTTGAAAAGATATCAAGTTAATCGGTATTTGTAATCTAATTAATTTAAAAGGCATAAGGCATACAAAACTTCCTGCATTTGTCTCATTTTGCCATTAAGTCTCCTAAAATATTTTTTTATCTAGTTCATCTCCTAAATTCAATTTTTGTTTCACTTTGCTTTTTAATAATTTGAAAAAAAAAAGCAACATCTAGCCATTTATCATTTCAAGCTTAGAACATGAATTTCAAACATGCTGACATAATTTAGTTGTCCAGTAATAATTAGACACATTGAATAATAACGTAATAATTATTTAAAAAATAAAAAATTGCTAAATTTACAAATTAAAAGAAACGACATCATTAGCCAACTATTGCCTTATCAAATCACCAACAATTTGAATAGTGAATACCTTAGTTTCTATTAGGTATCTAATTCTCAACCACCTTATGCAATGCTTGCTAATTAAGTCTTAGTTTATAAGGCAGATTAAAAAGATGTAAGTATGTGTTTAAGGGCTTTAGTATGTGAAAAGATTGAAAAAGGGAATGAGAAAAGTGAGAGTCATGATATTCTTACTCGTGAATTAAATGTCCAGGTCATAAATGTTGTTTTTAGGCAATTCACACCTATGATAGATATGTCACGCCCGTAAACACCGTCAGATAAAAAAAATATCAATTCATTCTTTTTTCTCTCACTTGTCTTTTTTACCTAGATATTCTAGTTCATCTAGCTTCCCCTCACACTATAAACATCCTTTATCAATTCCCTTCGATCCTAAGTCTTAAAACACAAATTCTAAGTTAAAGAACAAGATTTATCAAGTTCTAAATAGAGAGAAGTATAAGGAAGCTCATATTCTTATGAAGGTGGACCTAGAGGAAAAAGAAGAAAACTTGAAAACCCTTATCCATAAAGTGTCCTTCAATTTGAGTAAAGAATCACATTTTTCCCTTCTTCTTTACAAGTTTTATAGCCTTTTTCATATCAATCCTATTTTTTATGGAAATCCATTTTCAAATGGGTTATATTTAAGTTCAAGCTTGAATTTTAATAAGTAAAAACTCTCTTTTAAACTTGATTATGAGTTAAAGCATGTTTTAGTAAAGAGTTAAGTGAGTTAAATTTTAGCTTGAAGGTTTTAAGTTAGGGTTTAGCCTTTTATGGCTTTTATGTTAAGTTTATGGTTAATAGTTGTTGATAAATATGTTTATATGTGTTAGGATTTGGAAGATGAAGTGGTGAAACCCACCAAGAAGATAGGCAAACTTGATTAAAGCTTGGTTTTTTAGTCTCCATATAGGTATATATACATATGCATTTAAATTTCAAAATATGACATCTTTTTGAGTGAATTGTGCTGAATGCTTGAAAGATGTAATTAATGTCATGACAGTTACTAGAATTGAATGACATGTGTTATAAATGTTAGGAAGACATAAATGTTATTGTATGCCATAAATGATAGTCCTTAAGTATGATGAGCTTGAAAGATGTGTTTTGGCATTGATGATGCTTCTTTGTGTTTTTGTGAGGTTATGGTATGATAAGGGCCTATATGGTTGGAAGTAGTAATGCTAGAAAGTTTTAAATGCTAGTATTGATGAATGTTTCATAAATGCGTGTTACGGGTAATTAACGAGCTTGGAAATGTGAATTTTGGTGTTTAAGTATTCAAATATGGTTAATGGATGAAGGCGTTACACCTCACCCATCTCTTTCTCTTCATAATTCCATTTTATTTCCAATTTCTCTTCGATTCCCCAAGCACCTCAACAAATCTTTAATTAATAAATGGTGCATTTGCTCAAAATGCAGGAAACAAATTAAAACATTTACATTTTTCTCTCTATTTCATATAAGTTTATCAAAATTATTGGATTTTCTTATCATGTTTTGGTTTTCCATCATTTGTTTGATGGGTTTATGATTAAAGAAAAGAGTTGTCATCAGCTTTTGAATTTTTGAGTTCCTGAATCACTCCATAGCTAAGAAGATAACTAGATCTAACACTAAAAAGATGGATTTTATTTTATTTTTCTTGGATTTTTGTGCTCAAAATTAGAACAACCTCTTTGGTAACTATTGGCTGGTCTAGGACACAGACAAAGCTAGGGATTGTGCATTGCATAAATGACCAATGAATAAAAAAAATGGTTTTCATGGCTGTCATACTCTCATTCTCTCTGAATCTCTATTCAAATACACAACCACAAACCCAACAAAGTATACACTTCATCTTGTTATCTTTGATTAAAAAACACATTTTATTTCCTCCCCATAAATCTCATCATTTCTACAGTAAGTCCTTCTCCCCACACTTTTCTCCTTTAACCAAAAAGAGTTTAGGATTAATTTTGTCCCATTTGCTGAGGAAGAGGAAAGCTTTATGTAGAGACCGTTAAATAAAATATATTTATGAATTAAATTACTAAATATAAAAACCTCCCATACACTAAAGAAATAGTTTGAATTCGCTTTTTTTGCCACATTAGCAGTAGGTAGCACAATATTATTTTTTTAAAAATTATTATGGGGAAATGTGGATAAAAAATTGAATTCATGGGTAAACTAGACTAAAAAATATTTTAGAAACTAAATGGTGAAACAGGACAAAGATAAAAGGTGCTATATGCCTTACATCAATTTAATATAACTTTAAATATTTTATTATTATTGCTAAGTGTTGCCTAGGTGGTGTAAATTTGAAATATATTTTAACTAAATTAAAACCAAACTCATTAATTATGTCATTGCAAATCAAACTCATACCATGTTTTTAATTAATTTGTTTAACACATATGAGCATATTAATTTTATTAATTTTTCTTAGAAAATTGATTTTCTTTTTGTATATACAAAATTTTGATTTGATCTAATAAAATTTCTTTAATTCGATAAAAAAATAGACATATATATATGTGTGTGTGTGTGTGTAACAATTCATACCCAACTATCTTGTAACAAACATGCAAATGGCCAAATCACGTGATCTAAAATAGTCAGACTAAGTTATTACTAGTAGTTGGTGCATATACTTATAAACTTTTATTTCTTTCTCATTTCATTTTGAGGTGGAATTTCGAAGTTAGCACATTTTCTGTTTTGAATTTTTTACATTTGGCTTAGAATCTCTTTTGTATTTTGCTGATATGAGATTTGCTTAGAGATATTAAAATTCATCTCATATGACGACTCAACGTCCCTGCTAAAGTTTTCTCTACCATCACTCAAGATTGCATATGAAATGGTTGTGCTTCCAAACTATAACGACTTGTGTCCAATCGTCTTGTAACAACCTGCAAATGGTCAAACCACATAACCTAAAATGATTAACTCAGATTATTACTAATAGTTGGTATGACTTATAAACATTTATTTTTTTTCATTTAATTTGTGGAATTTAAAAGCTAGCACATTAAGCTAGCAGCTCAAGCTAGTAACTATCTTGGTTTGAATTCTTTACATTTGCCTCAAAATAACTCTTGTGTTTTACAAATGTGGGATTTGCCTATGGATATTACAGAGAGAGAGCTAATTAGTGTAATCATTATACTGAGATCCACCATCGATAAAAGTGTTAATGGATAAGACATACCTAACCTTTATATTTGTCTATTTTTGTCAATTTGCTTTTTAATCCCGTTTTTTGTCCAATTTGCCTTTATATTCCATTTTTGGTCCATAATGTCACTTTTTAATTTAGAAGTTACTTCCCTCTACCTAGTGCTAACATGGCAAGGTAGGTGAGAACAAACATTTTGCCACATGTGTGGAGTGAATGAAGCCCTTAATTTTCAATTTAAATAATGAATAAATATGTTATATTTCAATTGATAATTGTAAATTTACTATAACAGTAACTTCACCCTTTTTATATACCCAAAATCTACATATTTAAGTTTTGAAATCCTAGAAATTAAAATTCTCCATTAGAGCGAGAGGTGTGCCAAATTGGTTAAGGAATTGTAAAATGCTTAAGGTTATAGGTAATCAACATTGAATGTTTTGAATCCTATAATTGAAGATATTAGGCATAAGACATATATATTCCCTTATAATTAGGTATGGCCACGGGCTGGTTCAATCCGAACCCGACTGGGCTAGGCCGATTCAAGGCCGAACCCGGGCCCTTCCCCCATGAACCGGAACGAACAATTTTTGTTCTAATTCCAAAGGTAATATTACAGTTTTTTAATATAATAAAAAGACAAAAATACCCCTTATAACAGAAAAATAACAACTATATTTTATGGATATTATTTTAATTTAAATTTTAAATTTTTTCTCTATATATACCAAATTTATTTTAGTATTATCCATTTCCTATTTCTCTACACAATCTCATTTTCAATTTATCTACAATTCAATCTCAATTCTCTCTACATATATTTTTAATTTCTCTCTAATTACACTTTCAATTATAGTTTCTCTGTAATTTTTTCTAATTATATTTTTACATAATTTCAATTTTTTCTTCAATTCTTTAATTCTCTTTAATTCTCAATTTTTCTTTATTCCTACAATTCTTTTTTCATTATCTTTCTCTAAATTTTTTTAATATTCTCCAATTTGTTTCACAAAATTTAATAATAAATAAAGGCAAGCCATAGTGGAAGAGGTAATTTTTTTTATCAAAATATTGTTGATTTGGAAAATTTTATTGAAAATTTGGATGAAAAAGGGAAGTTCAAATTCTAACTGAAGAAAGCTAAACAAATATGGGTGATGAACAACCAGATTCGATGGCGGCATCATCTAAAGCACAAATTTGAATATCCAATATTTTTCAAATTCATTTCAAAAAAATTTTAAAAAATGATGGGTCATTTAATGTTGTGTGCAATTATTATCTTACTTTTGCCTACACTACTTGTAACTAGACTAAGAATGGATATGGGTAACGACTCACACCTCTGACTGCTAACCTCTGGACCTCCAAATATAACCCACTAAGGAAGCACTCACTGCTAACCTCTAGACCTTCAGATATATCACTGCTAACCTTTGGGTCTTCAGATATAATCCATCAAGAAAACACTCACTGTTTACCTTTGGGCCTTCAAATATAACCCACTAAGAAAGCACTCACTGCTAACCTCTGGACCTTTAGAATGACCACACTAGGTCACTCAGTATCGGTCTGGTCTTTCCTCTTAATGGCATGTCATATGTCCTAACTCTAGTCCTAGTCAGAGTATTGGGCTCAAAGTTATCTTATTACCATATAGGTTTCACATTTTATAATATCAACCAAGATTCACATTTATCATGCCACAACATGTGTCATCATACCATCATAGGTATTTCCACATCAAGTTATACGGATATAACTGAAGTCTACCAACTTCCACGAATCAATCTTGATTCACATGCAACATACAAGTTTTTCAACTTAAACATATTCAGCCGGTGAACTACTTTTCACAGCCATCAATAAGTCATTCATGGGGTAGTTTACCCATGATTCAGCAATAGCGTTCACGGCTGTAATTATTTCTTCACGGGCGTGAGCATAAGCTATGAACCACACCATGAAATAGCCCTTGATAGAGCCTCTTTCAACAACACCATAACCATAATATTCGCAGGCGTGAACCACCAATTCACGGCCGTGAATCTGGAAATTTTTTCAAAAAATAGAGCAATGCAACTTCATGCCATTGCCACATGCAATAGTCTCTACGATTGAACAATGTCATCCACCCTATCAATATTCCAGCATGCATTTAAGCCATTTATCACAATCATGCACTTTCTAACTATCCACATTAGCCAATATATCTCATCAAACAACTCAAAATAACCACATTAACACAACATTTCCATCATGCATATCAACCTCACATTTTATTATTTAACTACTCATTGATCATATACATCATACATTTCAAACAAGGAACACAAAAACAATAACATCAGAGCCTTAGGTGTTGCTATGTACAAACCTTACACCTAGGATGAAGTGAACCAATATTTTAGCTTTCTAAGTTTGTCTTCTTCCTTGGGATGGACTTTCAGCTCTTGAACACATGAAAAATGGCTCCTTAGATTCTAGAACATGATCCAAACCCAAAAAATTCAAAATCTCATCTTTCCCTAAAAGCTCACAACCTCACTTCTAATCTCTCTTTCTCACTTTCCTCATTTAAAACCCAGCTCTCTTGGGCTTCAACAATGGAGGAAGCACACTCAGAGGATGAAGAAGATGCAATGTGGCATGTTGGGTTAGATTTGAGGTGATGGGAGAGGAATTAAAGGGAATGACAGATAGAAAAATATGTTTGTCTCACCAATTCTATCTACCCAGGTTTCACAATCGTTATTCCTCTTTCACGGGCATGAGCCCATCCTGTATGGTTATGAAGTAACTCTTCACGACCATGAAGAACTTTATCACAATTGTGCACTAAAATCCGTTATTCACGGGCATGACACCTATTGTCACAGACGTGAAACATCCAATTTCAATCACTCTCAATATCTTAAATCTCTACTTACTCCCCCATTTTCCACCAACCAATAACATATCTTATAGGTCCTAATCATGAGCATTACATTTCTCTCTCCTTTAGGATATTTCATCCCCGAAATTACATGTCATACTATCTCAGAACATGAAAAGTATTATGCCTTCATCACTTTCTCGTTTTTCCATGTTGCTTCTTTATCTATATGGATTTTCCATAACACTTTCTTTAATTGAACTCACTTGGTCCTGAGCTCCTTAACCTCTTGAGCTAAGATCTCAACTGGTTCATTCTCGTAAGACAAATCTAGTCTCAATTTTATGCTATCAACTGTGATGATGTGAGAAGGATCCAACTGATACCTCTTAAACATGGATACATGGAAGACATTGCATATCCTACTCAACTCTAGTGGCAAGTTAAGTTTGTACACCACTGGTCTAATCCTCTTTAGAATCTCATAAGGTCTAATTGATGTATGCACGAGAACCATACATGAAGGAAATGAATTACAATCTTTTGTCAATGGAGATGAGCAATCTTATATCATTGAAATGGGCCTAAAAGGAGTTCAAAAGCCTTTTCATATAATCCAATTCAATGTGGGGCGTGTTCCAAGTCATAGAAGGCAGCATTGGAGCATTGGTTGCTATATTGGGCAAAAAATCCACAATCAAGCTTATGGGTTAATACTACAGAAAGGGAAGCATAAAGTGAAGATCAAGGGAGTTTTTCATGAAGATTGAATTCAAATGGGCTAAACAAGACAAAGTCCATAAACCTTGAAGATTACAAGTCATGTGCAAATCATGTACTAGGAGTCATGTGCCAAACATATGCAAGACATCATGTGCCAACCATGTGCTCAAGAACATGTGCCATGCATGTGCCTAGTTATGGGATTTGGGCTTAACTTGTAATTGGGATTAATTATGTATGTGAGCTGCCTAATTTAAATTACCTTAGGCTTTAATTAGTGATAGACACGTGGGCCAAAGAAATAAAGCCCAACCCACCACTTGTCTTATTTTAGAAGGATTTAATTAGTGTCCTAATTCAAGTAGGACTCTACCTTTTTAGAATATGAGTTAGAATATGACTATACTTTTAGGAGTTGAGTTAGAATAGGATTTAGTTATCCTTTACCATAAAGGATTCAAAGACTTAAGGCTATAAATACTCATCTAGGCTTCTTGTACAAGACATCAATGAATACAAACGAATTTGAGAGTTTTCTTTAAAGTGAGGCAGATTTGCATCTCTTTATTACTTTTAGGAATTAGTTACTTATCAAGTGATATTGCTTGTGGCATGGCTATTCTTAATAATACTTATAATCTTGGTTCTTTGCTACATTGGTTAGCTTTGGGTCGGATTCAATCTATGATCACCATAGCTTAAGGTTTGTTTACCTTGTCTTGTTGAGGGGTTTCAAGGCACGGTCTTTGGGGTTATGCATCACTAATGAATCTAGGGCTCAACTTACCCATCTTCCCAAATCTGAAAACCTTCTTCACAGAGATACCTTGAGAAATACCTTGTCTCCCATTAAGTACTCCATGTCCTTTCTCTTGAGGGTTGTATAGGATTTCTGTCTGTCGGAAGCTGCTTTCAGTCGATCTCTAATGATCTTCATTTTCTCTTCTATCTCTTATATCAGATTTGGCTCCATTAGCTTTCTCTCACTAAGCTCGGTCCAACACAGTCGTGTCCGACACTTTCTACCATAAAGCACCTCATATGGCGCCATCTGAATACTAAATTGGTAACTGTTGTTGTAGGCAAATTTCATCAATGATAAATATTTTTCCCAGCTTCTTTCAAACTCAATCACACAACATCTCATCATGTCTTCCAAGATCTGTATGACTCTCTCCTGTAGACCATCTTTCTTAAGATGGAAAACCGAGCTGAAGTTGAGTTTGTTATCTAAAACTTGTTGTAGACTACCCCAAAACTATGATGTGAATTGTGGATCTCGATCCAAAATGATGGAGACTAAAACTCTATGAAGGCATAATATCTCATTTATATACAATTCTGCCAATATATTCAAATGATAGTCTCTTTGGATAGGTAAGAAGTGAGCCAACTTCGTTAACCTATCCACAATCACCCAAACAACATCAAACTTTCTCGACATCAAAGGCAATCCAATCACAAAATCCTAAGTAATTCTCTCTAATTTCTATTTCAGAATTGTGATTGGCTACAACAACCTTGAATGTACCATATGTTCGGTCTTCACCTGCTGACATGTAAGATACCTAGTAGTAAACTCCGTGATGTCTTTCTTCATCCCTGACCACCAATACTTCTCTTTAAGATTCAGATACATCTTATTGCTTCCGAGGTGCATTGCAAATTTTGTCTCATGGGCCTTTCTCATAATCCTTTGTCTCAACTTTAAAACTTCTGGTACACATAACCTACCCTGGTAGTGTAAACTACCATCTGGCTAGACTGAAAACCCCAGTCTCTCCTCCTTAGAGACCAAAATGGCCAATCCTAACAACTTGCCATCAAACTTCTATGCATCTCTAATCTCTTAACTCAAGATTGGTCAGATGTGTAATTCTGCACCGATTTTCCTACTAAGCGCATCAACCACCATATTGGCCTTCCTTGAACGATAATCAATTACACAATCATAATCCTTTATCAACTCTAACCATATTTTCTACCTCAAATTCAAATTCTACTGTGTAGGAATATACTTCAAACTCTTGTAATCAATATAGATGTAATACTTCTCTCTATATAGATAATAACATCATATCTTCAATGCAAAGACAATGGCTGTCAATTTTATATCATGCATTAGGTAGTTCTTCTCATGAGGCTTCAATTGTCTGGAAGCATAAATGACAACTTTCCCTTCTTGCATTAACACATAACCCAATATGTTATGTGATGCATCACTACAAATCACATATTCCTTATCCAGAATCAGTTGTGTCACCACTGGAGCTACAATCAAAAGACTATTTAGCTGTTTTGTCACTTTTCCATCAAGTCAAACTTGATATCCTTCAGCAACAACCTAGTCAATGGAGAAGCAATCATGGAAAATCCCTTGACAAACCTTATGTAGTACCCTGCTAAGCTGAAAAAACTCTGATCCCAGTAACATTCTGCGGGGGTTTCCAATCTAAAATCATCTTGACCTTGCCCGAATCCACTCTAATTTTGTCGATCGATATCAATACCCGAGTAAGGCAAGCTTATCTAGCCAAAACTCACACTTAGAGAGCTTGGCATATAGCTTCTGCTCCCTAAAAGTCTGCAAAATTGTTCTCAAATGTTGTTCATGTTCATTCATGTTTCTTGAATACACCAAGATATTGGTTATGAACACCACAACAAACTGCTCCAGAAATGACCTGAAAATCCTGTTCATTAGATCTGTTGCCAAAATAATGAACCAAGAACGAGAGTTGAATTGGATAAAAAAAATTCTTAACTTTTAAGTGCGGAATAAAAATTAAATAAAATAGGGATAAAGAGATATCACATAAGAAATTTATAGAGGTTCGGATATTAACAAACCCTACTCTTATCTCCAATCTCAATTGGGAGTTTCACTAACACACTAAGTGTTACAATGGAGTTTTATAAACTCACTCCCAACTAAAGTGTTTCTATCAATGGCTAACACCTAACCTAGAAATTTCCTTGTGTTTTAATGGCTCACACAATAAACCAATTCTTTGTGTTTTATAGCTCACAAATAACCCTTACAAGTGTTTCACTCTTAACCCAATATACCCAAACTCACTTGAGTAATAGATTACAAAGAAAAACACTCACCAACCTATAATGCTCAAAATTTATGAGCAAATAGATTTTTACAGAGAATAAGAGTTTTGTTGAAAGTAATTAATGTACAATGGCTACAACAGGATTTTGATTCGAAAGTAATTGTTGTTCTCTTGTTTAGGATTCATAAATGACTTGCATTTATAGTTCCTTAGCGAATTATAGCCATTTGGATGCATTTAAAGCGAAAATAGCCATTGAACCAACTCTTAATTTCGCGTTTGATATGTTTCTCTTTCGTCATTCACGGTCGTGAATATGTGTATCATGGTTGTGAATGTTCTTCCAAGCCGTGGCTCAGGTGGTGACTCTAGCCGTGAAGCATTCTAGAAGAATTTGAAGTGTTTGATCATGGGCATGACTTTATACTTTCATGGACGTGAATATCCTTCCAAGCCGTGGTCCAAGTGGTGACTTTGGCCATGAAGCTTTCTAGAAGAATTTGATATGTTATCTCACGGGCGTGACTATCTTTCATGAGCATGACTAATTTGATCATTCATGTTTGGTATGATCCTTCATGGCCATGAACTTTAAATGTTGGAGAGTTGGCGCTAAGCTATATCATGGGCGTAACATAATCAGTCACGGGCATGAACATGCTATTTCTTCATATTTTGACTTTCAAAGGTAGTCTTCCATTCTTGCATCATATTCCATACCCTGTTCAACAAACTTAGAACACAAGTATTGTTAAATACATTATTGTTATTTTATTCGTTAGCATCAAAATGATGGAAATACCCCTCAAGGTTCAACAATCTCCCCCTTTTTGATGGTGACAAATAATCTAGCAATATGTGCTTTTGAGAAGTCTCCCCTTCAAAAGATGCTTAAGACAAAAAAATAATAGAGTGCAAGAATTGAGGAAGTATAGCATGAATCTTTGCTTGCTAGTTAGGTATATGCGAAGTATATTCAAAGTATATCAAATTGTTTGTTTTTAACTAGTTAAGTAAATGCAAAGTATATACAAAGTATATTCAAAGTATATCAACACATTTGCATTCATATATTTGCATATTCATATATTGCTAGGTTCTCCCCCTTTTGTCATCAACAAAAAGAACATAAAAATAAACCATAAAGCAAAAACGATGCAATTATATTAATACCAAATGGAGGAAGTACAAAGTTTGGAAAAGTAATTTAAAATCTTACATTCACAATACTAGAAACTAGTAAACAAAATGAAAAAGCTAGACTCTAACTAGGGTTGGAGCTGGATAATCCATCTCTAAGGCGTGCTACTTCTGCTTCGAGGTTATCCATGCGAGACTCCGTGAAATCTTTGAGGTTTTCCAACCTCTCATTGATTGAAGCCTGCAATAGGTCAAAATGAGGTGCTAAAATATCAGCCACTTGTTGAGCCAAGTTAAGTGTAGAGGCCGAGGATTGACTAGCCTCTTGCTCAACCTCTGGGGTCGCCGTCTCAACTTGGACTCATTTTCTTTGTTGGATTCCTTGGAGGCCAGCTTTGAATTCATTCGAATACTCGTCTTCCCAAACAATTTCACCAGCTGGAGTGGTGAAACGGTAATAGATATTATTCTCATGAATTATTTGAACTGCTGCTCTCATTTTTATAAAAGACTCGACATCTAACCGATCTCGAGGATGTGCTAGTATGAGGTTGAAGTTGTGCTCATCGAGCTTTAGGTACCCCGAGCTCAATTGCAAGGTGAGTCACGTACCCACCAATCAAAATATCTCCCAATGGCTTTGTTGCAATTGAAAGAAGATGGTTTGCAAACCATCAAGACAGGGCCACCGTTAGACCTCTTCGGGCTATTTCCATGAGAAAAAGCTCGGATTTATGGATTGCACCATTACCACCGCCTCTTGTAAAGATACTATAGGTCAGAAACCTATGTAAATATTTATGCACGGGAGACCAAAGATGGGTGCTTTTCGTCTTCTTCACATCCCAGCTACAATCTAATCTAAAATGAGTTCATGCCGGATTAACATAGAATTCCACCTCACTCTCATTGAGGATACCATTTGAGGGAAGTTTGAAGATTTCACCAAACTCCACTGTAGTGTTCGGATGCTTGCAAAGTTGGAATTTTATTGTTCCGGTGGGAGAGACTTACAAAGTGCTAAGGAACTCGAGAGTTGGTTCCTATAGCATTGGTTGATGAATATCTACAAACTCTTTGAGATGACAAGCTTGTATTTGTTCTGTCATACTTGTCTCAAGACCGAGAGTCCTAACAACATTCCACTCGAAGGATATGTTGAGAAGGTAGTCCATGTAGCATCTCAGAGCATGAGATTTCTTTCTTGTGCCTTTTGATGAGCCAGGTTCCATTGTTGAGTTGAGAATGGGTTTTTGGAGAGTGATTTTCTATGAGGGATTTTGAGGATAACCTTGTGATGTTGTGATTTTTGATGAAAGAAAGAATTTTTGAAGGTTTTTATAGATGGAAACGGCTAGTAGGGGGCCAGAATCTGTGAGAAGTATTGAATGAGGGTGTTAAATGAGAGAATTTGTAGAGTTTGAAATCAGAGAAAACAAAAGAAAACTGTTTTATAGCCGATATAGTCATGGTCGTGAATAGTAAGTCACGGGCATGAAACCTCCGGGGTCACGGTTTGTTGAAGAGGCATTCTAGCCATGATAAAGAATATGAAACAATTCACGGTCATGATATTTAATAGTCACAGGGTGAATAGTGAATTTTCACGGTGGTGACAAAATGAGTCACGGTCGTGAAGTACAATCTTCACTACTTGTGACCATGAGACAACGGGTGAAACAAAATGTGAACAGTTTTGTAATTATTTGGTGTTAATGTTCACGGCTGTGAACAAAGAGTTTCATGGGAGTGAAAGAAAAGAGTTATGGGCATGAAACATAGTCTTCACTACCTTCAGCCGTGAAAGCTACTGGAGCTTTTGTCTGACTATGTCATGGGCGTGAATTGCCTTAAATCTTCAATAAATAAAAAACTAAGTCTAAAACAAGACTAAAAGATTTCTAAGATGCTTTTATCCCTTATAACATATATTTCCATCAAGTTAGCCACTTCATACCTTAAAAGATAAGACAATAACATAAGATAGAAATTAACATTCAAGGTTCAACAAATTTGACAATCATACTTAAGATAAGGTTAATCCATCAATCATACCAAGCTCTCTTCTTATGAAGTTAAATCTTTCTTCATTAAGAGACTTAGTGAATATATCTGCCGATTGATTGTCTATATTAATAAATTCCAATACAATATCTCCATATTGAACATGATCTCTAAGAAAATGATGTCTTATGTCAATATGCTTACTTCTAAAGTGTTGAATGGGATTCTTAGATAGGTTTATGGCACTTGTATTGTCACATCTGAAAGGTATATGGTCCAAACTATGACCTTAATCCTTAAGTTGTTGTTTCATCCATAGGATTTGAGTACAACAATATCCTGCTACCACATACTCTGCTTCAGCGGTAGAAAGAGCAACTGGAACTTGTTTCTTGCTAAGCCAAGAAATTAAACATTCACCAATAAAGTGACAAGTGTCTGAAGTACTCTTTCTATCAAAGAGACTTCCAGCGTAATTAGCATCTGAATATCCTATGATATGAAATGATGAATTTCTAGGATACCATAAGCCTAATTGCAATGAGTCATGTAAATATTTTAGAATTTTTTTCAGAGCATTCAAATGTGATTCTTTAGGACACGATTGAAAGTGAGCACATAAGCATACACTATACATTATATCAGTCCTAGAGGCAATAAGATATAAGAGTGATATGATCATACCTCTATAGAGCTTTTCATTAATGCTCTTACCCTTTTCGTCTTCGTCCAATTTTGTTGATGTGCTCATTAAAGTCTTGACATTTGTGCATCCTTCCATTTTAAATTTCTTGATTAAGTCTTTGGCATATTTAGATTGGTTGATAAATATGCCCTCGTTACTTTGTTTTATTTGTAGACCGAGGGAGAACTTAAGCTCACCCATCATGCTCATTTCAAATTCCCTAGTCATACACTTAGCAAATTCTTGGCAAAACAATTCATTAGTAGACCCAAATATGATGTCATCAACATAAATTTGAACAATTAGAATATCATGCTTATGTTTTTTAATAAACAAGGTAGTGTCAACATTTCCCTTTGAAAAATTATTTTCTAAAAGAAAAGAACTTAGTCTTACATACCAAGCTCTTGGGGCTTGTTTCAAACCATACAAAGCTTTTGAAAGTTTAAATACATAGTCAGACAAATTATGGCTTTCAAAACCTGGTGGTTGTTCTACATAAACTTCTTCTTCTATAAAACCATTTTCAAAAGCACTTTTGACATCCATTTGAAAGAGTTTGAAATTCATATGGCATGCATATGCTAAAAGTATTTTTATGGGTTCTAATTTAGCTACCAGAGCATAGGTCTCATTATAATCATTTCCTTCTTCTTGATTATATCCCTTTGCAACTAACCTAGCCTTATTCCTAGTTATTAAACCTTGTTCATTTAGTTTATTTCTAAATACCCATTTACTTCCAATGATTTGATGCTCCTTGGGTCTAGAAACTGAGGTCCATTCCTTACTTTTCTCAAATTGGTTGAGTTTCTCTTACTTAGCAATCACCCAACTTTCATCATTAAGAGCCTCATCAATATTTTAAGTTTAATTTGAGAGATAAAGGCAAGATTCACATGTCTTGTCTTTTTCAAATTTGACTTTTGGTAGTCCCTTTACCAGCTCTTATTTGCTAAGGCTCTGAATTAAATTTATGCTTGCATGACCAAGCCTTCTATGCCACGGCTAAGATTCATCACTAGTAGTCACAAGACACTTAGAGGAAATGTTAGATATTTTGTGTAAGTCTATTATGTAGGTATTGACATCTCTACTTCCTTTAAATATCTCTTGGCCATTAAAAGAGGTTACAAGACATTCGTTAGAAGTAAAGATTACTTGGTTTTCCTGATCATATAATTGACTTTCACTCAACAAGCTATGTTTCAAACCATCAACAAGTAAGACATCTTCAATGAAAGTAGTATTATTAATACCAATAGAGCTCATGCCAATTACCTTACCCTTAGCATTGTTTCCAAAGGTTACTTTACCTCTATCAATATTTTTAATGTCATCGAATAGTTCTTTGTCTCTAGTCATATGCCTTGAGCATCCACTATCTACTAGCCAAGCATTTTCTTTTATTGTGGACTTGAGGCACACCTATAAAATCACAATTCAAGTATTATTTTTAGTTACCCAAATGAGCTTGGGTCCTTGGGAGTTAGCATATGAAGGTTCCCAATGAGCCTTCCTTATCCAGCAATGTTTATTGATATGACCAAATTTCAAACAATAATTACATTGTTTAGCTCTAAATATGTTTTTCGGTCTTACCATGCTTTTAACTACCATTTTCCTATTAGGTAAAGTTTGTGAGCAGTGCCATACACCATGCATAATGACTTAGTGCTTTCCTAGGTGCATACCACTTATACATAAAAGCATGATTGGCCTTTTGAGGTTTTCTTTTTAGGCTTGCCAACCCTTGACCATTCCTTTTATATATAGAGGATTTAGTGTATGTTGTGCACTTAGCCTTTGGGGCTATTACTTCTAATGTGGAGATGTGGGGTTCACTTGACTTAACAAAAGTAGTCTTGTGAGATGAAGATGATGTTCCCTTAAATCCTAGACCATGTCTTATTAAAGGTGGTCTTTGAGACACAATGAGAGTATCTAAACTCTCATTGCCTTTATGAAATTTTGAAATGGAGTTTCTAAGTTCCCCAATTTTATTTTTCAAAACATTGTTCTTTTTAAGCAAGGATTTAGTTAAGAGTCTTGAGGAGTACTCATCTAATGATTTTTGAAGAGATTCATTAGAAGATTTAAGCTCAAGATTTTCCTTTTTTAAAACTTCCATTTTGTTTTTCAAACTTGAAATGTTATTTTTATAAGTATTGAATTTACATTTATATTTTTCTATAGCCATAAAGCATAGGTTGACCTTTTCACTTTCATTGTCATCTTTTTCACTTGAAGAGCTTTCGTCATCCCATATGACTTTGTGACATTTCTCCCCACTGTCTTTTTGGTATTATTTTTTGTGTTTCTTGAGCTTTCGACATTCTGGTTTGATATGTCCCTTCTTCCCACACGCATAACATTTTACCTCCTCTTTATTCATTTGAGAGTCATTTAAGGAGTGTTTGACATTTCTTTGCTTGAAGTTTTAAGAGTTGCCCATTCTCTTTCAATTATTCTCTTCAGTCTTCTTGAGAGCACCGCAATGTCCTCATTGCATCATCACTATTTTCTTCATCATCTTCAACTTCTTCTTGAGATTTTGATCTTAGTGCTAGAGGCTTTCTTTTTTCTGGCTTGGCTTCAAGTTCTCTATCTCTCTTTACTACCATTTCATGTGCTAATAAGCACATCGGTATTCATGACACTAATGTCTTCGTTGGCTTCTTCTATACTAGAAACTCTTAAACCATAATCTTTGAGAGGAAGGGTTTTTAGAATTTTGTTGTTTACATCTTCCAAGCTCAAGTGTTTCCCAAGCTTTCTCTTGCTGTTTATGATGGCTAGAAGACTGTTCATCATATCGGCGATTGACTCATTGGATTTCATCTTGAAGAGTTCATACTATGAAGTGAGAAGTTGAATCTTCTTGGATTTAATTTGATTTGTTCCTTCATGATAATTTTCCAATGTTTTCCACATACTATACACGGTTGGGCAGTGTTGTATTCTGCCACATTCTTCAATGGATAGTGATCTTGAAAGAATTTTCATTGCCTTTTTGTTTTTGAAATTTTCTCTACGTTAAGGCTTCATCCAATCATCTCTTGAAAGGATTTCTTCTTCACCATCAACTCATCTTCTGGTTGGTGGTGTCCATTCTTTTCGAATGTTATCCCATACTTCAATTTCCTCACTATCGAGATATTTTCCCATCCGAAACTTCCAATGAGAGTAGTTTGCTCTATCAAAGTAAGGCTTGAGACTTTGGAATCCTTGATTGGCCGTTTCTTGATCTTTTCTAGAGCTTTTTAGGCTTTGATGCTAGACTATGCTCTGATACCAATTGTTGCCCAGATCATGAACCTAGAAGGGGGTTGAATTGGATAAAAAAAATTTGTAACTTTTAAGTGCAGAATAAAAATTAAATAGAGTAGGGATAAAGAGATATCACACAAGAAATTTATAGACGTTCGGGTATTAACAAACCCTACTCTGTTATCTAATCTCAATTGGGAGTTTCACTAACACACTAAGTTTTACAATGGAGTTTTACAAGCTCACTCCTAACTATGGTGTTTCTATCAATGGCTAACACCTAACCCAGAAATTCCCTTGTGTTTTAATGGCTCACACAATAAACCAATTCCTTGTGTTTTATGGCTCACAAATAACCCTTACAAGTGTTTCACTCTTAACCCAATATACCCAAACTCACTTGAGAAATTGATTACAAAGAAAAATACTCACCAACCTATAATGCTCAAAATTTATGAGCAAATAGATTTTTACAGAGAATAAGAGTTTTGTTGAAAGTAATTAATGCACAATGGCTATAACAAGATTTTGATTCGAAAGTAATTGTTGTTATCTTATTTATGATTCATAAATGACTTACATTTATAGTTCCTTAGTGAATTATAGTCGTTTGGATGCATTTAATGCGAAAATAGCCGTTGAACCAACTCTTAATTTCGCTCTTAACATGTTTCTCTTTCCTCATTCACGGTCATGAATATGTGTATCACGGTCGTGAATGTTATTCCAAGTCATAGCTTAGGTGGTGACTCTAGCCGTGAAGCATTCTAAAAGAATTTGAAGTGTTTAATCATGGGCGTGACTTTATACTTTCACGGGCATGAATATCCTTCAAATCCATGGTCCAAGTGGTGACTCTGGCCGTGAAGCTCTCTGGAAGAATTTGACATGTTATCTCACGGGTGTGACTATCTTTCACGGGCATGGATGATTTGATCATTCACGGTTGGTATGATCCTTCATGGTCGTGAACTTTAAATGTTGGAGAGTTGGTGCTAAGTTATATCACAGGCGTGACATAATCAATCACGGGTGTGAACATGTTATTTCTTCATATTTTGACTTTCAAATGTAGTCTTCCATTCTTGCATCATATTCCATACCCTGTTCAACAAACTTAGAACACAAGTATTGTTAAATACATTATTGCTATTTTATTTGTTAGCATCAAAATGATAGAAATACCCCTCAAGGTTCAACAAGATCCATAAAAGTTGTCGGAGCATTACTTAACCCAAAAAACATAACCAATAACTCATAGTGACCATATCTGATTCTACAAGTTGTCTTCTCAACATCACCCGCCTTGATTCTCAACTAATGGTACTCTAATCTCAAATTTATCTTAGAAAACACCTTGCACCCTTTAGTTAATCAAAGAGATCATCAATATGTGGTAACAAATACTTGTTCTTAACGGTCACCTTGTTCAACTGCCTATAGTCTATACATAACCTCATAGACCCATTTTTTTCTTGAAAAATAACACTGGTGCACCCCATACAGATATATTCGGGCTTATGAAGCCCTTATCTAGCAATTTTTATAACTGTGTCTTTAACTTCTTTATCATTGATGGAGCCATCTGATATGGTACCGTTGATATAAAAGATGTACCCGAAGTAAGCTCAATTAAGAACTCTCTCTCTTTCTAGAGGTAGCCTTAGTAACTCATCTGGGAACATATCTGGAAATTCCTCCATTATCAGAATATCCCTAAGATCTGGGCTCTCCCTCCTATTGTCAATAGCCAAATAGGCTTCACACCCTTTTTTGATCATCCTCTGTGCTTTCATCATAGAGATGATTATCATTTGCTGTGAAGAATTCCTACCCTGAACAACCACTATGTCATTTTTTGAAGTTCTCAATTCAACCATTTTTCTTTTAAAATCTACCACTACACCCTATTGAGATAACCAATCCATTCACAAGATAACATCATACTCGTGAAAGGCAACTAGATTAAGTTTGCTAAAAGCTCTTTCCCTTTGACTATGATGGGACAATTTCTGTACACCCGATTCACCACTGTATTATGCCCCAAAGGGCTAATCGCCTCTATTTCATAATCTAATCTCTCTGCTATCTTGTTAAACCTCTCAGCTATATTGGTACATATATACGAATAGATATAACCCAAATCAATTAAAACAATTAAAAATGAGTCAAAGAATAGAACTCGGATTAATTAAAACAATTAAGACTGAGTCAAAGAAAAGAAAAGTATCAATATCCTCTTTAGCCTTTATAGCATAGGCCCTTACTAGTTCTGGCCTGTTCACTAACTCAGATACGGCTTGCCTAGGTCCCCCTTTACCCTTACGGGTCTGTCCCTGCCCTCTGCCCTGAGTCGGAACTAAACTTTATGTCTGAGTTGGTGCCCTAGTTGTTTGCATCAAACAATCTCTTCGGTAGGGGTCTTGAGACCCACACCTGTAACAAACTCCTATGTGTTGCTTCCTTTGGCTCCTACCACACCCTGCACACTAAGGTGTTAACTCTCTCTATGTCTGAGCCTAACTACTGACGGTTGTAGAGACAACTCCTCTTGATGGTGCTTGCATGGTGTACCCTGACTGACCTTGACCTTATCCTTATCCTCTAGACTGGAAATGTCCAGAACTGGTACGGGCTTTTTTTCTCAATGGCTATGTGGCATTGTAACCTGACCATCTAAAGTCTTTACTCGACGACTCATCTGGTCTCTTTAGCTTTATCCTCTTCTCTATAGAAATAGAAGAAGATACCAACTTCGTGAAGTCCTCATACTGTTATAAGATCACATGGAACTCGATCTCATCTCTTAAAATGTCTTCAAACCGGCGATATTTATCCGCCTCATCCCCAATGATACTGGTCACATACTTGCTCAACTGGGTAAACTCTTTTTCATATATTGTCACAGTCATATTTTTCTGCCGCAAGTTCAGAAACTCTCATTTCTTCTCGTCTGTATACGCCTTCAGTACATACTATTTCTTGAACTCTACTATGAAAAACTCCTAAGTAATCAACTCCAAAATCTGCAGTTTCTACAAAACCAACTTCCACTAATCGTAAGTATGCTACTAGAGAAGTGAAATAACAAACCTAGCCCTGTGCTCATCAGCATAATCCAGCTTTTTGAAGACCCTCTCGACCTTCTCTAAATAGAACTCAACAATTATTGGATCATCCTTGATATTACCTATGAATTTTGTAGCTTCATACTTCCTTATCCTGTCAATCTGAACCCTACATCTCGGTGGTGACTAATGAGGTGGTGGAGGCATTGGCAGTGGAGGAGGAGGTGGTGGTCGTATAGCCTATACCAACTGCTACAGCAATGCTGCAAGATTCTGCATCATAAGATCTTGAGCCTGATCTGTCTGACCAGCCATTGACTATTGTGGAGGAGGAACAACATCGGACCCACAAACATTAGTCTAGCTCTATGGAATCTGAGCCTCTACATCGGAAGGACTGTTACTCTAGTCACATCACGTAGTTTGATCTTCATACTTGATCTCAACCTACACATCGACAGAGAATAACCTTTATCAGAGTCATATAGGATAAACTCGCTCACGTGATATATCCCTTCCCACCTAGGTTCAAAATCACCTAAACCTAGGCTTTGATACCACTAAATGTAACACCCTTTGACATAATTAGGACTTAACCTAATTACACCAAGGAATACTACGATGCACATGATTTAAAATATCATAAATTAAAACCTTAATGCTTCATGGTCATGATATCTGAATAAAACCATTTAAAGCGTTAAAATAAAAAAAAGGTTTTAATAGAATAATAAATGGGCAACAACTAGCCCATAGTTTGTACAAAAAAGGATAGTTATAAAATTACACGATCTTGAGGATTTATAAAAACATGTATACTTATAACTACCCAAACCCTCAAAACAACTAAAAATATACAATGATTGAATCACCCACCCTAAATGTAATTCCTTTGACTCTGATCACTGGGCATCCTCCTCTGATGTTCCAATCATATGCTAAGCAACTCGTGCCTAATGGTACATAACAACATGCAAGACATACAACCATACATATGTAATATGCATGACATACTTACCAACCTTTCATAGCAACTTACCTTAAAGCTCGCACATGCATCATTCATATTCTATATGACATAACATCATACTCTCATATATCACACATACATCTTACATGGTATACCAAACATTCCATAGGAAACACACAAGTATGTGTACATATATATTTTACACATAACCATTTATCTTACCTTTGTCCACACTAATCGTAACTAGACTAAAAATGGATATGGATAACAACTCACACTAAAGCCTGTATATAACCCATTGATAAAGCTCTCATTGCTAACCTCTGCGTCTTCAGATATAACCTACTGAGGAATGACTTATTGCTAACCTTTGGGCCTTCAGATATAACCCACCGAGGAAACACTCACTGTTAATCTCTAGGCCTTCATATATAACCCATCGAAAAAGCACTCACTATTTACCTCTAGGCCTTCAGATATAAACCACCGAGGAATCACTCACTGCTAACATCTGGGCCTTCAGAATGACCACACTAGGTCACTCGATACCGTTATGGTCTTTTCCCTTAATGGCATGCCCTCTAACCTATCTCTAGTCTAAGTCAGAGTGTTGGATCAAAGTTATCTCGTTACCATATGGGTTTCATGTTTTATAATGTCAACCATGATTCACACTTATCATGCCACAACATGTATCATCATACCATCATAGGTATTTCCACATCATGTTATACGTATACAATTGTAGTATACCACCTCCCACGAATCAATCTTGATTCACATGCAACATACAAGTTTTTCAACTTAAACATATTCACACCTGTGAACTACTTCTCACGACTGTGGATAGGTTCTTCAAGAGTAGTTTACCCATGAATCAAACTATGAATAAGTTATTCACGGGTAGTTTACCCGTGAATCAAACAGTGATTTAGTAATATGCTTCATGGTTGTGATTATCTCTTCACATACGTAAACCTAAATCGTGAACCACATTGTCAAATATCCTGTGATAGAGCATGTTTCAACAATACCATAACCACGATATTCATGAGCATGAACCACCAGTTCACGGCCGTAAATCTGGAAATTTTTTTAGAAAATAGAACAACACAACTTCATGCCATTACCACATGCAATAGTCTCCACATGTCAACCACCCTATCAACATTTAAACATGCATTTAAGCCATTTATCACAATCATACATTTTCTAACTATCCACATTAACCAATATATTTCATAAAACAACTCAAAATAACCATGTTAACATAGCATTTCCATCATGCATATCAACCTCACATTTTATCATTTAACTACTTAATGATCATCTACATCATGCATTTCAAGCAAGGAACACATAAACAATAACATCAGAGCCTTAGGTGTTGTTATGTACAAACCTTACGCCTATGATGAAGTTAGACAACACTTTAACTTTTTAGCTTGTCCTCTCCTTTGGTATGGACTTCTAGCTCCTCTACTATCTCTTGAACACATGAAAAAACTGCTCCTTAGATTCTAGAACATTATCCAAACCTAGAAAACTCAGAAACTCATCTTTTCATAAAAGCTCACAACCTCACTTCTAACCTCTCTTTCTCGTTTTCCTCACACAAAACCAGCTCTTCCAAGCTTCAAAAATGGAGGAAGCACACTCAAAGGATGAAGAAGATGTAATGTGGCGTGTTGGGTTAGATTTGAGGTGATGGGAGCGGATTTAAAAGGAATAACAGAGAGAAAAATGTGATTGCCTCACCAACTCTATCTGCCCAGGCTTTACGGCTGTGACTCCTCTTTCACGAGCGTGAGCCTATCCTTAATGGTTATGAAGTATCTTTTCATGGCCATGAAGAACCTCATCACGACTGTGCACTAAAATTCGATAATTATAGGTGTGACATCTATTGTCACGAGCATGAAACATCCAATTTCAGTCACTCTCAACATCTCAAATGTCCACTTAATCCCCCATTTTCCACCAACCAATAACATATATTATAGGCCTAATCATGAGTGTTACACATAGAAATTAAACTTAATTGTTGGATGAATTTGAAACAAAAAAATTAATTTAAATTATCAATTTGCTTCTAAATGAAGCAAAAAAATATTAAGTTAGAAATAAGTAAAATAAATTTGAAAATAAATTAGTTAGAAAAAATGAGAATTTTGAGAAAGAAATATTATATTATGAAATATTAATTTGTGCAAATTATAAATTTTTATAACTAATAAGTTATTAAAAAAATTGAAAACTTTGAGAAAATAATTTAACTTATTAAATATTAATTTATGGTTTTGTGTAATAAATTTGATTGTTATAAAGAAAGTATAAGTTAGAATTTAGAAATGATTATTTTTATTTTATAAATTAATAAATTATAATTGTGCTAAAAATCTAATCAATTTAATTTTTTAATTTTGAGAAATAATTTAATTATAAAGTTTCAATTTATATTTAAAAATAATAATATTAATAATTGGGCTTGAACTTATTTTTTTACTATTAATTAAGTTGCATGTGTATTTTCTTGGGGTTTAAAGGAATTAAGACTCAAATAATTCTTTTAATTTTTAAATTTTAATTATTAACATTTTTTTTAATCAGAACTATCGATACCAGATGCATCAGTTATTCTTTCGGTAGTGAAGTCATATAAGCCTTCATTTTTATCTTTATCTATTTTTTGTTGTTCTAATGTCATTTTGATCTAATAATCAACATATGTTTGACCTTCTAGTGATTCTAGAGCTAAATTATATTGTATCTCATCCAAAATATTATATCTCATACTAAAAACTTGTTTAACTACAATGTTGAGACTGGATTTAATGTAACGTCTATCAATTTAGGCTTAGATAATTAACGTGTTTAATAATTGTAATTAAAATTATTTGAGACTAAATTTGGAAATATAATATAATAAAAAATTATTAGTAAATTTTATTAAGTTATGTGTGTTAAATAAAAGAGATAGAAATATTGGGTAAGTTAATAATAATAAAGTAAAAACCAATGATTTAAGTGGATATTTAGCAAAAACAAGAGGGGACCTAACATGACATTTACCATGAGTATAAAAATATTATTTTCTTATTATTCTTCTTCAAAATTTCAGAACCCTAGCATTTCTCCCACTCTTCCATACACAAATTCTCTCTTCTTTCACTTATCTTCTTCTTCCTCCTCTTACTCTCCCCAAAATCTTAAAACAACTATAAAAGCTTAAGGTTTGGAGAGGTTAAGACTCCATTGTGTCAAGGTTTGTAAATATGATCATATTTATTCATTTGTACATTTTATTTGCATTTCAATGATGTTTGATGTTGAAGGATAAGTGAACAAATAACTTGTTGTGTTTCCTAATTTTGTTAAAATTCATCTGGAACAGTCTTGATGTATTTGGCCATATTTTTTGTTCTGAAACTTGGATCAGGATGAAACTAGTTAGAAATAAAAATAGACGCATAAATATAAAACTTTTAAGAAGAGTATAAATACTATATCTAATTTAAAGTTGGTATAAAAATTTCTATAAATTATTGGATCTGGAAGTACCCAGAAAATTTTGGATAGTTATTTTTTGAACATTTTATGGTATTTTTGTTATATCTTTTGTTTTGGAACTTAAATTAGGATGAATACGTGAATTTTGATGAATTTTGTAAATAATAAGATGATAACATCAATTAAGCCCAATTCTTTAATCTAGGACTAGAAATAGGATAGATGACATGTCATTGAGGGGTTTACGGTACCATATGAATTTATGATGATATGAAAAATTTTATTATAAGGACAAGGTGACTTAAGCTTATGTGAGAACACCTTTGATCCTAAATGCATGCAATTATTTATTTTACTCAGCCAATAAGGCTTAAACTCTAGTGAGAGCGCTCTTGACTTGAGAAGCTCGGTTGAGCACTTATACAGACAAATACAAATAGTGAGCAGGATGGCTTAAGCTCGGGTGAAAGCGCTCATATTTCACAACCCACATCCAAATAGTCTAGGTTTATAGTTTAGGGGCTATAAAATATAAAATATAAGAAATAAAAAAAGAAATATGAAAAAAATCAGTTATCAGGTAAATGAAATAAGGAAATAGAAATTACAAATGAGGTATGAATATGAATTTACCTTTGTAAATTATGACATGTATATGTGTTGAACCAGTAATCCAGGTATGCAATATTCCATATTGATATATAATAAAGTGATTTTTTTATATTGCTATAAAAATGTCTGTGATATATAAATTATTATTTATGATTATTTATATGCAAAATTGGATAATATGAACATGAAATTTTTATGACATATCATAAGTGTATGTATAAATATTTATACACATATGTACCATTAAGCATTAGGTTGCTTAGTGTGTGGGTGTTTTCCCACATGCAGATTCAGAGCCTATAGAGAGAAGTTGATAGAAAGAGAAGCAAGCTCATATAGAGTCAAATAAAGTAATTCTACGTCAGAGGGTTGGTATTTTACATGACATACATTTTGTTCTTGTCTATATGTCATGGGTGATGAGTATAATTATGATTTTCAAAAGTTTTACATGTCTCTTTTATGATGGGAACATATAATTTTATTTGGATCATATGTATTTTGTAAATATCGGGATAATGAAAGCCTAAACCTATGTTTGAAAATATGGACATGGTTTGTTAATTCCGCATACATAATAAATTCATTAATTGAATGACATATTGCTATCATATAAAAATAATTAACATATGAAAATATAATAACTAAAATAGAAGAAATTTTAATTCAATCGAATTTTAAGATGATAGGCATATGACATTCTCCTATATAGTTGGGATTATTCCTAACTATATGAGAGGGTGTTACATTTAGTAGTATTAGAGACAGGTTTAGGCGATCCTAGACCTAAGTGGGCTAAAGGTTTATAATGCATGTATTGTATGTCTCATATGACTCTGACATGGGCTACTTCTCTATCGACTAGCAGGATTAGAAGGGAGTATGGAAATTTAGCTGCATGAAGTTACTGAAAGCAGTAGTTCTTCTAATACTGGAGCACCGAACTAGCCTAATATAGCTAGTGTTCAGGGTTCGGATGTTATACCAAACGTAGCCCATCAGGTTCCTGACATGTCAACCAGGACCAAAACCCTTTGTTGCAGCAGATGGCTGGTTTGTTGCAACATATTGCAAGAATGGTACCACAACTCGCTTTAATTCCTCCACCTCCACCACCGAAACCAAAAGTACAGATGGAAAAGCTCCGTAAGTATGGAGCCATAAATTTTCTAGGTACGAAAGGTGATGATCCTACTACAGTAGAATATTGGTTAGAAAAGACCGAAAGAGTCTTTGATGAGCTTGAGGTTTCTACTGACCAAAAGGCAAGGTATGTTGTATCTCTACTCTAAGAAGACACTTATGACTAGTGGAAGTCAGTTCTTTTGAAATCAATGGCTCTAAAGCCTATGACATGAAAATTCTTTATCACTGAGTTCAAGGAATAATATGTTCCTCCAATTTACATAGATGACAAAAAGAGAGAGTTTTTGAACCTTAAACAAGACAAGATGATAGTGACCGAGTATCATAGAGAGTTTACTTGATTGAGTAAGTTGTTCAGAGATTATCATGAGTGAGAGAGATAAGTGCAAAAGATTTTAGAATGGCCTCAATATAGAGATTGGGAATTTTTTGACTGCATTTCAGCATGTCAACTTTACTCAACTAATTGCATCTGCGGTTAGTGTTGAAAAGAGAAAGAGAAAGAGAGTAGAGGAAGCTTTTAGACAGACAGTAACTCAGTGGCCCAATCTATATGCAAGAAAGGTTGATACTATCTAGACAATCTCATGGCAGGAGTCAGGGACATAATAGGAGTTGTACACAGAGTGGACTACATGGAGGGGGCAACCCTCTAGAGCTATATCTGTAGTTAGTAGAATACATACACAGGCTACTCGAGAGAGGCTCTAATTTGTGGTACCTGCCACTAGAGCCATAAAAGAGAATGTTAGATGGTCACAGGTGCTTGTTTCAGATGTGGGTCCAAGACCTATATGAAAAGAGATTGCCCTCGGATGACTATTAATGCACCTACACATACCGTAGGATTAGCTTGGGTTCATAATCAGATTCAAACTAAAGGAGATCGAGCAGGACCTAAACAGACCATATCAGATACAATCAATAGGCTGAGATCTAGCAGGACTCCAGCCAGGGCATATGCTATGAAGGCCAGAGATGACTAAAAAGCCACTGATGTGATTGTGGGTATGTTTTCTTTATATGACTCAGTTTTATGTGCTTTAATAGATCCTGGTTCTACACATTCCTATTTATGCATGAGCACACCTAGTCAAAACAGTATGACAAGTGAAAATCTAGAATATGAGATTGAAATCATAAACCCCCTAGGCCATAGTGTGATTGTTAACCGGGTATACAAAAGTTGTCATTTGATAGTGCATGAGAGAAAGTTTTCAGCAGATTTGATTGAATTGCCATTCCACGAGTTCGATGTTATCTTAGGCATGGATTGACTTTCTAAACATGAGGCAATAGTGGACTGTCGATCTAAGAAAATTGTTCTGAAAACTCTAAAATTAAAATAGGTAGTAGTGGAAGGTGAAAGGTTTCCATCACCTGCTCAAGTGATATCTATGATGAAGGCTGAAAGAATGATCATAAATGGATGAGAGGCCTACTTGGCTCACGTGATTGATATTAGAAAGGGAGGTCCAGATCTTAAGGATATTTCTATAGTGAATGAATTCCCAGAAGTGTTTCTAGATGACCTACCAGGGATACCTCCCAATAGAGAGATTGAATTCTCCATAGAGCTCACTCCAAGTACAACACCAATATCAGTTGCACTGTATAGAATGGCACTGACAGAGTTGAAAGAATTAAAGGCACAATTGCAAGAGTTGTTATATAAGAGTTTTATCAGACCAAATGTGTCTCCATGGGGTGCACCGGTATTGTTTGTAAAGAAGAAAGATGGGTCTATGAGGTTGTGCATAGATTACAGACAGTTGAACAAGGTGACTATTAAAAATAGATATTTGTTACCACGAATTGATGATCTTTTTGATCAGCTGAAAGGTGCAAAAGTTTTCTCTAATATTGATTTGAGATTAGGGTACCACCAATTAAAAATTAAGACAAAGGACATAGCTAAGAAAACATTTAGAACCATATATGGCATTATGAGTTTTTGGTAATGCCTTTCGGTTTGACAAATGCTCCAACAACCTTTTATGGACTTGATGAACCGGATCTTCAGACCATATTTTGATATGTTCATGGTGGTTTTTATTGATGATATCTTAGTGTATTCCAAGAATAAGGAAGAACATGGTTGACATTTGAAGATAATTTTGTAGACCCTCAAAGAACAAAAGCTTTATGCCAAGCTCTCAAAATGTGAGTTTTGGCTCGATGATCAGAGTTGATCCTAACAAAGTAGAGACAGTTGTGAGTTAAAAGCATCCCCGTAATGTGACAGAAATCAGGAGTTTTCTCAATTTGACTAGTTATTACAAGAGGTTTGTTAAGGTTTTTTCAATGATTGCTTCTCATTTGACCAGACTACTAAGGAAATATGTGAAATTCGAGTGGACAGAGAAATGTTAGGACAACTTTGAGAGACTTAAGAAGATGCTGACTAAGGCTCCTATTTTGACATAACCAGTCCCGGATAAGGAATATGTCATCTATAGTGATGTTTCTCACAATGGAATGGGGTGTGTACTGATGCAAGAGGGAAAGGTAGTAGCTTATGCTTCTAGACAGCTGAAGACACATGAGAAGAATTACCCCACACATAACCTTAAGCTGACTGCTATAGTCTTTGCTTTAAAAATATGACTCCATTACTTTTGTGGGAAATTTTTTTTTATATACACTGACCAAAAAAGTTTAAAGTATCTTCCTACCCATAAGGAATTGAACTTGAGACAAAGAAGATGGCTAGAGTTGATTAAGGATTACAATTGTGTGATCAACTACCATACATGTAAGACAAATATTGTGACTGATGCATTAAACCGAAAGACTTTGGTAGAATTACACATTCGTCCGACTCTCAACCAAGAAATCAAAGATGCACAGAAGCAAGATAACAAGTTAGTTGAGATAGCCGAATCAATCTCCAAAAGGGAGAGACCAGATTATACAATTAGTTTAGATAACAGTTTATACTATCAGCTGAAAAAAAGGCTTTCTAATCATGAAAAATCACCTCACAATGATGTGACTTGTGAAGTCATTCTATTATGCGTACCTAATGTGGAAGATTTGAGACAAAGGATCTTAAAGGAGGCACATGAGACAAAATATGTCATGCACCTAGGAAGTAACAAGATGTATCATGACTTGAAGAATAAGTATTGGTGGTCAGGTATGAAAAAGAACATCACAGAATTCACCACCAGGTGCTTGACATGTTAGCAAGTCAAGGCAGAACATCAGATACCTTCAGGATTGTTACAACCAATTACGATTCCAGAATGAAAATGGAAACAAATAACCATGGATTTTGTGATTGGGTTGCCTTTGACACCAAAAAATATGATGTGGTGTGGGTGATTGTGGGTAGGTTAATGAAGTCAGCTCACTTCTTGCCTATCAGAAGGGACTACCTATTAAGTAGGTTAGCATAGTTATATGTAAATGAAATAGTACGGCTTCATGGAGTGCCAATCTCTATTGTTTCAGATAAGGACTCTAGGTTCACTTCTCAGTTTTGGGGTAGTCTGTAAAGAGGTTTGGGTACCAAGCTTAGTTTTAGCATAACTTTTCATCCTCAAATTGATGGATAATCAGAAAGGGTGATTCAGATTTTGGAAGACATGATGAAGAGTTGTGTAATAGAGTTTAAGGAAAGTTGGGACAAATACCTACCATTGATGGAGTTTTCCTATAACAACAGTTATCGGTCAAACATTGAAATGGTTTCTTATGAGACATTTTATGGTAGAAGGTGTCGAACACCATTGTGTTAGATATAACTCAGTGAGAGGAAGCCACTAGGACTAGAGTTAGTGCAAGAAACAGAAGAAAATGTGAAGATTATACAAGAAAGGTTGAAGACAGCTTTAGATAGGCAAAAATCATATGCAGGTCTCAAAAGGAGAGACATAGAGTATGAAGTGGGAGACAAGGTGTTTCTCAAGGTTTTCCCTTGGAAAAGGGTCATTAGATTTGGAAAGAAGGGCAAGTTAAGTCATAGGTTTATTGGACCTTATGAGATCTTAGACAAAATTGGACCAGTTGCCTATAGACTTGCTTTACTGCTAGAGTTGAGCAAGATCCACAACGTCCATGCTGAAGAGGTACCGATAAGATCATTTTCATATTATTCCAACCAATAGCATCGAAGTAAGACTAGATTTAATATACGAGGAAAACCAATGGAGATCTTGGCTCGTGAAGTCAAAGAGTTAAGGAATAAATGAGTACCACTAGTCAATATGTTATGGAGGAATCATTCAACTGAAGAAGCAACATAGGAAAGCGAGGAAGTGATGAAGGCACAATATCCCTGTTGTTTCAACATAAACAATTAAGTAAATTTCGAGAACGAAATTTCTTAAGGGGGAGAGAAATGTAATGCCCATCAATTTAGACTTGGATAATTAATATGTTTAATGATCGTAATTAAAATTATTTGAGACTAAATTTAGAAATAAAATATAATAATAAATTTTATAAGTGAATTTTTATTAAGTTATGTGTGTTAAATAAAAGAGATAGAAATGTTGGATAAGTTAATAATAATAAGCTAAAAACCAAGGATTTAAGTGGATATTTGGCAAAAATAAGGGGAGACCGAATAGAGTATTTACCATGAGTATAAAAATATTATTTTATTCTTATTCTTCTTCAAAATTTCAGAACCCTAGCCTTTCTCTCACTCTTCCATACACAAATTATCTCTTCTTTCACCTATCTACTTCTTCCTCTCCCCAAAACCTTAAACCAACTATAAAAGCTTAAGGTTTGAAGAGGTTAAAACTCCATTGTGTCAATGCTTGTACATATGAGCATATTTATTTCTTAGTGCATTTTATTTATATTTCAATGATATTTGATATTGAATGATAAATGAACAAATAACTTGTTGTATTTCCTGATTTTATTAAAATTCGTCTGAAACAATCTTGATATATTTATCCATATCTTTTGTTTTGGAACTTGGATCAGGATGAAAATAGTTGGAAATGAAAATAGACACATAGATCTAAAACTTTTATGAAGAGTATAAATACTATATCTGATTTTAAATTAGTCTAAAAATTTCTATAAATTCTCGAATCTGGAAGTACCCATAAAATTCTAGGTAGTTATTTTCTAAATATTCTATGGTATTTTGGTTATATTTTTTGTTCTAAAACTTTGATCGGGAAGAAACCAATTGAAAATGAAAATAAACATATAGATTTAAAACTTTTATAAAGAGTGCAAATACTATATATGATTTTAAGTTGACCTAAAATTTTTTATAAATTCTCAGATTTGGAAATACTTATAAAATTATGGGTAGTTATTTCTGATCATTCTATAATATTTTGGTCATATATTTTGTTCTGAAATTTGCATCAGGATGAAGGTAGTTGAAAATGAAAGTAGACACATAGATATAAAAAGTTTATGAAAAGTATAAATGCTATTTATGATTTATATTGGACCAAAAATTTGATACAAAATCTGGGATCTAAAAATGTTTTGAAAAATATTAGGCATATTCTTATTAACCACTATACGATTATTTGGACATAAGTTTAGCTAAAAAATTCAGATTTATATAATTTTTTTTGTATATAAAATATAAAACATTAAGCTAAAAAGTCATAAAATACCATAAAGTCAAATTCGAATCAGAAATAATTGAAAGATACAATCTAAAATCAAGGCAGAAATCTGTCCAAAGATAAAATTTTAGTAATTTGGTATTTTAAATATTGGGTGACATATATATATATATATATTTTAATTTTGAATAATATGATAGTAGTTATATTTAAAATTCTTATTGTGTATTGACTAAATTAATATGATATGTTGTGGTTTGAGATTTCAAATGAGATTAAAAAATTTTTATATGTATATGATATATAAATCGAAAATTATTATGAATACGTGAATTTTGATGAATTATATAAACAATAAGATGATAACATCAATTAAGTCCAATTCTTTAATTTAGGACTAGAAATAGGATAGATAAAATGTTATTGAGAGGTTTACGGTACCGTAAAAATTTATGATGATATGAAAAATTTTATTATAAGGACAATATGACTTAAGCTCGGGTGAGAGCGCCTTTGATCCTAAATACATGTAATTATTTATTTTATTCAGTCAAGATGACTTAAGCTCGGGTGAGAGCGCGTTTGATTTGAGAAGTTCGGTTAACCACTTATATAGACATATACAGATAGTGAGCAGGGTGACTTAAACTCATATGAGAGTGCTCCTGTTTCACAAATAGTCATGATTTAAAGTTTTGGGGCTATAAAATATACAATATAAAAATAAAAAAAGAAATATGAAAAAAATCATTTATTAGGTAAATGAAACAATGAAATAGAAATCACAAAGAGGTATGAATATGAATTTATCTTTGTAAATTATGACATATATATGCGTTAAACCAGTAAACCAGGTATGCAATATTCCATATTGATATATAACAAATTCATTTTTTTTATATTGTTTTAAAAATGATTGTGATATATGAATTATTATTTATGATTATTTATACGCAAAATTGAATAATATGAACATGAATTTTTATGACATATTATAAGTATATGTATGAATATTTATGCACATATATACCACTAAATATTAAGTTACTTAGCGCGTGAGTGTTTTTCTATACCCAAGTTCGGAGCCTATAAAGAAAAGTTGACAGAAAGAGAAATAAGCACATACAAAGTCAAATAAAGTAAATTCACGTCAGAGAGTTGATGTTTTACATTACATACATTTTATTCTTTTTCACATGTCATGGGTGATGAATATAATTATGGTTTTCAAAAATTTTACATGTCTCTTTTATGATGGAAATATGTAATTTTATTTGAATTATATGTATTTTATAAATATAGAGATAATGAAAGCCTAAACTTATGTTTGAAAATATGAACATACTTTATTAATTCCATATATAAAATAGATTTATTAATTGAATGATATATTTTTATCATGTAAAAAATAATTAGCATATGAAAATATAATAACTAAAATAAAAGAAATTTTAATTCAATCGAATTTTAAGATAATAAGTATGTGACATTCTCCTATATAGTTGAGATTATTCCTAACTATATGATAGAGTGTTACATTTAAAAAAAATTAATTTGTAATTTAGGAAAAAACTTGATAAGTATTTTGATATCCACTCCACTAATCAATGATTGAAAAATCTTTATATGTTTTACTATTACCAAACTAAAATGTAATTGTTAGATAAATATGGAGTTTATATGAATCGAAGGATAATATTGGTTTTTTTGGCATTATCAAATAATTACTCATTCTAATTTTTACTGATTCACCCTCAACTTAACTAATAATGCTACTACTAGTAATAGTAGAAATATGATAAACCAATCTAAATTCTATAAATAAATAACAAGATAATTTTTTTATATCATTAATAATAGCATCAATATTAATATTTTCACCAAAATCTAACAATGAATAATAAATACTTAAATAATTATATAAACCATTTATTTTATATTTAGGATAAAAAATAAAATATACAAAATTAATCAAATGAATAAATTTAATTTAACAATTCATTTTTAATTATATAAACAAAATCATACAAAATTAGATCATTAATATAATTTTGAAATATGCCAACAATATTAATACATTCACACAATAATAAATGACATATTGGATAATAAAAATCAATTAAAATATATATTGCATTATTAAAATTTTTAAAAATTATTGACAAATATCTCAATATTGTAGATATAAATTAATTTGTAGTACATTATTGGAAATAAATGTATATAATGATTCTCTATATTTATATGACTTATTGAGTAATTTATAAGTTGAATTCCAACAATTAGGAACATCTATTGGAAATACGCCCATTTAAACAAACAAATATTTTGTGCAATTATTTATTTATTTATATAAATTAAATAAAGTACATTTAAATATATTTTTAGGTACACATTTAATATATGAATTTAATGTATTTTGACAATAATTAACAAAATTTATTTTTTGTCAAAAATAAAAGATAAATATTTCATACTTATCATTTTCATCTTTATATTAAAATAATTGAAAAATACAAAAATATGTTGCGTACTCGAAAACTAGAGTTTACCTTTTCTTAATTCTAATTTGAACAGTATATTTATTTTATAAATACTTTTGAAATATGTCATAATTATCTTTAACTTTAAATTTATATATTTATATACAATAATTGCATATAATATTAGATAATTTTTAATTTTTTTACAATTTTCTTAAAACGAATTTAAAAATATTAGATGTTCAAATTTTTACTTTTTACTCTTGAACTGAATTTGATAATTTTGCCAAATCTAGACTCGGTTATTCGATCATTCTTATTTTTTTTGATTTCTCAAGTTGGAATTTTAAGCTTTTCATCTAAATTTTTAATAAAATTTTTCAAATCAATAATATTTTTACTAAAAACCCGACCAATTCTACAGTTCCAACTAGCTTGTGGCGAGGCCTGCGGGCGGCTAAAACCCCTCGTCCAAACCAAAGCATCTCCTTCCTCCCGCCTTTTCCAAGTAAAACCCAATTCCACTCCCCCCCGCCCCCCATCTTTCTATTCTAATTTTATTGATCTGATCAAAGTCAGCCCATAACCAATCCCAATTTCTTTCAATTCTTTTAAATTGAAATAATAATAATAATAATAATAATAATAATAATAATAATAATAATAATAATAATAATAATAATAATAAACCATATAGAAGAAATGTCGTCGGAGATCGAGGTTGTGGAGGAGGTGCAATACGACAACGGGGAATCGGCATCTGCTAATGGAGCCAATGGGATCGCTAATGGTGGCATTGTTGGTGAGGAGAGTTTGAGGAATGGTGTTTACACCGCCGCTGCATTTGGAGATTTGGAGAAGCTTCAAAGATTGGTGGAGAGCGAGGGTTGCTCGATCTCTGAACCTGATGATCTTGGATACTACGCTGTGCAGTGGGCCGCTTTGAATAATCGGACTGCTGCTGCTCAGTATATCATTGAGGTTTTTTTTTTCCTCTGCTGTCTCTTGTGTTATTTTAACTGGTCCTCAGAATCAGCATTTTGGTTCAGTGATGAGTTTTCTTGCTTTCTTTCTGCTAAGCATGTAACTGCGTTCTCTCTTCCCCATGATGACGATTTTCTTGAATTCAGTTTGATTAGCGTGCTCGAGTTAGGTATGAATTTAATGTTTTGTCCAGGACTTTCAGTAGATTTCTTGAGTTCCTTGGTCTGAGGTTAGAGTATTTGAGGGAGCTTGAATCATTGATACTCGAATTAAAGTTGGGAAATAATATGTTTTTCATGATTTATTATACTTGGTGATGAGAAACGTGAGGGCAAGAAATGGACGAGATTCGAGGTTAATAATACTCCTCTTTGTGATTGCTTCTTAGAAAGGCAACTTGTTTTTCACTTTTTAATGTGTCTATAAAAGAGTATAGTCGCTGGTCTAGACATAATTTAGTTTTCAAGATTTTATACTATGGTAAATTTATATTTTTAGCTAATTTTCATTTATTGAAGGAGTTAACTCTTAATTAGTATGTCGTGGACTGGGTATTCTTAATGCCAGCATGGAGGAGATGTAAATGCAGCAGATCATAATGGGCAGACAGCTTTGCACTGGAGTGCAGTTCGGGGTGCAATCCAAGTTGCAGAACTTTTACTCAAGGAGGGTGCTCAGATAGATGCTGCTGATATGTGTGGTTATCAGGTCAGCATTATAAGTAAATATTCTTAATCCAATAGAAACTCCAGCCTGATTTTCTTGTTCATGGCTGTAAACTAGAAATGTGTAGTAAAACATCACCTATCCTGTATTTGTTGTCTGTACTGCAAACTGGAATCATTCACTTGGATGCTGTCCTATTTTGATTTTCTATTTAGTTTTTGTAGTTAATTACATCCAGATGAACTTCTGTCATGATGCACAAAGTAATTCAATAATGTACATAATTTGAGCATAATTAGAATTCTTTACAAACCTTAAAAACCTTTTTTTAAACAAATGCTGACATTCAGCTTATGCAACTTCCTCATATTTTGGCAACGTCTTCTCACTCATATCATTCCAATTCTATAGTATCAAATTAATTGTGGATACTGGGATGATTAACTAGGAACAAGCATTTATAATTAGGCGATGCTTATATTTCAGCATTTGTCTGAAGAAGTTATTCCAATCCAGCCAGGATGCTGAGCTTCAAAAATTAATTCTAAGCTGGAATGGAAAATGAACATGTTATTGCTCACACTTATGCGTCGTTGATTTTATTTTCCGATTTGATTGCAGATGATGATTACAATATTATATTTGTTTGCCTGGAAGTTATTTGGATAGTAAAACATTAATTACTAATTTCATATGATTGCAGGCAACACATGTTGCAGCTCAATATGGTCAAACAGCTTTCCTCTATCACATTGTCTCAAAATGGAATGCTGACCCTGATGTTTCTGATAATGAAGGAAGAAGTCCTTACACTGGTATTTGATTACTTCCACCGCACGCTTACTTATAGTTGAAAAAGTTACCACATGCTGCTCTTTTCTTTTCATTGTATATTTTTGCTTTGTCTAAACTCTAAAGTAATTTTTCAGTCATTATTATGATTGCAATACTTGTGAATTCTCATGTTGATATTTTGCTTGAATAAATTTTGTTTCTAATTACTATCCTCCTTTTTCTCTTTCTTCATTTTTCCCTTTTTTTGCCAGTGAATGGGTTTGTTAGCTTAGTGCATTTATTGGCAATAAATTGTATGATCTTTGTCTAGCCAGGGAATAAAACCTTATGGTGTCATGTCAACATATCTAGGTTTGAATACCACTCACGCCTTGGATGAAATGGTCAAGTGGGTTACACCAGATCTATAGCCTTGCTGCTAAAGAAAAGGAAAAAATAATGAAGAGAATGATATTATTTAGGTGTGCCTACTATGGATTTAAATTGTGGTCATGAAAGGAAAAAAAGTGTCAAGGATGTAACAAAACAGTCACGGCATAATTTTTATCATTTTTTTAATTTGTTTTTGAAAAATTCACAAAACACTTGAAACTAATAAATATTGGAAGAGTTCACGAATAATGAGAAATGCAACTAACCAATGTCTATAAATGCATCATAAAGACATTAACCCATAATTATTGTCCATCATCATCTGTTAACCAAAGTAATTTTTACATATGCTTCAGAAAAATAAGCATATACAGAGATTAAAGATTTGGTTTGTAGTCATCAATGTCAATCAGATAAATTAGCACAATTGTAATAAAAGTCCAGTGGATTGGAGATTAGATCTTAATGTGCTTACCACCAAAAGAGTGCTACTAGGTAAAATAAAATGTTAATTTGAAGTGGATATTATTCACGATGGGTTTTATTTAAAGAAGTTTTGCCAAAAAAAATAAAATAAATAAACACAGCGCTATTCTAAACGACAGTGCCTACAGCAATGGTTCTTGAATCCCTCTTGTTTTAGTAGATACTGTTTTCTCAGCCTTGAGATGTATTTCATGGTCTGTGATTTACCAAATGTGTAATTCTTTATCATACTATTGGAAGAGGTATTTATATATTATGTGCTTAAATCAATAGTTTAGCTTCCATGCCTGTCTTGTTAAATGCCGAGTCAGTTTCCTTTCGCTATAAGAAAATGAAATTGTTTTTGGAACAAATTGTTTAGAGGTGAATATTTTTTACTTGACCTGAAGATCAATCTCAAAGGAGTGATCTGAACTTGAAATGACTCGAAAATTTAAGGTTTGAGTACAGACCCAATCAACATGATCCAATTGGATCAACTGAAATTTTCAAAAAAGAAAATTTTCTTAGCTAATTAAAGGCTATTAAATTATAATTATATTTTTTTTATTTAGGATTGCTTTGTAAATCAATTAACTGGAGAAGTTATAAAGGAAATGAAAATTTGTTATTTATTTATTTATGAGTTTAACAACTAGAATTTATTATATAAGTAAACTCAATTTTATATTATTATCTTAATATGCACATGTACAACTTAAGAATTGAAAAATGTAATTTTCCCAAAAAATTGCCTTGACCAGAATTCTACCTGAAAATCAATGTGTGATTCAATTTATCTGAAATCCTCTGTGATATGATTTCTGATGGTTAAACTGAACCCATCCGCATCCCGGACAATTTGAACCTGAAAATGTTGACTTGAACCGAACCTGATTGCCACCTCCAAAATTCTCTTTTATAATTTTCATAAGTTGTTAAGATGTCGATCTTTATTCTTTTCATATGTTTCCTTTTTGGGGAATTTTAGGGCTGCTTATAAGGGTTTTGTGGATTGTATACACCTTTTGTTGTTTCTGGATGCTTATAGGGGACGACAAGATAAAGAGGGTATGTGCAAAATATTTCAGTTTCTCAACACATTTCATTTTGTTTATAGCATGATTGCTTGGAATCATAGAACATTTCCTATTATTTGAACCCCCTCCTTTTTTGGGAATAATTGTATGTCAGGTTGCACTCCTCTCCATTGGGCTGCAATTAGGGGTAATTTGGAGGCATGTGCTGTGCTAATACAGGCTGGCGAGAAAGAGGACTTAGTTGGGACTGATGTTACTGGCCTTACACCAGCCCAGCTTGCTTTTGACAAGAATCACCGATAAGTTGCTTCTTTCCTTGTAGGTGCTCCATAGCCAAAATACTTTAAATTGGTTAGTAAGATTACTTGGACGAATAGTTTTTTTTTTTATTGATATTTAGTTGTGTAAATTGACTTAATGTTACTAATGCTTTTTCTTGGTCATTTGAAATTGTGCCCTCCTTCTATGTCCTGCTCAGTTTAAAAGAATGATGGTTAAGACAGAAGAAATGTATTGCATAAAATTGTTTAGATGGTTAGGAGACGTTACATAAAATAGGACTAATTTGGAAAACAACAGGTTAGATGTTCAGAAGAAATATATTACATAAAATTGTTTACTCCAATTAAAACACATCTAGGAACTTGTTGAATTGGCACATGTAACTTAATCGTAGGATTTTGTTGGAAAGGATGCTTGTATGATGGTCCCACTGGGTCTGTGTGTTGTGTTGCATTCAGTCTATGTTATTTGGACTCAAGCATGGGTATCGTAAAAGGTTGTGCTTGGGGGCAGGCTCACATACTTGCTAAATTTTTGTTGATTACTTTAACTTCGACTGATCATTCCTTTGTCGGTCTGGCACAGTTCATTTAGAATTAAGTGATTCAGTCTATATAAAATATGCTGTTTCCAATCAATATTGATTTCTCAGGATATTTGCACCCTCATTTCATACTGGTAATGCAGGCAAGGTTCTACCTTTGTGGTGAGAAGGTAGGGTGCAAAAATATAATGAAACTTGAGATGAATTATTTTCCCTTCTGAAGCCTTTTGATGATCTTTTAATTAAGTGTGTTTAGTGTGCTGTTTTTACCGAGGTTCATCTATTTTTTGTGTTTCCTGAAAAAAATTTGTAATATTCTTATAAATATTCCTAAAGTTAGCATCCTATGTTTAAATAAATATGATTATGCAGGGAAATGCTAGGAGGTTGTTTTACAAGCGGTGTCATGGGAATATCTGCCTAGGACGTTTGTCAAAGCTGGGACTTGCACCTGTACTTTTGTCTGTAATATTTATACTACTAGTGGCCTATGTTCATTCTGTCATTCAGGGTATTTTCTCTTATCCTTCCATTACAGGGTTTGTAACCCTGAGTCGTCGTTACTGCAATCCCCATGTGTTTTTCGTTTTTATTTTTCATTGTTTTATATAATTACAATTTCCATTTCTTTTATTTTTTGTTTATTTTAATTACTATGGCTGCAGATCCTAATCTACCGAGTTTAACAGCTGGCCGTGGGCTTATTGCCTGGTCGGGAGTTTTTTTAGCAACTGCTGGACTTGTCATGCTCTATAGGTGTAGCAGGTAGACACTATGGAGTTCATTCAGTGATTGGTTTATTATTTTTCTTTGCCTGCATTATCAGATCCCTGCGGTGGGAAGAATAAAAAATGTGTAATATCTGATATTACACATGATTCCTAATGTACATTTGACGATGTTTTATGGTACTGTGCGGGCAACTACACAAAGGTGTAAAGTAATTTTTGTAGTTTGATAGTCATGCATTCGGAAGTTGGACATTGTAATTGGAAGATTAACAACTCAGATCGGAGTTGTCTGTATTAGCTACAGATTCGCGCCTGCTTTTGGAGAATTAAATCTCATAAGCTCTATCCATATCGAAAACATCTTATATATATATATGCACTTTTTGTAGCATTGAAAGGCTGTTTTATAATAGCAATTTGGAGTGAAAATTGAGTAAGAATAAATTGATTAATGGAAATGTGTTGTTAACTGGTTCAGCTTACACCGCCACAGTCTACTAACTTATGGAGGTTTATAGTGTTTCTGGTTTAATTCAAGTAGTAAAAAATTGTAGCTTTATAAAGACAATAAATCAGTACTTTGATATCTTTAATTTCCATATTCCATTTGAGCCTTGAAATACAATATGATGGTAATTAAGAACAATTTGTTTTGTCATTCGGAAATGACTCAGTTTCAATACAAACCTAGAATGATACAATCTAAGCTTACATTTCTCTTCTACCCGCTTATTTTTCTGTACGACTTTTTGAAAGTAGAATTCAATTAACTATTGATTCTTTAAACATGCATTTTGATGATCCTTTTTTTCTTTTAAGGGTCAATCAAACCAAAGAATATTGTTGCTAAACCAAAAAGAATACAAAGAAAGCAACACTGGGCAGTTCCTGCACAACTATCAATGACTACCTAAATCCAGGAAATTGGTAATAAAAGAAGAAATCAATGAATTACAAGAATTAGAACAACTAATGATAACACTTCTACTAATTAACTGCAAAACTTTCTTCTCTTGAAATTTTTCATTGGCAAAAATAAGTCTATTCCTTGCTTGCCAGAAGTAACAGATAGTGGCAGCCAAGGCAATCCTTCGAACACTTGCTAACTTAGATTTTCCCACAGCATGTCTCTTGAACCAACAACTCTGTTCCATATATACTCGTACCTGCTAATACTACAGGCATTATATACCTGTTTCCACACACTACCTGACACAGGGCAAGTAAAAAATGAATGCTCAATTTGCTCCACCTGCCTATTGCAAAAGGCACAAGTGTTTACAGAATTTATATTCCACTGCTTCAACTTATTCCCAGTTCGAAGCTTATGGTTGATGGCCAGCCAAAGAATAAAACTTGCGTTTCCAGGTAGGAGTTAATTCATGCTCATTTGCTCTAGTGATTTATAAACAATGAGAGAAACTTGGATCTAGTTTTTGAGTAATTGTTAGGATCTTTTTTTAAGTAAAATTTTGTAGCTTGAGTTATTGTTGGTTTGATATGAGAAATGAGTAATTATTTGGTAATTACACATAATCCGATGTGCCTTGAATTGTGATTGTGATCGGGAATGAATAAAAATTTTGAATGTGATTGTAATTGATTTTGAATGTGATTGATTGAGATTTACAAGTTAATGAATAAAATTTTGGAATTGACTATTTTTAGGATAGACTCTACTAAAATTTTGGTAGATATATAGAAATAATTTGACTAAAATAACTTAAAATAAATATAAATAAATGTACATTTTAACCTTAGAAATCCATTCAATATTTTTCTTATTGGATTATGAGAAAATATTGAATTGTCTAATGTGGACAGTTTAGAAATACATGTCTATATAACTTACATTGTTTATTACAAGTGATTTTTCATACATGTGTAGGAAATTCGATTTTATATCCCTTCATTCTTTGAGTGCACAAATGAGTTGTCATATCGTGCACTTAAAAAACTAGGGGGATATGCTAACCAAATTTTTACATATGTATAGATATAAGTGTACGATTGTGTTGTATAAACAATGTGTTCCTAAATAGGATAAGTTCCTACATTTCTAAAGAATACAAGAGCGATACACTATTATCCTAATGGATGTATGATTTATTAGGAAGAAGATACTGTCGTGACTCTATGCAAGTTTTATAATCATGCACGTTTCAAGAGAAGTTGCGACACTGATAGAAGAGGTAGGAGAAAAATCGATGTGCCTTTCAAGAAAATGTACTAATTCTCATTGATGCATCTAAAACAACTGCTGATGATATGAGGTGACATGTAGAATATGAGGTTGAGAATGGTATAATGCAACATCATTCAATTCAATTTTTTTTGAAGCATTTCAAAGATATTCACCTAGATTTTTCAATGAAAATTAGAAATGTAGGTTTTAGCCTATGCACGAATGGTTTTCAACCTTTTGGTTAGTCTAAGCAATAATACTCATGCTAGTTAGTTATTGTGACTATATATAATCTACCTCTCTAGTTGTGTATAAAGGACACATATATATTCTTAACTATTGTTATTCCAAGACCTCGGAATCCTAAAGACAAATTAGATATATACTTACAACCATTGATTCATGAGTTGAACATATTATAGGATTATAAAGTTGAAATATATGACATTTCTCGAAATCAAAATTTTTAACTGTGAGCAGCATTAATGTGGAGTATTAGTGAATTTCTTGCTTATGCAATGTTGTCTGGATGGTCAGCAACATGATGGTTGGCTTGTCTTTACTACATGGATGACTCAGATATCTTCAAACTAAGTAGGAGTGATAAGCAATCATGCTTTGATAATCATATAAAGTTTTTGAAACTTGATCATTCATTTAGATGTAACAAAATGCATTTATGAAAAATATAATTATAACAAACGTCACACCTTCAATTAGATCGGGTTCAGAGATATTAAATACAATTGATTTTCTAAGATTGAAAAAGGTAACATAAGTCAGTGTTGTTGCGATTAACGAAACGATTAGTCAATCATGCGGTTGGATAAGACACAACATATTTTGGAATTCACCTTATTAAAGCTCTAATGTAAATTTGACACAATCTTGATGTCATGCACATTGAAAAAAATATGTTCGATAACTTATTTAATATAGAGTTGAATATTATGGCAAAACAAAGAACACACTTAAATCAAGGCAAAAAAGTCAATGCGTATTGTCGAATTCTTAAGCTTGAGTTGAATTCAATTGGCAAATACCTAAAGGCTTACTACACCCTTGATGGTAGGGCTAAGAAAATGTTGTGTGAATAGGTAAGAAAACTAAAATTTCTTGACGGTAACATATCGAACATGGGCAAATATGTGAATAAACAGAGATTGAGACTATTTTACATGAAAAGTCACGACTGTTATGTCTTCATATAGAGGTTGACGCCTATTGCTTTTAAGGAACTACTACATGCTAATGTGTGAAAGACTATCATCAAGCTTAGCTTATTTTTTGGAACTCTAACTGCAACAGTAATTACAAATAAAGACATGATGATACTTGAATCAGACATCTAAATTATTTTATGCAAGTCATTTCAAGTTTTTTCGATTATGTGGAACATCATCTAGTTCACTTGTTCTATAAGACATGCATTGATGGGTTAGTGTTGTTTCAATGGATGTATCCATTTGAAAGATTAATAAAACCTAACTTCTCAATCATAATGATGTAATAACATTTTATTATTACATACATCTTATTAAGCATATCAATTTATAGGTATCTTTGAAAATTGAAGCTTAAAGTCAGGAAAAAGACATGTGTGAAAAGTTCAATATACAATGCATATATAGTTGAAGAAGCATTGGCGTTTTGTTTGCACAATTTTGAAGATCATGTGCAAACAAAAGTAAGAAATGTGCCTTAAAATTACGAAGGTGGTGACGATTATATTCCATTGGATGATCTTTTAAATCTATCCATTTTCAAATACAGTGGTAGGCCACTTGGTCATTCCAGAACGAGACATATGACTCATCAAGAATATAAAGTTGTTCATTCCTACATTTTGCTTAACTGTGAAAAAGTTGAACCGTATGTCAGATTAATATTTTTTTTAATAGGAACATCTCTTCTATATGATATTGTTTATAACTGCAGAATATATTGATTAACATATCCAAAACTCCATCAAATGGTAGGATTTACTATAATATGTTCCAACACCTTTATTTGAACATTACTAACACAAAAATGGATGCTAAACTTGAGATGAACTTTGTTATTTGGTTCAAAGCCTATGTGAGTCTTCCTTTATGAAGTTGTCAATTAAACTTCTTATTCTTAATATGTGTAAAACACTATATCATATTAATTCAACCACATGATCCAAATTATGATATTAACAATGTCTTCCTTAAAGATCTTGTAAAAGGTCCTTTTGGAATTGTTACAACATTCAATGGCTATTTGTCAACATATATAAGTTTCACACAGTCGAATGTGGTACAAGTATAATGTCAATGAATAGTGAGGTTTGTAGAAAGGGCTAAAACTATAGACATTATGCAAATGATTGGTAGAGTCAGTTAAGGAAAGTTGTGCAATTGGAATATACTAAGTAGCCAATTAAGCATACATTGCTCTTCATGTGCGATTGGTTTGATCTTACTCTTGATGCAAGTATAAGGGTTCATGAGCAACATAATATTATTAAGGTAAATTGTCGAAGACAATACAACAAGTACAAACTTGGATGAATGATAGGGAAAAATAGAGGCCAATTTTTATCATCTACTGGAACACCAACTGATACAACATCTAGAACAAAAATAATAATTAATCATTGCAAAAAAATATGATGGAGAAATTCACAAATAACAAACATTGGTGGGTTGTAATATTTTGTTTACATTTTGCAATAGTAAAACCTCAACAACAGATTTAAAGTAATATATAATAATATAAAAGATTCAAAGGTAGTATATAATAATATCTTTCAAAGAGACGATATCAAATATTAAAGACAATCATGCACCAGACTATTGAAAGCGGTAAAATACAAGATAATAAATTATAGATTGAAATTTAAGATTTTCTCTCCTTTTGAGATTTGTTTCCCATGTTGTAAGCCCTTTTTCATTCTTCTTCGAATCTTGTGTTATTCAAAATAAAAAAATGCAGAAATTAGAAGTTCAGTAAGTTGAATGCAAGAAGAGGGAAATAAAGAGGAAACAACAACTTAATTACATTCAGTGTATCAAAAGGAATGTCCACTGTTGCATCATTATGGCTAAATCCTATAGATTGAAGCCCTAAAGGAGGAATATGTGTCTTTGATCTAGGAGTTGTAGTACCATTCTTCCAAAACCCCATGAGTGCACCAGAAGAGGGAGGGGAAATAAATGTAAGATAATATCAAACATTAAAATGTGATACATTCAAGCAAATAAGAAGAATATCCAAACCAAGTCACATAGAGAAAATGAGGCAGTGTATTAAGGCTTGGGTGACAAACTCCTAGGCCACAGAATGCAGATAATGCTAAAAAAAAAGCTTAAGAGACAAGCAATACTATTGAATGGGATTTTGTGCATCTAGGCCCACCACACAACCAAATGATGCCCAAGCACTTATGATTTAGGAAATTATAATTTCATTATTTAGCACACTTAACTAAAGTCAATATCTGACTAGCCAATATATAATACTGAATAAAATATTTTTGGAGAATTCATACAATTAGTGACAAGATTTAAGAAATACATTTACAGACAGCCAAAGAATCCAAAGAGACAATATCTTTTTTAATTAGCAAGTAGATTCACAAAGAAAAGATTTAACATCCCAAATTACAAATTGTATATCCAGTAAACTTTGGTATAACTTCTTACTTGAAGAGAGTCCCAAAAGGTTCACTTCAATTACACGGAAATATAAGCATGACCTTTTGTAATCTCATTAATAATCCAGTTATCCAGTATTAGGCTAGATAGATCGTGCAAATTATTTTTTTAATCTTCAAACAAGAAGACCAATGCTTTGAAAAGCTTAAGTAATAAATAAAAAAAATACATATTTAGAAAAAAAAATGTCCATAAACCATCAAACTTTTTTTTAACATTCTTTTTACTAAAAACTAGGTTCTCTTACCAAAACCACTTCACACTTAAGACATTTAATAATAAGGAAGAAACATGTCTAGCTGATAGAAATTTTTTGCATTGAATCTAAACTAATATTTCCATGTAGGTGAAAGGCCTTCTAAGCTTCATTGTATACAAGTTGAAGATACAATAAAAGCATTCTTTCCCAAATTCTCCCTAGTTGATATGATTACCAACTTAAAAAATTAATAAACAATAACAATAAAAGAAATTTTTTGAGGCAGTGCAATGAATGACCATAATCATTATACAAATCAATAAGAATTAGATTACCTTTACTCACTGCACATGTTCCCTATGGCCTTTTTACCCAGTTTCCCGTGACAAAATTTTTACAGTTCAGCCTTTTTGCATGCAGTAAAAATGAACCAAAATTAGTATAAATTCAAAAGTTATCCAAATCCAAATGAAAATCATATCAATAAACCAAAAAAAAACAACTAAATGTAGCCGACGTAAATAAAAAAAAAAAAGGAAAGATATGAAATATGTTAAAACCCACACCAAGACTAAAGAAAGACGGAAAAAAAAAAGAATTATTGGCGGATCTAAAACTAAAAGAAGATAAATTATCGAGAAAGGATTGATGTCTTCATCATCAAATGGGATAGGATCATGGTGATACTGACTCACTCTCTCTCTCTCTCACACACTTCTTCATGCACTACAAGAAAAATACCATTTAGCGATGTAAAAATTTCGTCGCTAATATAACTTATCTGTAACACTCATTTTGTATAGTGTACGGATAAAAAGTGTTACAGAAAAAAATTCTTTTAAAAAATATTTCTTTAATTTTAAACATATCACATATACGAAATTTGAAATATATAAACTATAATATTATATATACAGTTCCTAATCACAACTTATTTTTACTTATATATATACATGTCATAATGAAATTTAAATATTTTTATTCGCATCAAAATAATAAAATACAATAAGAAAATCAACTCGCTCAGGATGACTACCACTATTACCGTTTAACTTTATTTGGTGAGGTTTACTGATCAGCGACACTTTTATCTACACACTCGTTACTTTTATCTACTTTTCTAATATATGTGCGAGAGAAACTAAACTTCAGCCCTGAGTTATAAACTTAGTGATGCTAAAGCTTATAATAATAGTCATACTAAAATAAAATATTTTTTTTAATCTCATAAATTTTTTTAGATAATTTTTTTAAAAAAATATTCACTATACTCTAAATACTTTCATAATTCATAAATTATGATTTTATAATATAAAATATATTTTAGGCTACATCACATAAACAAATAAATATAACTTTCAAACTCGTTTTATATTTACTAATAAAGTTCTTCTAATATTAAAATCAAATTAAATTTGCTAATATCATAAATATAATTAATGTTTCACTTTAATTGTTTATATATATATATATATATATATATATATATATATATATATATATATATATATATATATAACTAATATTATAAATAATAGCATTAATCTCTACATATTTTGCCGGTATTTGTCGATTTTTTCTTTTTGTCTTGGGTTGAAGCATGTCATGAAGTCATGTTGAATAAAAAAAGATTTATAATTAATTAACAACCTACATAAAATATAAAAATCTTGTAAAATTGAAGTCTTCTGACTAATTTCCGCTCTTACATACACCAAATCATATCACAAAATTTTTTTTCATTACCCGCGTTTGACGCGAAGTTCAAGGTTTCGATCGTTGACACACTTTCCGATATGACTAAAAAAAATTTAAACATTATTTTTTTTATAATATTTTATTTTCCTTATTTTTCTCCTCAAAAACTATTTTTTCAATTATTTTTATTTTTCTCTTAAATCCCATTTTCCACCCTAAAATTTCTATAAATTCAATAAATATTCTAAAAATTCCAAATAAATTTTTATAATCACTTTAACTCATTTTCTTTCATTTTCCATCATCAATTTCACCAAAATAATATTCAATAATTTCCAATAAATTTTTACATAATTAGGGTAAAAATCTAAGAATTCACCAAAAATTCCTATTAAATTTTTCTCTCATTCCAAAAATTAATTTTCATCTCCAAACATTCAATTTAACTCCATTTTCATCATTTTAAGGCACAAATCCTCCAAAATAATTTCTCAAAAATTTGGCAATAATTAGGAAAATTTCCAAAAATTCCACAAAAATTTCTAAATATTATTTTCATCAAATTTCCACAATTTCTACCATCCTCAAATTTCATTCGACTCATTTCCTATTTTTATCTAATTTTTTTCATAATTTTCCTACAAAATCCTAAGTTTTCCATCAACCAAATCCAAGCAACATCACTCACCAAACTAAAATCTACTCACAACAATCATTCAAATCATCTTAAATCCATGGAAATTTGAAAAAGAGTGAGAAAAATTCACCTCAAATTTTCTTGGAATTTTTAGCCAATAGTTGATTTTTCTCCAAAAATATTTTCTTCACTCCCACTTAATTTCATATACTTCCTTATGCTTTGATGATGATAAATTGTGAGAAAAAATTGAAAAAAATAAGGTAATGGCTATGGTGGTTGGGAAAAGGAAGAAGAAGAAGAAGAAGAAGAAGAAAATATTTTTTTAATTTTATATTATGAAATTATTTAATTTTTTGTCCATTTTTTACTTTATATATTTGATTAATGCTTAATTAATCTTAACTAAACTTAATCCTTGCTCCAATTGGCCAATATTTTGGCTTTTATCCAATTTAATTTAAAAGAAACTTTAACTTTGGACTTTTTCCACCAAAATTTCTAATTTTTCAATTTAGTACTTGAATAAATTTATTTTCTTAAATTTCATATCTCAAATGACCTTATCTTCTCAAATTGAATATATCAATATTCTCATAATATTTTTTTCTTCGAAATAGTCTTCTTGATTTTGCAAAACAACTATTAGTACAAAAATTATATTTTTACGATTTAGTCGATCTTCTAAATTGTGTCCGTAAAAATTCATCCGAAGTCAGATTTTTAAATTATCAGTTTTAAAAATTTTAGCATTTAACTATGATCACATCATCACCATTGCGATTATAAAAGCATCTCTCTAACTCTCAATACAAAAAATCAGGCTGTAAACCCGCACTGAGAATCATATTTTCACAATTTGAGTCTTTAACCTTAAAATCTCACCTTACAACTCCACATATGACCTTAAAATAATATTTTTTATATTTTTATATGCTTAAATCACATTTTTACAGTCGAACGAAAAATTCAAAAATTAGCTCAATCTATTGCTTCGATTTTGTGCATAACACAAAATCACATTGTTTCATTTAATCAAATTCATATTCATTTTTATAATATTAATATAAATTTTTCATATTAATTTATCCATATTTAGACTCTGATCGGTACGCCTCTATACTACAGTATACACGACGACAATACACGTATACGGTCCGAGTCTACACCACAGATATGATAACTCTCTCCCCCTTAAAAGATTTCATCCTCGAAATCATACTTGGTAAATCATTACTGAATAACTGAGGATGTTGGCTCCTCATTATCTCTTCGCTTTCCTATGTCGCCTCCTCGACTGAGTGTCTCTGCCAAAGAACTTTCATTAAAGGTACCTACTTATTCCGTAGTTATTTTACTTCCCTGGCTAGAATAGCTATCGGCTCTTCCTCGTAAGATAAATTTGGTTGTACCTCAATTTTTTCTACTCGAATGACATGAGATGGATATGATATATACCTTCTAAGCATTGATACATGAAATACATTATGAATTTTCTCCAACTCATGAGGTAATGTCAACCTATAGGCTATTGGTTCCACTCACTCAATTACTTTAAAAGACCCAATAAATATGGGACTCATCTTGCCTTTCCATCTAAACTGTAGTACTTTTTTTCAAGGAAATACTTTCAAGAACACTTTGTCACCAACCTCGTATTCGATGTCCGTGAGTCTTAAGTCTGCATAAGACTTTTGTCTATCAATGACTGCCTTAAGTCTATCCCTGATAATTCTGATCTTCTCCTCTGTCTGCTGAACTAAATCGATTTCCATTATCCTTCGTCCATTGAGTTTGGTCCAACAAATTGGAGTTTTGCATTTCCTACCATACAATGCTTCATAAAGAGTCATGCTAATACTTGTCTAGTAACTGTTATTATATGCAAATTCTATCAGTAGCATGTATTTATCCGAAGTTCCTGTAAACTCAATCACACAGCTCTGAAGCATATCCTCAAACAACTAGATCACCCGCTCTGATTGTCCATATGTCTGAGGATGGAAAGTTATGTTGAAGTAGAGTTGGGTACCCAATGATCTCTGTAAACTCTTCCAAAAATGTGAGGTGAATCTAGGATCCCTATCTGACATGATAAACAATGGCACACCATACAACCAAACTATTTTTTGTACATACAATTCTTCTAATTGATCCATGGAGTAATCTATCTTAACTAGTAAAAAGTGTGCATATTTTGTCAACCTATCGACAATCACCCATACTGCATGTCAATGGTAGTCCTGACATGAAATCCATAGTGACTTTTTTTTCATTTCCATTCTGGTATGGCAATAGTTTTTTCATTTCCATTCTGGTATGACAATAGGTTGCAGCAACCCTGATGGCAACCGGTGTTCTGCTTTTACTTGATGACACATCAGATATCTAATAGTATACTTTGTAATGTTTTTTTCATACCTGGCCACCAAGAGTAAGGCTTCAAATCTTGATACATCTTGTTGCTGTCAGGATGCATAGACGTAGTTGATTTATATGCTTCTTTTAATATCTCATGTCTCAATTTTGACACATCAGGTACGCATAGTCCACCTCTATAATAGATACCACCATCAGCTTCAATTGAGTATTCAAGTCTCTCCCCATGGAAATAAATTATCTTATTTCAATTATCTTGGAATCCTGCTTCTGATCAGCCTTGATCCAAAGAACTAATGTAGGTAGGATTCGGAGCTCTGTCATAGTCTTTCGACTCAAAGCATTAGCCACAACATTAACTTTTCCAGGTTGATAGTCAAAAACACAGTTGTAGTCTTTAATAAGCTCCAACCATCGTCTCTGTCTCAAATTTAGCTCTTTTTATGAAGGTAAGTATTTTAAACTCTTGTGATCTGTATAGATATAACACTTTTCTCCATACAAATAGTGTTGCCAAATGTTTAAACCAAACACAATAACTGCCAATTCTAGATCAAGCGTAGGATAATTTCTCTTATATGGCTTCAATTGTCTAGAGGCATGTGTTATCACTTTACCCTCTTGTATCAGTACACAACCTAACTCATTCAATGAAGCATCATTCTATACCACAAACTCTTTTCCTATAGTGGGTTGTGTCAAAACTGGTGCCTCTATTAACATAGCATTCAACAGATGGAAGTTTGCTTGACACTTATTTGTCCATTCAAATTTAATATTCTTGCAAATTAATCGTGTTATGGGAGCGACTATAGAAGAGAAATCTTTCACAAAATGTCTATAGTAGTCTACTAATCCAAGAAAACTTTGCATCTCAATTATATTTCAAAGCGGTTTCCAATCAAGAATGACTTCAACCTTACTATGATCAACTCTGATCCCATCAATTGATACCATGTGACCCATAAACCCAATTTTCTCAAGCCAGAACTCACATTTGAACATTTTAGCATATAACTGCTTCTTACGTAGCGTCTAAAGCACAATTCGAAAATGCTTAATATGTTCCTCTTTATCCTTGGAATATATCCGAATCATCAATAAAGACTACCATAAATTGGTTCAAATAGGGCCTGAAGATTCGATTCATTAGATCCATAAATATTTTCAACGGGTTCATCAACCCAAATGGCATGACTAGGAACTCGCAGTAGCCATACAGAGTCCTAAAGGCAGTCTTAGGCACATCACTCTCCTTGACCTTTAACTGATGATATCATGATCTTAAATCAATTTTGGAGAATACCCCTGAACCTTTCAACTGATCGAATAAATCATCTATCAGTAGAAGTGGATATTTGTTCTTCACTGTCACTTTATTTAACTGTTTGTAATCAATGCATAGTTGTAGGGTCTCATCCTTTTTTTTCACAAACAATACAGGCACACCCTAAGGTGACACACTGGGTATAATAAACCTCTTATCCAACAACTCTTTCAATTTCACTTTCAATTCTTTAAGCTCTACTAGTGCCATTTGGTATGGTGTGATGGACATAGATGTAGTACCAGGTAGCAACTCAATTTAAAACTCTATTTCTCTATCCGGAGGCAATCCTTACAAATCCTCAGAAAACACATTAGGAAATTCACAAAATGTAGAAATGTCTTGAAGCCTTGGACTCTATCTTGTACCACTCTATCTTTGCACCCAGGTTTCTTGAAGATTACCGTCCTGGCAGCACAATCCACTATGCTCTGGGCTGAATTAACTAATCAATCCCTAATATGACATTATATTCCTGGAATGGTAGCTCTATCAGATCCATGGATATAGCTCACCCTGACTCACTAAGGGTATTTATTGGTGCACTCTATTAACCCTAGTACTATAACCCAGGGGATTCATCATTACTATATCATAATCTAAGGTCTCAATCTCTAATTGTTCTCAAAGTAATGGTGTAGTGCATATATAAGAATGTGTAAACCTGGGATCAATTAAAAAAAATATATCAAAACCAAGTAAAGAAAATTTACCAATGATAACATTTGAAGCATTATGCTCATTTCGTGCTTTCATGGTATATGCTCTAGAAGGTGCAGTGTGGCTACCCCCTAACTTACTCGTAATCTCTGACCTGACTTGCATTGATACAATCCGACTTCCTCTAATATGACCTTTGTCTCGACTTCTAGTAGGTATTGATCCCTATGTCAAAACCAGTCTTGCTCCTATAGGCTCTACACTCTGATCTCAATATGGGTAATCCCTTTTGAAATGGCTTGTTGCCCTATAAATGAAACATGTTATAGATGTCAACCAACACTCCCCAGTATGATACTTGCTACAATTCTGGCATATTGTAGATACAACAAGTCTTCCCTCTACTATGCTTGGGGTACTAGCAACAGATGCTACAGATCTTGCAGGCTGCCCCCGCCCCGCTGGTTCACTTGAACCTCTAAATCCATTCTAAAATTGAGAACTAAAAGACTTAGTTTTCTTATTGGCTTAAGAACTTGCACCCTGATGATAAAAAAATCTCTTACTCTGGCTTCAAGATACTATCTTCAACTCTACAACAACTGCCTTCTCCACTACCTCAACTATTGTCATTAAGCTAGTGAAGTATTTAATCTGAGACCCCATGACTATTGCTCTGATAAGCGGTCAAAGCCCCATCTCAAATCTCATACATCTATCAATTTCATCACTAATGACACCCTCTGCATACTTACTAAGGCGGGTGTACTCCTTCTCATACTCGGTCACAGATATATCACCCTGCCGGAGATTGAGAAACTCATATCTCTTCTGATCAGTATAAGCCCTAGGGATGTATTTCTCCCTGAAATGCTTTAAAAAGAATTCCCATGAAGGTGAATCGGGTGTCTGAGAGCGCTGCAGTATTGTTTTCCACCAGTTGCAAGGCCCTTCCTATAGTAGAGACTCCATATATCTATATTTTTCCGATACGTGCAATCCATCTGTCGAAACACTTTCTCTACCCTTTCTAGCCAATAATCTACAGCTGTCGCGTCATTTTCCTTTTGGCCATAAATATCTAGGGCTCCCAACTTTTAGAGCCTCTCAAATCTCATCTTAGTAATGGCTGGCCTGGTAGAACATCATAAGATCTCTACCATACCTTTTAGTAGCTCCTTTTTGGCTGAACCTAGAATTGGAGCATGTCTATCATGTCTATAAGGTCTATCAGATGTATGGGTGGATGCACTGCCCTCGACTATCCCCTGTTGGGATGAAGGGTATGAGGCGTCTGTGCTAAACGACTCATAAGTATCTGAGGTCTCTTCTCTAACCCTTCGCAATTGAAATCTATCACCCTATAAATCACAACAGTGGCCCACATTAGGAAGCATCAGCAGTTTAATTTATACATTCAAATCATATTTTAAAAACCAACGCATGAGCAAAAAATCCTGATTCGATCCCTTGCAATCCTAGAATTTCCTAAGTCTCGCTCTAATACCAATAAAATTGTAACACTCTTAACCTTTTTGTATATTCTTCCGAATACTGGATTGATAAAAAACGTTACAGAAAAAAAACTCTTTTAAAAATATTCCTTTAATTTTAAACATATCACATATACAAAATTTGAAATATATAAACTATAATACTATGTATACACTCCCTAGTCACAACCTATTCTTATTTATATATATACATGTCATAATGAAATTTAAATATCTTTATATATATATATCAAAATAACAAAAATAAAATAAAAAAATCAATCTGCTCGGGGCGGCTACCACTGCTACTCTTCTGATACTTGCGCGAGAGAAAGTTAACTCCCATTGATCAACGATGCCTTTATTTACATATTCATTGTTTTTACCTACTCTTCTAATACCTGCGCGAGAGAAAGTTAGCTCCCACGCTGAGTTATAAATTATTCTTACCTAGTTACAACCTATTCTTACTTATATATATATATACATATCATAATCAAATTTAGATATATTTATACACATCAAAATAACAAAAATACAATAAGAAAACCAATCAACTTGGGACAGCTACCACTGTTACTGCTCGGCTCCATTTCGTGGGGCCATTGATCAGCGACGCCTTTATCTACATACTCGTCGTTTTTACCTACTCTTCTGATACCCGTGCAAGAGAAAGTAAACTCTCGCGTTGAGTCATAAATTCAGTGGTGTTAAAGCTTATAATAACAGTCATAGTAAAATAAAATTTTTTTAGATAATTTTTTAAAAAAATATTCACTATACTCCAAATACTTCCATAATTCATAAATTATCCTTTTATAATATAAAATATATTTCATGCTAGATCACATAAATAAATAAATAAATATAACTTTCAAATCCCTTTTCATATTTACTAATAAAATTCTTCTAATATTAAAATCAAATTAAATTTACTTATATTATAAATAAATTAATATTTCACTCTAATTGTTCATATATATATATATATATATATATATATATTAAATTAATAATATAATTAAATTAATAATATATTATTATTATTTTGAAATTAATTCTATTATATATATATATATATATATATATATATATAATTATAAGCAATAACATTAACCTCTTTATATTTTAATGGTGTTTGTCAGTTCTATCCCTTTGTCTTTTGTCTTGAGTTGGCGCATGTTTGAAGTCGCGCCTAATAAAAAATGATTTATAATTAATTATCGGGTTACATAAAATATAAAATCTGGTAAAATTGAAATCTCTTGACTAACTTCCGTTTTTACTTATATCAAATTCTATCACGAAAAACTTTCTCATTACACGTATTTTATGCATAGTTCGAAGTTCTGATCACTGACATGCCTTCTGATGCGACAAAAAAATTTCAAATATTATTTTTTTATAATATTTTATTTTTCTTAATTTTTCTCCTCCAAAACTATTTTTCTTAATTATTTTTACTTTTCCCTTAATTTCCATTTTCCACCCTAAAATTTCTATAAATTCAATAAATATTCTAAAAATTCCAAATAAATTCCTATAATCACTTTAACTCATTTTCTTTCATTTTCTATCATCAATTTTATCAAAATAATATTCAATAATTTCTAATAAATTTCTCCATAGTTAGACTAAAAATCTAAAAATTCACCAAAAAATCATGTTAAATTTTTCTCCCATTTCAAAAATTATTTTCCATCTCCAAACACTCCATTTAACTCAATTTTTTTATCATTTTAAGGCACAAATCCTCCAAAATAATTTCTCAAAAATTTGGCAATAATTATGGAAATTCCCAAAAATTCCACAAAAATTTCTAAATATTATTTTTATCAATTTTCCACCATTTCTATCATCCTCAAATCTCATTCAACTCATTTCCTATTTTTATCTAATTTTTTCATAATTTTTCTACAAAATTCTAATTTTTTCATCAACCAAATCCAAGCAACATCACCCACCAAACTAAAATCTACTCACAACAATCATTCAAATCAACTAAAATCTATAGAAATATGAAAGAAAAGTGAAGAAAATCTCACTTCAAAATTTCTTGGAATTTTTAGCCAACAGTTGATTTTTCTCCAAAAATATTTTCTTTACTCCCACTTAATTTCTTATACTTCGTTATGATTTGATGATGGTAATTTTGAAAAAAAAATAAAAAAAAGGTAAATGGCTATGGTGGTCGTGCAAAGGAAGAATAAGATATATTTTTTAAAAAAATTTATATTATGAAATTATTGAATTTTTTTGTCCATTTTTTACTTTATACATTTGATTAATGCTTAATTAAACTTAATTAAACTTAATCCTTGCTCCAATTGGTCAATTAAAATTAATAAAGAAAATATTTTGACTATTATCTAATGTAATTCAGAAAAAATTTTGATTTTGGACTTTTTCCACCAAACTTTCTAATTTTTTAATTTAGTACTTTAATAAATTTATATTCTTAAATTCAATATCCCAAATGACCTTATCTTCTCAAATTGAATATACCAATATTCTCATAATATTTTTCTCTTCAAAATGGTTTTCTCGATTTTGTAAAATGACCACCGGTGCAAAAATTACAGTTTTGTAATTTAATTTTTTTTAAATCATACTCGGAAAAACTCATCTCTCTAACATTAGACCACCGATGCCTAACATTATAATGAAGTTCTATTTTCAAATTATCAGTTTTAAAATTTTAGAATCAATTTCAATCATATTGGTAGCATTGCAATCGTAAACGCATCTCTCAAACTCCTGATTCGAAAAATCAGGATGTAAACTCGTACTAAATATCATATTTTACAATTCGAACATTTAACCTTAAAATCTCACCTTATAAATCTACATATGACTTTAAAATAATATTTTCTACATTTTAATTTGCTTAAATCACATTTTCACTGTTGGACAGAAAATTCAAATTTTAGCCCAATTTTATTGCCTCAATTTGCGTGCATAACAAGAAATCACATTATTTCATTTAATCAAATTCATATTCATTTTTATAATATTATTATAAATTTTTCATATTTATTTATCTGTATTTAGTTTTCTGATCGGTATGCCTCTATACTATAGTATACATAACCGCAATACACATATACGGTCAGAGTCTAAACTGTGAACGTGACATTATCGATAGATTTGAGATAGAATTATTTTGTTGTAGGTTTTCTCCTTGCAAAATTTGTAGTGACGGATATGCTATCCATCCCTAACATTAGCGATGGATATTCAGTCACTAAAATATGGTCACAGTAGCAAGTGACCAAAGCTAGCGACAAATTTGCAACATGCAAAGGATCATCTATTGCAAATTTTTTGGTCTAATCCATTGAGGGCATAATTTAGCGTGAAATTTTCAATTTATCGCTAATTGAAGACAAATGTTTAGTGATAGATTTACCGATCACTAATCTCTATATTTTTTTAATTTATAATATTTCTACAATTTAATTTATTTATTTTAGTTTAGATCTCAATTTGATGAAATACAAATATTTTTTTAAAGCCAGTCATGATGAAATACAAATTTTAATTTCAATCTGATATGAAATACAATTGTTTGAGTACGTGTCATATATTTCTCCACTTAAGTCTATAATTTGCAGAATCCCAAAGTATATGTAAACTTAATATCACAAGGATATTACATGTAAGCTTAACGAAAGGTATTATTACATTTTAAAATAGAATTTCAAGCCAAACCAATCCAGATGAACTGATCCACTCATAATTTGTTAATGTCAACAACTTGAATATTACTTCCATGCCATTTTTTCTACGAAAATATTTCCTATAAGCACACACAAAATAACGTTTCCATCAATCCATAAATCAAAACAATGAGATGGAGATCAAGGATCTAGAGTTACTAGCAGACACCAAAGGTAAAACACATCACAGTGGTTGGTCCAATTGGATCTTGAAAATTTCGTGCAAATAAAATCTTCGCTGCCAAGCAAACAATTTGCACTAGATAATCTATTTTCCAAAATTAAAAAATGCAACGAAATTAAAATAAATGAATAAGATGTAAAAATCATGTTTGTTAAATAAAGAGCAAAAATACATGTTAATGTTGTCCTTTCATCTAACTATCCTTTAAAGACATTCTACTATACAAAATATGCATGTACAACAAATGGAAATCGTATATCTCCCCCAAACAAGAAGATGAAACTCGAGTCGCTCATACACTAAACTAATAAAAGAAAGTAATGACTAAAAAATGTCAACAAACTTTGGCATGCCATTGACATGCGAAATATATGTTCATGTGCTCCACTTCAGCAAGGATTAATTGGGATGCCAACTTACATAACAGCCATGACATGAAACAAGGAATTGGGCTTAAGGTTGTAAATGTCTTTATAGTGACAAGAAATATCAGTAATTAATGGTGGCAGAAAATATTAGAAGACTTGATATGAAGCAAAAACTAGTAGCCTAGTTAACTTTTTACACTAAGCATGCTAATGAAGACATTAACATAGTAGAATTTATACTCTGCAGGACATTCATCTCTATGCTTGTTGCATCCAGAAAATGAGAATTCAAAGTACAAAATGGACTGAAGATGCCCCAGAAGTGACTAGTAGGTTTTAATATTTAAAATAATACATGAATGCAAATTTGTGCTTTTATGTAAAATTTTGTTCAACATTGTTAAAATTATGCTTCAAGTACAGGTTCTCCTTCAAATAATAAAGTTGAAACAGCCCCACAGATTGAAGTTGAAACAGTTAGAAGGGCAGACTTAAGACCTCACTGCCAAATTTGAGGTTGAAACAGATTTAGACCTTAGATTTAAATGATGTAATTTGAGCATATTTTTTGTGCATTAACTTAGTGAACAAAGTTAAGTATTAAATAACCCAAAACATTTTAAAAAAAATCATCAATGTGTAAACAGATATAATGCACATTATACTTGTACTCACAAATAAATTGTTGGGAGCCCTACTCCAAGTTTAGAAACATAATATAGAAACAAATATAAGGGGATACTTCCATCCAGAAATAGAAATCTACAAGGCAAAGACTAACCTTTCCCAGACTTGCTCATTATGGAAGCAACAAGCACAACCTGTGATTAAAACAAAAGGTAAGCACGAAGTCCTAGAATGTCATGACTAAATAAACAATGAATAATGAATGCATTGCAAGTTGTCCCATCGTAGTAGTGATGTAAATTAAATTTGCTCCATTTGATATATATTTGCAAATGCATGTATCAATATCCATTCCATCCAATTAACAAAATTAAACCAGTAAATAGGTCATTATATAAAAATGCCAATTAACTGTATATGTCATTAATATGTCATTATCATACTTTAATAAAGATTAAAGATTAATTTTTTTAAAAAAAACTGTTGAACTTTGAGGGGTATTTCCGTCATTTTGATGCTAACAAATAAAATAGCAATAATGTATTTAACAATACTTGTATTTTAAGTTTGTTGAACATGATATGAAATATGATGCAAGAATGGACGACTACCTTTGAAAGTCAAAATATGAAGAAATAGCATGTTCACGCCTGTGATATAGTTTAGCGCTAACTTTCCAGCATTTAAAGTTCACGGCCATGAAGGATCATAGCAATCGTGAAAATCAGTCACGCCCGTGAAAGATAGTCACGCCTGTGAGATAACATGTCAAATTCTTCCAAAGAGTTTCACAGTCAGAGTTACCAGTTGGACCACAGCTTGGAAGGATATTCATGCCCATAAAAGTATAAAGTCACGTCCGTGAACAAACACTTCAAATTCTTCCAGAATGCTTCATGGCCAAAGTCACTACCTGAACCACGACCTGAAAGAACATTTACAACCGTGACACACATATTCACTACCGTGATCGAGGAAATAGAAATATGTCAGGTGCGAAATTAAGAGTTGGTTCAATGGCTATTTTTGCATTAAATGCATCCAAACGGCTATAATTCGCTAAGAAAGTATAAGTGCAAGTCATTTATGAATCCTAAACAAGAGAACAACAAACACTTTCGAATAAAAATCTTGTTGTAGCCATTATGCATTAATTATTTTCAATAAAACTCTTATTCTTTGTAAAAATCTATTTGCTCATAAATTCTGAGCATTATAGATTAGTGAGAGTTTTTCTTTGTAATTTATTACTAAAGTGAGTTTGGATATATTGGGTTAAGAGTGAAACACTTGTAAGGGTTATTTGTGTGAGCTATAAAACACAAAGAATTGGTTTATTGTGTGAGTCATTAAAACACAAGAGAATTTCTGGGTTAGGTGTTAGCCATTGATAGAAACACTATTGTTGGGAGTGAGCTTGTAAAACTCCATTGTAACTCTTAGTGTATTAGTGAAAATTCCAATTGAGATTGGGGAGAGGAGTAGGGTTTATTAATACCCGAACCTCTATAAATTTCTTGGGTGATATCTCTCTATCCCTACTCTATTTAATTTTTATTCCGCACTTAAAAGTTAAGAATTTTTTTTATATCAAATTCAATCCCCCTTCTTGGTTCATTATCTGGGCAACAAAAACCAACAATTATCTCATGCGTATTCATTAACAGATTGATAAAAAAAATGCTAGCAGCAACCAAATCCAAACCTACACAGCATGGATACATGAAATTTGCCAAGTTTGAGAAAGATAAATTTCTTATATATGTAATTAATGGAGCCATAAATAAGAGCAACCCAACTAGAACATCGACCCGTTTAATTAAACAATACATGCATATATAAAATAGCGAATGGATATGCAACACAACTTTAAATGTCACAAGAAATACACATAGGGTTTTTAACAAACATGCATTGTTAAGTACAAAACAAAACACAATTGAAACACATTTGCTCATATCTTTATGAACTAAGAAAATAGAAACTCACGATCCATCAGGGCATGGTCTTTTCCGAGCTCCCCGTTAACAACTAGTTAGGCATCTTTCTGCAAAAGCTCCACAGGAAGGACATCATTTGCTTACCAAACAACAAGTTAAAGCAAATAGAAAAAATTAGTCTATAGAACTTATTGGCAGACAATAAGATATTGAATTCAAAAGGCATAAAATACTCCTCCATAGTAACATAGCCCATCAATAATTTTCAAACTCAAAAATCTAAAATCTAGAAAATCAAGATACAACTCATCTCAAGCCCAAACACACCCTTAAATCTACAATTAATCCAAATTAATAGGGAAAAACACAATGTCACATGAGTAAATCGACATTGGATTCCTAAAAGACCAAAAATGAGATCAAATTGAATTGAACATACAATACAAAGTGAGAAAAGGACAGACTTATAAGTATTGTCATGATGAGTAGAGAAAGATCAAAAGCATCTCTTAGGAGGAGCAGAAGCCCTGGAACCACCGCGAAGTTCATTTTCAAGATTAAAAGTGTCATTTGTAGGAGAATATTTATAAGAGGACATAGGTTATCCATCACTATACACAGGTAACCAAGTAAAAAAATTACGGCTTCTACAATGTCAAGAATATTAAAACCAATCAATCTAAGAATTACCAAAAGACAAAAGCAAAATAAAAAAATAATTTAAGAAAGATTAAGTAATATGACTTAAGGTTTTGAACCTGCACAAGTGGCTTCATGTTGACATTACCACTGTTTATTATTGCAATGGCATTGTGAGTCAAATGCACAAGCATGGTCTTAGATCTTGAAAAGAAACAATTAACAAATGTAAGAAAAAACAAGGAAAATGAGAAATTGAAGAAAAATAAAGGTAAATTAAACCTTAAAAAATGGAAAAGAGAAGTGTGGGAAAGAAACTAGAGGAACGATTGATGTTTAAAAAGTAAAAACATACGAGCAAAATCAAAACTAAGGAAACGGTGATATGGAAAAGACAGAGGGAGGGGGGAGAAAATGAGTGGGAAAAGAAGGAGGAGAAGGAATGGGTGTGCGACATTAGGGAGAAATGTTTCAAAATAGGGTTTCCTTTCTTTTATTACCCAAGTACAAAATGACCCTGTTTGGTTTTTAGAATTAGGTATAGATTAAGTATTTATCGCTAAAAAATAAAACTTTAGCGACAGATCTCCACTCTATCGCTAAGGCTAAATAAAATTTAATAAAATAATTATTAGAGACAACAATATTCCGTCTCTAATTGTAAACTATAACATTAGCGATGGAATGATTCTATCACTAACTGTTACTAATTATAAAAGCAAGAAAATTATAAAATTAACGATGAACTCTTATCCGTCGCTAAGTCTTAATTAAATTGTTACAACCTTAGTGACGACAACATTCCATCACAAAATTCTAGATTAGCAACAAAATTTTGTCATCGCAAATCAGCACTCACTAAACCATCATAAATTTGAGCGCCAATTTTTACCTTCAATTTTAGCTAGGTCTTTAACTACAAATGTTATTTGTCGCAAAATTTCATCACTAGTTTGTCACTAATCTGCCACTAATAGTTTTTGGAATTTTTTAATTAAAGTCAATTGTCGTCTCTAATTAGTGATGGATGCTTGTCTGTCGCTATTATATATTTTTCTTATAGTGATGTACCTCTTCTTCAACTAATTGATCTTTGCATTCATACTTTAGAATTCACTCCCTTTTTATTTTTTAATAACTCAATCCATAAGGGTTTTAATACAATAAAATAGCCAACCAAAAGAGAAGTTTTGCAAAAGGAGAAAATTGTACTTGAGCTATGGTTCGAGAGTGGCAGGTAGTGAGTGAGTGAGCAGAAAGAAATCGATGAGACGTGGTGCTGGATGGTGTCCGACTGGATCTAAGCAGTATAAGAAGGAAGAGAATGAGCAAGGTATGGGGAGAGATGGTTTGCTCAAGATACAAAAATGACATTTTTCATAGGGTAAAAAAAACATGGTTTCAGTAACGCTTAGTGACTAGCGTCGAATAACATTTTTGTCTTTAAATCGAACTTCAACAATTGAATTAATGGCAAAACTTAACCATCGCTAAGTAGTGATATATATTTTCCATCACTAGAAAGGAACACATTGCATGCCAATTAATGGCACAATATTTAGCGACTAAAAAAGATTTGTTGTTAAATAGTTGAAAGCAATTCATCATTATTCTATTTCTATAGTGACCCAAATTTTGTGGCAGGTATGTGAATGATCAATTTAGTGACAAAATCCATATGAAAATTTGTCTCTAATTTTTAAAATATTTTTGGATATTTTTTTCTTGTTAATCTGTCACTATTTTGTCACTATATAGAGACAAATTTAATCTATCACTATTTTTCCCCACTAATTCATTGTTTTCTTGTAGTGCCTATGCAAACAACTAAAATGTATTGTTGTTCGTGCCCAATATTGCAAAGAGACAAATGCGATTGATGGGTTGTATCGAAAGTCAAACCAAGAGGAATTGTTAACATGCCACAAAGCTTTTCTTGGAGTACACGTGTGCATGAATCTCTTCTATTTCAATAAGAGTCAATTGAAATCCACAATGTTCAAATTACTGAAGATGATCAACAAAATAAATTGAATGATCTAATAGGTGACTCAAAATATATTGTAGATGATGATGATGATGATGATATTGAAGAAGAAGAATCGAAATTACAAACAGAAAGTTCATATGATTCAGATGAAGAATTTGATTTTAATAATATAAATGAAACTCAAACTAAATAGAGGTAGTTGTATCTGAGAATTATTTTTGAATATGATCGAGCCAGCAGTTAATTGTACTTAGATATGTGTTTTTTTGGTCTAGTATGAGAGGTCAAGGTCGTGTAGGAGATGCGCACACTAAAGGCAGCAGTGGATGAGGCATCAGAAGGGGTGCTCTTTCATCCACAACTGATGCTTCTGCGTTAACACCATCTATCTAGCATAGAGACAACTTGCATATCCACATCAGTTATCCCATCCACACCAGTAGTTCCATTCAGTTATCCATCCAGCTTTACAGGACCATCCATAGGGATACCTGAAATATCACATTATCTAGGAATAGGCCTAGAATCATAACTAGTCTTTGGTTCTGCACATTCATATTTTTATAACCCTAGTACTGCCAGTTCATATACCATAATCGAGAGCAATTATAATGGCAGCCATAAGAGACTTCAATTGTATGATTTGAGATGAGACATTTCATTCATGTTTACTTTACATTATATGAAGTTGGGTTGATTATAATACTTGTTTATTTATATAACTGACATGATTATTTAAATAATTATAGGTTTGTTGAGTCTCATGATATGACTGCTCGAATGTCTCACATATTTCAGAAGTAGTTATATCTAGTGGTGTATAGATCAAAGTTAGTACCGCAGGAATTGCATGATTTCTATTGGAGGGAGTTTTAAGTAAAATATTTTTAAATTTGTAAAATGTTGTAAATAACAAAAATGAAAAAGATTGATTGATTGCTTTACATATTTGCTTGGAATTTTACTTGGAATGTTTTGAATGCTTGAAAAAGTTTGAGAATGCTACAAATGATTGAAAATGGTTGAGAAGTATAGTTTGATTGGTCTTTGTCGAATAACTCATTATGTGAAATGATTAGAATTGATAGATTTGTTTGAGAATTGTGAATTGTTATTGAAAGAACTTACATGTAAATTTTGAATTATGCCCATTATATGAGAGATGTTGTCCACTTTTTTTAAAACTCTTATATATGTTAACTAAATTTTTCTAAATATATATATTTTTTAGAAATATTATATTTGGGAAGAGGCAACAACTATGATGATGAAGGCAACATGGGAGCAATTCATGAGTAAGAGATACACGAATATGCTCTACCTTTGGAGACAATATGGACAACCCCATATGTGTCAGATGAGGTGTGGAAGAGTTGGAAGTAGAAGTGGGTTGATCCTGCATTCCATACGATGAGAGAGCACCAACACGAAACCATTAAAGTGAGATTAATGGTCTAGGATCTGAATTATCACGTCACACTTATAGATTTATTTCTATTGTTGAGCACGCCATATGGATTGAAAGAAATCTAATTTTTTTAACACTTCAATAAAATATCACTTCTACATATTGAATATATAATATATTTATTTTAAGAGATGGCAAAGGGCACCTCTCCTTGCAAGACATGTCTCTTCAATGAAACAATATACAGAGAGCTCCTATTGGGCCTAAATAGTATATGGACCAGCATGTGAGACAAGTTCGGGTAAGTGCTTCAATTGTCTTTACATGTTATATAATTCTTAACTGCGTTTATTTGATAAGACGTTTCATTGTAGGAATGGATTGAGAAGCTCATTACTTAGGCATGTCAGGATGAATCTGAGAACTAGGTTAATCAAACTCAAAAGGATCAGGACTAGATCTTCCAGCAGGCCGTTAAAGTTTTTTAGCAAAGTTGGCACTTGTATGGAACAACCGGAATAAGACATCTAGTTATGCATCCGATGCATCGATCTCTATACCCTAGCTTAAGGTGACTCATGAACAAATTAGAGAGCTTGAGGTGTCGCAATCTAATTTGCAGCAGCAGATGCTATAACACCCCTTACCCTTCCGGTTACATTGTCGTACACCGGATGGATAAGTAGTGGTACGGTTTTCAAATCCGATTTTAAAATATTTATATCGTAAGGTGAATATATATATATATATATATATATATATCATTATAGATACATTTTCTAATCACACCCATTTATATACATAATTATATCACATCCAAAATGAGTATTTAAATTTTATTTACATCAAATATATTATAGTAACAAAAAAACATATTTTTTCTAAAATATCGACCCGTCTGGGGTGGCTACCATTGTTGTTCGGTCCATTACTGTGGCTCACTATCGGCAACACTTTTTCTACAAGCTTGTCGCCTTATCTATACATCATAGTATCCTATGTTCATGATTTGTTAACAGTGTGAGAAATCACATATTTTAAGGCCGGATCCCATTCTCCACGGTTTTCATGAAAAATTCAATGAAATATATTTAAAAAAAATTTCTAACTTGCAACAGTCGACAATTTAGACTCTGGTCAATTTGACTATGTTTCAGTTGCAAAATACATATATTGGTCAGGGCCTAAAATAGTGGATGTTACAGGTGCAAACACTTCAATCAACTATGAGGATGCACCAGATGATGGAGCATGTGGAGCGTCTTACAGTGCAAAGCATGTGCCATCACCACCATCCACACACGGTCAATAGCCAACAGCATCCTGATGATTAGTCATCTTTAGATGATCAATAACACCCCCTCACCCTACCCAGCGAGTGATCGTATTAGACGATGTTGCAAATTTTCCTCTCAAAAATTGATTATTTGATATGGAAAAACCAGAACACATTTTTTTAACACATTTCCTAAACATTATAACTTAGTTAACTCACAACATTATAATAAAGAAAATCTTTATACACTATATATATATATATATATATATATATATATATATATATATATATATATGAAGGGACTTTCATAGTTATTTCTTAAATGACTCTGACATATTCTGGAGGTATTGATATGTTTAAATATAGATGAAATTTAATTTGGGAAAGTTATTTGGAATATTCTAACTAGATGCAAAAGCTGAGAATTTTGATTGTGAGATTAGTATTTTTGAAGAAGCATCATCTTGTACTTCTTCATCAATAAGTGCATCAAAGTAGGATTTATATTCCAGAAATGTTTTGGGTATTTCTTTGTTTTTAATTTTAGGTCTTTTTTAGGCATTATCCCTAGAATATATATATATATATTATTTTACAAAGCCTTTCAAATTTATACAAGAGCAGGATTTAACTTTTCATACATAATGCAAATATAAAATAACAAAAGATTCAAAAGTTTGAAACCCATTATATGCTGACACTATTGTTTTACTGGAATAGATTTCCATTCGTTTTATCTACAACTTATATCTACAGACTTCCCTTCGCTGAATTTGCCCAAAAGAAATACTCTTATGCTAAGCTCTAGGCTTAATAGTGCATATAAAGAGATGATATTCTATAAAATACGTGTCACACAACTACATGCATATACTTTAATTCTTTATCTAATTATCTCATGCGGCATACATCATTATTTATATGTCTTCATGCACAAACAATTAATATGCATTAACCATGCACAACATTCTTAAATTTCTTTTCTTTTAAAATTATCACTAATTATTCTTTCCATTTTATTATCTTTTTATTGTGCCAAAATATTCAGACCAAACACTAGAAGACAGTAAAGAGGAATAAATATATGGGCATCATGAGATAGTGTATGGCCAAATATAACTGGCAATAAACTGTCTCTAAGTGTTAAATACCTATAAGCACTATGGCCTATGAGCATTGGGACCTACGAACTTTATAATCTATTATTTCTAATTGGCATGCCAATCTGTCTACCAATTCTAGTCTAAGTTAGACACATATTAAAAACTCAACTTTTTTCTCTTATAGTTTTTATCTCTTTTGGTACAACCACAATTTCCTTATCCTTTTCTTATGAGAATATGTTATTTCCACATTCCAATTATTTTTGTGATATCCAAAATCTCGAGTTGACCGTATAGGCGTATTGATATCGTCCATATCGTAGTATGAAGACGTACCAACTAGAGTCTAAATACAGACAAATAAATGTAAAAAATTTTAATATGATAATATGATGCTTAATATGAATAAGAAAAGTTGCGATTTCACGTCATGCATATAAATCGAGGTGACGTACCGAGCCGAAAATATAGAAATTTGGCTTGGTGGAGAGAATTTGAGTTAAGCATACCAAAATATATAAAATAATATTTTAAAGTCACATGTGAAATTATGTGGAGAGATTTTAAGGTTAAAAATTATGATTTGTGGAAATACGATTTGAGGTGCAAATTTATGACCCGATTTTCTAATAAGGAGCTAGGAATATGTGTTCACAATCATAATTGCATCAATCCAATTGTAATTGAATTATAAAATTTTTAAAAGTAAAAATTTGAGAATCAGACTTTAAATGAATTTTTACAGGTCGGATTTAGAAAAATGACCAAATCAAGAACACAATTTTTGCACCAATAGTCATTCTTTGAGATCAGAAATACCATTATGATGAGAAATTTATTTTATGAGTTTAGGTATGTTCAATTTGATGGAATTAAGTTATTCAAGACATGAAATTAGATAAATTAAATTTAGTAAATGATTAAATTGAAAAGTTAGAAAGTTTGGGGAATAAAGTCAAAAGTCAAAGTTCTTTTGGATTGGATAGGTTAATTGCCAAAATATCTTCTTGATAAATTTTTAATTAGCCAATAGGAACAAATTAAGCCAATCAATATTAATTAGCCACTAATTAGGCTATAAAAATCAAAATTGGATTATTATTCTTGATTTTTCTATAAGATAAGTTAAAGAAAAACTCTCATCTTCTTCCTTTTCTTCCATAGCCAAACCACCATAGTCCTTTTTCTCTTGATTTCTTTCATTTTTCTCCCATAAATTATTATTATCCAAGCATAAAGAGCATAAGAAAATGAGTCAGAATGAAGAAAAAAATAATTGGAATTTGGAGAAGGCTTGACTGAATTTTCTAAGCTTATGGGAAGGTGAGAAATTATTTCATTTCCTTCTTTTTCTGCATGGTTTGATGTTGTTGAGCTTGATTACTTTGTGTTATTTCAAAATTTTGGAAAGAATTGGTATGAATTTGATTTGTTTGGAAAGTTAGGATTTGAAGCAAAAATGGTGGTATAAATAAATAAAAATGAGAAATAAGTTGATTAAAGGATGAGAAAAATAACAGTGATGAAAATTGAGGAAAAAAATGAATTTTTGGGATTTTTGTTGAATTTTTAGAAATTTGTTTGAATTATGGCCAAAAATAATGGAAGGAAATTTATGGAACCCTAACTTTGATTTTGATGAACTTAGGGTTGTTGTGATGTTTAGTGATGAAAAAATAATTTTGGATTGAAGAAAAAATTGAAGAAAATTTTTTGGAGGAATTGTTTTAGAATTATTGGACCCTAATTTGAGGAAATAGAAAATGGAAAATTGAAGAAAATGGATTAAAGTAATTATAGAAATTTATTTGTAAATTTTTTATCGCACTAAACATGTCAACAACTGAAATCTAGAACTATGCATTAAATGCGCAAAACGAGAAAAATTTTCATTATAGAATTTTGATATATGTGAGCGAGAGATATTCATAAGATTTTAATTTTACTTAATTTGATATTTTATGTGTCTTAGTAATTAATTAAAAATTTACTTATTAATAGGTGTAACATTAAGATAGGTGCCAACAGAAGATAAAAGAAAAAAAGTCGGTATGTGCTGATATTTAGTGACTAGAGAAAGAAGTTAGTATAATTATTCTTATATAGAAATTTTAAATGATTTATGATATTACATAAAAGATATTTATGTGAAAAAATGAGTTTTTGCAAATGGTAAATTTGGAATACTCTATTTATTTTAGGAAAAATTTAAATGTTAAATATACTAGAAAATTTTTTATGAAATATTTCTTATGATGAGAATTATTTTAGCATGAAAAGAATATTTATTTGATTTTATGGAAAATGATTGAGGAATTAAAATTAAATAATTTTTTATGGAAATTATCTTTATGCTCTTAAATATAAAAATAAATTATCGAAATTGATTTATGAAGCCAATGAATTTTGCCCACAAATTAGGCTATATATGAACTATGACATTATTGGTATGTCAATAAGGTAAAAATTATAGTCTTTGTGTATTTCTGTGGATTGACAATATATTATGATTCTGTGCATTTCTATGGATCACTTGATACATTTTTTTTTCAATTTTGCGTATTTTTATAGACTGAGTGATATTATATTTGAATCATATGTATTTCTATGGATCTTATGTTGATATATGATATGACATCACTTTAATTACCTAAAGGTAAGTCTAAGATGTTAAAACATGTGAGTACATAAAAAATATATTGTAAAAATTAAAAATATGATGTATTATGATTTTTCTGAGTCAAAGTTTTCTAATGATATCACAAATTCAAATGGAAAATAAATTTATACTTTTGCCTTTACGTAAATGGGTTTTGAGCTTTGAATTGTTTTTACCTTAATTTTACGTTTTATTTAAATATAATTGTTATTATAAGATTTTTACACCATTGAGTTATATATTCAACATATGTTTACTTTTTCTCACATATATCACAAATATAACAAACAATATCCAAATTTATGGATAAAAGATGTTGATCAGTGGGTCCATAGAATAGAGCTTAGCAACAACAACCATACCCACCTCAAGTGAGTTGTTCTTTTTATTGTATTTTACTATTTTGATGTACTGGGGGTGTATATAAGCTTTTAAATTTCATTCTGACTTGTATATATATAAATAAAAATGAGATTGTGATTAGGGAGCGTATGTGTGATATTTTATTTAATATGCTTAAATTCTATACATGTCGTGTATGTGATATGTTTAAGAAATGTTTAAAATTAAATAAATGTTTCTAAAAATGGTTTTATAACTTATAAAAATTCTTATTCATCTAGTATACAGAGGAGTATATAAAAAGGTAAGAGGTCTTACAATTTCTCACCATATATATGTTATTTTATTTGCTCATTATATATATATATATATATATATATATATATTCTTGAATCTCTTAATGAATAACAAATAAATTAAATGTTGGAAATAAGACAATCACGGTTGTACTGGTTGGCCATGCCCATGAACTAGTTAAGTTAAACTCTTTATAGCCGTGAATGGATGTCACAATTTGTGAGCAGTTATAGTTGTTTCACGGCCATCATGAACACTTTACGGTCGTGATCCCTATTTCACCTCAAACCTTGATTGAATCTGGATAAAACAAAAGCTTTTTTAGATCAAATTCACACCCGTGTATCATCATTCATGATCGTAAATTATCAAATTCACACTCGTGACTTATGATTCACGCCCTTAAATACCTGTTGGAAAATTGCATTTCTAAACAAAATTTCACTCTATAACTTATCAATTAACCCCAAAACTATCAATTATGCATTCCCAAGTTCAAACACATTTTTAGACATCATTTTAAACACATATAACCCCTAATTGTCATTTTTCTCAAATCCACATACAATAATTTAACCATTAATAAATTTAAAACTTATATTATTATAATTAACTCTAAATTCTATGCCAATTGCAAAATTTAAATACATTTAAGACACAAATTTTTAACATGCCAAATATTTTAGCCATGTAATTACTCAACAATTTATAGGATATTGCCTAAAAGTATGCACATACCTTATTTTCCCTTTCTTTTTGATTCTTTATATTTCCTTCTCCTTTCCCTTATCTCTTGTCTCCTCCAAAATCATATTTCTTTTCCAAAGAGGCACATAGAACATATAAAAATACAATTAAAACCTTTTTTCTAATTCATATTTTCTCTTTCTATAACCCTAAAATCCCTTTCTTCACTACTTATGGTTTTAGGCCTTTCTAACATTTTCTAACCTCACTTATTTCTATCATAAGGTCTTTAATCACCTTTTATAACCTCTTCCATCTATAGAACCCTCTAAAACTCTCACCTTCAACTTTGTTCATAATTCACAAAATCAAACCCCTAATAGCCTCAAAATATGTTTTCAAAAAGATAAAGACAAAGAGAAGAAGAAAACGTACTTACTTTTTTTTGTCTCCTCTTAATGCTGAACGATAGGAATTCTTTTCCACCTCTTCCCTTACTCTTTCCTCTTCCTTTTGGCTTTTTTTAGCTTCCCTCACTTTCTCTCTCTACTCATGGTTTGGCTATGGAGGTTTGAAGGGGGATGATTTGGGGCTGTTTTAGTGCATAAAATTAAGGTAAAAATGATGAGAAGAAGAAGAAGGAGGAGAAGAAGAAAGGTGGTAGGAAGAAGATAAAAAGAAAAAGTCAAGGTAGGACCCACCATTTAACCGATATTTTTGGCTAATTACCTTAATTAAACTTAATCCCCTCTTATTCTTATGCATGACCGACCATCACCATAAATTTATGTCCAAATTATATTTTTCAATTAGTCCTCCAACTTTTTATAAATTACAAATTTATTTCAATTTTTTTAAAATTTTGCTTTTAAGTCATTTACAGTAATTTAACCTCTTCACACCCTTTATATACCTTATTAAGTATTTTTTATAATTTATTATTATTATTTTTATTTTCTCCTATCAAAATTCAAATTTAAATTCCAGTCGGACTGACGCATCGATTTTGTGATACGTACAATTCATGAACTAAATTAGTGGATATAATATTATCAACAACCATGATCTATACTTTTATTTTTTTTTATTTAACTGCTTTTTTTACAAACAATACAATTTTTTGTTGCTAAAATTTTATTGTATTTCAAATTTTATATTGATATTACAGTTTTATATTAATTTAAATAAGACATTTTTTATTAAATAAATTAATAACAATATAAATAGTAATAATTAATTAATAATATAATGATAATATATTAATTATTAATAATATAAATAATAATTATTTACATATTAAATATATTAATTAAATTTAATAATAATAATAATAATAATAATAAAATAAAAAAATATCGACCACTTTGTTGTGGTCGCAGTATGGATCTATAAAGAAAGGTCCTCACAAACCACTTTGTGATTGCCAATTTAGCGACCACAAGTTTGTGGTCACTATTTATGTGGTCGTTAAATTGTTATCACATCATTGTGGTCATTAAATTGTGACCACATATTACGATCACATTAGCGACAATGTTCAGAGACCCTAAAATGTGATCGTTATACGGTTACAATGTGGTCCACTTGGTCTTCCAAAAGTATGATGAATAGTGGTCGCTAAACATAGACCACTACTTTGTGGTCGCTAATTTTACGAAAGAAAATAAAACCTTTATTATTATAAGAGAAACTCAAACCTTTATTTTTTTCGTTCTAATTTCATTTTGCCTTCATACAAATTGAAGAGCTCCTTATATAGAGCTTTTTGCTAGATACAAACACCATGCATTATTAAAGCAAGATTTTCTTACTTTAATAAAGTTACTTTTGAAAATTAAAAGACACGCCATTATTATAGATATATCACGCCACACTAAAAATATTAGATAGTCATATCTTCCCTAGAATAAACTTGTTCGAGATTCTTGTTTTTTTGTCCATTTTAATGCTTTTTTTGATTATTTCATGTGAGAGCATGATTTTTCAAGAACAATCAACATCTTTTGATATATTTGTGCCAAGGAGAAATATTTGAGAGTCTTCCCTTGCTTTCTAAAATATATGAGAGTTGCGTTTCTAAATTCTTCTAGAGCAGAGTTGACAAATTGTTGCTTAAGATTGATATCACTAAAACCAATTTGATAATATCTTTGAGTTGCTTGCCGTTGAAGCTTAAGTATAAATTTTTGCTGCCAATTGAGCTTGTTATTTACATTGCTCTCTAAACGATCTACCTTCAGAGAAACTTGGTTCATTTTTTGATCATTTTTTGTAGAACAATGTTTTGAGCTAAAGTATTGTTAGTTTGCAAGTTGATAACAGAATTTCCAACTATGATTTCATCTACTACATTAAAAAAATTCTTTATGGGCTTTCAAAAAATAGTTCAGAAAGAGTTTTGGGTTGACTATTATCCTGTGAGCACCAGTACTAATGAAGGTTATAACTTTAATGAGCTTAGTATATTTTTCCATGAATAATTGGACTAGACAATAGGGTTTGAATATCATGGAATGGACTGGTCATAAATATCATAAATAAATTTGGAATGGAAGTGTAAGGAAGAAACCATTTTTTATTTTACTTCAATCCATTAGCAGCAATAGCAATCACCTAGTTTCTACCAAGTTGTCTGAGAATATCAAATTTAACAAGAATATCCTTCTTCAACAAATTCAAGCCCAAAACTTTAGTCCAAATACCACAATTTGGTAGAAACTGGGCTCATAAGATAAGCTACCCTTGTACTTGTATTTCTTTCCCTTGTTACATTGCTTGCAATCGTAGTTTTTTCTATCTTAACATTTGATAGTTATATCTAGCATATAACAAATTGGTTCAAGACTCTTGTTGTTCATCCATTTTAATGCTTATTTGATTTGTTTCATGTGAGAGCATAATTTTTAAAGAACAAACAACATCTTTTGAAAGATTTATGCCCTCTATGGAAAAAAGAGTATTATGCAAAAAAAATGTCCAAATAGGCCTAATTAGGCGATTCAGGTAGTCCAATATCTTGAAGAATGATTTGATGTTAATTTGGATGATGCAGACATTGAATCTTTATTTTCTGTTGATGATAAACTAAATGAAAATGCACTCATGGGTATTGAAATCTTAACATATGTAAAATCCTCCTCTTTTGATGATTCTACAATTAAAGCCATTTTTTTTACTTTAACCCATTAGCAGCAATAGCTAAATGAGAAGGTTGACTAAAAATATCAAATTCAATAAGATATCCTCAAGTATGATTATATTGTCAAATACTCAACACTTGAGTCATTCAAAACAGAGATGCATGCTCCTTCAATTTCTCAATGGGATGAATCAATTCAAAAAATCCCTCGAAGTCAGATCCACCTTCCTCTCCTTGTCTTCCCATTTACAAAAAAGGGAATTGAGTAGATTAAGAAAACCCCAGTCACAAATTCTTTATCTTAGTCTTTATGATGTCTGCAACCAGTCTAAATCTTCTTAGAATATCAATATTAGGTCTTTGGTAGTACATACTAATAATACAAAAGATAAAATAAAGATTCCTTCAATTTTTGTCTCTGATTGGCTCATAACTTGATGACATGTTCATATTGTCATATTCATCTCAAAAGACGATGATAGTCACAAAGAGTTTCTCAAATAGTTTGATGACTTTACACTCCAAAATGACATAATGCTTTCTAAGAAAAAGATGCACATTGCAATGAGATTCAAAGAAGTTGTTTATCAGCTGTGTTAACCCATTGACATTGAATTATTAAAGTTTTCTAATAAAGATTTGTCGGTAAAGCAGGTGCAACAGTTTTTTGGCATCAGTAATTATGTCAGAGATTTTATCTCACTTTTTAAAGGTAGCTCATCTACTCAAATTAATTACTGAAAAAAATGTTCCACCATGGTCCACAGAACAAATAACAACGATATAGCATATCATTGTTATCTATAAAAATCTTCCTCCTTTCATATCTCAACAAATGACAAAAAAAAATTTGCAAATAGATGCAAGTGATGAGTTTTGGAGTGCCTTACTGATCGAAGAAAAATAAGGAAAATGACAAGTTTGAACTTATGCCATTGGCAAATTCAAGGAGTAACTCTAAAATTATTAGATGTCTTATCTAATTTTAAATGTGTCTAATCGTGTCATAACAAATTAGCTAGATAAAATTTATTTATAATATGATTTTTTTTGTCATAAACGTGTTGATACGATTATGATATATATTTATTTAACTTAAACTCATATATTTAAATTTGTATTATTTTGTGTAGTTTAACAATATCGCATCTAAAATTACTAAGGAACTCAAAGTGAGTTGGCACCGTCTTATGCAACGCAACTACCGTTGCACTCTAATTATGAATTGATAATTTTAATAGTTTTTACATTTTTTTTTCCAAGCGACTATTTAAAACTTTTTTTGCAAAAAATTATATACAAGAAAAGCTAAAACCAATTGGCTTTTTTTATGTAATTCATTTGGGATTTTTTCAGTTAAAATTGATGTCCACTGTGAATATTTTTTCGGGGCATTATTAAGAAATTATTAATTAATTAAAAAGAGAAAGAATAGAAAATAATAATATTATGCTAACCAAATAAAATATCTTATGATTAGATTGACATGACATTATATAGTGAATAGAAGTAATATTTAAGTCCAATAAGGATTACTGCAGAAACATATCGATCACAAATTGATAATCATAATTATCAACCTAATCATATAATGATTAACTAAAATGAATATAAAATGAAATCGTAGTTGAAACAAAACATAATTCAATCTCCTCCTCAGCCAATACAATATATAAGAAAAGGCCACCTATACATTCCCCAAATTACTTATCACTCTCAGATATATACAGAAAGATGATGAAAGTAATTGCAATTGTTGTTTTTCTAGTGGAATATTTGATACAATTAGGTGTAGCTGCATAGCGTTGGCACGATTATAAACATTCGTTGCTGGCTTCCACTGCGAGAGATTCATTGCGATCTTCATCCGCCTTTTTCCGTAGGAATTGAAAGCTTATCCACCAATACACGTAGGTCCGGCCATATTTTCGAATTGATCAGTTTTGCAGTCTCAAAAAATAGGGATTGAAATTGGAACCGTCTAGTTCCGGTTCCGATTTATGAACCGGCAGTTCGGCTAGTTTTTCTAAATTAATAACACAATAAATAAATATAATTAAAATTATTAATTTGTGTAAATTATAAATTTATACTACTAATATGTTATAAAAAATGAAAACTTTGAGAAAAAAAATATCTTATTTAATATTAATTTATAATTTTGTGTAATAATTTAGATTGTTATAAAAAAAATTGATTTAGAGAAATTATAAGTTAGAATTTAGAAATGATTATATTTATTTGATAAATTAATAAATTAATAAATTATAAAAATTATAACTATTCTAAAAACTTAATTTATTTAATCTTTTTATTTTAAAAAATATTTTAATTATAAAAGTTTGAATTTATACTGAAAAATTATAATATTAATAATTGAGTTTGAACTTAATTTTTTTTACCATTAATTAAGTTGTCTACATATACTCTCATGGTTTAGATAAATCAAAATTCACATAGTTCTTTTACTTTTTAAATTTTAATTGTTGATTTTTTTTACTTTTTTTTTACTGAAAACTGTCAATGTCGGATGTGTCAACCGTTTTATTTTGGTAATGAAGTCATATTAGTTATTAAATTAAATTTTTTCTATTTTTTATTATTTTAATGTCGTTTTAGCTCAATCATTATCCTAATTTTTCTCAACAAAAAAGAGAGAGCTTAATGTCCAAGAAAAGACTATTCCCTAAAAAGGAAATTGAGTGTCATAGAAAGGGAGAACCTAATCTCTAAGGAATTATTATTACTGGAAAGAAAATTATTAACTTATTATTTATAAATATGTTATTTAAATATAAAATTTAGAAGAAAACGTTTTAATATTTTATAGATCTATTTTATATCAATCCAAATTAATTTAAAATTTAATAAATTGCAGGATATTCGAGTTAAAAAAAATTATTTAAGCATAAAGAGATTAGGATAAAATATAATGAGTTTAGATCCTTGGACCTAAGCTCTTTTTTGAGTCCATTAAATATTAATAATAGTAAATTGATCATAATTTTTTAGAGGAGTTACATAAATTTTACATTTTAATTTTTTTCCAAAAAATATTGTATTTTTTAAAATTTTAAAAATAATTATTTCTAAATTTTTATCTTTCAAGAATACTTATTTTAAAATTTTTCTTTTTTAACAATAATTCCTTTCTTCCTTCCTCTCCCTCTCATCCCAACCAAACTCTAATGAAAATTATTCTCTTCCTCTATTCTCTAATTTCTCCAAATGGATTCTTCTCGGCCTTTTCTTCTCTTCTTAATTATTTTTCATCTACTTTCTATATGAATTAGTGCTATCTCACAACTCAATTCTAGAGACAATATAACCAATCAAACAGCAACTTCCAAACGAACCAAAAATGCACAAAAAGAAGAGGCACAAGAAATCATAATCATAAATATCTGGCCCATTGACAATTTTTTCTCGAGGATATTTTTCTTACTCATGTTTTACATTGAAGTAAAATAACAAATGAGATGAAGGAAAATAAGATTTATTTTTTTTTGTTTGGATAATTTATGGTGAAAGAAAAAAGTTGTAATATTAGATATTTACTATTTTATCTATTATTTTATAAAAAAATTAAAATAATAAATATCTTACTATAATAATTTATGATTAAAAAATAATTTTATTATCAATAGTAATATTTTTTTTCTAATCATCCATGTTTTCTCTCCGTTTTGAATAAAAAATGAGGAACGAAAAATAAAAATTATTCTTTTTCCATTCTTTATTTTTCTTTTATTCTTGAACAAACTAAAGTGGAAATTTTTTCTTATTTTACTATTTTATTTTTACTCTCCTTATATTTTTCTTCTATCCAAACACTATAAGGTAGAAAATAAAGTTATTTTGCATTTACTCCTAATTTTTCTTTCATTTCCAAACAAAATAAAATGATAATTTGTTTTTCTTATTTTACACTTTTATTTTCTCTCCCACCACACTTCTATCCAAACATAAGTTCAAATTATGCACTTGTCACTATTTCTTCTCCTTTCCCTCTCCAACTCTCTCTCTCTCTCTCTCTCCCCTCTTGAGAATCTTAGAGTTTTTTTTTTCTTCTCCTTCTCTGCCAATAGATATAAGGAAACAAACACCGGCCCCTCAATACATCACACCATGCTACTGAAAAATCACAATACCATTAATCTAAAAATTAGCAGAGGTTCTAATTCGTGAACAAAAATGACTTCTTCATATAATGGTTTTTTATATTGAATTATTTTCTATTCTTTTTCAACTCTTGTCATATCATTTGGACGAAGATAAAGTACATGCATTTGACACTAGATACTACTGGTGAGCCCATTTCCTAAAAATAGTATTTGTCCTTAAGGGCGACCTCTAGTTGAAACTGAACCAACACTTGAACTAATTCAATAAATATATAAATATTTTAAAAAAATCAATTTATTAACCAAATTTTCATTAATAAAAATAAACTCAAAAAAATATATTCATATGGATTTTGTAACATAAATGACATAAAAAATACATTTTATATAAATATATATTTAAATATTTTTATTTTTTTAAAATATTGGTTCAGAACCGAAACTAACGATTACAGTTTCAAAAAATGAAAAACCAGCCTAAAACTGGATTTCCAATGGTTATGAACCCGTTCAAAATTCAAACCAACGTTGATAGATTTTAGTCCGAATTTGATCGATCATCTTCACGGGCTAAACCAGCCATGGAAACAAAATCTAAAACAATTTCCCAAAACTATTGTCTTAATAATTTCCCAAGATTTAATTAATATTGGTAGTGTGGGTAGTTTTTAATTAACCTTACTAGCTTTCTTATTAGGATTTACAATTAATTAACATTACTTAGTATATTACATGTATAAAATAAATATATTTTATATATAAAATGTTAAATAATAAAATATATTCATAAATTATTTTTTCTTATGTGGTATATTTATGTAGAAATTTTTAATGTTTTAATTAAGAGACTAAATTAATTTAAAATGAATAATTAAGACAGTTAAAACTCGAAAGATTCGACTAAAAAAAACTTGAAAGATTTAGTTGTATAAAATTATTAATACCTAAAATTTAGGGATCATATATGATTCTTTTCCTAAAAAAAATGTAAAAAGGCAATATTAATTATATTGTTGTATTAATATTTGAGAATTTAAAATTAATATAATTGCGAAAACGCTCGAAGGCGGCGCCAAGCGGAAAGTTCCAAGATTGAACCCGATTGAGAATCGAAACCGTAGCCGTCAAGTCACTTCATGGTGGATATTTCCTTAACTCATTGTGTAGAAAATCCAAAATTGATCATCTTTACTCTCACTCTAAGACCAAACTGTAGACCTACAATTCAATGTCTTCAATGGCGAAACTAAAGATAGCAGGGACATGGGTCGGTATATTGGAGGTAGAATTGGAGAATTGGTCAGTTGCCATGTTGAGAGAGGAGGTCGCTAAGCGATCAAACATGGCTACTGAGTCAATCAATTTAATTTGTGCTGGGAAAGTCTTGAAAGATGGTGATGGTAGTCAAAAGCTTAGTCAATTGGGTATCAAGAACAACTCCAAGATTCTTGTCAGTCGTATATCTATTGAGGAGGGCAAATCTTTAAAGGAGGAACTGATGGCCGATGAGGAGCGCAATCGTAGACTCTCACGAATTAAGTGAGTTTTGTTGTTTATTTATTTGTATTAATGGGCTGTCGTGACTTGGATTTCATATGTTACTTTTGGTTGAAATTGGTTTCATGTGTTCAGTGTCAAGGTCGTAGTTTTATGTATCTGTTTTAAGTGAGTAGATGATTCCCTCTCATTTCTTATAATTCTGTTCTTTTTTTTCTTTCTTTTTAACTGATGTGTTTGATTCTTAACTTGTTAAAGTTTTGATTTCTGTAAGAGTGTGTTGTAGCGTGGTGAGGCAAGTTTGTTTGAAGACATCTATTAGATGCTTGACTCACAATTCATATTTTATATCTTGTAAGTTGGATAATTAACGAGTCTGACTACTTTTCTGTCTTAGAATTATTCAACTTAGAACATTATGTACATTTCCTTGGAGAACTTGCTATTTGTGGGAAACAACAGTATGATTTTGGCTCTCAATTGAATGAGAAAATTGAATCATAAATCATGAAGTTTTTCATGTGGGTCGCTATTGATGTAGACTTAATAATATAGATGTTTTTGTCAGAAAACTATGCTATAGTTTTGTGGACTTTAAGTAATTTGTTTTAATGAAGCATCTCTTTCTCGTCCATCCTTTTTTTTTTCACTCTCTTATATGGTAAAATAGGTAAAGAAATAATTTGAACTAGCCATCATTGGAGAAACATAAAAGGCTATCAGAAATAGAAGCCCCAATTCTGTTTGCATGAGAATTTCTACTCTTGCTTTTGTAAAATAGTTTTATTAGACAACCATTGCTTTTAATGTTACCTCTTTTTTGAAGCAATTTACTTTTCATACTAAATGGTGCAGAAGAACTGTGAAAATAAGATGAATTTTGGACTTTACTGCAACTCAGAACTGAGCAAGCCTAGTTATTGCAACCAACTATAGGACGTTGGCAACATATTTGTTCTATATCTACTGCCTAATAGTGAAGACTGTCCTTCTAGATTTAGAAGCAAGCAACTGAACACATGCTGGATCGTTCCATATGTTGCTTCTAGAGAATATCTTTTTGCACTTAAATTTAGAAATTTTAGAAATTTCCCATTTCGGCTCAGTCTTTATTCCTTTTTCTTTGTTTTGTTTTTTTGTTTTTGTTTTAACATGATGGCTTTCTTCTTAACTTGGCAGAGCAGCTGTTACTGCACTGTCCAAGAGACATGGAGAGGGTTCATTGCCAGTTGAAGACTTCAATTTAGAACTTGAAGATCAAAGTGGGCAGAAATTGCACTTCTCAGAGACAGATCAACAGTAATCTATGCAGCTCATGCTTGTGGTTTTTCTAGATTTGTATTTATATATGTGTCACTATTTTTATTTCTTAGGATTTCATGGGTCCTCCATCCTATTTTGGGTTTGGAAATATGATTTTACTCATTAAATGGCAGGGCAATAATGATGGGTCTGATGCTTCATGCAAATGGAAAGGGGCTAATCAGAAGGCAAAAGTTTAAAGATGCATTAGAAGTGCTCACTATGGGCGAGGTTAGTTCTTAACGGAATTTTCAAATTTGTTTAAATGGTTAGTACATCTTAATTTTTCTCCAGATTTATCTTTATATAGTCTAAATCAATACTGTTGATTATGCCGTCAGTAATGTACGTTTAAATTGTAATCTTCAGCTCTAAATATACTGGCTATTCTCTTCTGACATTATTTTCTTAGATGATTGGATCTCTATGCATTTACTATAGGTCGTGTGCATGTCTACCCTAATTGTTATAGTTCTATAGTAGCCAGTGATTTTCTGTGAATGTTTTCTCATGCTTATAAAACGATTTTGGAATATTGTTGAATGTTGTTTGTGTGAATAATTGATCTTAATTAGCTGCTATTTTTCCTCTGATTGAGAAGAGTCTCAAGTTTGTCTCATTTCTAACTGGCAGGAGGCTTTTTCTCTTTGCAATGCCAAGTCTATTGAAGTAAGCCATTTTTATTCTATGGTTTTTTTTTTTTTTTTTTTTTTGCTTTTCAGAGAATTTTGTGGTTATAAATATCCTTATTTTTTGGTACATTTTATTTGCTTCCAGCTTGTTGACAATATCCCAATTTTGCAAATAGACATGGTTTGGTGCTATTTAATGCTCCGTGACATTGCCTGGCTCTCAGTGGCGGGAGTACGCCTTGAAAAGGCTAGAGAAGGACTTGAACGTGCTCATGGCAAGGATTCATCCCGTTTCAGGCTCCTTTCAGTAGGCCACTCTTCAGAGATTGCTCTGTGAGTAATTTTCAGTAGATATCCTTCTATATAATAATGAACAGAACTGGAATTCGTGATCTGGCCTTTTGAAGCTAATTCCTTTCTTTTATGTCTTTTTAGATACTTGAGACTAGAGCTGTTGGAAGGAGTGGTTGCTTATCATAGTGGTCAGTTTGATAAATGTAGGAGGTTTTTGACCTCTGCACAAGCAAGATTTTCCCAGGTTAGACATACTGTATATTGTATGTTTCATTGCACTCATCTCCCATCTCTGTCTCTCCATTAAGTATGAAATTTGGGGCAGATCAAACACACAGAATACTCCTTAACAAGGTTCTTCTAGTTGGGATAGTTAAGATACTTTTAAGAAATTTTAACTGACTTTTCTCTTCTTGTCCATAGATGACATTTTTATTTCTGCAGCCTTTTACCAGACTTGAAATTTATATCTCTGCAAATAAAATCTGATTGTTTGCATTTTTGGCTTGAAGTAACTACTATCAAGGCCTGAACCTCTAAATAAATACTCAAGTATGTTCATGTTTATAGATTCATATCATATTCAGGATACTGAACAAACAGAGTGTTAGTTAGCTTGCATGTGTGTTGAGGATAAAAGAGGTCTGGGGGGATTAGTGCTCCCATTATTCGTTACCTTTGTTATGATCGTCTTGTCTCTGAATAACCTGCGTGATAATTTTTATTTTCTATCTTTTCGTTACACTCATTCTCTTGTTTTGTTATGATGCAATGCAAATATTTTAACTACTTTCCTTTTCTGGTTCCAGTTACAAGTGTCAGATGAGGCTTTATCAATTGTTATGAGCATGGGCTTTAAGGAAAAGGATGCAAAGAGGGCATTGAGAATGAGCAATCAGGATGTTGAGAGTGCCATTAATTTTCTCGTAGAGGAGAAGGAAAAGAAAGCAAAGAAACAAGAGGATGACATTCGTAGAAGAAATGAAATTAAGTGAGGGTTCTAAATTTGACATCTGTTATATGTGATTTTATCTTTTGGTAGTACTTATAATTGGTCTTGTATGTTCACAGGGAACAAAAAAGGTATGGAGTAACACCCTTGAAAAAAGCTGTGGATCTCCAGAGATTGAATGAGTTGGTAGCCGTAGGGTACGCACTTGCAATATCATTTTTAATGATATGTCTGTAAAACTTAATGTCTAATATCAAACTAATTTGGGTTTCTATCTCGATAATATTATTTCCGTTTTTTCTCTTCTATTTTTTTTTCCTCCTTTTTTCATAGCCTGGGGTAGCATTTGGAAGTTCCTGTTGCTTACATGTCTCAGCTTTTCTATTTAAATTGTTAAACATTTTTCTTGGAATGCACATACTTGATAACTGGCTATAATCGGTCCTCAATGTCTTGAAGAAGGGTGTAATTTTCTGTTGACCTTCCCCAATATCTGATGTATAGAACCAAAAATTATTTTATTTTGATAGCTCTGTAGTGTCAAATTGAAACTTCGCTAGCTATCAGCTGATGCATATTATCCATGTCCATTTTGGTGAATAGAATAAGCACCATTATATCTTTATAAAGCTAAAGTGCTCTTAATTTGGTAGATTTGAGAAGGATCTTGCTGCTGAAGCTCTAAGGAGAAATGAGAATGACACTGAGAAGGCATTGGATGACTTGACAAATCCAGAAACTAATACAGCTATCCAGGTTATTTAAGTTATTTCGCAAAAATATATATGGGTTTGAATTTTAATTTAAGCCTGCATAGTCAATAACTTTGTTTGACCTTCAGCATGATATAGAATCAAGGAAAAGAAAAAGATCACAACAAAAAGAACAGGCATCAGTTGAACAGCTCGTATCCATGGGCTTTGAAAGGTCAAGAGGTACTAATTAAACAGTTGCATATTTTTGGTGCCACTGACTTCTAGGCTACTAGTTGTTGAACTAGTATAAGAACACTTGAACATATTTATTATCTGCACTCTACAGTGGTTGAAGCTGTTCAAGCTGCTGGCTCTATGCAGCTGGCAATGCAACAGTTGCTCACACAACCAAGACCTGCAGATGCTATTACAAACAATGTAATTGATCCTGGGCTAATACCTGGTAATGACGCCATGGAGGATTTAAATGAAGATGTTTTGAGCAATGATAATGATATTGGAGGTCCATCTACCAGCAAAAATGAACAGAGGGATGTAGAGATGGAGTATGAAATTGCGGGTGAAATAGCAAATGGAGATGCCTTAGCTGACTATGACATTGAAGTAACAAAAGAAGGTGAAGCCATAAAGGAGTACATAGCTTTGTTGGAATCTGTGGGCAGCAGCAAGCAAGCTTCACCTTCAAAGTAAGAGAAAACAGGGGAGAACAACATTGCTATTTACATCTGTGAATAGATGTCAATTACTATAGTATATAGTTATGATGGAATGATGCTTTTTAGAAATCCAGAGTTCGTAGGGATATTGTCAGTTCTGTTACTGTTATCGCAATATATACCCCATCACTGTATGAATTGGGTTAGTTGATCATTAAATCAAGAATTAGGGGCCATGACACAACTCCTAAGAGAAAATTGACCAAATTTAAATAGAGAAATAAAACATAAAATTCGGTTTTTTTTTCCCTTCTTGTTTTTCCCCCCTCTGTGTCTTCTATTTTCTCTCTTTAATTTCTCTTCTTCTGCTTCTAACCGAGTTAGGCGTAGGATCCTAACAGAGTTCCGCATAGGGATGCATGGATTAGAGCCCACCAAATTAATATTGCATTGCATGGAATAGTTTTGCACTTTCGCTAGTAGTTTGTAGTTATTTTAGTTAATTTATTTATGGAAAGTTAACTTATTTTAGAAAATTGATTAAACTGTGATTTCAATAATTTTGGCTGCTGTTCTTTCGGATGTAACACTTGATAAAATTCAGTTATTGGACTCATTTAAGACGTAGAGAAGAGAGCTATTTTCTTTATACATGATTCAATTCTTTTTTTTTTATACATGATTCAATTTTTTTTTCTTTTTTTAATGATATTAAGAAAAATGGATTCAAATATTTTATGAAACAGAATATAAATCAGTACTACTTCAAACCCTTTGACATCTATAGAAAAGTGAAAGAAATGAAAGAAGGAAAAAAAAAATCTAGTGCTCACTAAATGGGTTGATCAGACCTTTAACGAAGGCAGAAGTTGGGTGTCAAGTTGTCAACTTTAAGATTAGAGCAGATAATATGCTTTCTGAACAATCTAAAGCCAAACTTCAAGATGGAAAGCTTATATTTGAAATGCAAAAAAACAATCTGAACGATACGGACAGAACATTGACAATGTGATAATCGAAATGCTCACTCCAAGAACCGGTCTAAACTTGGCTACAGTAAAATTTCAACTACAAATGAATTATGGTCAGAATTCCCACTCATTCTACAGTAAGGGGAAATTTTTGTTACATATATTATACATGTATTCTAGCGTTGATAAAGGAAGCATTATGAACTAGTAAGAATACATTTTTATCACCTCCATTAGTTAAGTTGGCATCGACAGGAGTCCCTCTATGCGATGCCCTGCCTATTCTTTTGAATCAACATTAGATGGATATTCAACGTCTGAAACCAAAATATTCTGCTTGTCTTCGGTTTTGTCTTTCTCCGCCTTTGTTTCCTTGGAGTTCTTGGGAAGGACATTACAGTTAATGGTGTGCCATACTGGTCTCTCTTCTTGGAACAATCTGCCGAGTCAGAATAGATGCTATACATTACATATAAACAAGCAAAGTGCACGAAATATATAGCACAATTCAGAGTAAAACATTGCTCACTATTTATAAGCTTTTTCTTTCTTCTGCTTTCTTTTATCATTTACTAAACAGAATCAGCCGCAGATAAGTTTCTGGAGGCAGTTTCATACGTGACTACTGTCATTAATATGATATTTCTACCATGGCAATTTTTGAGGATGCAGCATTCCAATTTTTAAGCAATTTAACAATTAATGATTTCTTTCTAATGCAGGCTAGAGCGTGGACCTTCACTTTGCGATGGACAAGAAACAGAGATTTTTGGGAAATATCCCAGAACCCATAGCCGAGAAATTAAAAAAACAAAAAAAGAAAAAACCCTTTGTGTAACCTGCAATTTTTTTTTTATTTATTTCTGTAAAGAAAAAGAAAGGCACGTAATATATATCATAGCCAATCCCAACAAATTTTGGAATTAAGGCTGCATGTGTTAAGCTATATAATCAATGCACCGTACTATCTAAATTTGCACCAACATGAAAATATTTTGCTCGCCCTGCTAACCAAGCATGACCAGTCATTCACCTATGCCAATCAAGTTGAGCACCTACAGCTTGAGAAAATTTTAGTTTGTAAAAAAATTGCAACTTGAATTTTAGTAATGATCCAATTCTATTTTGTTAAGAAACAAGTTAAATGGTGTTTTAACCTCTTTATCTGTTCCACTCTAGAACAGCATGTGATAGTAACCTTTGAGAAGTCTCAATGATTTGTTACAGTGGGTTAGATAGAGATACAGAAAGCGAGAGACTTACGGGTGCTTGCAAAGCATAGGGACTTGTACTGTAAAAGCATATTTGCATGTGGATAGCTCTGTGACAGAACTAATCATAGCTCTAGGCTCGGAGCATACAAATCTCACCTACACATTCAAATTGAGCATTCGTACACAACTTTTGAGAACTAAAGAAAATGCAAGTCTGCAAGGCCAATAAACATTCTTTGTTTTGTCTGTACCTCAGTTTCCCGGGGCTGATTTGTAAGGTCACATAAGGTTCCATTTGTATATTGATGAGCATGATACCTGTATATACAAACAATTCAAATATGGTGATGATGTGAAATTCAAACGATAATTTACGTTTTTCCTTCCCTTCCCTTTCATGACAAAATTTTCCTCAACTCATTAAATTCATCATCATTATACCTTTGAGATGCATCTTTTGAATGTGGATCTTTCAATGTCGAAACATCAGACAGATTTTGGTTAAACGTAGCAGTGGCTTCTTCATCAAAAACACCCAATACAAATTCTTGAACCACCTGCAATGATCATAATATATCTCATTGGTATGGATATTGTACATAACATGCTTTTCCGAACTCATCACTGGCTGGTATTTATTGCTATTACTATGGGAAGCACCACTACAAGGACATAGTGGAACACGTACATGTATGTCTATTTTACACTAATATTTTATCAACTAATTGTCCGTGATATGAATCTAAACAGATGTGCACAAAAGGAATTTTACAAACACCACTATGCTTCAACTTATAAATACCTGGACAGCAACAAGAAGACCAATTAAAGAACTAAACTTCATAGCAACTCTAAAATGCTGAAGCAGATACCTTATCATCTTCCAGATGAACCTGCCGTAACTTCTTCTGATAGCAGAATTCATAAGACCACCAACCCTCTTGCTGCATTAAAGATGAGAATAACTACAGTTGATGATTCAAGACAGGCAGATTCATTAAGAAATTAATCAAAAAAAACGAGTAACAATATCCAATTCAACCAAGAAACAATGGTTGTTTTCAGTAATTTTATACACATAAGTATGCTCTTTAAGATAGGACACTCCAAAAATAGTTATTGATAACAATACTAACTCTGATAAAACATCGATCTTTCAACACTTCAAGTAGCTCATCAGGTGTTTTCAATTTGACCCGTTTCTCAGTTTCCACAATCATGCTAGTGATATTCAGCTGATTGAGGGGCTTTCCACTCTTGGCTTTCTCCACCTTAGGCAAGTAACACCAATAATTCTGTCCATTGTTGTTGGGCATGACCACTGACTCCTGGTCATCATCCTGAAAAGTTATTGGTATTAATATATATATTAAGCAAAAAGCAACTCTTCTGCAACCAACATATAGGATAAACAAGTTCCACACATACACTAGGAGGGAAAATAATCACAGGTTTTAGTTATATCAAAAGACCAAAGGGATCACTAAATTGTTGTCGCAACAGAATTCCCACCAAAGAAATTCTGCAGAACCCTTCCATACCCATGGAATCCATAATAGCTAAAGAATGGAAGTTCATACCTTAGCCTGAGCATATTAAAACCAAACCAGATAACATATAAAGATAACCTACAATTATGCATGGAAAAATTAAGCATCCAGAAATATGATACAAATCAAGCATAGTATCAATATTTTTGTCATATGAACTTTCTTTTGAAACTCATCTTACAAGATCTATGTCAAAAGCATTTTTCAGGCCAAAGGTAATGTAACACCGTAGAAAAATCCCAGTCAGATGCATAATGAAATACATAATCTACGAACTCATGATACAAATAATTTCAGAAGTTTGAGATACAAACAAACATACATTGTTAACAACAGGAACAATAAATTAAATCAAAGGCTGAGATAATGATGAGGATGGTATGAAGTCGGTCTTCTCTATGGTATGTGTGTCATAAATCAAAAGAAGCCTAAGCTTACTGGGTGAAAAGGTGAGTCTTCGGGATGGAATTCAATCTTGTATTTTGGCTCACGAGAGCTGCGACTGAATGTGGTACCTGCAGAAAGTTAGAAAAACACAACTGGATGTGAAGATATAGAAAAGAAACTGTCTTGACAAAAATATGCTACAATTAGACAACAGTAAACAAAAATGTCCAGATAGTTAATTCCCCTTTAAATTCTGACTAATTAGCAAGCTAAATATAAAATTACATGACAATCTCCACATGGCAAATAATGTATCAGAACATAAACTATGAAATTTGCCTAAATGCAAAATCACCATCTTTGATGGTAGCAGTACTATTGAACCACTCCGACATTTTATCTTTATTATCCTTTAAAGGGATCACATTCTGCACCCCTTTGTCCTGTTCTACGTTGGCTGAGACGGCCACATTGTACGAGACAATTAAATCACCTAGTACCCTTAGTAATCCCTGCTGCGGTTATACGCCAATATTCCTGGCTTTTATCAGCATAAAAAGGAGTGTAGAAATATTCCAATTACAATGGATTGACTTCATTCATCAAATGTGTCAAATATTAATATTTGAGATAATTTCCATTACCATTGAACCCTTTTTCTCTAATCTTCTAAAACACAGAGCAGGGCCTCCATGGAGTAGTTATACCAATAAAAAAGAAGAAGAAGAAGAATGAAATGAAGCTCATTGGCCATTAACCCAGAAAAAAGATGCTAAAAATAAGTTCTATATACTCCAAAAGAAATCAATTCTTTCAAAATTTCACCTTAAGTTTAATCGATTAAATTAAAAAGAAAAATAAAAGGCTCAACTTAACAAAGAACAATCAAATTGATGAAGATTTACCCACATGACCTGGGAAGATCTGATCGGCTAAAACATGATTGTAGAGAGTGTGGAAGACAAGAATTAACCATAAAAATCTCATTTCCCTTCAGTGAAATCCTAATTTTCGTATTTGTTTCAAACAATCAAGCAATAAAACCTTCCGAACGACAAAAAACATTGCAGGTGGGTTTTGTTGAGTGAAGCAGTGCTTGTTGCCGCACTGTATATTGTTGACTGTATCACCTCCCGCTGATTGACCAATGTGATTAAGCCACGTCAGTTAGTTTTGGGCCTAGGCCATAAAATCATATCAGTCGGTCCATTTTGAAAGCCCAATTCCCTCTATAGGCCTGTTTGACATTGTCTTCGGGAAAAAACGCTTTTAAGACAAATTTTTTTATTTTTTATTTTATTAAGTTTTAAAAATTGTTTCAAGAAATAAATAGGTAAAAAAATAATTTTATCAGAAAAAAAAATTAAAAAAAAATCAGTTAACTAAATTAAAAAAATTTAAACATATTTTTTAGACAGTCAACAACAATTATATATATATATATATATATATATATATAAAATGAATTATTTCGAATAGTCTAATATTTAGATGAATACACTAGTTTGTACATTCATTTTAAAAAATACATTATAAATTTTCTCAAGTTTGGTTCCATTAAATAAAAAGTTTATCCGTTATTGAATATTTCATTAATCAACTAAAATTTTACTGAAAATAGTCAAAAATAACTTTAAAATACCAAAAAATCCTTTGACAATTTTGACATTTTATTAAATTAAAAAATATATTAAAAATGACAAATTTAATATTTTTTGTTTGTAACGATAAAAATAAATTCGGTTCAAAATAATTTACATATATATATATATATATATATATATATATATATATATATATATATATGTATTTATATATCAGCCACGCGTCATTCATAAACACAGTCGCCTTTCAACCAACACTAGAACAACTTAACTGAAAGGCTACAGTTTCGTGAAGGAGGCTAATGTTCCTAGATGTTGAATGACAGGTCGTATGTTTCATGAACAAACAAATTTCAGTTGTTTTCTAGAACGATGAATCCAGTGATTTACAACCTTAAAACCAGATCAGACGGTTTTGAAATATATGTAAACTGCATATTAATTTAGATTCACACCAAATACATTTATGGAAAGTAAATTGTTTTCTCTTGTATTTTAAATATATTTCATATTTCGAATAGAGCTTAATGTCACATACCATTAGATTCACACCAGTTGGTTTTCTTTCATTAACTTAGTTTTAACTTCATATTTTGGGTTGGAATTATTTAATTTGGATAGTCTTGAGGTTGCCTTGAAACTGTGGCAAAGTGCTACCTTTTGTGATTGGCGGTTGATGTGGTCCCACATAATTCGTTAATGCCTCTTCTACAAGCTGCGCTAATTTGTGGCGGACAAAATGGAAGGGTCCCACCCCCACCTTGTGCTCCGCTAATTTTTACCACAAAAAAAAAAAAAAAATCCACCCCTAAATCTAAATTCTAGAAGGCCAAAAAGCAATAGAGTGAAATGTAGTTTTTTAGTCTTGTCAACTTTCTATCCCCAAAATAGCAATTATCAGTTTATCACTACCAATTCCAAACCAACTGGATCCTATGTTACAATTTAAATAAATAATTCCATACTTTATATAATTAGCTAATTACTGATTACCTCTCTAATCAACCTTTCATATCAGCCTGCAACCTTTTTCCAAAAAAATATACCACTTTATTAAAGTTTACCTTTGGGTCCGATGCTGCTTCATAATTTGGAACCAAATGTAGTTTTACAAAACAGGAAGGTATTGTTTGCAAACAAGGTGTTTGAAATAGTAGGACTCCTCCCTGTTATCTGCACACCATAGATCAACCATCTTGTCTCACAATCTTCACATGATCTGGCAAAACAGTGAGTCAGTAATAAGTATAGACAGGGAAATAATGGGGCTTTTTATCATAGTGGCGCCCATTTCAAAAAACTTTCCCAATATGATGTTGACAGAGAAAACTTTACAAATATGGTGTTAGATGCACTAAGAACCGGAACAAGTTGTTCCTGGTTCATGTCGCTTTTTTTTAAAAAAAATTTATGGAGCGACTTTTTATCTGATAAAGATGCAGAATAAATGATGAAAAAAAAAAAAAACTGTAGCATGTTAGCCAAGAACACAAACAAGGTTGAATTTATTTATTTTTTTTAACTTGACAGGAATTAATGACATAACATAACTAAAAAAAATGAATTGAAATATTTTGGTTCAACTGTTTGGTACAACTAATAGTTTTTTTTATCCAAACAACTGATTATAAATGTTTGGTAAGTTTTTATAAATAATAACTAATAGCTATTTGAAGTCTATTAATTTAAAAACTCTTTTTTAAAATTGTTTTAAACAACTGAAGTTTTTTTAAATATAAACATTAAATTCGCCTTACACTAAATTATTTTTATATATAAAGAAGTGATGACTTTTGAATTAATTTTTTATTTAGTTACTCTTATATCATCTATGAAAATTTTTTATTCAATGATTATTATTATTATTATTATTATTATTTTACAAAATGCATAATAAATGAAAAGGATTATTATTATTATTATTATTATTATTATTTTACAAAATGCATAATAATAAATGCAGAGCTACCGACACTATATTTTTTAATAATATAGACCCCCACATTTTTTTCAATTTTATCATCGGGAGAATTGTATGGAAGTTATAAAAATTGTGGGTTAACAACTGCGCTTATGGAGAAATGGCATCCAGAGACCCATACTTTTCATCTAACCATTGTAGAAGCAACAATAACGTTGTAAGATATTGAGGTACTCAAAAGATTGCCTGTTAATAGTAGGGCGATGATGAGTGAAATAAGGATTGCATATTGGCAGAAATTATGTGGAAAACTATTAGGCATGAATCCACCGATCAAAAAATAAATAAAAGGAATGAAGTTAAATATGACTTGGTTGTCAGAAAATTTTAGTCCACTTTCTCGTAATGTAGCAATTGATGAAATTGAACATTATGCATGAGCCTGTGTATTGAAAATACTTTGTGGATTATTATTTCCATCCTAGTTTCCTAGTTATGTCCATCTGATATTTCTATTGCTTTTATCTGACTTAGCAGGTGTTGGCAGTCACAATTGGTGATCAACATGTTTGGCCTAATTATATAGAAAACTGTTCAAAGCAACCAAACCAACTACTTCAAGCATTTCGAGGTTTACACAATTAATATAGTTATGGGTTTTACAAAGGTCGCCCATGGTTAGACCCCGTACTGTTCCAGCACAATTCTTAAAACATGACTTGCCTTATAAGGTAGGTGTCTCATGCAATAATGACCAAAGTTTCAAGCTATATAGGTGGAGAGGTCAGTTACATCCTTATGAAGGCAGAGAATTGATATGAAGCAAATTCAGATAACACTCGATTATCAAAGGCCGAAAAAGGTGATTTGTTGTTACCGTCATTTAACTAATTTGAATTTGAATCTCTTTAACATTAAAATATGTAACTTTTTGATATTTAATATATAACTTTTAGATGATATATATGGGAATCATAAGCAAAAGTTGAGGCTTATTTACTAGTAATGTGCGTGAGTGGAAGAGAAGTCTGATGGGCAATTGTTCCTAAGATATGCTTTTATATCATCAAATAACATCAGCTAGATCGATGTCTCCGACAGTATGGGGTGGACCTACCTATCCCTACACGGGCATTACAGGATGATTCGCTGCACACTAGCTATATATAGATTCGCTGAGAATGGCGGTGTGAATTGGGAAGGGTCAATATTCAGATTTTATTATTGTGTGGAACAATTTGTTGAGATGTGACAATCCTGCATCGGAAACATATTCTTTTTCTACAATAGTATTAGCCTATAAAAAAACTTCATTTCCTTTTTAATAATTCATCTCAAACACTAATCTTTCTACTTCTAAGATTGGTTGTATTTTCTTTCTCTTTCTTAGTAATATTTCTTTGAAATAGTAGAATATTATTTTAATAGTATCCGAGAACGTAGGTATAATTGGCAGAATCTCGTTAAATTCTGGTATTCTTTTTATTATCTATTTAATAGCTATTGTCAGTTCATTTACTTTGTGATATATTGTGTTTTAAATTATCTAAGAAAAATTTTGTCACCAAAACTCTAAGGGTCTAAGGAAGTTGGTTTTTAAAAGAGATCATTTGTGACTCCACCAACTACTTAAAAACTTTTCTTTGTCTTAATTTTGGCACAATTATTCACTTTGATGAAAACTAACCCGATTTCTATAACACAATCGACATCATCCTGTTCGTGCGTACCCAATTGTTATCTTCACCTTTGGTATTTGTTCTCAATTTATGCAACGGTACATAACTAGAAAGAAAAGGTGGATAACGCCCGAAGGTTCATAAAAGGGTGCAATTGTATGTAATCTTCAACCTTGATCAATGTAGATAAATGATGCATTAATTGGTCTGACCTAACTCTAAATTTATTACGTGTAGTTGGGTGGATTGGAATATATGTTCTTCCAACCATCATCAGCATAGATTGACAAACCTACATCATCATACTGCTCCCTATGGAAACAACCTCTCATGCTGTGTCAATACCCTACCTTCAACATCCCCAATATCGCACATCATCATATTATGAACAAACACATTTCATTTATTGGAATAACATTTTTTCAATATCAACATTCAATTCAACTTGCTTATATCATGGGAACGAACTTAAGTTGTCATATATTACTTCTATCCTATCCTTCATCCCTAATAAGCAATGACCACAAGTACATTGTTCCATGTGAAGCTACAAGGTTTTTGTAAAGAATCCAAGATACCCGTTCGCCAATCCCCAAATCGATGGCGACACTTATCCTTTCATGTTGGCCTATTTCTTAATCTAACCCTTACAAATTGAGTACTATGATATTCATAACAACTTACTCCAAACCTTGCTTCACCACCGCAATGAACATATGCTAACATTTTTTTTTGTTTATATATAGACATTTATATTAATAAATTAATATTATAATATGTATTATGTAATTATATATCAGTTTTATTGACTTTAATATAATAATTATAATTATTATTAACTAATGAATTCAAATTTATTAGGGTTTAGAATTCAGTTTTAGATTTAATTGAATTTAGTTATCAAATTCATAAGATCAATAATAAGTATTATACTTTAATATAAATTCAATAAGATTTAATAAAATTTATTTCGCACTACTAACAATCTATACAGTTTTCATAAAAGTAAATTACAAATAATTCAACTACATGAGATTTAAATTTTTAAATACTTGTTGTAAGATAATATATTTATCTTTATAATAACACTTCACTCTAATATCATTATAGCACTACTTCAAAATCCTTCACTAATTTATTTAAATTTACATATTTAATCTTAATTTCTCTCTATATCGTTATAAAGCAATATCAAAAACTTAAATACATTTATTATATATAAAAATAACTTTTATTTAGAATATAAAAGGAATAATAATAACTTTAAATAAAAAAAAACATAACTTGAAATTGTAGTACTATTTCTAACTCTTTTTTTTTTTTTTCTATTTTCACAATTAATCGACCACTTGCTTGTGTTATGCTTCTCTTACAAATAGAGATTCTAGACTTTTTTTTTTCAACCCGTTCACCACTAAGTGCTAATTTTTTTAATAGCAGAAGAAGAAGAAGGAAATGCAAATTTAACACAGAAGAAGGTTGAAATGCAAATTCAAGAAGTACCAGTCTCAAAGTCTCAATTATATAGTGGTTCATGGAGCCAAATTTCTCCACATTAATATACGCACCCCTCCTTTTTTATTTTTTTTTTTAAGACGTGTGCTTCACAAGGCCTTCTTTCTCTCTTTCTTTGATTTATTTCCAGACCCGTGGATGAGGATTCTCTACCTTCTCTCTTCAGTTTTTTCTTTTCAATGTTTATTACATCTCCAACAAAAATTTTATTTAAACTATATTTTTTATTTTAATTTTTTTATTTAAACTATATTTTTTATTTTAAAAAATCATTTCATTAAAAGGATCTCCAATGAAATCTATATCTTTAAAATTTAGAATAGAAAATGAGTTTAATTCTCTATATTTAGAGAATCAAAATTTACTTTGTATTTTAATCATAATTAATACATTTTCACTTTACATACATGTTCTATTTTTTATTAGTGCATTTTTCTAAAAATATTTTTCTTTTTTCTTATAATAAAAGTCATTTACATTTTTTTTGCTAAATGATAATTTATATGAGATAAAATAAAATAAAGAGTAAAAATATAAAGAATCTATTGGACTTGTAAAATTTTTTTTAACTCTTTATATTTAGAGCATCTCCAACAAACTTTTTATTTAGACTATACTCTTAATTTAAAAACCTTAATTTATAAAAAGTATTAACAATAAACTTTCTATCTTTAAAATTTATAATAGAAAGTTAGTTTAACTCTTAAATTTCACTCTCTATTCTAATTGTAATTAATGGACATTCACTTTCTATGCATATTCTATAATTTTATTGGTGGTTTTCTCTAAAATATTTTTCTTTCTTTATAATAAAGTCATTTATTTGTTTTTTTATTAAATATTAATTTGTATGAGATAAAGTAAAATATAAAGAGTTTATTGGACTTGTAAAAAAAATTTTACTCTATATATTTAAAAGTGTTCTCTATGCATATTCTATTATTTTATTGATGTTTTTCTCTAAAATATTATTCTCTTTATAATAAAGTCATTTATTTGTTTTTTTTATTAAATATTAATTTGTACGAGATAAAATAAAATATAAATATTTTATTGGATTTGTAAAAAAAATTATTCTCTATATTTAAAAATATTTTTAGATATTATTTATTTTACTAAAAATATTCTAAAGAATATTGTTGGAGATATTATTAGTGTCTCTTGGCTCACCCGTGATATGCCATTAATGTTGTTCATGAACTTTCCTTCATTGTTTCAAGGCTCTTACTTTCCTTTAGCGGTTTTTCTTTTTGTCAGCACATTAATTCCAATAATTTTTTAAAAAATAAAATAAAACCAAGAACCGAAACAACTTGCTCCCGTTCCTGGCCTATGAATTTTTTTTTTCTTTTCCGCTCCTCTGCAACTTTGTCTAATCAAGAAATGTTTTTGCATACAATTTAAGAAAAAAATAATACAGACCAAGAACCGAAAGAACTTGTTTCGGCTTGACTGAACTTGTTTCGAAACAAATTTTTTCGTTTCTTGGTCAGTCAACCCTATATTTGTTTACAATTCTCAGCTAATACCATATCTAATAGATCCTTTCTTTGAATTATATTTTTTTATTTTAAAAAATTATTTTATAAAAAGAATATTCAATTTACTGTATTTTTTTTAAAAAAATTAGAATAGAAAATGAGTTTATCTTTTTACATCTAAAGAGTTAAATTTTACTATATATTCTAATTATAATTAATACTTTTTACATCTAAAGAGTTTAACTTTAAAAATATTTTTCTTTTTTTTATAATAAAAAGTATTTATATTTTTTTTTATAAAAAATATTTATTTGCATACGATAAACTAAAATAAAAAGTAAAAATATAAAGAGTTTATTGTATTAGTAAATTTTTTTTTACTCTTTATATATATTTATAAGCTCTTTATTCTATTAAAAATATTCTTTAAAATAAGGATATTATTAATGATAGGGAATGTTTTTCAAAAAAGCACACCAATATGATAAAAAAAAAAAAGCAAAAAAAACAAAACAATGGAATGGAATGGGTCTCCTTGCCTTAAGACCATGGATCAATCCTCTTGTCTCATAATTGCAAGTTAGGGAATGAAAAAGAAATGATAATTAAGAGAAATAATAACATCATTTTGCAATCTAAAAAACCACATTGAACTTAAAAGCAACTTGTTGGATTCTCTTTACTAGATGCTCATTCATTGATATATTATTGAAGTTTTTATGCCAAGTGGTGGGCATATTATGTAGGGTTTTTTTTAAACTTAAAAAAAAAAGAAGGGAAAGATGCATGGTGATGCAGATATGGCTAATCGGACTCATTTAAAATAATTTAAAAGCTAAAAAAAATTACTTCTACCAATGCTAAGTTGGCATTTAAAAGAAATAGGAATATAATTGAGCTAATTTAGATACGTTACAGATATTATTGATAAAAAAAAATTGGATGAAGTCAACATTGATAATTGGTTCATAATTCACTGGCAATTTTTAACCTTAACCCTTTCATTTTTTTAATCACAGTTACATATATTAATTTTCAATTTAATGTTATTTTATCATTTTTTTATCCGAAAATAATGTATTAAAATTGGGTTGAGATAATTACAAAGGCATCAAACCATAAAATGAAAAATAAAAGTCCAATAAAAAAGAAATATATAATTAAATTTTAAAAAATAAACAAATGATTATTAGAAAGTGGAAGAGCAAGCAGACAAATGAACGAGGAGGGAAGCGGAGTCAAGATGAGATCTTTGCCTTGAACTTTTCATCAAACGTGCCCAAGATAATTGGAATTTCGGAAACATGCTATCCCACTACTTTTTCTCTTTCGTTCTTCAATATAATTTCAGTCAGACATTAAACAAATAATCATATTTACCAAAAGCTTCAATAAAAAAATCTTAAAGATAATACGCTTTTGTGTGCGAATCGGGGTCGCATTGGATTACTAGCTTTCCTTGTGGCGCTTACGTTATTCTGGGAAAATCTTGCACGTTACAAAAGGACAGACATTGGTCGGTTTTCCTTCAGTTTCTCATTGTTTTTCCCAAGCTTTCTCAACTTTTCCTCGAAATTTTCTTTTAAGTTACGCCTCCAGAATTGTTTTCTAGATAAGCTTCCAGCCAAAGAAAGAATCTTTCTGTCTTTTCGTTTTTCCCCTTTTGTTCAAGCAATATTTCTGAGCTGAACTAGGTGTCCTTCGTTGTTCTCTGAATTGGAATTTCTGATTTCTTTGGATAAGAACGGTAAATCCTGATTCACAGAGGTAGAACAAGTAATTTCATTTCGTTATTGTTTTTTGATTCTCTGTTTTTGATTTTTTTTTTTAAATTCTTTTTGTACTTAAAAGAAGAACCCAATTGAGATATGACGGAGAAATATAGGTTTTGAGGTTAGTTTATTGAAATAGGCGCTTGATTGGGGGTTATATGTGAATTTGGCATCTGGGTTCTGTTCTATAGTAGCTTGTTTTGATGTTTTTGTGCAATTGTGTTTGTTGGATTACTGTTGTTGACCTTTTCTAAGAGCTTGGTTATGTCATTGGTCATCAATTAGTGAATTGTACGATTGTTCCAATTTGGGGTTTTAGTCGTAGTAGAATTATTTAGTTAGCATTATGGCAGTAGATGTTATGCTTAGGATTGCTGGGTTCTAGATGGGCAAGTGTAATAATCCTTTTTTTTCTTATTTTTATTAATTTTTATTGTGCTCAATAATTACCTGTTTTTTTTATGTTAAATTATTAATATCTTGTTATTATAGTTTTAATTTTTGATTTACTTATTTTATTTATGCAAATTTATCGGGTTGTTTATATATATATATATATATAACATATGTAACTCTCTTCCTACTTTTTAGTACCTAATCCTGGTAAAACAATCATTTCTTGTCTGTGTAAACAGTTTGCTTTTCTTCTCCTCCCAAAATTCTACCTAATTGATATTTGGCGTTTTCGTTCCTTCAAGCAGTTCTTCATCACTTGTAAGTACTGATTTTTATTGATTGAAATAGATTCATATTGCAGCCCAAATTCTGATTGTTGATTTATTGTTTGTATTGATTAAAATAATATGATGTTTTCTTAGTCATCTTTTTCTTCGCAAGTGCTGATTTCAAAATCAAGTTTATTTATTTTTATTCTCTCAATTTATTTATTCTTTTAATCTTAATTAAAAAAAAAACTTTGGTTACAGAGAAGATAAAAATGCTTTTTTTCTTCTCTCCGAAATCTAGCTATTAGAATGTCCTTTCTTAATTCTTTGATATTTTATTTTTGTTTTGTTCTTATGTTGTTTGATTATCTAAGTGACCATTCTTATTCTGTTCTCTTACTCTTAGCCATTCCTTTACATTTTCTTTAATTGCTTCCTTTAACCGAAAGGCCATTATGATTTTGGATATTGTACCTACATGTATGTTTACTTGGTGTTAGAACTCTTTCGGCTTCGGTACAGTTGCTTATTCTTTGTTTCAATATTATATAAAAAAAATTGAAACAAAGATCAAATTGAGACAGTAAAAATAAAATATTATTTGTTTAATTTTATTTCTTTTTCCTTTCTGTACGCTTTAATATATGTCTATCATACAAGATTTATTGATTTATTTATGTAAATTATTTTCTATTATATTGTGCCGATTTTAATTTTTAAACACACCATGATTTTGAAACTAAAGTTTGCCTTTTCATTATTTTCAATTTTAATTAAACTTCAAAGTTCGTTCTCTAGTGTTAATTGGCTTTGTAGTATTTTTTAAGTATTGGCTTATGAGTTTTTTTTTTAGAATCAGAATCCTTAGAATGATTTGCTCTCTTCCATTATTTTGACTAGGCCTTTGGTAGACTGAGTATTTTTATTGGAAATTTCAGGTGAATGATAATTATAGTGCATCACAAATTATGATTTAAAACTTCTAGCATGAAAATAATATATTATAATTTTTTTTGATAAGTTGAAATTGAACTTTTATTTTAGCAAATTAAAATTTATGAAATGATTCGCAACAACTAAAGTTTTTCTAAATGTTGTTATTTACTCGCTTTGTATTTATTAATGAATTTGATTATTGATAAATTTCTTTTTGCATTAGAGCTTTAGGCTTCTGGGAACAAGCTTTTTGTATTTATAATCCTCTTATTATTTGATTTGAGAGTTGAATATTTTATCTATTTGAAATAATTTCGAATTTAATTCTATTATCATCTGATTCTGAGAATTGTGTATTTTTACAGTTTGAGATAGATAAAAATTATGACTTTTATGTTTTTCCTTGAGCAGAATTTTACCTGAATCATTACTTATTGAAATTATAATTGATTTTATTATCTCTGATACTATTGACTGTTCTATTGTTATAAGTTTTATTTTCAAACCGGCACATGTACTCAGTTTATTTGTATCCGTTATCTGTTTTCTAGCTTGATCATGATTAATATATCTGTTATTTGTTATCTACTCTCCATAGATACCGCAACATTAGGATTGCATTCATTGTTATCATGTGTCGTGTTAGTGTATGTACATTAAAAGCATTTTCATGGTATTTTAGGTGGAAAATATTTGTTATATGTTACTGATAACGCTTACCACTTATTTGGCTGTTGATGGTCTGCCGTGTGTTTTGAACATTTTATCTAATTTGATTATATCCGCAAGTAAAATAGATATTAATTTGTTTACAAGTACATATTTTAAATAATGAAATTATTTGTGAAATCTTTGATTTGACAATCTTTTGGAATTAAATCAGATGTTGTTTGATTATTGATATTATGTTTTTATTTTTTGAAAATATTAGTAAAATTATCTGAGTATTTGTCTGTTATCAATCTGTTATGGGTTATAATTATTATTCACTAATCCTCAGCTCAAACCACGTCTTCAGATATTGGAGATAGATTTGTATTCAGTGGAGTTTAGAGAAGGTCAGGCCACAAAATTTCTATTTATAGGAGTTGTATTTGTTGAATTATTCTTAATCTATGCGCTCGTCATGGCTAGATTTGGATTGTGATAGGAAACAAAGTGGCATGAATAAGAAACAGGAGGGAAAGCAGTCGGGTGACAGTAATGTGAAGCAAAAAGTTGGGAATAATAGCCGTAAAGCTAATGATGAGGACACTGAGGTTTTTATTTCCATGTCTCGAGAAACAAAGGAAGAAGGAAACAGACTGTTTCAGAAGAGGGACTATGAAGGAGCTATAACGAAGTATGAGAAAGCCATTAAACTTCTTCCAAGGAATCATACAGATGTATCTTATCTTAGGAGTAACATGGCAGCATGCTATATGCAGATGGGTGTGAGTGAATACTCTAAGGCCATTCGTGAGTGTAATTTGGCACTGGAGGTCACACCAAAGTATGGTAAAGCACTCTTAAAGAGGGCAAGGTGTTATGAGGGTTTGAATAGACTGGATTTGGCTCTGAGAGATGTTAATATGGTTTTAAAAATGGAGCCAAATAACGTTATCGCATTAGAAGTTTCAGAAAGGGTGACAAAAGCACTTGAGCAAAAAGGTCTAAGAGTGAATGACACAGTAATTGAACTGCCACTGGATTATGCTGAACCTCCTAGCTCTTCAACTATACCAAAAGCAGTGAAAGAGAAGAAGCGGAAGAAGAAACATAAAAAAGTTGAGGAGAAGAAAACTGTGGATGAAATTGAGGAAAAGAAAGTTGATGGCCAAACGGAGGATAAACAGACTCAGGATAAGCTGGTTGTTGAAGAGAAAATTAGTGATGCAGCGGAAGTACCTAAGACGACCATAAAACTGGTATTTGGGGAAGACATCAGATGGGCTCAATTGCCTCTTAATTGCAGCCTCCTACAACTTAGGAAAATCATATCTGATCGATTTCCAAGCTCAGGTGCAGTTCTTATCAAATGCAGGGATCAAGAAGGTGATTTGGTTACAATAACCTCTGATGAAGAATTGAGATGGGCTGAAGCATCAGCTGAATGCCGGGCTTCTATCAGGCTGTATTTAGTCAAGGTTGATCCTCAGCAAAATCCATATGAGAAACTCGAGGAGAATGAAGTACCTAAAGTGGATATTGGGCAAAATTTTGCCACAGAGAATGAGAATATTTCAAGAGGCAAGGACATAAAAATTGGATCTTGTCATATTGACGAATGGATAATAGAGTTCGCTAAGCTTTTCAAGGATCATGTGGGGTTTGAATCTGATGCATGTCTTGGTCTTCATGAACTTGGTATTAAGATATATTCTGAGGCTATGGATGACACAGTTACCAGCAAAGAAGCGCAAGACCTTTTCAACACAGCAGCAGGGAAGTTCCAAGAGATGGCTGCTTTGGCACTGTTCAACTGGGGAAACATTCATATGTCTAGGACTAGGAAAAGGGTTTACTACACGGAAGATGCTTCAAGAGAATCTGTGCTTGAACAGATAAAAGCAACATATGATTGGGCACAGAAAGAATATATAGAAGCAGGACAGAAGTATGAAGCAGCATTGAGAATCAAACCAGATTTCTACGAAGGCTATCTAGCTCTAGGGCAGCAGCAGTTTGAGCAGGCAAAGCTTTCTTGGTATTATGCAATTGGAAACAATGTTGATTTAGAATCGTGGCCTTCTGAAGAGGTCATACAGCTTTATAATAGGGCGGAGGAGAACATGGAAAGGGGCATGCAGATGTTGGAAGAATCAGAAAGCCAATGCCAAAAGGAACTCTCTAATTTGCTCAAGATTAGATCTCAATCAGACAAAACAGGGTTGGATGGGCTATTTAAAGATATATCAGCAAATGAAGTCGTTGAGCAGAGTAAGAACATGAGGTCTCAGATCAATCTCTTATGGGGTACCATACTCTATGAGCGATCAATTATGGAATTCAAATTAGAGCTACCGGTTTGGCATGAATGTTTGGAAGTTGCAGTTGAGAAGTTTGAGCTTGCTGGAGCTTCCCCAACTGATATAGCCGTTATGATAAAGAACCATGTCTCAAATGATACTGCACAGGATGGTAACATGAGACTGCTAATAAATTTTACATTAGAACTATCTATGGATGCTGATAAATAAATCTGATAAATTTCTTTGGTTGCAGGTCTAGGATTTAAAATTGATGAAATAGTACAGGCATGGAATGAGATTCATGAAGCTAAAAGGAGGCAAAGTGGGATTTCCTCCTTTCGGCTAGAACCTTTACTTCGTCGACGAGTTTCAAAACTTTATCATGCTTTAGAGCTTGCATGAGTTCCATACTTGAAACATCATTTCTTGCATGCTAAGGTTCGTCAACAAAAAACATTAACAACTCTGTCTCTCTTATACCTTTTTTAACCTCACTTGCATATGATACATATGGATGTATTGATTTGCCACTATAACCTTATATGTCGGAAGTTAAATATTTGGCTACTTTTAGAAAAGATATGGAAGCCTTCATAACTGCTGTTCTCTTGCATTAGAATATCCTATCAGCATCACCTGATGCTTTTTTCTGTTCTGTGAGTTTTTTTCTATTTCTTTTTGAGACTAGCCAGCATTCATTATATAGGCTGCTCAATGCTCTTATTTACTGGCTATTGCTAGTGTTGTAAAACATTTAAGCAGAAGTTCCTATTGAATACCTTGTTATCAAGAGAGGAGTGCATTGGTTTTGATTTTTTGGGGATGAAAAAGGGAAAATTCCACAGAATCCAAACGAGGTATCAGCTTTGGGCTGTTGTGGGATAAGCCTTGTCAGACTAGTAGCTAACTTCCTGTTGCTTTAAGTTTGTCAATGGTGTTTAAAAAAGCATGCTTAGTAGTTTTATGCGCCTCTAAGTACCTTGTGTTAAAACTGAAATATGTCCAAGTAGAAGGCTAGAAGCATTTTGAATGAAATTCAAACGTTGATTTGTGCTCAAATTCATATGTGATGAAGAGAAAAACTTCAAACAGTAACAGAATTAGGTATTGCAATAAGGTGTGTGAACATTAGTGAATTCATTGATGGTATAATAGGAAAGATGAGGCATGAAAGATAACTGATTAACTGATGAGTAATGACCGTTGCACTCATTTGCAGACCACATAAATAGATGAACTAAATGGCTTGAATGCATAAAATTTTTCTGGTTCTCCACCCCGGTTCATATTTGGAGTTGTAGAAATCTCCATTCATTTCAAAGCTGTTGATTTGTTTGCACTTCTTTGATCGAGTATTAATCCAGAAAAATTTATTGTCACTTCTCTATGCCTCTATGAATTTGTGCTAAAAGTTCTTCCTGTATCTTTGGATCTGGCACCAAGGTTAAAAAAGAGAGATTTTTCTCCTTTCTTCAAAAAGTTGGCTGCAAGATTTAGATTGCTTCTTCAGGCATTGCGCTGTCCATGCAATTTTTGGGTTTCATGCATGTTCTACGATATGAAGAAACTGTTCCAGTATTATTTATTTACATGCAGTTTTTGCTATTTGCTCATTAGATCTTGGATGCATTTTGATGGCAATTTTTATGCTGCATAACCTCAGTTGCTTGTTCTACAGGTTTCTTGCAATGTACCCATTAGATGTAGTTTCAGCTATGTACCTTTGATTCTTCCATATTGACGGGACATGATGAAGTAGCAGGCGTTACTGTTTTTTGTTAGTTTCTGCCTTCACTAGCAGTCTCCCTACTCTTTAGTCTAACACTCAACAGATCGTAGGATACTTGCATTCTTCATTCATTATGTCTAGGAGCTTCATTAATTTTGTTAAGCAGCTCCAATAATATTAGTTTGTTTGTCAATTGTCATCCTAGTTTGAACTTATGAGTTTTAACTGGAAGCTTTGTGCTGCTGCTGGTTAATATTTATTTAGTGTTTCAGAAATTCAGAACATTATGGATTACATACATATTAAATGAACTCTCAGTCCTTTGCATAAAGCTAAATCTTCATGGAAAACCCTACTTCTGTACTTCAGATGTGGATTGTCAGGTTGATAAAAATTTAAATTTTTGTGTCTTGTAAGAGGTGTGTTACTAACATAAATATTAATCGAAATTCATCCAAGCTGTAGGCGATCAGAAATTCAGATCATAGATCTGAATCCATTGTCTTGAATAAAAAAATATTGAACCCATTTTCATTCCTGTCAAGAACATGCCCTCGTTGACGATTAATTGGCTAACCAACATACATGTTTAAAATTAACACAATAGAGCCAGGGGATATCCAAGCCCGGGTTCTGCCATTATCACTAGATAGTGTTTGCTAACAGAATGACTTGGTAAGGAAAGATTCGTAACATTGCGAATTACCAAGAACAAATACCCCCAGAATTTCTTTACTAATTGAAGGGAAAAGGGCATAGAAAAAGACACGATGTTTCCGAGAAAACTGTTCCAAACTATTTCAAATAGTGAACAGCCAAACCAAAAAATATCTTCTCCCTAGAATATGATAAAGGTAAACACAAAAAACAGAAACAAGAGGTTCTGATATAAAAGAAAAATTATAAGTATATTTCTTATAAGTTTAATTAATTACAGAAGCAGGCTTTGACACCAGCAAACTAGAGTTCTGTACTGGTGTAGACAACGTTTGATTTGAACATAAACAGATATGCACGGTTAATTCAGTAGCATGTCATATTTACATGTAACATTCGCTTTCTACACAAATCACAACTATGCTCAATCCATTTTTATTTATGCTATTTATATTTTATTAACTATACATGAATCAACTCCAGGCTGCCTGAGATTATTTACAGGATGAATATCAAGTGCTTTCACCATTCTGGCCGAAAGCTTACTAAATTAGGAAGTGCAGTATACTGAAGCTTCTTGATTTCTGATGCAGTCACGTTGCAAGACTCTAAGGATAGCGAGCGTAAATTCTTCAAAGGCTTCAGATAGCATAATCCCTCATTACTTATGAGGGAATTTGATACATTTAGTGACACCAATTCTGTTAATCCTGCATTTATATGGAAAGGAAATGGCATGTCATTTTAAATAATCTTTTGGTTAATTCTAGCTAAAATCTGAAAGAGGATAACAGGCCCCTAATTGACCAAGGAAGAAAGAGAGATGTGTGGACTGGTTAGGTCACATTTGAAAATCCATATTGGAATATCAGACAAGCGGTTGAAAATATTGAGAGCAACACTACACTGCTCTTGCCCAGATAGAGCTAAAGAAAGCATGGCACTCAATCAAGTTGTCAGTGCACTATATGAACGATCAATCATGAACTCGAAATGGTTTTCTATCATGCAAATTTTTAGAAGCAATCTCTTTCAACATATTTTTAACATATATGCTGTGATTTTACAATTTATTTAGCATATATATTGCAAAAGCAAGACAGAAAACATAAATATTAAAGCTACAACTCCCCAGGTCAGACAGTTACGGAGTAAGCAGCAGATTCTGTAGTTCCATTTCTGCTTAAGATGTAGGCAAATTACTGAGCCACTAAAGCACCACACACAAATTGCAATTTGTTGGTCATAAAATATGCACAACCAACCGAAGTAAAACTTAATAGTAGAGAATGAAACCATAAAAATGGTTTCTAGAATTTGCTGCAAATCATCACAAGAATGATCTTTATTCATCTGAAGCTTAAATAAAAAGGCAGATATTCTGACCTAGTAAATATTACCAGATATAAACTCCAAGCTTTTATCTGTCAGATTGCTATTTTGTGAAAGATTCAACACTGTGAGGTGGACAAGATTTTTAATATTCTTCACCCCTTCATCTGTTAATCCTCCACCACAGATTTCAAGTGACTGGAGATTCTTAAAGTCTGCTTGACATGGAAACATATGGGAGAAAGATCATATTTAACAAGAAGATAATTTGGACCCCAAGAATAGAATGATAATCAGAACAAAAATATGGTGATTTAAAAAGGGAAAATAATTTTTGTTTTTACTTGAATAAAAATATGGCAATAACAGTAAAAGAGGGTCCAGCATGCAATTTGGAAGTGGGTTGGACAAAGCCATTTATTGGTCATTCTAGATCCATTAATGGTATGAGATCTTTGTACAGCTTCTTCTGGTGTTCCATGAATAAGTTGGTGTCATACATGCACTCATACACCCTGATAAAAGAAGTAAATAAGGCAACTCCGACAAATCCAACAAAAAGTTATTAAGTTTTTAAATCAAAGCATAATTAAGGAAAAAAAAAGATTATATATGTATTCTTGGACTTATGCATAGAGAAATTTCAGTTGAACTTGCCAAAACCAGCTATTTGAGCAGTGGAATAGCAATGACCACTTTTGGTGAGTTAATTCATGAAATGGTAGCATGTATTCTTACATTGCAAATAATTTGTTCCAGAATCTGAAATCCGGGCCCCAAAAAGATCTAGATGTAGCAATCCAGTCAATCCTGCATTAATGTGAGTACCAATAAAATGATGGGGTATTGATAAACAAAGGAAAAATATGAAAATTAGTTAACTACACATCAATTTGAACACCAGTCCAACTTTGGACCCAACTTTTATGGAGTGAGGTTGCTACATCTGAGCTGGTTTATTAACAGACAAGACATGGCTAAACAAAAGAAACATTTGAACCACAAATATGGAACCATAGGATTAAAACATATGTTCTACATTCCTGGTCAGGCATAATTTGAATTTTGAAGGAATTTTTTTTTTGGTAAAAAAGAAAACAGTATTAAATGAGAAAAAGGACGGAAAAAAGATAGAAGGTTCTCTCCCAATAAAGGCAAGAAAATATTTTCTCCCAATATTGCACGTCTACACAAAACCCAGTACTGAAAGCTGAACAACTGAAGAAGCCAAGAATAATGTCTCATACTGGAGTAACTGTTCTGTCAAATGCTTTCCTTTTATACAATTTAAAGTCTTGCACAGCAAAATTTCCTGAAGAGAACCTTTTCTTCATTGGTATCTTGCATTTCTACAAGAGTTTTTTAACCTTCTGAACTTCGTATCGATTACATAGACTATACAAGGAATACTATTAAGACATTAATTCGTGGAACCTAATAATGTGCAAGTGTTCCACAAGCGAATTTGATTTCTTCCAGTTCAAATGTGATACATTTTATGATCTTGCATGCTTTAGAATCAACGTAACAAATCCACCGTAAGGAAAAGAACTGATATAACAAGAAACATAGAGAACCAAGAAAATGCACCTGCCTGAGGCTGAGCTCAAGCCCAATATCCTAAATTTTATTTGCTAAGCACAAACTGAGACCCGTGAATCTTTCCCCATCTATAGCTGAGACCTGCCTATAGGCCAGCTTAGCCTGACCAAATAACAGGCCTGTGCTCTGGCCCCTTCTCTTTTGTTTCAATTACACTTGTATCTCTATGATCATTTCCCCAATATTAGAATCCATACTTAAATATTCAATTCCTAGAATAAAATTTCTGATTTTCAAATCTCAAAATCCATAAGGAATCTCAAGTCCTTTGAACCTTAACGCTAATTTTAGCTGCCATAATTATGCCTCCTGGGTGCCCCATTAAACACACTAATGTGGTGAATTCAGAGGTCATTTTATTTGCCAGTTTCTAAGATAAAAAATTTCCACCAATTTTTTTTTTTCAAAAATAAAGAATCCCAAAAGTATACATGGAAAAGTCAGCTACATTATTTCCGTGGAAAGCTTAAGTGAAGCACGAGATAAGGGGTTTTGTTTGACCTGCAATTCTTCAAAAGGTGAACACTAGTGATCAACTGTGAAAAAAAAAAGAATGTCTTCTGGTATATTATAAAAGCCTAGAGTGAATCATTTTCACATACTTTATATTGTGATGTATCTTGAGCAATTTGGTATTGCTTAGGAGTTGCAAAAACTTCAAATATTTCACTGGTTTAAAAAAATGGAGAATTTCTAGTGGAAGGAAAAATATCAAAGTTCCTTGGGATTGTGCTTTTCTTACTGTATATGGAATGTTTAGATAGACAGAACCAGAATTTTCAAAATTCAGAATATATCCTTTAATTTTTTCCTTCAGTAAACTCAACCAGTTGTATCCAAAGCACAAGCATCCTGGATAGCTTGGAAGAAGTAAAACATCCACATTCATTTGTAGAGACATCACAAAGATATCCTTTAATGCTTACTTGTAAGAGCTGCAAGCCCAACATCTGTAATTTGGCGGGCATCCAAGTTGAGCGACTTAAGTGAGATCAATCCAGATAACCTTTTTAAACTGCTGTCAGTTACTAAGGTGAATGACAGATTTAAGTTCTCCAGAAGAGTTAAACCTAAAAGAAAAGGACAACATTAATGTCAGTTTCATTTAGTATGTTATAGTAGTAATAAAATGAAAATGCACTAGATGCTATCCTGATTAGTAAAACAATTAACTAATAACTGTCAGAAAGGGCAGAGATAATGCATTAACTACAAGAAAAATTGAACCATGAATTCATTATAATGGAAATTGCCACTTCCAACCGAACGAAAGGCAGTATCACAGTAGCATATTGAGGGAAGATCAGCTAGATAAGAAGTCAATCTCATATTTTAGGTTGTTTTGCTTGTGAAACGTTTCAACAAGTCAGAATTTTCAGTGTACTTGAAATGAAAAGGAAAAAGGAAAAGAAGAAAAAAGCAGGTGACCTAAAACCTTAAGAATTGTCAGAATTTCTGACATTTAAGAAAGAAAAAAAAAAACGCAGCTTTTCTCAGTAGATTAGAGGTAGTTGCGGCTATCATCCTGTACCCATGATAGGAAAGACAGCTGACCGTGATATATTACAAGACCAAAATAAGAAAAGTTCATATGACAAATGCGATGAAAGTCAAGTCCGACATTTCCTCTCCAGGTCAATTTCAATATTTAGAGTACGTATACCCACGTAAAAAACAAAGTCGATAAAGCCATTACCCAATATGATCCCATTAATTGGCAACCTGTAGGAAAGATTTTGAATACTACCCTTCAGTATTTTTGAAAGAAAATCCTTAGTCTCACAACTCATATCTTCAACTACTGATTGAAAGCTAAATAATTTTACCATTTTACCAAGCAATGGCTCCCAAAAAACTAACAAAAATTGATAAATTCTTTGCCCTTTGTACCAATTTCCAATTTTATTTTCCAATCACACAATTGGCTTGTTACAGTTTCTCTGTCGATACAGATATTTTGGGGACTTGTTGGTTTTTTACTTAGCTTTTTGGCTCTTTGTTTAGGAAAGATTATGATGGCTTACGTTATGTATTATCCCTCACACTTATTGGTTGGATACCATTTTGAAGTTAAAATCTCAATATTTTAGTCCAAGAAAATGGAGATAATTCCTAATTTTTGATTTTTTTATCTTAATTCATCATTTAGTTTTATGTGCGACTTAGTTTTCTGGGATAAATCTTCTCTCATTAAGGGGACTGCAGGACTAGTACTTTAAGGCATTCTATCCATCTCTCCTATGAAATTCAAAATTATGTTAAGAAAAATAGGGTGCGAGGAAGGAATGGTTCCTTCCTCTTGAAATATATACGACGAAGCATGAAAAAGAAAAATATAAACTAAGCCAAAGGGGCTATGCATAATATAAAGTAACCAGAATAAGATTACAAACCAGAAAGATGACGGAGTCCATTGCTTCCAATTTCAGTATCTGACAACTCCAAACTTTTAAGTGGAAGGCCTGCAATGAGAATCATGATGCAGCATAAAATTAATCACATAATTTAGTGCAATAAACAGGAGAATAGCAGAACAGATTCCAGCAGGTCACTGGAGCATCATCTCAATCTATTCTTTTTCCTAGATTTGTGCCATAGCAAATGCCTAAAAATAATACAAATTAAAACTTGCTTTCTTACATAATGACAAAAAGATGAATTCTTTCTTAGAATATCATCAACAGTTTCTTTCTTTTAGTAGTACTAAGCATATTAAAGGTTTCTTATAATCTCACCAGCGTACACTCACAATTCTGAGAAGAGATGGATAGGAGAATGAGAGAGCACAGCTAGTAGTAAATCTTAAATTTGCTCCCGCAAGAATACAGGTTCAGGTCCTGAATTGCAAACAATTCAAGCAAATTCCAGCAGGTAACTGGAGCATCATCTCAATCTATTCCTTTTACTAGATTTGTGCCATAGCAAATGACTAAAAATAATACAAATTAAAACTTGCTTTCTTACATAATGACAAAAAGATGAATTCTTTCTTAGAACATCATAAACAGTTTATTTCTTTTAGTAGTACTAAGCATATTAAAGATTTCTTATAATCCCACCGGCGTACACTCACAATTCCGAGAAGAGATGGATAGGAGAACAAGAGAGCACAGCTAGTAGTAAAGGTTAAATTTGCTCCCACAAGAATACAGGATCAGGTCCTGAATTGCAAACAATTCAAGAAAAAAAATGACAAGTATGATTTTCTTTTCTTTTCTTTTTTTTTTTCTTTCTGAATCCATTTACAGACAAATTCAGCAGGTCCATGATCAAGCAATCCCTCTTTTAAGGAACTAGGAACATGCAGAAGGATTTTTGACATATCATAGCCCAATATGGTTTCAACTAAACATTATTCTCAATAGTTCAAACCAGCTAAATGGATCCTTTTCTTGCATATCCCCTACCGAGCCACAGACATACTGACCAAATTTACTCTGCTACAAGTGAAAATTTTAATTTGAACGAGTCAATTAAAAAAAAGAAAGTTGGTAAATAATTAATTTTCCCTATTTGAGAATAATATTCTGGCATAGGAAATAGCAACTAGAAATTCATAGTCAAGGAGATATCCATAAAAGCACAACAGCAAGAAAGAAATTCAAGCAAGTTGGAATACAAAAGAAATGCCAAAAGTAAGAATACAATGGATTGGATTGAAATATATAATCATAACTCAAACTTTTATCTAGTCTGAAACTCCAATAATCCTAACAATTAAATTTCTTTATTTACAAGCAGTCAAGATTTAGAATATGATAAATTCAAAAAAAAAAAAAGGACATAAAATAGCAACTTGACTGTGAGGAGCTAAGTTTTTCAAACCTACCTTATTGAGTTATGCAATGAGAAAGAGAGATAGAGGGAAGGAATTTAGCAACAAAGAAAAGGAGATTTAGAGTAAAATAGAGAGAACAGAAAAAAAGAATACAAAAATGAGAGAGAGCAAGGGGGAAGAGACAGAGAATTCTCTTATTAAATCTTCCTATAGTTATCTAATACAACTATAGCTCTCATATGGTTAATCACAACTTGGTTCCATTTTGTTACTAACTACAATTCAAATCACTCACTCACTTAGTTGCTTAACTAACAATATCAGAATGTAATTAGCTGGAAATTATACAGCAAGACTAATCCCCTTGCACTCCTTGGACCCAATATTGACATCCCAAGGACAACAGCAAGAAAGAAATAATTTTTTTTTTTTTTATCTCCATGAGTTTTACAAAAGAGAAAAGCATCATGGAAATGATGTTGAAGGATGGAAAGAGAATACCTATAAAATTAGCAAGCCCTTCATCAGCAATCTTACATGAGTCCAAGTTCAAGCTTTCCAAATTCCTTAAGCCTGGAAAGTAGCAGAATCAGACAACTTCATAATAATAATAAAAAGGAAAAAAAAGAATACTCAAGAGCTTTAATGCTTTTCACCTACAACACCATATGTACAAATGGAATGCATACAATGTTTTCTTTCATGAAAATCCAACCAGATGCACTTAAAGTGGAATTGGATATGAACTGAGATGAAAGAAGCCATGCAACGCAGCAAAAAGAACACACTACTAGTTAGTTGCCAATCACAGTATGGTAGACATAACTTCTTTTGTGTGTGAATTTTTGAGCATGAACGTGTTTGTGTGAGAATGGGGGGCAAGGAAAGAATAGAGAATAAGAGTCAAAGCTGTTAAATTTTGTGGAACTTGATGTAAGATGATGATTTTAAATAATATCTAGCATTTCACAAAATTCAGTTATTATCATGTCAATTGACATAAATCTAAGCAGCCAGTTGGCTCCCCATACCTCCCAGATATTATTTACTACTTAGCAGGAAAGATTGACATGGAGTTGAGAACCCAAACCAGTTTTAAGCTAGACGTGTGATCATTACAATTTAGTTGTAATCTCATGTCCTGTCAATTTAGGATTAAGAACTTCAAAATCCAAATGCTAGAAATGACAGGTCATGTTAAGTTCAAGACTTCTGCAAGTACATATTTGCAACTATAAGTTGGGATCATCCCTGTCAACATAATAATAATTTCAAGAAAAGATGGCACATGAAAAATAATGGAAATGTGATTGATGAAGGCTTATGATTTCACTGGCAGCAACAAAAAGAAGCAAATTTGCATAACCATTGAGCAAGGACTAGAAGCTTTCAGTTACCACCGTCATGTAAAAAGCTATCACAACAAACTAAAAGTACAAACATCACCTTCATAATTGCAAAAAAATAATACAATGAATTGGCCAACAATGTAGTGGATTACAGTAACAAAATACAGCTTATGTGAAGATAACAGAGAGAGAACACCTTTTAGATGCACCAAAGATGCATCTGTTATATTGTTAAACGCCAAGCTCAACACCTTTAAGTTCTTTAATCCTGCAGGTATAAGATTAAGATTAATATTCTAAATTCAAGATCACCTTCGCTTCAGCCATGTTGAAAAGATGTAAGCTCCATCAATAAAAGGGTTGATCCAATATCATCAAGTAAAAATAAGCCAAATATTACTTACCAGAAAACTTATCCCATCCATAATCAGACAGACCACATCTGTTCAGATTTAAGTATGTGAGGGCAACAAGAGCTGCAAGAAGTAGCATTTATATGGCCATAAGCTACAACGGATCTAGCATAACAAGTTACTAGAGCTATGTTTTATGAATATCTAGAGAAGTTTTATGCAATTTTAATCTGAAAATATATGCTAATTTGAGAAAAGGAGAAAGGGCATTGGGGGCAGAGGGGATTCAAAAGAACCCTTCTCTCTGTCATTTCCATCCCCAAGTTTATACTCAATAAATTCAGAAAATTATCAATTTGATAGCCCAATCAATAGCAGGAACTTGTAATCATGACAAGAAAAATTATTAAAAGGATTATCAGAAATCCCAAGAACTGAAGAGAGAGTCAACCAGATATAGAAGCCAAACAAGCAGTGGTAACATTGCATCCCTCTAAATTCAACATGATAAGCTTCTGCAACCCTGCAAAGCATAAATTAAACATCCAGTCGCACCAACTATTCAAGAATAAAGAGGAGATAGTGAGTAGTGACAAATGGAAATGACTCCTCAAATAGGCACACATTTAATAAGCAAAGGAGGAAATATGCACTATTTTTTCAAAATAGTTGGAAAAAATGAACGCAATGAGCCCCACTAAATTGCACCAAGTATGAATAATATACATACAACTTGGAGAAACAGAACAATTATTGCTTTCAAAACAATTTCATAAATAGCAAGCCTCATATATGAATGTATGAGGATCAACTGAGGGATAGAGAAACAAAAAAAGAAAAATGGATCTCTGAAGCACTAAGAGGATTGAGGAAAGAAGATCTGAAGATGCATGGATGGGTCAACTATGTGACACCAAATGCATTAATAACATTGTTCGTGAAATCAATCTGTTGTAAAAAGAGAAGCAGATACAGAAGTTAACACATGGCATGAATTCAGAGCTTGGATGGGGAATGAAGAAGAACAAGATGTGGTGCGGTGCTGGATAGTATGAAGTCACCTAAATTCAGTGATCCTTTTCACATGATCCAAATAACAATAATGACATTCAGAATATTTAGCTTTTAATGAACTTGAGAAATTAATCATTTTTTGCATAAGGCTCCCCCACATTCACTTGAGGAGTTTGGATAAGAGTTTTACACAAGAATTATTGCCCAACAATACAGTGAAGCTCATTTCTGTCTCTTCTAATGCATGCAGTTCGAGATATCATAAAAATTAGGGAAGCTCTGAAAATATGCAACTAGAAACAGCAGGAACCGTTAAGAGGTTTAGCTAGGATACCTATTGCTTTTAGCAGCTTTTTGGTTTCTCCCACTATCTTACACTGAATAATTACCATGCAGATTAACTGTATCTCTCATTTAAGGTTGAAACAACAACCATTAATTCTGTCTCTCTTCTTAAAGTTTTGGGTTTTTGAGATCTTCAGTGAACTATCTTCTATATATGAAACATAGATTAAAGATATGTCTTTTTCATCTGTTTAGATCAGCTATATTGATGATTTGGAAGTGTTTTTGCATCACTTTATGATATGATGTTATATGATTATGAGTAAGGTAGAGCAAGGTTCACTGGTATATGTTATAACTCTTGAAAGTAATGCAGTTGGGAGAAATTATCCAGAGAGGTGAAGCCACCAAGATAATTTTATGAGAAAATAAGTTATTTTATGACAATATGATTTGGATATTGGCATATTTGAGGAAGTCAAGAGAGTGTGATCATCGGAAATCATGATTTGATTCTATTACTGTGTATTAGAATGTATTATTAAAGGTGTCTAGTTGCCAAATGATCAGATGTAATGAAAGGCTAACTATATTTGGGAGTCTATGATTTAATATAATAGGAAAAGTATCACAAGTTTTGGCATCATAATTTCAATTATTGAATATTTAATTGCAATTAAGATCATGGACAGATTAGAATATTTCAGAAATATGTACTCAATTATTTTAACAGTCTAGTTTTGTATCAAATACTCTGTAGAGTTCTGTATTGCTAAATCCTTGATTTTAGAGATTTTAGAGCAAGAAATGCTGTGATTATCACATAATTTTATGTTATGATCAATATAGTTGATACATTAATGTTATTTGTGTGTGTGTGTGTGTGTGTGAAAAATGTGTTATTATCTAGATAACATATATGTATTATGTTTGGATTTCACCTAATGGTTAGATGTATATTGCAGTAACATATGCATAAATAAAGGCTAGTGAGTTTAGTGTTAAAAGTCTTGGCTTCACTCCAGGCATGGACCTTTGGTTTTGTGTCATGACCTGTAGCCAAAGATTTACATGAAAATTCTTAAAATTTGAAATACCTTTCAAATAAGAAACTCCCAGATCTTTAATGCCACTGTTGGAAATTTGCAACTCCTTCAGGTTAGTGAGACCTAAGACATAAGGAAAACAATAGTTAAACTGACAAAAAATCTGAAGATATCCAAGGGAGAGAAGGAAAAGAAGAGGAGCAAATATATGGAAAGGCAAAAACAAACAACTCTTATTCAGTCCTGATAAGAGTTCTTAACTCTACATCACTACCTGTTTTCTGAATACAGTTGATGAGGACAAATGTCCTCTTGCGAAAATCCTAAACCCAGAGATAGCTATCTTCATCATTCATTCATTAAACTCCCTTAGAATACCAAGCAAGGATTCAAAAATATTCACATGCATATGTGCATATATAAGCAATTACCTGATAGAGCCTTCATGTCCACATCTGTAATGCATTTACAACATCTAATGTTAAGAGACTCCAGTTTCATTAACCCTGAAAAAATTAGAAAAGAGAAGCAAAATAAAAATGTGCCATAAAAACAAGTTTTAAAGATACGCATGTCTGATAGTTTGTCAATGTCTTTACAACTCACATGTAACTTATGCAAAGTTATTAAGTTCATACGGCTAGAACAATCTGGATAAGTCAGATTTTGGTAAATGGAGCTTATTTCAAAATAACATTAACAATTAGCTTTCCTTTTTATCTGCCTAGATATCATCATACCCTCAATGTGGGTTTTGTAGGTTCAATCTCACCATAAAAAGAAGGGCGAAGGGAAGAAACAGAGAGAACGAGTAACTGCATGTATGTGAAACCGCTCACAGGGAAGGGCTCAAAACTCTGAACCTTTCCTTGAAAAAAGAAGAAGATTAAAATGGATAGAACTTACTAGAGTTAAAAGATCAACAGATTCAAGAAATTAAAAGACGTGATCAACATTATTCAAAACTAATCCATGTTAAATAACAAATTCTGGGGAAACAAATTCCCCTCCAGTCTCTGAAAGATGAATGCTACTGGAAACAAAGATATAATGCACTCCAAAAACCATAATAATGTAACAATGTGCATTCATCTAACTTGACATGACAAACCTTTAAGTTGAGAAAGTCCACCATGAATCCAAACTAATCCATGTTAAATAACAAATTCTGGGGAAACAAATTCCCCTCCAGTCTCTGCAAGATGAATGCTACTGGAAACAAAGATATAATGCACTCCAAAAACCATAATAATGTAACAATGAGCATTCATCTAACTTGACATGACAAACCTTTAAGTTGAGAAAGTCCACCATGAATCCAGGGACACCTTTCCAAGTCCAACTTTTCTAAGTTAACTAAACTAGAAAAGGCACGCATTCCTTCAGCAGTAACAGCATTGCACTTTTTCAAACTCAAGTATGTCAAGTTTGTAAGACCTACAATCACAATGATCACCCATACTATTGAGAAAATAGAATTTATTAGCATAACGATAGAATATTATTCAAGATACATTTACTACATTGTGGAAGATGATAGGCATTATTGAAGTAATACATAAATTAATCCGGAAAAAACAAGTAAAAACTCTCCAAATTCATAGCAGTTGACCAAAGATTACACAGGCATAAATATAAGACAATATAGAATTGGCAAGTCTCATGAATTGAAGAGGTAAAATGGAACATGAAACAAAAAGGTATGGTTTTATATTATCATGACTTTGAGGGATGTGATTTCATTCCAAAACAAATCCCTTTTGTGCTTAAACAAGCATAATAGCATATTGCACAAGGTATCATATCACTACCATAGAGATTTGATTTATATAATTTTTCAATTCTATACTTAAAAGTAATAATATTGTTACTTGAATACTTTAGATAATATTTCTTTGGATAAGAAACAAGTATAAATTGATGAATCAGAACTGCAATATGGGGACTCAGAGGGGACTCAGAGACCAATAAAAAAGATAGTTGCAATGAGAAGCTGACTTCTACTATTTTTGTAATCTCCTTTTCTCATCAATTTATTCATCATCCTGCCAAAGAATAATTTTGACATCTCAAATACAGAAACTTTAGCTATATACAAGACTCATTTCCAACTGTTTGATGGTTATCTAGTGCTAGGGAGTCCATTCTAAAGATCAGTGCTCCTGTTAACACAATTTTACTAGCCAAACAACCATTTATCCTCCCAGAATTTAGAATCTAAAACAAGTAAATGTATAGTTTAGCATATAAAGAGAAATAGCATGATTTATTGTCAAGTAAGATTACATTTAGACAGCATTCATTAAGAATAAAACATTTACAAAATTAACATTCCTCTGGAGTATCAATTATCAACTAGTGTTCTGTACAAAGAAAAAATAGCAAGACCAACTTTAAAATTGTGAAAGCATGTGTGAGAGAGCAAATATAGCAATACCACTGATATGTTTTAGGCCATGTTCAGATATGCGGTCACACTGATTTAAAGTCATCACTTGGAGGTTTGAGCAATCTTTGAGGAGACCCAGTCCAGTATTAGTGACATCAGAATCAGAAAGGTCTACAGAAAGTAAAGATGTTCCTTGTGAAGAGACAACGTCCAGCCAGCTATCCTTCACTCCAGGATATTCACCCAAAAGGATATCCTGTCAGCATGTTGTAGAAAGATTATTAGTTTCATAATGTATGAAGAACTGAAAACCAAGTGTCAAGCTCAACCCAAAAAAAAAAATTTGACTTCTCAAAATATCCATAAAGAAAATACCTGAAGAGCACAATCTCTGAATGCTTCAAGAGAATCATCAGTAAGACAACGTGAGAGAACCATTTCATTAAAGATTTGCTGGCTTACATCCCTTGGCAGCATTGAAAATGAGCTATATTTCTCAATATCCTGTTGGGATTGAGAAAGAAAAAGATTAGACCAAAGGAAGAAAAGAAAGTCAATGAAAATATGCCAAAAGAGGTTAACAACCTCGCGTATTTTGTATATGCATAATTCCATAAGGGATGGGCAACTGCCTCGAGGCTGGACTGCGACCTGTCGGGCAAATGAAGTTCCCAGCCACTTTGAACTTCCACTTTTACCATACCTTCCGGAGACTTCACTTCTGACACCATCCTCTATAACCTGTTGGTCTCTCTTCCTTGAACAGATTCCACCCATTGAGAGATGATGTCATTAAGGGAGCAGAAGAATGATATTGTAACCCACTACAAAACCAAAGCACACAACAGTAGGACCAATTAATAAATTGAATCGAAACATGTAAAATGTGCACAATAATATCGTCCAGATTCCAGTTAAAAAGTAATTAGATTGCTAAAAGAGAATGCTTCAATCAAATTTATATATTGCCACTATGACATAAATTTAGAAAGTTATACTAAATTAATAACTTCTGCACGCGCAATTCCGCGGATAAAAGTTATGAACAGAAAATTAGATAAATCAACTTGTAAGTGAAATTCCCTATCTCAACTTCAGAAACACCAAATTTACAATCTTTAATACTCATAAACTCCTGACCTGAAATTAAGAACCATAGGAAACATACCTCACAAACACATTACACAAACATAGAACTGGAAAGATGACCTTGTACTACAAAAGTACCACAAAATACTTTCAGCCCTAGGTTTTCATGTAACCACCCATTCAAGCAGAATCATCTTGACAGATACGATAGCTAGAGTAATAGTACCTTCCGTTTCCAAAGAATTCATGATGATAATCACCAATAAACTCTCTATCGAAAACTGTTCATATTATGCATATCAGATAACGAGCTAAGAACTCACACACCCACCAATTAAAAAAAAAAAGCTATAACCCATGTCTCAAACTAAAAGAACAAGACCATAGAAGCGAAGCATACTCTGACTTGAAATTATCCTGTTTTTCACACGAAAAGCATCCCAAATCAGAAGTAAACCCTGAGTTCACACTGTAGCCAGTCTATCAAAAGTAGGGAACTTGGCTGCAGGTAAGCATTGAGATATTAACGATGAAACCAGATAACGAAATTTATCATCCGGCTCCAGGGCGAGAAAACAGAGAAACCAGGTTTTACACTATAATTAACAGCAAATACGCAAAGCTAAATGTCAAATGATCATATGAAAGGCCAACAAGAATGAATACCTGTAAACTAAAATAAAGCTTATGAGGTGATCAGGTGAACTGATAGAAGCAGAATGATTTCAGAGAAAGAAATTGAAATTGAAAGTCATGAAACTGAAAAGCAACAAAGTAGGGAGGGATTAGGAATTTCGGAGGAAGAGGAGGAGACGGTCCGATGAAAGACACGTCGCTGGATGAGATAATGGGGGATCGTAGATTCATTATGAGCTAAACATAAAAAGGAAAAGTGGGGCCAATGTTGTTGTAATCGGCGGGACAAGTAAGCGCGAGAATGTACTGGTGACTTAAAGAAGTATCAGTATCGTCCAACCGACGCTGCCGTTTTGTCATGCAATGCCATTTACCACTTCATCCCTAGGCCCTTTCCGGATGGCAACAAAAATAAATCCTAGCGCCAATCCAAATCTGCCCTACAAGAATTCTAACACCTTTGGAATTAAACTCATATAAAATATAATTCAATAAATTAATATATAATTAAATTTTATTAAAAAAATAATATTAAAGTCCGCTACCCGCTATTCATTATGTTTCTAAATATCTATATAAATATTAAAAATTAATATTTAAATTCGTTTATTCATTATCATAATGTGTTTTATTAATATCAAATAATATTGTGTACCCTAATAAATTTTTTTTACCAATGGGTTATAACTCAAAATCTAGTATTGGGTTATGTGGTTGCCATCTCCTAAATTGAATTTTAGGTATTTTCTTTTACCAATGAGTTGTAACTCAAAATCAAGCATTGAGTAATCACTTTGACAAATAATTTGAAAATAAATTAAAATTTTAAAATTTATTATTAAAAGTTAATTTTAGTATATGCTACATTATAAGAGCCAAATTTTAGAAACTATGATTACAAATAACTCCAAGCTATCCCCAATAATGAAGTAGAGAAGGAAACAAAGAACAAGTGGAGACGGCGATGACCCTTCTTTTCATTAGTTTCATGAATGTGTACGTCATTAATTAATAAGGTTAAACCTCATTATTTATTATATTATTTTTGTGTTATGCAATATCGACATGAAAATAAAAAGTAAAAAGATGAAGATTTTTATGTGTATTTAGAAAAGCTATCATACATGTCACTTTCATACACACCTACCTGCCGTATCATGACATTCCTCTTCTCTTCTTGGAACCTTTCAAGTCAAGAATGCCATCCTACTTGCTTTTTTGTAATTATCAGATTAACAATAAATTAAAATTCATTTAAACGTTAATTTATATATTCATTAAGGGCACGCTTAGTGTATTTTACTTCCTAAATTTAAGTTTGATATGTTTTATTGAATTAAAATATTTTATAATAGGATTCTGATTTCTTATTTTTATATAAAAATTTTTAATATATTAAATTTATTTTTAAATAAAATAGTAAATATTGCTAAAAATATCTCAATATAATTAGACAAAAAAATCTTTATATATTGAAATTTCAAAATATCAATTTAGAAATAGAATTCATTTTATATTCTTTTAGTATAGGTCATTCCAAAAATTAAAACAAAGAATATATATATATATATATATATATAGAGAGAGAGAGAGAGAGAGAGAGAGAGGTACATTTTTTTTGTTACAAAATGGTGATTTAGATCTCGAAAAATAAGTACATATTTAATAGATTAGTAAAAAGTATATACTAAAATGAAATATTAATTTGCTTATGCATTTAATTTTCATTTCCTTTCATTCTATTTTGCTAGATATATACTAAAACTGAAACCAGCTATAGAGTAAAAGAAAAAATAAATTTTAAAAATTAGAAGCAACATTTTTGTAAGTTGAAATTTCAATTCGAAGCAAGGGAGTTCAACATTCAACAATACTAATAAGTGTTTGAAATTACTGTTATGTGTTCAAAAAGCAGATTTATAATTTTTTTATTTATTTGACTAGTTTTTTAATTTTTTATAAAATATTTTTCTCAAATATGCTTTTAGAAAAAATATTTATTTTTCTGCTTATTTTCAAAATTAGTTTTCAAAACTCAAAAAATTTTAAAATAAAAAATAAAAATTCTAAAATAAAAAATTTTTCTCTCAAAACATTTTTACCAAACATAATGCTAAATGGATCATAAACAATTGAACACAATCAATGAAATTTTGTTAGGTTAGTAACAGCTAATTTGTTTCAGTTTTAGATTAATAATTAATAATTTCTTTAGTTTTTCTTTTTTTAATTATTAGTTTTATTACATCAGAACAATAATTCAATGGACTGAATTAATCTGATCTTCTAACTAATTAATAACTAAAACATTAATATAACAATCATTGAATAATATATAAAATAAACTTGAAATAACTTGTAAAGTTATATTTTTTTATATATATACAAATGAAACAAAGCCATAATATTTCGAAAAGTTTCATAATTAGCATATATAATATTGAGACCGTTATCCGTATACACTCTGTCACGTCCACCATTTAGGACATGAGCAAAAGGTGTTACATGCTCTGAGTACTCATTAAAAGTTATTTTAACACCTTCCAAACACGGAACACCTCAATTCAAAAATTTCACTATTAATAAACCTTTTTCTGCACAATTTTAATATTTATATAGTGCTTTAATACACCTGCGTTAACTTGATTAATGAGAAAAAATTAAAAACATTTCTCTTTGAAAGCCAATTTTTTTTTAAAAAAATTATTTTTAAATTTTAAAAATTATTTTAAAAAAAATAGATAAATAAATATTTTTTAAAAAAATTAATCAATTAAATTAAAAAAATTATAAATCTATTTTTAATTCTACCACCAATCCCTAAGACGTTCTAAACCCACTTCATTGACTGAGAGTTTCATCCGAACCGCTTAAAGACCTAGCCACGACCAGAGAAGAAATGCTCCGGCTGTGGGCAGTCGTGTAAAAAAAAAAAAAAAGGAAAGATCAATTCCCAGATGCTCTTCTTCGTCCACAGCGCATTCAATGGCAAATAGAGCGCGGGGGAATTTCATTCTAGCAAACAGCGGATGGGTTGAGGAGACCAAGAGCTTCTATTGCACCTGCACCAACACCTTATTCTCATACTCCCACACCGGTTAATGGTTGGCCGGATACGGAACTCTTGTACTGGGGAATTCAACTAATTGCTGGTTCCAGATAATTAAATAAAAAACTTCCAAAACCTAGTCCTTCATCTCCATACCCAGTTCTGCCACAAACCCGGTTCTTCATCTCCATAAATTAAGATAATAATTTTTACCGCATGAATCCCATCGCCAGAATCCCCTTATCTCCATAAATCCCAGCTTCTTTTTCTTCTTCCCCTACTCCCGCCAGCGGAGGGCAGCTCTAATGTGCTTGATGAGGGATAGCGGAGGGAATGACTCCTTGAATATCCGCAAGGGCGTAAGAGTGGACTTATCCGTCGGGGATTTAGTTGTAGAGGATTTTTTAAACAAATAAGCAAGGCTTGGGGCGTGGAATGTAAAGAAAGGAGATTGCTTTGCCTTGGAGAGTGGTGTGCGTGGAGATTTGGGAGACTGGGTCGGTTTTTGTTGATCATTTACAGGTTGATATTGAGGGAATGGCTTCGGTGCTTTTAACGTGTAGGTCCCCATTTTTTAGTCTTTGAAAGGGGAGGGGGAAAGTGAAGGTGGCGGCGGTTATAACATTGCGTGGAGGATCTGACGACTGAGGAGTGAGATGGTGGTGGTAATTTGGAGAATGTGAAAGAAGGAAAGAGTGGGGGAGAGAATATGGTGATCGGGAAGAAAAGGCTGGAATTTTTCTTCTGTTATCAGGATGATACAGGCTACTGTTAGTATTCCTCGCTCCTCATGTCATTTGAATGTCACTTCAAACATGATTATTAAAAAGAGTAATATTTTTTTTAGTTAAAGAGTTTAAATAATATTTTACCAAATAGAGATTTTAAAATAAATTATATTAACAAATTGAAATTTCTTTATATATATTAAGCCTAATATGAATATCCCTGATAGGAACTTCACAAGTTCGAGATGTCGTATCTAAATTGTGATGAAAATTGGATGGGATAAATTTCATTTTTTACCTTTTATGACTTTTCCCCTAGCCCCAAACAGCCAAACAGCTCAAATTTAATATCATTTCCGCTCGCTTCGTTTCTCCACTTCCCTAAAGGAACGAAAGTGTCGTCCAAGTGTTAACCATCAAAATTTAGTGCCGACTCTGCAGTTAAAATAGCGGGACACTAACCATTAAAGGAGTAAAATTTGTACAAGATTGAGCCTTTTGAGGGAGCATAATGGGGCAGCAAATCAATTAAATTACAAAAACCAACGAGATACCTTATGATACAATACACATCAGTTCTAGCTTGCACCATTACGTGGCTACAAACATCATGAAGCTCCAACAGTTCGCGCTGTGTTTCGTCCAAGACCAAGACCCAAACCCAACGGAACACTATCTGTTTTAGACTTTCCATTTTTATTATGGCAGCAATGGGAAGAATGAACATGGCCCTGATGGGTTTTAGCATCTGAATTTACATTAATGGCAACATGCCCATACCCATGCCCATTGATGTGATGAGAGTGGACATCCCTGTTTTGTGAGCTCGAATTCCTTCTCATATGTACCATTCCAATACCTTCAGAATTTGCAGAATCTTCAACACACTCCACATCTTCATTGTAGCCATTGATCAAGAAATCTGAACAATTCTTTCGAATGCCATGATCATATGGGTTTCTAAAGCAACCTCCTGGACCTCTAAGGTAGCTATAACGCATTGCATTTGCCATTTCATTTGTTGTTATATTCCGTGATATCTGTGACAGGAAAGGAAAGGATTCAGGCAGGTGTTGAAGTTATAATGCAAACACAAATCATATTAGAATCAACAAGCATGCACAACTTCAACATAAATGGAACATTTACAAGCAAATGAAAGTTCTAAAAGGATTTTTCTCGGTGATATCTGTTGATATATATGTCTTGTTCAAATAAGATCCCACCTCAGGCACTACTTGAGTGCATCACCACTTCTAGAACCAATGAAATGAACACCGCAAGAATGATTTCCTTAAACAAATTAATCCAACAGCTAGAACTTAGTCAACATTAAATATGGTGACCAGGGAAACACAACTCAATAATGCAGTAAATCCATATAAATCGCAGGAGATATAACTTGTGCTTATTAATTAGGTTATAAAGGATGCTAGGCTAACCTGTGAAGCTTGCACAACAGTTAGCACTGCCACACCAAAGAACAGGAAAAAATCCACAATTAGAAATGACACAGCACCAACATGATGAGTTGCAGAATGGTTTATCCATGCTCCAAATCCAGAGGGTGCAGCTGCATCTGTCAGAACTCCTAGGCCCAACAAATAATTTATGTCAGCAAACAGAAGGTATAAAAAAAAAAAAAAGGAGAAAGGAAGAGAAGGGAAGAGGTGGGGAGAAGATAGCTTGAATTCAGAAAACGATTAAGCCACATACTTATAAGAGCCACTGCACCAGTAATCAACATTGCTGAAATTTCTAAAACAAGAAATACAAAGAAATCCCATTTGTTTTTCTGCATCAGAAGCAAGAAAAAAACCATACTGATTAACAACATGACAGTATCAGTCTTGTGTATTTGCCTATGCGGCATGAAAAAGTGAAATGATATTCTAACTACAAAATCTTAAAGTCATATATGCATAATTAATCACAGCAACTGTCCAGCAATAAATTTTTTAAACAAAAATAGATAAATAAATAAACAGAAAAATCAAGATGAATCTCTCATCCATGAATCTCCATGCTGTGTGAGGGTCGGAGGGTCATTTACTGCATATGTAGTATCGTCGCTTATAATTTACACATTTTGCTCAAGCCAAGGAACATCAAAAGGATGTTGACAATCAATTTCATCAAGTGAAATGTTGTCATACTGTCAGTAGGGATGTGCAATTTACCAAATACACCTCATTTAATAAATGGACCAGGAGGCAGTTATTTGTAGTAGAACCTGAACCTGGTTGAGGGTACCCAACCCATACATGCACAATGAATGGTTTATTCATATCTTGCTTCATATTTTATGGAAGACAGAACTATGGTTTGATTTAAAAATAAAAGGTCATAGGTAATATGCATACATGTGGAACAAAATCAAAGAAAAATGGAATATTTTCTTTTGTAAAAAGCACGAGAGAGAGAGAGAGAGAGAGAGAGAGAGAGTAAAGGTGGCCAAAGCTGACCTGACACAATTTCCTAAACAGCTCATCCAAACCTGAGCTGAGCAGAAAATATATTTCTAGCAGGTCATATTCAGGTCTGGCAAAACCCAACTCAAGCCCCATCCATGCCCATCCATTTCATATTGCATCTTTTTGGTAAGTTGATTGATACATTTTCCTCATGAGTAATAGTATGTGAAAAGTGAAAGTTAAAACGATCATGCATTCATGTAACAATAAAAATAATTATGCATCTAAAAATGCACACACACCTTGCCAATGCAGTTAGACACCCAAGGGCAATGATGATCAAATTGTTCAACACAACGATCACATGTAGAACAGTGCTTTGCGCGAAGAGGTCGAACTATCTGCTTGTAGAAAAATACAAAATGATAATTAGGATGTTCTTAGAATAACCTTAAACATGCAGAATAATGTCTCAAAAAGAATTAGCTAAGACAAGACAGTACCTTGCATGTTGCACAGAGTTGAGACCAATTTCCAGCTAGCAAAGCAGGATTATTTATCTCAATCTTCAAAAGAGGTTCCTAGAATTTAAACATTGACGCAAAATTAGAAAACATAAAATACCTTCTTTGACCTCTTTTTGCGATGGAAAATGAAAAGACCAGCAAGATTTGGATAAGAAAAGACAAGAAAACAAACACATCTTTTTGGTTTGTCTGTGCAAGTGAATGCACGTCCAGGTGTTTGAGGAAAACTATAGGTTAATGGATCCTCAGTACAGAGTGAGCAAAAGTAAAATACTAGGAGTAAGAAGAATGAAACTCACATCATCTTTCATGTTTTGTGGGTCATGAACATTCATTCTAATGTAACCTGGATCCTTCCTGCAAAGAAAGGAGGAGATGAGTGAGAAAGAGAGAGAGAAAAGGTCAAGTCAGATGACATTAATATTGGATTTTAGATTCAAAAGATGGTGTCCGAGTACAGAGGAAAAAAAATAAAAAATATGGCACATTCTTTTATCAGTATAAGCATAGTGCAACTACATATGCAGTCAAATGATACTGAACCATTAAGCCAAGATATCAAAACCACCTAAAGCACAATTTTGGGTCCTTAGCATAATTATTGCCCTTTCCTGTGTCCTTAAAAAATATGCATATGTGCAAAATGTTCTCAACAAAAATATCATCTCCATAACAAGTCCAATTCATCTCTTTAAGGATCTTATTAGCCATCACACCAGGTGCAAAAAGCACTGGTGTTTTAGAATTCAAAATCTTCAAGCATATTGCTGGAAAATTCCATGTGACTTCTATTTCATTAATCTAACATCCACTTTTTGATTTTTCCTTTCATCCATGAAAATCACCAATAAAAAAATATGTCCACAAACCAAATCCAATATAACAAATAATGATAATATTTTATTAAAATGTTACTGAGTTTGCCTCATATTCAAACAAGGCTAGACAAATAAATTAATAAAACAATTGCAATATATCTTCGATGTTGGTAACCAAGCATATCTTCCAATTACAATGTCCAACTTCTGAATGCAAGACTATCAAACTACAAAAATTACATTACACCTTTGTATGCTTGCCCACACAGTACCATATAACATCGTCAAATATACATAGGGAATCATGTGTACTGTCAGATATTACACATTTTTTATAGTTTATTTTATCTGGGAGGAAAAGGAATTGCACAATCACACAAACTGCAGGGATCTGATAACGCAGGGGAAGAAAATTATAAATCAATCACCGAATGAACTCTATAGTGTCTACCTGCTACACCTATAGAACATGACAAGTCCAGCAGTTGCTAAAAAAACTCCCGACCAGGCAATAAGCCCATGGCCAGCTGTTAAACTTGGTAGATTAGGATCTGCAGCCATACTAATTAAAATAAATAAAAAATAAAAGAAATGGAAATTGTAATTATATAAAACAATGAATAAAAAGAAAAAAGAAAAACACATGGGAATTGCAATATCAGTGACTCACGGTGACAAACCCTGAAATGGAAGGATAAGAGAAAATACCCTGAATGACAGAATGAACATAGGTCACCAGGAGTATAAATATTACAGACCAAAGTACAGGTGCAAGTCCCAGCTTTGACAAACGTCCCATGCGACTATTCCCATCACAGCGTTTGTCAAGCAACCTCCTAGCATTTCCCTGCATAATCATATTTATTTAAACATAGGAGGCTAACTTTAGGAATATTTATAAGAACAACACAAATTTCTTTAAAGAGACACAAAAAATAGATGAACCTCAGTAAAAACGGCACACTAAACACACTTAATTAAGAGATCATTAAATGGCTACAGAAGGGGAAATAGTCTTATATTTTTGAAAATAGTCTTATAATTAAGAGATCATTAAGTTTCATCATATTTTTGCACCCTACCTTCTCACCAGAAAAGTAGAACTTTGCCTGCATTACCAGTATGAAATGAGGGGGCAAATATCCTGAGAACACAATGTTGATTGAAAACAGCATATTTCATAAGGACTGAATCACTTTATTCTAAAGGAACTGTGCTAGACCGACAAAGGAATGATGCGTCAAAACTTCAAGTTACAGCAATCAACACAAATTTAGCAAATAGGTGAGCCTGCCCCCAAGCACATAACCTTTTTCAAAACCCGTACTTGAGTCCAAATAACATAGACTGAATGCAACACAACACACAGACCCAGTGAGACCATCATACAAGCATCCTTTCCAACAAAATCCTACGATCAAGTTACATGTGCCAATTCAACAAGTTCCTAGATGTGTTTTAATTGGAGCAAACAGTTCTATGTTTATGTTATACATTTCTCCTAACCATCTAAACAATTTTATGTAATACATTTCTTCTAACCATCAATCTTTCTTTTTAACTGAGTACAAAATGGAAACAGAAGTAGGACACTATTAAAAATGACCGAGAAAAAGCATCAGTAACATTAAGTCAATTTACACAACTAAATATCAATAAAAAACAAGAAACTATTCGTCCAAGTAATCTTACTAACCAATTTAAAGTATTTTGGTTATGGAGCACCTACAAGGAAAAAAGCAACTTGTCGGTGATTCTTGTCAGAAGCAAGCTGGGCTGGTGTAAGGCCGGTATTATCAGTCACCACTAAGTCCTCTTTCTTGCCAGCCTGTACTAGCACAGTACATGCCTCCAAATTACCCCTAATTGCAGCCCAATGGAGAGGAGTGCAACCTGACATACAATTAACATAATAGGAAATGTTCCATAATTCCAACCAATCATGCAATAAAAAAAATGAAATGTGTTGAGAAACTGAAATATTTTGCACATACCCTCTTTATCTTGCCGTCCCCTATAAGCATCCAGAAACAACAGAAGGCGTATACAATCCGCAAAACCTTTATAAGCAGCCCTAAAATTCTCCAAAAAGTAGACAAATGAAAAAAATAAAGATCAACATCTTAACAACTTATGAAAAATATAATAGAAAATTTTGGAGGTCGTAATCAGGTTGGGTTCAAGTCAACATTTCCAGGTTCAAATTGTCTGGGTTGCGGATGGGTTCAGTTTAACCATCAGGTGTCATATCACAAAGGATTCGGATAAATTGAATCACATATCGATTTTCAGGTAGAATTCAGGTTAAGCCAAATTTTTGGGAAAGTTACATTTTTTAATTCTTAAGTTGTACATGTGCATAATAAGATAATAATATAATATTGAGTTTACTTGATATTAAATTCTAGTTGTTAAACTCATAAATCAAATAAAAAGATTTTCATTTACTTTATAATTACTCCAGTTAATTGATTTAGAAAGCAATCCTAAACAAAAATATAATTATAATTTAATACTTTTATTTAGATAAGAAAATTTTCTTTTTTGAAAATTTCATTTGATCCAATTGGATCGTTTTGATTGGGTCTCTACCCAACCCTTCAATTTTCCGGTCATTTCAAGTTATAGCTTTGTTCAGATCACTCCTTTGAGATGGATATTCAGGTCAAGTAAAAAATAATCACATCTAAAAAATTTGTTCCAAAATCAATTTCATTTTCGTATTGCGAAAGGAAACCAAGTCAGCATTTAACAAGACAAGCAAGGAAGCTAAATTATGGATTTAAACACCTAAAATATAACTGTCTCTTCCAATAGCATGATAAAGAATTACACATTTGGTAATATCACAGACCATGAAATACATCTCAAGGCTGAGAAAGCAGGAAGGAGCTACTTAAAACAAGAGGGATTCAAAAACCATAAACCATTACTGTAGGTGCTGTGGTTTTAAATATTGGAACTTATTAGCAACTTTTAAGCTTACTATTAATCCAGTGTTATAATGTGCAAAATGTTTTTGTATGGTTAATGACAACAAATGGCATATATTGATAGTGGCAACTATGCTACCAATGACCTTTAAAGACGATGGTTATCATATAAAAGCAAGGAGACTAATATCATTCCGCTCCTCACCTTTAGCTTCTAGCCTTTGCTTCCTTTTGTTTTTGCTAAATTTCTTCAATCCCTGGTGAATAATATTCACTTCAAATTAATATTTTATTTTACTTGGTAGCACTCTTCTGGTGGTAATCATGCTAAAATTTAATATCCAATCCACTACACTTTTATTACATTTGTGCTAATTACTTTATCTGATTGACATTGATGACTACAAACCAAATCTTTAATGTCTGCATATGCTTATTTTTCTGAAGCATATGTAATAATTACTGTAACGACTGGACCAGCCTTTTGCATGACAGAATGCGCCCACCCGCCGTCTCACTGAAACCAACGAGCTGCCGGGGTCCATGGCCCAATACCTCCAACCCATCACTGTCAGCCCTTTGCATAACAGACTGCACAGTAGGTTGTTGGAGATGAGAGTTGAACCCTCAACCTCCCTTTAGCCTCAGTAAGAGACTACCAATTGTACCTCTTACTGAGGCTAAAGGGAGGTTGAAGGTTCGACTCTCATCTCCAACAACCTACTGTGCAGTCTGTTATGCAAAGGGCTGGCAGTGATAGGTTAGAGGTATTGGGTCATGGACCCCGGCAGCCCGTTGGTCTCAGTGAGACGGCGGGTGAACGCAGTCTGTCATGCAAAGGGCTGGTCCAGTCGTTACATAATAGTACAATTGGTAGTCTTTTACTGAGGCTAAAGGGAGGTTCAGGGTTCGACTCTCATCTCCAACAACCTACTGTGCAGTCTGTTATGCAAAGGGCTGACAGTGATGGGTTGGAGGTATTGGGTCATGGACCCCGGCAGCCCGTTGGTCTCAGTGAGACGGCGGGTGGGCGCAGTCTGTTATGCAAAGGGCTGGTCCAATCGTTACATAAAAGGTATGGTACAATTGGTAGTCTCTTACTAAGGCTAAAGGGAGGTTGAGGGTTCGACTCTCATCTCCAACAACCTACTGTGTAGTCTGTTATGCAAAGGGCTGACAGTGATGGGTTGGAGGTATTGGGCCATGGACCCCGGCAGCCCGTTGGTCTCAGTGAGACGGCGAGTGAGCGCAGTCTGTTATGCAAAGGGTTGGTCCAGTCGTTACAATTACTTTAGCTGATTGATGATGACGGACAGTAATTATAGGTTTAATGTCTTTATGATGTATTTATACACATTAGTTAGTTGCATTTCTTAGTATTTCTGAACTCTTCCAATATTTATTAGTTTCAAGTGTTTTGCGAATTTTATAAATAAAATAAATGATAAACATTATGCCGTGACTGTTATGTTACAACCTCAACACTTTTTTTCCTTGCATAACCAAACTTTAAATCCTTGGTAGACACACCTAAATAATATCATTCTCTTTGTTATTTTTTTCCTTTTTTTAGCAGCGAGGCTTTTGATTTGGTGTAACCCACTTGACCATTTCATCCTAGGTGTGAGTGGTATTCAAACCTAGGTATGTTCACATGACACCATAAGGTTTTATTCCCAGGCTAGACAAAGATAATACAATTTATGGCCAATAAATGTGTTAAACTAACAAAGCCATTTACCAGGAAAAAAAAGGAAAAAAATGAAGAAAGAGAAAAAGGAGGATAGTAAATAGAAACAAAAATTATCCAAGCAAAATATCAACATGAGAATTCACAAGTATTGCAATCATAATAATGATTGAAAAGTTACTTTAGACAAACAAAAAATATACAATGAAATTAAAAGAGCAGCATTTCAAGATATGGTAACCTTTTTAACTATAAGAAAGGTTGTGGTGGAAGTTATCAAATACCAGTGTAAAGGACTTCTTCCATCATAATCAGGAACATCAGGGTCAGCATTTAATTTTGAGACAACGTGATAGAGGAAAGCTGTTTGACCATATTGAGCTGCAACATGTGTTGTCTGCGATCATATGAAATTAGTAATTAATGTTTTACTATTCAAATAACTTCAAGACAAACAAATATACTATTGTAATCATCATCCACAATTACATAGGAAAATAAAATCAATGACGCATAGGTGTGCACAATAAATTGTTCATTTTCCATTAGAGCTTAGAATTTATTTTTCAAGCTTATCATCCTGGCTGGATTAAAAAAACTTCTGCAGACAACTGCTGAAATATAAGCATAGCCTAATTATAAATGCTTCGTTCCTAGTTAATCATCCTAGTTTTCCAGATTAATTCGATACTATAGGATTGCAACATTATGAGTGAGAAAACATGGCTAAAATATGAAAAAGTTGCATAAGCTGAATGTCAACAAGGGCTTGTGTCAGCATTTGTGAGCAAAAAGTTTCTAAGATTTGGAATGAATTCTGATTATGCTCCAATTATGTACATTATTGAATTAATTTGTGCATCATGACAAAAGTTCTTATGGATGTAATTACCTAGAAAAACTAAATAGAAAAATCAAAATAGGACACCATCCAAGTGAATGCTTCCAGGTTTGTTAGACAGATATCAAATGCAGGATAGGTGATTGTTTTACCACACATTTCTAACTTACAGCCATGATCAAGCAAATCAGGCTGGAGTTTCTCTTGAAATAAGAATATTTACTTATAAAATAAATGCTGACCTGATAACCATACATATCAGCAGCATCTATCCGAGCACCCTCCTTGAGTAAAAGTTCTGTAACTTGGATTGCACCTCGAACTGCACTCCAGTGCAAAGCTGTCTGCCCAGTATGATCTGCTGCATTTACATCTCCTCCATGCTGGCATTAAGAATACCCATTCCAGGGCATACTAATTAAGAGTGAACACCTCCAATAAATGAAAATTAAAATTTACCATAGTATAAAATCTTGAAGTCTCATCAAACTAAATTATGTTTAGACCAACAACTATAGTATTTTATAGACACATTAAAAAGGGGGAGACAAGTTTGCTTCTAAGAAGCAATCACAAAGAGAAGTATTATTAACCTCGAATGTACTCAATTTCTTGCCCTCACGTTTCTCATCAGTAAGTAAAATAATAAACCATGAAAAAAAAATTATTTCCCAACTTTAATTTGAGCATCAATCATTCAAGCTCCCTCAAATATTCTAACCTCAGACCAAGGAACTCAAGAAATCCACTGAAAGTCCTCGACAAAACATTAAATTCATACCTAACTCGAGCACGCTAATGAAACTGAATTCAAGAAAATCGTCATAAGGGGGAAGAGAGAACGCAGTTACATGCTAAGCAGAAAGAATGAAAAAAAAAATCATCACTGAACCAAAATGCTGGCTCCGAGGACCAATTAAAAGAACACAATAGACAGCAGAGAAAAAGAAAACCTCAATGATATACTGAGCAGCAGCAGTCCGATTATTCAAAGCGGCCCACTGCAAAGCGTAGTATCCAAGGCCATCAGGTTCAGAGACGGAGCAACCCTCGCTCTCCACCAATCTTTGAAGCTTCTCCAAATCTCCATATGCAGCGGCGGTGTAAACATCATCCCTCAAACTCTCCTCGCCAACAGCGCTACCATTAGCGATCCCATTGGCTCCATTAGCAGATGCGGATTCCCCGTTGTCGTATTGCACCTCCTCCACAACCTCGATCTCCGACGACATTTCTTCTATATTATTATTATTATTATTATTATTATTATTATTATTATTATTATTATTATTATTATTATTATTATTATTATGTTTTTTAATTTACAAGAATTGAAAGAAATTGGGATTGGTTATGCGCTGACTTTGATCAGATCAATAAAATTGGAATAGAAAGAAGGGGGAAATAGGGTTTCTTGGAAAGGGAGGGAGGGACTAGGAAGGAAGGAGATGCTCTGGGTTGGATGGTTCACTGGTTTTAGCCGCCCCGTGTTGACTGGTGGATTCATTATAATTTATACCTACGATTCCTTTAGAAAACGATACCCAATGAATATCCGTAGCAGGAACGAGAGAGAAAATAAAAACTTTCAAATAATTAAATCTTTTTTATTTAACATTTTTAATTGAGATTAAGAAATGTTAATTCGAAATTATAATTACAAATCTTGTACACAAAATAAGTCAATTAATTATTTAAAGATCTCATATCTTTTTAATTTGCAATGGTTAGTGATAGCTCAAAAATGTTTATTCTTATAAAAATTTAATTTTTCTCTCTCTAAATTGCATAATGACTTGTTCAGAAGTTGGCACATTCCAAATGGAGGAAAGGGTATTATTTTCTTGTATTTTACATAGCACCACTTGATTATTTATTTATTTATTTTAAAAAAATGGATTCAGGAATGTTTAATTACTGATTTTTTAAAAAATATTAATATGTTCCAAGTTGATTTAGATAATGAAGAGCCGTTTTCATTTTTTTTTTTGAAAAGTTAATTTCTTTCTGAATAAAAATAGGAAAATAAAATAAAAATGGGATATATTCTAAAGATAGAATTATAAAATAATTCGAAATACAAAATTATAAATATAGGAATTAGAAATAAAGATATATTATAATAGTTTTATTATAATAAAAATAATGATATATTATAAAATAAAACATAAACAAGGTTAATTTTTAACAATTTTTTATTTTTAATTTTAGAATAAATTTGAAATTAAATTCGAATTAATTCTTATTCTAGAGTTTTTTACTTTTATAATTACAAATATCAACTTTTAGTCCATTTTTAAATAGAAATATTATTGCTCGTTTTATGAAAAAAGACAAAAGCCCCTTCAATAGGTTGACCATTTCCAATAATTTTAGTGAAATTTTTTATTCTAATTAAAGATATATACTTTTATGAAAATGTAATTTCTTTCTTCTTTTAAGAGAAATAGTAATTGATATAAAAAAATGACTTAATTAGTATTTTCAGTTATGTCGCTACTATCCATCAATATTGGCGGTTTATAGTGATTGTAAAGTGATTAATGAACTAAAAAAAAAGAGAGTGAAGATGTAACATCTTCGACTTCTTACATATACATTTTTATATATATTTCATTTGAATATATGTATTTACATATATTTCACTTAAATATGTATTTTTATAGGAATAAGTTCACGATATGGACTAGCTACGTATCTGAGTATTTTGTTATTGTGCTGAATTGCACGTTTCCATTTTATAATTTAGTTAACAATGACATGAAATTGAAATTTATATGAATAAAAATTATTAGATTGAATTAATAAAAAAATGAAAAGAAACAAAAGAAAAACAAAAAGGAAGGAAAAAATATACAAAAAGAGGAAAATGACAAAAGTGATAAGGTGGACCTTATCTTCCTCCTCACCATTCTGTCTCCTTCATTTCAGATTCGTTTCTTCTCCTTCTTCTACCATTTCAACCTTCTTTTTTTTTTCCTTATTTCAATTAGGTTTTGCAGCAAATTGATCCCTTTTACGTTTGTTCTTAGTAAGTAATATTCTCTCCATTGTTCTAGTATTGTTTGAGTTGTTAGGGTTAAGTTGCAACAGTGTTTTATATCCCGATTTTGATATCAATAGAAACTGATTCTGTAACACTTATAACATTTTATACGTACGTTACGTATGTAAATACGATTATAATCAATGTATGCCAATTTTTTATTTCTTTTTACTACACAATTTAATATTTATCATCACTTATTTTTCATTTTTTCAAGTTTACATTTTTTTTCTTTTATTATAATCATCAGTTTTATCATATTTATCAAATTTATCACTTAGATCATTTTTATCATACTTATTATTTTTCTCATATTTTTCATTTTATTCAATTTTATCATTTTTTCATATTTATCATTTTCATTATATTTTTCACATTTATTATTATTATTACTTTTATTCACATTTGCCCCTAGTTTTCATCATATAGAAAATCTTCGAACCAGATACACTAAATGGAAGCAACTCGTAATCCTTCAGATGTAAAGTTTAAGTTTTAATAGACGTGATATATTATATCATGGTGAAAATCTCAATGTTGACTTACAAAGTCATTGAATGATATTACAGGATATGATGAAAAAAAAATTTACTATCACTTTTAACATGATCTTATGTCTTGTTAGTATGTCATGTGTAATTATTTGACACATGGATAGATTTTATGAAATGCATAAGGTATGATGTTACATTTTTGGTATCAAGTAGGGATAGGTTCCATGGAAACATGCATTTACATAAGATCATGATAACATATGCATCCTATGTGTTGAACATTATGTAGTGACACATTTCTATGCATTTTAGGACCATCTTAGGACATGATTCACCAAGGAGAGAGAGAGCGACTGAAATGCATTCTCATGAGGTATCACCTCATTTACATAAAGATCAACCAACACTAGGAGCTAGGGCTCCAGCACATGCATCACAGTCATCATATGCAGAAGTACCCCATGAAAATCCATAATAAGAAGTACATAGTCCTAAAATGTATAGAGAAAGACATTATGACAAGCTGAGGAAAAAAGGTGTAACTGATTTCAATGACACGCCAGACCCAACAAAAATTGAGGCATGGCTTAAAAGAATACAGAGGGTATTGAATATGATGAGATGCACACCAGAGGAGAAATTTGATTATGCAGTATTCCTGTTTCAAGACAATGCCTATGAATGGCGGGAGACAATCCCATATAGTAATGCACAACCACTAGTCTTGATGTGACATGAATTTCTCTAGGAATTCAAGATTAATTACATCCTGAAGCATAAACATGTCTGTTACTGAGTATGAGATGCAATTCAACAAACTTTCCCACTATGCCACTTTTATGATTTCTATTGAAAGAGAAAAATCTAGGAAGTTTAAAGAGGGCCTCAAATATGAGATCATAAACAGAATCATAACTACTGATCTTGACAGTTAAACTAGACTATGAGCTGCAACAATTAGAGCTGAAAGGTTAATGAAAGAAGCTAGAGAACAACAAATTAAGAAGACAACATGTGAGTTTTCTGGAGAGTCTAGCAGAAGGCCGAGAAAGAGAGGTTGATATATGCCAGCACAGTCTGGTTATAGAGGTGGATACTCAAGCTCTACAGGTTATGCTACAACTTCTTTTTACCTAGGCAAAGGGCAAAGCCAATATGTTGAACAAAGACCTATATTTACCCATTATGGTAGACAACATACGGGCGAATGTAGAAGGCTCATATGAGCATGTTATTTCTATGGGCTGATGGAGCACATGTATAGAGACTGTAAAGAAAGAGCCAAACTAGTAGAGACTAGTAGAGGGAGAAAAGTATTTGAGACTACGATTGAGCCACCGATGGTCTACCCTACCAATGGGACAGAGGGCAGAGGTAGAGGCAGGGGCAGAACTGGTACAACAGACAAATGAGTGACTAGATATGAAGGTCAAAGTTCTAGACCCCCTGCATAGACTGGAGTATTTGCCATGACTAGGTAGGAGGCAGATGATGCTCCCGAAGTAGTCACTAGTAATATTTATATTTCTGAAATATTAACATATACATTGATTGACCCTAGTTCTACAATTCATTTATATCATTGCATATGACATCCAAATTGCAGTAAAACCATGAGACTTTGGGGATTGATATAAATATGAGTACTCCATTGGGGACAATAGTAGTTGTGAATAATGTTTATCGCGATTGCTTAATATGCATTGATAAAGATCAATTAATAATTGATATGATCTTATTGTCACTATATGAATTTAATGTGATATTGGGAATGTACTGGTTAACTAGATATCATGCAATAGTGAATTGCTTTACTAAGGAAGTAATTTTAGAATCACCGAACCAGCTAAGGGTTGTATTTTTGGGTGAAAAAAACTTATGCCTATATGTCTAATCTCAGCTGTAAAAGCATTCAGGATGATCAAAAAAGGATGTGAAGCATTTTTGGTATATGTGACTGATACTAGAACCACTGATAGCTTGCTTGAAAATATAACGGTGGTGAGAAAATTTTCTGATGTATTCTCAAATGATCTACTTGGTTTACCACCAGATAGAGAGATATAATTCGCTATTGAACTAATACCAGGAACAACACCAATATCAATGTCACTCTACAGAATGACTCCAGTTGAGTTGAAAGAACTGAAGGCCCAATTGCATGAGTTGCTTGATAAAGGGTATATCAGACATAATGTATCACCTTGGGGAGCTCCAATATTATTTGTTAAAAAAAAGATGGAACAATAAGATTGTGCATTGATTACAGACAATTGAACAAAGTGACAGTCAAGAACAAATATTTGTTGCCTAGAATAGATGATTTGTTTGACCAATTGCAAGGAGCCCAAATATTCTCCAAGATTAATTTGAAATTAGACTATTACCAGCTGAAGGTAGCGGAAGCATATGTTCCAAATACTGTTTTTCGAACCAAGTATGGACATTATGAATTTTTAGTAATGCCATTTGGGTTGACTAATGCTCCAGTTGTATTTATGACATTAATGAATAAAGTGTTTCAACCATACCTACACAAATTTGTAATAGTATTCATTGATGACAAATTGGTGTACTCAAAGAATAGGGAAGAATATAAACAACATTTAAAAATTGTGTTGCAAATTTTGAGGGAGAAACAACTATATGCTAAATGGAGTAAATGCGAATTCTAGTTAGATCATTTGGTTTTTCTTGGACATGTGGTATTGGGCAAGGGCATAGAGGTAGATCCAAAGAAAATAGAAGTCATGGTAAATTGGAAAGTTCCTAAAAATATTTCAGAAATGCGTAGTTTTCTGGGTTTAACAGGATACTATTGCAGATTTGTTGATGGATTCTCCTTAATTTCTACCCCTTTGACTAGATTACTTAGAAATAGTGTGCCTTTTAAATGAGCTCTAAAATGCCAAAGGAGTTTTGAGGAGTTAAAACAAAGGTTAATCTCAGCACTAGTATTAGCTATTCCTACAGGTACATATGGATTTACAGTATATAATGATGTTTCTCACTTAGGCTGGGGATGTGTATTAATGCAGCATGGAAAAGTGATAGCTTATGCATCCAAAAAATTGAGAACACATGAGATCTCATATCCAGTGCATGATCTAGAATTGGTTGTAGTTGTATTTGCATTGAAGATTTGGAGGCATTATATGTATGGTGAGACATTCCAAATCTTTACAGACCATAAAAGTTTGGGTTACTTGTTGACACAAAAAGAGTTAAACATGAGACAGAGGTGATGGTTAGAGCTATTGAAGACAATTGAATATCATCCAGGAAAAGTCAATGTAGTAGTCAATGCATTGAGCATGAAGTCCATGAGCGGTGTAACTCACTTGCTAGCATCCTCTTTTTCATATTTGATTCAATTACGATATATGAATGTTGAAATAAATATGCATAATGGAGGATCACTAATTGCTACTCTTCAAGTTAGACCTATACTGAATGAGAGGATTAAAGAAGCATAAGTTAGAGATCCTTCATTGTGTGAGAAAATTGAAATGGTAAAACAGGAAAACAATACAGAGTTTTATTTGCAGGATGATACATTGATGTTGAAGTCGTGCATATGTGTTCCAGACAATGATAGTTTATGCCAGGAAATAATGAAAGAGGCACACAATGTACTTTATGCAATGCATCCAAGGATGACCAAGATGTATCACAACTTAAGACCTCATTACTGGTGGCTCGAAATGAAGAAAACATAGTATAATATGTTTCAAAATACTTAACATGTCAGCAAATTAAAATTGAACATCAGGCATCAGTTGGTAAGTTACATCCATTGCCAATGCTAGAATGGAAATGGAAGAAGATAATGATGAATTTTGTTTATGGATTTCCAAGAACTACATAGAAAAATGATGTAATATGGACAATTATTGATAGATTAACAAAGTCAGCACATTTTATGCCTACTAGATGGGGGTGTACACTCGAGAGTTTGACAAAATTATATATGAATGAGATAGTCAGATTGTATGGTATTCCAATGTCTATTGTGTCTAATAGAGATCCACGGTTTACTTCACATTTTTGGATGAGTCTAAAAGATGCATTAGAAACAAAATTGAACTTAAGTACTGCATTCTACCCATAAACTGACGGACAATCAGAAATGACTAAATGATTAAGGATTTGAAGTAGATTCAAGAAGGTTCAACTCAAATTTTTGTTAATAATCAAACAACTATCTCAATCTTCTATAATCTGGTATTTTATGGAAAGATTAAACATTTTAAGTTTAAGTTTTATTATTTGAGAAAAATTCAAAAGGAATGAGAAATTTCTTTGGTTTACTGTAAGAGTGAGGAATATGTAGCTGATATTTTTACAAAAACTTTACTTAAAGCTAAATTTGAAATATTGAGGCATAAGTTGGGAGTTTGCAACATCAAATCTAGAGGAGTGTAAGTAATGTCTTAGATGTTGCAACAAATCTATGAGTTAGTTATAAAATCATATTGCAGACTTAGTCAACAACTGAAAATATTTTTCTTTAGGAATTAGTTTCAATTTATTGTTCTTTAGGTAAAGTTATCTGTCATTCATAGTTCTTATTTTTTCAGTTGTGATTCATTAATAAACTTCAGTAACTTATTCAATTCAAAAATCTCTCATAACAATAATTTGGCATTTACTGGTTAAGTCCTTAACTTTTCTAATATATTGAAGTTTAATTTCTTATCAGCCACCGATTTTGGAAAAGTAAATACCTTGTAGAATTTTAATAAAAATAAAAAGGATGTCACAACAATAAGTCTTCAACTAAACATCAGTCAAACATTTTCTTTTATTTAATTTTTTATTGAAGTTTGCATCACTTCTTTTAGAATTATTAAATATTTCTTTTAGTAAATGGAAACTCAAACTCAATTATGCATTTTTTATGTGTTAATAGTCATACCACAACTGGATATATTGTATTTCCGAAAGCAGTCTCTTAATCACCATAAATGTTGGTAGTGATGCTACATAATACAACTGCCAATTCAATGAGTAAAAAATGGAAGTTTATGCCTATCAATTGAAAGGATAATGATTTTTACTCTAAAAATTCTCAAAACTAAGTTCAAACACTTTTCATATAATAAAGAAGATGTTTTCTACAAATCTGCAATTTATAACCATTAGATCAACTACTTTTAATTTTAAATATTAGATTAATTAACTTAAAACTTGCTAAACTAGTAAACTAATTTTAACACTTTAACCTATAACCTGTATATCAAGTCATCCTTATATGTTTCTATTTTTTTAATCATATTCTATCTCATTTTACATTTTCTCTAAAAAAAAATTTATATGCTTAACATTTTTTAATTAAAAAATCTTTTCTCACTTTTTTTTCTCTCTCTATCTCTCTAATCTCTTAGATTTCAAACTAAATCCAAAGAATATTCTCTCAGCATTACTCTTAGCCTTCTTTTTGATCATCTTTCGAGTCATCTAAAGAACCCGCATTGGCTAGCTTAACATTTGAACTGAGAGATTTTCTTCAAATTAAATCCAATTTGAGGAAAGTTGAGAACTAGTTATGGTGTAGAGGAGTTGAAGGCTTGGATATGTGTTGAAGGAGCCGTTTTCTTCTATGCTCAGCACATCCTAGTCATAGTTTGAGTTCTCCTCCCACTTTTGGATAAATTATACTTTCACGATGTTGTTTCATAAAAAAAAGGTCGAATCTCGATTCCCTTCCACAATATCGTTTCATCATAAAAATTAGCAGGACCCTATTCTGATGACCTATATTTAATAATATTAAAAATTACTATATATGAAAGGTCATAAGAACCAATAGGGGGGTGAATTGGTGATTTTCGTAAGGAATGAAAAATTAAAAATTTAAGCAAAATGAAGAGCAAAAGAGAAAAATAACACAAAAGATTTATAAAGGTTCAGCCTTCAAAGCCTACGTCATATTCTCAACCACTGTTGAGAGTTTTAATCACTAGCAATCTACTTCCCAAGTGTATATTAAACCAATGCAAGCTTATAATAAGCTACCCAAGTATTCTCCAAGGCTCACACTCAAACCATTTACAAGTGTTTTTATGACTCAACATAAAACCCTAATATAAGTATTTAATTCCCAATCAAATTCACTCAATCTCATTATCGAGCAATTGATTACAAAAATAAAATACTTAATAATGTAGAAACTCAAGATCACTTGAGTTTAAAAGAATTGAAATAAAATTGAAAATAATACAAGTGAGGTAGCAATAAAGAATTAATGCATATATCTCTCACAAATGATTTTCTCAATGATTTCTCTAAGTAAATAAGCTCTTAATACGATACTTGATATTTTTTCTTCAGAAATATGAAGTATTTCTAGTGTTTCTTCAAAATATAACTGTTAGAAATGCATCAAATCAAAATATAGTCATTCAACTATCTCAGGATCATGCTGCAATGGTCATATTTGCAAGATTCATGGGTGTGATACCTTTTTCACGAGCGTAAATTGCTTTACTCCTCAAATTTGAAAATCTCTGGAGTCGAACATTCACGGGCATGATTAGTTGTTCAAGAGCGTAAAACTTTGATGCAAACAGTGAACTACCTCGTGAACCCAACCGTGAATGAATATGAAACTTTTGGTATTCCTTGGATCGACCTTCACGGGCGTGACACTTCATTCTGGTTATGAACCATATTATGAAACTTGGCCATGAATTATAAGAATTTGAATTGTTAGCACCATAAGACTTTCACGGGCATGGCACATCTTTCATGGGCATGAATGATTTTGGTTTTGCAATATTAAATTTCAATTAACTTGATTTCTTTGGCTATGATTGTTTAATAACCATTTAACTTGTTTAATCACTTAGAACACAAGATATGATTAAATTTTTTGTTGCTCAATTATTTGTGATAATTAAAATGATAAAAATAACTTTCAAAGTTCAACAACATATGAGAAAGATAAAAAAATGTATCTAACTTTACTCAAATAAGATAACTTTGTTACATTTGATATAAATAATAACATAAAATATTTCATATATATATATTTAAAAAAGCTAAAAATTGAATTGTTTATTATATTTTACAGAATTGACGTAGGACCCGTTTGATATTGAGTTTGGAAAAAGCGCTTTTGGAGAAAAAAATTTTATTTTTAATTTTTTTGAGTTTTGAAAACTGCTTTTGGAGATACAGGTAAATAAATGTTTTTTCCAAAACCAGGTTTGAGAAAAGTAGTTTATAAAAAAATTAAAAAAATCAGTCAATTAAATCAAAAAAATTCTAAATCTGTTTTTTGGGCATCCAACAGCAATCCCAAACACCCCCATAAATGGTAATCAATATAATATTTTGACATATAGGAAGTGATAGTTAAATTTACCAAACTTATTCATGTCAAATGAAAACAATCGAACTTTAATCAAGACTAACATGCTTAATAAATATTAATTTATTAATTAATTTATTTATCAATTCATTAAAAAATAAATTATATATTTTAAAAAATATTTATGTATAGTAAAATCTATAATTTCAATCTAACAAATAAGTTTAATTAGATTTTTCTAAATTTATTATAAGTAAAAGTGTAAAAATTATAAATTAAATGTGAAATTATTAGTTTTATAATTTTTGAGCTAGCTCATGAACATATTAACAAATTGGTTCATGAGCTAACAAGTCAAATATTTTGAAACTTGACTTTAGTTTATTTATTTTAATGAGCCTCAATAAACAATTTCAAACGAGTTTTTAACAAATTGAGTTCCAAATAGATTATGAGGTATTTGATTCGTTTAGAACCTTAATTTATTATGAAATCATTAGATATTATATTATATGACTTTGTTATCATTTTTAATAAAAATAATAATATATCATTACTAATATTTTAAAATTAGATTGCTTTATTTTATTTATAAAATAAAATATAACTTCTAATAATTGTGAAAAATAATTAGTTATTTAAAAAATAATTATCAAAGATTATCCTTTTAGTCAGTTTAGTTGGAACAAAGACATGGATTTTATATACCAGCAAGTCAACAATAATTTTATTTAATTTGTTATTGGCAAAAAAAATACCTTTTATATAACTATCATAATTAGTGGCCCTCTATTTATAGCCAAGGTTAATACTTCCATAAGAGAATAATTAGCCATTTAAGATATTGAAATTTGTGATTACAAGTTAAACACATTTAATTCTTTAATTTTATGGGATGAAACTTTGAAATCGCTTTCACAAAATTGTATATGTTTGAACTAAGATCAATTTCACAAAAATATTTTATAGATATTGGACTGAAAAAAATGTCTTTCATATAATAAGTTACATGACATGAACCTTTCAAAATTTTATCAATTTTTGTAAGTAGCTAAATCAAACACTTTTTTTTTTTTATAAAATGGGAGAGAAAGACATAAGTCAATGCACCATGATATCCCAACTAAGCTAATAGCTCATTAGCACCATTATCATATGCCTACCTCAACTCTTTATTAACAATAAAATATAAACACAAAGTATAGCAATACAACCTGAAAAGCTTAAAAATTGAAACAAATTAACGAAACCTATACAACCCAAGGCATCTGACATCATAGCTTCATTACATACCAGAAGATACGAATCCCACTGAGTAATAGAAATTAATGTAATTCCTCAACCGAAAACTTGTCAACAATTTGATTGCTCTCTCGATACAAATGTGAAAACATGTCCTTCCAGGGAACTAAGCTTGTGAAGACAATCCTCTCATTCTCTGTGTATTGACCATGGGACATTGGAAATTTTTAATTGCAGTAGATTAACTGCAAAATGATTGTCACTCTCTGACCAAAATGGCATTGGCCTGAATCCCATGCCTTCTTCACTACAATAATAATTGTCATAATCTTAGTTTCATATGCCTATCGAGTGCCAAAGGGAGCTACAAAAAGAGGTTATTGCAGTACCTCTATTGTCCCTAAAAATATCACTTGCACTTGCAATGCCTAGAAATCCTCTAGAACTCCATCAGTGTTGATTTTTATCCAACCTGTAGGTGGGGGGATCCATATTACTGGAAAAATGTTAGGTGCAATATGAAATCGATGAAGAATTTGCAAATCTTGCATCATATTATGCATATAACCACACTTAATGAATTATATTTCTTTAAGTGATATGCAAATGACAAGAATACAAGAAAAATATAGAAATAAAATCATTATGAAAAGTAGCTCTGTTACAAGCATGCCATATAGACCATACCGAAGTTAAGAAACCTACTCTCTATAAAGCTTTAATTTGAGGAAAGAAATTAATCTTCCAAGTCGACGTAAATAAGCTTTGAAAAAACTAGATGTGATATCAAAAGTAACCCTAAACAAGCTAGCTAAAGTATATCAAACTATTACCATAAACAAACAAGAAGAGAACATATGATCCAAAGTTTTTAAAGCCCGAGTACAAAGTCTGCATTTTGAAACCATATTTAACCCTCTTTTACAAAGATTGTCATCTGCAAAGAGCTTATAGTAGACAACTCTCCAGACCAAAAAAGATATTGATAGTCGTAAACAATAACGCCAAACCTTTTTACTCCAGTTAATGCGTGACGAAGCATTACGTTAGAAATTGTAAGCCTTTTTGGAAGTCGATAATCCATTGGAAGATCTTGTACTGCTCTCTTACCCTACTAGCCGTTAATAATGCAGGGAAGTGCTACCTAGCTCATTGTTTGAAAATTGATGTTCTAATTATTATTATTATTTTTCAATTCGAGTTTGATATTAGTGGAATATATATATATATATATATATATATATATATATATATATATATATATATATATATATATATATATAGATTACATTGTTTAAATATGTATCTAGCGATACAAATATCTTAATTTAAAAGTATTCGTACCTTAATCTATAATATTTAAAAATATATTTATAAATAATACAAAATATATTAATTACAAATTTACATTTTTATAAATCCTGTGTGTCACAATTCACAATAAAAAGAAAATCTTAAAATTTAATTATACAATATAATATCCAAAATATACAAAAAGAAAATAAAATGTTGTAATTTGATCTTAAAGTTCTCCTTTCTTCGGTCGGTCCTAACACAACAACTACTTTTACTAACCTACACGTGAAACACATGTGTTAAACTACTAATTTAGTGGTACGTTTGACAACTATTCAATAATTTTATAAATATCTCTAAAATAAAATTTTTATTAATGACAATTAATTTTCTAAGTATGTCAAAACATTCAAATTAAATACAAACTATATAAATCATACAAAATGTATAACTAATCAATTATAATATTTCATTCATTAAGTATACTGAAATTCATTAATAATAATACAAGACAATCATTTTAATAATTTATATTTTTTCTCTTTATTTATTTAGTAGTCAATGATATTTTAGACCAGAACTAAATACTAGATACATAGTTTATACTCTTAGATAGTATACTCGGCATCTACTTAATTATTTTATAACTCAGCATTTAACGTCTATATTTTTAATAATAACTCAATACGTTTTCGGTACCTACGTAATTTCAAACTCAGCACTATTTCTTAGTGTATACATAAATTAAATCTCAATAGTATTTTCTAATGCTTACATTTTTACCCTTTTTGTTGGCATGCTAACTTATTCTAATTTTTAGTTCTCGACTGGATGTTATAAGATTTAATCATGTTTGTTACCTTTATTATTATTTATATCAATTATGTATGTAATGCTAATATAATTTTATATAAATGCAATAATATCTATTAAATATATTACAATATCATACTCACTCATTAAATCATTATAAATATAAGAAAAGTCAAATAATATATTTTTCTATCATAAAATTCAATAATAAACTCATATATACAAGCTGCCCATTCTGGACATAATTTCTTTCTCATATTGCCCTACATTTTTTTTATCCATTTTTAAATAGAATTTGGATAAGTGATCATAACCAAAATATAGATACATGTCTTATATTTAATTACCAACTAGAATCACATCAAACTGAATTTTATATCAAAAGTTATGGATTTTTCACTCAGCTACGTTAATTTCATTCTACCCAGTATTTTACTGGACATATTTCTAGTTCAAACTTTGAGTCAATTTTAAACCTAAATGTAGGCATATCTAGATCTAATAATCTGAATGAAAGTTGAATCCCTATATATTAACTTTCCAACCCAATAAGAAATACTCAAAAATTATTTCCAGAACTCGCGTTATGTCCTAAAATGTAGACACTGTTCCTAAGATGAATTTCCAACAACTTCATTTAATCACATAATTTCCTATCCTCATGCATCATCAACATAATTTAACCTTATTTTTACATTCATGACATCAATTAATCATCAATTTATCACTCAATCAAAATATCAATAATTACGTACATAATTATATATAATATCATACTCAACATAATAACACAATTAACAATTAACATTTTAAAATATTGAATTTTTGTCAAATGTACATACCTCAAAAAGTCCACTTGATACACCCTTCTCTACCTCATAATTAGCTTTCTTCTTGCGCCTATTTTCTTTTTGATTATAGACCAAAGGTTGCTCACCTCTTTAGTCTAATAACAATTTTACACATACACTTCAATTTATCTTATAATTCAATGTTACATATGCACATAAACTCACTTAAACGACTAATAACCTCTACCCCATCTTATGTCCATAAACAACTATTCTAATCCATCATTAACCCTTATTCATAGTAATCAAGTATTAATTACATTAATCAATTCTTAATCACTATTAATATACTAATAACCCTAAATTACCAATCTTAATGGTGACTAACCTCAAAATGAAAGTAAAGAAGATAATAAAAGTGAAAAGATGAAAAATTTAACCTCACCTATATAAATCTTCAAGATGGACAAAAATCTTTCTTTCTCTTTTTCTTTTCTTTTCTTCCTTCCTCTTCCTTTGTTTGACTCACTTTGCTTCACTTTTTTGTTGACTTTACCTTAATCCATCTTTTTTTAGCTAAAATCTTAACTTTAATTGAAGAAAATGAAGAAGGAAGAGGAAGATGTATGTCACGGCCAAGAGAAGAAAAACGAGAGAGAATTTTGTTTATTTAAGATGAGAAAGAAGAAGAAATAAAAGCAAAAAGTGAAATTTGAAATTTGGCTTTTATAGTAGGATTAGGTGGGTGGTTAGGATTAATTGGATAATTTTGTCCCTCATTAGTCCATTAATTTAAATCACTTTTACTTTATTTTAATCTAAAAAATATTCATTTTCTTAGATAAAGAATATTCTATTTTTATTCTTTCTTAAAATACCTGAGCCAAAAATATCGTAAATTTCAATTTCTTTAAGCGAAAAATTATTATTTTCAAAATTTAGCTCCAAACCTAAAAATTTTCAATTAATAATATCCAAAATATTTTTTCATATTTTATTATCATTTTAATTTTTTCTTTCATGTCTGAATTTAGACCCAGATCGGTTCAATGCATCAAATTTCGGTCAACCGTGAAACAACATTACATATCCTCTATAAAGCAAGGAATCCACATCATAATACAAAAAATTTAAGTTCAAAATATCTACTAAAATATTAGAAAAAGCTTGTCCAAAAGACAATAACAAGTTTCATTCTCCATTTATAGACACCTCAGTAATAGTAGCATGAAGATTATATCGAATATTGGGGGAATACCAATACAATCAACAATAATATATCCCAACCAATTTGTATTCCAAAAGTGAATATTAGAACATCCATTGACAAGTGTTGTGAATATCAACGTTGCCTAAAACGATAACCGAGAAGGGGGGTTGAACTGGTTGGTAAATAAAAATTACTTGAAAAAAAACTAAATAATAAATGGTGAAAAGAAGAGAGATATAATGCACACAAAATTTATAAAGGTTTGGATATTAACAAACCATACTCATTTTCTCAATCTCAATTGAGTGTTTCACTAATATTTAAAGTGTTACAATGAAGTTTTTTTCTAGCTCACTCCCAACTATGGTGTTTCTCTTTTGGCTAACACCTAATCCAAAAAAACCCTTGTGTTTTAATGGTTAACACAACAACCGAATCCTTGTATTCTTTTTATAGCTCACATAAAAATTCTTGCAAGTGTTTCACTCACAATCCAACTCACTCAAACTCACTTTTGAGTAATTGATTACAAGATGAAAACATTCACCAACCAGAATGCTTAGTAATTATGAGCAATTATGGTTTTACAATCACAAATAATGAAAGTTATTGAATCAAAAATAAATGCACAAAGTTATACAAGATTAGAAAATTAAATGATTATTTTTCTAACTTGTAGAAGTCATAAATGTGTTGCATTTATACTTTCAAATCAAATATAGTCATTTGGGGTGCATTTAATGTAAAAATAGTCATTTAACCACTTTTTTGTTCATGCTTCATAAGTTTCTCTCTCTAGGTTCACGGGCGTGACTGAGTCTTCGCATGCATGACTGTTCTTCACTGTCATGAATGAAACTGGTGGCTCTGGCAAAGACTAATTTTGTCTAAAAATGAGTGGTCATTCACGGGTGTGACAAAATCTTCATGGGCATGACTTGATCAATCTTCATGGTTGGGCCAATACTTCAATACCTTGAACGTTTGAATGAATAGTCTTGGGGCTTACTAGTTTCATGGGCATGACTAAAATTTGCACGAGTGTGAAGAGTTATTTTTGTGGGGGTGGTGATTTTTCACCATGGACATGACTTTCGATTCATGGATGACTCTTTGCTTTTATTTAATATTTGAACTTTAATTCTTTTCTTTCAACTTGTTTCAAGATTTTAGGAATGCATAACATGTCTAACACATTTAAAGCATAAATATGGTTAAATTCCTTGTTGCCTAATTATTTGTTATCATCAAAATGACAAAAATATGCCTCAAGGTTCAACAATCTCCCCCTTTTTTTATGGTGACAAATAATTAAGCAATATGTGGTTTAAAGATAAAATAAAATTTGTACCCTTTAAATGATGCTTAATAAACATGGATCATAAGAAGTACAAGATGTAAGAGAAGCTTTAAAAGAGATTGAGATAAGCAATAAACATAGCATTCATACCAAGATAAACATAGTATTCATGCCAAGTATATGAAAGGTATATTTCAAGTATATGTTATATTGATAAGGCATTTTCTGCTTTATATGCAAGGAATATGGCAAGTATATGTAACATATATTTCAAAGTATATTGTCATAGTATAATTATCATATATTGTATTCAACATCAACATATTGCATTGCATTCATCATCATATGCTTTATGCTTACCCATTCTCCCCCTTTGTCATAATCAAAAAGAGATATAAGAAAATAGAGAATCAAAAGACATATGTCATTGCATTAACAAAAATATTTACAATATATGAGTTGTAAATACAAAAAAGATTTTCCTAGAATTATCTTAGGACAAAAAAAGCTGTGATAACATGATCTTAAGGATCCTAAGACATAAAAAGTAAAACTAAGGTAATAGGAGTCATAGCCTGAAGTTAGACATCTGTTCGTGAAGACGAGCTACCTCATCCTCAAGGTTATCAATCTTGAGGCCTTCCAACCTCACATTAATTGACTCTTGAAAGGTGTCCATACTTTTTTAAAGCATGTTAAAGCAAGGAGTTAGAAGTACGATGATCTATTATGCTAAGTCTGGCGAAGGTGCCAAGGATGTCTCGCTAGTAGGAGGGGCATCTGAAACAGTTGGAGTTGGATTCTCAACCCGGGCTCTCTTCCTCTACTGGGGCCCTTGACGTACCACTTTGAATTCCTCTGGGTCTTCAGACTCCCATGCCACCTCACTTGCAAAGGTAATGAAGTGGTAAACACCTTATCTTGATAATAGACTCTCACTACTACTTCCATTTTGATGAATGACTCAATGTCAAGTCGATCTCTAGAAGAAGCTCGAATGATGTTGTATACATAATTGTTGAGGTCCAAAAATCCTAGCTCTACCGCTAAATGAGTCACATAACCTTCGATAAGAATGTCTCCTGAAGGCTTGGAAGTAATGGATTGAAGGTGAGAAGCAAACCACTGAGATAGTTCCATGAGCTCACTCTTATGAGTCATCTCAAACAAAAGCAATTTGGACTATCGAATTGAGTCGTTGCTATCACTCTGAGAAAAGATATTGTAAGTCAAAAACCAGTAAATGTAGTGAAGCACTGGTGATTTCAAATGTGTGCTCTTTGTCTTCTTGACGTCCCAGTTGCAGTCACTGCCAAAGGTGGACCAGACATCGTGAGGGTGAAATCCAGGCTTATTTTCATAGATCAATTCTTCATGTGGAAGCTTGAAAATTATTCAGAATTCACTATCAGTTAGGGTTTTCTCTCACTTACAGAGCTAGAAGGAGACTTTTCCAACCTGAGAGACTTGTAAAGTGCTGAGAAATTCCAAAGTCAGCTCCCAAAAGGTGGGTTGATAAATATCAACAAACTCCAACAAAACTTGCGCATCCAAATTGTCATATCAGAGGTAAGGCCTAACGCCTTAACACACCCCTAATCGAAGGTCCTTATGGATAGAAGAGTCCATTTTTTGAGGTAAGTGTATTTCGGATGGCAATATTGGGGTATGACATTAAGTAAAAACTCTGTATGGATCTTTGGGGCTGTACTCTTCTTATTCCCTTTTGATTGACTGGACCCTAAGGCCATTAAAGAGATTGAAAGTTTGAGAGAGAAAGGATTAGGGTTGAAAGCTTTACCAAAAACTCAAATAGAACATTAGAGAAAGAGTGATTAAGGTATTTGGTGATTGATTTTGGTAATGATTTGTGGTAAAATGGTATTTAAGAGGCCAAATTTGGGCAAAGAGGGTGAGGAGTCGTGACTATTTGTGAGGTTGAAGAAAAAAAAGGTGGGAGAAAATAGTGAATTTCAGGTTTTATTTCAATCGATTCACAGGCGTCAACGATCGTGTTCACAGTTAGGCAAAGTAGTGACTTAAATCGTGAGCCAGAGTGTGAATGAGACTATATGAGAAGAGATATATTTTCACAGTCATGATGCTAAATAGTCATGAGCGTGAATAAAGGTTGTCACGGGATCAAACCATGATCCAAGGCATGAAACAAGCCGTGATTGGATTTGTTAGTTTTGCCTACTGTTTTTACGGTCGTGAAGATTTATTCACGGGCGTGAATACCTAAAATTTTATCAAAAAAATAAAACTGAGTCCCATTCAAAAGTATGTGATACCTAAATATTTTCTAAACATTTTAAACATAAAAATAAACACTTTATCATATAATATGATCATGCAAATAATCAAAATATTACTCAACGTTCACAATATAAGAATGATCAAAATATCAACGTATACCCATGACATAAGAATTATCATTTAAGACAATGTGGTGCCATAAAACATTCCAAGCTCTCTTTTTATAAAATAAAACCTTTCATCATTGAGAAATTTGGTAAAAATACCAGCTAATTGGTTGTTTGTGTCAATGAATTCTAACACATCTCCACTTTGGACATGTTTTCTTAGAAAATGATGTCTAATGTCTATATGTTTGCTCCTAAAGTGCTGGATAAGGTTTTTAGAAAGATTTATAGCACTAGTATTGTCACATTTGGTGGGAATATGATCCATTATTTGACTATAATCTTTAAGTTGTTGTCTAATCCAAAGAACTTGAGTGCAACAATATATTACTGTAACATTCCGTTTCAGTGGTTGATAAGGCAACTGAAACTTATTTTTTGCTAAACCAAGAAACTAGGCATTATGTAATGAAGTGATAAGAACTTGAAATTTTTTTTTCTATCTAATAGACTACCAACATAATCAGCTTCTGAAAAGCCAATGATATGAAAAAAATATTCCTAGGATACCATTGACCTAGATGCATAGTGTTATGTAAATATTTTAAGATTCTTTTAACAACATTCAAATATGATTATTTAGGACATTATTGAAATCTAGCACATAAGCATACACTATACATAATGTCAGGTCTAAAAGTTGTAAGGTATAAAAGAGATTCAATCATACCTCTATAAAATTTTTCATTTATACTCTTACCCTTCTCATCTTTGTCCAATTTGGTTGATGTGCTCATTAGAGTCTTTGCATTCTTACACCCTCCATTCCAAATTTATTTAATAGCTCTTTGGTGTACTTGGATTGGTTGATAAAAATTCCATCATTGCTTTGCTTAATTTGAAGACTAAAGAAGAACTTGAGCTCATCCATCATGCTCATTTCAAATTCCCTAGTCATACATTTAGCAAATTCTTAGCAAAGTAATTCATTAGTAGACCCGAAAATGATATCATCAACATAAATTTGAACAAGTAATATGTTATGCTTGTGCTTTTTAATAAAAATAGATGTGTCTATATGTCCTTTTAAAAAATTATTTTCTAATAGAAATGCACTAAGCCTTTCATACCAAGCTCTTAGAGCTTGTTTCAAACCATATAAGGCCTTAGTGAGCTTAAACACATAATTTGACAATGTATAACTTTCAAAACCAGGAGGTTGTTCAACATAGACTTTCTCTCCTATAAAGCCATTTAAAAAGACATTTTTGGCATCAATTTAAAAAAGTTTAAAATTCATATGGCATGCAAAAGCTAAAAGTATTTTAATTGTTTTTAATCTAGCGACCGAAGCATAAGTCTCATTATAATCTATGCCTTCTTTTTGATTGTACCATTTGGTAACTAATCTAGCCTTATTTCTATTTATAAGACTTTGTTCATCTAACTTATTTCTAAACACCCATTTACTACTAATGATTGGATAGTTCTTAGGTCTAAAAACTAAGGTCCAAATCTTATTTCTCTTAAAATATTTGAGCTTATCTTGCATAGAAATTACCTAATTTTTATCATTTAAAACCTTATCAATATTCTTTAACTCAATTTGAGAGACAAAAGCGAGATTAGAATCTGAAAGTTTAAGATTAGATCTAGTACTTACACCTTTGGTAGGATCACCAATGATGTGCTCTATAAGGTAGTTTCTTATGAATTTCCACTCATTTGGAAGTTATTGGGTCCTTTGCTCTTGAGCTTGAGGTAGTAAATTATCTTGTTATTGCTTCTTTTGATCATCATCATTTTTCGTTGAGGTTTCATCATCCTTTTCATGATCAAGATCAAGTTTTTTCATTGTTCCTACAATATTATCACGAGCACTCTCTTTCACAAGATTAAGTTTACTAGATTCATAAAAAATAACATGCATAGATTTTTTTACATCTAATAATCTTTTATTAAAGACTCTATATGCTTTGCTAGATGTGGAGTATTCTAAGAAGATACCATCATTGGATTTAGAGACAAAATTTCCAAGGTTATACTTGGTGTTTAATATAAAAACTTACATCCAAATACTTTAAAATATGAGATCATAAGTTATCTTCTATTCTATAGCTCAAAAGAGGTTTTATTTAAAAGAGGCCTTTTGAAAATAAGGTTAGAAATATAGAATGTAGTATTTGTGGTTTCGGCCCAAAAGTAGGTTAATAAACTATAGTTATTGAGCATTGTTTGAGTTATTTCAATTAAAGTTCTATTTCCCCTTCAACCACCCCATTTGTTGAGGTGTTATAGCAGTTGAAAAATTATGAGAAATACCATATTATAAACAAAGGTTTTCAAATTTTTTATTTTCAAAATCTTTGTCATGATCACTTTTTATTTTAGAAATAAAATATCATTTTTTATATTGAACTCTTTTGGCAAAGTTTTTAAAGGATTAAAAAATGTGACTCTTTTGAGATAAGAAAATTACCTATATGAATCTAGAGTAATTATCAACAATAATAAATGCATAGTGTTTACCTCATAAACTAGCAATTCTAATAGGTCCAAAAAGATCTAAATGCAAAAGTTTGTAGTGGTTTAGAAGTATTTACTATATTTTTAGACTTGAATGATGTTTTGTGTTGTTTTTCTCTTTGACATGGTTTACATGTCTTATCCATTTCAAATTTGACTTTAGGTAGTCCATTGACTAGTTCTCCTTTGCTAAGACTTTGAACTAAGTCCATGTTTGCATTACTAAGTCTTCCATGCCATAGCCAAGACTCATCGTTAATAGTCATAAGGCACTTAAAGGAGATGTTAGATATCTTGTGTAAGTTTATTATGTAAGTATTTCCATTTATGTCTCCTTTGAATATCTCTTGGCCATTCAGAGTGGTTACAAGACATTCATTAGAGGTAAAGGTGAATTGGTTTCCTTTATTACATAATTGACTTACACTTAATAAGTTGTTTTTTAAATCATTAACGAGCAAAACATATTCAATTAAAGTTCCATTATATAAACTAATAGAGTCAATGCCAATTACCTTACCATTGACATTATTTTCAAAAGTTACCTTACCACCATCAATCCTTTTGATACGGGTGAAAAGACTTTTGTTACTAGTCATATGCCTTGAGCATCCACTATCGACTAGCCAAACATTTTCCTTTTATATGGATTTGATGCATACCTATAAAACCATAATTTAGGTTTAGTTTTTAGGTTCCTAAATGAACTTGGGTCCTTAGGGGTTGTTGAACCTTGAGGGGTATTTCTATCATTTTGATGATTACAAAAAAAATAGCAATAATGTATTTAACAATGTTTGTGTTCTAAGGGTGTGAAACATGATTTACTTTAACTAAAACATGAAGTAAGATTGAAAGACATCTTTTGAAGATTAAAATTCAAAGAATTAGCAAAGTCACGTCTGTGACTAATACTATCACGCCCGTGACTAATACTGTCAGGCCTGTGAATATAGCTGAGCACCAACATTCTACCATTCAAAGTTTACGGCCATAAAGGATCATACTAATCGTGAATGATCATACAGTTATGCCCGGGAAAAAATATTAACGCCTGTAATCAAACATGTCAATTCTTCTAAAGAGCTTTACAAATAGAGTCACCACTTGGACAACGGCTTAAAAGAATATTCACACATGTGAAAGTATTAGCCACGCTCGTGATCAAACACTTCCAATTCTTCCAGAGAGCTTCACGGCTAGAGTCACCACTTGGACCACAGCTTGGAAAAATATTCATGACTGTGACACATATATTCACGCTCGTGAATGAGGACAGAGAAACATATCAGATGTGAAATTAAAAGTTGGTTTAATGACTATTTTCACATTAAATGCACCCAAACGGCTATAATTCACAGATGGAGTATAAATGCAAGTCATTTATGAATCCGAACAAGATGAATAATAATTACTTTACATCTTTAATCTTATTGTAGCTTTGTGCATTAATTATTTTATCAACAAACCTCTATTCTTTGTGAAAACCTAATTGCTCATAAATTTCTGAGCATTGTAGGTTGTTGAGTGTTTTCATTGTAATCAATTACTCAAAAGTAAGTTTGGATATATTAGGTAAGAGTGAAATACTTGTAAGGGTTTATTGTGTGAGCCATAAAACACAAAGAATTAGTTATTGTGTGAGCCGTTGAAAAACACAAGGAAATTTCTGGATTAGGTGTTAACCATTGAGAGAAACACCATAGTTGGGAGTGAGCTTGAAAAACTCCATTGTAACACTTAGTGTGTTAGTAAACACCTAATCGAGATTGGGGAGAGGAGTAGGGTTTATTAACACCTAAACCTCTATAAATTTTATGTGTGATATCTCTCATTCCTTACTTTACTTCATTTATTCCGCACTTTCAAATTAAGCAATTTTTATTTGATAACCAATTCAACCTCTCTTCTTGGTTCATTGTCTGGGCAACAATTGGTATCATAGCTTGTCTAGCAACAAAGCCTAAAAAGCGCTAGCAAAGATCAAAAAATGGCCAGTGAAGGATTTCAAAGTCTTAAGCCTTACTTTGATGGAGCAAACTACGCTCATTGGAAATTCCAGATGGAGACATATCTCGATAGTGAGGGAATTGAAGTTTGGGATAATGTTCGGAAAGAATGGACACCACCAACTGAGAGATGAATGGATGGTAAAGAAGAAATTCTTTCAAAAGATGATTGGACAGAGCCTTAACGAAGAGCTAATTTCAAAAATAAAAAGGCAATGACAATCTTCATAAGCTCTCTATCTATCGAAGAATGTGGCAGAATTCAACATTGCCCTATCGCATATAGCATGTGGAAAATATTGGAGAATTATCATGAAGGAACCAAATAAGTTAAATCCAAGAAGATTCAACTTCTCACTTCAAAATATGAACTCTTTAAGGTGAAATCCAATGAATCTATCACCGATATGATGAACTATCTTCTAGCCATCATCAATGGCATGAGAAAGCTTGGAAAGCATTTGAGCTTGAAAGATGTGAACAACAAAATTCTGAGAAGCCTTTCCCTCAAAGACTATGGTTTAAGAATTACGGGTATAGAAGAGGCCAATGAAGACATGAACGTTATGCCTATCGATGTGCTTATTGGCAAACTTCTAACGCACGAAATGGCGGTAACAAAAGATAGAGAACTTAAAGCTAAACTAGAAAAGAGAAAACCTTTAGCACTCAAAGCCTCTACTTCAAAATCTCAAGAGGTAATTGAAGATGAAGAAGAAGAGAGTGATGATGCAAATGAGGACATTGCCATGCTCTCAAGAAGATTAAAAAGAATAATTGAAAAGAGACTTGACAATTCTTGAAACTTCAAACAAAGAACCTTCAAACACTCCTCTAATGAATCTCAAAGAAATAAAGAGGAGGTAAAGTGTTATGAATGTGTGAAGAAATGACATATCAAACCAGAATGTCTAAAGCTCAAGAAACATAAGAAAAGATTTCAAAAAGATGACGGAGAGAAAGGTCACAAAGCCATATGAGATGATGAAAGCTCTTCAAGCGAAAAATATGATAATGAAGGAGAAGAGGTCAACTTATGCTTCATGGCTTTAGAGGATCACTTCACGGATGAGGTAGGTCCTTCTTACTTATACTCTTTTAATGATAATAGTAGTGATAATAATAGTGATAGTGAAGATGATGATGAGCAGAGTTTAATAGAAGTATTGAACCTAGAGTTAGAAAAATATAGAAGTAGATTTAACACTTATAAAAATAGTATTTTATATTTGAAAAATAAAATGGAAGTTTTACAAAAAGAGAATTTTTATTTTAAAACTTCTAATGAAACTCTTCAAAAATCATTAGATGAGTATTCCTCTACAACTAAATCTTTGCTTCAAGAAAACAATATTTTGAAAAATGAAGTTGAGAAACTTAGAAACTCAATTTCAAGGTTTCATAAAGGGAAAGAGAATTTGGATACTCTCATAGTTTCTCAAAGACCACATTTAATAAGACATGGTCAAGAATTTAATGAAACATCATCTTCATCTCATAAGACTACATTTGTTAAGTCTAGTGCACCACAAACCTGGGCAATTAAGGTAATAGCCCCAAGGGCTAAAAGCATAACACACATAAAACCTCCTATTCAAGAGAAGAATGATCAATGGTCACTTGGCTTAAGAGGGAAACCTTAAAAGGCCAATCATGCATTCATGTATAAGAGGCATGCACCTAGAAAAATACTTATTTATCATGCATGTGTATGTCATTGCACACAAACTCCTTCTAAAAGGATGTTGAGACCTAAAAGCATGTCAAAATTGAAAAATAAATTTAGAGCTAAACAATGCTATTATTGCATGAAATTTGATCATATCAACAAACATTGTTGGATAAGGAAGGCTCATTGGGAACCTTCAAGTGCTAACCCCCAAGGACCCAAGCTTATTTGGATACCTAAAAACCAAACTTGAATTATGGTTTTATATGTATGCCTCAAGTCCACTATAAAGGAAAATGTTTGGCTTGTGGATAGTAGATGCTCAAGGCAGATGACCAGAAACAAAAAACTCTTCAATCACATCAAAAGAATTGATGGTGGTAAGGTAACCTTTGGCAACAATGCTAAGGGTAAGGTAATTGGCATTGACTCTATTGGTATTAATAATACTACTTTTATTGAAAATGTTTTGCTTGTTGATGGTTTGAAACATAATTTGTTAAGTGTAAGTCAATTATGTGATAATGAAAACCAAGTTATCTTTACCTTAAATGAATATCTTGTAACCTTTCTAAGTGATAAAGAGATATTCAAGGGAGATAGAGATGTCAATACTTACATAATAGACTTACACAAAAATATCTAACCTTTCCTCTAAGTGTCTTATGACTATTAGTGATGACTATTGGCTATGACATAAAAGGCTTGGTCATGCAAGTATGGAATTAATTCAAAGCCTTAGCCAAGGAGAGCTAGTAAGTGGACTTCCAAAAGTCAAATTTGAAAAGGATAAGACATGTGAACCTTGCCAAGGAGGAAAATAACACAAGTCATCCTTCAAATCCAAAAATGTAGTAAGTACTTTTAAGCCTCTACAACTTTTGCATTTCGATCTTTTTGGATCTACTAAAATTGCTAGTTGATGAGGTAAACACTATGCTTTGTCATTGTTGATGATTACTCTAAATTCACTTAGGTAATTTTCTTAGCTCAAAAAAGTGATGCTTTTGAATCTTTCAAAAAATTTGCTAAAAGAGTTCAAAATGAAAAAAAATATTTGATTTCTAAAATAAGAACGATAATGGCAAAAAATTTGAAAATGAAAATTTTGAAAACTTTTGTTTATAATATGGTATTTCACACAATTTTTCAACTCCTAGGACACCTCAACAAAATGGGATAGCAGAAAGGAAAAGTCAAACCTTAATTGAAATGACTCGAACAATGCTCAACGAGTATGACTTACCAACCTACTTTTGGGCTGAATCCACCAATACTGCGTGTTATATTTCAATTCGAGTTTTCAAAAGACCACTTTTAAACAAAACTTCTTTTGAGCTATGGAATGGAAGAAAACCCATGATATCACACTTTAGAGTATTTGGATGCAAGTGTTTTATATTAAATACCAAAGATAACCTTGGAAAATTTACCTCTAAATCCGATAAGGGTATCTTCTTTGGATACTCTATAAATAGAAAAGCTTATAGAGTCTTTAATAAAAGGTTTTTAGTTGTTGAAGAGTCTATGCATGTTGTTTTTGATGAATATAGTAAGCTTGATCTTGTGAAAGGTAGTGTTCTTGATGACATTGTAGGTACAATGGAGAAGCTTGATCATGATCATGAGAAAGATGACGATAATAAAGAGAAACAACAAGAAGATGTATCTCTACCTTAAGCTTAAGAGAAAGACAACCAAGAGCTTCCAAAGGAATGAAAAATGATAAAGAATCACCCCAAGGAACAAATCATTGGTGATCCTATTAAGGGTGTAAGTACTAGATCTCACCTCAAACTCTTAGATTCTAACCTTGCTTTTGTCTCTCAAATTGAGTCTTAAAATATTGATGAGGCTTTTAATGATAAAAGTTAGGTGATTGCTATGCAAGAGGAACTCAACCAATTCGAGAGAAGTAACGTATGGACCTTAGTTCCTATACCCAAAGACCATCAAATCATTGGTAGTAAATGGGTGTTTAGAAATAAGTTAGATGAACAAAGTTCAATAACTAGAAATAAAGCTAGGTTGGTTACAAAGGGTTATAATCAAGAAGAGGGTATAGATTATGATGAAACCTATGCTCCATAGCTAGATTAGAAGCCATAAGAATACTTTTAGCATTTGCATGCCATATGAATTTTAAAATTTTCAATTGGATGTCAAAAGTGCTTTCTTAAATGGTTTTATAGAATAGGAAGTTTATGTAGAACAATGATTGGGTTTAGAAAGCCATAATTTGCCTAATTATGTTTTTAAACTTTTAAAAGTCTTGTATGGTTTAAAACAAGCTCCAAGAGCTTAGTATGAAAAACTAAGTTCATTTCTTTTAGAAAATAATTTTTCAAAAGGACATTGATACAACCTTGTTTATTAAAAAACATAAGCATAACATTTTAATTGTTCAAATTTATGTTGATGATATCATATTTGGGTCTACTAATGAATTATTTTGCCAATAATTTGCTAAGTGTATGACTAGGAAATTTGAAATGATTATGATGGGGAACTTAAGTTCTTCCTTAGTTTACAAATCAAACAAAGAAATGAGAGCATATTCATCAACCAATTCAAGTACACCAAATAGTTAATCCAGAAATTTGGAATAGAATGATGCAAAAATGCTAAAACTCCTATGAGCAAAATTGGACAAAGATGGGAAGGGGAAGAGCATAAATGAAAAGCTTTATAGAGGTATGATCAAATCACTTTTATATCTTACTGCCTCTAGGCCCGATATAATATATAGTGTATGCTAATGTGTTAGATTTCAATCTTGTCCTAAAGAATCACATTTGAATGTTGTAAAAGGGATTTTTAAATACTTAAATGGCACATTGCATTTAAGCTTATGGTATCTTAGAAATTCATCTTTCCATATCATAGGATATTTGGATGCAGACTATGCCGGTGGTCTTTTGGATAGAAAGAGTACCTAAAACACTTGTCACTTTATTGGTGAATGCCTAGTTTCTTGGTTTAGCAAGAAACAAGTTTCAGTGCCTTATCTACCACTGAAGCATAATATATGGCAACAGGGTGTTGTTGCACTCAAATCCTATGGATGAGACAACAACTTAAGGATTATGATCATAGTTTGGACCGTATACCTATCAAATGTGACAATGCTAGTGCCATCGACCTATCTAATCATCCCATTCAACACTCTAGAAGTAAGCATATTGACATTAGACATTATTTTCTTAGGGATCATGTTCAATATGGAGATGTTGTGTTAGAATTTATTGATACACATAATCAATTGGCAAACATTTTTACTAAACCTCTTAATGAAGAAAGTTTTTATTTTATAAGAAGAGAGCTTGGTATGCTTGATGGATCAACTTTTTCTTAATTAATTTTTTGTATGCCAATTGTATATTGTGTGAACCTTGAATGTTAATTCCTTCATATGATGCATTTTACTTGGCTGATTTTATGGTATGAAGTAGTTAACATGATAGAAATATATGTTTTAAGGCATAAAAACTTTTTAGAAATCTTCCAGTCTTATTTTAGATTTAATTTTATTTTTTGAAGATTTGAGGTGGTTCACGCTCATGACATATCTTCACGACCGTGAGCTTAATAGCAAATAATTCCATAATCGGTCACGCTTTGTTTCACGCCTTGCCTCACGGGTAAAAGTAGTGAAGCCTAAGCTGCATGCTTGTGACAATATTTGTTACTCCTATGAAAAGCCTGATTCATGCCTGTGACTATTTAATATCATGACCGTGACTTGATTCATCTTCTTTTTCACGTCTAGAGTGCCATTTCAACAACCGTGACCATGATGATTCACGCCCTTTACTGATTACTCAGGACGTGAATCTATCGACTATAAAACAAAACTTTCTATCTTTTCTCATTTCCATCTCTAAAAATTCTCTCATTTAACACTCCCATTCAGTATTTCTCATAAATTCCAGTCTCCTCACTTACTTTTACCTCTATAAAACCCTTTCAAAACTTTCTTTCTTCAAATAATCACCACTTTTCTCAAGGGTTTTCAATCCTATTCCAAAAATTTCTTCTCCTTCCATTGTTCAAAGCTAATCAAAATGGAATTTGGTTATTCCAAAGGCACTAGAAAGAAATCACATGCTCCAAGACGCCACACTGATTATCTACTCAACATCATTCTGGATCATTTCCATCCGCACTTTGCCATTCTCAAGAAACAACCTCTACTCTCATCACGATCCTTTGAGTGGAGTTGTGTCAAAACTATTGGTCTTGAGACAAGCATGATTGAATAATTACAAGCTTATCACCTCAGAGAGTTCATGGATATACATCATCAAACGTTACGGGAACCAACTCTTAAGCTCCTTAGCACGTTGCAGGTCTCACCCACCAGAATAGTCAAATTCTAGCTCTGCAGGCATCCTAACACTATTTTCAAGCTCCCTTCCGATGGCATCTTCAACGAGAGTGAAGTCGAATTCTATGCTCTTCCAGCTTGGACACATATTGGCTCCGAATGTAGCTGGGATGTGAAAAAGACAAGGAGCACCCAACTTCGGTCTTCGGCGCATAAGTATATATATAGGTTTCTCACGTATAGTATATTTGCTCGAGGAGATAGCAATGGAGAAATCAAAAAATCGGAGCTCTTTTTGTTGGAGATGGCACGAAGAGGATTATCCATATCATTGTCACGATAGTTCGCAAATCATATCCTTTCCATTGTAACGAAGCCATCAGGAGATATTTTGATTAGAGGGTATGTGACTCACCTTGCCATTGAGCTAGGGTATTTAAACCTCAACGAATACAATTACATTCTCATTCCAACTCATCCACGAGACCGACTCGATGTGGAGTCCTTTATCAAGATGGGAGCAGCTGTTCGTATTATTTATAAAGCTAGTGTCTACTACCGTTTCACCACTTCAGCTGGAGAAATTGATTAGGAAGACCATGACTCTGATGTTGTAATATCCGCTAATTTAGGTCCCGAGTCGCACGTGTCGCGAAGTTGACGTGTTTGACCGATCAGAGTCTAAATTCGGATTTTTACAAAAATTGATTAAACAATGGCTAAATTAAATGATAAATTCCTCATTAAGTGATTTTAAAGTTTAAAGAGGTTAATTTAAGGAAAAGGACTAAACTGCAAAATTTGATAAGTTTTGGGGTCAAATTGCAATTTACCAAAAATTGGAGGATTAATGAGATTAATTGCTAATCAACATATTAATTTTTGGGGACATTTTGATAGGTTTGGCCGGCCATTCAATGAGGAAGAATGGAATTAATAGGTTCATTAAGCCTAATGTCAAGAAATGGTCAAAATGGTGGGTCCCACATGAAGACTTTTTGGGTACCCTATTTAAGACTTATTTTTCTTCTTCTTCTTCTCTTCATTTTCTGTCTTCTTCTCTCTCTTTTATACCACTCATGCCAGCCCCATTCCTCCATAGCCATCTTGATTTTTAGAGAGAGAAAGGAAGGGAAGAGAAGGGAAATAGCAAGACAAGGTGATCTTCATGGCCCATAACTCCCAAGGAAGCTGGAAAGAACTAGAAAGAGGAAGAAAAATCAAGTTTGGTAGAGAGAGAAAATCTCCAAAGAGGTGATTTAGTGAAGAAAAGAGTAAGGTAAGAAGTGATTCTTCTTCTTCTTCATCTTTTTTTAAAGGAAGTTCGAATTTTGAGCTCATCCAAGACTTATATGGAAAGAGAGAGAAACTAGGATTTTGAGAGAGAAAAAGAGAGTTTGGGGTCTTGAGAAAATCAGATGATAATAATGATTTATGATATTGTAGGAGTTCCAAGTGACAAGGAACAAGCTTTAAGGGGCAAAGAAAAAGAGAAAACTATCTAGAAGAGTGAAGGAGAAAGATTAAAGTTTGTGCATAACTTAAGGCAATAGCCTATTCTTATTTGAAATAATGCATGCAGAACATGATTTTAGATAAATGCATTTCAAGAATGATGATGATTATGGCATGAAATTATAGGTAGACATGTATGAATGAGATCCTTGTGTGACATTGAATTAATGATGCATGTTAGAAAATCTTGTATGATCAAGACATTTACATGTATTAGAAAGTAATAAGTTAAGTAAAGAACCTTAGAAATGCATGAAATAGAATTTGGTATGATTTGGATAATGTTAGAATGAATGAAAAGTGAATATACAGATTTCCTGTTGAAAGTCACAGGCGTGAACTTGAGGGTTCACGGTTGTGACTGATTGTATCACGGTTGTCACTTATGTGTGGAAATGGTACTATTCATTCCAGAAGCATTCACGGGTTGGAATCACGGAAGTGAACTTATTCACGGGCGTGAATGAGTAATCACGACTGTAAATGCTTTTGGGCGATTCATTCCAGTTGCGTTCACGGCTTGGGATTACGGGTGTGAACTAATTCACGGGTGTGAAATTAGTAATCACAGTCGTGAATGCTCTGTATTTGTGATTATGAATGTGATTATCAAATGAGGAATTCAGGTAAGTAAATGAAAGTCATTGTCTATCTAGTGAAATAAGAATGATTATATATATATATATATATATACATATTAACGAGAGAACGTGTTATGTTGTGATGTAGAAAATTGAATTGTCATGGATGAAATATGTGAATTGTCATGGATGATATATAAAATCTGATGCGGATGATAAGTATGAGAATATTGATCTACCTAGTTAAATAAATGAAAAGATGTTATCCAGTATGTATGAGTATGACTATATGTTTGCAAAACAAGAAAATTGAGATGTTGATAAACATGAGAATACTGATGTGTTGAAATTTGAGAATTTTGATTAATGTGAAAATATAAAGAAGCCCATTACTCTACCTACGGACTAGAATCAGGATAGATGACATGTCATTAAGGGGGCGAACGGTACTGTACTATTCCTCAACCAATGTGGCTTAAGCTCTGAGAGCGCCATTGGTTTGAGATGCTCGGTCAGTGTGGCTTAAGCTCTGGGAGCGCTACTGACTTGAGAAGTTCTGATGAGCACATATAAATGAGGACAAGGTGGCTTAAGCTCGGGGAGCGCCCTTGGTCCGGTTATTCATCTATGATGAAATTATATATTCAATCAATGTGGCTTAAGCTCTAGGAGTGCCATTGATTTGAGAAGCTCTTCTGAGCCAGATAGTGGACATAGTGGCTTAAGCTCTGAGAGCGCTCCTGATCCATAACCCGTATCCAGTCAGTCCAAATTTAGAGTGATGTGGGCAAGATAATGAGGATATGTCAGAAAATAAGAAAAGAAAAGAAAAAGAAAATGATGATGATATGAGATTGAGATGTAATGATAAAGAGATTAACCGAGTAATTTACCATCAAAGATAAATGAAAATAACATTGTCTATGTGAGCATGACATGTATACTTGTATGAAATAGGAATATGTTGATAGTCTTGGCATGCAAATATTTTAATGCATAAAATGATATTTGTTAATGCTTGTTGCATGACATAGTATATTGCCTTATTTATATGTACCACTAAGCTTAGAGCTTAGCATTGAAGTTTCCTTCCACGCAGATATAGAAAGGTAGCTGAAAGTGATAGATAAAGCAAGCGGTGATCATATTCAAGTAAAGCAGCCGAACCTTTAGAAAGTGGGTTACAAACTTTGAAATTTTTGTATTTGGCTTTTTATATTAAAGAGTTTTAGAGTTTGTAAAACTTACTTTTAAAGTTTGTTAAGAATTAATTTGATGTTTAAAATTTCTATCTTATGTAAATAAATTGTACTCTGGTTTTTGTTTATATCTATATATACATGAATGATTGAGAAAATAAAGGTAAATTAATAATAATAGCGATTTGAAGAAGTAAAGAAGATAGGCAGCAGCTCTCCCTCATCCGGGCACCTGCGGTTCGGGTAAGGGGTACGGCGCGACAGATGCTTTCAAAACTGGCATGCAGTTTGTCCAGCAACAGAAGCGAGCCCGTGATGAGACATCGACACTGGCAGTAACTGAGGATATTAGTCAATTATCGGCCTTTACCATATCCACTTTGGCATAACAGGTTGCTGATCTTATAGCACCTCGCCTAGACATAACGCAGGCTTCCATCGATAAGAGGTTGGAAAACCTCAAAGACTTTATGAAGTCTCGTATGGACAGCCTCGAGGCAGAGGTAGCACACCTTATGAATGATTTATTAGGCTTGAAGCCTACCTAGAGTCCTAGTTTTCTTGTAGTAGCTTTATCTTTGCTGTTATAGGACTTTATTTTATTTTTTTACGCATTCTAATTTCAATGGAATCATTCTTCTTTAATTTTAATACAATCATCTTATTGATATTTCAACTTTTCACTGATGACAAAAGGGGGAAAACCTAGCAATATATGTGATCTATACATGAATATGATTATGCAAATATGCAATGTGTGGTATGAAATATGTAAACTTTATTTTAAATGATAGTATGCATAAGATATACCTCACATCAACCTCACATATACTTTGCAAACTTGAACTTATTCTAAACTCATTTTAATGCATAAGATATACTTAACATATATCTCACATATACTTTGAATACACTTGGTTATACATATGTTAATTGATGAGATATACTCAAGATATACCTTGCATATACCTTATTAGTTTGCAAATACCTTCGCTATATCTCTTTTAAATCTTGCACTATATTATTTTACCTTAAGCACCTTTTGAGAGGGAGACTTCTTAAAAGCACATATTGCTAGATTATTTGTCACAATCAAAAAGGGGGAGATTGTTGAACCTTGAGAGGTATTTCCATCATTTTGATGATTACAAATAAAATAGCAATAATGTATTTAACAATATTTGTGTTCTAAGTGTGTGAAACAGGATATACTTTGACTAGAACATGAAGCAAGATTGAAAGACATCTTTTAAAGATTAAAATTCAAAGAATTAGCAAAGTCACGCCCGTGACTAATACTATCATGCCTGTGAATATAGCCAAGGGCCAACTTTCCACCATTCAAAGTTCACGGCCATGAAGGATCATACTAACAGTGAATGATCATACAGTCACACCCGTGAAAGAGTATTCATGCCCGTAATCAAACTTGCCAATTCTTCTAGAGAGCTTCACGACTAGAGTCACCACTTGGACCACGGCTTGGAAGAATATTCACACCCATGAAAGTATTAGCCACACCCGTGATCAAACACTTTTAATTCTTCCAGAGAGCTTTACGGCCAAAGTCACCACTTGGACCACGGCTTGGAAGAACATTCATGATCATGACACATATATTCATGCTCGTGAATGCAGATAGAGAAGCATGTCAGACGTAAAATTAAGAGTTGGTTCAACAACTATTTTCGCAATAAATGCACCCAAACGGTTATAATTCACAAAGGGAGTATAAATGCAAGTCATTTATGAATCCCAACAAGAGGAAAAATAATTACTTTACATCTTTAATCTTGTTGTAACTTTGTGCATTAATTATTTTCTCAACAAACCTCTATTTTTTGTGAAAACCTAATTGCTCATAAATTTATGAGCATTGTAGGTTGTTGAGTGTTTTCATTGTAATAAGTTACTCAAAAGTGAGTTTGAGTATATTGGGTTAAGAGTGAAACACTTGTAAGGGTTTATTGTGTGAGCCATAAAATACAAGGAATTGGTTATTGTGTGAGCCATTGAAAAATACAAGAAAATTTCTGGGTTAGGTGTTAGCCATTGAGAAAAACACCATATAGTTTGGAGTGAGCTTGAAAAACTCCATTGTAATACTTAGTGTGTTAGTGAACACCCAATTGATATTAGGGAGAGAAGTAGGATTTGTTAACACTTGAACCTCTATAAATCTTGTGTGTGATATCTCTCATTCCTTACTCTACTTAATTTATTCCATACTTTCAAATTAAACAATTTTTATTTGCTAACCAATGCAAAACCTTTTCTTGGTTCATTGTTTGGGCAACAGGGGTTAGCACTAGAAGGTTCCTAATGAGCCTTCCTTATAAAACAATGTTTGTTTATATGTCCAAATTTCATGCAATAGTGATATTATTTAGAGTTATATATGCTTTTCCATTTTTCCATGTGTTTAGGCTTTGTTATTTTCCTAGGTGGTATTTGTGCACAATGACATAATATGCATTTGAGATAAGTGTTTTTCCTAGGTGCATGCTTTTTGTATAAGAAAACATGATTAGCTTTTTGAGATTTCCCTCTTAAGCCAAGTGTCCCTTGATTACTTTTATTTTGAGTAGAAAGTTTTGTTTGTGTATTGCCTTTAGCTCTTGGGTCTATTACCTCAATAGTAGAGGTTTGTGGTGTGCTTGATTTAACAAATATGGTTTTAGGTGAGGAAAATGATGATGCTCCATTGAAGCCTAGACCATGTCTCACCAATGGAGGTCTTTATGATATAATTAAGGTCTCTAAACTCTCATTCCCTTTGTGAAATCTAGAAATAGAATTTCTAAGCTCATCAGCTTCGTTTTTCAAAGCAATATTTTCTTTTAAAAGTGAATTTGTTGAGGGTTTTAAAGAAATTTCATCTAATAATCTTTTAAAGAGTCATTTGAAATTTTTAGCTCTTTAACTACCTTTTGAAGGTCATTAAGATTATTTCTAAGCTTTGAGTTATTCTTTCTATAAAGATCTATTTTCTTTTTGTATCTTTCTATTTCAAGATTTAAGACTTCAACTATATCATTATCATTATCATCAATTAAATCACATAAATAATCACAATGTTGGGATGTAAAGCGTACCTCATCAATGGAGTCCTCCTCAATAGCCATGAAGCACAAGTTAGCCACCTCCTTTTCCTATTCTTCTTCAATGAATGAGGAGTCATCATCCTAAGTGGCTTTGTGACCTTTCTCTTCATCTTCTTTATTAGGTCTTCTCTTGTATTTCTTGAGTTTGGGACACTCCGATTTGATGTGAGATTTCTTCCCACATTCATAGCATTTTATTTCCTCCTTGCCTTTGTTGGATGATAAATTTCTAGGAGAGAACTTTGAAGCATTTTGCTTGTAGTTCTTGATTGAGCCATATTTGTTGGAGATCAATCTTTTGATCCTCTTTGAAAGTAAGGCTATTTGCTCATCTCATTCATCAACTAATTCTTCATCACTAAGAATATCTTCAACTATAGGCATGGAAAATGATGCTTTGAGTGCAATTGGCTTTCTTCTCTCTTTTTCTCTTTCATTCTCTTTATCTCTTACTAGAGCCATCTCATGAGTGAGAAGTTTGCCAATTAGCACATCTGTGGGGATCACACTTAATTCTTCATTTACTTATTCTATGCCTGTAACTTTTGAGCTATAATGTAACACCCTCTTATATGGTTAGGAATAATCCCAACTATATAGGAGAATGTCACCTGCCTATTACCTTAAGATTCGTTTGAATTAAAGTTTCTTCCATTTTAGTTATTATATTTTCATATGTTAACTAATATTTTTTTTTTCATGATAGCAATATGTCATTCAATTAATGAATCTATTTTATATGCGGAATTAACAAATCGTGACCACATTTTTTTAAACATATGTTTGGGCTTTCATTATCCCCATGCTTACAAAATACATATAATCCATATAAAATTTAATGTTTCCAACATAAAAAGACATGTAAAACTTTTGAAAACCATAATTATACTCATCACCCATGACATGTGGACAGGATCAAAATGCATGTCATGTAAAACACCAACCTTCTGACGTGGATTTACTTTATTTGACTCTGTATGGGCTTGCTTATTTTCCTGTCAACTTCTCTCTATAGGCTCCGAACCTGCGTATGGAAAAACACCCACACGCTAAGCAACGTAATGCTTAGTGGTACATATGTGCATAAATATTCATACATACACTTATGATATATAATAAAAATTCCATGTTCATATTATCCAATTTTGCATATAAATAATCATAAATAATAATCTATATATCACAATTCTTTTTATAGAAATATAAAAACAAGAAATCAATTTATCATATATCAATATGGAATATTGCATACCTAGTTTACTGGTTCAACACGTATACATGTCATAATTTACAAAGGTAAATTCATATTCATACCTCATTTATGAATTCTATTTCCTTGTTTCATTTACCTGATAACTAATTTTTTTTTTCATATTTCATTTTTTAAAAAATATTTTATATTTTATAGCCCAAAAACTCTAAATCCGGACTATTTGGATGCGGGTTGTCAAACAGGAGCGCTCTCACCCGAGCTTAAGCCACTCTGCTCACTATCTGTATCTGTCTGTATAATTGCTCAACCGAGCTTCTCAAGTCAAAAGCGTTTTCACCCGAGCTTAAGCCATATTGACTGAGTAAAATAAATAATTGCATGCATTTAGGATCAAGGGCGCTCTCCCCCGAGCTTAAGCCACCTTGTCCATATAATAAAATTTTTCATATCATCATAATTTCTACGGTACCGTAAACCCCTCAATGACATGTCATGTATCCTATTTCTAGTCTTAAATTAGAGAATTGGGCTTAATTGATGTTATCATCTTATTGTTTATATAAATAATCAACATTCCCATATTCATAAATATTTTCGGTTTACATGCCCTATACATATAAAAATTTCTCAATCTCATTTGAAACCTCAAACCACAACACATCATATTAATTTAGTCAATACACAATAATAATTTTAAATATAACTATTATCATATTATTTAAAATTAAAACATATATATATATATATATATATATTTCCAAATAACTAAATATTTATTTCTGGACAGATTATTGCCCTAATTTTGGATTGCACATTTCACCCAGTTTTGATTCGAATTTGACCTTATGGTATTCTATAAAGTTTTAGATTAATTTCTTATTTTTTATACAAAAAGAATCATATAAATCTGAATTTTCTAGCTAAAATTATGTCCAAATAACCGTATAGTGCTCAATAAAAATATGTCTAGTATTTTTCAGAATATTCTTAGGTCCGAGATTTTGTATCAAAATTTAGGTACACAATAAATCGTAACTAGCATTTATACTCTTCATACAGTTTTTGTTCTATGTGTCTACTTTAATTTCCAACTAGTTTCATCTCAATCTAAGTTCCAGAAAACAATATATAAGAAAAATACCATAGCATGTTCAGAAAATAACTACCCAGAATTTTCTGGGTACTTTCAAATCCGAGATTTTGTAAAACTTTTTAGACCAACCTATAATCCGATATAGTATTTACAATCTTCACAACAGTTTTAGGTCTATATGTCTAGTTTTATTTTCAACTAATTTCATCTCGTTCCAAGTTCCAAAACAAAAGATATAAGCAAACTACCATAGTATGTTCAGAAAATAACTACCCAGAATTTTCTGGGTATTTTCACGTCCGAGATATTATACAAATTGTTAGACCAATTTAGAGTCAGATATAGTATTTACCATCTTCACAACAGTTTTAGGTCTATGTGTCTAGTTTAATTTCCAACTATTTTCATCTCGATCCAGGTTCCAGAACAAAAGATATAAGAAAAATACCATAGCATATTCAGAAAATAACTATTCTGGGTACTTTCAAATCCGAGATACTGTAAAACTGTTTAGACCAATTTAGAGTCAGCTATAGTATTTAGAATCTTCACAAAGGTTTTAGATGTATGTGTCTAGTTTTTGTTCCAACTAATTGCATCCCGATCCAAGTTCTAGAACAAAAGATATAAGCAAAATACCATAACATATTCAGAAAATAACTACCCAGAATTTTCTGGGTACTTTCAAATCCGAGATTTTGTAAAATTATTTAGACCAACTTAGAGTCAGATATAGTATTTACAATCTTCATAAACATTTTAGGTCTATGTGTCTAGTTTCATTTCCAATTAATTTCATCCCGATCCAAGTTCCAAAACAAAAGATATGGTTAAATAAATCAATACTGTTCCAAACTAATTTTAACAAAACCAGCAACCACAACAAGTTATTTGTTCACTATTCCTTCAACATCAAACATCATTGTAATGCAAATAAAATGCACAAAGGAATAAATATGTTCTTATGTACAAACCTTGATACAATAAAGTCTTAACCTCTTCAAACCTTAATGTCACGCACCGGAAGGTTCATACGAGATTTCCCACAAATTTATATTTTTCTGCAAATGTGTAATATTCTAGAAGGGCATTGTAAACCGTTAGATTAAATGGATCATGGCCGTCCATTTCGGTAGGTAGGAATTAATCCTAGCCCTTCATCTGGTAGGTGGGAATCAATCCTAGCCATCCATTTTGGTAGGTGGGAGTTGATCTTGACCATCCATTTGGTAGGTGAGAATCAATCCTAGCCATTCATTTGGTAGGTGGGAGTTAATCCTAACCATCAATCTGGTAGGTGGGAATTGATCTCGGCCATCCATTGAGGAGGTGGAGGCCTATATATACCTTATGTAAATTCATTTGTAATCATTTAATCAATTCAAGTAATTCAAGTGTTTCAAGTAATACAAAGCTTTTCTCTCAAACTCTCTTGTATTCTTGCTTTGCTATTGAATCTTCTCGATCTCTAAGTTCCGTTCTATTCTCTTTGAAGTACTTTTATCGGTTTGGAAGGCAGAATTAGTGCAACGGACCGTGCTAAGTACCGCACGATTGCTAGTTAAAGTCTATGCCTGTGACAGTTGGTATTAGAGCCAAGGTTTGAAGCTTTATTACCTTTGGCATAATGAAGGCTACTGCCCCAGCTACACCTAGCGTGGAAGTTCCATCAATGGAACATGGTCGCGAGGAAGTTCGGAAACCATCTAAAGAATCTCGAGCCAAGTCGAAAGACATGATTTCTAGCTTGGAAGCACGTGTTGTGAATGCTCAGGACAACTTGGGAGAGTTGTTCGACCGAGTAGACAACTTGGAGGAACGTTGCAGCGGCTTGGAGGCCGAGGATGCGGAGATCCATGCAGCGATCAAGATGTCCCTCAATGAGCTAGACGGTGGGTTAAGGCAAGATATTGATGGGCTGAAATCCGAAGAGAAATTTCCAATGTGTTGCTTAGAGTTGAGGATATGGGTGGTGATCTAGCACTATGCAAACGGGCTATGGCTTCGGGAACCAATACAACCACTATCATTGAGGCCAAGAAAGTGGAAGTTCCTAAGCCAAAGACTTTCAATGGTGCTCGGAATGCTAGGGAAGTTGAGAACTTCCTGTGGGGGCTGGATCAATACTTTGAGGCTACTGGCATAACGGACCATGCCAGCAAAATCCGAACTACTGCCATGTACTTGACCGACACTGCTATGCTGTGGTAGAGACGAAGGCATGGAGATGTGCAACGTGGGGTGTGCACAATTGACACCTTTGAGGACTTCAAAAGGGAGTTCAAAAGCCAATTCTTCCCCGTAAATGCTGAGGAAGAGGCGAGGGGCCGGCTTCGACGACTAAAGCAGATGGGTAGCATAAGGGAGTATGTGAAGGAGTTCACAACCTTGCTGCTAGATGTCCCTGACACATCGGACAAGGATGCCTTATTCTTGTTCACGGATGGTCTCCAATCATAGGCTAACCTTGAGCTCAAACGACGTGGTGTCCAAGACTTGTCTTCGGCCATTGCCGTTGCTGAAAGTCTTATTGATTACTCCTCAAATAAAGAAGGCCCAAGACCATCTGATAAAAAGTTTGGTGGAGGAAGGAATGGGGGAGGCCATGCTAAGAATCAAGGTTACAAAAATCACAAAGAAGGCTACTCATTCAAGTCCCGAGACAAAGGGAAGGAAAGGGAAGAACGTGGCACCTCAAAGCCCCGTGTGACATGTTTCATATGTGACGGACCGCATTGGGCACGAGAATGTCCCAAAAGGAAGACATTGAATGCTTTAGTTGCCTCCACTCATGATCAAGAGAGAAGTGAGGCAGATGAAGGTGCAAAGCTGGGATCTTTGTGACTGCTTAGTGCATTGCAAAATGCCCCGACGTCCCCCAAGGGACTCATGTTTGTGGATGCAACCATCAATGGGAAAGTCGCCAAAGCCCTAGTCGACACAGGTGCATCTCATAACTTTGTTTCGCTAGAGGAAGCCAAGAGACTTGGTCTAAAGGTTGCCAATGGAGGTGGCTCCCTCAAAGCAGTTAACTCAGCGGCGCAACCTCTCCAAGGAATTGCCCGTGGAGTGAAGGTCAGTCTTGGTGCATGGACTAGCCAAGTGGATTTATCTGTGGCACCCATGGATGATTTCTCGGTGGTATTCGGCATGGAGTTTTTGGACCAGGTGAGAGCTTTCCTTGTTCCATGTTCAAACTCTATGTGCATTATGGATGGACCAAAGGCTTGTCTAGTATCGACGGAAAGGGCCAACAAGCCTAAAACCCAAGCTCTCTCAGCACTTCAATTCAAGAAGGGATTAAAGAGGGAGGAAGAGAGTTACTTGGCCATTCTAAATGAGTATGATGATGATGAAGCATCACCACAACTAAGCTTGCCGACGGAGGTGCAAGTTGTCTTGGATGAGTTCTAGGATGTGATGTCGGAGGCGTTGCCAAAACAATTACCCCCAAGGAGGGAGGTGGACCATGAAATTGAGTTGGAGCCTGACACAAGACCACCAGTCATGAGTCCTTACCAGATGGCAAACTCGGAGTTGGCAGAATTACGGAAGCAACTCAATGAGCTGTTGGATGCTGGTTTCATTAGGCCATCCAAAGCCCCATTTGGCGCCCCGGTGCTTTTTCATAAAAAGAAAGATGGTTCACTAAGAATGTGCATTGACTACCGCGCCCTAAACAAGATCACGGTAAAGAACAAGTATCCTATCCCACTCATTGCTGATTTGTTTGATCAATTGGGGAATGCTAGATACTTCTCCAAGTTGGATTTGCGGTCGGGATACTACCAGGTGCGCATAGCAAAAGGGGATGAGCCGAAAACTACATGTGTAACAAGGTACGGTGCTTATGAGTTCCTTGTTATGCCATTTGGTGTCACCAATGCACCTGCTACCTTTTGCACTCTTATGAATAAACTCTTCCATCCCTACCTCGATCGGGTCGTGGTAGTATATCTTGATGATATTGTAATATATAGTCGGACTATGGAAGAACATCTTGAGCATTTGAAGAAGGTGTTCGAAGTCCTCAGAGAAAATTAGTTATATGTTAAAAGGGAGAAATGTTCCTTTGCCCAAGATGAGGTGATGTTCTTGGGCCATGGGATAAAAGATGGGAAGCTTATGATGGATGGAGACAAGGTGAAAGCCATCCAGGAATGGGAACCTCTTACTAAGGTCCCCGAGTTAAGATCTTTCCTTGGACTTGTGAACTACTACCGGAGATTCATCAAGTCATATTCAGCAAGAGCAGCTCTATTAACTGATCTACTCAAGAAGAACAAGACTTGAGAGTGGACAAACAAGTGCCAAGCCTCGTTTGATGACTTGAAAAAGGCCATTACCGAAGAACCAGTGCTTTACTTGTCAGAGCCCTGTAAAATGTACGAGTTGCATACAGATGCCTTAGATTTTGCCATTGGTGGAGTGTTGATGCAAGAAGGGCACCCGATAGCATATGAGAGCCGCAAGCTCAATGACACTGAACGCCGCTACACGGTGCAGGAAAAGGAGATGACTGCTATCATCCATTGTCTAAGGGTGTGGCGACACTACTTATTGGGTTCTCACTTTGTGATCATGACAGACAATGTAGCAACTAGCTACTTCCAGACTCAGAAGAAGTTGAGTCCCAAACAAGCTCGGTGGCAAGACTTTTTGGCAGAATTCGACTACAAGCTTGAATACAAGCCTGGTAAGGCCAATGTGGTGGCTGATGCACTAAGTCGAAAAGCGGAGTTAGCAGCTTTGAGTAGACCAAGCAGTCCCTTGCTGGAAAAGATCAAAGAAGGGTTGGAGCATGATGCCCTAGCTCAAAACCTCCTTGTCCTCATCAAGGAAGGAAAGACAAGGCGATTTTGGCAGAGTGACGGACTACTCTATGCCAAGAAAAACCGCATCTACGTTCCTAAGTGGGGGAACTTGAGGAAAGAACTGATCAAGGAATGCCATGATTCACTATGGGCTGGACACCCAGGCATGAAACGTACCCTTGCCTTGATCAAGTCTATTTACTATTGGCCTTAACTACGGGATGATATTGAAGCCTACGTGAGAACTTGTCTTGTTTGCCAACAAGACAAAATAGAGCAGTGTGCACCTGGTGGCTTGCTAGAACCGCTGCCTATTCCGGAGAGACCATGAGAGAGTGTCTCGATGGACTTCATCACTTGCTTGCCAAAATCAGAAGGCTTTGGCAGTATTATAATAGTCATTGATCGCTTCAGCAAGTATGCAACCTTCATACCTGCCTCAGCGGATTGCACTGCGGATGAGACTGCACGGTTGTTCCTCAAACATGTTGTGAAGCATTGGGGAATTCCATCTAATATCGTGAGTGATCGAGACCCACGATTTACTGGGAAGTTCTGGACAAAATTGTTCAAGCTGCTGGGATCAGACTTGAACTTCTCCACAAGCTTTCATCAGCAAAGCGATAGGCAGACGGAACGTGCCAATGCACTACTGGAGCTATATCTAAGGCACTTTGTTAGTGCCAACCAACATGATTGGGCTAAGTTGCTGGATGTAGCCCAATTCTTTTACAACTTGCAGCAAAGTGAATCCACTGGCAAGAGTCCCTTCGAGATCATTATGGGACAACAACCTATGACTCCTTATGCTTTGGCCACAAGCTATGAAGGAAGGAGTCCTGTAGCTTTCAAATTTGCTAAGGCATGGCATGAGCAAGCTGAGTTAGCCCGAGCCTATTTGAACAAGGCATCCAAAAAGATGAAGAAGTGGGCTGACAAGAAAAGGAGGATGGTCGAATTTCGGGAAGGAGATTTGGTCCTTGTCAAGTTATTACCACAACAGTTCAAGTCCTTGCGGAAGGTACACAAGGGGTTGGTGCGGAAATACGAAGGACCATTTCCAGTCCTCAAGCAGGTTGGTAAGGTGTCTTACAAGCTACAACTTCCTCATAAACTTAAGATCTATCCAGTCTTTCATGTGAGTATGTTGAAGCCTTATCATGGAGACGTGGAAGATGCAAGCCGAGGTGAGTCAAAAAGGGCACCCACTGCGGTAGTAACCTCCTTTGATAGAGGAGTGGATTCCATTTTGGCAGACTGCCTAATTCGGCGAAGAGGTGTACCAAGTTATCGGGAATACTTAGTCAAATGGAAGAATTCCCCGGACATAGAGGCAAGCTGGGAACCTGAAGACACTTTGTGGCAGTTCAAAAATGACAAAGAAAGGTTCAAGCTTGAAGGCGCGATGAGGGCGTCGCGAACTTGAGTGGGGGAGAATGTCACGCACCGGAAGGTTCATACGGGATTTCCCACAAATTTACATTTTTCTGCAAATGTGTAATATTTTAGAAGGCCATTGTAAACCGTTAGATTAAATGGATCGTGGCCGTCCATTTCAGTAGGTAGGAATTAATCCTAGCCCTCCATCTGGTAGGTGGGAATCAATCCTAGCCATCCATTTTGGTAGGTGGGAGTTGATCTTGACCATCCATTTGGTAGGTGAGAATCAATCCTAGCCATTCATTTGGTAGGTGAGAATTAATCCTAACCATCAATCTGGTAGGTGAGAATTGATCTCGGCCATCCATTGAGGAGGTGGAGGCCTATATATACCTTATGTAAATTCATTTGTAATCATTCAATCAATTCAAGTAATTCAAGCATTTCAAGTAATACAAAGCTTTTCTCTCAAACTCTCTTGTGTTCTTTCTTTGCTATTGAATCTTCTCGATCTCTAAGTTCCGTTCTATTCTCTTTGGAGTACTTTTATCGGTTTGGAAGGCAGGCTTAGTGCAACGGACCGTGCTAAGTGCCGCACGATTGCTAGTTAAAGTCTAGGGTCGTGACATTAAGCTATTATAGTTATTTTATGTTTTTTTTAGAGAGGAAGAGGAAGAAGAAAATGAGTGAAAGAAGAGAGAATTTGTGTATGGAAGAGTGGGAGGGAGGCTAGGGTTCTGAAATTTGGAAGAAGAAGAAAATAACATTTTTATACTCATGGTAAATACCTTATTAGGTCCCCCATTGTTTTTGCCAAATATCCACTTAAATGCTTGGTTTTTATCTTATTATTATTAACTTACCCAACCTTTCTATCTATTTTATTTAACACACATAACTTAATAAAAATTCACTTATAAATATTTTTATTATATTTTATTTCCAAATTTAGTCTCAAATAATTTTAATTACGATCACTAAATATGTTAATTATCCAAGCCTAAATTGACGAATGTTACATTTCTCTATCCCTTAATAAATTTCGTCCTCGAAATTTACCTGATTGTTTATATTGAAAACAACTGGGGATATTGTGCCTTCATCACTTCCTCGCTTTTCCATGTCGCTTCTTCAGTTGAATGATTCCTCTATAACACTTTGACTAATGAGACTCATTTATTCCTTAGCTCCTTCACTTCACGAGCCAAGATCTCCATTGGTTCTTCATCGTATGTTAAATCTGGCCTTACTTCGATGCCGTTGGTTGGAATAATATGAGAAGGATCTGATCGGTACCTCCTCAGCATGAAAACATGAAAGACACTGTGGATCTTGCTCAACTCTAGCGGTAAAGCAAGTCTATAGGCCACTGGTCCAATTTTGTCTAAGATCTCATAAGGTCCAATAAACCTAGGGCTTAACTTGCCATTCTTTCCGAATCTGAGGACCCTTTTCCAAGGGAAAACCTTAAGAAACACCTTGTCTCCCACTTCTACTCTATGTCTCTACTTTTGAGATCTGCATATGATTTTTGCCTATGTGAAGCCGTCTTCAACCTTTCTTGTATAATCTTCACCTTTTCTTTTGTTTCTTGGACTAACTCTGGTCCCACTACCTTCTTCTCACTGAGTTCTGTCCAACACAATGGTGTTCGACACCTTCTACCATAAAGTGCCTCATAAGGAGCCATTTCAATGCTTAACTGATAGCTGTTGTTGTAGGCAAACTCCATCAATGGTAGGAATTTGTCCCAACTTCCCTCAAACTCTATGACACAACCCCTCATTATGTCTTCCAAAATCTGAATCACCCTTTCTGATTGTCCATCAGTCTGAGGATGAAAAGCTGTGCTGAAACTAAGCTTGGTACCCAAAGCTCTTTGCAGACTACCCCAAAACTGAGAAGTGAACCTGGGGTCCCTATCTGAAACAATGGAGACTGGCACTCCATGAAGCCATACTATTTCATTTACATATAACTCCATTAACCTGCTTAATGGGTAGTCCCTCCTGATGGGCAAGAAGTGAGCTGACTTCGTTAATCTATCCACAATCACCCATACAACATCATATTTTTTTGGTGTTAAAGGCAACCCAATCACAAAATCCATGGTTATTCGTTCCCATTTCCATTCTGGAATCGTGATTGGCTGTAACAACCCTGAAGGTATCCGATGTTCTGCCTTGACTTGCTGACATGTCAAGCACCTGGTGGTGAATTCTGTGATCTCATTTTTCATACCTGACCACCAATACTTATTCTTCAAGTCATGATACATCTTGTTACTTCCTGGGTGCATGACATATTTTGTCTCATGTGCTTCCTTTAAGATCCTCTGTCTCAAATCTTCCATATTAGGTACGCATAATCGACCTTGGTAGTATAAACTGTTATCTGAACTAATTGTATAATCAGGTCTCTCCCCCTTAGAGACTGACTCAGCTATCTCAACTAACTTGTTATCTTGTTTTTGTGCATCTCTGATTTCTTGGTTGAGAGTCGGACGAATGTGTAACTCTGCCAAAGTCTTTCGGCTTAATGCATCGGCCACAACATTGGCCTTACCTGGATGGTAGTCAATCACACAATTGTAATCCTTGATCAACTCGAGCCATCTTCTTTGTCTTAAGTTCAATTCCTTCTGGGTAGAAAGATACTTTAAACTCTTGTGGTCAGTGTAAATAAAATACTTTTCCCCGTTCAAGTAATGACGTCATATCTTTAAAGCAAAAACAATGGCAGCCAGTTCAAGGTCATGTGTGGGGTAATTCTTCTCATGTGTCTTCAGCTGTCTAGAAGTGTAAGCTACTACCTTACCCTCTTGCATCAGTACACACCCCAATCCATTGTGAGAAACATCGCTATAGATGACATATTCCTTATCCAGGACTGGTTGTGTCAAAACGGGAGCCTCAATCAACATCTTCTTAAGTCTCTCAAAACTGTCCTGACATTTCTCTGTCCACTCAAATCTCACATATTTCCTCAGTAATCTAGTCAAAGGAGAAGCAATCATTGAAGAGCCCTTAACAAACCTCCTGTAATAACCGGCCAAATCGAGGAAACTCCTAATTTCTGTCACATTACGGGGAGGCTTCCAACTCATAACTGCCTCTACTTTGCTGGGATCAACTTTGATGCCATCTGCTGACATAATGTGTCCAAGGAAAGCCACATCATCGAGCCAAAACTCACATTTTGAGAGTTTAGCATAAAGCTTATGTTCCTTGAGGGTCTGCAAAACTATCTTCAAATGTTGACCATGTTCTTCCTTATTCTTGAAATACACTAAGATATCATCAATAAAAACCACCACGAACATATCCAAATATAATCTGAAGATTTGGTTCATCAAGTCCATAAAGGCTGCCAGAGCATTTGTCAAACCGAAAGGCATCACCAAAAACTCATAATGTCCATATCTACTTCTAAATGCTGTCTTAGCTATGTCATCTGTCTTAATTTTTAATTGGCGGTACCCTGATCTCAAATCAATCTTAGAGAAAACTCCTGCACCCTTTAGCTGATAAAAAAGATCATCAATTCGTGGTAACGGATATCTGTTCTTAATAGTCACCTTGTTCAACTGTCTATAATCTATGCACAACCTCATAGACCCATCTTTCTTCTTTACAAACAATACCAGTGCACCCCATGGAGATACACTTGGTATGATAAAACCTTTATCTAATAACTCTTGCAGCTGTGCCTTTAATTTCTTCAACTTCGTCGGTGCCATTCTATATGGTGCATTTGATATTGATGTTGTACCTGGAGTGAGCTCTATAGAGAATTCAATCTCTCTATCGGGAGGTAGCCCTGGTAAGTCATCTAGGAACACTTCTGGGAATTCATTCACTATAGGGATATCCTTAAGATCTGGACCTCCCTTCTTAGTATCAATCACGTGAGATAAGTAGGCCTCACACCCCTTTCTGATCATTCTCTAAGCCTTCATCATAGATATCACTTGAGCAGGTGGTAAAAACCTTTCACCTTCCACTACTACCTCTTCTAGTTCTTGAGTTTTAAGAACAACTGTCTTAGATCGACAGTCCACTACTGCCTCATGTTTAGAAAGCCAATCCATGCCTAAGATAACATCAAACTCGTGGAATGGAAATTCAATCAAATCTGCTAAAAATTCTTTCCCATGCACTATCAAAGGGCAACTTTTGTATACCCGGTTAACAATTACACTGTCCCAGGGGATTTGTGACCTCAATCTCATATTCTAGATTTTTGCTCGTCATACTGTTTTGACTAGGTGTGCTCGTGCATACATAGGAATGTGTAGAACCAGGATCTATTAAAGCACATAAAACTGAGTCATGTAAAGAAAATATACCCACAATCACATCAGTGGCTGTTTGTTCCTCTCTGGCCTTCATAGCATATGCCCTAGCTGAAGTCCTGCTGGGTCCTGGCCTGTTGATTGTTTCTGATGTGGTCTCATTAGGTCCTGCTCGACCTCCTCTAGTCTGAGTCTGATTCTGAACCCAAGCTGATCCTGCAGTCTGTGTAGGTGCACTAGTAGTCATCATAGGGCAATCTCTTTTCATATGGTTCTTAGACCCATATCTGAAACAAGCACCTGTGGCCATCCAACATTCTCCTCTATGGATCTTGTGGCAGGTACCACAAATTGGAGTGCTTTCTCGGGTAACCTGTGTATGTATGCTACCGGCTGCAGATGTAGCCCTGAAGGGCTGCAGATGTAGCCCTGAAGGGCTGCCCCCTCCTATGAAGTCCACTCGGTGTATAACTCCTATTATGTCCTTGACTCCTTCCATAAGACTGTCCTGGGTAGTATCGACCCTTCTTGCCTATAGATTGAGCCACTAGAGTTACTGTCTGCTTAAAAGCTTCCTATGCTCTCTTTCTCTTTCTCTTTTCAACACTAACCGCGGATGTAATTAGTTGAGTAAAGTTGACATGCTGAAGTGCAGTCACAAAATCCCCAATCTCTGTATTGAGGCCATCCTCAAATCTTTTACACTTATCTCTCTCACTCATGATAATCTCAGAAGCATACTTACTCAATCGAGTAAACTCTCTCTGATAATCTGTCACTGTCATCTCGCGTTGCTTAAGGTTCAGAAACTCCTTTTTTTTTCTCATCAATGTAAAATGGAGGAATATATTCTTCCTTGAACTCAGTGATGAAGAATTCCCATGTCATAGGCTTTGGAGCCTCTAGTTTCAAAAGAACTGACTTCCACCAATCATAAGCATCTTCCTGAAGCAGAGATATGACATATCTTGCCTTTTGGTCAGTAGGAACCTCAAGCTCATCAAGGACTCTTTCGGTCTTTTCTAACCAATATTCTGCTACAGCAGGATCATCATCTTTCGTACCCAGAAAATTGGTGGCTCCATACTTATGAAACTTGTCCATCTGTACTTTCGGTTTCAGTTGTAGAGGTGGAGGAACTAGAGCAGGTTGTGGTACCACTCTTGCAATCTGTTGCAGTAAACCAGCCATCTACTGCATCAAAGGGTTTTGGTCTTGCTCGGCATGTCCAAGAACCTGCTGGGTTACGGCTGGTATAGCATTCGGACCCTGAACACTAGCTACACTGGGCTGGTTCGGTGCTCCAGTATTAGGAGAGCTATTGCTTTCAGTAACTTCATGCGCCTGAATTTCCATACCCTCTTCTAATCCTACAAGTCGACAGAGAAGTAGCCCATGTCAGAGTCATATGAGACATACAATGCATGCATGATAAACCTTTAGCCCACTTAGGTCTAGGATTGCCTAAACCTAGGCTCTGATACCATTAAATGTAACACCCTCTTATATGGTTAAGAATAATCCCAACTATATAGAAGAATGTCATCTGCCTATTACCTTAAAATTCGTTTGAATTAAAGTTTCTTCCATTTTAGTTATTATATTTTCATATGTTAACTAATATATTTTTTTTTCATGATAGCAATATGTCATTCAATTAATGAATCTATTTTATATGCGGAATTAACAAATCGTGACCACATTTTTTTAAACATATGTTTGGGCTTTCATTATTCCCATGCTTACAAAATACATATAATCTAAATAAAATTTCATGTTCCCAACATAAAAAGACATGTAACACTTTTGAAAACTATAATTATACTTATCACCCATGACATGTGGACAAGATCAAAATGCATGTCATGTAAAACACCAATCCTCTGATGTGGATTTACTTTATTTAACTCTGTATGGGCTTGCTTCTTTTCCTGTCAACTTCTTTCTATAGGCTCCGAACCTGCGTATGGGAAAATACCCACACGCTAAGCAACGTAATGCTTAGTGGTACATATGTGCATACATATTCATACATACAGTTATGATATATCACAAAAATTCTATGTTCCTATTATCCAATTTTGCATATAAATAATCATAAATAATAATTCATATATCATAATTCTTTTTATAGAAATATAAAAACAAGAAATCAATTTATCATATATCAATATGGAATATTGCATACCTAGTTTACTGGTTCAACACGTATACATGTCATAATTTACAAAGGTAAATTCATATTCATACCTCATTTATAAATTCTATTTCCTTGTTTCATTTACTTGATACTAATTTTTTTTTCATATTTCGTTTTTTTTAAAAATATTTTATATTTTATAGCCCCAAAACTCTAAATTCAGACTATTTGGATGCGGGTTGTGAAACAGGAGCGCTCTTACCCGAGCTTAAGCCACCCTGCTCACTATTTGTATCTGTCTGTATAATTGCTCAACCGAGCTTCTCAAGTCAAGAGCGCTCTCACCCGAGCTTAAGCCATCTTGACTGAGTAAAATAAATAATTGCATGCATTTATGATCAAGGGCGCTCTCCCCCGAGCTTAAGCCACCTTGTCCATATAATAAAAATTTTCATATCATCATAATTTCTACGGTACCGTAAACCCCTCAATGACGTGCCATCTATCATATTTCTAGTCCTAATATCATCATAATTTCTACGGTACCGTAAACCCCTCAATGACATGTCATCTATCCTATTTCTAGTCCTAAATTAGAGAATTGGTTTTAATTGATGTTGTCATCTTATTGTTTATATAAATCATCAAAATTCCCATATTCATTAAAAGTTTCGGTTTACATGCCCTATACATATAAAAATTTCTCAATCTCATTTAAAACCTCAAACCACAACACATCATATTAATTTAGTCAATACACAATAATAATTTTAAATATAACTATTATAATATTATTTAAAATTAATATATATATATATATATATATATATATATGTCACCCATTATTTAAAATACCAAATCACTAAATATTTATTTCTGAACATATTCCTGCCCTGATTTTGGATTGCACATTTCACCTAGTTTTGATTTGCATTTGACCTTATGACATTCTATAAAATTTTAGATTAATGTCTTATCTTTTATATACAAAAAGAATCATATAAATCTGAATTTTCTAGTTAAAGTTATGTCCAAATAACGGTATAGTGCTCAATAAAAATATGTCCAGTATTTTTCAGAATATTCTTAGGTCCGAGATTTTGTATCAAATTTTAGGTACACAATAAATTATAACTAGCATTTATACTCTTCATACAGTTTTTGTATCTATGTATCTAATTTAATTTCCAACTAGTTTCATCTCAATCTAAGTTCCAGAACACAATATATAAGCAAAATACCATAGCATGTTCAGAAAATAACTACCCAGAATTTTCTGGGTACTTTCAAATCCGAGATTTTGTAAAACTTTTTAGACCAACCTATAATCCGATATAGTATTTACAATCTTTACAAAAGTTTTAGGTCTATGTGTCTAGTTTCATTTTCAACTAATTGCATCTCGTTCCAAGTTTCAGAACAAAAGATATAAGCAAAATACCATATCATGTTCAAAAAATAACTACCCAGAATTTTCTGGGTACTTTCACATCCGATATTTTGTACAAATTGTTAGACCAATTTAGAGTCAGATATAGTATTTACCATTTTCACAACAGTTTTAGGTCTATGTGTCTAGTTAAATTTCCAACTAATTTCATCCTGATCCAGATTCCAGAACAAAAGATATAAGCAAAATACCATAGCATATTCAGAAAATAACTACCCAGAATTTTCTGGGTACTTTCAAATTCGAGATATTGTAAAACTGTTTAGACTAATTTAGAATTAGATATAATATTTACAATATTCACAATGGTTTTAGATGTATGTGTCTAGTTTCATTTTCAACTAATTTCATCTCAATCCAAGTTCTAGAACAAAAGATATAAGAAAAATACCATAGCATATTCAGAAAATAACTACCCAGAATTTTCTGGGTACTTTCAAATCCGAGATTTTGTAAAAATATTTAGACCAACTTAGAGTTAGATATAGTATTTACAGTCTTCATAAACGTTTTAGGTCTATGTGTCTAGTTTTATTTTCAACTAATTGCATCCCGATCCAAGTTCCAGAACAAAAGTTATAAGCAAACTACCATAGTATGTTCAGAAAATAACTACCCAGAATTTTCTGGGTACTTTCACGTCCGAGATATTATACAAATTGTTAGACCAATTTAGAGTCAGATATAGTATTTACCATCTTCACAACAGTTTTAGGTCTATGTGTCTAGTTTAATTTCCAACTATTGTCATCTCGATCCAGATTCCAGAACAAAAGATATAAAAAAAATACCATAGCATGTTTAGAAAATAACTATTCTGGGTACTTTCAAATCCGAGATATTGTAAAACTGTTTAGACCAATTTAGAGTCAGCTATAGTATTTAGAATCTTCACAAAGGTTATAGATGTACGTGTCTAGTTTCCGTTCCAACTAATTGCATCCCGATCCAAGTTCTAGAACAAAAGATATAAGCAAAATACCATAACATATTCAGAAAATAACTACCCAGAATTTTCTGGGTACTTTCAAATCCGAGATTTTGTAAAATTATTTAGACCAACTTAGAGTCAGATATAGTATTTACAATCTTCATAAACATTTTAGGTCTATGTGTCTAGTTTCATTTCCAATTAATTTCATCTCGATCCAAGTTCCAAAACAAAAGATATGGTTAAATAAATCAATACTATTCCAAACGAATTTTAACAAAACCAGCAACCACAACAAGTTATTTGTTCACTATTCCTTCAACATCAAACATCATTGTAATGCAAATAAAATGTACAAAGAAATAAATATGCTCATATGTACAAACCTTAATACAATGAAGTCTTAACCTCTTCAAACCTTAAGCTATTATAGTTATTTTATGTTTTTTTTAGAGAGGAAGAGGAAGGAGAGGAATAAGAAAATGAGTGAAAGAAGAGAGAATTTGTGTATGGAAGAGTAGAAGGGAGGCTAGGGTTCTGAAATTTGGAAGAAAAATAAGAAAATAACATTTTTATACTCATGGTAAAAATCTACTTAAATGTTTGGTTTTTATCTTATTATTATTAACTTACCCAACCTTTCTATTTATTTTATTTAACACACATAACTTAATAAAAATTCACTTATAAATATTTTTATTATATTTTATTTCCAAATTTAGTCTCAAATAATTTTAATTACGGTCACTAAATATGTTAATTATCCAAGCCTAAATTGATGGGCGTTACATATAATCCTTCATTGGAAAACTCTTTAAAATCTTATTGTTTATGTCTTCCAAACTATAGTGCTTTTTGAGATTCCTCATGCCATTGACATTGGAAAGAAGATGATTTGTCAACTCGGTTATAGTCTCATTTGACTTCATCTTGAAGAGCTCATACAAGGTGACAAAAAGTTGAACCTTTTTGGACTTAACTTGTTTGATGCATTCATAGTAGTTCTCCAAAGTCTTCCAAATAGAGTAGGCTGTAAGACAATGTTGAATCTTACCGCACTTTTCAAGAGATAAAAAGCCTATTAGGATGGTCATGGCTTTCTTGTTCTTGCCATTTGCTCTTCTCTAAATTTCTTTCCAATCATCATTTGGAGTGATTCCTTCTTTTTCTTCAGAATTCCTTCTTGTTAGAGGTGTTCATTCTTTTTGAACAGACTCTCAAACATCTATTCCTTCATTATCAAGATAGATTTCCATCTTGAATTTCCAATTCACATAGTTAGCTCCATCAAAGAAGGGCTTGAGATTATAAAATCCTTCATTGTCCATAGTTTGATCTTTACTATCGCTTTTTAGGCTTGAATGCTAGTCCTTGCTCTGATATCAATTGTTGCCCAAAATAATAACCAAGAAGGGAAGTTCATTTGGTTGGCAAATAAAATTTTTTTGAGGAAAAAAAGCTAAATAATAAATGGTAAAAGGAAGAGAGATATAGTGCACATAATATTTATAGAGATTCGGGTATTAACAAACGCTACTCCTTTTTTCAATCTCGATTGGGTATTTTACTAACACTTGATATGTTACAATAAAGTTTTTTCTAGCTCACTCCCAATTATAGTGTTTCTCTTTTGGCTAACACCTAACCCAGAAAAATCCTCACGTTTTAATAGCTAACACAACAATCAAATCCTTATATTTTTTTATGGTTGTTACAAAAACACTTATGAGTGTTTCACTCACAACCCAATTCATTCAAACTCACTTTTAAGTAATTGATTACAAGATGAAAACACCCACCAACCAAAATACTCAGCAATTATGAGCAATAATGGTTTTACAATCACAAATAATAAAAGTTGTTAAATCAAAAATAAATGTAGAAAGTTATACAAGATTAGAAGATTGAATGATTAATTTTCTAACTTGTAGAAGTCATAAATGTGTTGTATTTATACTTTTAGATCAAATATAGTTGTTTATGGTGCATTTAATGCAAAAATAGTTGTTCAACCACTTTTTTATTCACGTTTGACAAATTTTTCTCTCTAGGTTCATGGGCATGACTGAGTCTTAGTGTGATTATTCTTTGTAGCCATGAATGAAAGTCGTGGCTCTGGCCATGATCCATTTTGTCTGAAAATGAGTGGTTATTCACGGATGTGACAAAATCTTCACAGGCATGACTTGATCAATCTTTATGATTGAGCTAATGCTTCACTACGGTAAACATTTGAATGAATAGTCTTGGCGCTTATTAGTTTCACGGGTGTGAAGAATTATTTTCATGGAGGTGATGATTTTTCACTATGGGTGTGACTTTTCGATTCACGGGTGTGACTCTTTGTTTATATTCAATATTTTGAACTTTAATTTTTGTCTTTCAACTTGTTTCAAGGTTTTAGTAATGTATAATCTGTCTAACACACTTAGAGCATATATGTGTTTAAAGTCCTTGTTGCCTAATTATTTGTTATTATCAAAATAATAAAAATATCACTCAAGGTTCAACAATTAAGAAAACAAACTCTAATAGATGGCCAAATGGAGGAATATATACGAGTAGAATGAGCTTATAAAGAGGCATCCAAATATCTAGAACGAAGGAATGTAAAACATTACTTTTGTCACGATGCACCATCCAAGCCAATTTGCTCAATATAGCCGAGTTGAGGAAATGTAAGCGTTTAAGGCTAAGACTCCCCTTCATCTTTGGGTTTGCAATAATAATCCCATTTAGCTGAAACCAGTTTTTTACAAGAAATAAAGCCCGTCCAAATAAAATTCCTGATTGCCTTTTCCATGTATCGTAAAAGAGAAACATGCAATCGATAAACCATAAAAGAATGTATAAATGAGTCATATATAATTGAGTTAACCTGCCTACCATAGAGAGAGTGTTGCCTTTCCACCTTTCAAACTTTGAGAGCACTTTATCTGCAAGTGGTTGAAGCAATATCTATTTCAACGCACCCCTAAAGAGAGGAACCAGAGGTGTTTGAAGGGAAGAGAATCCTGATGCATACCTGATAAAGATGTCAAAACAATAATGAGGTTTGGAGAAACACTTTTGTCAAGTAAATATCTGATTTTTTTGCCAATTAACACTCTAAAATGAAATCTCACTGTAATCATCAAACAATTGTTTTAATAGCTGAACATTGGTTTTGGTGGCTCTACCAAAGATGAGAATATCATCTGCATAGAAGAGATGGGAAGGACACCTCACTTTACTATTAGCATGCATAAGCTGGAAATCAGATTTCTCTACCAACTGTGTCAATTTTCGACTCAAATAATCTTCTCCCAAACAAAACAAAAGAGGTAAAAAAGGATCCCCCAACACTAAATAAATAATAAAATAATAATGTAAGCTATATAAATATAATCATATGATCCTTTTACAATAGTTATCTTCTAAAGTTAACAATTTCAAATTATAACACTAAATGTAAAAAGTAATGAGATTAACTAAACTAATAGGAAAAAATTAATAATTTTATCTCTGAATTTATCAATTTTAGAGAATTAATAGTAAGAAATATAAACAGTTCATTAATTCTGGATATAATTTGCTAATTTTTTTAAGTTCCTAATTGTATTTGGGTTGTTTTGCTTGAAAAATAATAGGCAAAATTAAGAATTTTATATCTATATTTGTCAATTTTACGTGAATGAGCTTCTATTTCATTCATGAGTTTTTTGTACTATTATTTTACCATTTTTTGAATTATTAAAAATTAGACTAACATAATTAATTTGCTTTTAAAAATTAGGCTGATGCATGCAGGGTAAATACCTGTGTTCAAGTATCAAGATATGACAGCTTAAATGTAAACTAAAGTTACCGTTTATTATAGATTTATTAAGCTTAAAAATAAAATTTATATGATGAATTAATTTGTAGGTCCAAAATAATAAATCATTTATTTAAATGAAAATTCTACAATTTAAAGATTAAGCCCTAAATATAAAGTTCAAATCCATCTAGTGCAAGTCCATTTCAATTATTTAATAGTCACATATTTTTAAATAAAAGAGTAAAATAACAAATTAACTTTCACATGTTCTTTCATAATAGAGATAATATTCATTCTAGAATTAGCCAACAAAAAGTACCAAGAAAAAGAAAAGCGGGAATAATGTTTAGTTTTATTCTTTTAGTTTTGTGGTTTCTGCTCCTAAAATTTCCCAAAACTCAAGCTGCATATGCCTGCTGGTTGCCCAAACATAACATCTTACCATCTTTCTTTTAAAAAGAAAAAAAAAACAAATAGAAAAGTACAATTTTTGAATTAGATCAAATTTTGACGAGACAAAAATAAAATTTGGGTTAAACATTGTTGAGTTAATTAAGCCCAGTAGTTGGTCCTGATCTGATTTCCAGGGGGGAAATCCAGTACTCATAAATCAGATAATTTATAAGATCAATTAATAGAATATATTTCACACAATTGATTAAAATACATAAAATCGCTGCAACATAAAACAAGTGTACAGAACTTTGAATTTGAACAGAACATAAACATTGTCCTCCAGAAAATATTGGCAATTTCTGATGCACACCTCAATGAAGTTAAACCATCTTTGTCGCCAATACGGGTTGATGCACAAAACTGCAGCTATTGCCAACAATACCACAATGTAAGACACCAGGAAGCTGACATAGAAAACACCCATCTCTATGAAACCACTCCCTTTACTAGTATCAGTTGAAATTCTTGGCAATGGTGATGGTGATATTGCTGCAGTACAACTCTTTGGCAGCGGCAGCCCACAAAGGAAAGGATTTCCCTCATAACTACTCTTCTCAAAAGTTCCAAACTGTGCAACTCTCTCAGGAGTTTTTCCGGATAAATTATTATGTGCTACACTGAAGACAGCTAGTGAACTTAGTTGAGTGAGATGAGGAGGGATTTCCCCAACCAAGTTGTTGAAGGAAAGATCCAAACTTTCAATCTCACTCAGGTTTGAGAATGTTGATGGCATTAATCCCGTCAAACTGTTGTGGGAAAGGTTCAACACTTTGATCGTCATAAGATCTCCAAACTCCGGAGGAATTTCTCCTGTCAATTTATTGTGGGAGAGATCAATTCCAGAAAAGAGGATGAGAATCTTCTGCCCGTAAGAATATGTATAACTCTTTGTGGTAAAGCCAAAAGGCTGCTGATCATTGCTAGTTCCTGGATCTATCACACCACTCCCCGCAGTACACCTTAGGCAAGGTGGGATATGACCAGATATATTGTTATTGGATAAATCAATCAACTTTAACAATTCCAAATTGCAGATATCTTTTGGAATTTCACCTTCAAGGTTATTGTAACTCAAGGAAAGATAGCCCAAGAAAGGAAGCGAACCAATCCATTCTGGAATTCTTCCTGTCAAAAAATTATGGCTAAGATCTAAAGTTATCAATTGAGAACAGTTGCAGAATGCATCTAGAATCGATCCTTCTATTCTATTCTCAGATAAGTAAATGTGTACTAACTGCAAAGGGTTAAAGTTCGATGGCAGACTTCCAGAGAGATTGTTTCTTGAAAGGTCCAAAACTTTAAGAGAAGACATACTCCCCATGCCTGGTGGGATCTTGCCAGAAAGGTGGTTATCACTGACATCTAACATCTCCAAGAAGGTGCAATTGGATAAGCTATCAGGGATATTTTGTGTGAACTGATTGCCATCTAACTGTAAAGCTTGCAAGAAGCTTATATTGCCAAATGAAGAGGGAATGCTACCGCTGAAAGCATTTCCGGACATTTTCAGAAACCATAACCGAGGCAAAGATGATCCAATTCCTTCTGGAATCTGTCCATGAAAGCCATTGTTGGAGATATCTAAGCTTGATAAACCAATATGAGAAGAAACTGGAAGCCGGAGAAGCCCTGAAAGGGAATTATTCGACAAATAAAGTTTTTCTAATTTTGTATTATTCTCCAACAACCAACAAGGAAATTCTCCCTCGAATTTAATATGTGAGAGTTGAACTTCTTGCAAGTGATGCTGATAATAGAGGAATTTGGGAAATGACCCAGCATATCCAGGACCAGACAAAATAAGAGTCTCTAGTTGGAATTTTGGCATTAAATTTTGCACCTCTACTTCTGCATATACCTCATTGTTTTCAGCATCCAAATATTCGAGTTGTGAGTGGTTGAATAATGGACCGAGAGAAATTGGAATTTGAAAATAATTGTCTGAAAGTATTAAATTTTGGATGGATGTCAAATCTTGAAGAGGGAAGATTTTTCCAGTGAAATGATTCTCAGAAAGATCCAAGTCTTGAAGGGAGGTCAAATTTGCTAAACACAAAGGCAAAGTGCCATTGAAATCATTGAAGCGGATATCTAGCACTTGAAGATGCTTCAACTCACACAAACCTGAAATTTATTTAATCACGATAAAAATTTCAGCCAGGATCCGTCATGCATGTGTGTGTGTGAGAGAGAAAGAGAGGATGGATGATTGAGCTTACCTTGGGTGACTGGAATGGTACCACGGAGTCCACAAGCATACAATGATAAACTCTTAAGAGAGGTCATATTTGAAACAATTTGCCAGACGTTGTCAACGCTAGAAAAATTTAAGTATAAATGTTCCAAGATCTTGGAATTGAGAAACCCTACAATAACAATGATAATAATAAAAGTTAGAACCTATACAAAACAAAAAGAAGATAATGGTAGAAATGCAAAGCTTTGCTCTTTTTTCCTAAATTTAGTAATTTTAGTAATGATTTCACAATATTAACTTTCAGTAACCTTTTGTTTGTCATTATTTGATAATCTGTTGGAAAGAAAGTTCAATTCAGTATTTTTTTTAATTAAGAATTATTTATCATCAGTGTATTGCATATGCTTGAGTTCTTGGGTGTGATTTATCCTTACCGAAAACTATACTCTTATACGTGAAGACATATCTGAAAGGAAAGGAAAAGAGACATGCTTGAATTTATTCTTTTTTTTTCTCTATTTATTTGGTTTTTATATTTATCATCTTAGCCCCACTTTTTCCAGTATCACATCAGTGTCAAGTTAATCGATCTGCTTTTTTCCTTTTCAAGATTCAGTATGTCATCAGAAAACAGAGAAACACATCTAGTTGTGTTCTAGGCACATGAGAAAATTGTTTGCTATAAATTTGATTTGATAGAATTTAGTTATTTTACAACACAAAAGAACGAATTAAATATCAATTTATTCATAAACTTGACAGCAACGTCCAATTTTTAAGCTAAAACAAACCCACAACTTAGATTTTATGGCCTATTGTCTATTTAGCATAATTTTTGACAAATTAATGATGTCAGCATTGTTGTAAATGACTAATTTATCTCATACTCATGTTATGTATTTGAAATATTTTACATAAAATTTCATTGTAAAATCGGTCAGTTTGTCTTCAATATTCTCATTGATTAGTTAAAAATTGGAGTAAACTGGCTATCAAATCAATTTGTGGACATAATATTCATTTTTGGACTGAATTGAATTTTGTTTACAAGTTTTAGGGGACAAATTGATAATTAATCCATAAAAGAACCATATAAACACAACTTCAATAGTATTATCTACTAAAGTGGTAAGCAGCCCATAAGAATAAACAAATGAATTATCACTAAAAAATGGAGTTTTGTGCTCTTTTCAGAAGTAAACACTTGATAAATTGAGGACTAATTTGTTATGATTTCTGTTTTTGGTTTCAGGTTAAAGGGCAACATTATGTATATTTACAACCTAAATGGTTAAGGATTAGGAAATTATATGCCTACTGGCCCCTTGAGAAATTATTTAGACATGGCAAAGGACTAGCGGGGAAATTTGCCATTACTAATCCTATAATTGCGATCATTTCCATTTCACTCCCTTCCATTCTCTTGAACTTAAGATGCTATAAAATGTCGATTGATAATGAATTGTAATGCAGTTGAAAGGTTGTAATTTACCTTGACTGCTTAGGGTGTTTGAAAGAGAACACAGAGACAAAAGTTTAAGAGAAGGCAGTGCTTCAAGGCTTTGGAGGGAGTCATAATTCAGAGAAGATCCGTCCAGGAACACCTCTTCCAAGTTGGTCAGATCTTGTGAATCTACATAAAAAGAAGCAACAACTTGACTTTTAAGGCACAATTATACATATTTAGAAAAGAAAACAAAATTACCACCACTTAAGAACAAGCAATTGAGGCACCATTACTGCATCCTACCTTCACCAAATATTTTTCCTTTAAATTCACTGTCTTTTATAGAGAGGGTCCTGAGATATGGAAATGCTCCCAATGATTGTAATGAACTGCTTCTTCCAGTTGTAGTGCTGTTATCCAGATTTAATTTCCTTAATTTACTTAGACCTTTAGTATCTGCAGTTCAGAACAGAAATAGACCAATTATTAAACCTTTGTCCCTGCTTTAATTCCCTTTTCATGTTGGCAAATGAATCAGTTAGATATAAATAAATTAAATGAATCAGTTAGATATAAATAAATTAATTAACAGATTTCAAAATCTTTCAACATAAACACCTAATTTGATCAAGTAATCAAGCTTAATGTAACAGCTACCTCTGGAGGCCTCAAACCTGATTATCTTATTTCCGCTCAGGTTCAGCTCCTCTAAGTCTCTCAAAGCATCCAGTTCTGGGGTAGAAAGAAGTCAAAAGACATAAACTAATTAGATCATTGCAAAAAATTTTCAAAAGTGAAGCACACAGATCATTTGATGTTTTCAAAAAATAGTTGGAACTTGGAACCATATCTCACCTTTCAAGTTAAATATTCCTTCAAGTGGATTGTATCCTAGATTCAGAGATTTTAGAGTTGAAAGCCCCTTGAGAGATGACAACATGCTCCTGTTAAGGTAATTGTTACTCAGATCAAGGAACTCCAGATTGCTCAACCTTAATAATTCTTCAACATCTGAGGATTTGAAACCTTCAATTTGGTTGCCTTGTAAAGCCAACTCCTTCAAGCTTGTTAGATTATTTAATTCTGCGGTCAAGATGAAATGGTACCATTAAATGCAGAAATGTTTTGCTAAATTGTTTATACCTCAGAGAGGAAAAGGAGAAACAAGTAGGGTAAAGCACCTTGAAGATTAACTATCCCTTCAAGTTTATTGTTGTCTAGAGTCAATGATTTTAAAGATGAAAGCCGACTTAGAGATGGCAGTATGCTGTTGTTGAATTTATTATCACTTAGATCGAGATGCTCCAAATTGCCAAGTCTCCGTAGTCTTTCAAAACCTTCATTCTGGACACAACCCATAATATTAATGCCCTGTAAAGAAAGATCATTCAGCTCTTCGAAAGGAAGAAACACAGAGGTATTCAGATACCAATCTCCCAATTTCCCATCTCTCCAAGGATAAAGTGATGTTATTCGTTTTGTAATGGGGTTGCACTCAACATATTCCCAATAGCAACAGTTGGGAGTTCTCTCCCAAGAAGACATTGCATTTCCATCAGGATAATTTAAGTAATCTTTGAGCTCCAGGAGAGCCCTTCTCTCGTTCTCCCAACAACCATCACACCTCCACCTTGCTAACAATATGACCATCACCACTGGCACCCAGAACTGATTTAGACCCATGTTTATATTTTCAACCAGTTGTTAGCGGCACTTTGAGCAAGGGAATACCAATGGATAAGGGCTTTTACAGGAACGTGTCTGGGTGTTTTCAATCCATTTGGTCCATTTGTAGTGCCTTTTCATACTGCCAGTTGACCAATTATAATATACTAGTCTCTCAATTACATAACCTAGTAACTGTGGCATGCATGGAAAGATAGTTATATTCAATGGAAAGAGTCCCTAACCATTAATCTTTGCCTCATAAAAGATTGTGTCGCTGTCATTTAAATGTGAAAGCAATCCACTGGGCATGAAGCCAATTCCCCAGGTCAATATAAACTGCCTACTGGAATGAAAAAATCATTGCCCATCTGGCATGCATTCATTATAGAATAGGAGACTTTGACTAGAAAGTCCAAGGAAACAAGAAATGTAAAAAAAAAAAAATGCCCACCCAAACCCAGACTTAAAAATCAAATCATCTAAATTTTTTCAATAAATATATACATATCAAATCGAGGTAGTTCAAGTGGAATAATATAAAAATTTCACATTTAATCAATTTTTGTTAATGCGTATGCATCAAAGATATATTAATAATTCAATTTAATTTAACTAATTTTTAAAGGCTTAATTAATAGAATTGAGCTAGCTTAAATTGAGCTATTTAGCAAAAGTTTTTTTTTTTCCCTCGAGGAAAAGTTGGTTATTGACCTGGTTTGAAGTGGGCACAGATCTGAGATTGAAAGGGTGCTGACTGCTGAGCAAACATGATTACATTCATATCCATGTAACACCGCAGCCCGCAAGAATTCCAAACGACATAAAATTCTCTGTATTCTACTCCTATGGATAGAACAAGACGCCCATTACTGATGAGATCAGCTGTTGGTAACTTTCTTCGACGCCCACGAAATTATCTACAAGTTCAAATTCTATAGGCATCAGAAACATCTACTACTTTAAACAAAAGTATGATTGAACTAAAGCCAGAACTAACTGAAAAGAACAGATGAGGAACATAATTAGAGGACCGGCGAGTAAATTTATGAAATGGTTAAATTGATTCCAAAAGAATGTTCGATTAGCAATTTAACTTGAAAATCGGTGATTGAAGGAGTGTATTTATCTGATCAGAGCAAAAGCTTTCCTCAATTGTACAGTAGCAAAGGAGAGATCCCTGTGGATTTGCAACGAGTCGATGATACAGTTCCAACTCACATTGCTGCAGATGGAGTTCGCTCCCAAAGAGTTGAATTCCAAGGTGAAACAGTACACCACGCCGATTCAGATTTCCTAATTTTACATTCAGATGTAAACCTAATTGTTTAAAATTTTCTTTTTCTTAACAAGTTGTTATTAACGGATTCGAATTCATCTGGGAAAAAAAATCGAATTGGATTCGAACCCAAAATAATCCGATTAAAAAAGATTGGAGGTACAGTGCATTTGATTATTGTCACGGGAATGATTAGTTTTAATACATTTGTTTGGTTGATTTTATTTTATTGTGGAATGAAATTTTGATTCAATTTAAATATATTTAAATTAATTTTATGTTTTATATTTATTTTTAATAAGTATAATTTTAAAAATTATAATAATTGGAATGAAATATTAGAATAAAAAGTAATTTTTTAATCATTACTGGAAAGTAAAAAAAATTACTAAAACATTAACATGATTCAGGCAAAATAAAAAAAATACTAAAAAGTTAATAATAAGATGTTATATAAGTAAAATACATGATATTTTATCATCAATTTGTTTTGTTATTCACATGATTTAGGCAAAAACAATCTCCTATGTGAAAAAGTCGGATATTTAAAAGCTAATGAGTGTCTAGTTATGCTATAGTGAGCTTTTTCATGATCCTGAAACAATGGAGTTGCAATTTGTAAATCCTATATGGTAGCTGAAAGTAATAATAATAATAATAATAATAACAATAACATTACCTGTTTAAGTGATCAATTACATATAAATGATCAATTAGTATAAAACCCTGATGCAAGAAAATTCTAGCCCTAAGTGACGAGACCTAATTAACTATACTATGCATTTGGCTGATAGTCTTGTCAATTTATCATTTGCTTATATAACTAACGGTTCATTCGGCATTATCTATAGTGAAAATATTTTCGGAGAAAAAAATTTATTTTTAATTTTTTTGAGTCTTAAAAACTGTTTTTAAAGATAACCAGATAAATAGATATGTTTTTCAGAAAAAAGAAATTTATAAAAAATTAAAAAAAATAATCAACTAAATTAAAAATAAAAATTAAAACTATTTTTTTAGAGCAAAATTGCTTGCCAATGTAACATTTTCCAATTTTTTTATTTTTTAATATAATTATCAAATTATCTCAACTGCTTATTATTACTGGAAAATAACAGAAAATTTTAGTATTTTTTACAGTAGAAAGTTTCTCATTTTTTAATTAATTTGATTTGATTTTTATAAAAACAAAATATTAATTTCCTGTAGAAAAAGGGATATTGGTAATTTCTCTCGATAGAGAAATTTCACGCTCATTATTATTTTTTTTAAAATCTTTATTCCGATTCTCATTTCAACCATTTTTTTTCATTAACCAATCGCCCCTAAAATGATTGGATACATTTTTCCCATTTCTCGGATTATTAAAACAAAGAACTAAAAAAGCTATAAAACTATCTAAACTTGGAGAAGAAAGGGACGTTGTCTACGATGAAATAATAGCAGTGGTTGATGCTCAGCTCCACAAAGTAGAACCAAGCTCGTCGCCAATTTGGGTTTATGCATACAACTGCAACTATTCCTAACAGCACTATACTGTAAGACACTAGAAAACTCACATAGAAGATACTCATGTCAATGGAGCAGCCACTTTCTTCTTTATCATTCGACATTGATGATGAAGATACTGTCGGTTTGCAACTATTTTGCAACGGAATTCCGCAAAGGAAAGGGTTTCCCTCGTAGCTATTCTTATCAAATGTTGCAAATTGTGCTACCCTTTCAGGAATCTTGCCGGATAAATTATTGTTAGCCACTATAAAAACTGATAAAAAATTTAGCTCAACAAGCTGAGGAGGAATTTTACCATCCAACTTGTTGTAGGAAAGATCCATGCTTTCAATTTGTTTTAGGTTTGAAAATGTTGATGGAATTTTTCCTGTCAAACTGTTATGTGACAAATTCAGGACCTGGATGTTGCCAAGGTTTCCAATTTCACCAGGAATTTGTCCTGTCAAATTGTTGCAAGAGAGATCGATTCCAGAGAGGAAGGTGAGAATGCTTTCCTGATAAGAATGGGATACACTTTTTGTTGTAAACTCTAAAGGCTGTTGCATAGGATCAGGAGATGGAGCTGAAACAATTTCCTGATTCCTATTCCACTCGCTGTTAAATTTCAGGCAAGCAAGAATTCGACCAGAAAGATTATTGTGGGACAGATCAATCAAGCTTAACTGATCCAACTTGCATAGCTGAATTGGGATTTCGCCTTGGAGGTTATTATCATTCAAGAGAAGGTAGCTTAATTGAGAAAGCCTGCCAATCCATTCTGGAATTCTACCAGTCAAACAGTTGTGACTAAGATCTAATGTCATCAGCTCTGAGCAGTTGTAGAATGCATCATCCAAAGATCCTCGTAACTTATTCCTTGACAAATAAACTTGTTGCATTTGCAAAGGGCTAAAGTTAGAAGGTAGAAATCTAGATAAATTATTCTCTGACAGGTCCAAAACAACAAGAAAAGGCATACTTCCCATCCATCCTGGGATCCTATCAGATAGTTCATTATTATTAACATACAACCTTGTCAAGGAAGAGCAGTTGGATAAGCTATCTGGAATGCTTCCACTGAACTGATTGTTGTCCAGCAGTAACCACCACAAATCTGTAAAATTCACATTTCCTGAAAATATTTGGCCTTGCAACTTGTTGTTTGATAATATAAGAAAATGTAATGAGAAACAGCCCATTGTTAATTGCTCAGGTATTCCATTGGACAATCCGTTGTTGGATAAGTCTAAAATTTCCAATGCACTCATGTTGCCAAATGAAGATGGAATGCTACCTTCAAAACCATTTCCGGACATGTTTAAAGATGTTAACTTTGGAAGTTCTGCAATTTCTGCTGGTATGTAGCCATAGAAGTAATTGTTAGAGATATCCAAGTCTGACAAATGCATATGAGGACGGATTGGCAAATCAAGAGGTCCTGAAAGGGTATCATTGACGAGATAAAGTCTTTGTAATTTTGTATTATTCTCTACTAACCAATATGGAAAACCTCCCGTCATTTTAATGTGTGAGATTTCAACAAATTTCAAGTCATTTTGATGGTAAAGGAAATTGGGAAGTGCCCCACCATAACCATGACCCGAAAAAACAAGGGACTTCAATTGAAACTTTGGGATCAAATAATGCACCTCTGGTTCAGGAACAATTTCATTCCTCTGCATATCCAAGATCTTGAGTTTTGAATGGTTGAAAAATGATAAAAGCGAGAATGGGATTCGGAAATTATTGTCCGAAAGTAAGAGTTGACTGATGGATACAAGATTCTTAAGGGGAGATGAGGAGATATTTCCTGTGAAGTGATTGGAACAGAGATTTAGTACTTGAAGTGATGTCAAATTTGCCAAACACCAAGGCAACGTGCCACTGAGATCATTGTAGCTGATGTCTAGCTCTTGAAGATACCTTAGTTGGCATAGACCTGAAATATATTTTTTGGACAGAAATTTAGATAGAATTCTAGTTCGAAAGAAATAACCTGGAGAGAACAAGTGATTATTAACGTTACCTTTAGATGAAGGTAAGGTGCCAGTGAGTCCAGAAGAGCTCAATGATAAAGTTTTAAGAGAGCGCAGTGATCCAATGGTCTGCAGGAAGCTACTGTTGTTGACAAGGGAGGAATAGTCCAGGAACAACTCTTCCACATTGGTCAAATTATCCAATTCTGATGGAAACGAGCATAAAATTTAAATGAAATCAATTGCATATTTATTCATGAAAACATATGCATACAAGTAAGAATATGGAGCCTTTAAAGTTTTAGGAATCATATATCAGAACAGTCTATACGTTCTTTACCTGGAGCAGATATTTTTCCTTCAATATTATTCCCTCTCAGATAAAAGGTCTTGACAAATGGGAATGCTGCCAAGGTTTTCAGAGAAATGCTTCTCCCATTTCCGGTGAGATCATCCAGAAAAACGATCCTCATGTTCGTCAGACCTCTAGCATCTGTAGTCAGAATTAAGGCAGTAGATCCATGGGTCTACTGTTATATTTATATTCAAATAAATGTATATAATACAGATAGAGAGATAGATAGATAGATAGATAGATAGAGGATTCTAATACCAGGAAAAGATTTGAAGCCTTCGATTTCATTGCCTCCCATATCCAACAATTTCAAGCTGCTTAGATTATTCAAGTCTATTCGAAGTGTTCATAAATAATTAATATTACTCGATATAACACTGGAAAGAGCATATAGAGAAGTGTAGATGGGTCATATGTCAAGCTGACCTTGAACATCTATGATTCCTTTCAATCCAACATTATATAAATATAACGATTTCAGAGATGAAATTTCACTTAGAGATGACAGGATGCTGCTATGGTTGAACACATTGTCACTTAAATCAAGAAGCTCCAAATTGCCAAGTCTTGATAGTCTTTCAAAACCTGAAGATAAGCTATAATTAATAAATTACAGTTCGAGGAATTGTGAGCAAGACAAGAGCAGAGGAAGACCTTCATTCTCAACGCAACCAGCTATTTGATTTCCATCCAAGAGAAGAACATTAACTTCTTCAAAGGGAAGAAACAAAGAGGCATTCAGGTACCAATCTCCGGAGCCGAAACTCCTTGTTCTTGAAAGAAAGATTTTGGAGACTCGCTGCGTGGTAAAGCTGCACTCTACCCCCTTCCATCTACAGCAATCTGTTTCTATTCCCCATGAAGATAGGGAAGTGAAATTAGGATAATTGAGAAAAGATTTGAGTTGCAACAGAGCATTTCTCTCTTGCATCCAACAACCATCACACCACCAAACTTGTAATAAGACTATTATCACCACTATTGATAACCGGTTTAGCCCCATCAGATATTATAAGGAAAACAACTCTCTTATTAATTTAGTGCCTTACTTTCGATTTATTTATAGAGATGTATTGATGTTTTAAAAAACAATTAGTCTTTGTGTTTGGAAAATGGGTCCTTTGTATCCGGGTCAATTACGATAAGCCAATTAACGTATACAAATTAGGAAAATTCTCTGTGATGCAACTAACTTGAAATTTTTGGAAGGAGACCTTGACTTGGCAGTAAACTGTGAAAACGACCTGCTCTCTTTGACTGTCATTTCCCGGAATCTTCAAAAAATAACAGATGAAACTTCAACAAAATATTCACACTAGATTTCTTGAGACCTCGTGTTAAATCAGCAATTAGCTGCCGAATCCCTGGTCACAGATTAAAGATCAGTCAGAAATTTACAACGAAATGGTAATGAAATCAATCTGTCCCTAGTTCTGTACAGACAAATCTATTTTACCCTTTCATAGTAGCAAAAGTAATTTTATTTTAAATTTAAGACGGAATATTCTATCAATAATCTGTACTATACTAAATAACAATTTTTTTAGAAGTTTTTCCTGCTTGCTCAAATGATAATAAAACCCTACACAAAATTGCCACGATATGTTCTAATTTTTGAATAAATATTGAAGATTATGAAGATTCAAGTTCCTTAGGATATTTATGTAAAATCAAAGTTTGAGAAAATTAAATCATGCGTCATTAATTTAAAATTGCTTTAAAATTCATTTTTACATGTAATAAATTGATTTTGCAAAATTGTTTTTAATCTGTCAGAATTTTGTTCTCAAGTTTTTCTTGTGATCTATACAATGGTCTAAATCTGTATTTCAAAATAGAACATGAAACAATATTCCAAAAAATTAAAAAAGTTAAAAGTTACTGTTAACTAAAATACAAAATATTGTTAACTTTTCAGCATCTTAGAAAAACAAGACAATGAATCTAACAACTAGTTTTTTGAAAAAGAATTATATATACAAGTTCAAATAGAGCATTTTTAAGAGAAAAACTTTGTGAGAGTAAAAGAGTTTTTTGTTCTACTTGAAAACGTTTTTTGTTCTAATCACTCATCTAATACTTGTGTTTCATTCATTTTCATCATCTTCCATATAATTAATTATAGATTCTGTTTGTAATCATCTTTGTGAGAATATTTACATTGTATTTTTTATGTGATTGAGTTTGATATATTGACGAGCTATTAAGTGTTTGATTTGCTTTGTCAAAAGGTTAAAGTTAGGTTTGGCCATGGACTGGGTTGGCCCAATCGGCCCAAGTACGGGAGGAAGGGTCTAGATCTATCCCTCCTCCCACTGAACCGTGAATGGAAGAACCACCAGTTCATGGTTCAATCCTTAAAAAAATTAAATTTTTAACTGTTAAGCCCCCCTCCCCCAAAGGGGCTACTTTTACATTTTTTTTCTTTTAGTTAATTTTATTAATTTAAAATTATTAAAATATAAATACAAGTAAAAAGATAAAAATATTTTTTATAACAGAAAAATAACAACTATATTTTAAGAATATTTTAGGAATTTTAATTTTTTCTTTTTCCCTGTAAATACTAAATCTCTCAAAAACTTTTTTACTCTTCTTACACAATTTCTCTCAAATTCTTAATATCTCTACAATTTAATCTCATTTCTCTCTATACAATCTTAATTTCTTTGTAATTATACTTTTAATTATAATTTCTCTCTAATTACACTCTCATACAATCTCAATCTCTCTCAATTAATTTTTCTGATCTATAATTCTTCCCTAATTCTCTCTTTCTCTATAATTTTTTTATTCACTAATATTTCAAATTTTTGTTCCCTAATTTTTTTCTACAAAATTTAATTATTAAAAATGGTTAGTCATAGTAGAAGAAATAATTTTTTTGGGTGAAAATATAGTTGATTTGAAAATATTTATTGAAAATTTGGACGAGTTAGAAACTCAAAAAAGCCAAGGTCAAGGAAATAGGTGGGTGATTCACAACCGGCAACAAATCCAATACCAACAAGGGGATTAGAAGCAAAAATTCAAACTTCTGATATTTTTTCAAGTTCATTTTAAGAGGGTGCAAAAATCATACGGGTTGTTTGAGCAAGTGTACACTTATTATGCAAAAACTATGAATTTAAAAGTGAAAGTGGTTATAACATATTTAAAAAAAACATTTACAAAACAAATATGCTACCGAACTTGAAATGAAAAAAAAGGCAAACACAAATTTTCGAGCATGTTACATCTTCTTCTACTTCTCAATTATTTCAATATTCTAATGAAAAAAATAAAAATGAATTAACAAAAATGATAAGTATGAAATATTTATCTTTTAGTTTTAATAAAAATTTAGATTTTATTAATTATTGTAAAAATACATCAAATCTATATGAAAAACGTGTGCCTTAAAATACTTTAAAATGTGCTTTAATTAATTTGTATAGAGAAACACTACAAGAAAAGAAAGTGATAAAAAAATTTAGAAAATTTTGCGGCAAAATTAGTGATAACTTAGCGACATAATATTGTTACTGATAAGGACCATCGCTAAATGTCGTAGCTAATTATAGTGACAAGACATGGCGCAAACAATTGCAACAGTATAGACGACGACTATAAACTGTTACACATCAGATACATGTCTATCGCTACATTTAGCAACAAATTATTGTCGTTAATAGATCTAGTGACGGTTTTTCTTTTGTTGCTAAATGTGCTGAAATTCAAGGCACATTTTTAGAAGTTTTTCCTGCTAGCTCAAATGATAATAAAACTCTCCATAAACTTGTCATGATATGTTCTAATGATTTCAATGCAAGATTAAAACGATAAAAATATTGAAAGTGTCACAAGAAATGGAAAAAAAAAAGATCAATTTTTGAACAAATATTGAAGACTGTGAAGATTCAAGTTCCTTAGGTTATTTATGTAAAATCAAAGTTTGGGAAAATTAAATCATGCAACATTAATTTAAAAATTGCTTTAAAATTCATTTTTTACATGTAATAAATTGATTTTGCAATATTATTTTTAATCTGTCAGAATTGTGTTCTCAAGTTTTTTTTATGATCTATATGGTGGTCTAAATCTGTGTTTCAAAATAGAACATGAAACAATATTCCAAAAAATTAAAAATTTTAAAGTTACTATTAGCCAAAATACCAAATATTGTTAACTTTTCAGCATTTTAGAAAAATAAGACAATGAATCTAACAACTAGTTTTTTGAAAAAAAAATTATATATACAAGTTCAAATAGAGGATTTTTAAGAGAGAAAAATTTTGAGAGAGCAAAAGGGTTTTTGTTCTACTTGAAAAGGTTTTTTTTTTTTGTTCTAATCACTTATATAATACTTGTGTTTGATTCATTTTCATCATCTTTCATATAATTAATTATAGGTTTTGTTTGTAATTATCTTTGTGAGAATATTTACATTGTATTTATTATGTGATCGAGTTTGATACATTGGTTAGCACCTAGGTTAGAGCTATTAAGTGTTTGACAATATTTGTTTTGTCAAAAAGTTAAAGTTAGGCTTGGTCATAAGTAGGATTGGCTCGGAAGCAGCCCAAGCCCAAGGGGAAGGGCCTAGGTCTATCCCTCTCCCCACTGAACTGTGAACCGGCAGAACCATTGTTTCATGGTTCAGCCTTTAAGAAAATTAAATTTATAACTGTCACCCACCTTCCCCCACAACGCCTACTTTTACCTTTTTTTCTTTTAATTAAATTTATTAATTTAAAATTATTAAAATATAAATACAAGTAAAAGGATAAAAATACTTCTTATAATAGAAAATTAATAACTATATATTATGAGTATTTTAGGATTTTCAATTTTTTCTTTTTTCTCTATAAATACTAAATCTCTCTCAATTTTTTCTTCTTACATAAATTCTCTCAAATTCTCAATCTCTCTGCAATTCAATCTCATTTTTCTATATAATCTTAATTTTTCTCTAATTACACTTTCAATTATAATTCCTCTCTAATTACACTCTCATACAATCTCAATCTCTTTCAATAATTTTTATGATCCTATAATTCTTTCCTAATTCTCTCTTTCTTTATAATTATTTTATTCACTAATTTCTAAAATTTCTGTTCCCCACATTTTTTCTACAAAATTTAATTACTGAAAATGATAAGCCACAATGGAAGAAGAATTTTTTTGGTAAAATTATAGTTGATTTGAAAAATTTTATTGAAAATTTTATTGAGTTAGAAACTCAAAAAAGCCAAGGTCAAGGAAATAAGGGTGATTTAGAATCGGTAACAAATCCAATACTAACAAGGGGATCAGAAGCAAATATTCAAAATTTCAATATTTTCAAGTTCATTTTAAGAGGGTGCAAAAATCATATGGTTCGTTTGAGCTTTTGTACAATTATTATACACAAACCTACAAATTTAAAATTGGAAGCGGTTATAATACATTTAAAAGATATTTACAAAACAAACATGCTACCCAACTTGAAATAGAAAAAAGGCAAACACAAATTTTTGAGCATATTACATCTTTTTCTACTTCTCAATTATTTTAATATTCTGATAAAAAAATAAAAATGAACTAGCAAAAATGATAAATATGGAACATTTATCTTTTAGTATTAGTGAAAAACTAGATTTTGTTAATTATTGTAAAAATGAATCAAATCCATATACAAAACGTATGTCTTGAAATACTTTAAAGTGTGCTTTAATTAATTTGTATAGAGAAACACTATAAAAAAGAACATAATAGCAACCAAATTTAGTGATGTATTTACAATCATAGTAAATAGCTTCAAATCAGCAACGAATTAACTAGTAAAAGTGATTAAAAAATTAAGAAAATTTCACAGCAAAATTAGCAATAGCTTAGCAACAAAATATTGCTACTAATAAGGACCATCACTAAATGTTGTAGCAAATTATGGCAGCAAGACATGATGCTAACAATTGCAACGGTATAGACGACGACTATAAACTATTACTAATCAAATACATATATGTCGCTACATTTAGTGATGGATTATCGTCGTCACTATATCTAGTGACAGTTTTTCTGTTGCTAAATGTGCTGAAATTCAAGGCACATTTTAGCAACGGATTATTGTTGTCGCTAGTTCTAACAATGACAAATGTGCTGAATTTTAAGGCACATTTTAGCGACGAAGTATTGCCTTTACTAGAGCTAGTGACAGCTCTTTCCGTCGCTAATTGAGCTGTAAATGAAGCACATTTTAGCAATGGATTTTTGTCGTTGCTAGATTTAGCTATGACTTTTTATTGAAGTAGCACTGTTTTTCTCCTATGAAATGACACCGTTTTGGTATCCTTTAAACACCCAATTAACCTTCACATCTTCAATTCATCAATCCAAATTTGTTTGACCTCGCTACTCCTTTTCTTTCTCTTCTTTACAGCGCCTAGATCAAGCCTCCACTGATCATCTCTCATGCTTCTCCGCTGCTCTTGTGTCCTGCTCCAAGCCATACTGGTCTGTTCCATTCCTCCAGCCGGTCGTCTTCCCTCTCCTCCATTCTATTGCACCAGTCTTCTGTCCCACTCCTTCAGTTACTCCTTCGTATTAAGAATTGTATAAATAAAACCTAACACTAATAAGAATTACATATTCTAAATTTAATTTGACACCAAAATTCAAAATTTTAAGATGAATAAATTCCTTTATCCGATGTATTGATTGGTTAATGTTTTACTATATTTTAAACAATATCACGGAATATGAATATTATATTAAAATATTGTTGGCCACAAATAACATCTTGAATAAAATTGTGAATATATGCTATTTTGAATATGATTATTTTTTGGTATTATATCATAGTTCTTATAGCATTTTTTATTTTATTTTTTGTTTCTAGTCGGATATTATGCAATTAATGTTTTATTATGTAAAATATAGTTAACAATCCAAATAGTCATCATATATGTAAAAATTAATGATCTCATATTTAGAAAAACTTGAATTTAAACACTAATCTATATATGTTCATGTTTCACTTAGAATCATATATATATAAAAAACAAATGAGATCAAATCATCAGTGGATATATAAACAGTTGAAAGATGACCTTTTGAACCTGGAGTTCATGACTGGTATGAGACAATTCAAAGAATTTGCATGCAATCATCAGGAAATGATGGACAATGATAGAATAAGATGTGCATGTAACCATTGCAAGTGTCAGAATTGCATGTTTCATGAAATAGATATAGTTAAGTTGCATCTGTATAGAAACAATTTTGTACCAAATTATTATTATTGGACTTTGCATGGGAAATAAGCAGTTGTAGTTAACTTGAATTATAATGTCAATTATATGGATGAAGGTTCTGCTGCATTTGATTATGCAGAATCATCCAATCGATACCATTTTTGGTTATAAATATTGCTAGTCATGCATTCACTCCAACTTACATGGAAGAAATAATGAATCTGAAGGCCTAGAAGTTTTATGATATGCTTAGGATTGCAGATGAGGACTTGTACCCTGGATGTAGAAGTCATTCACATTTATCATTTGTTGCTCAATTGATGTACATGAAATCAAAACACCATATGTCTAAACAAAATTTTGATGACATGGTTCAGTTAATGAAAGAGATTACTCCTGAAGGAAGTCTGATGCCTGAAAACTTCTATAAAATAAAGTAGTCAGTACAAGGAATGGGTCTTCCGATTGAAAAGATTCATTGTTGTAAAAATTTGTGCATGATATACCAGGGTGAAAATAGTATGCTAACTAGTCGTAAGTTTTATGGTCATAATCGGTACAAAAGGCAATGTCGAGCTAGTAAAATAGTGAATCCTGATAAAAAGCTGTACTACTTTCTACTCACTCCCAGATTGCAAAGATTTTTTGCACAAATGCCATAGTAGTGGAAATGAGGTGGCATGTTGAGCATGAAATTGAAGATGAAGTTATGTGTCACCCTTCTGATTCCCTTGCATAACAACATTTTAATGATAACCATCAATAATTTGCATATGAGACTTAAAATATTTGTTTAAGTCTTTCCACTAATGGTTTTCAACCATTTGGCCAATTTGGAAAACAATATTCTTATTGGTCGGTATATTGTGACTCTATATAATTTTTCACATTGGTTGTGTATGAAAGACACTTATATGTCTTAATTGTATCGATTCCTAGGCTAACTAACCTTAAGGATAAATTGGATATTTACTTATAAGCACTTATATCAAAACATAATCATTTATGGCCTGATGGTGTGCAGACTTATGATATTTCAATGAAACAAAATTTTCAAATATGTGTTGCCCTTATGTGACAAATTAGTGAGTTTCTTGCATATGCAATATTGGCTAGGTGGAGTTGTGACATCCTGCCTAAATAATAGGAATAATTCCATTACATAAGCGGAATGACACAGACAATTTAAATGAAACTAGTCTGAATTTAAAATTTTTACTTAATAACTAAATTGATATTTTTTTTATATTCAAATATACATATGGATTCAATTATCAAATACATCATCATATTACATAAATATTATACTTCATTATAAATATCAAAATTAATGGTTTTTACCTTATATCTAACTATATAGATATAATACCAAAATACAAAATATGTTCTTAACTATATATAAGACATGTCTAACAAATCCATATGCATGATAATAAAGAAAATGCCAAAATAATATGCATTTGACCATCAACAAGTTCTGACGCGTCTCTTCTAGTATGGACTTGTACTTTCTCTATCAACTTAACAGTTTACTACTTGCAAGCTCCAGTTTCTGCGAGGGAAAAACTCACGCTAAGTCATTTCTAGTTTAGTGGTACATATAAGTATTTAAGTTTTTCCATGCAGTCACACAAACGTGGGTCATAATAATCATGATATAATTTAAATAAATTATTGCATAAAATTTAGAAAATATTATAATAAAATAAAATTTATGTTCCATTATATTATCATTATATTTGTATCCGGACATGAACTGTATATATATTCAACCATATGTAATATATAAAATATTAAACATTCTACCTCCTCTCATGTTTCCATAACTCATTTTAATTTAATTGATTTCCCTAGAATTATGTTTATTTAGTTAACTCAAATATCAATCCATATAAGCATAAATATTTTAACATACAATTACCAAAATGCAATGTAGATAATTTATAATACAGTAACAATATTCTAACATACATTATACAGGGACAACCACATGATTATACAATAGTACCAAATTCATTGATAATATATATATATAACACTCAATTATAAATTTAGCTTACCTTAATAAATATTTATAATTCATGCTAAATATTTATAATTCATGTTATTTCATACAATTTATCTTTCAACAAGTACATGTATGTCTTTTAATTATTTTATATATAATATTTTAATATAAATAACCCAAATCTCATTCCCAGACTGTCCGGATCTAAGGCGTGTAGTAAGGCCGCTTGTGGAGCTTAAGTACCCTACTCGCTATAATCTCAAGTCAAGAGCACTCGCGGAGTTTAAGCCTCATGACCGAGTATAATCACATCATCTGTGTACAATTAGGACATGGGTGCTCTCGGAGCTAATACCACCATGTTCCTAAATCATATCAATATCGGTACCGTAATGCCCCCGCAATGGTGCACCATCTATCCCTAATTAGTCCACAGGTTGAGAACTGAGCAATTAATGTTACTACTTATTTATTTTCTTTATATATTAATTTGCTCGAATCAATATTTCCATTACATTTATAAGGAAAATATGATTATAAAATGTTAAAATCATATAATCATATGATATTCCATTATATATAACCATTTAAGTAATATTGACATACTTTAATTAGTTTTCTATACAATCAAAACCAACAAATCTTTTAATACAAAACAAAAATTTATAATAACTTTATGAGTTCAAGTATGTCATATAACCTCTCTTTCATATCAAATACATATGTCATACATGACTTTCTAACTTCACTATTTATTGTCCTAAATATTCAATAATTACCATTAATAATTATCCCATTTTTAATCAATCATATACTAATCTATAATGAAAAAGTATATTATGTTACATATTGTAAACCAAACTTTCCTACATTTTATCAATCAATTATTCATTCATATGTCCATACATGCATTAACATGAAATTTCATTAATTAAGCACTCAATTCATTTCATATTTACACATTTTAATATATTATTCCAATATACAACTTATTCAATTAACATACAAGCATGCAACAAGACAAACTAAAATGCATATATATACAAACCTCAATGGAGCTTTTTTTTCCAAAAGCTAAAATTTGGAGCTTTTCTACTTTTATAACTTTTCTTCTTGTTGAGACCCTAATTCGAAAATATAAATAATTAATACATTGATAAAATATTTATTCTTAATATAGTTTAAATAAATAACTACAATTTCTTATAAGCTGGAACGTGACCTTTTAGGACTATTGGATGAATAACTTTTTCTACACTTATCCAATTTATATGAATCTTAACCCTGATTAAATATAACATCTAAAACTTTCATATTCTTCTACAGTCATATCCCCTTGTCTGAGGTCCAGGAATTCTTGTCTCTTCCGATCAGTATAGGCCCGAGGAATGTACCTCTCTCTGAACTGCTCCAAAAAGAATCTCCAGGAAGGTGGATCAGGTGTCTGGGGGCGTTGTAATATTGTCTTCCACCAGTCATAAGTCCCCTCCTGCAGTAGAGACTCTGCATATCTATATTTGTCTCGCGATGTGCAATCCATCTGTCGGAACACTCTCTCTACCCTCTCCAACCAATATTCTGCAGCTGCCGCGTCATCCTCCCTGCGGCCAAAGAAATCTGGAGCTCCCAATTTCCGAAGTCTCTCAAATCCCATCTCAGCAGTGGCTGGTCTGGCAGAATGCCGTAAGATCTCAGCCATATCCTCTAACAACTCCTCTCTAGCTGAACCCGAGACCGGTGCATGTCTCTCATGTCTATGTGATCTATCCGATCCACGGGTGGATACACTGGCCTCAACTGTCCTCCGTCGTGATAAAGGGTATGAAGCATCAGTGTCAAGCGGCTCATAAGTATCTGGGGTTTCTTCTCTAACCATCCGCATTTGAAATCTATAATCCTATAAAGCACAACAGTGACCCACATTAAGCAGCAGTAGCAGTTATATTTATACATTCAAATTATTTTTCAAAAATAAATGCATGAGCAAACAATCTTGATTCTACCCCTCGTTATCTTAGAATTGCCTAAACCACGTTCTGATACCAATAAAATTGTAATACCCCTTACCCTTCCGTACACTCATCCGTATACCGGACGGATAAGAGGTGCTACAGAAAATAAAACTCTCCAAAAATACTTCTTTAATTTTAAACATATTTAATATAAGAAATTTAAAATATATACTAAAATATTATACACACACCTTTTTATTTTATTTATATACATGTTGTAATGAAATTTAAAAACTTGTATATATACATATCAAAATATAATAAAAATACCAACCCGCTCTGGGTGGCTACCACTGCTACTGCTGTGCTCCATATTGCGGTCCCTAATCAGCGTCTCTATCTACAAATCAGGACGCTTTCCGCTACCTTGTTAACCTACGCGAGAGAAAAAAAACTCTCGCGCTGAGTATATAACTCAGTGGTGCAAAAACTCTTATAATAATAATCATTAAAGTAAAACATATATTTCAAATGAAATCAATTCAAAATTTCCATTTTTTTCTGTAAATATCACAATACAATATTTTTATAATTCAAATATCGTTGAATTCTTAATAATATATTTTTCATATACCCTCATATTATAACATTCTAGATTTACTCCTAGGGAATCAAAGGGGTATCATATTACATCCCAACTTAGGATCCACAGAAATGCACAGGATCCAAATGTAATATGACTTAGCCCACAGAAATGCACAGGACTGACAATTGTATCAGGTGATCCACAGAAATGCACAGAATCACAATATTTTATTGGTCCATAGAAATGCACATAACCATAATTTCTACCCTATTGGCATGCCAACAATACCCTAGTTCACGTCTAGGCTAACATGTGGGAAAAATTCTCATATTCATAGTTCACTTCACTTTTTATAAAATTAATAAATATTCTTTCAATACCAAAATAATTATCATCATAGAGAATTTTTAACATTTAAATTTTCTGGAATACAAAAATATATTTCCAATACAATAATTGCAAAAATTCCAATTTTCACATAAAACATATTTACATGACTATTATTATAAAAGTAGTTGCACTAACCTTTTTACGCTTTGCCGGTATCCGCCGGCTCTTTCCCTTTATCTCGGGTTGGCGCTTGGTCCAACGTCGCGCCTAGAGATAAAAAATTTTGATTAGTTATTGAACCCTTTACGACTTAAAATCTAGCAAAATTTAAATTTTTCGCTCTCACGAATATCAAAATCCTATGATTAAAAATTTTCTTATTATGCATGTTTAATGCATAAATTCCTGTTTTGGTCGTCATTACGTTTTCCGGTGCAATCAAAAATTCAAATATAAATTTTATTTTATAATAATTTATTTTATTTATTTTTCTGCCTCCAAAACTATTTTTCTCCATGTATTTTTTTATTCTTCTAGTGTCCATTTCCAATTCAAGAATTTTTATTAATCCAATAAATACTCTAAAAATTCCAAATAAATTTCTATCATCACTTTAACTTATTTTCTTTCATTTTCCATCATCAATTTCACCAAAACAATATTCAACAACTCCCAATAAATTTTTCCGTAATTTGGCCAAAAATCTAAAAATTCACCAAAAATTCTATTAAATTTTCCTTTCATCCCAAAATTTATTTTCTACTTCCATACACTCCAATTAACTCCATTATCTTCAATTTAAGGCAAAATTCCTCCAAAATAATTTTTCCAAAATTTAACCATAATTATGGAAATTCTCTAAAAATTCTACAAAAATTGCTAAAATTTATTTTCATCAATTATTCACCCAATCCTTCATCCTCAAACCTTATTCTCTTCATTTCCTATTTTTCTCTAAATTTTCAAGATTTTTTCCATAAACCCTAATTTTTTCTATCAAGCAATTTCTACCAACAACACACCACAACTTCAATTTCTAATTTAAACAATCATCAAATCCAACATAAATTTATATAAATTTGAAGGAAAAGTGAATAAAAACTTACCTCCAATTTTTCTTGAATTTTTTTGGCCAAAGAAATAATTTTCCTCCAATTTTCCTTTATTTTCTTCACCCACCAATTAATTTTTCTTGCTCCAAATACTTGATTATTGGTAATCTTGTAAAATTAAGGTGAAGGAAAAGCTTAATCCAGCTCCCATGGTGGACGGCCACACAAGAAGAAGAAGAAGAAATGGATTTTGATATTTTGTAGATTTTTATCCTATTTATACTCAATTAACTTAATTAATCACAATTAATTCCTTAATCCATCTCCTCATTGGCCAATAGCATAATTAATTATTCCATAATATTGACACATGGCCCAATCACATTTCCATTAATTTTGACTTAAAAATTTTCCAACCAATCAAATATTTTCTTCATTTTTCTTCATAATTAATTTTAATTCTCCAAAATTCAACCTCTAAATAATTCAATTTCATCAAATTAAATATTCCAAAAATTATAAAATAATTTTCCCTTCAAAACGGTCTCTTCGATTTTACAAAATGACCACCGGTGCAAAAATCGAGTTTTTTTACGGGTTAATTATTTTTCTTAATTTGACCCGTAAAAATTCATCCGCCGTTCGATTTCTAATTTATCCGTTTTAAAAATCTTAAAATTAAATTTCGATCACATCGACTCCATTGTGATCATGATCGTCTTTCTCTAGCTCCTGATCTGAAATATCAGGCTGCAAACTTGTACTAAGGATCTGATTTCCACAATTCAAACCCTTAACCTTAAAATTTCACCTTATAACTCCACCTATGACTTTAAAATAATATTTTTTATATTTTGGTATGCTTAAATTATAATTTCACTACCGAGCAAAAAACTCAAATTTCGGTCTGGCCCGTCATCTCGATTTGCTTGCATAACACGAAATTGCATTGTTTCATTTGATAAAATTCCTATTCATTTTATCATATTAATATAATTAAATTTTTATGTATTTATCCGTATTTAGACTCCGATCGTACGCCTCTATACTGCAGCATAAATGACCGCAGTACACGTATACGGTCAGGGTCTAATTTGCGGATGTGACATCTTTAATCACACACTTATATATCTTTAATTTGTCTTATTAATTAGGTTATATTGATGGACATTACAACAAGTTTTTTAGTGCAGGAGAAAATATTTTGCATGAGATACAGTCTAACTTAACTCATGAATCATTTAAAGTTCAAGCATATGTTGATGATTAGATTAAAGTGGAATTAAGACAATGAAAATTTGAGAAAGAAAAAGGAAATGAGAACTTATATGACTTCACAACTGAAGGGCAATTGACACATCTGGTGGTTCCAATTAAAATAAACAGATAAGCAGTATAATTAAAATAAAGGATGAATAATTAAAAGATAAAAAAATTGCGTGAATTTTGATTTCTCTAAACCCAAAAAGAATACGTAAGCAATATAATTAATGGCAAAAAATTAATTTAAGGTCTTATTATTATTATTATTATTATTATATAAATTTTAGATAACCCAATTATAATTTTATAAATTGTATTTTATAAAATAAAAATACTTCCATAATCACTTTCTTTCTAATTTATTACATAAATTAATATTTAATAAGTGTTTTTTCATACTTTATAAACAAATAAGGTAAATTAATTTTTTATTTTCAAAATTATATCAATTTAAGATCAATTTTATGGATTAAAAAAATTATAAATGAACTTTTATAATTTTAATTACATTTATTTATTTCGTTATGGATAAAACAAATAAGGTTCAGACTATGTTAGAGTCACAAAAGCAGCAAATGCGAGAACAGATGCGCGAAGAACTTCGACTTGAGCTTCGAGACGAGATGCGTGAAAAGATGCGACAACTAATAGCAGGGATGACTAATTCTATCCACATTTCATCAATTCCACATAGCGATCCACCACAATCTGACAGGATGTAGAACTATATATTAACAATATTGTAGTATTTTCAATTATTGAATATTTTTTATGTTGGACTAAAAAATTTTAATATTTATTTAATGAATCCTGTTAAAACAATATTTATTTTTTATTTAATTGAATTTTAAAATTACAAAAATAATTAAATTAAAAAAATTAATATATAAAAAATAGATCTACGACGGAATGCAGTCCTCACTAAATGTTTGTCACAATTAGTGATGACTGAAAATTAGTCGCAAATTGTATGGAATAAATGTCCTACAAACTTTAGCAACCGACAACATCCGTAGCTACATAATGACGGACAACGTCTGTAGCTACATAGTGACGGACAACGTCTGTAGTTACATAGCGACGGAAAAGTTCGTAGCAATATAGCGACGAAAAATGTTCGTAGCAACATAGCGACTGACAACGTCAGTAGCAACATAGTGACGGATTTATATTCGTTGCTATGTAGCAACAAATTTTTCATCGCAAAATTCCTCATTGATTTTATCATCATTACAATTCCTACGAATACACTTCAGTGACAGATATTTCGTCATTAATTCCGTCGCTAAATTTTGCAACAGAATAACAATCTATCGCTATTGGACTTACGAAGAGCTTTTATAAGACAGATTAAATCCGTCACAATTCTGTCGTTAATCTAATTTAGCGACAAAATTCTTAAATTTAGTGATGAATTAAAATTCAGTGACAGATATTTCGTCATTAATTTCGTCGCTAAAATGTATTTTTCTTGTAGTGTTACATAATTTTTATAAAAAGAATTAAAATTATATATATATATATATATATATTGTTGGAACCAGTGGATTTGCCAATTCATGAACCAGCCTAGTTGGTCTGAACTAGGCCCTGAACCATCCCTTGCATAGTTCAAGTGTCACGTCTGCCAGTATGGACCCCAACCAACACGCACGTTTCACTACCTGATGTGCTAGACCAATAAAAAACCGTATGCATTCCCGATCAAAATTATGTCAATGCGATCATAGTCTAAATTCAAACTAAATAAAAATAAGAAATAAAAATATGAATTTTAATTTGAAAATAATTAAGTAAAATTTAAAATCAGGATTAAATCAGAAAAATGTGAAATTCAATCTAAAATGAAATTGGAGAAATCAAAATAGTCAATAAATAGAGTATTTAATGGGGTACATAATTGGTGGGAATTATTTCATTTGATACTCGAACTGAGAACAAAGAAAAATTTTCTATGGACTAGATTGAGAGGAACAATAAATTAGAGGGAAATTAATGAAAATCTGAAGAATCAAGGATAAAGTAGGATAATAGTCTAATTAGCCCAATTAATTACGGAGTCGCCGCCCACTCCCTATGTTTTTCTCCTAAATTCCACTTGTCTTATTTCGGTTTTCACCATAAAAAGATAAAAGAGATTTATGTTACATAAAAGAGAGGTGGAGGGTGATGGGAATTAGAATCAATGGAGTTAGAAATGAAGAATTTCAAGAGAGAAAGGGGGAGTTATGCTAAGGATGGGAATTTAATTTCTTTGAAAGTTTACAGTCGTTCTCCATTCATAGATCTTTCATTTTTATTTCATGCAAAGTAATTTAATTGTGAAGGTTGAAGTTAGAGTTATATGAGAAATTATGGAATAATAATAATAATAATAATAATAATAGTTAAAAGCCATTTACATGGAGTTAGGAACAGAGGAGGATGAAGTGAGAAAAGACATGAAACTTTGAAGGAACAATAAGCTGAGAAATATTTGGGTCCGAACCAAGAAGAAGAGTTTCGGTTTAATATTTTTTATTTATTAAATTAAGGAGTTAAAAGGGCTGTTAGATGAAGAAGTTAAAAGATGAAAACAAGAACCAAATTAGGCCTGCAAATTGAAGTAAAAAGGGGGCTTAAAGACTAACTAAAATTCACAAATTGTTTTGGGACTGCTTGATATAATTTTTGACTTTGACCGAAACAAGAAGCTGTTGGTTGAAGAATTAGATGAGTTAAAAAAATGATTATAATACTGAATAAAGAATATAATAAAGATGGAAATAAAAAAAACCAAAAGAAAAATTATATAATTGCTAGTTCAACAAAAATCAAAAGATTAAAGTAGAGACAATAGAGGAAATAGCAGCCGCAATAGACCGTAAAATGAAATTCATGAAGAAAAGTTTAATGTTATTTTTATTTCATATTTACGAATTTAATTAAGGGAGCCAAAGCTTGAAAAAAATAAAATGTTAATCGATATAAGAGATGAGGAAAAGGGCAAGAAAGACCAAGAATAACCCGAAAAACCATGGCCTTGTAATATGATGTCAAATTAGAAAATTTATAAAAAAATTGAAGATAATTAAATTTAGATTAATTGAGAAAATTAATACTGACAATAAATAAGAGTAATGAAAGATTATGAAATTTAAAGTATGGGCTAGATAATTCCAATTGAGGTAAAAACTATGACTATTTTGTGTATTTATTGTAGGTTGAGATTTAATAAAAATCAAATCAATGTATAATAGGTGTAAGATATTTTAATTTTAATATCTTATATTTATGGGCTTTTAATTGAGATATCAGGATACATTACAAATAAATGGTTTTAAGAATTTGATCAATTTTTTATTTAAGCATGACTTCATTTATTAATTAAGTGTGGAAGAATTAATATGGGCTCAGATAATAATATGAGTATAATGGATAACTCATGATTATTATAAACCGGTGAGTTAAGTCTCTCTTATTGCTAACCCTGATGATTAAGCTCCTCTATATAAAGGAGGATAGAGGATAAGGAAAAATAAGATAAGAATTTCATCATTCTGGGGTTAGAAAATGAGAGAAGATCTTTGTGCAAAACTTCTCGGATCGTTTTTAAGACGATGAATTCAGCCAAATCAGGTACACATTTTTCTCTTCCTCAATTAAACTCATTTGTTTTGTGTTCTAAACAGCATGTATAGGATCTTGGGGGAGAGATCTGCCAGATTTCCGCTATAGATCTCTCCATCAAGTGGTATCAGAGCCAAAATACATGTTCTTAGAACCATATTTGAGTTTTTCTCATCAGGATCTAGAAAAAAACTGAGTTTAATTGAGTTTTTGAGAAATTTTTGATTTGGTTAATCACATGCTTGATTCTCTGATTTTATTGATTTTCGATAAATTTTGCTTAATAAAATCAGAATAATATGTTGTTGCATGTTGATTTAAAGCAAAAATTTGAAGAAATTTCGGGTTTTGGAGTGAATTGAATTTTTTGGAAAAATTACAGAAGAAAAAATTGCAGGTCGAGAGGAGGAAAACGCTCGCACGGCGGAGCTGTGAAGGATTTCAGTCTGGCGTGTGCTATACACGCGCCAGATGTGCGCGTTGGCGCGTCGAGAGGTGGACTGCGGAGCTATCAGGTGCGTGTATCTCATGCGCCAGATTGACAGCTCAGGCGCGTGTGATACACGCGCGCGCCGCTTCTCCCTCTTTCCAGTTTTCCGATTATGCCCCCTGAACTTTCTGATTTTTTCAATTAAGTCCCTAATTCATGATTTTTCACTCCATAAGGCTATTTTTGACCCGATTTCTTTTGGAATTAATTTAGATTTTCTAAATTAATTTTTAAAAGTCATAATTGAGAAATTTTATGACATTTTTAGAGATAAATTGTTATCTCATTATTTATTTTAATTTATGCATTGACATAATATGTCACATATGGAATTAATTTTTCTCAGGTAAAATTGACGATGTAATTTTATTTTTGTAATCATAATTTTTCGAGACATTTAAGCTCCATGTCCATAAGGAATGAAAAATTATATTTTTTCCAAGACAATAAATAAGGTGTATCCCGATATAAGTATTTCTTTTAAAATTGGCTAAAATATAGTTGTCAAAGTGACCTTTTTAGCTGAGATTTTAAGGAATATACAGACTTATATGTTTTAGGGATGTCTCAGATTTGGTTTATAATTATTCGGCCCAAATGTATTTATTATAAATTCAAATTTTGAGATGATAATATAAGACATTTGATTGGGAATGAACTGGTCTGAGTGATTTATTCTGCCCAAAGGTGATTAAATTTACAAAAACTGAGTAAATTCCTATATCTTTCTTATATTGAAGAATTATCTATTGTATGTTATATTTTCTGCCCAAAGGTGATTATATAATGATGTGCTGAAATTCTTTGGATTAATACTCTTTTATGGCTTTGCGTATTATTATTGTTTTGAACTAAAGTATTACATTGTTGATTTTTCTGTCACCTTCTCAATCAATAATTGTACTGTTACAGTTCAGACATTAATAGCTTCTAATTTTAAGGAGTGGAAAAGAGATGTTGAAATGGCTATGGAGTTGGCAGATATTGATCTTGCCATGACTACTCCTAAACCAGCTGACTTAACTTATGAGAGTACTGATGTGGAAAAAGAGTTATACTCAACCTGGTATAAGATGAAGCACATGTGCTATTTGACCCTTAAAAGTTCAATTCCAGAGTATCTATTGAGCGGTCTTCCTGAGACTCATATAGCAAAAGAGTTTCTTACAGCTTTGTCTCAGCATTATAAAGTGTCAATCAATGCTGAGATTGGTACCCTTCTGAAACAGTTATACTCCATGAAGTATAACAGACTTGGAGGTGTTAGGGAGTACATTTTAAAGATGGTCCACATACAGAATGAGTTAAAGGGTTTTGACATTATTCTCCCTGATGCTTGTATTGTGCATCAAGCTCTCAATACTCTACCTCCTGAGTTTGAGATGCTTATTACGGCTTACAACTCAAGGAAGGATCCTTGGACAGTCAATGCTTTCATTGTTGTTTGTGTAGCTAAGGAAGAGAAGCTAAAGGCGAGACAATCCAGTGTTGCGCTTCTTGTATCCGGACCTCAGCATAAAGGTAAACTGAAAGGTAAGAAAGCTAAGACTAATGCTTCTTTTTCTGTTCAGGGACGTGAGTCTTCCTGATCTAGTGTTATGGGTGATTTTAAAGGCATAGAGAAAAAGAAATTTAAATGTTTCTTTTGCAAAAAGAAAGGTCATAAAAAGACGGATTGTCTTAAATATAAAGTTTGGTTAGAAAAGCGTAGCTTACAGGTAACTCTTTTGGTTTTGTTATTTGTGAATCTAATTTAGCTGAGGCCACATCCAGTTCTTGGTGGCTTGATAGTGGAGCGACTAAACATGTTGCCTTCACATTACAGGGGTTCACAAACATGAGGAAGCCAAATAAAGAAGAGTTAATGCTCACAGTTGGCAATAATACTACAGTTGATGTTCAACTAGTTGGAAATGTTTGTTTGAACTTAGATAGTGGTTATGAACTATTTTTATCTAATGTATTGTTCATACCATCTTTTAGATGGAACTTGGTATCTGTTTCTGAATTAGACAAAATAGGCTATGCTTTTGTGTTTAAAGATGGAGTTGTTAATATAACTCTTAATTCAAATGCAGTTGGCCGTTGTATTTTTTCATATGGTTTGTATCAAGTTTCTTTTAGTTCAAATGAAATATATTCTACATCATGTAATGTTGAACATATTGTTGCCAAAAGACCCTTAATAAAGGAAAAATCATCCATGTTGTGGCATAAAAGACTTGGCCACATTTCTAGGGAAAGGGTAGATAGGCTAATTAAAGAAAATATTTTGCCTGCCCTTGATTTCAGTGACCTAGAAATATGTGTTAACTGTTGTAGGGGTAAGCTAACCAAAATTAAGAAAAATGGATCTATCAGGAGTTCAGATCTCTTAGAGATAATCCATACAGATATATGCAGACCTTATTCACCCACAATATGCAATAATAAATATTTTATAACATTTATTGATGATTTTTCCCGATATGGTATATGTACTTGATTAAGAAAAAGTCTGAATCTCTTGAGAAATTCAAGATTTTTAAGACTGAAGTCGAGAAACAGCAGGAAAAAGTTATCAAAATTGTTAGGTCTGATCGGGGTGGTGAGTATTATGGCAAATACGGTATAGCAGGACAATTAAAAGGTCCTTTTACCAAATACTTGGAGGACTGTGGAATAGTAGCTCAGTTTACTATACCAGAAAGTCCTGAACATAATGGTGTGGCTGAAAGGCGGAATCACACCTTAAATGAAATGGTTAGAAGCATGATGTCAAGATCTAATCTCCCAGACTTTTTATGGGGTGAGGCTATTAAAACGACATTATATATCCTCAATAGAGTACCCAGTAAGTATGTGGCTAGAACGTCATTTGAACTGTGGACTAATAAGAAACCTAGCTTAAGTCACCTCCGTGTTTGGAGTTGTCCTTCAGAAGTACGCCTTTATAATCCTACTGAAGGTAAATTGCAATCTAGATCTACTCGTTGCTATTTTATAGGATACCCAGATCATTCTAAAGGTTACAAATTTTATTGTAGAGAATGAGGTTCTAGAATTGTGGAATCACAAACAGCTAAATTTTTAGAATTTGATATAGCTGATCAGTATAAACACTCTGAAATCACATGTAAGGAACAACAGACTAAGGTTATACATATACCTGTTCCCAAGCAACCTGCAATATTGGTTCCTACACCTGTGATTAATCCAGTATTAAGGGGTGAGCCTATACAGTTTAATGAGGCTTCATCATCACAGGATGCAGTTGCACAGGTTCCTTTCAGGAGGTCTACCAGGGAAAGAAAATCTGCTATTTCATCTGATTATGTGGTCTATTTAGGAGAGAGTGATTATGACATTGGTCATGTTTCTGATCCTGTATCATTTGAGGAAGCTGCTTCTAGTACCCAATCAGATCTGTGGTGGAAAGCAATGAGAGATGAAATGCAATTTATGGATTGTAATGGTGTGTGCGAGCTTGTTGAATTACCTAAAGGTTGTAGACCTATTGGCTGTAAATGGGTCTATAAGACCAAGAAAGACTCCAAAGGGAATATTGAGAGGTTTAAAGCCAGATTAGTTGCCAAAGGTTTTACTCAGAGAGGAGGAATTGATTACAGTGAAACATTTTCTCATGTATCCTCTAAGGATACATTTAGAGTAATTATGGCACTAGTAGCTCATTTTGATTTAGAGCTACATCAGATGGATGTTAAAACCGCATTCCTGAATGGAGAATTAAATGAGCAGGTATATATGGAACAACCTAAAGGTTTTCATGAAGATGGTAAAGACCATCTTGTCTGTAGACTTAAAAAGTCTATTTATGGTTTAAAACAAGCCTCACGACAGTGGTACTTAAAATTTGATGATGTAATCACTTCTTTAGGCTTTGTCGAAAGCAAAGTTGATAGATGCATATATCTCAAGATCAGTGGGAGCAAATATATCTTTCTGATATTATATGTAGATGATATTTTGCTTGCATGTAATGATTTAGGTACACTGCATGAGGTTAAGCAGTTGTTATCTAAATATTTTGATATGAAAGATCTTGGAGAAACATCTTTTGTCCTGGGAATTGAAATCTTAAGGGATAGATCTCAAAACCTTTTAGGTCTCTCTCAGAAGGCATACATAGAGAGGATATTGAAGAAATTCAATATGCATGAATGTAAATCTTGGGATGTGCCAATTGCTAAAGGTGATAAATTAAGCTTAGTACAGTGTCCTAAGAATGAGGTTGAGAGAGAATCAATGAAAGCAATGCCATATGCTAGTGTAGTAGGAAGCTTGATGTATGCTCAAGTTTGCACTAGGCCGGACATTGCATTTGCAGTTGGTATTCTGGGTAGATATCAATATAATCCTGGAATGGACCATTGGACTGCGGCTAAAAGAGTTTTGAGATACCTTAAGGGGACTAGTGATTATATCTTAACATACAGAAAGGTTGAGCATCTGGAGTTAACTGGCTATACAAATTCAAATTTTGTTGGTTGCTCAGATGATAGAAAATCCACATCAGGTTATGTTTTTATGCTGGCTGGTGGGGCTGTATCTTGGAAAAGTGTTAAACAGTCTTTAATCTCTTCTTCCACAATGCAGGCTGAGTTTGTAGCATGTTATGGTGCAACCACACAGGCTGTATGGCTACGAAATCTCATTGCGGAAATGTCAATTGTTGATTCCATTGACAGATCCATAAAGTTGTATTGCGATAATCTTCCAGCTATGTTGTTTGCTAAAAACAACAAGAATATCAAAGGGTCTAAGCATATGGAAGTCAAGTATTTGACATTGAAAGAGCTGATAAAGAAATGTGACGTTGAGGTGGATCATATCAATACAGAAGATATGATAGCAGATCCTCTTACCAAGAGACTTCGGCCCAATATTTATGTAAGACATGTCATTAATATGGGTCTAAAGTCTGGTTTTGATCCCTTGGATTAGTGGGAGGATTTTATATTACTTTATGTAATGTTTGTATGTACTTTATACATTGGTATAAATGTACATTATTGTAATTCTGATGATTATCAATACATTGTTATATTTTCATTGGAAAATATTATGTGATATATCATATTAAATGTTTGAAAGTCTTAAGATCAGTATCATCTTAAGCGAAGGCTTGGGGATAGCCTGAGTGTATGTCTTATGACACATAAAGTATCTCGATATATAAAGTTTTTAGACATACAGACTTCAATTTGAAGTAATAAAGGATTTCTTATGAAGTAATTGTGTTACATAAAGATAAGAAATCTGGATGATAAGAAAATCAACACATAAAGTTTTGATCATAAAGTTAGTGTTGAATAATTCTTACCACATTACCACACTGATGCTCATTACGATTGATAGGCTTATTGGCATATGTGACTATGGAAGGTGTCATGTTCTTGATTATGTGGTTTCCGCCATGATCATATGTTGATAATCTTATTGAATCGAGCGGGAATGTGAAGTCTTTTGTAATTTGTTCTCAATTAATACGCCCAAGTGGGAGAATGTAAGATATTTTAATTTTAATATCTTATATTTATGGGCTTTTAATTGAGATATCATGATACATTACAAATAAAGGGCCTTAAGAATTTGATCAATTCTTTATTTAGGCATGACTTCATTTATTAATTAAGTGTGGGAGAATTAATGTGGGCTCAGATAATAATATGGGTATGATGGATAACCCATGATTATTATATACCAGTGAGCTAAGTCTCTCTTGTTGCTAACCCTGATGATTAAGTTCCTCTATATAAAGGAGGATAGAGGATAAGAAAAAATAAGATAATAATTTCATCATTCTGGGGTTAGAAAACGAGAGAAGATCTTGGTGCAAAACTTCTCGGATCGTTTCTAAGACGATGAATTCGGCCAAATCAGGTACATATCTTCCTCTTCCTCAATTAAACTCATTTGTTTTATGTTCTAAACAGCATGTATAGGATCCTGGGGGGGAGATCTGCCTGATTTTCGCTATAGATCTCTCCATCAATAGGTACGTGAATACCACAATAGAAGAGCTCGGACAATGAGAGAAAAATCCTAGTAGCTAGAGATTTAAATTAAACTTTATTATGTAACGATCTAAGATGAAATAATGACATCCCACATATACCTCCGGCTAGGGAGGCAATTATTGCTAGTGAGCGAAGTAAGGGAGACGCCTCGACGGTGTACACTAACGATCAGTAAGACTAAGCTTATTTCGGCGTCAAGTGTATGCATGCTTTTTAGCAATTTTTTTCAGTTTGTTTTCAATTTATTTTCAGTTTATTTGAATTTATTTCTAATACGAATGATTATTTAACTATTAATTATATGATTTATGATTTTTAAAAATTGAAATACTACAGATAATTATTCTGTTTATGAGGGCTTAGTCTAATATCCGTAACTAAAATTTTAAAATGCTATTAATTGAATGTAAATTGCTTTTACTGTAATAATAACTGATAATGGAAATAAAAGAGTAAATATAATTAATATATACTTATTAAGCTCATACCATATCTAGTCTAGAACTAGTGAACTGTAAGGTGCAAATAGTATCGTAGCAGTGATATTTCATAGGTGCAAATGCACCAGACTGCTTATACAACAGACGCAATTGCAACAAATCAGAATAGAACACGTAACATCGTCTAACTCTACCGTTATATGGTAGAGTGAGATGGTGTTATATCCAAGCTGATCTCTGGTTTCCAAGACCGTGGAATTGACGGTTATGGAATGGAACCGGTCCAGAACTGTGCTTAGGGCTAGTTCTAATTATAGGCTCAGGGAGAGTAAGTTTGTAATTGACTTGATTCTTACTCTTGAAAATAGTCATTTAAGAGAGAATTTTCAGGATTGCGTCTTGGGGAGCGGATGTAGTGTCGAACCACTATAAATCCGGTATGTTGATTTCTTTTCTTTTCTCTTATTTTATTTTACTTTTGTTTCACAAAAACTGATTTTCATATTTAAATTAAAATTGAATTTTATTTTATAATTTGAATCTCAGTTTTCATGCCCTTAAGATTGATTTTGATTTTTGTCCAAAAAATTTGAATAATAAATTTTTAAAAGTTTCATTTTGACTTTAATCAGATCCGAAATAGCTGTTCTATTTGAGTGCAATCATTTTCATCAATTGCTCTTTTCAAAGGCCTTGTTCTCTAATTGTTTATTCAAAATTAGTGAGTGAATCATATATATTCTTATAACATAGCCAAAAAGTGTATAGACACTCAATTCATCCCCTCTTGGGACCATCATTTCCTTATCTCGTTGGTGATCTAACGAGTGACTGATATAAATCGGTCAAATTTCCGTTGGCAATACGGTTTTCTGTTGTACTACCTGATGTAAGTAGATAAATACACTATGCTTGCTTCATGAAGCTGCATAATCATAATACAATTACATTATAGAAATATACATGAATACTTACTGTACATATATTAACACAAACATATCACTGTACAATGTTTAAAATCAATGGTACAGAGGACTTTACTCTGGCATATGTGAAGAGAAATGTCACATAGGTCCAAAATTGAATCACCACCTTCACTTCAATCTGCAGAGAAATGTCAAATAGGTCCAAAATTGTAACAATGTATTACGCTCTTCCAAATAAATTGAAAAAACTAGCCTGCATATAATGGACGGATAGTTTGGCTTAGTGATGCTTACATGAACTTCCATGATCACCAAGAATGAGGCTATAAATCAAACAAGAATCTTGGCAGAAGAATATTTTTTGGCACAATTGGTACAGCAAGAAATCAAACCCTTAAGACCTGCTTTTCTAGGGAGCGAACCTTCATTTTCTCGTCTTTGCAGAACACTTATGAACTCATCTGAACTTAAACTCCCATCTCGATTAGCATCAAACACATGGAAGATTATGTCAACCAAATTATTTGTGATGGAAACACCACATACCTGCAAAATTTAGATGTCATCACAGCATAAAAAGGGCATGAATGCGATGTAAGCAAAAATGAAGGAATTAGTTATTTAGCAATCATACTTGAAATGCAGCTCTCTGAAAATCAGCTTTTGTCAATATTCCATTCACTTCTCCGTAACTGAAGATCGCCAGAGACAAGGACTGCAATTGTCTGCGTATCTCTGCAAAATCTCTGAACTCCTGGAATGTAATTCTCAGGTTTCGAAGATGAGGGTCATTGTTTAGATCGTCAACCCTATCTAGCAACTTGTTTATATGGCTAATGTCAGCAGATGCAACCATGGATAAGGCAAAATCTTTAGCTGATATAGTTCCACGCATTTTGAAGTCATAATGTGCGAATTCCAACCGTAGAATCTGTAAAATGTAACATCTAACTAATCAATTATTGAAAAATGTAAGGAGAAGCAGAAAAAATTACTCATACTTCGTCCTGCAAGTCCCTTAAGAATTGAACAAATCTTCCATGTGGTAGACAAGTCTTTCCATCTTTTCCAAAGAAGTATTCTAATAGGCCACCATTCTCCACAGGCTCTACAACTCTCAGACCGATTCGTTGTCCGTCTCTGTGGCTTGCCCCTTGCCTGTTTTGAGATCTCATCAAGCTCATCACCTTTTTGAATTCCTCCCTGTCGATCACTCTGTCAACAGCCATATATATCAGCTAACTTTAACACAAATCTGGCACAGAACCTTAAAATAAATTAATGGTTAATTGGCTTACCCATTGTTATCCAGGTCGAACATTTTGAATGCTACAGAAAAGCTTGATTCAGGAATGCTGAGAAGAGTAACAAAAAAGATGTACCTGATAGCGAAAGGGTGAAAAAGATTGAGGCTAACTCAAAGAATTGGTTATGATTAGCAGAATTAGTCCTTGTAGAAATTGAGACTCACTCTGGAAAAGATATGAGCCCATCATTATTGGTATCAAAAAGCATGAAAAATTGTGAAGGCTCACAATGCAAGTGGCCTGGGGAACGTTCTCCTCTTAGAAAGCCCTCTCTTACTCGATCAGATTCCGACGAAGGAAACACCGGAACAGCTGCTCGCATCAAGTCTGCCGGTGTCATCAGAACATCCCCCGCCGGGGTGCGAAGAGATGCAAAATACTCAAAAACCTGATGTACAAATTAATCAATATTGTTCTACACAAATTGTCCTTTTTCAACGAACTAGTCATCAAAATAAATATAGATGGAAAAGACAATACCTTTTCTGGAGGACTTTGCGTTCTTATGCGCTTTTCGTAATTGAAGAAAATTCTTCTCCTGAATGAATCTGAAACAATTCCAAACACATCAATAAGAATAAACAATCAAAACAGAAACAGACATAAGTCTAATTAGACTACCTTTGAAAAGGAACCTCTGTTTGGGGCGAAGAAGATTACTGTCAGTGTCAGACTCCCAGGCCATATCATTTTTGCTTTCGGAGAAAGACACAAAAGAATTCTCATCAATCAAAGAAGAGTAACAATAGCAAAAACCCAAACTGGAACCAACCATCACAACGCCGGAAGAGATTGATCTAAGAAACAACTTCAACGCACCCCCACCCTTCGTTGTATGGGCATCGCCATAGCTAGATCCATCAAAGAATGGCCTCCGAGAAGACAGTGATGAGGATGAGGTGGACCTTTTTGATTGGTTCAAGAACTGACGAGTGTACAGCTGATTGATGGACTGTGAGGATTTCCTCAGGGATGCCCGAGTAAACATTAGCACAAAAAATTACTTTTCTTTTTCTTTTGCTCTAACAAACTAGCAAAAAAATTGGATTGCAGTATTGGCATTGAAATTTAATGTAAGAGAAGAAGCAATCGTTGCTATTGTTGACCGAAAAGGGGGATTCGTTAGCGTTTGAGTTGAAATATAGCAAATTAAATAACGGTTTTTTCAAAAATTAGTTATACTGAGACAGTTAAGCACGCCCTTTTATTTCACTTGGTAACAAATAGCCTGCGTCGAAGGCAACCACATATTTCTAAGCTCTTACAACTGGCCCATGCCTCAGTGTCACGGGGCCATTACTCTCTCCCCAAAAGACCGATCTGGTGGGGTGTGCAGCGCCACCGCTTATAGCCAGGACTCATTCCCTTCACCTATCCGATGTGGGATTTAAGTCTGTGACATTCTCTCCCACCCAATCCTGTGACGCCCTCGTCACAGTGGGCCCCCCTGCCTGCCCCAAACCCGGGGTGCTTGGCGAGACATCGGAGTCGGATCTGGGTCGGCTCTGATACCACTTGTCACGGGGCCATTACTCTCTCCCCAAAAGACCGATCTGGTGGGGTGTGCAGCGCCACCGCTTATAGCCAGGACTCATTCCCTTCACCTATCCGATGTGGGATTTAAGTCTGTGACACTCAGTGTTGAAATCATTTGATGTCAAAATATCATGTTAGCTATACATATATTTAAAATATTTTCAATATTCAATATTATTCACAATTAATGATTAATTTAATAATCCAAATACTAAACATAGATGCAAATAATTAGTAATTCCATCTTCCATTCTTTCCCTTGTGAATAAACAAATTAGTAATGTCAATCTAATAATCAGAGTTCTTTATTTAGGAGCAAATATCAATGGTTAATTAGTTACAAGATTTTCAATTTCAAGTTATAAATTACTACCAAAAAAAAGAGAGAAATGAATAATGCATGTACAAAAAAAAATTTGTATCATTTTTATTTTTCATATGATGTACTCCCTTTGCTCCTAAATAAATGTCACTTAAATTTTTTTTATTTCAAAATAGTTGACGTTTCACAATTATCTATAAACATTAATTATTTTTTATTTATTATATCTTTATTTAATAATTGGAAAAGAGAAATTTTTTTTTTTTTTGGGAATGTACAACAATAATACTACTTAAAGCTCATTTTTTCCCTCACGGTGGCCCTATAATACAATGGAACAGTTTAGGGGAATCAAATCTCAATAAACATTAGAATATAATTAGGTTTAAAGAAACCATTAAAAAAATATATAAAATACGTAAATGACTTATTGTCCTCACGCCTCAGGGATGTAGCTAAGGCTTTGGGGGTGAGGTCCATTGGCCCGACACAATTCAAGGAAAAATAAAAATTACTCTATTAATTTTGTAATTTTTTTTAAATTGTTCTCACTGTGAATTTTTTAAATTGACCCCACTAAATAAAAATACTTTAGTATATGTAATGACCTTTTTTAAATATTTTTTATTATTTTAATATGAGTAAATTTTATTTCATTATATAAATTTTGACCCTATTGAACAAAAATCTTTATTACGACCTCGATCGTCCTATTTGAGTATTAATGAGGATTGGAAGGAAAACTGAAAAATTAAAGAAATGGTAATGTAACTTGGAATTTGATTAGACTTGGATGCTCTACATCACAAACATATCATTGAAAAACATATGTGCAGTATAGGATGTCATGATAGTTTGTAGTTTTAATAGCATTACAAACAGTTTTTTTTTTTTTGTTTCCTTTTTGAGGTGACAATAACCAAGTTAAATTCCATCACATAAATAGTCTCAATCACTAGGAAAATCCCCAATAATAAATGCAGAAATATTGCGATCATACTCAACCAAAAGTTATTGCAGAAACAAAATAAAACCGGCAAGCCATATAATCTTATTATATGCAGAAATTTTCAGTACCTTGCTGGCCTAGAAAAGTGTTTTAGGAGGTGACTCTTCCACTTTCTCAGGTATCCCTTCATAAATTCTTTGTTTCATAAATTTGCAGTCCATGAATCTACTCTTCAACAACTCCCTCCAGAATCGGCAACTGAAGCACAACTATCCTAGAATCAAAGAGTACTTCTGTTATTTTGATTTTCAAAATATTGTTGTAACTTCTTATCTATACTCTATGTGATGTACATATATATATATATATTTACACACACACACACACTGTTAACAATCAATAATAAGGTAGTGCATTTTGACGCAAATATTTTATTAAGTTTGAAGTTCTTTATGGTATCAGAGCTTTAACTCTTACGAAGTCTCTCATCTATGGCCAACAACAACCCATCACAATCCAATACAAATAATCAACCTATTGTTGTCCTCAACACTAATAATATTGCACCTCACCTAGTTGTCATAAACACAGCAGCTTAGCTACCCGTCAAACTCTCGCCCAACAATTATCCTTCCTAGCGTGCCTAATTTCATTCCCTATTAATTGGCTATGATCTTCTTGGCTTTCTCGATGGCTTCAAACCAAGTCCACCTGCGACTATTACTGAAAATGATGTAATTCTGAATCCAGAATTTATCACCTGGCAACGTCAAGATCAGCTTTTGCTCCATGCGATTCTTGCGCCTTTGTCAGAAACTGTTATACCTCTTTTTACTTCAGCTGCTACATCACGTGATGCATGGACTTGCGCAGCTCGACTCTATGCAAGCAAAACTCGTTCAAGAATCATGCATCTCAAGGAACGTCTTGATTTAATGACTAAAGGGTCTAATACGGTATATGAATATCTTCAAGCCATAAAATGTATCTCTGATGAGCTTTCTTTGATTAACGATCCACTTGCAGATGATGACTTGATTATTTATTGCTTAGATGGTCTTGGCTCTGAATTTAAAGAGATTGTTGTTTTTGTTCGTGCCCAAGAAAATTCCATATCCTTTGAAGAGCTTTATGACATGCTTGTTGAATAGGAAGCAGCCCTCAACCGTGATGAAATCAGATTTCTACCAATTTCATTCGAGGAAGTAATGGCAACAACAAACCTCATAATTCAAATTTTAGAGGTCATCCACACTCTCGTGACTCAACCAATTTCATCCACCATGGAACTCAACAAAATCATAACCGTCACTACAACACCAATCGAAGCAACTCTACACCAATCATCTGCCAAATATGTGACAAACGTGGTCACTCTGCCAGAACTTGTCGTGCTCTCAAAGCTAAAATGTCTTTTTCACCAATTGTTAATCATACTTCCATGGATAAACACACTTCTGGATGGCTTTTTGATTCTGGAGCAAGTCACCATGTCGCTAATGATCTCAATAACTTATCTCGTCACCAAGGATATGAAGGTAGTGATGATGCTCTCATTGGAGATGGCTCTAGACTTAACATTACCCACACTGGTTCTTCTCCCCTCTCTCACAACTCAAAAACTTTTGCTTTAACTAATGTGTTGTGTTCCTACCATTCAAAAGAATTCACTCTCTGTTTCTAAATTTTGCACAACTAATAATACATCTATTTAATTTTTTCCTTCTTCCTTTGTTGTTAAGGATCTCACAACGCGGGCACATCTTCTTCAAGGGTCGAATAAGGACAGAGTCTATGAATGGCCAGGGCGTGGAAAACCTGCATCTTCCCAACCATATGTGTTAATGGACATCAAAACAGATCTTAAAAGCTGGCATGCTCGTCTTGGTCACCCATCTTCCAAAATCTTGCGTCATATAATCCAGTCAAGTCATTTACCTTTCTCTTCCACCATGTCTTTTGATTTTCATTGTGATTCTTGCTCTTGTAATAAAAGCCATAAAGTACCATTTGGTACATCGTCATTACGAAGTCGTGGTCCTTTAGATCTTGTCTATTCTGATGAATGGGGACCTGGACCTATTGCTTCCATAACTGGTTTCAAATATTATGTTATTTTTGTTGATCATTTCACAAAAATACACATGGTTGTATCCCATTCGTCTAAAATCAGATGTCATGAATATTTTCATTACATTCAAAACACTGGTTGAAAGATTTTTTAATACTAAGCTTGTCACTTGATACTCAGACATTGGTGGTGAGTACCAAAAACTCCAGACCTTTCTTTCTTCTCATGGTGTCCAACATCTTACCACACCGCCTCATACACCCCAACACAATAGATCTGCTGAAAGATGCCACCGTCATATTATTAAAACCGGTTTAACTCTTCTACATCAAGCTTTTGTTCCTCTCTCCTATTGGCCTTTTGCATTTCAAACAACCTGTTATCTTATAAATCGCATGCCAACCTCGATTCTTGCCCTTAAATCCTCATTTGAAACCTTGTTTCATTCTAAGTCTCGATTATTCTAAACTCAAAACATTTGGATGCCTCTACTCCCCCTGGCTTCGCCCTTATGCCAAGCACAAACTTCAACTCCGGTCCACTCCCTGTATTTTTCTTGGATACTCTACCCAACAAAGTGCCTACAAATGTCTCGATCCTCTAACAAATAAAATTTACACTTCTCTCCATGTTCACTTTGTTGAAAACATCTGTAATGCCTCAAATTAGAGTCTAGTCATAATAAGTATATAATATATATAAAAATGAGGATATTAGAAATTAAAATAAATTGAATAAATAACTAAATTATAAATTAAAATGAATTAAATTGATTGATGAAATAATAATTTAGTCAGATAGATTACATAATTAAATTACAATTTAATAAATAATAGTGAAATTAGGTATATGAAAAAAATAGAAATAAAAGATAAAAATAGAAATTAAAAAAAATGAAAAGAAGAAGGGGAAGAAGGTGATGGGTTTATTTTCCTATATTAACTTGTACACTCTTCTTTTAACGTCCTCCTTGTTCTTCTTCTTCCTTCCATCTTATAACCCATTTTCCCCATTCTTTCACTCCAGATTTATATTAAATTCACTCCAAATAAATATATTCTTGGTAAGTAATCTTCTCTCCACTATTTTTGTATTATTTAGAACTAATAGAATTGTATTATAGCAGTATTTTGTACTCTGATTTTGATGATCTTATGAACTGAATTTGGAAAAGTGTCAAACATAAAAGTTATTTATTTATATTCTTTTTTTATATTCCGATGAAATATTATTTAATAATTTTAGTATATGAAGAAATAAACTCTTTTGAATGAGACTAGTCCATGGACAAGTATTAACAAAATATGCTATAGTATGCTTATTTTGATCATCTTAAATGTCGATTTAAAAGAAACTCAAAATATAAAAGTTATAATCTTATATGTTTTCTAGGTCTTTACCAAATTTTGTATAACTCTCACTTTTGTAGGTTGAGTTATAGTGAAATGAATCATGATTGTTTCTTGATTGAGCTACTTCTTTATATTTGTACAGATCTAGTGACTTCGTACTTATTTTTTAGTTCTTTATATACCGAATTAACCAAAGTTCAAAACATAAAAGTTTTAGGTGTATATCTTAGCTAAGTTAAAAGTATTACCTTAAATGATATATATTTTGTGAGTTAAGACCTTAACAAATGAACTGATCTAATTGTCACTCTATTCTGAACCAATTATAGACTCTCTAGTGTTTGAGGATCTTAGAGATAAAATTTAGAAAAGTGATAAAGATGAAAAATGTTCCAAATTATCTTATATAAGTTTATAAAAAAAATTATAATAATTAAATGTACACGTTAAAAGATATGATTTTTAAATATTGTACCCTAAAATTGCCTAATGGAAGAAAATAGAGCAATAATTAAAATTTCACAAAGTATAATATTCCAAAACTTCTAAAATTTTAATATGTTATAGTATTATATGTTAAATATAATTAGAAGTAAAAACAAATAAATTAAATAAGTGTAGAAAAAATTATATAACCAAAAGTCCTAAAAGGTCATATTGCCGCTTAGGATAAATTTTAGTTATTGATTTAAACTACAATAAGAATAAGTATTTTAACAAGATATTAATCAATTATATTTTTAAATCAAGTCCTCAATAAGAGAAAGAGCAATAAAAGTAGACAAACTCCAAATTATAGATTTTGGAAAAACTTCATTGAAATTTGTACATATATGCATTTTAGTTTATTCTTATTGCATACATGTGTGTTAATTGAATAATTTGTATATTTGAATGAGGTATTAAAATGTGTAAATGTGAAATGGTTATTAAGGGATAAGATGGTATGTTAAGAAATATAAATGAGTGGAAAAAATATATGTAGCATATAAAATATAATAAATAAGATGTTAAAGAATATATATATATATATATATATATATATATATATGGTTGTTGTCAACATTGAATTATTGCTTAAATATTGTATGATTGTCATAACATGCAACCTAGATTGAGTGATTAAATAATAAAATTACATGTTATAACATGTCTAGAAATATAGATTATTAATTGATTGATAAAATATATATAAATTTGTGTATGAATGTAAAATATGTATCCTAGTATATTTATCAATACATTATTAATTCAAAAGTGATAATGGTTAATGATTGGTTATTGAATAATTATAATAATAAAGAGTGAACTTTGAAACTTGTATATGACATATGTATTTGGAATAAAAAGAGGAGTTATATGGCGTATCTGAAGTCATAAAAATATTATTAATCATGATTCTGGATTAAAAATTTGTTAGTTTAATTGTATGAGAGTTCAATTAAAGTATGTCAATATTATTTAAATGATTATATATAATGAAATCTCATCTGATTTTATGATTTTAAATTTTATAATCATATTTTTGTTATAAATATAAAGTGAACATCGATTCCACTAAATTAACATATAAAGGAATTAAATAAGTAATAACTTTAATTGTTCAATCTCAACTTGTGGACTAATTAGAGATAGATGATGCACTATTGCAAGGGCAATAGGATGCCGATACTGATATAATTTAGAAATAGGATGACAATAATTCTAAAAGCGTCTCTGATCCTAATTACAAACACATATAATGTGATTATACTCGGTCAATGGGTTAAAGCTCCACGGGCACTCTTGACTTGAGACTATGGTGAGTAGGGTGTTTAAACTCTGTGAACGGCCTTACTAAATACCCTATATCTGAACAATCCAAAAATGAGATTTGGACCAATTATATTAAAATATTTTATAGAAATTAATTAAAAATATATAAAGATACATGTTTAGAGGTAGTATGACTTGTTTATATGAGTTTTGATATGAGATAAATTGTAAGTATTTAATAAGGTAAGTTAAAATTGATAATCGAATTATTTATATTTGATAATCGAGTAAGATAGATTATCATTGAATTTGATAATATTGCATAGTCATGTATTTATTCTTGTATAATATATATTGAATTATTGTGAAATATTTGTCATGCATCATTGCAACTATATGTTAAAACTTTAATTCTTATATAGAACAAGATTTGAGTTAATTGAATTAAAATAATTTTAGGAAATTAATTAAATTAAAATGATATATGGAAACTAATTAAATTAAAATAATAGGCAAAATTTTATTTAAATTAAGAATATGTATGAAAATTTATTAAATGGTCTAAAGAACAGGATAAAAAAGATGATAAAATATGGTAAAATGAGATGAGATAATATGTTTAATATTTTATATATTATGTATAGTTGGATATATGCAATTCATGCCTTAACACCAATATAATGATAATATAATTGAATATGAATTTTATTTTTTTATATAACATTTTTTATATTTTGTATAATATTTTATTTAGATTATGTCATAATATTTATGTCACATATTTGTATAACTGCGTGAGAAAATTTAAATGCACATATATACCACTAAGCTAGAAATGATTTAGTGTGGATTTTTTCCACACATGAATTGTAGCTTGTAGATGGTGAACTGTAAAGTCGATTGGAGGAAGTATAAGCTCATACCAAATGAGACAAGTCGGACCCGGTTTGAGGGTTGGACACGAGTTTTTTTTATATTTTTGTCCTGGATCATGCATATGAGTTTTGATAAATATATTTTGTATAAGTTAAGAATATGTTTTATATTTGATATTGTATATATAAATAGTTGGATGTGAGATTTTGTAAGTCAGAAACTATTAATTTTGATAATTTTAATCAAGTACAATACGTTTAAATAATATAATGGTATGTTTTAATAATTGAACTCATATATATTTGGACGTGAAAAAATCAATTAAATTAGTAAATAAAAAATTTTAAGTTGACTAGTTTTATTTAGCTTTTCCGTATCATTTTAATTATGTAAATTATTCGGCAAGTGTCACAACGTTTTCCCATTTTTGAATCTTTATAAATCATCTCTTGCTCCAACTCACAAAGATAGTTGGTCAGCTTGCTCTTCTTCCCTTGTATCGGCCCCACACTTTGTTATCCCATCTTTGTCCCTCCCTTCCTCTTCTACTAGTGTGCCAACTTTTGGATCTGTCTCTCCCATCAACACGCCAACTGATTCATCGACTTCGTCCTCACTAGATTCTTGTGGACTATGTCTTCATCATCTCCTTCCCCAATATCTCGACTAATATTGACTCACATTCACCCCATGCTTACCCATTCTCAGAATAACATCTTCAAGCCCAAACAACTATTCACCATTTTTAAACACCTTCTCTCTTATTTTTTAGAGCCTACATGTGTCACCACTGCCCTTTGTGATCCTCAGTGGCATAGCGCTATGTTGAACTTAATTCTCTAACTAGAGATGTTAGAGATCAATTGAATTCAAAAGTAAATGAATATACTCTTCAACAACTCCCTCCATAATTAGCAATTGAAGCATAACTATCCTAGAATCAATGAGCACTTTTGTTATTTTGGTTTTCAAAATATTGTTGTAACTTCTTATCTATACTCCATGTCATGTACATATGTATACACTGTTAACAATCAATAATAAGTTGGTGCAATTTGACACAAATATTTTGTTGAGTTTAAACTTATTTACTATTGTCATCTTCAGCCTTGAAGGTAATATGATATTTAACGGCTGCCACAACTGTAAGTGAGTTGAAGATTACAGTCTACATTTAAAATGTTGAAAATTTAAAATAAGAATAATAATAAAAACTTTGAAATTTTATTGAGTTTGAAATATCAAACTCGATGTATATAGAACAAAGTGAACATAACCACTTTACAATCTTAAATATTTTGTCACTACTTGACTGACTCTACTTCACTGTTAATAATAAAATAGTACGTTAACATACTACAATAAAATAGGACATTAATAATAATTTTGAATTTTAATATAAACATTAATTTTTAATTTTTGAATCATCTTTCAACACTTTTCCATAATTTAGAAATTCACACTTCTAATTAATTTATATTAGAGCATCTCTTTCCAACTGCTACATGCTCATATCATCAAATCTCTTAAAGTGTATTTATCTTCAATTTATTGATGCACTTCTCGCCAACCTTATGCTATTAATTAACTTGAAGCACTTCTCTCCAATTTTTTTAGATTTCTTAGAGCATTTCTCTCTATAGGTTCTCTTAAATAAATTTCTCAAGTGCACATCTCACCAAAGACTGAAGTAATTTTGTGTTGATGCCATTTTTTTTTCTTCTTTTTCTTCTTCTTTCTTTCAGACTTTCAATAATACAACCCAAAGTCCCTTAAAAAATCAATAGGCTCTGATACAATATTTTATTGAGTTAAAATCTCAAACTCTATATACATAAAACAAAGTGTAGTAGTGTGCTATATAGACACATAACAACTTTAACAAGTTTAAACATAATACTTTTCACTATTTGGCACTTACTACTCCATTGCTAACAATAAAATAGAATTTTAACACATTATTCCACTATTAACAACAAAATGAAACACTAACATTAATTTTAAATTTTAATATAAAATTTTAATTTTTGAATCATCTTTCAACAAAAAATTTATAAATATCGTTAGAAATAGAATATATGCACACTCTTAATTGCACTCTAGAGTATAGACAAATCAATAATAAAAATCAAATTAGAATATTAAAATAACAAGACATTTGATTCTAACCTGAGTCTTATTATCAAGTAGGTATTTACGAGGCATGTCACCTAATCGGAAACACGGCATGATTGGATTGATCATGTCTGAGCTTCAGTCGCTTCTACAGCAAATCCTTACAAGCAATTCAAAATCAAATTATTCATCAAAGAAAACCGATTAATTATATTCTAAAAAAAAAAACAAAGACACAAAAGAGAAGAGAGTTATTAATTTCCTACATCAGAAGCCCCAATTTGATTGCTATATCTTTACATATCTTTTTGCTCCCTCAACTCTTCCATCACTTGGCCAAAAATATCTTTAAAAGGATTCTCATCCTCTTCCTAGTATTCCTGAAGAAGACGATTCGGATGCTTTAAGAGAGAACAACCTAATGCAGAAGCTGAACAAGGCTCTCATGCTTTAAGAAACATGAGAAGCTGAGTGATTCATCGTCACAAAACCTCTCATGACATTGGCTTTCACTAATCTATGCATATATAACAAAATAACATTGTTGTGAAAAACAATCTAATCGCACAGACAATTACAGAAAATAAAGAGAGAGAAGAAAAATACATATAAATTTATGTAGTTCGGCCAATAATGTCTATATCAACGGGTAAGATAAAGATTTATTCACTACGAGAAAAATTCAGTTTAGCAACGGAATAATCCGTCTCTAAAATAAAAAAAATCAGTCGCTAATAAATTCACCGACAGATTTGCGACGACATTAAGCAGTCGTTAAAATGCTCCTCGCAAATTGACTAGCGATGAAATTAATAGTTGTCGCTAAGTTTAGCGACGGAATTAGCAATAGTACATCTGTCGCTGAAATATGGTCGCAGGGCATGGGATGGCGAAAAATCAAAGATTGATTTAGCGACGGAAATTCATCCGTCGCTATTTAGCGATGGAAATGAATTTCTGTCGTTATTTAATGACGGTAATTCATTTCCATCACTATTTAGCGATGGACAATCGGTCGTTAAATTTTGTAGTGAATTTCTTTTCCTAGTAACGTAGCGACAAATTTTCTGTCGTCGGTAATTGTGACGAGCGTTTAGTAACATATATCATTCCGTCGCTGAATTTTTTATATATTATATTTTTATTTTATTTTAATTTTATATTTTTAAAATTAAAATAAATGAAATGCGATACACTCTCAGAAAATTTCTAATATTCAGATTTTGGTCATTTGTTCTATAGGATATGTCCTCTCATAAAATTTCTGAAAAGTAACGTTCTAGCACTATATGACAGCTTCATGCCATGAGAAGCAGCAATGAGCACCGAAAGAAAATAGCACCAGAAATGTGCAAGCCACATTATTATCATCATGTTGTCAGCTTAGGCACTGTACAGACACACCCATATCATTAACAAAAGATTCATAGAAATTTTCTTTAGCCAGATAGATTTCGTAGTTGGCACTTCATAATAATTGAAATCACAAGTACAGTTGAAAAACACATTCAATATGATGTGCAACTTTTAGCAACTGCATCTATAACCCTTTTTTTCTCACAGAAACAAGTTTCTATTAATGATAGACTGCAACAATTGTGAACAGTTGTTTCGTTCACACATAGTAGATAGTGTGTTCAAGAATGTAATCTAAACAAGTTGAAACTATGAATAATTAACTATTCATACCCCTTTCTTCCGCAATGGACTAGTTGAGTCAAACTATCTGGCAATCTGCTTCAGCAACCCTCGTTTAGGATCTAGTAACATTTTCCTACCAGTTTCTTTCTGTGATATATTTACAAGAATGGAACTGACATGATCAAATGGATCATCTGGAAAATGAATAACGCCAAATACTAGTCCAATATTAGGAAAATAAAAAACCATAAAAAAAACTATAAATTTTACATAAGCCAATTTAAGAGAGGGATAAGAACAGAGGAGTAACACTAAGCCAAGATCACCATGCAATGATGATGGTAATACCAAAGCCCTCCAAGTTATTTTCATGAAGTAAACATGTCAAATTTTGATAACTAATTTACCTTCATTCTTAAATGCTATGTGCACTGAGGTATGACAACAACTTAATTTGGTAGGTCGGGTACATGGCAATTTGTTACAGAAATTCGAATAACTTAAGAAGAAGTAAAGAAGCAAACAGTCCTTGCATAACAAACTTTCACGTAGCAAAGAAGCAAAACAAACCTTTACTTTCACTGGACAATCTGCAGAACGATCTCACAAGCTTCATAATAAGTATAAGAAGAAGCATTAGTATAAGAAGCAAATTAATGTACTACTACTTCCCTCAAAATGAAAGAAAGAGATAAAAAAACAAACTATTTATTTCAAATACCAAAAGGGGAATAATCGATAAATCTTTTAATAAATAAAATTGATCAGAGATAAGGCTTATATACACCCAAAAAAATGCACACAGTGTAAAGAGCATTGGTAGCAATAGCATGAACTAACAGAAATCACCTGTAGCAAACTTGAAATACCAGCATCCAACTGAGTGAGATTAACCAGGAGCATTACAAGCAATCGAGTGATGCTAGAGGCTGGCTTATATAATAGATCCATTGCCTTTTGAATCAACCCTATCTCAACCATTGTTGTAGCTAATTTTGAGTTCTGTGAGAGATTCACTAAAGCTTCTGCTGCAGGCTCAGAAGCCTCCTATTGTAAATGATCAAATTGGTAAAATTCACAAGGATAACCACGAGAGATTAATAATAAAACTCATTTTGCAATACTCTTAACTAAAATTACCAAAAACACTAAAAATCTCATAACAATTATAGAACCTCTAAATCCAATTCTTGATTATATGGAACAGAAACACATTAAAAGATGGAGAATAACTTCAAATGTTATTACTAGTACAACAGAGCACCTTTTTATGGCTTAAAAGTCGATATAATGAGGCAATCACATTATTAGCGTACTTGGAAAGGGACAACAACCCATCTTCAGACCCAGTTAAGTCCCGAACAATTTCCACAACTGCCTTTTGCACCTGAATCCATAAAATGCAGGTCATCAACAGAACAAATTCATCATAAATTCCTTCAAATAAGCATGATAAAAAGCATAATTAATACAAAGTTATTCCCTTAGCTTAGCATTTCGTATTTGAGTTGAAAATTTTGAACTATTTTAAAATTGAGTAAAAAATAATTTTATATTGATGAGCACTATTCTGTTACGACTAAAGAAAATATGACAAAATTATAAATTGTGTCCATCTAATTCCCTCATTGGCATGTCAACTTATATGACTCTAGTTCTAGACAAGGTATAGTATGGACTTAACAATCATATATTAATTTAATTTATTCTTTTATTTCATTATTGATTATTATTTCAATAATTTTTTTCATATAGTTATTATCATTCAAAACCTTCAATCAACACCACTAGGGTAAACCCTCAGAAACAGAATAATTAATCACATTATTTGAATTTATATCAAATCATAAATAATGTAAATAACAGTGAAATATTCATTTATATTAAAAATAAAATTCAAATAATAAAATATAAACAGTTGCTGAAAAACATGCACAAAACCTTTTTGACAAAACCGGCTCCTCCCACTGCCCTTTTCTTTCCGTCAACAAGGCTTCTTTTTTGTGTCTCATCATATAAATAATCAACAATGAAAACTAGTCTTGCATACCTCATAAATAATCCACATGTTGATAAATTCCCTTTGAGTTTATTCACTGGATTTGATGTATATTTATACAAGAGTATACCATGACCATATAAAATACAACAGGAATTAGAACACTGCATATTAGAGAAGTATAATATATCTAGATGTAGGTGGAGTTTTATCCTCATCCTCATCAGTATGTATATCTGTTGCTGAAAACACAATTAGGACCATTTTCATTTTGAGGACCCACAAAAGCAATTATCATCATATAGCTATAGGCCAAAATTTTAGGATCTTAGTGGATGAGGATTGGATATTTTGAAATTGAATCATGACAATTACAGCAGCCTACCTAGGGCAAACTTGTTTGGAACTTCAAGTCCATATTCTTAGCTTTTAGAACTTTATACATATATATAGCTAGCGTTTCATTATAATGAAGAGTCGTTACTTTTCTTTCATTGTTTTCTTTGATTTTAGGACTACGCTACAGAGCCTTTAAGTTTGTGTTTTGTATTATATTAAACAAGTGGATTAATTCCCTTACTTCTTCAAGTTAATTATAGTAAGATGTGACACTTGATTAATTAATACAAGCATAATTAATATGAGCATAATTATTGGTTAAATTCTGAAATAGGTAACAACTCTTTCTCTCTCTCTCTCTCATTCATTCATTAAATTTTTGTCATTCAGGAGACGGTACAAAAGATTATCAATGGATATGGAATCTTGTGTCCTACCAGGATTTAGATTTCACCCAACTGAGGAAGAACTTGTTGGTTATTACCTCAAGAAAAAGATTAACTCGCTGAAATTTGATTTAAATGTTATCATTGACATTGATCTCTACGACATGGAGCCATGGGATATCCAAGGTAATGAAAAGAACTTTCAGGAGCAATACTATGAATCAATACCACAATTGAATCACAAAAGTTAATTTAACTCTGCTAAGCCAAATTCCGATTTATTCTGTTAAACCTAATTGCTCTCTATAAAAATAAGAATTGCATAATCAGTTCACCAATATTTCAAATTTAATCAATTTAGTGATTAAATTTATTAATTTTATTGAAATTGAACAAATTGCGTTTTTATTATTTTTCATAGATAACTATCTCTAACTTTTCATCTTTGACCATTAAATTCTTTTTGACTCCTAACGATAAGCTATATTTAAAGAAAAATAAAAAAAATAACCTGATTCCAATTTTAAACCATGGGAACGGTTTCAATAGTAAAATTGTTTATTTATAATTTTATAAATTGTTGAAAGAGCTTCAAAGCTTAGTACCTAATATAGAAAAGTTCATGGACATCTACTATTGATCAGATCCCAAATACTTGCTACAAATCCAAGAAAGGATGTCAAATTTATGAATAGAACAACAAAAAAGAACACAAGGGAAAAAGGAGAAAAGTAATGGACCAGCATACCTGAAGGAGAAGACCAGCAGTAGAGAACAGTAGACCACGCGATTGGAGCGAAGAGACAGCGAACGATAGAGACAACGCGGGGAGGAAGGAGATGAACAGCAACAGCAGGAGAAGACTAGCAGCAAACCAGCAGCAAACCTCGCGATCGGAGTGAGGAGACAGCGAACCGCAAGGGAGAGAGGGAGAGGGTGAGGGTGAGAGTGCGGTAAGGAAGAGAGAGAGAGGGAGATGGATTGGGTGCGGCAAATAAGAGAGATAAAGGGAGAGGGAGAGGGATAAGGAGCTGTGCACAGGTTTATAAAATCCACATTTTTAAACAATTGAAAACGACGTCGTTTTCATAAGATAAAAAAATGTCCTGTAGATTTAGCGACGACCTTTTTTCCGTTGCTAAAACTGTAACAAAATAAAAAAATTTAGTGACAGAATATTTTTCTGTTGCTAAAATTTTTTCCATTAACTCATACAACCATAGCGACGAACTGTCTCGTCGCTAAATATTAGCGATGGAAATCCGTCGCGAATTTTCATAATATCGACAGATTTAATCTGTCGTTAAATTTTTCTCGCAATTTTGTCTCTATACTGTCGCAAATAATGGCGCCATGTCTTCCCTAAAAAATTAGCTACAAATTTTAGCGACGGTGACTATCTGAAGCAAATTGTTGTGGCTAATCTGTCGCTAATTCTGTTGCTATATTTTTAAATTTTTTTTATCATTTTTACTCGCTAATTTGTCACTATTCTGTAACTATTTGCTTCGCATAATATTCCGTCCCGAATTTCCGTCGCTATTTTATTATTTTCTTGTAGTGATTTTTCAACTTTATTGAACGAAGAAGTACAATAGCAGAATATATATTTCCAAAACAAAACTCTAAACAGAGTTGGTATACAACTAAAACCGAATTTGAATTGAAAAATCGCTCACACTGTCGGTTTGTGTCCTCCGCTTCCAATATAGTTTCTATTTTTTTTTTCTCAATTTTTGGGTCGCACCATTTGGATCATATTTCAATTTGGATCCACCCAAAATTCAAGCCACATTAACAAATATCTTAAACTTTTTTAAAAAAAATTGTTTTGTGGTAAAAATTTATTCATTTCAATTACTTCACAAGAAGAAAAAGACGAAAACAAAGGGACATTGAATTTCAAATAGTTAGTTTCACTAATAAGATATGAAGACTTACTCCACATTGGGAATTGCATGGAAAAAACTAAAAACACGAAATTAGATGTTTGGGGACCAGAATTTTCATCCTTCGCCAATAAGAGATTTATTAGCAACGGGAAAATAAGTCTAGCCGCTATTCAGGACTTATTACGACCGGATTTTCTTCCCTTCTTTGAGCCAACAAATTCTATTTTGATATTTTTACTTAAATTTTTTGCCCAAATTAAAATATTCAAGCTCGGTACTCATTCCTAAGAGAACCCATATAATTAACTAAAAAAACAAAGTTGATTACATCACTAATCGGAAAAGGGATTTTTATGGTAGAAGTGGAGGCAACCGTCCCTAATGCCCATTGATGCAATCCTCCATGCATGTATTAAAGTAATCAATAATATCTCAATAAGAGAAGAAGGGCGAACTTTTATCAAAATGAAAAGAGAAAATGTACCACCATGCATGCCTAAAGCAAGGCAGGATGGGTTATGGATATAAAATAATGAAATTTTATTTTTTTTTTAAAAAAAGGAGAAGGAAGGCGGCTAATTAATATGGTATTGCAAAATAGAAAAAGGCATATTTTATTTTAAATTTTTTATAAATTTATACAATTAAATTTTTCATTGAAATATTTATTCAATTGATTTATTTGACTATGAATTTAATTTGGTTATAATTGAGTATCAAATTTATTCTAACTTAATTCCTTTAACTATCAATTTTAAACTAAATTTAGTTTTTTATTTATCAAACACTTAACATTTAGCTAAAAATTGTAAAGAAAAGTAATTGAACAAATTTTTAGTTGAGAGATTTAACTGAATAAATTTATGCATCAAATTTTTTTTTCCATACTCAATAAAATAGTGGATTTGGCCCTCCAACAATTATATATTTATGGTCATCATATTTCGATTGAGGAGTTTCATTTTCTTGGCTTACTATTATCGTCAATAAAAACAGAAAATGCACTTCTAACCAAGCAGGGCCTAGTCATCTGGGTTCTACTCAACAACTCAAACCAGCTTTATGCAGATTTCTGAATGCTGAATAATTAGATGCCTTTTTGAACACCATTTTTCTTGTTTGAGCGAAGGATGTGCCCTTATATTGCACCATTACAGTTTGAAAATATCCTTAAAGTTTAGCCAACATTAATTTTTGTATTCCACCAGCCATTACTTGCAAATTTGCAATTAATATTTGGTTAGAAATGGCGCTGTACACTAATATGATCAAAAGTATACATATGTACAAGTGAAGGACCACCAGCTCACATGCAAGCATATATTATCCCACATATAAAACGCGACCACCTTGTATTTTAGCATCAGTTGATGAGCTCAAACAGTAAACTCATCCAAAATATGGACTGGTTCTCCTGGTTATCAAGAACCAACCTTGACCCTTCACTCATCTATCAATATGGCGTTTTATTCGCCCGCAATGAGCTCCAAAACGAGGATATAGGCTCCTTCAACCATGAGTTCCTCATTAGTATGGGCATCTCCATAGCCAAACACAGGCTGGAGATACTCAAGCTTGCTAGAAAGGAATCTGGAGGACCCCCAATTTCCCTGTCTAAGCTCATTTCAGCAATCAGCAAAACCAAAAACAGCATCAAGAGGTATGTTAGTAAGTTGGTTTTCCATCACGAGCCTGCGGTCAAAGCCTTGCCGGAGCCAGCCAGATGTCGAGACCAGTGGAGAGGGGTGTTGACAAGAAGGCACAAGAGTGAGAAGGTGTTCGAGATGGAGAAGTTGCCGGTGATCAGAACCAGAAGACAGGCAAAATCCGGGCCGTTGGATGGAAAATTGCCTGAGAATTTGATGCTTAATCATGGAAGATTCAAGCTTTCTGGGCCTTTGGATGGAAGGGTACCAGAAAGTTTGAATCTTGATAACAGAAACTTGAAGGTATCTGGGCCTTTGGATGGGAAAGTTAATGATAGATTGGTGTTTTCTTATAAAAGCCCTAGTTTATATTCAAGCTCAGATGTGAATCAGAGGTTGAAAGCCAGTGGAGGTAGAAGCCCAAGATTACGTCAGCCGTCCGATGGCAACAATCAAAGGAAAATGAATGACGATTTTGATGGCAAGTTACTGTGGGCTGAACTTTTTCAGGACATGAAACCTACTTGAAATGTTCAGGTCCGTTGCTTCATCTTGATTCCTAAAGGTGAGATAATGTATTAGTTCTTTGTTCTGTTTCTTCTGTCAGAGAAACAAACCTTGTATGTCAATATTTCTTGTCGGAAAATGAGGACATTTCGTGCTGAAAAAGAAAATTAATTTATCGGAAACTAACCCAAGAAAGTTAAAAACAAGTTATGCTTGATTCTTAATTGGGGAAATATTCAATATTCAGAAGTTTCTTCTGGTTTCGAAACCTTGTGATAATATCCTGTACAGTAATAATCATGATGACATGCACATAATTTAAATAGTAGTATGAACTTCTTGTTTAGAAACCTTACGACAATATCCTTCTCAGTAATACACTAATAATTAAAAGAAACACCACAAAAAACTGTAGTATATTTAATATTTTTAACAGTATGCATTAGTAAGATTAACAAACAAACTCAAAGAGTTATTAGTATCAATGCAGGCTATATCTGCTACCTAAATCTGGTTCTGCAATAAGATACTGCTTTCTTTAACTGTCTTCGTCTTAAAAACACCTCGCATCAGATTTGTTTATTTCTGTTTGTCTGAGCTGCTAATGAATAAATAGTTGTAACAACTCTTATGAACACTGTAATTGTGATTTTTCATCAATGACTTTAAGGAGGTTTGATGAAAAAGGCACTAGCGATATTGCTTCGATTGATGGCTTGTCTGAATCCTTTTCTTCATCCCTGCAGTCAACAGCACCTTTATCATACATAATACAAGTAAAATTTAGATTCCCCTTTTACTATTCCCTATGAAATCAAATTTCTCCGGCTCCAAATAAGAACACTAACTTCACCAATATACATGAGTGCTTCCAGTACACACTCTAGAGAAAAACTTTATATGAAGTACACTGAGTTGTTGATCAAAAAGTCATGATGCTTTGGAGTGCCAATGCTTAGCAATTTCACAATAATGTTATGCTCATTTTATGCTAGTTAATACTGTTTACAAAAATTAGGCTTTTGGAGATTCAAGGTCAGAAGCTCTGGTTAACCAAAGGTATAATTTTTTTGCTAAAATAAATCTGTAGCTAATAATTACGTAAAAAATGCACATAATCCACACATTAGTATGAATTTAAACATCATGTAATTTGGATCTTTGATGATAAAAGAAAATAGCTTTAGCATCGAAATGAGCATATTAGTCATGAGATGCACATTAAATAGATGGATGGCCACCCAAAAGTGTACTGCATCAATGAAAATCCTAGGAGCATACACTTACCACAGCTGATGTAGCTATATTAAAATGTGCTTCAGTAGAATGGCCTTTTTTAATGACCTCAAACCTCAACTCTCCACTTTCAATAATCTTAATGACTTGAAGTTTGAGGAATCCTGAAGGAACCCCCAGCATAAAGCATCTCATAAACAGGCTGTATTCTCATAGTTAGGATGACACTCAAAATGGATCCCACGCTACAGACACCAGCCAGCACAAGGAAGGTGAGCCTGAAGCAATTTGGACCTATGCAGGACACACTTGAACCCAAAAACATATCCGGCCCATGCTGCTTTGCTGCCTCAGTATCATACATATATCCTGCCAGCAGACCTGAGAAAAGGAATGCGCCAAGAGGATTTCCTATCGACATGAAGTTGTAAAATATACCAAAGTGCTTCAAGCCAAAAAGCTCAGAGACGGTTGGAATCATGATAGAGAACTGAACCCCATAGCAAATCCCAAGTAATGCAGTTGCACCAAAAAGTGTACCATCAATAGCAGAAGCAAATAGGAGATATGTTATAATCATTACTATTTGAGTGCATGTCATCCATATAGTACGAGGAAGTGTTTTGGTCCTGCAAAGAATAAATTATAAACATGCAATTATTTTGACATCAAAGCAATTCAACAGTGATATGTTCCATCTAGACAAAGATCAAGTTAGACCGCTAAGATGCACAAATCTGAAACTAGAATATCCCCAGTAAATGACAGATAATGACAACTAACACCCATATATAATGACAGATATCAGAACCTGAGCAGAGTTTGTTATATTCAGTTTTCTCTCTCCTGCATTAGTATGTGAACCTCAACACCATAACCATGAGGGAACCAAATGCTAATGCTTGGTTACACATTTAGCACATAATGATTTAAAAATGGCTATTTAAGAAAAATTCCTCCTGACATGGACACCCATCATAGGAAAAGTTGACAATAAAAGATAACCACCCCAAGTTAATGAATGAAAAATGATTTAGGGCCATCCGAATGGTCATAAAATCTTCTGTATCCTAAGTGTATTTTGCATTTTTAATTTCTTACACAGTTCAATAGCTAGAACTTGACACTTACACAACTGATTTGTACATAACTAGTTAGATTGATGATCACACAAATAATCCAGGCACTGAAAATTTCAAATTGATAGCCTTTGTGATTATTCAAAAATGGCAGCCTATACTAACCTGACAAAATGTTCAGAAACAGCACCACCACCAAGACGTCCCACAAAATTGCAAAAGCTGAAAAGAGACAGCAAGATTGTAGTGTCATGCACCCCCTGTGCAATCCCTATCTGGGCCAGATTATTGAGCACAGTAACCCCTGAACCAACCCCAACAAAGTAAACAAAGAAAAGAAGCCAGAAATCAGCTTTAATTATAGCTTCACTAAATTTGAAATCCTCCCCTCTTCTGGGCCTCCTCTTTTTCTTCACTGCCCCCTCACCCTCAGCTAGAAGCATAGCCACTTCAGATATCTCCTCATTTTCCTGGAAGCTTCCAAGGGCCTGTGCTGATGAAGACGCCTTGAGCATGGTTTCCTCTTTTTCGGCATTTTCTTCTCCCTCTATCAGACATTCAGAAGATCCATTATGTACCCCTGATTTTCTGGTTCTTATTTGACAAAAAGTCATTTTTACAGGTACAACAAGTGGAGCCGTGAGAAGAATAACCATTATAGCAAGAAAAGTGTATGATATTGGGGTGCTTAAATGCAGCATATGATCCAATATTGTAGCTGATAAAATGTATGAACCAAGAATAACAAGTGCTGCTTGGATAAAAATAAAATGGGCATGTTCTGAATGGTCCTCAGCAGAAACCGGAGTACAAGCCTTTACAAAATACATCACTATGAAACACAAAACTGGAATTCCAAGTGCCAGAAACATTAGAAGCTTAGAGGAGGAACTATCAAGTAGCATGCCATAAATCGCAGTAAACACTGCAGCACTGATTCCTCCATAACCTTTGAGAATACCAGCAACTGTGCCTCGACTAAGTGGGAAGTTCCTCATGTTGGTCACGAGTACAGCTGTACTCAACCAGGCACTGCTATTAGTGGCAACACAGAGTGCAAGCCATAGCTGAACACCATAAGAATGAAATATATGAATTTACTTTTGTAGAAATTTTAGAACAAGCATCAATGAAATGCATGCTGAAAGCTACTTGTGCACGTACAACTTGAAGATAAACTTGAGTTTGCATAGTTCGCTACAAGCTATGGAAAAACAAACATGGTAAGACCATGCCTTCAGGAGAATCAGGAACTAAAGGTGCTTATTCAATAAACTTGAAGGTTTTGCTTATTTATTCTGCTCGTGATGTATGAGAGTATATATATAATCCATTTTTTCCCCTCTTTTAATATGTAGTTGCTTTTAGACCTTTATGTTTCACAATCTATGTCGGGAAAGTACTCTTGGACACTGTGTTGATAATTTCTATCCCTCAGCTAGTAAGTATTCCAACGGTAACTAGTAAAGGCATTGGAATTGAAGCTCCAGTAATCTACATTACATATACTGAATTCATTAAAAAGTTTATTACGAATTGCATATTTGGAATGTGTGTGAGTTACTTCTCATGAATAACAAGGCTTTCCAGATTATCAAAATACGATAGGTAACTTTAATAGTTCAAAATTCACAAATCACTGCTTCTAAATCAAATTTTGAATTTTTAAACAAATATTTCGATCAATAAGGAAAACCCGTTACTATTGGATCCCAGAATCAATCGAATCCTTATTGTATTTAAAAATCCAATTAACCTGGATATATCTTTAGCTTCATTCATTCGCAATAATCCTTTCTAAGGAAAAAATAACAAAACTAAACCAGTACCCATTTATAAAAATGTCCATTCAATCAAAACAGCACTCGCCAACCAGTGAGGTATCCAAGATTTAGGGGAAAAAAGTTCAAAAAGAAGATTCTTTAATTAACCATTATCAATAAACAAGTACTCACCAACCAGTGAGGCAACTGGAGAGTACGGCTAACAGCAAGCCAGAGAACGCCATAGCCAGAGAAGCAGGCGAAAGCACCAATCAAGAGAATAAGCCAAGGAGGGAACTTGTTGCAAGCAATACCAGGAAGAATTCCAACATTTTCTCCAATATCATTAGCAACCCCAAGCATAGTAAGCTGACGCTGATTAAAACCAAGCACAGATTTCAATGAATGGGAATAAAGAGGGAAAGTGTAGGCATTCCCTGATGCTATTTGCACCCAAACTGCTGCTCCAAGCCCTACCCATGGCGGCCTGGTCCCCTCTTTCAGGGTCACCATTGATGTTTGGGTTCAATTCTCGCGCTTTGGTGATGGGTCAGTCTTGGATTTTACAGAGGATGGAAATGAAAGTGAGAGAGAGAGCCAGATGAGAAAGAGAAGAGCCGAAGAGCAAAAAAGTGTGGGAATTGTCGGAATGTGAGTACATGTGATGACATGGAATTTGGACATGTCTGCAGCAATTTCCTCTTCATCATTTGAACTGGAACTTTCAATTTTCCATCAGTTTTAAAATTTAAACTGAATCAATTAACTAATTAATAATGGTTTTAAAGAGCTCCTTTTTTATTATATTATATCATGAATTTTATTTTTTGAAGAGCTGATATTGTGAATTTTAAAATATAATAACAATGAATTATACTATGAACAAGCTATCGCCTCTCTCTTCCCCACAACATTATGGTTTTATATTTTTTTTTGGTAACTTTTCTAAAAAAATTCTTGCCAATGTTATATTACAATTTTGACGTGATTAATTCTGTTGGGTAAATTTCACTCACTTAGTAAAAATGTATAGTAACATTTTTTTTAATTTAATTTATAAAATAAATATTTTTCAATTATAATTTGTACGACAAAAATATCATTTATATCCATTTCTACATGTTTCATAAATTACTTTTGATGATTAAGTGTTAAGTGTTAACTTTCAAAGAGGAAAAGAAAGTGTTAGGATAATCAATTGCAATGAAAAAATATCATTTGATGGATTAACTTATAAAATACTTTGTACATTAAAATTGTTCAAAAAAATTTATACGTGGAAAATTTTTATTTGGATGATAAAGGTATTAAGTTTTAACCTTTTTTATTTCATAAAATGCTCATTTCATTGGCATTTTACATAGTAGTATTTGGAGTCTCATACATAAAATAAAGTGAAACTCATTCAAAAATTAGAGCCAGTCCAAAATTGAGAAAAATCTTAAGCTAAGGATGCATTAACTATGTGGGAAATAAATATAATCCAAATACAGGATTTGTAATAATAATAATAATAATAATAATAAACACATGTATGCACGTGACATACTTATTCTTCTCAAACATACTTATGAATGTGGGGTAAGCTGGCTGGCCCTTTGGCAAAATTCCATGATGGCATTTAAGATTTCCTAAAGCTGACTCGGCCCACCCACATGATCTCTGTTGATCCTTTCTTGAAAGTAAAATTTTAACTTCATTTGACTTAATACATCAATTCACCCCAAAGCTTAATATTAATATTGTGATTAGGTTTTCAAACTTTTTTGAATTATCAGTTTAGTACCTAAATTTTGTTTTGTTAATTTTTTTAAACATATTTTCGAAGAAACGTTGATGATATGTAATCTAGACGACTTTTTGAATAATTAATTTCAACTAGGATCTTTATATATTTTTTTTGTTTAGCAAAATTTCACATCAAAAGTTTATTTCACATCAAAAGTTAATTTTATATTGGGTTAAGTCATTCTGAAATAATGGTAAATCTACAATTATTAAGTTCAACTGTCTAAATTCACCAAATTTTAATATGATATTAGAACTATAAGAGAATTAATTGTCTTATAACCATAAATTCTTGAATAAAATTTGAGATTCAAGATGTAGAAAAACTTAAATAAAAGAATAAAATAAGTTTATAGCTCAAAAAATAAAAAATAAAACTCTAATATATAAAAATGGTAGATTAAACAAATAACAACCGAGTTAAAATCAATTGCATTCAAAAAAAATGTTAAGGATAATATCACGTCAAAAATTCAAATGATAAAAAAATGATTCATAATTGTAGTAAATCTGATCTTAGATTAAATTAAATTATTTTAAAATAGTCAAACTACTTAGGCTATTTAATTTTAATATTTTTAAATATCATTTAAAAGGTATACAAAATGTTTTATATTTTTATGTCATCAAAATTTCTTATAGAAGTGTTTAATAGGTACATAAAAATTTAGTTTGAATATCAAATTGGTCATTCAATTCAAATTGAAGCATCAAACTGATCATTTTAAACAGTGTGGGAATTGCAATGACAAATTATATCAAAATTAGGGACCAATTTAATGTATTAAGTCATTTTATTTTTATCACTACTTTGTTTGGCCTCTTTTTTTTTTTTTTTTTTTGCTATGTACTTTTTTCATCAATTTTTGTTATTTATTCAATTGTTATTTGTTAAATCTGCCTGTTCATGATGAACAACTGAACTGAACAAGTGAACAACTTTCCCCTTTTTTTTCTTTGCTTCCACATTACTTCTTAGGTTTATTCTATTTTAATTTAATTGCAAAATGTTGTAATTTCTTTGCTTCCACATTACTTCTTAGAGTTTTTTCTTCCAACCTTCCCATCATAAGTCAATTTCAAAATGTTGCCATGCACCTTGTAACGACAAATATTTATGAATTTTAGTTTGTGATTGAAACAAATATCATTTTAATTTTCGTACAATAAAAGTTCTTCCATTGTCCATCTGTCAAATTTGCATTTAGAATTAAAAGTGTTTATAGTTTGCTTGCATTTTATGCTATTTTTAAATTTTTAAGGACTTTTTTTAAATAAAAAAAATCTGATGCTTCATTTTTTTATTGAACAAATAACTTTTTTGTTTAATGAGATACAATATATTTTTCATTTTCTTTCAACTGGACACCTCCGTCAACTTTTCTATTAATTATTAATGGAAGCTGATGTGGTGCGGTCTGATTGGAAGTTCTAATTCAAAAGAATTAAGCGTTAGCTTTTTTTTTGAATTTTTTCATATAAATTATATTTTTATTTTTTGAATCGTACTATATTTTAAATAATAATATAAAATTATAAGCGTTCTAATATTAATTATAACTCTAATTCTTACCGAAAGATAATATAGTTTATTATTTTATTTCAGATTTTCCAAAATTTATTAAAGTCTTACTCATTCTAGAAATATCAAATATAAAGTCAAACTGAATTTTTTATTTAAAATGAATTTTCTTAAAAAAATCTTAAATTCTGAAAAATTTAAAATAAAGTTAATAAAAAAAGCATCAATATATAACATTCTAGATCTATCTCTCTCTCTTTCCTTCTTTTCTTTTCTTTTCTTTTTTTTAAAAAAAAAATTAAAAAAATAGAATTGAGTCTCCGTGGAAGTAGGTAGTAGCTCTCTATTTGGACCAAAACAACAGATGGAAAGAGAGAAATAGAGAGAAGGAGAAAGGAAAAGATGGAGAGCGAGAGAAACGAAGGGAGAAGGAGAAAGGAAAGATATGAAGAAAATGATAAATTTTTTATTTGATGGATTTTTATAAATTTGATTTTTGACAGTGTTGTATGTCAGCGCGCAACATTGTTTGCGTCCAACGCCTTCAAATATTTTAGAATGGCAGATTGAGAATGTGAATATTACACTTTATTTAAGTTGGGTGCGAAAATCTTATAAAAGTGTGCAAATAATTTTTTTTATTTTTTATGTCAGTTTATTTAAATGTGAAAATAATATGTTTTTATGTAAATTTATTTAAAGGTATAAATAGGGAACTTTTATGTAAATTTAAGAAAATTTTTATGTATTAAACTGCAAGTTGACCTCGAGAGCATTTGAAATTGCTATTAGATATTTAAAAAGCAGATTTATAATTTTTTTTATTTAATTGACTGATTTTTTTAATTTTTTATAAATTAATTTTTTAAAATCTGTTTCTTAAAAAATTATCTATTTATATATTTTTTTAAAATAATTTAAAAATATATATTTTTTTAAAATAATTTAAAAATATATATTTTTTTAAGACCCTTTTATACATGGGCTTGGAAACAATGGGCTGCTGAAAAGCGAAGAAATTTATCAAAAAGTCAATGGAGGTCCTTTCCATATTGGGACTCCGATGAGTGAATCGTGTCAGAAAAACTTTGGGAGAAAAGTTTCTGTGTAGCCTAGAGGCTGAAGGGCTTTTTTTGTTTTTCTCTGTTTGAAGTTTAGGGTCTTATAGGATTGGAGATAAGTACACATATCCATAGGCTGACTTGGGTGGTGACTAAGATATCTCATGTCTTCTGTTCTGCCAACCCATGTCTTGGCAGTCTCCTTTCTCTTTCATTATTAAATGTGCCGGATCATAAAAATCAGGCAGCATCTCTTATCCAGATACGGATTCAGTTGAGTGGGCTTGATGTTTTCGGCCTCTTTTGAGAATGACAGATTTCGGGCCTGACACCAATTGGCCTAATCCTATATCACAAGCAATGCACCCCCACCCTAACTGTCGACCGATTCTTATATTATAAATTCAAACCTACTTTATAAATGTAGAGTGCCTTTATTTTTTATATTTTATATATTTCAAAAAATAAAATTTTTTATTATTTAAATAAATGATATGCAACACTATCCACTATAATATTTCCGAACTGTTGACTTTCCACGTCAAAACCCATTAGTTTTTTTTTTTAATGGAATAACCCATTAGGTATTTTTTAAAAAATTAGATAAAACCTAATCTATCCGTTGTAGGATAAAAATATACTAATGAGGAAGTAAAATGAAACCTTAACCCCTGAGCTCAAAAGTACAAAAAAATGGGACAAAAGACAAGACACCAACAACTTTGTTTGATTGCCAACTCATACGAAAATAAAAATATTATTGCAGGCGGCAGATGTAGTGTAGGAGCTATCTTTTCTCTGATCCTTATCCGGTTTATAGAGAAAAAAAAAAACAAACAAAACCTAAATAGCATCGGCCCAACATCCCACGTGGCCACTGCAACCTCTCATTGAAATTCATAGATATAACCGAAACCATTTCGGACGGCCCACTGGAGCCCACATGAACTCCGCATACAGGACGATTCTCTTATCCAAATATTTTCTACTTTCATTTTCTTACCAACCAAACATATCGGCTATGCAAATTTCTGACTCACTTTTTATTTTTGCCCAATTCAATGGACAAGAGGAACACATGATTATTGAGAAGTTTGTTTTTGTTAAGATATACTTTAGGTCTATGTATGTTATACTGTTTACTTACTACATTTGGAGTTGATATTTGCCTGATGTTTTTTATTTATCTTGTAGAATTATGATCGAGATTAAAAAATTTGGAAAAACTCTTATAAATTAAAAAAAATAATATTATGAAAAAATGATTTTTTTAATTACTGGGAGTTCAAATTAACTCTGAAATCTAACAATGTTAATTTTCAAAACAGTATAACTAAATTAAAGTTTATTAATATAATTAATTGGTCTTTAATCAACTGCTATTCGTTTCTCTAAATCCTATTTTCTTGAAGTGGGTTTGATAAAACTTCATGCGCTGGCCATGATTCTAAGAGTGATTAATTAATTAAAGTTTTTTTTTGTAATTATACTAACATAAAATTTAATAATTAAGCAAATTTGAGTAGCTACCAACAGAAATGTTGTCCCTTTAAATAACATTGTAAAGACACTGATAAATAATAATAATTAAAAAATCAAAAACCTTGTAAAGATGCTCCCTAGTTCCTATCATTTCTTCATGATAAACACTGTTTTTCAATGAGAAAAAAAATCAAAAACCAAAATTCTCTCTTCTTTTTTTTGGGGGGGTTAAAAGTTATTTTTATCTATTTAAACAGTTGTGATGCTTGTTTTTGTATATTTGCCCTTTAATTTAGTGTTCATTTCGCTATTGGATTCAAATTAACATCAATTTCATAGTCAAAAATTGATTAAAAAAAATTGAAATTTATTTGTTTATTACCCTTAAAATAAATCTTGGGCTTGCTTGCTCCATTTTTAAAGTCCACTTTCTTTCATTTTCTAATGAAATAATATCAATAATGACACAGCCTGACTAGGCTTAGAACATCATTATCTAGCTAGATAGATATTCTTTTTAATATTAAAAGTAAGAAAATTTTAGTTGAAATTTTAGATAAAAGATACGTAGGTATACAAATACATCCAATGATTTAAGCAGAAAGGGACACTAGTTATTAGTTGAGAAATGCCGCTAACATCTTATTTTCAAAATTTTATTAACACTTACTCCATAATTATTTCCTATCATCATAATTTTAATTCGTCAAATTTATTATTTTATTTAATAAATTAAACTTAATGATATAGACCAAGATTATCAGATCCAGTCCGATTAACGAATTAGAAAAAATAACGGATTAAAGACTTAAAATTGAACTGGACCTGAATTGGTCTATATAAAATTTTATAAAAATATAATATGTCTCATAAATAATAAAATAAAATATATCTCATACATAATAAAATATATAATAACTTATACAAAACTTGTTTCATGTAAAAAAAAATAATGTCCTTAATTTAATTTATATATAATCACATTCAAATTAAAATAGAGCAAAACCAATACTAAAAATTAAAATATAATTTGAAATTCTGTTTTCTTACCAACCAATATGATAATCATTATTTGAGGTGATTGTAATTAATATTTTTATTAATTTTATTTTTAAATTAGATAATTATTAGTTATGATATTTACACTCAATATTTTTTTAAATAAAATTGTATTTATTTGTTATATAAATATACAAAATAATTTATATAATTATTTAGAATGCTTCATAAAAAATACAAACATTTAAATTCAATTTTATCATATATATCATAACTCTTGAATAACATGATACAAGAAATCTTCCACCCGCTCTCAATCAGACTGATCTAAGATCCGGTTCCTGTTAAACCGGTTAAATTGGCCGGACCAATCCGAATTTAATAACATTGATATAGACCAGTTATAAGATAAATGTTAAAAAAAACTATTAATATCATTTCTCTTACTGCTTTGGCTTGTAACAAGATAACTTAGATTAAAGAACACCCCACAAAAATGACTAAATAAATAAGGTTAAATAAATTATAAGTGAAGATATGCATAATAATTAAAATTGGTAATTAAATGAGTTCAGATTGGATTATCAGGTCAATTTCAGGTATCATATTAATTAATCAGACAAATTATCATATCAATCAATCTTTTCAATTTTATATTTAAAAGCTTTTTAATTTGGGTCGGATTTAGGTCGAATCATTCAAATTTATCAAACTTTGGCTCGAAATTTATCAATTGAGTTTAGATCGACTTAGAAATTGTCATGTCTAAAAATAATTACTGTTTTAGGTGTATAAAAAAATTGATTGGCTTGATTCGTTAAAAAAACAATTATAAATCAAATATAAACAAATAATTTTCAAGGAATTATTCTCATCATCATCATTATTATGATGATTAAGTATAAGTAGTTTTTGATTGCCTGAATATACTAATTCGTCTTTAAATTCGGGCAATCCAAATTTTTTTAATGGACCAATTTGGCAATTTAATTTAATTTTCATAACTTTTTAAATATATTCTGTGGAAAAATGAAATCTAAATGACTTTTCGGATAACCAATTTGACACCATAACTTAATTTTTATGTGTCATCAATTTTTCTAATAAAGATGTTTAAAATCCTATTTTAAAAAAGATAAAAAAAAATGTATATTTTCAACAATTTTTCTTGCAAAAATGTTTAAAAGGTTCATAAAAATTAAATTGAATAAAGTGATCCCAGACATGTCATTCAACAATAAATGGTTGCCCAATTGAATTCTACATCCGAGTCTTTTTAATTAGATGAAAAAGATGGTCAAGTAAACATGAGTACCGCACACATCAGCATATGTAATTATTTTCATATATAAGCCAAATAGTTTTACCCACCACCATCTTCTTAATATCCACCAGCAAACTTTCGTTTACAGAAACCTTATCTTGTTGTTGATGGTGATGGGAGGAGGAGAGTTGTTTTCTTTTGTAAACTGCGTGACAGTTTGTCAATGATGGATATGGCCATGTAATGTAGGGTCTCCTTTTTTAAAAATGGATAGAGACTTCTCGATAATGGAAGAATATCTTTTTCCTCTTCAATATGATAATTCTATGCCTAAAAAGTATTGAGAGCTATTAATGCATTTTTTTTTTGGGGTTGCTCTTCGTATTTAATTTCATTAAGTTTTGATAAATGATATTTCTTCTTTTTTTTTTTTGAAGTAAAAACAAAGTATTTTACACTTAAGATTTTATATATGAGCTTTGAGAAAGGTATTACTCTGAATTCCTTTAGTTTATTATTTTTGCCCGTAGTCTTCTAATATACAACAGGAATATTAATTTCCATGATACTTTGAAGGACTTTAATAGCAATTATCCAATTTGACCATTGGTTGATCGACAACTCATGAAAACTGCACAAGGAAAAACTTATTGGGATTAGTATATATATCCTCCTTTTTTAATTTACATGTTGATTTTTTTAAAAGAGAAAAAAAAAATTGTTTAATAGCATGTCTTATATATTGCATAATTAAAAAAAAAAGGGGTTCATGTTTACTTATTCGTTGCTTATTTTTATCTTTTATATATATAAGGTTGTAAATAAATTAAACTATTTAAGTTTCAGTTAAAAAAAATTATTCAAGATTATTTGTTAATTTTTATGAGTCGAATTTGAATTTAAATTAGAGTTCGAAAACCTTTTAGAACTCAACTTTAATCTCGTTTGGTTTGTTAACTTATGATTATATTCAATTAAAAGCATGTGAATATATTTATATAAAATTTTATAAATTTATTTATTTAAAAGTTAATGAAATATGTATTTAAAAATTTATTTAAAATTTATTTATATTATATTTTATTATATAGTTAGAAATCAAACTTGAATTTTTATCATTATTAGTTAATGTATCAAATTTATATTTTTTATTATAAGTTAACAAGATAAATTCGAACAAAATTTGTTAAATATAATAAACGAGTGATTTGCAAACTAAATTTAAACTACTCATGAACTTAATAATTTTGAAACGAATTAAAGTCGAGCTCAAATATAAAATATTGAATCAAGCTCGAATTTAAATATAAAATCTATAATCAAAGTTGAAGCTCCAGTAACATATTTAAACTAATAGAACTCAAATTCATAAATATTTTGAAAGGTTCGTTTCAATTGTACCCCTATATAATTAAGACAAAAACCTTAATTATAATTATCCATGTGGTTACACCAAATTTAATTTATAATTAATCATCCTTCAATTAGTGTTAGGTATAAAGTTTTATATTATCTGCAAATAATGATGTCTAGGAAGTGGACTTGATATATATATATATGCTTGTGACAAGTCATCTTATAGCTTCTTACTGTAAAGATTTAAGGGCTATCTTAAATTTTGGAATCCAAATGAATTATTTATTTTAAATTTGAATTTAATAATTAAAATATTTAAAGATATAATTTTAATTTATATATAAAAATTTATAATATTTATATTTTATTGGTATTTAAAATTTTTTTATATTTTTTTAAATAAAATATATATTTTTAAAAATATTCTCCACAAAATTATACTAAATATAAAAATAGAATTTTAGTTAATATTATATAATATACTAAAAAAATAATTAGTGTTATAAAACACTAAAAATATGATTTTATTTTCCATAATTTTTTTTTGCATGTTAAATTCATTTTTCTCCTTGCATATTGTGTTAAAGTGGTTGATGTTTTATACTTAAATATTATAGTAAATAAAAGAATATCAAATCTTTCAAAATCATTTTTTTACTTATAATTCAGTATTTACTCAAGTGGTATGAATTTTGAATTTTGAATTTTTTTTTTAATTATGACCCGAAAAGGAAATAGATTTTAGATCAATGAAATTATTAACATGGTGATTAATAGATTTTTTTTAAAGAATGGTAATTAATAGACTTTGGGTTGGTCTAAAATTAAGAATTATTCTATCATCTTCTTAGTTACCATTATTCTTAATGGACCCCACTCCCCACATAGGCATCACCAAGTTTCCTTCCACATTTTCTTCACAAACAAGTCTCTGCAATTAATAATTGTCATTATATTATTATTTTGATTTTCTTTTATAAAAGAATATATCTTGATTTTCTAATCTTATTAGGTAACCAATTCGGCTGCCGCCTAATTGCCAATCTATGACTTGTGAATTTCAAATCTCAATATTTAGCTATTTTTTTTATTTCTTATATTTTATTTCTAAATTCTTTTTTCTGTCATATAGTTTTTTATTTTATTTTTATCAGGTCTTGTAAACATAGAAATAATTTCCCATTACTCCCTCCACGTTCTGCCATGTTCCAGGTATAACAGTTTCTTTCCAAAAATAATTTTACACTTTAAGCATAATTTTTCGAATAATGCCTGCAAAAACACAAGACAAGAAGCATAATTTAAAATAAAAATAAAAATAAACATAACACTGAAAGGAGGAAAGAGGAAACTCACCTTGACGGAATTGACCATGTATACGGATACGACGACGGATAAGTATTTAAGCGACGAAGTACAAACCTACAAATAAAATCCAACGGAAAACGTCATGTCAAACGACTAAGGAAACGGAGAAAAGAGTTTGCTCGAAACTGCAATGGTTGCAAACCTATCCAGTATTGATCAATGCTTAATCAATTTCCATATTCTGTTTTAGTTATGATTAAATTTTAAGTTAGGCGTTAATCAGTTTTGCATGATGAGAAATATGCAAGTCCTCAAATTAGCCATTGAAATAATTTGGCTGCAACTCTTTCTTATATGGTTATAGTTATGTACACTCAAAATTATACTATCAAAACGCAGCCCCTAGGATCCATTGAAACACGTCCGCCACGTATCTCACGCGCCGCTACGCCGATCTCAAATCAGACACCGGCTTCGCCGCAACCTCAGCATTTGTCGCTGGAAAATTAGGACTATGAATCAACTAGCAGGTTTTCTGTTTAACATCCTAATTCTCACAAATTATCGGCTTTGGACATGACGGACAATCGGCTGGGACGTGACTGGAACGCCGCACGCCGCCTTTGCTGATGAGAAGAAGGCCTAATCAAAGCAGACAAAGCTCTCTTGACTAAATCACCCTCTACTCCGCATATCCTCACCAAGGAATTCGTCATAGCTGATCTGCGGGCGTTTAGCCGAGTATTTGGAGAGTAACTGACACTTTCTGAATTGTTGAAGCTCTTGTGGAGGCTGCAGCGGAAGGAGCCAGGGTGCGACGTCGGCGAACACATACAAGTCCTCTTCGGAGTGCTCGGCTTCCTCACCACTTGGTGGCCGCGGGGACGATTTACGGCGGAGATAGACCGATTGGGGGATATCGGCCGGTCAAGGGAGACACGCACGGAAGGAGCAGATGGAGTGTTTCCGTACAAATTAACACGGCTAGGAGATGTAGATCTGTGGGGGTGGTGGTGGCCGGTAGATAAAGTAGAGGATCGAAAGGTAAAGCTAGAGCTGGAGTAAGCGAAAGCTGTTGAAGAAGACGAATTGGGGAGGTGGAACCTGCCGGAAGGAGAAAGGGATCGGATTACCGGTCCGCTTGAGGTTCTTCTAGAAGATCCGGTTGCTGTTGCCGCCATTTTTTTACGCTTTGGATTCTGGTACACACAGATTCTAACGAGAAAATTAAGGAAGAGAAAAGAAATAATTTTATATATATATATATTTTTTTTTTCTTACAAGCCGTTTTTGGCTAGCTATTTTGGCAAACCTGTCTCCAGTCCAACTATGTATTTATAGGAGCTTGAGGCAGGGCGATGGGGTCGAGTTATCGCGATAGTTTGCCGTGTCAGGATATTTTAAATTGGACCGTTGCTTTGGTGCCCCTAAAGTTTTGTTTATTTCTGTGTTTTGGGGGATTTTAAAAATTCCTTCTATTTTAGTTCTGTGGAAAAAATGTAATTTTGTTTTCTGTTTTTTTTACCAAAAATAAAAGAAGAAGATGGAATGTGAATATTAAAATTTTTTTTTTCAATTTTGAAAATAATAGTTTATATATCCTAAAACATATAATTTTTGGGAAAAAAAATAAATAACTAAAAATCATGAGACAATTCCTTAATATAATAAATACGCAAGAAATATGCTGATTTTCTGTCATTTCTTTTAGGCCTAAAAAAGGCAATTAATTTCTAGAATTGTTTCTTTTTATAGCTCGGTGGTATACAATGAATTTACCAATATTTACATTCGGAATGCATAAACATTCACGAAACAGGTGTCAGGAAATTATAAATTTTCTCTTCTGTAAAAATACCCAAAATGGGAATGGGTAATGAGATGTGTTTTTCGAGATTTCCGTTTGTCCACATTCAATGAGTGAAGGTGAAATATTTCCCAAAAAAAAAAAGAAAGAAATTTAAAAAATAAAAAAGAATAAAGGAAGAAATGGAAATTGAAAAAGAACCAGGAAGAGAAAAAGAAGAAGTACAGGGACATAGATGAAAAATAAAAAAAAATTAGAAGAGAGAGAGCGTAATAGCAGTGTTGAAGACTCAGTCACGCAGATAACCTAACCAAACCAAAGGAGATATGGTTGGGTTAGTTGTAGATAGGGTGGAGTTAAGGCATCCAATTCCAATTGGTTCCAACGGTTTTCAAAGAAAGCTATGGGCTCTTTTTTAAAAAAAAAACAAAAAACAATTATCCGTTTCACTGAGAGAGCTTTTCGAGGGGCGCAAAGGCCTTCTGTAATAATAACAACGACACGCACTCTTTACATTCCACGTATCCCTTACTTTTATTTTTATTTTTTAATTTATTGCGCTCTGTTGCTTTTTTATTTTTTATTTTTATTATATATATATATATATATATATATATGATATTAGTTGACAAAAAAATAACCACACGTAACAAATGAGTTTAATAAATCAATAAATTTTAGTTTAGGGTTAGTAGTATGATCTCATTCAAGTTTCCGATTTAATCTTTTCTAAAAAAATTGAATTTACTAAAAAAAATAATTTTGGTCTATTGACTCCATTCATTAACATAAGAAAATATAGGCACAATGCACACGTCGATCTATTAACCCTCAAAAAGTAAAAAATAACGAATGTAGCCTTAAATTGGAAAAAAAAAATTTGGTAAAAATAATATTTTTAATTTTTAAAAATTATTTTTATAAAAAATAAAAAAATATATTTTATTTAAAACTAAATTTAAAAAAAATTAAAAAAAATCGGTCAATTAAATTAAAAAATTAATTTTTTTTAAACACAACCGAACCACCCTAAACCTTTGGCAATGTCAATTTTCTCGAGAAGTATGGAAATTCTTGAAACTGTGATTAATGATTTGAATTTTCGGTTTTAAATTACATCAAAGATGGGCCTGGCTGATACATGATCAATATCAATATGTCATATCTAAATGGGTGAAGCGGTACCAATAGTAGACTCCTTAAAACATTTGTCAAGAAATACTGCTTCTGATTTGTAATGGCATAGGTCTAGAGTTGCCATGTTTGAATTTCAACACCTCCAAATTGCGTAAAATTTTTCCTACAAGTGGCAATCAAGGGTGGACCTATATCATCATTTATATCTATACTCTCTTTTTATTTCTTTTTCCCCTATTCTCACTTTTTTTAAAATTGAAAGAAAAAAAAAGGAAGAAAAGAAAAAGAAACACATCAATTCATCTAGGTTTGGTTGGAATAAATATATTTTTTCATAAAAAAAGAATTAAATTAAGGATCCATTTTGATGCCAAAAATAAAAAATAAAAAAAATATTACTTGTGTGAGGGTTGAGGAGCTGTAAAATACCATTTATAAAGTTAAGGGTCCGTTTGATATTGAGTTTATTAAAAATAATTTTAGATAAAAAAATTTATTTTTAAGTTTTTTGAGTTTTGAAAACTGATTTTGGATAAAAACAGGTAAATAGATGCTTTTGCTAAATAAGTTTGGAAAAAATAATTTACAAAAAATTAAAAAAAATCAGTCAATTAAATAAAAAAAAATTATAAACTTGTTTTTTAAATACTAACAGTAATTTCAAATACATCTTAAAACTAAAATTTTACATAAGTTCTAGAAGAAAATTTTAATATATAAATCGGAAAATATTTACTTTTTAACCGTTTTAATTAGGGTGTGACGCAGAGTGCACTATAATTCAGGAAGCCGTTGTTTATATATGTGCGTGGTGGTGGAGTGGTGAAGATTCTGTAAATATTTTTGGTACAGCAGAAAAAGAGCACACCACACGCTAAACGCACGTATTGCTTCTCTGTAATTAGGCCATAAGCTGCTAATGCTTATGCTCTACTCAGCAGCCATTTATATTTTTAATATAATTTTTATCCATTTTTGTATTATATCTCTCACCAAATTGTAAGAAAAAAACGTCCTGGCCAAATATTAATTGTAATTAATAAACTTTACTTTTATGAATTAAAAGAATTACTACATGTACATATAAATGTATATAAAAACTTTAGTTAAGTATATCTAAAATGTGTTTATGATCATGGTGACCAAAGCTTCGTTTTCTTTCTTGCTTTTAATTCAACAGTCTTGTCCTTATCAGTTGAAAAAATAGGAAGAGCAAAGTGGTAATTGGCAGTTGCTAAAGTTCATCATATTGGTATTCTTTCTTATCAAAGCTCGAGTCAGCCCAATATAAGAAATGGTAAATTAGATAGATATGAAGAGAATAAGCACATTAGTTATCTATCTTTATCCCATGTTTCCTGTTTCTTTTCCTTAAACTTTATGTGATTAGTGATGAAGAGATTACTTTGACTTTATTAAGCATATGGTGACTCATTGCTAGAGCTAAGCGTTAACAATTATAAATTATGTTTAATGCAAACGGAATAGAGGTAATCTAAGGCCTATATCATATATATACATTGTTATTAAAATAAATCCGCTCTCATCACATATATTTAAGGATGAGCAATGTTGACTCTTAAAATATAACAAATTAAGAGCAAAAGTTGAATACTATAATTTTTGCCCACAATGAACTAGAAAAGTGTCTCTCTATTACAGAAAGAAAGGAAGAGGATAGGAAGATTTTGGATTTTTAATGTGTATAAACATGAGCTAAAAAAACACATTTATATTAGAATGGAAGAGGGAAAAAAAGTATTGTGAATTAATTCTCACAGCGGCACGATCGCGATAGAGCTACATAGCCCACACATCCCTAAAGTACAAACATAATTTGTGTAAAGCTTCACAACCAGTTTGCCTTTAAACGAGACTCGTTTATCTAGGTTGGGTTGGATTTGGGAGTTTAACTCAATATTTGTATGTGCAGATTATACATTCAAACATTGACATTTAGTTCGGACTATAGATTTATACTTTATGTGCCTGGTTGAGAGTATTTCGAGCTATTTAATTAACATTGAAATGATAAATATTTTTATATAAAGTCATTTTCCAACTTTTCATTTTTTCTATACGAGATAACCTAATTTTTTCTAACTTTTTCTTAATAATAAGTTTATTTTAAGTTTCAATTTTTTATTTACTCATTTACCATTTTGAGTATATAAACATTAAAATTCATAATTTTTATGTCAAAAAAATGCGAATCCAAATTATACTCTCAAAACCGAGTTGTGAAATCTATCCAAATTTTACTCTCAAAATAGCCAATTAATCATAATTTTCCAACACTAAAGTTCCCATTTGATAAAAGAAGATTTTTACAAGATATCATCAAGTAAGTATTAAAAGAAAAGATAAAATTTTAGAGCTTGCAAGTTGTAACAATTTAATTCGATAGCCAATTGGCTTAAAAACACTCTTAAAAAAATGAAAATTTGATGCATAAAATTCAACATAAACGCAGTTGAATTCTTTGAAAGTTACAGTAATAAATTTGAAAAAAGTAGCTTGTACATTTTCTGTTTTTATTTTAATAAAATGAAATAAAAGACTGTGTTAGAGGAATCTAAGCAATGCCGTCTAAATTGGGGAATGAACACTTTTAGGGACATGTATGTATAATTGTCATATGTTTTAGAAACATTTTCACACTTCTTGTCACGCTACTAAAAAAGTATCCCACTGGAACCCTATATATATATATATATATAATTAAACTTTAGTAAATTCAGTATAAATATCCAATTTAATTTTCTAACACAACTTCTTGTCACAACTTCTATTCAATTTGGATTAAAAATTATATATATATATATATATATATTCTTTCTATTAATTCAATATTAGTATCAAATTTAATTTTCTTTCTAATAATTAGAAATGATAAATAATTATAAATTTTATGAATTTTTTATTTCAATACTTTTTATATATTAAAAATAAAAAAGTATAATTTCAATAAATTAAAAAAAATAAAATAATACATATTAAATACTATCTATATTTTAAAATGGGTATAAAGTGAGACGCAGGAAGAACTTAATTTATAAGCCACTACAGCTATATATATATATATATATATATGGCAATACTTTGGTTTCAAGCTACCATTTTGGGACATGCTATTGCTATTATGCTAGCTTAAGAAACTCTCTCATCCATATAATAATAGCAACCCAAAATGAAATTTTATTAATTTGATAATAATTGGTTATGGATAGTTTCCGAATTAATCTTAGATAATTAATTAATTAAGTAAAAAAAAAAAGAAAAAAATGCAAATCAATAAAAATAGAGAAATAGAGAGTGATAATCCATGGTGGGATCATGGTTGGATAGTGATCTATTAAAAATGGACTAGAATTGTATCCAAATTGATCAAATAAAGATGGGTACACAAGTAGTGCGAATGTAAAGTGGGTCAATCATCAATCTTAGGTTCTCTGAATGTTTTCCACTTTAGTTGTCCTTGCTTACGTATAGCAAAATTCATCTTTGGCATAAATTGCTCATCCACCTAAACCTACATGATCAAGAATACTTATGACCGACAAAATTGTTGCTGCACTCTTTAAAAAAAATGTATAAAATCTCTTAGATATAGTAATAATAATGTGGTAGGAAATCAAGCAACTCATAGAATAATAAATAAATTAAAAAAGCGATGTATATTTAATTGAGATATTTCACAGTAAATTAATTATAAAATTTAAACATTTTTTATATTAATTTAGACAATCTCCATCTTTGAGATAACCTAACTTAGTAAGTTAGATTTAAAATTTATTTTCAACGTGGTATAAGAGTCACTAGTCTTGCAATATTTTATTATCTATAGATGTCTATTGCTACAAACTTCACACTTTAAATTTTGCTATGTACCTAGGTTTGAGTATATATATATATATATATATATATATATATAAAGGCTCCTTACTGGACAATCCTCTGAAATTAATTTTTAATAGTAAATTTGAATTTAAAGCACATTTTCAAATATATTTTAGGAGCAACTTTGAAGATATTAAGGCATAAGATTATAATTAAAAATGAAGGGGAATACATCATATTATATGTGTATGGGATGGAAGATACTTATTGGATAGAAATATGTGTGGAGCAGGTTGTTGCTCTTTTTTATACTATATAGTGTATATCAAGATTATAAAAAGTTTAATAAAGTAATTTAGGCAGTAAGGAAATCCCAAATCTTGGATTTACCGAAGATTTAACAAAATCAATTGTGGGGAGTGATATGTCAGCAAAAATTGACACATATCTTTCACCAAAGACTCCCTTAAAAGAATCAGCAATATTCAAAGCTGATATGTGTGGGCTTACAAGAAAAGCAACTTCATTCATAAGTTTCAATTTAATTAATTATCTCTAATGCAAGATATGATCACCATCCTCAAGATCTGAAGGATTCTCCATAAAATTTGAAGAAGCATAGACAAAATATATATAAGATTAAATATTAGATTCCCACTTCTCATTTTTAAAGAATACATGCAGTTTACCAATTCAAGATTTGAAAAACATTCATAATGGCCATATGATCTGAGAATAGTCTTGTGAGGGAGGACTAGCAACTGCCCAACTGCACCATAGGCCCACATTAGCCACCCACAGAGGACTCCTTTTGTACTATCAGTTGGTTCCAATTCAGACCCAGAAAAAAAAAAAAAGCAAAAATGAACCATAATTAATTATTAATTTCTTTTGCAGTTTTTTTCTTCCTATGATATGGTTTTCCTTCAACCTTCCCAATTCAACTTAGTTGACAAATCAAAACTACAATGCTGTGTATATGTGATATGTGAACTGCCACACATTCTGCTTTTGAAAACGCGTTTTAGAACATACTTAAGTATGAAGATTCTCTAATCATGCTACTAATTATTATGAAGATTCTCTAATCACGCAATTTTGAATCGTAACCTTATAAAAATATTAAAATCTATTTTAACGGCCTCTTTTTCCCCCAGAAAATTCCACATTTACTTAATAAAATATCTTTTCTATATGTAAATAATAAAAACTAATATTTAAACAGAAACACCATAAAGATCTTAAAAGGACAATCAAGGTCCTATTTTATGCAAATAAAATAACTGCTATTAAAGCTATTCAACGATTATAATTTATAAAAAGTGTTTTCTTTAATTTTTGAAATATATTTCAAAGTGTAAAAGTAGTTTGGCCTCCACGCAAAAGGCCTATTAATCATCCACTTGTGATTTGAGATGTGGTCCCTAGGCTTAAGAAGTAATATAGCTAATTCAATAATAATAATAATAATAATAATAATAGTTGAAAATAATAAATATGAATATACTGCCACATGGTGTAGAACCCCACAAGTTTGGACGTCGAGGGCTTACAATTGTTACATGTACAGCAGCTAGATGTTTCTTCTTATTCCTCATGTATTCATGTCAATGGTCAAGCTTTCTTTTTCAAAAAAGTCTAAAACTTTGACCCATTCCACTCTTCTTGAGCCATGTGTTGGACCCCTCTTCAATCTTGCTGCTTCCCCATGTTGCAAGTTGCAATTTGTTTTAGACCAAATTAATACAGATAATATTCTTATTTCTAGGAAGTAGGAACCCACAGTTCATTCCACAATTTCATGCTTTACTAGTGCTTTGAAAGATATGAACTTTGCTTTGCATATAATCGAATTGAATTACATCTGGTGTATCTCATGCTATTTATAGCATGGCAGCAACTAACTTGAAAAGATAGATAACTAACTTAGTTAAGTAGGAATAGTATTATAAGCTTCCTTATGTTAACTATGATTCAACCCTTTAACAAAGAAGTTGAAGTTACAACTTCTTCTTCACCCCCGCAAGCTGAGGATTGTAATTTAACACTCCCAGATTGGAGATGAATGTCTAAAAAGTAGAAATATGTCGTGCCTTTGTTTCTGCTAACTGGTTGCTGGACTTGATAGGAAGAAGTTTGACCAAACCAGCAGCTACTTTTTTTCTGATGAAATGGCAGTCCAGCTCGATATGTTTTGATCTCTCATGCAATATTGGATTGTGTGCTAACTTTATGGCTGATTGATTGTCATAGAATAGAGGAATGGACCCAAAATGAGGATGCTGCAGCAGTTGAAGCAGAAAACTGAGCCATTGTAATTCTGGAGCAGTTGAAGCTAATGCTCTATATTCTGCTTATGCGGATGAGCTGGAAATGGTACTTTGCTTTTTAGTTCTCAATGCAATAAGTGACTTTCCAAGGAAATTACACATACCTAAGTCGAATCTTCTTGAAGTAGGACAATTTGCCCAGTAAGAAAAAGCTTGAAGCTGCAAGTCAGAGTTGCTGGGAAAATAGAGACCTTGTCCAAGTTTTTGTTTGATGTATCTAAGATCTCTTTGAGCACAAGTCATATGAAATTTTGTTGGTTTCTCTAAGAATTGACTAAGAAAATGTATAGCATAACAAATATCCAGCCTAGTATTAGTTAAATACAATAACCTACCTATTAATCTTCTATATGATGAAATATATGTAAGAATGGGTGAATCAGTGCCTAGTATTAGTCAAGCTTGTTGCGATTCATATGGTGGGTAGCGCCCTGCAATGGCATTAACCATTTGTTAAAAATAGAAACAGAGAAGACAAGCCACCATGAGATGAATAGGTTGAAGCTCTCAAGAGCCGTTTTGAAGAAAAGGTCTATGAAGATCCAATGACAAATCTTAAAGAATTGATGTAGACCCTCCAAGAGTATTTGAGAGCAATAGACATCCTCTACCACAAATGGGGTAACCAGATCGGTTCCCAGTTCTGGGTAGTGGTGTGCGATAAGCATGAATTGGATCCAATTGGGAAGTACATTAAGAATTCAGATCTTTAGCTGGAGAGCGTCAATGTCTACTATAATGAGGCTTCTTGTGGTAGATTTGTTCCTCGTGCTCTTCTCATGGATTTAGAGCCCGGTACTATGGACAGCGTCCGAATTGGTCCATATGGTCAGGTTTTTAAACCTGATAACTTCATTTTTGGTCAATCTGGTGCTGGTAATAACTGGGCTTAAGGCCATTATACTGAGGATGCTGAGCTTATTAATTCTGTTCTTGATGTTATTTGAAAGGAGGCCGGTAACTGTGACTTCTTGCAAGGGTTCCAAGTCTGCCATTCTCTTAGTGGTGGTACTGGATTTGGAATGTGAATGTTGTCGATCTCCAAGATTAGGGAAGAATACCCAGATAGGATGATGCTGACTTTCTCTGTTTTCCCCTCTTCTAAGGTTTTTGATACAGTTGCGGAGCCTTATAATGCCACTTTGTCTATCCATCAACCTGTGGAAATGTAGATGAATGTATGGTTCTTGATAATGAGGCCTTGTATGACATTTGCTTCTGCACCCTTCAGCTCACTGCCCCCAGCTTTGGTAATTTAAATCACTTAATATCTACAACAATGTCTGGAGTTACAGGCTGCCTCAGGTTCCCTGGTCATTTGAATTCTGATCTCAGAAAACTGGCAGTGAACTTATTCCATTCCCTCACCTTCACTTTTTCATGGAGGGTTTTGCACCTCTTACCTCTCGTGGGTCACAGCATTAGCGAGTTCTAACAGTTCCTGAGCTCACCCAACAAATGTGAGATTCAAAGAACACGATGTGTGCTTCTAACCCGAGGCATGGTCGTTATATAACAGCATCATCCATGTTCCGAAGGAAGATGATCACAAAGGAGGTTACAAGAACTCTTCCTATTTTGTCGAGTGGATTCCAAATAATGTGAAATCAACAGTTTGAAATATTCCTCCTACTGGTCTTAAGATGGCAACCACATTTATTGGTAATTCAACATCCATACAAGAGATGTTTAGGCGTGCAAGCGAGCAATTCACTGCTATGTTTAGAAGAAAGGCTTTCTTGCATTGGTATACAGGTGAATGCATGGATGAGATGGAGTTCACAGCAGCTGAGAGCACTATGCATGATCTTGTATTTGAGTATCAGCAATACCAGATTGCAAAATGGAGTCCTAATTTAGTGGTCAGTTATATCTCCACAGGAAGCTACCTAGGAATTCTTGTTTGACATCCAGAAAAGATTCCTCATATCGATCTTGTGGACAAGATTTCCTAAGGGGAAGGGAGTTAATGTGTAAAATCACATTGCTGTCGTTTTAGCTAAGTCATTTTTAGCTTCATTTGCTTTTATTCTTCCTTTTCTGTGTTTCTGTCATTCTGTTAGTGATGTTGGAGAGCTGACAATACTGCCAAAGTGATGTAACGGATATATAAGCATTAATTGCCAGATGCTGTTATGCCTTTTGAATGAAATGAATAAAATCTCTCTTCTTCTCTCTTAGATTTCTTCTCCTACCTCATCTTTGCTATTTCCGCTATTTCCATTTCTGCAAGATCAGATTGATTCAACTTTTAGTTGGATCACTGCACCTGATTGATCCTGGATGCATTGTAGGGAAACATAGACATGTCCTGGCCTGCTGTTGTCTTTACGATTTTGCAGTTTTAGATTCCATTCACTGCTTGATTCTACACTGACTGATTCTTTCTTTAATGAGCCAAACTATTGCAATTCACAAATTGAATTAGTTTCATAGGCCTTGGTAAGTGACATTTGTTTGGGCATATAGGCAAAATAGTAACACAAAACTATATTGAATTAGTTTGACAATAAATTTAATATACTTTTGACCCACAATTTTTGTTTGATAAAATATATTATTTGGAAAAAAAACTAGATTATAATCTCCTAAAAAAAATTTATTAGAACTAATGTTTAACTTATAAGTTAGTAAATTATGATATTTGTTTCTTATCATACCCTGTTTTTTTTTTCAAATAATAGGTTATACTTTCTAACCCAAAACTCTTAGATAATTATATATAATATAATTATTAAATTATATGATATGCATCGTATATATAATAATTGAATGTTAGATGATAACTGATAAGGGTAAATGTATTTATTATATTGTATTGAGATATTTAATATAGTTTTTATATTTTATTAAATATATATATATTCTTTATTTAAATAGATTTTACATTTAGTTTTTAATTAATATAAACATATTTTTCTACCATTTTATATTTTTTATCTAGTTTTATCAAATATTTTTAATTCAAATATTTTTAATTCAATTTGTTAGATTATGTACTGTTAAATTATCAACCAATTTTACAGGTAATATATTGGGTAATTTTGGAAACTAGTTTTCTAGATGGTCAAAGAAGTAATATAATATAATTCATGCCAATAATTAATTTGTTACGCTCACATTACTTAAACTAACTGGAAAATTGCAATTATTGGTTGGTCTACAAGGATCCTTTCTGCTTGCCAATCAAAATACTAACTTTAATTTCTAGTTTCTACCCCATCGTTTATGAGCAGGGTTGATCATATTATTACATTAATCTTTGATAAAAAGAAGAAAAATTATTCTGAGGAAAATCCAATAATTTATTCAATTGAAAAAACTTATTTTTTTTTTTTTACAATGAATGAGTTTATTACTCGTTTTTATGATTACATTTGAAATGATAAGTTAATAAATAGGAATTCTATGATCCAAGACTTTGAACATTTTGAAATCACTTTCAATTATGATATACTTTCTTACATTTTCATTCTGTTTTTCCTGCTCTATGTAACTAATTTGAGAGTCTACCTCACCCTTGCGGAATTTATCTTCCATTGTTTTGCAGGCTTATTTTGTTCCAAACCTTACTCAACAAGTTCCAAATTTTATTTGGGCATAACTTTAGACTATATATGAAGGATTGAAAATCGCTAAGTCATTAAATATTGCCAAATTCCAAATTGAGTTTGATAATCTGGTGTGTGGTGGAAATAATTCAAGACAATTGAATAGTAACATGGATGCCAAATTCGAATTTGCTAATATAAGAGTATGGGCAAGGTTGGCTCATATATAGCTTTTGGCAGATTTGTTTTTAGACCCCAATCAGAAAGGCCCAGATTTAAGTCGGCATGTGCGTGTCAAATTAGCAGCAGCTTTAGACCTTCCATGGCCACTCCTTTGGCTCTTAGTAGCCTCACATCACAAATCATAGACACGTATAGAAATGTACAAAGCCAAGGGCCACAAAATAATGTATAAATGGATCCCTTTTATCAGAAATGATGAAGACACTTTACCCACATCAGGAAACAATCCTTGCTCATTAGCCAATTTCTCACATGAATTTCTAAATAATTGATGTCTCTAATCAACTAAATAGAGACATGCTTGTGGAATTATCATCATTGTTATTATTTGATTGAACTTTTAACTTGAGGATTTACAAGTGTGCTTGTGAGTGGATATTAGGTGTTGATCAGAAATTTCATTTGATGTTGATTGACAATGGGACATTTCATCTGTCAGTTCAAAGTCAAATATTACAAATTTTAATTTGGATATTTGGTCTACGAATTAAATTCTAGGTGGGGATCATTGATGGGATGATAGAGATTGATAGAATGTGCATATTGGTCAATTATCCTTCGATTTTTCTTACAACTTTAAATGCTCAAGATAAAATATCCAATTGATATGAGATAAAATATGTTAATTTTTTTTTAGTTTAATTAGAAGTATCAAATTCTAGTTTTAGATTTTAAATTTATGAATGAGTATTTTACTATTCTTAAAATTCTAAAATTCTATTTAGTATAAGCAACATTAGTATAAATGTGTGGTTTGGTCTAAAAAAACCCATAAATGTGAAATTAACAACAAATCCTGTTCAGTTTGCTGGATTTTCAATTAAAATAAAAGTTGGCCTAAAAAAAGTTATGAAAAATACATAATTTTGGATTCTAAACTTTAAAAATTTGTGCAATTAATATTTGAACTAAACATTTATTAAATTGTCTCTCTTAGCTATCATTAAATAGATGCTAAATATTTCATAAATAAAAAATAAATTAGTTCAAAATTGATAGTTAAGAGAGCCAATTGAGTAAATTTTATAATTAAGGGACTAAATTAATTTAAAATTGATAATTAAGAGAGTTGTCTGATAAATTGTTGATTAAAGAGTTTAATTGTATAAATTTATAAAATTTAATGACCAAAATATATAATTTGTTTTTTCAAAAGCTATAAAAGATTCTTTGTGAAGCAAAAATATGGTTTACTTGACCAGAATTCAACTAATGAGAATTCTTTTGGGTTTTGAGTTGAGAGTGAATTACAATCATCCAACATGCTTGGGCTTCCCTATTTGTTATAGAGAGATCCATTCTCACCTAAATGGAACACAGCCCAAGCCTATAAAAGTTGGTAATGATAAATCAACAGGCCCACTTCTATTTTCAGCAAAAATTTCTTTCCAGTCTCAGGTAAACGTCCTTTCCTACAGGGAGTGCAACAGATGAATCCATTTGCTTCCATTCAAGCTTTTTTGAAAAATAATAATTATTAATAGATGTTAGATTTTTTGTTGCCTTTCTTTTAGCACAAGTAGAATGTGATATCAGCTGCCATTGGAAAAATTTACAGCTTTAGATATGAAATGGGTATTAAAAATTATCAGCTGCTTAAATCAGCTGAAACAAACAATCTCTCATTAAGAGATTGAATGTGCTCTCCAGAAATGGTGGAAGCTTATGATCGGTTCAAGAAACAACTCTCCATACAGGCAATAGGTAACATAAACATCATTTCTTGAAGATATCATAGAAACATCAGTTGACTCCCACGAACAAAGATTGAAGAAAGCAATACTGGGCAATCGCCAAGCCTGAAGGCAAGGGGGACTAACAAAATGTACAAACTCTAAAAATATTGCAATTTATGCTACCAAAAATATACAGTGTAAAGCAACCTAATAACTCAATTAGGAAATCTCTATGGGGCTGATTTGTCTTCCCCTTCCATTCCTATAGCCATGAACTGCTTAGTATATACACGATGCCTTCTCTCCCTTGCATATATTACCCAGAAGATCAATGACAGCATTACAGCAGCAGATACCATTACTAGTCCAATGTAGATCCATTCGGTAAATTTCCCCAAATCAGGACAATATTCACTGCTGATGACAGTGAATGTTTGTCGAACAAAAGTGCAGTCTTCCAAGTCAACCAAGAAAGGACCATAACGGTGCAAACCATAGCTCAAGTTTACTGCAGTCGCCATTTGGTTATACAAACTTGGAGTCACCCTACCCGGTGTTGTACAAATTCCAGATGATGAAACCCGACATGTATAATTCTTCCATACCTATTCAAAACAGAACACAGTATTCAATAGTTGCCCTTCCATATTTATGAATACACCAAGACAGAACTTCAGAGTCACATCTTCAGCCAAGTTTAGATAAAAAGGAGGGAAATTATGACATTTTAAACTAGTTGCTGGATGTCGCACCAACTGTAAGTCAACTGCAGATGCCATTTAGATATGAAACTGTTAAGTTTAAGCAATCACTTGAATTTTGCTTGGAAGGGAAACTGATAAAAAGTATGATGAGGGTGTGAAAATCGATAAAATTGTGTGTTATGTTTCACTTCTATTTTATATTCATATATTAGTAGCCTACCTCGGAAGCATTCCCCAAGTCCACTTCACCAGCAGCACATTGTCTTTCTGTGAAATCAGAATTGAATGGATTGCAAAGAACAGGCATCGGAGGACCAGACTGATTGTAATATAGCGGTGGTCCTAGTTGAGATGGGATATTTCTGTTGGAGATATTGTTGATGATGCTATCAACCACATTAACAAGTTGATATGTGACTTCCCTGGTTTGCTGTAAAGTGGCTTGAGCAGTTGAGTTGTCCACACAAGGTATAATATCATCCATGGCTGTTTTAGCAGTGGGGTTCAGAACCCATTCATCCATTGAAACACAAGTATCTGCAACCACACTAATAGATAGAGAAAAACAAAATCCAATTAAATGTTTTGCAAAGAAGCACAACACTGGCATATGATACTGCTGAAACTACCACATTATCATTTGAAGACTGGTACTTTCATATGCAAGGAATGGAGCATCAAATCACTAGTTGATCAATAATTCAAAAAAGGTTCTTATTCATCGATGGAACCAGAATCAGTAATCGATAGATCTTGTGGAAGAAAGACTTGTTAGACTAACTTTACTGGAATATAACTATTGCAAGTGCTAGATTTGCATAGCTAACATAATAAAATGTATTCTTGTTGTCGCACAAACAAATTTTAGCTTTTAGATTTGAGAGGTTTTCTAATATGATTTAAAAAAACCATTTTCCACTGTATACTACAAAGTTTGAATTCTAGACATTCACATTACAAATTATGGAATTTTAGAATAAAGGCAAAAGACCAACATCCTGCACCTGTTCATGTATTTTTGTAGCCTAATACAGTTTCACATCAGGAGGCTAAGTGAGAGAGAATACAAATTAACTCCTTCTCGTGCAAAACATTAGAATGGCAAAGGATGTGTTTCATTGATCTTAAGGCAAAGCACAATTCCAATATTTCAATAGCAAAACTCCCAAAACTGCTATGAAATATCAAAATGGGTTTTTTGTGCATTGGACACGGTTAAAGTTACAACCAAAGACTAATAAAACAATGAAGAAAGTAGAACTTACTTATGGACAAGAAGGAATACACCACACAAAATAAATGTGCCTGCAACAAGAATCCACCCAAGGATCACCAAGCTGCAACCAGACACTATAAGATTAACATAAAGCAATTTTCGAATAACTAAAATGCAAAAATTTTAAAGGTAGCAATTAACAGAAAAAGGTACAAAGATGTTATCACTCACAAGTATACAAGACATTGCATTCCAAGAATGGAGAATACTGCAGGCAGTTCATCATTTCGGTTACATCAGAACATATATAATGCTTATAACAGATCAAGAAATGAAGTTTCACTACTAGGTTGAAGAGAAAAAAAACAAACTTACAAAATCCAAGAAATGCCAATGCAAGCATAACAGCAGCAAGGATAATAAGAGCTAGTCTTCTGCAATGCACGGCAAACAATATACACATACAACAAAAATAAATAAAATAAATAAAAAAGATCCACAAATGAACATTTAACAGACGTTTTAAGTGCATTTGCTTACATGTTATCCAAACCATCTTGAATATCCTCAGAATTGTCCTGTGTACGACTGGAAAGGGTGCTGCTAGAGGAGTTAATCTTTGTTTGAATGGTCCCAATGCTGTTCCTGACACTCTCTGGCAAAAAAGTCGAGTCCACAGAAGCATCCTTGGCTGCAGCGAGATAATCTGACACATTCCTAAGGTTTTCAGCAGTAACATTTGCCTGGCTCACAACATAATCCAATGTGTCTGTTGTGATACTATGAAATTTCTGTTGGCCAGTATACAGAACCGCACAGCCCACACTGAAATTGTAAGGCATAACATCGAGGGTGTCACAGGGCTACTAATAAAACAAACATACAGAATCCTAACTGAGAGGCAAAGAGATGATTACATTGCACAAACTGTGAATAGAATGAGGAAAATGAGCGAGAGGGCATAACACAATCGAGAATAGCCATAAGGTTCTCTTCTACAACAGCAATAGCAGAGACAGATAAAGGCCAAGGTCAGTCCAAAGAGGGCAAACCAAACTCCAGCAATTACAAAGAAGGGAGCCGCCGTTAAAGCCACAGACTGCATTGTTTACATGATAATCGATATAAGGAACGGAACCATTGAGTAACCAAAACAATCTACCAGAAAACTCGAGACAATCAAGAAATAACTCTAATACAGAACACGAGACAAACAAGTCACGGATTAAGAATCCTAATTAAAAACCCAGTTGATTCTTTCTCCCTCTTTTGATTATAGACATTACAAAATAAAATGTAAAACAATCATAAAAGAATCAAAATAAGAATACAAGTCATAATTTATCCAAAATACACATATTCAACACCAAAGCTTTAGGTAAACCATATTAAAGTAATTAGAACGCAAATAAAAGATCAGTAATTTCCAGAAAAAAACAAACTACTAATATATTGCTTACTATACAACATGAAGTTCAGGCAAAAATTACACAACCATCCAAAAAACTGGAAAAAGAAAAAAAAAAGATAAGGAAAAGAGCAGGAATAGTTAAAAAAAATGGAGAACGTACAGCCCAATAATGTTCATTGCTGATATTAAAGCCACCAGCATAACGCTTAAAATTATCCAAAGGGTCTCTCCTCCTCGTTCTTTTAGCAGCTAGTATCAGGGTCGAGTTAGAGTTATCATCTTCAAGATGCCTTCTCGTTTCCCACGGTACCACTACATCATTCTCCACCCCAGCAACTGCCTCTAATATCACAGAACCAGAAAAACTTAAAGAAAGAGTCCACCTTTATGAAGCCAAAAGAAAGATAGGAACTTGTCAAAATTTCTGAAAGTATTTTTAAAAATTGGAGAAAACAATTACCCGAAAAAGGAAGAGTCTGGAGATGAGCAGTTACAGTGGCAGTTGGAGACGAGGATGCGAAGAGAAAGGGGGAGAAAAGAAAACCAAGAAGAAGAAGAAACAATGGCGGAGCTGATCCGATAGAAAACATGTTGGTGGGTGTTTGGTTTCTGAGAAGACCTGTGCCTGTGCTGGTTCAATATTATACCTGGGGTTGGTTTGAGAGAGAAAGAGGGAGAGACACAGAGGGAGAGGAGAGTGAATGGGTGTGTGTCTCCGCGTCTCTATTTCTAACTGATAAAATAATTGGGCATAGATTTTCCTTTAGAGATATTTGCGGTTAAATTTACAATATTTTTTAATGTGATTTTACGTTTTTTTATTAAAAAAATGTGACTTTAAGTATTTAACCGTACGTTGTCCGTCAATTATTTTCCTGACCAAAGTACCCTTGCTGCATATTTACAATTTATACACTATTTCACTAATTAAATCAAGCATTTCGCCTATTATTTATCGTTGGATTTTTTTTTCTAAAGTTCTTATTTTTTAATGATAATAAAAGTAAAATGCCATCACCTTAGGCTCGGTTAAGGTCTGAGCTAAATTTTTTTGATATTAAAGTAGATTTCAGACGATATCTTATTTAGAATCACACATTATGAAAAATATGAACATTTACTTACTCACTATTTTTATAAGACTTAATTATCTACTTCTATAATAATTAATCACTATCTTGGATAATCATCTCACCACCCCAAATATTATAGAAGCTGAATTTGTTTCTTTTATTTTTCTTGGTTTACATTCGCTATAAACATGCTAACCTAATCTTTGGAGTGTTTATGTTAACTACACCGATCCCATCCCTAGTTTAGTTGTCTTTGCATATTGCCTACTCAATAAAATTCTCGTAATAATACTCATAGTTTTACACATGTCATTATTACTGTGATAAGCACATAATTCCCAAATTGTCTATGCTCAACATGAAATATATTACTTCAAAAAAATTTTTATCCAAAATGTAGGTGATACTAGCCTTTCTCTACAGGTACTACAAACGTTGAACCTCTATCGACAAGCACTAATCCTTCACCCAATTCATCTCCACTAGAGTCCCAAAATGCAAACTCTCAAGCTGAACCACTACCATCATAGATCGTACTGCCTGCAACCTAAACTACATTTGCAATACCGCAAACTATGCCTTCCACCATTTATGTTATGCTCTCATCTACTCTAGTACCACCATCTTTTTCCATTGTTGCACTTATTGTAGCTTAAGTGCCTCATTTTGGTTTTTAGCACACCAATGTTGGGGTTTTCCTAATCTTATACCTCATGCCGACCTTGCACTCGCCTTAGAGCTAACAAATACCTTATATACAACAAACCCAATATGTACCTCTAGTAACACCTCCTATGACACACGCAGGATATAGGCTTGAGTTGACTCTTATGACCCTCCTAATATAAGGGCTTTATAATAGCTACCAAGGTTTGTATCAAGTTTCGTATTGGTTATATAAGCCAAAGTATAGGGCCTAATAAGGAGGCTTGGCAAGGTGAGAAGGCACTAATGCTAATATTAATTTAAACGAATGAAACTGAGCTTCGCTTAGTCTAGCCTTAAAGAGATAAGAATGGTAGAACAATTACTACAACATTCTTTATGAATATCTTCACAAAAAATAAGTATTTTATATTTTTATATTTATTTCAATTAAGTATAATATTCTTTATTATTTTTCCCTAATTATTTGAAGGAATTATAATAATAATGTTAATTGTAACAATCACTAGTTAGAGCCTAGAAATAACATGTATTAAGTGTATATAAATGGTAATTAAGTGGTTATGGATTTTAGAACATGAAAATAGTTAAGACATAAAAAAATGAAGTTTTCCAATGTTCACACTCATGAATGTCGAGAAATTAGAATTTTGAAGCTGAGGAGCTTCATGAGCATGAAACACATGGTCATGCCTAAGATGACCTACAATTTAAATTTGATAGTTTCACATTTTTTACAAAAACTCACAACTTTCCATCCAAAAATTCTAACCACCAGACCTTTGAATTCCAGAATTGACCTTCCTTCAATTCCATTTGATTATTAGCTTTGATTATATGAAATCAACCCTAGAAACAAGATTAAACTATGATATAATCAAAAATTTCAAAATTCAAAGAGGGTAAATTTTGGGAATAAGATAAAGCTCTATTTTTGGACTAAAAACCAATATGAATATTTGAAAACAGAGGTAAGAAATAATGTTTCCTTTATATTTTAATTGGTTCAATTTGGATTTTGATGGGGATTAGATTTTTAAAGAATTTTAACGGATGTTTATATTAAGGTTTTGCTTAATTATGACATATAAATGTTATTTAATTGTATAGGCAGTAATGAGATTCTGATTTTGTGTTAGGAAACGAAAAGGAAGGTGGAAAAACCCATCAGAGGGATTAGACACGTGATTGAGGTCAATTATTAAAGCTATAATTCAGGTTTGTATATATACACATTAAAATTCTATTTTCAGCATGTTGTGTGATAAAATTGTGAAATGAGTATGTTATTTAGCATAATTTTGGTATGTCAGTTGTTGAAATGATAATATGAGATATGTTAAACTTGTTATTCATTATAACCATTGATAATTAAGGTTTATGGAAGTTATAATTTGATGATTTAAGCATGAAAACTAGATTGATTGGTTATTTGATAGATTATGCATGAATATAGGTTGTGACAAGATGTAATATGCTGGAAATATTAATAAGAATGACTAACATTGGTTATATTTAGAGACATTTGTGTGTGGTGTGCTTGAATTGGTGAAATTGTAGTGAAATCTGTTGCTGAAATTGTTGGAATTTGTAGGTTCACAGTCATGACACATTGATTATGCCCGTGATCATTGTTGATTCACGATCATGACATAATGTTCACGCTCGTGAATGTTGAGACAATAGTAAACAACATAGTTCATGATATGGGTCAGTGGTTGACAACCCGTGAAGAAAGACTTCACGACCGTAAATTTATGAAACAAAATATTTGTATTTATTCTATGATGAATTAACTTAGAATTGGAATGCACACACACCCTATATGGTGAGATAAGATTGAATATGGTATGATTGCAATAACATGAACATAGATATACATAGTTTGCTCTAAATCACAAGGTATAAAGTGGAATACATGTGTAAATTAAGAAATAGATTATAAAATGTGTTGAATAACCAAATTTTAATTATTAATGTTTATTCTCTATACGAGGACTAGCATAGGATAGATAATATGTTATTGAAAGGATTACAGTATCATAGTATATCTAGCACATGATTTTATATTTTAGGGACAAGGTGACTTAAACTTGTGTGAGAGTGACCTTAATCTCATATGCATGAAACTTTTATATTTTACTAAGTCAATGTGACTTAAGCTCGAGTGAGAACGCTCTTGATTTGAGAAGTTCAGTTGAGCACTATACAAACAAATACAATTAGTTCATAAGATGGCTTGAGCTCAAATAAGAACGCTTCTATTTTACAACCCGTATTTGGGTAGTAGGGTCTAGAGTATTAGGCAGTGAATGTTAAACCAGTACTAAAGAAAGTAAATGATACATATGGAAATCGGATACAATTATAACCTATAAAGGAATAAGAAAAATCAATAATCAGCTATAAAGTTGGAAATCAGATACATGGTAAACCTGAAGATAGACATATGAAACTAAGAAATGGAATCTATGTTATAAGTCAAGAATATATATGGATGTAAAAATGAATTTACCTTATGTATATGGTATGTATATTTTAAACCAGTAAGTATTGTAATAAATATGTTATTATATGATGGCATGGTCGAGCACGCATGTACGTCTACAATATATATTTATATGTTATGATAATGAATGGATGTATGTTACAATTTTTATGCTTATATGTACTACTAAACTTTTAATATTTTAGCGTGTGAATTTTTTTGCACTTAGGTTTAGAGCCATTATACAGTTGAGTTAACGAGAAAAAAAGTTCAAGCCCATCAAAGTAGACCCGTTGTGTTGGGTTGGTTTTTCATTTATTTCAGTCATTTGTAATATTCCCATGATATGGGATAGAGAGTTAATTATTCATATATTAATAAATGAGGACATGTAATTAAAATAGTTTATTTGTAAATAGTGATTGTTTTGTAATAAATGGCTTATGAATACCCAAACCAGTTTATTTTGGTAATAAGAATATAGTATTTGTACAGACTCAGAAATTTTAATTATATATTATATGGTTTATTCATTATATGGAAAATAGATGTTTTTATTTAGCATGTTATACATGTTTGTGAACATGATACATGTATATTGAATAAGATAGAAAAAGTTTTAAATGAAACAAGTTTATATGAATACAGTCATATGAAATCCTCCTATATAGTGAGATTATGTCCTATTGTAGATATGAGTATTACATTAAGTGGTATCAGGTTATGACTTAAGCGGTTTTAGACCTAAATGGATAATGGGTTATTATGCATATATAATGTGTCTTGTCTGACTTTAACTTGAGCGACTTCTTCGTCAACTTGTAGACTAAAGTGAGATAACATCTTAATCGAATTATATGATTTAAAGTCATAGTTCTCCATATAATGGAGCACCGAACCAATCCAGTGCAACTAGTATTTAGGGTTCAAGTGCAGTACTAGTCCCGAAGCAGCAGGCTCTTAACCCATGCTGATCAGGGTCAAATTTCTTTAATGCAACATATGGAAGACTTATTGCAGCAGATTGCTAGAGTTATACCACAGTCGGTATTAGTTCCTCCACTTCCACTATCGAAGCCAAAGGTGCAGCTAGACAAGCTCTATAAGTTTAGGGACACAGACTTTTTAAAAACTAAGGATGATGATCCTATTATTGTAGAGTACTGGTTAGAGAAGATTAAGAGGGCATGTGATGAGTTTGAGGTTAATATTGACTAGAAGGCCAAGGATGTCATATCCTAGCTACAAAAGAACATTTATGACTGGTGGAAGTCAGTTTTGTTGAATTCAGAGATTCACAGTCAGTGATAGAAGATTTCTTTGTAGCTGAGTTTAAAAAGTAATATATCATTTGGTTCTACATAGATGAGAAAAAGAAAGAGTTTCTAAATCTCAAACAGGGAAAAATGACTATGATAGAGTAGCATAGGGAGTTTACTTGACTGAGTAATTATGCTTCAAGGTTGATCACAAATAAAATAGATAAGTGCAGAAGATTTGAGGGTGACCTTAATGCAAAGATTGGGGACTTTATGATAGCACTTCAGCATATTAGTTTTACTAAGCTATTCTCATCCACCATTAGTGTAGAAAATAGAAAGATAAAGAGAGCACAGGAAGGGTTATTACTATTAATTACTTTCTATTTTCTACTATAAGAGTCATAGAGAAAAGTGCTAGAAGAATACAAGTGTTTACTTCAGACGTGGGTCTAAAGAGCATATAAAAAGGGATTGCCTCTAATTACTGGTAGTACACTTACTCATACTATATGATCAATTCTAGTTTAGACCAACCCACAGACTAGAGGAGATCGTACATGACCTATCTAGTCAACCTCAAAGACTATTAATAGGCTAGAACCAGGTCGAGTTCTAGCCAAAACTTATGCTATGAGAGTCATAAAGAACTTTTTCATATACCTTTATTTCCTCCATTTCTCTTGATTTTTATTCACTATATGTACACTAACTTGATTGTCAGAGTGTCTATGCTAATTACACCTTCACTGCTCCTGACTTGGTTGTCTTTATAAGTTGCCTACTTCAAAATAGTACCCTATTTTTAATAAGATATTCCTGAATTATTCATAATTTATATGTTATAAGTTTCATGAAAAAATATCGTGGAATAACAGTTAAAAATAGCTAATAGATTAATAGCTGTTATTTACATATTAATATTATTTCTTAAACAAATTGAAAGTCATAAAATAATGGTATTTCCGTCATTTCAATTTCATGGCTTTACTTGAAGGAATTTTAAGGGATAGAGGGAGTGACAAGACATTGTGTGAAAATGAGTTGCTAGTAGTCTTTTCGGTATTTTCTATATCTTTCATTTCCAATGTCTCCAACGACAAATTCCAACAACATAGAAAATTTGTTCATTTCCATTTGCCAAACAAACTCATACCATATGTACCAAATGGTAATTCCACTTCATCAATTATTTTAGTTTACTGCCTCTATTTTTCATTTCCATTTTTCATATTAAAATCAGAGGACGTCCCCCCAAATGTTTACTAATGAATTTAGCTATGTACTTAACACAAATTTCTGCTGTCCGTCAGATCAGATGAAATTTATAATAAAATGGTATTTGAAGTGATAATTATTATTTTTATCTATATTAGAAAAACGTTTCAGTAATTTTTAAAGTTCAATTTTAGCTCAATGTTACGAAATAGGTTTTCGAATTCTTAACGATTGCAATTTCTTTTTATTTTTAATTGTTTAGGTTAAGCGTATCTAATGAAATTTAGGACCTTATTCATATCTACTAGAACTAAAAAGCTTATAAATTAATAATATGATTAATTAGTAATTCTTGGGAAATTAAATAGATTAATATGCTAGTCTTATTTTGGCATTGGAATTGCGTAGCTTAGATATCACTAGCACAGCTATTTATACACGTTAAAATTTGACCCTCAGAGCAATATTTTGACAAAATTCATTTTTAGCATTAATAGCAAATTGTTAGAGATTGCTCATTACAGATAAGTGATGTTTTTTGAAAAATCAAATTAAATAAAATCATATTGAAACCATCAATGAAAGTCCTTTAACTTATATTGAAAGAGAGAAAAATTAAAATGGTAAAAAGCAAATTTACAAATTACTCCTCCACCGGTCCACATTATTTTGGCTTGAAAAGTTTTTCCTGTGTTTCAAAAGAGCCATAATATGGGTGGAGAATATGTGCACATGGGATGTGAAGGGTGATATAGTCTTTTCAAAAATGAATGAAAAAAGTGAATTTGGTAAGAGAGAAAATAATAATAATAAAAGAGAAATAAACTGAAAGAGGACAGTTGTTTTCACAAGATATGATGATGAATGCCAGTTTGCAAACAGACAAACAATCACAGAGATATGTCCGCGACACTTGAAACTTGAAAGTTCCAGACTTGCTCCGATACCTTAGCCCTATAAACTATGATGACTTGTCATGGTTTTTCCCTTCTGTCCCAATCCTTGAAAAATATATATTATTGCTATTTCCTTTCTTTTTTAAAAAAAAGAAAAAAAAGAAAACTATTTATATTCCTCTCCTTTTATTTTTTTACCAAAAGGAAAAAAAAAAAGAAAAAAAAAATGAAAAATTGGTGCCCTTAATCAAAGTATCAACGTGTGAGGCTGTCACACAACACAACTAAAATATTTTATGATTGTGTTTTGCTTAGTGTGTGTCCGCAGTTGTCAACCCTTTTTTCTAAAAAATGAAATAAAATAAAAGATTAATTGTTTATAGGTTTGCTTTGCTTATGTAAATATGTATTGTTGATAGTTTATTTTTTTAATTTAATTAATTTGCAAATGATTATGATGTGATAAATGTGAAAAGTGACCCAATTTTCTTTTCTTCTATCTTCGATTTAATCATTCTTTGTTTGTTTTCATTTTTGGGTTCTTGAATGTAATGCGTGTATTTTTTTTGTTTTTGTTTTTTCTTTAGTTGTTGACCAGCTGATTGATTATTAACTGAATTGACAACATGAAATGAGTTATATATTGATTTCTTATACTCAACGTGAAAACGGCTAATTGGATGGTCGTGTTTAAATATCAGCCAAACTTGCATAACATTAAAAAAAAAAAAAAAAAAAAAACAAGTATAAACCCAGGGCATGTGGCAAAGGATTAGCCTCCCTACAAAAATTTCGATTTTAACTCTTTGCAAACTGAAAAAAAAAAACAATTATAAAACTCATCCTCTCTATCACAATAAATTTATTTTTTCTATTTATTTTTTTAATTATGTTTTGTATTGAAATAATATAAGTAAAATAACAAGAGATATGAAAAAAATAAAACTTATTTTTTTTATTTTGATAATTTTATTGTGAGAAGAAAAAAGAATTATATTATTATATATTTACTATTTTGCACGTAATTTTATAAAATAATAAATAATTTATTATAATGATCAATGATTAAATAAATAATTTTATTGCTAATAGTGACTTTTTTTGTCCAATCTTTCATGTTTTATCTTAAAAAATGGAGAGAAATTGAAAAGTGGAAAATAAATATTATTTTACATCATCATCCTTATTTTTCTTCATTCCCAAATAAAGTAAAGTGAAAATACTTTTTTATTTTCTTTTCTTCCATATTTTTCTTCTATCCAATCACTTGAGAGTAAAAAATAAAAGTTATTTTTCTTTCCTATCTTTTTTTTTTCTTTCAAAATAGGATACAGTGAAAAAAAAAACTCTTTATTTACCTTTTATTTTCCTTCCTCTATATTTTTTACCTCATCCCAAACATATTAGTTATTTACAACTATTATTCTTTCGGAATCTATGAGGCCAGAAGCACCTCTCTTCTTGATAATTATTTGCTATTAAATTCAGATAATAATTAAATATTTTTTTTACATTTTTTTATTTGTTTAATATTCTTAATCAAATGATTGTGAGAAGGTGCATTATGTGGAGTAAAATGCATGCTAGGCAAAATTCATATGTTGGATTTCGGGTTTCTTTATTCAAACTTAGTATCTAATAAAAACTAATTGAATTCTTTCTTCAAAAAAAAATTTAAAAAGAAAAATTCTACTCCATGCATCTTTACTCATTGAACACCAATTTTACACACACACACAGATATATATATATATATATATATATATATATATATATATATATATATATAATCTAATTTTAAACAATAAAAATAAAAAATTCCAACCTGAATATACCTAACAAGTAACAACTTTAGCTAGTTAATTAATAAAATTGTGGAGTAGGCATATTCATAATTCTCTGCACAAATCAATATAGTAAGGGCAGTTTGCAGCTGTGGATGGAGACTATGATTTCAGCCTGCAGTCATTCCATGTGGAAGCATTATGTATCATTTGGCTTTTTTATACACAAATGAAGCTGTTGGCCGAAAAAGTCCTTAAGAAAGTAGGTGATGGGGTCAACTATTGCTTAACGTATATAGAAATTAAGCTAATCCTGTCAATTTTGGCCTCAATTATGATCATATATGTATTTTGCCGACCTACAATCCATTTCCACAGATCAACCAGTAATGTAATTAAATGTAAATGGGAGTTTTATAAATAAATAAATAAATATTACAGAGAAATAAAGCATCATGATTCGATTCTTTTAAAAGCTCTCCAAGGGAAAAAAAAAAAAAAGAAAAAGAAAAAGAAAAAGAAAAAAGTGTTAGCCTTATAAAGAAGTCTCTTCACCCTTACTCTATGTGTTTGTGCCTTTAGCGTAGCATCAAATCAAATTTAATTGAATAAATTCTTTACTTGAACGAATTAGTTAAAAATAATAAGAGAACCGAAGCCATCAAAATTTCAATGGAGAGTTTTGTTTTATGTATGTATGTCTGTCTGTCTGTCTAGATTTACTTATTTTGTTCATCTCAAAAGATAAATTTATCTGCCAATGGTAATGGCTTATGAAGGAGCCATTTATAATTGAAATTATTTATAGTAATTACTTGATGCGTCCCACATCGGTTGCGGAGGAACTCCTGAACTGTTTTATAAGGCTGGGCTCAAACCTTCCCCTTTGAGCGCGCTTTTGGGGCGAAGTTAGGAGTCCACATTCTTATCATTTGGTATCAGAGCCAGCCCTGTACACCGGTGTCCCTTCGGGTTACGACAGATCGCCCACCGAGGCAGTCGGGATTTTAAGGGAGTGGGGATGATGCGTCCCACATCGGTTGCGGAGGAACTCCTGGACTGATTCATAAGGCTGGATTCAAACCTTCCCCTTTAAACGCGCTTTTGGGGCGAAGTTAGGAGTCCACATTCTTATCATTACTGGCACCAAAAGAAAAAAAGCAAATTAAATATCGTAGAGTTGATGAGAAACTTTGTAGGGCATAGCAATCATAGAACAATTATGGACTCTGATTTTGTTGCATGCCTCTTTATTAAATTTAATGTGTTGAAGCAAAATGATTGGATTCGTTTATTGTACTTTTTTTTTAAAAAAAATTATTTCAATTTGGGTCAAGGGAATATTTTTGCTCTACGGTCTTTTGTACAGATTTTGTTGAGTTATATTATACTGAGTTACTGAATTCCATTCCCCCATTTTTTTAACATATACTAAATTCTATTCCTCGAAAAATAAAAAATATCTCAATAAAATAAAATAATAATTGGTTTAATAAAAAAATATAAAATTATTATCCAAAGATTGTGGTTGAATTGGAAATACAAGCTGAATTTATTAGGAAGAATTTCCGAATTCGAATTCTACTAAATACATCATCGGGGAAAAACAAATAATCTTAATTATGACTAAATTCCGATCATGAATAGTCTCAAAATGTAAAACAGATAAGAATTTATGTGATTTCCATAAAAAAATATAAAATTAATTGTAAAAAAAAAGCATAAAATTAAGCTAACATAAATGTTATCCAGTCATATATTGACAGTGTTATGATCTATTTAGATATATACATATATAAAATAAAAATAATATATTGTTTAAACAACAATAAATGAATTACTTGTCTTCTATTTCCCATCAACAACTGTAGGATCGGCAATGATAAAAAATGAATAAATTCAGTAAAGACCAAGACCAGAGTTTTTTTTTTTTTTAAAAAAAAAAAAGAGAAGAAGCATATACATATCATGGAGGAGTGAGATGATTCCTTAGAAATTATAAGCTGAATTTGCCAGCAAAATCTAGCAACGATGATGACTCTAAATCTAATTCACTTTCAATCTGACAGCCACAGTCATTATTATATATATATTTTAAAAATATCATTGATGTTAAATAGAATTGTATTATATATTAAGGCCAATGCGAATTAATTAATGAAAATAAACATTACTAAGGCAAAAGCAAAAGCAATAGTAAGAAGAATTTGACAGCATAGAAGAATTGGATGCCCAATAACATAAAAGCTAAAAAGTTTAATGTCCATTAAAGAAAGATTAGTAAATAGAAGAAGTGTCAGCTTAATTAAAGAAATGGGCTCAATTAGATTTCTGCCTTTTTGATAGACGTAATTGTGCAAAGTGCCCCATGACTAAGCTAAGGCCACAACTTGTAAGTCTTTTCTGCTGTTTCTTTTATTTTTGTTCTTTTGCTTTATTTTCGTGTAACATTTTTTTAATTAAGAAGTTATTTTTCTTTGTTATTTTGTGATAAAAAACATGTTAGAGAGAAGGAGATGAATGGAATTCCAACCTGAATTAATCACTTGACATAATGTGATTCCAATATTGGTACCTAGAAATGAGGGCCCTTCAATACGTCAAAGTCGTTTAGCTTGAATATGAGACAAAATCATAGGATGCAATATATTAGATTCTATTCTCTTTATGATCAACCTTCCCCGAGGTGTTTACAACCGGTGCATTATTAACGATCCACCTGTGAACTCATAGCAAGAGTGTCGTAGCCAGGCTCTTAAGGCCATCATCCACCCGGGCATGTCTTTCATCCCTAGAGATCAAAAAATGAGGGAGACCTCATTGTCGAGGTTGAATCTATTTCCTAAAAAGGGAGACTAGACAGACAATGAGAGAAGGTTAAAAAAAAAAAACCAACTCTCATATAGACCAATCTGAGACAAGGACTGGCCAAGATCGAGTAAAGATGGAATTAAACTCAAATTTGAATAAGAGAATAAAGACAGTTTAAGTTGATGAAGATGGAATAGCAATTTTTGGTCTGATGGTTAGGGAAAAAATAGTTTTTTTTTTTTACCTGCACCAAAAACTCACAGAGAAGGGCAGGGAAAACTGGGGAAGAGAGGTTTTGAAATGGAATGTGGAAACCTCCCCTAATTAATTAGTCTGAGACATTGCATCTGGTAGCTAGAAATAGCGTGATTCCAGTGTTGGTACCTAGAAATAAGGGCCATTCAAAATGACCAAAGTCGTCCGACTTGAATATAAGAACAAAATTAACACCTTTTAGTTAAGATTTTTTTCATTGATTTAATTGCTAGTTAACAAATTTGCGATGGACAAATCAATGATAGCTTATGACCTAAAGTAATATTATTTTTAGTATACATGGATCATTGAATTATTATTATTATTTTTTGGTTGAGTAACTATTTATATATATATATGCTCAAAAAATATTTAGAAACTCAATATAACATGATAAATATTTAAGAACTAAATAAACGATATAAAACTTGAAGGACCAAAAAACCACAGGGACTATAAACGTAAGATAAAACCTATCATTTGACCTTTTTTTTTTTTTTTTAATTTAACCTATGTAATTTTATTTTGATAATTTAAGCTTATGTACTATTAGTTTTATTAACAATTGAGTTATTTTTTAATATTTTTGAAAATTAGACTAATATTGTTTGTTTGTTAATATAAATTAAATTGTCTTTTTTTTTATCAAACTTGGATTACTTATTATATGAATTGAAGTGTGTAATTTACATATTGCTCTTAGTTTAATTGCAAATGAAATTTAATTATATATTTCAATTCACATTACATTCAATTTAAGATGAACAAAAAAAATACATATAAGGAGAGAAACGATGTTAGTTTAATTAAAAAACTGTTAAAAAAAATGAACTATTAAAAATATAATAATACAAGATTTTAAATAATTAATTAAAATAAAATTACAAATGGCAAATGATAGACCCTAAAGGTAAAACCTAAATGGAATTAATACGAATATTGACTAGAAACTTACAACAATATCGTTATGATATTATCTACCTATTTCAATACTGGTTTGACAGGTCTAAATGCAAATAAAGGATGTAAGAAAATGGAGTGAAGTGTCGAAACGAAGCAAAAGAATGATGAGAAATTCTGGCTTTGGGGGCAATTTCCATTGGCATTTCATTAGATAATGGAAAGCTTTGTTTACGGAAAGTCTAAGCGATTCAGTGATTTAAGTCAAAGTAACTAATCATTCAAGCAAACAATATAATTGTAGTATACATCAACTTCTAGCATTTTCTTTTTCAATATCTAAATTATGCCAATGACATAGTTGATTGATCCTGTTAATTGTCGTGTTCTTCATTTCATCAAATGGGTTATTAGTGCTTTACGTGTACTAAACTGAAAGAGCAATTGTCACAAATGCTTATCATCACCTTATTTAATTTTAATTAATTATTGTATACTCTTTTCATTTCGTTCTATTCGTTGTTTAAGATTGTTTTTATGAAAATTAAGAATATAATTTAATATGCATAATTATAAATATAAAATAATTATATTATTCTCTTTTAGAAAAACTGTTGAACATTGAGGAGTATTTCCATCATTTTGATGATAACAAATAAAATAATAATAATGTATTTAACAATATTTATGTTTTAAGTGTGTTAAACAAGATATATTTTGATTAGCAACTGAAGCAAGATTGAAAGACATTTTTTTAAAATAAAAAGAAATAAAAAAATAGCAACGTCACGTCCGTGAATATAGTTTAGCGTCAATTCTCCAATACTCAAAGTTTACGGCCACAAAGAATCAAACTAACTGTGAATGATCAAGCAGTCATGTCCGTGACCAAATATGCCAAATTTTTTCAGAGAGCTTCACGGTCAGAGTCGCCACTTGGACTACGGCTTGGAAGAACATTCACGCCCATGACACATATAGTCACGCCCATGAACGAGGACAGAAAAATATATCAGGCACGATTTAAGAGCTGGTTCAACGGCTAGTTTCGCAATAATTGCACTCAAACGACTATAATTCACAAAAAAAAATGTAAATACAAGTCATTTATGAATTCAGAAGAACAAAAAGAACAACAATTACTTTGCATAATTAATCTTATTGTAGCATTATGCATTAATTATTTTTCTGAACAAATCTTTATATATTGTGAAAACCTAATTGCTCATTGTTTCAGAGCATTGTAGGTTGTTAATTGTTTTCATTGTAACTAATTACTCAAAAGTGAGTTTGAGTATTTCGAGTTAAAAGTGAAACAATTGTAAGAGTTTATTGTGTGAAACCATAAAACATAAAAAATTAGTTTTTATGTGAGCCATTAAAAAATACAAGAGAATTTTTGGGTTAGGTGTTAGCCATTGAGAGAAACTGCATAGTTAAGAGTGAGTTTGAAAAACTCCATTGTAATACTTATTGTGTTAGTGAAACACACAATTGAAATTGGAGAGAGGAGTGTGGTTTATTAATATCAGAACCTCTATAAATCTTGTGTGTGATATCTTTCGTTTCTTACTCTATTTAATTTATTTTGCACTTTCAGTTAAACAATTTTTTAATTGCTAACCAATTCAACCCCCTTCTTAGCTCATTGTTTAGACAACAAAAACTAAAATTAGTAATGAGTATAATTAATTTAATAAATAGAGAAAACTTAGTGGCTTACCTCATAGCCAAGACATGGTAAAGTTGAAAAGAAATAATTTATTTTTATTAGTAATCTTAAAATATTAATTGGAGTGAAAAAAATTTTATATTCTTACACAACAGGATAGAACAAAATAGAGAGAGTATTTGATAATATATATACAAAAGAAGAGTATGGATAACTATCATAAAACTTAATATTAAATAATATTAAATATTCACAATCATTTTAGAACTAATTAGTATTAATAAATTTTGATCTACTAGTTGAAAAAATAGTACTGATAGAGATAGTAACTATTAAAACATCACATATATACAAAAACTATCATATAATTTTTCATGTTTTTATTATGTGAGATCACTAGTACAAAAAGTAGTTTAGGTTTAAGATTATATGTGTCGGTTTATAAAAAAAATTCGATATATATATAGAATACAGTGACATTTTTATAATTAAAATCAAAATTGTGGAGAATATACATAAGTTATTATATAATAATCGATATATAAAGCTAAGAGAGACTATATGCGTTGGTTAAAAATAACAACTGACGCATATAGTCTCATCTTAGGTGTCGGTCTTTATATGAGACCGACGCATAAATCTCCAATTTAAACAAACTCAGTCAACCTCCCTCTCATTTTTTATGTCTGCATTTTCTACCCTCCTCTCCATTAAATCTTGTAGCCATTGCTATTGCTTTAGCCCTACCATATCGATTGTGCCACCCCACTAACGTCGTAGGCACTGCTATTACTATTCGCTTGTGTCATTGCTGTGTGCTGCCGGTTCGCACCCCACCTAGGTTAGTTTTCATTTTTTATTTAGTTTTTTTCTTTTTTCTTTTTACTGTTTTCACTCCATTTCTGCAATTGAGTGTAATGTGCGCATGCTTTCACTCCATTTCTATCGACATTAGCCCTCAACAATAACCCATATTTTTTATTTTTTATATTCATTTGTACGTATATTTTCTATTTTAATTTTAAAAATAAAAATATATAAATAAATTAACATTGTGTTAATAAATAATAATTAAATTATATTTGCAATGTTTAATAACTATAAAGATAAATTTATTATTTTATAAGTTTATAACAAATTAGTTTAATGCAACCCCAAACTAAAAAGAAAAAAAATAGAGCCATAAAATTTAAAAATTCAAATTAAAACAATATCCCATAGATCAATTTATAATTTCAAATAAATTATTTATATAATTTTAATTTAATAATTTTGTCGATGAATGAGTTTTTTTTATTTAGCTAAATCATTTTGAGCATGATCATATTTGAGCTATTTATTTTAATTCTTGTATATCTATTTTGTTTTGTTGAAGTCTTGAAATTTTTATAAAAATTTATACTTTTTTGAATTGATAATTAAAATTAATAAAAAAAAATGACGATAGACCTATGATATATTTAATAATAAACTAAAAAATTAAATTAATTTCCTTATCCCATAAGACATTATATTCTTACACTTAAAAAAATAATATTATATTTTATGATTTTTTTTCATGTATTTGGTTATTTAGTTTTTTTTTAAAAAACCTTACTTTATCAATTTTTTTGTTGTGCAATATTTTAAATATGAATGACATATAAATCAAAATAATCAAGATATTTTAAAAAAATGGAGTGAACCAAATTAACAAATCCTCAAATTGAATATAATTGGAACTTAATTAATCCTTGAATGGAAACTTAATTCAAATTATTAATATTTTTAATGAAAGTAATCTTATTATTAAACTGATTTTATTAGAAAATTAATTTTTTTAATAAATAATTTCATAATAATTAACTATTTATTTAATATATCTCATTACCAATTTTTGATTTTTTTTTTTCATTTTAAGTGTCATCAACAATAAAGAGATGTACAATGTGAGTGTTATGTTATTAGCTCAACAAGAAGGAGATGTAGAATGTAAGTGCTATGTCATTAGGTATATGTATATCATAACATTAATAATACATTGTTTAAGGTATACTATTTTAAATACTACTTAGTGAATTTATTTAAATACATGTATGATATCTTGTTACAGTTTAATAATTTCTAAAATGTGTTTTCTTTTGTATTTATTTTGTTTAGTAGCATTCTCAAAATGAATCATATAATGAAGAAAAAATTATTGAAATTCAATATTTGTATTCCAATTATTTTATAAGAGAGTATGTAATTTTTTTGTTTACTTTGTAAATTAATATCATATTAATTAGAAATGCATGTTTAAATTAATTTTTTCATAGCTTATGGATTAATATTGTTGAATATTTGAGATTGTTGGATATTTAAACCTTGTGTATATGTGTATGCATGTGTTGGTTTTTGTGGCTTTTGTATTGGTTTGTAGTTCGATGTATTGGTTTTATGGCTTTTGTGACTAATTTGGATTTTTTGTTGGTATTTATATATGGATTATTGTTGTTTTGAAGCATATGGTAATCATGGATTATATGGATCTACTTATAATATATTATGCAATTTAAATAAATAAAAAATAAATGTCGATTATTAAAAAATATTATGCATAAAGTTCATTTTTTAAATTAAAATTATACCATATGTGTCGGCTAAAAATTAAAGCCGACGCATATTATTTGATTTTTTTAAAAAAAAACTTTATAGTCGGTGCATAAAATCATACCATATGTGTCAGTTACTTTGACCGATGCACAAAATTCAATTCATACGCATCCTAATGATATACGTTACTTATTTAATCAACGCATAAAATTTAATATAGCCAAAACATATAACATATATTTTTGTACCAGTGGATTGACAAACAAAAATAATAGGTAAGTGGTAAAATATGAAAGATGCATTATTTATTTTTAAAATTAAAATGCTACTGATTCATGACGAAAATTATGATGTTCTGAATTAAAAAAGAAGGCTTTGAATCTCAATATCCAAATTTATTAATAAAAATCTCTTTGCTTTAACTGATTAACGGTGTGCATTAGACTAATTTTATTAAGATAAGATAATTTTAATATGTTAAATTAAGTAATCATGTGCCAATAATTTTCAATGTAAAGTAAATAAATAAAATTGTGGTATTGGTTTGTGGGCCAAAATGTGAGGAAATAGGCTTGTTTCTGTTGAATGTGATTTTCTTATAAATAAAAGAGAAAATTAAGATTATTATATCATGAACTGAAATTATGTTGCATTATGAAACTAATTCCTTCATAAAATTACCCATTTTCTGAACTTTGGTAAACTAATGAATATAAAATAAGTTTATCAGTTATAATTTACATGTTTATCATTTTTTAACTTATAAATGCATCAGTTCGATTCATCATTTTGAACTTTATAGGTTCATCTTTGTATACTTACAGATTCATCATTTTAAAGTTCATTGTTCAGAAGTTACAAATTCATCATTTATAAAATACAGATTCATCCTTTTAAACTCACCGGTTCATTATTTAGAAGATACGTATTCATCATTTAGAACTTACAGGTTCACCTTTTAGAACTTGCTCCTAATCACTTACAGATTCATCATTTTAAACTTTAAGGTTTATCATTTTGAAACTACAGGTTCATCGTTTTGATTTTGAAGGTTTAACATTTATAAATTCATCATTTACTTTTTTCAGGTTCATTATTTGGAATTTACAAGTTCATCATTTTAAAACTACATGTTTATCGTTTTTAAACTTACATATATTACTTACAGATTCATCATTTTTGAAGCTATAAGTTTATTATTTAGATTTTACAGATTCAACATGAACAAGTTTATCATTTATAACTTTCAGATTTATCGTTTTGAATTTGTAAATTCATTTTTTGAAACTATATGCTTATTGTTTTTAAACTTACATGTATCACTTGTGAGTTCGTTTTTTATGTAATTATAAATTTATCGTTTAGATTTTACAGATTCAATATTTATATATTTTCATCTTTTTGAAATTATAGGTTCAATATTTTTAAACTTACAAGCATCACTTACAAATTCATCGTTTATACCTTATAAATTTATCATTTATATGTTAATTATTTTTCTAGTAACTCAATTTTTTTCTTTCTATATTACTCATTTTTAGTTCAATATCTTCACTTTCAATCATTTTCTTTCAAAAAAATCAAAATTAAATATTTTTTTATCCCAAATAATAATAACAATCATTATAATATTCAAAAATATTAAAAATAAAATCAAATATGCAAAATAAAAAAAAATTTCTCTCTAAAAACAAATTTAAACACATTTGTTTTTAATTTCTGTGAATAAGAAGAAAAAGAAAAAAAATAATAAAAAGAAGAATATGCTGAACAAGAAGAAGAATACGATAAATATAAAATTATAAAACGGTACCGTACCAATTAATGGTACACGAAATATTATACATTCGGGTACATGAAATAATTTGCAAGAAAATTCCATTTGTTAGTTTTTGAATGGAGTTTGAAAAAAAAAACCATTCTGGCCACTAAGCCCACATATAAGGGCCGAACATACTCCGTCCCTAATCTCTTATATCATTTCTCATTCTCAAGAATTTTTGTTTTAGATATTTTGATACCTAAAATTCTTAGAAGTTTTCAATCATTTTAAAAATATGCATTTTAGTCATTTTCTTGTAATAACTTGGAAATTTATTGAAAAAAATTGCAAGAAACATCTGTTTTATAAAGATAAATGCATCTTACTCGTCAACATCATAAGAAGAAGTATTAATATATGGATGAAGTAAGTATAAATGTGTGTTTTTATGCTTGTAAAGTCAATTAAAATGATGATAGAGTTTGAAATTCAATGGTTAATATGGGTAGAAATAGGATCATAAAATAGTATGAAACTCAGCCACCTAATTATTTAAATAGACTCTTTTCTATTTTAAATATGTGAGGTGAAATGATAAGAGTTTTTTCACTTTTAATTAGAGGTCTCGAATTTAATTTTTGGATATGAAATAACTTTAAAATTTTTTAAAAAATATTTAGCATTTTAATTAGCATGAATTCAAATTACTGAATAGTTAAAAAAATAAAAAGACTCTTCCTAGTTGGACCCCCTTTTATAACATATCTTCCCAATTTGTTTTTCCTTTTAATAAAATTATAAGTTAGCAAAAAAGAGATCAATGTCCTTTTTCTATATGACTACACTAATTATATATTAACTAAATTAAGCAGCTGCTTAATTATTAACTTTTAGTTGAGCACTCAATATATACTACAGCATTAACCCTATTGTATTATTTAACTTCATGATTCTATATATTTAGAGGTTAAGCATGTAGAGTTTGACTGGTCAAGAATTTTATTTATATCCCAAAAATAACTCTCTCTTCGAGAAGAGAAAGTGCTGTCTGTAATAGTTAAATGAAGCCCCTCTCCATCATGAGGTATTAACTGTTAATTAATTGTTAACCATGGATTATAGAGTTTACAATCGCCATAACTTATTTAATTCTATGTCCAAGTAAAAAAATTTAAAATTAACAATGTATAGTTAAATAGAAATATTTTCAATTTTACTTGACGCAATTTGATATAATCAATATGTTATATATATATATATATATATATATATATATATATATATATATATATATATATATATATATATATATTCTAGTGTGTTACATATAAATATATATTTATAGATAACACATAACCAGGGATGGACGGACGCACGTTAATACCGAGGGGCCTTGGCCCTCTATTTTTTTTTTTAAAAAAAGTTTATACATATAAAAGTTTAAATTTTTTAAAATTTAGATTCTCTTAAATATATTTTAAAAATTTTATACATATAAATTTTAAATTTTTAAATTTTTCTTATTTTTAAATTTGTTTCAAATTAGATTATTCAACTCAGATAAAATCCTTAAATGATTCTACTTTTCCTACTTTTTTTCTCTATTTTTTTTAAAGCAACTTGCATTATGGTGTACAAAAATTGAAAATTTAATTTAATACACAAAATTCCGAAGAAAAATTAAATATCTTTCTATAATGATCCTTATTCAAAAATAAAATCATGATTATATTAATTCTTCAATTTAGATGCGGTAATTTTTATATCCAATCCCATAATAGATTTCAAAATCTTATAAAAGTACCATTTTAATTAATTATTTATTAGTAATTAACAACTGAATTTTTTTATATCAACAAGATAAAGGTAATGTGAATTCAATTAAAAAAATAATAATATGAAAAAAATAATAAGATAAGAAATTCTACCGTATAAGATTGTTTTCTTTTGTTTCTTTTTATTTGCAGTATATTCAATTGGCTTGATCATTAAATCCTAATATGATTTTATATAATTTGATTTTTTAGAAGAAAGTTATTTCATAATTATAAATACGTGCATCAGTGAGTCTAGTTGGTGGCTCTCATAATATAAGGGGTAGTTTATTTATATAAAACTTATTAAATTAATTGTATTTCTATAATAATAATAATAATAATAATAATAATAATAATAATAATTTATATTATTTATTTTAAATTATTGTATTTTCATCTTATTAGTTAGATATATATAGTAACTCATACCATTTATTTAAAAAAAAAAAAAGGTTCAACTCGAACCCCTCAATGCCTAATCCAGCGTCCATTTCTGCCCATAACTTTGTAATTTATGAACTCCCATGCATAATTATATGTTAAAAAAATTGAAATAATTTAAAAAGTTAGAATCACAATTCATGGGCTAGCAAATTAAAATTATAATCAAGAGTCATGTTTGCCCTAGTAAAAGTTAAAACAAAAAAAAAAGAAAAATAGTAGTAAATAAATTGTATACCTTAATAAACAAATATGTGGTCGTACAACATACCTCCTATATATCTATTAGTGTCCGAGTATGAATCGATGAGAACCTCGATTTGATGACTTGAATTATTAATATAATCAATAAATAAATGAAATATCCTTTGAAAATTGTACAAAACCATAACTTGGAATTGGGAATCACGTGATGCCATTAAGACAAAACCCCCCCGACCAAGTGATTAATTAACTTAATAAATTTGAAATGATGAGAGGTAGTCTTGTAGTAAGAGAAATAACATTTTAATTTGAATGATTCAATTCAGTCAAAATATGAAAATTATGATTTTTTTTTTTCTGTTAATTTGCTAGTTTAACACAAAGGGGATCGATGAGGAATGCCTTTTCTTCTACTGATCATGCTAGTAGCCATGTCCTCGTCGGAAACCTTGTTAGCTGATCTTGCACATACATATAATCCACTTCTCTTCTTCTTTACAATTTCGGTGCATACCATGCTCATATTCTCCGACCCCGACGAGTTGCCGGACGACCAACTCATCGGATCATCGGAGTCCACAATGGTGGATTGAGCCGTCTCGTTTGTCATCTCATCGTCTCCCATATCTTGGGGAATCAAGAAGTCTGGACTCAGTGTCAATGTCTTGCATTTCCTTAAATATGGAGACAAGTCCTTATAATGTTTCAGCACAAAATCCACCTATACAAATAATCAAAACCACAATTTTCTCTTAGAAATTACCTAAAACACTATTCTGTAATTATAATTAGTTGCAATTTTTTTTATCCTTAAATATCATTAATTGGATTTGATCATCCAAATAAAAGAAGAATGCTTAATTTATAGGTACTTTAATCAAAAGAAAAAACTAGTGTAAATATGATAATAGAATCATTTAAGATAATTAAGGGGGGCCATACCTTGCAACCTAAAGAGCAGTGGATGAAAGGTTCTTGAAGACTTCTATCACAAGAAGTACAGTAGTTTCCAGAGCCTTTGAATTGCCTGTTTTGGGGTCTCTTCTTAATAAACACCACTTTGGCACTATTTATAGTGTAGGCCTAAAAATATAACAAGCTAAATTAGCAAACTAAACACACTGAATTATGGTATAAAGAATATGATAACGATGACAATAACGAGTAATTAACCTGAACATTGGAGCAGTCAATGAGCTTCTGGAGATCTTCCAATCGAACAACATCATGATAAACGTAACGACGAACTTGAAGAAGACGATGGAATCGATGAGAAGGTACGCAATGAGGGCAGATACTAATGCAACAATCCAAACAACAAACATTTTTTTCATTTTTCTTAGCAGTTTCATGATAAGAACAACCCACAAAGAATTTCTGGGTGTAAAGAGCATCCAACCATGCAGGCTTCTGAATTCCCTATATATAATTAAAATCACACCAATCAAATCAACTTAATTACCTGAAACCAATAAAAGATTCGATATATAGAAAAAATTGAATGTTGGGAAAGAGTAGAATTGATAGAAGGAAAGAGAGAAACGCACCATGATCACATAAACCAACAAAAAGAGAGGCTCTCTTGATCTTGATCTAGAACTTTTATCAAGAATGTTAACTGGTGTTATCACAGAGAGAGAGACACAGAGAGAGAGAGATTAGGGTATGGAGATAAGAGTATTTATGGAGGTTCACAAGAGAAGAAGGGTATTTATTCCTTGGAAGAATACATAACATTTTTTCAATAGGGGAGGAAAGCTAGGATGTTAATTATATGAAATAATAGTCATAAAAAATATATATAGAGAAAAATGAAAAAAAAAAAGAAAAGAAAGAAGAAAGAAAGAAGTGAGATAAGAGGAGAACGTGGGCGCTGTTTCCGTGTCTCCCATTCTCTTCAAACTCTTTTTTAAACAATTTTTTCTCATCTATCTTGGCTTAAGAGCTCTACCGTTATACTAACTAAGCTCTTCTTGAACTAGATGCCTCACTTACCATTTAACCATTTTTTTTCTTTGTTTTATGTTCATTTCTAATCAGTTGAACTATGCATCCACTTGCTCAATTTGTAGGGTTGTACTTGTTTATGTGCATGAATGATTGATACACAGCTTTGATTAATTTGGTGGGTTTGTTCATTTGTGATCATTATCATGATTTGTTGATAGCAATCATATTGTGTGTGTGTGTTTTTTTTTCAAGAAATATTTTAGTAATTCATGGAGTAATTACTATTTCTTATTTCAGCTTGAAGATGCTTTCCTTTTTGTTTAACTTGATTTGTTAGTCGGTGATTTTGGCTGAAAAACGACTTAGAAAGTGGAACCTTTACTATTAAATTTCACCTTTTTCTTAGAAGCTTTTTCATTTTTCGGTTAAAGATTTGCCTTTTTGCTCATATTTCTCATTAGTCTAGTATGGCATAATTGCTTTTGACTTCAAAATTCAAGCCCATTTTAAAGGATTTTTGTTGTGGATCTAAAACCAATCTATGAATGAAATTTATATATCAATATTTCAACTATAACTTTTCATGTTTATATAATACTCTATATTTTTCAATTAATTTTACTAAATTTAATCGGTAAATTATCAGTTTATAATTAAATTATCATTTAGTTTTATTAAACACAGTTATAAAAAAAATTATTATGTGGAAATTTTTTAATTATGTCATATCTATACATTTATTCTTGAATTAGATCAACAATTTGCGACCATGTTAACAAAATATTTCATAAAATCAGTTTGTAAACTTATATGGTAGGAACTGTCTATTTATTTTTTTCATTATATATATATATATATATATATATATATAATTCAGCAAATATATTTTGTACAGTATTGTATTCCTAAGATTCTACTGTATATTATTTTATATGTTAAACTCATTGGAATTTTATTCTCCTCTTTTAGATTGATAATTATGTGATAGGACACAAATGGCATTTAGTATTTTAAGTACAAATTTTTCAACTTAAAACGTAAAAGAGATGGTATAGTGTGTCTATACTTATGCTTAAAAAGTGTAGTAAAAAAAAAACTGTAATTAAGAAAACGAAAAAAAGATTGAGTAGTATTTTGGAATAATCATGTAAAAAATCCGAATTAATGCCTGTCATCACATGATTACAAAAAAAATAAAATATCAGGTTAATTGAAATTGATAACAATCTTTGACTTCAGCTCAAAATGAATGAAGCTTAATTTGTCTTCTTAGCATAATCTCACTCATCAAAACTCATATTAACTTTGACTTATTTTTATTTAGTTCAGATTAATTTATAAAGTTCAGGTTTTATTTGAGATGGAGTTAGGTTTATTCAATCTCACAATTCAATCATTAATTTAACTGAAAACATATTAATGATTAAAAAATTTAATATGATATTCTTCAAGTATAATTAAATCTGTTTTTTTTGGGAGCTTGAGGGACTTAATTATAATTAACTTCCAATAATTTGAATCTTTAACTAACTAATTTCGGGCAAAATGTTTCTAAAATGATAATTAGGCAGGCTTAATTCAATTTAATCACATCACAAATGATTAAAATGAGGAATTGGTAATTATCACATCATGAGGTGAAGATCTTCATGATGTAGAGCAATGTTAAGAACACTCTCAATTTTTCAATACTTTTCAATACTCACCTTGTAATTAGTTGGTGAGGAAAGACGAATTTCTAAAAATATTTTTTTCTTTCTCCTTATTTTAAAATTTATCTCCTCAAAATATAAATATTGGAAAATGTTAAAAAATAAATAGTGTTCTCGAGAAACAATATCAGCATCACCTGAACCTGATAATAAAGCAAATTAAAGAGAGACAAAGTAGGAGGAAAACCCGAATTTATGGAATCAAACATGGCAACATATGCATTCATTCAACCACTCCACTAATGAGAAAGAAACTATCTGTTTGATAGGCTTCTTCAGTAATATTGCAGAAATTTTGTTTTTGGTGATAATTAAACATGAGACAGACAAACACAACTCATTAAGCATTAATTGGCAAATTCATAGCGAATGGCCACATTAATTAGCTTAATTAGCCCTTTTACCAATTTTGAGGAAACCTCGTTGCCATTTAAGCCTTACCCAAAGGCTAATCATGGGGTTTATTAATTTCTTTCATTATTCCCTTTTTGCCCTTTGTAGCATACAATTTGTGATTGAAAATAACATATTATAATTTGGTCCTAGAACTTTACAAATTCTTACAATTAATTCATTCAACAAAACAATATTCATTTATTTTCCTTAATTATGAAAATTTTGAACTAATTTAGTTCCTCACTTGAAAATTTATAGAATTAACTATCATTATTAGTTAGATGCTTTTTATTTCATAAATAAAAACTAACTAGAAATTTTGTTCAATTGACTCCATTCAGTATCATTAATTAGATATTAAGTATTTTTTAAATATGGATCAATATGAATTCACATTGATAGTTCAGAGAGAGTAAATTGAACATATTTGATAGTTAAGATAATAAATTAAAAAAAATGATAACTAAAAATGTCAATTGAATAAAGTTCCAATTTACAAACTCAAATGTATTAAATTATAAAGTTCAAGTATCAAATATGGTATTTTCTATTTTTTTGGCTGAAATTATTATTATTATTATTATTATTATTATTATTATTATTATTATTATTATTATTATTATTATTATTATTATTATTATTATTATTATTATATCCAAACTTTCGGTCATCAATCATATCACGACACATAAGAAGGCAATTAATGGCTCAACTTTTGGTAAAACAAAATTACCAAAAAACAGGAAGAAGGGTTTGATTGCAGCCTTAGTTTTCTTATTATTTATTATTTTTCCTAAAGAAAAATCAACTTTCTTAATTAAGACCTAAGATGCCTATTGAGTTGTACATATAACATAATCACATATGACAAATGGATTGGACAAGTGGATGTTTTAGCATTGAATCAAAAAAAAACTTCATCCTCTTTTGCTGTGACCAACCTGTTCCTTAAAAAAACACAACAAGGGTTATCAACTAGGCAATTTTTTTTTTAAAAAAAAAAATCAAAAACAGCTGCAAAATGAAATTTTATAACAAGTCTAGGTATAAGGTCTTGTCTTCCTATTTCTACAACATTGATCAATGTGTATCCATGGCATGGATCCAGGCATTGAGGCTGCTAATTGTCCATGTATTCTATCATCAATAGTTGGATAGTTAAAATTAGTTGTATAGTAGATTTAAATAAAATTAATATGTTAAAATAAAATTGTATCTATATAAATTTTATAAGTGAGATAACACATTTTAATAATTTCTATAACTAAAGTAATTAAATATTTGAGATTTAATGATAAATATATGTAGTAAATTATGTGTTCAAATCTCAATATGTATATTTTTTTAATTTATAAATATCCGACTTTAAAAAAATCAAATCACTATCTGAGTTAGTTCATTTTTTAAGTTAAAGTTAACCTGATCTATTAAAATTTTGAATCGTTTTGGATTTTTTTTTCCTAAATTTGAATTGGATTCGATTAATTTCTCAAACAGATTGTTAATGATTAAAGCAATTCAATTTAACTACTCAGCAATTAAAGTATTACAGTTAAAATATAGTAGATCAAAATAAATAATAAATTATATATTTTTGTATTTAATGACTAATTACATATATTATAACTTTACTCCCTTATGTTTCACTCCATTTTCTGATCACGTTAATACGATTGCAAGTGGCTATGATCAATGTTGCTTCAGTTGTTAGTGGCATGGAATAAATGTTTGAGATTACTATTAAATATAAAAAAAATAAATTTATAATTTTTTAATTTTTTTGTAATATATTTATAAATAATTTTTAAAATTCGAAAAAATGAAAGTTTTTTTATTAAGCAATGTCAATCTCTAAATCACTATAATGCAAGGATTATATTTTTTTAATTATTATCTTTTGTCCTTTCTATGGAATGAGCACTACAGAAGTACATCACATGCACACAAATAATAGAATACTATAGAAAACTCTTACATAAGAAGAGAAAAATCAAGTAAAATATCTTTTTTTAATAAAATTAATAATCCATTCTTAGCATTAATAGAAACAACACAATAAGAAAATGAAAGCTGACACATGAAGAAATTCTGAAATTATGTACTAAGGGTGAATTTTTTGAATAATCCACACTATTTATTATGTAACCCTTAATGGAAAAATAACATATATATTAGGGATTTCTTCATGTTCATCAAAATAAGACAAATCATATTAGAACAATCTTAGCTAGATTAAATCTTATTAAATATTAAATTTTATTAATTAAGTTTATTTTTTTAAAATTTTTATAAATTTCAATTTCAATCATTCATTTATATGGATGAATGACTAAAATTATCCTGATCATTTATTTCTTGTCCTCTCATTTTCAATTAATTTTCTTTTTTTCAACAAAAAAAATTGCAGTTGCATGTTTTCTTAAAAGGCAAAAGGTAAATGTACAATATAGCATGTCCAAAATTTGTATAAACTAATTAAAATGTCTTTTTTTTTACCCTTATTATAAATTGGTTATGAAATTGTTTTCTAATTTTTTTCCTCCAAAAATTTCTCATTAAATACCTCTTATTCATTTCTTTACCATTAATGACACAAATCATAAAGCATTGTGAGATTTCTAAATTTATTCAATTTTTTACAATAAATTCTCAAACTATTTTTTTTTATAAGTCCCTAAAATATCAATCTTAACTATCTTCAGGTTCTTTTTTAGACAATTTTAAGTATATTTAAGTCATCAATTAGTTGAATCTTAAATTAATAAATTGACACCAGTTTATTCCAATTGAGTTTTTACAATAAGTTTTCAAACTTTTTTCAATTAATTAAGTCCCTAGAATATTAATTCTGACTATATTTAAGTCATTTTTTTAAATAATTTTAATATATTAAAGTCCTCAATTAATTGAGCCTCCAATTAATAATTTGAAGCCCAATTTACCTCTATTATATTTTCATACCTATATAACTCACGCCCATTGTTTAATCTTCTCTCTATACATGTACTCTTCAAAAATCATAACCACCACCCTATAAACATCATCACCCAATTATTATACTACAGAAAAATTTTATTGATATTTTTAATTCAATTTTTCGCTAGAAAAGATCTTGTAGATGATCAACATATGTAAGATGCATATATATATATATATATATATATATATATATATATATATATATATAAAATCTACTAAATTAAAAAAGTCAACATACGAACTAATTGTACATTATTTTCTCGGTTCTGTTTTAATATGCATAATTATAGATATAAAATAATTATATTATTCTCTTTTAGAAAAAACTAAAAATAGTAATGAGTATAATTAACTCACTAAATAGAGAAGACTTACTCAAAACCAAAACATGTGTAAAGTTGGAAAGGAAATTTTTATTTTTATTGGTTAATTTAAAATATCAATTAAAGTGGAACAAATTTTGTTTTCTTACATGATATATAGAACGGAACAGAAGAAATAATTAGTTGTATAAAAAACGAATGCTTATTAATTAGATGTATTACACATTAGATATGTATACATACACAGAATATTAAGTATATTTCAAGTTATAATATATGGAGTAATATAAATTCTTCTTGCAAAACAAAGAATCTCACTCAAATTAGTTAATTACTATTGATCGCTACTGTCAACGGCCTTTTTACTAAATCAAAGAGAATTTTTCTATCAAAAAGGAAGAAAAAAAATTAAAAGAGAAATGTAATTGTCTTAGCTTATTATGAAGACATAATCTTTGATTAGGAAACGAAATTTAGGTTTATAAATTAGGGGTAAAGAGCAAAACTTCAGTTGTGAAAATTCTGGGAAAAAAACCCCCTTTTTTACGTTATATATATATATATAAAAACTTATATATCATAGATTTGATAGTGGTTGAGGAATTAATTAAAATCTAGTAGTAATTCGTATTAAGTCATTAATATTATATATTAATGTACAAATTATATATAACTCAAGAATTTGTGTGGTTCTAGGTACGAGTTAATTATGGATCCTTTAATATTGTGAACAAAATTTTTAAAATTATTTAAATTTTATTTTTCTTAATTTTTAAGATAAAAAATTACTAATTAAATTTTAGATTAAAGTTTAGAAAGCAATTATTTTAGAAAATAAAAAAACCAGATGAATTATAAAAGATTAAAAGGGAAAAGTGTGAAAAGTAAAAATAAAAAAGAAATTATTTGTATTTTCTATACAAATTGAGAGATATAAATTGTTCAAAAAGAAAAATAGAAGTACAAACCCACCAAATGTGACATAAAAAAATATTTAAGATTTATTTTATTATATAAAACTTAAAGTTAGTTATATTTAAATCAATCTATTAGTTAGTATTTTAACTAATAAAAGTTAAATTTACCCACAAAGTTAAGCTAATATAACCATTTAAACTAACTCATTATAAATAATTTGTCGTTTAAATTTAATTTCATACCATCAAAATTCAATAAAATAATATACTTATTTCTTTTATATATTTAATAACAAATTTGAGAGCAAAACATTTAGATAATTAATAAAAAAAAATTAGGGGCCCTGCATAGGCCACTAAGCCAACCCATATATATATATATATATATATATGCCATAAGTCTTATAGTATTGAGATATATATGACTATATATATATATTATATAATGCTTTTTTCCCCTTCCATTTATCAAATGTACGAGACATTAAAATAACCAATGGGAGTAATGGTGCGGTAATCAATGACTTTTTGGGAGAGGGAAATGTGATTAATATGGAAGAAAGATTAAAAAAGAAATTCAAAATTCAAATCTTAAGAATTTTAGTAAAGGGTAAAATAAACATTATCAATGCTTAAAATGATTATTATACCCTAATTTATACATTTGGTACACAAATTTTTGCAGGTTTAACACTTCCCTTCTTAAAATAAGTGTTTGATAATTGGATTACTGCAATTATTATATTTACTGAATTTCTAACTTTGGAACCCAAAAAATATTGAATCTTGTAATTGAATCTTGTAATTAATAAAAAAATAAAAAATAAAAAAAACGTATCTTCAAGATTAAGGCACCAACAATTAACAGAGAACTTCATCCAGAAGAAAAAGTATAATAGGTCGAAGGTGCACCTTATAATAATGTCATCATTTGCACAATTGCTTATATCTAATTTTTATTTCAAAAGAAAGGGGAGAAAAAGGAGAAAGAATTACCTGTTTAAGGAACAAATAAAAAGTTAAAGAAGATTCTGATTAAGGAAGGAACAAATTGAAACGACCCAAAACAATATTTATTCCTTGCACTAACAGTCTCACACAAATTATAAGTGACCTTAAAGTGAGAAAAAACAGTCTCTTAATTACAGGAACCGACAAATACAAAGCCACCACGTCAGCTTCAATATTTAATTTAAAAAGCCATATTATCATTAACTACATTTTTTCCCTTTATATATATCTCTAATTAAGATTCAAACTCCTATATATATAGGATTAATTAATAAGTGGAAGATGCAAATTAGCTCTTATGGTATAGGGTAAATCACTAAAATAAAATTCGGTCTGATTGATTGGCACCATATATTTAAATTCTGTGCAATTTTACCACTGCAATCTAAAATTTTAGATCGATTGGTCCAATTGGTCTCTCAATTTTGGATATTTTACACTTTAAAATATTAATATGGTCGGTCATTTCAATAAAAACTTTCAACATAGAAAGTTAATCGGATCGAATTTTACCTTAATATATCCTCTGGCCATGTTGGTATTACTGAATTTCAACTTATTGGTAGTAAAATATTTCTTTTACATTTTAGGAGAACCTTATAGAAAAGCTGTAAGTTTATTTCAATAAACCCAAAGTGATGAAAACCAAATACATTCTGATCCTATTTTATTTTATTTTTTTCTGTTTAATTCAGTAATGCCATATAACATCATTCGATACACCTAATTCATTTCTTGAGTTCTTTTTTTAAATTCCATAATGTGATATAACATTTTCTAATTCCATATTGTATCCATATGACTTGTACCCAAAACGGAAAAGAAAGAAAGAAAGAAAGGAAGATATGAGGATTTGCCACCCCCCCACGTGCCATGTAATGTAATCGAAGTTAAATGGGATTACAGTAATCAGAAGCTCACGTGCATGGGATCCAATGGCCAAATATTTTTTTTAAAGAAGAAAAAAAAAAAAGGAATAGAAAAAGAGAGGTGTTGCTTTGGACTGACCAAATATTCCTCTTTTTACAAATTGAAACTGTGCATTTTGTTCGTTGGTCAACGGTCAAAGATCCAGAAGTATACAGAGATTATGGGAAAAGAGTGGTTAAAAACTTAAAAGAACAAACAGAGTGTGGGTCAGCGTTTGAGCCGCACGAGGGGATCTTTCCGCCAAATATTTTAGAGCTCTCAGTTCTCCCTCACACTTTCCTCTCTGTCATTAAACCCTTTATTTTATGGGTTCATACACACACCCACCTCCCCCTCATGCCCCTTCTATATTATTTTTAAGGACAAGTCATGTGCAAAGCAAGGCCTTTCCTCTCTCTTTAGAATACATGGCTTTAAAACCCGGACCGGTCGAACCGAAAAAAACCAGGACCCAAGGAACCTGCATTTATGAATAAGGTAGCAGAGACAGACCAGCTAGTTCATGATCATGAATGCCGCAGATTGCAGATGTTGGTTAGGTGGTCTTATTCTGCATCTCGGATTGGGAAACTTGCAGAATGCCCACCGTTATGAGTAAAGGGTTTTGTTTTCTAATTCATTATAACGATTGGTGAATCTGACCACCTCAGAACTATTACTTTCAGATCATTCTCAAAATTAATCTTAAAATAGAAAGCCTGGCCAGATCTCATTAGCGACCAATGAACAATGATATTGTTCTTAATCATGTATAAACAATCAATTTTTGGCATATTAGACGTTAAGTATGACATTATTTTTAATTAACAATAATACTTCTCAATTGCCACTGTTATCACCTTTTCAGGTCTTTGCTTACTTTAAATATCTAAGTATACAATTAATGTATATATATTATAGACCAAATCAACTACATGAATATGATAAAGCCAATAATAGACCTAACCCTAGCTAGCCTCAAGGCTTCTCTGCTGAAAACATGATGAAGGATTGCTGTACTTTGCTTTTGTAGTTGGTAAGACCACATGATGTACACAAGTCCTCAATCTCCTCTTCAATGAAATAGTTATACAGAATCCTCTGCCACACATTAACACCTTCAGGTGCAATTTAATGGCGCATAACCGTAGTATAAAGTATAAATTATCTAGTTTTCACATCTTGCTTTTCCAAGAAACAAACAAGCACTTTCAGGTTGACAGAATATAACAAACCTAAAAAATCTTAATAACTTTTTCAGCTATAATTTCATGATTAATATTAGAGAAAAATAGTAAAAACACATAAATCTCCAATAGGATTTCAATTAAATTGTGATGGCCTTTTTCTGAAAAAAAAAGAAGATTTTAAACAAATAGGAGTTTTATGGAGACTAATATCTATCAAAAATCTAATTTGACACTTGCACAATCATTTTCACAGGGGCAGCCTCCTGCATTAGTTAAAACTGCTAGGGTGGGCAAGGTATGTATTTTAAATTGGCCAAAATTTAGGGATGTAGTTTTATGAATATATAATCCAAGCTAAAAATTTTGTGCCAAGGCTGCAAGGCATAGCAATTCATCCATCTTGTAAGATCACATCTAGAATTAATCAATTGCAAAAGGCTTGATTAGGAGAATTACCGGTCGGAAAGCCTGCTCTATCCAGGAACTGGTAGCACTGTATCGAAGAAAAGTGGTTCCAACAAAGACTCCACCACTTTGTAATACACGACAGATTTCAGCAATCTGACATGAGCTGACAATGTCATTGGTCAACAAGATCATCGTAATATACTTACATTCAAATTAGTGGAAGAGTATAAATTAAATATGAATCAATTTCTTAAGAAGTGAATCATCAATGGTCAAAATGGCATTTAGATGCAATCCCTTCAGTAAACATACATGCCAATAATACAGCGTACTATCTCTAGGCCAATGCCAAACATTCTCCAGTCAACTAAAATGATTTCTAGATCAAAGCACCACATACATATATCCTCTGCAAAGCCTGATGTCTAATGTTCTCAACAACAAGCGCCACAGAAACTATTTTGTGCGGAGTAGTAAATCAATGTTTGTTTCACGACAACAAGCTACAGGGCTACACTATGAACATCTAAGTAATTTGAATTCAGCTTAAAGCAACCACCATCACAGATTGCAAATATATAATTGCAGATACCTTCTACTTAAAAATTTGGGTCCTGAGTGCCATTATCTGATCAATGTCTACCTGATTCCAATATTAAGAAAAAAAGAAGCATTTTTTCACTTGTTTCTACCATATTCTTGTTTACAAAAAAGGTAGCAATTTCATTTCATTGCTTGGTTCAATTGTGATGAAGATGATTCATTAGGATGTCAAACATCCAAAGCTGTAAAAAACATTTCTTTTACTCTCATGTGATAGTGGTGATGGCAACAGTCTAACTGGCTTCAACTTATTTGGTGCTGTGGTCTCCATGGCCACATTCTGCTCACCATAACATATACATACATCATTGCATCCCATCTTGATTGTAGTGTTTGGCAACTATCTTATCGACAATGTTTTGTGTTTATATCACAAGTCACAGAAGAAGCACCTCAATGATTTCTGCTTTTAGGTTCTACTTTCAGTGTAATGACACATCCTAAGCTACTAAATGCACCAAACCTCTTCAAAATTTCATTTCAAATACTAAAAAGGAAGGGGTTGAAATGTTAATTACAGGAAGGGGGCCCAGATCATATTAAAACTTGCTCCTCATGACAGGAACATTAAAGCATTTTCAAATCAGTGGTCATTCAAATTCACAGTCAAAACCAGTATGCTTATCTAATTCTTTTCAATAAACAACATTTACTATAACCATACACAACGAGGATATTACAAAGGACAAGATCAACTATCATTGGGACAATAACATCAAAGTTACAGATTGGGCTATGAAGGGTTAAGTGAATGATCCCATCACCTTTTTCAAATTCAGAGGAATTTAAATTTCCCATATGTGATCCTGTCAGGGATATCTGTGAGCCCGTATATGCCAAACATGCAGAAGAAAATCAAAGAGACAAATGTCACTTACAGCATTTGAAGGAGATGGCCAGCAATGCAGGGCTGCACCAGCATGAATAGCATCAACAGAACCTGAGGAGAAGGGAAGTCTCGAAACATCTGCTCGAACGAGAGCAAGATTCCTGACATTTAAAGAACAATGGATTACTTCTCACCTTGAAAGGACTAAAAAGAATTTTCTTTTTAAAATAGAGTATGAGGCTTACGTATTAAGGATCATGCTGTCTTGCTTGATGAAGTCATAACATTGGCGAAGCATGTTTTCAGAAAAGTCAAGTGCAATGACTTTAGAATAAGTCCCTGATATGGCAAATTTTCTGGAAAACAATCCGCTGCCACAGCTAACATCTACTAGGAGACCACCTTCTGCTGGTTTAAAACATTCCTGAGCCATTTTGAACTGTATTGATGACAAACTATTACCAAGTTGATATGGTGTTATCAATTTAACAGCATGCTGGAAAAGGAACGGACAGGAAAACTTAATAATACTTTAATTTCCTCATATGCAAATGCCATTTCACACAACAGACTTTTTTCCCATGCTGTTCAAGTTTAGTTTCAATAATCAACATTGATAACAAATTTTTTATCAGAGGTCATATTATTAATGCCAATGAGATTCTTCCCGTATGCTAAATTATTTTGCATTGTATAATAAGCAAGGAAGGATTACCTCCTCATCAGGACCAGGAAAGCCACCTTGACTAAAATTTTGTCGCCATCCTCGTTCATACAAGAATGAAACAATTGGGCTCCTAACAAGTTCAACAACTAAGATAAGACAGTTCTTATCAAAAGATTAGCCACATTATTAAATTTCATAAGCCACAACTATTTATCATTATCAGAAATAGGATTAGACAATAAAATAACCAGCTATTCCTATGATTAACAGAAACTAAGACTTGAAAGAGATTTCTGGAGCCAATGAACAAATGTTATTCCAAGAGTTATCTTATGTGAGGCTTTTTTTCACATGTACTGGCATGCGAGAAATTTCAAATTCATCCAAAAAGTACGAAGTGTTATGTTATAAGATTATGTGCATCAATCCATATATACCGGAATAGCTCAGTCCTAGCACGTTTGACTTCAGTATATTTCTTCATGCCAGCCGTAACTGTAAGATCCAGATAGTTGTCTTTGCTAGAGAATGTTTTGTTGCATTTCTGACACTTGAACCCAGAGCGGTAGAGTGCTGACCTAAAGGTTCCGTAGCTCTTAATTTCAGTCTCGAGAAAAATTGGGAAAAAAAAATTACAAAGTTCAGTGCCACTAAAAATTCCAACTTACAAATTAAAACCTGGGGGACCTTTTCTTATCAGAGGTTCATAACATACAGGGCATGCAAAAGGGTCGGCCTCCAATGTTTGACTCTGCTGCGTACTCAAATCCTGAAAGGATAAATTCTTATCAAATCCAATTTATATTAGAGCAAGGAAACAGATTTAACATTATGAGGAAAAAATAATATTCTGCTTAAAGTATCATATCAACAAATTTCTTCAATGCTAGAGGTATGAGTGATCATTGAAGTAAATTTGTTTAGAACTCAACCCAAAACTTAAGCTTCCAAAGTGTATTATAATTTACGAACATTTTAAACCAAAAATTGGCAAAATAAACGTTAATTGGATAATAAATCCCTTCCTACAAAGACAGAATTTAATAGTACCTAATTTCATAGTTGACCAATAGGCCTAAATTGCGTCTGTATTTTCCTAATTTTCACGCCTCAAATACAACCACTAATGCAACCCAATAAGGAATTTTACTGTCATTTTTATGAAAATAATCTACAGAAAAAGGGGAAAGGTAAAGAATTTCGACCCACCAAAACAGCTAAAAGTTTAGCGGCTTGGGTCCTAAAAAGAAAGAAAATTCGAAAGTCTTGATTTTCTCAGCAATCAAACAGAATCCTACTTCTCAGCTAAACATGTTCAGAATTAAATTTATAATAAAGCAAAAACTAAGGAAAACAGAAAAAGATAAAGGTTGTGGTGGTATTAGTACTGGTTCAAAAGCAACTGCTGAAGTGGCGCGAATCGTGGATGGCAACCGAAGAGAGGAAAACCGAAGACAAGTATGGGGAATTCGAGAATTGTGAGAAAGGTGAAGGTATTTTGGGCAAAAATATTGCTGTAGTGGATGAAGAGAGGAGGAAGCCATAGCCATGAGCGTACAAAATCTTCACACGTGCTTCTTCTTATTCTTCTTCTTCGTCTTGCGCTGTTCGTATGTGGTGAGTTTTGTTTCGGTTGTGACTTGTGTCTGTTAGTTTTGCGGTTTATTATTTATATAAACAAATTCTTTAAAATTCTTTAATTGTTTTATTTATATTGTTGAATTCAAATACAATAATTATATACATAGTATAATTAGATTAGTTTGTATCTAAAAATTTCTTTATTTATATATATCTTCTGCTTTCAAAGTTACTGGAAATGGTGGGACAAACGCTGGCTTCTTAATTAAATAACTACATTTTAAATATTTATTTTTTAAAAAATTAAAAACTATTTTATTTATAATAAAAATAAAACATAACTGAATTTAATACATTAAAAAGAATAAGAAATAGCACTTCTAGTTGGATTTTGCAGACTCTGTTTGATATTGTTTATTTTTTGGGAATGGAATAGAAGAATCATTGCATTTATTTATTTCTTCTTAATCAGCTCTATCAATATTAGTTATTGTTTGGTTTAGGTATTTGAATTGAAATAATTAAATGGAAGTGTTTATAATGGTTATTTATTTAAAAATCAACTGTTAAAATAAATAATTAAATAACATATTTATTTTTAATTTTTTTAAAATATTTAATCTTAATTATTTATTTATAAATGAATAATTAAGATAATTGTGATATAATCTAGTATGTTGGGTGAACATGAGAGGGTTTTGATCCACATAAGATTAAAGCATGTAAATAGTAATAAAAAAAAAGACATTTTAACAAAATTGGTACTTTAATGTTTATAAAATATACTAATAATATTTGAAATTAATAAGAAAGTGGACATGTTTATAATAATGAAAAAAAAAACTAACTTGATATATAACTTAAAAGAGGCACTTTTCTTGTTGTGTAGTTTAGTTGTGAAGATGCTTATACGGATGAAAATGTACATATAATGTGACACCTTAAGTTTTGCATGAATACTTGAGTAGGCCAAGTTCCATTATTCATATTAGTTTATTCTTATACGTGTTAAAGACAGATTTTCAATATGAAGAAATTTAAACAGGGACACGTTTCCATTTTTTCTTTTTTTATTTAAAAATTTCGAATTTAGCATTATAAATTTTGTTTCATTGGATTAACTGCATGTGGTTTTTCCTTTCACATATGCACGAGTGAGTAACTCTAACATCGCGTTGGGAAAAATTTCTTACAATTATAAGTAATAATTAATAGATTAATAGATTATAAATACTATATATAGTAAACGTGATATTTATTAAACATATAAAAAGTGTAAAATAATTAACATAAATTTGCATCATTTATATTAGTAATTAATTTAAAGAAATGAGGTAGAAAATGATGTTTTCATAGTTTTTCCATTATTCATTACTATTAATATAACTTGAGGTAGTTTAATGTAGAAATTAAAGTGATAGCAGCTGAAGTATAGCAAACCATATATGTATTCGTTTAGCGGCACTGTAAAAAAAATCAAAATTTAAATCATGGTTAATGACATATGCTTTTATGTGAATAATGATAGTAATAATCGCAACAATTAGGAATAAATTAATACCTCAAAAAATACAACAATAATATCACTCAAAAAAAAATTTTTAATTGAATGAGCAACAATCAACCCTACACATTAAAAACAACAATATTTGTTCGTAGTATTTTTAAAAATTATTGGATAGTAAGTATAATATATATTTACCTTATGCATAGTTTTTTAACATAATTAGATTGAATAAAAGGTGTATGTATAAGAACCAATAACTGTAACACCTTTTTAATTTAATAGAATCTCTGTCAAATTAAGAGATGTCTCTGGCGCATGCACATGATTTATAATTATGTATCAATATATGCACTTATACTAATTAAATATATATACATAAATCTTTCATATTTTAGGAAAGTTATATAATGTCATCATTGATTTGTTTTAAAATACAATATAAACTATTTAGAAACAAAACGTGAATACCCAAATTACTGCTGCTCTACTTTGATGTGGGTCTCACTGATTTTAGAGTGTTATCTACAACTATTATCATTTTGTATGCTTCTATCTACAACACGCGCGAGAGAAAAATACTCTTACACTAAGTATAATACTTAATGGTACAAGTTTTATAATGATAGAATTATAACATTCATATTAACTCATTTAATATTACAATATACCTTTATTTTTCAAACATACATTTCTATCAAACACCTATATATATACATTATTTAAACTATCGTAACATGTCTTTTTAAATCAATAAAATAAACATTTTACATTACGTTCATATTCTATAAATTTAAATAACAAAAATAGTTTAACCTATATTTCTATATGCAACATTCATAATAACATATTAATATAACATTATTATACCATATATTTCAAGTTCTTTACCTGTTGTGCTTATAAATTGACTATTAAGATTTTGTACGAAGGGAGACACAATGGTCCGTATGTAGATATTAAGTATCTGTATAACCATATGTTCCAACTGAGTTGCATATAACCATATGTATCAAGTGAACTGTATAATCCTTATGACCTTATTGGCATGCTAACAAGTTTACCCTATACTAGTCCAAGTTCATTTATAGGCTAACATAATATCCGACTGTACATATTAATTTACACATAATAGCATAATGAACATTAAATCTTATTTTCCATTTATGCTTGAATGTCATATTATACTCATTATCAATTCCGTTCTTAATTGTTACAAATACCATATTAAAAATTCAGATTTGTACACATAACGTATAACTATTTTTTTCTTTCCAATTTAACATAATAGCAACAATTCCATATTATAAATTAATTTTTATTTAACACACTATAAGATACATTATAGTCAACCTAATCATAATTGACACATACCTTATGTATATCCACCATATACTTTATATATACCCTTCATATTATATGCTCATGAAAACATACTCATCACATCAAGCAATTTCATATTTTAAAATTAATTTACTACTATATTAGCATTCGGATAATCGTATTAATTATTATTATTTAATAGAAATCATATTATATTCTATATGTTATCAATTATTATTATTATTATTATTATTATTATTATTATTATTATTATTATTACTGCTACTATAAAACTTGTACAAACCTGTTTATGCCCTTTTTTGATTCATTGGGTCCTTCCATTTATCTACTCTTATCACCAGCTTCGTTTTTGTGTCTGACAATAATTAAATTATTAATTACTTATTTTTATCAATAAATATTAATATTCCTTCTAAAAATTAAATCTCATAACAAAATTTTTCGGCTTCCACATTTATTAAAATTCTATATCAGTTTATCACATCACGCGTAATTCACCATTTCGCGACCAAATATTTTAGATATTACCTTTTTTATAATATTTATTTTTTCTCCTCCAAAACTATTTTTTTCAATTATGTTTATTTTTTCCTTAATTTCCATTTTCCACCCAAATTTTTTCATAAATTCAATAAATATTCTAAAAATTCCAAATAAATTCCTATAATCACTTTAACTCATTTTCTTTCATTTTCTACCATTAATTTTATCAAAATAATATTCAATAATTTCCAATAAATTTTCTATAATTAGCATAAAAATCTAAAAATTCACTAAAAATTTTCTCCCATTCTAAAAGTTATTTTTCATCTCCAAACACTCCAATTTACTCCCTTTTCACAATTTTAAGGCACAAATCTTCTCAAAATAATTTCTCAAAAATTTGGCAATAATTATAAAAATTTCCAAAAATTCCTAAAAATTGTTTTCATCAATTTTTCACAATATCTACCATCCTCAAAACTCATTCAACTCATTTTTTATTTTATCAAATTTTTTTTATAAAACTCTAATTTTTTTCATCAACCAAATCCAAGCAATATCACCCACCAAATTAATATCTACTCACAACAATCATTCAAATCAATTTAAATCTATGAAAATTTGAAAGAAAAGTGAAGAAAATCTCACCTCTAATTTTCTTAGAATTTTTAGCCAATAAGTATTTTTCTCCAAAAATATTTTCTTCACTCCTACTTAATTCCTTATATTTTCTTGTGTTTTGATGTTGGTAATTTATTAGAAAAAATTGAAAAAAAAAAAGAAAAAATGACTATGGTGGTCGTGCAAAAGAAGGAGAAGGAGAAGATGATTTTTTTTCCTTTTTTTATTTGCAAATGTTGAATAATTGAACATTTTTTTATTTTTATAGCCAAATTAATGGCTAATTAATTATCATTAACTTAATCCTTATTTCTATTGGTTAATTAAATTTAATCAAGAAAATATTTTAATAAATATCTAATTAAATCCAAAAGAAAGTTTGACTTTTGAGTAATTCTATCAATTTTTCCACTTTTCAATTTAATCATTGAATAAATTTAATTTATCTAATTCCATATTCCAAATGACTTTATCTCTTTAAATTGAATATATCAACATTCTCAAAAAAAAATTCTCTTGATTTTGCAAAACGATTACTGGTGCAAAAATTATGTTTTTGTTATTTAATCATTTTCCTAAATTATGTCTGTAAAATTTCATCCGAAGTCCAATTTATACATTGTTAATTTTAAAAATATTAGAATTCAATTGCAATCACATTTGACACCATTGCAATTGTGAACGCATATCTCTAACTCATAATCAGAAATTTGGATCGAAAATTCGCATAACTGACTGTATCTTTGCAATTTTAGAGTCCTCATTTTCAGAGTTTTGCCATTTTACTTTTCCTATGACCTTTAAATATTATTCTTCACGATCCGGTGTACTTAAATCAAAATTTATTCACCAGGAAAAACTCTGTATTTTTTTGCTCAATCTATCACTTCGATTTATGTACTAAACATGAAATCACAATAATGTACCCTTATTCACTAGTCTTCATGCCGCATATAACATTACAATCTTAAATTAAAATTTTCATGCCTATATTACCAGATTTAAACCTGGATAATAACACCCTTATACCTGTTGGCCCTTATTGACTTAACTGTGTCAGTCATGGAGTGCACCCACGAGATAGGCCTAAATCCGCGGTTGTGTCAATAACACTAAAAGCTTAAAAGATTCTATAGCTAATATAACTTGATTAAGTGTGCATTAAAAAAACTTGTGGGTAGAAAAAAAAAAACTATTCAGTACCTCAATGCAAGGTTGAAAATAACCAATGCAATTAAAATATGTGTAAACCAATAGCTAATATATATTTTTTAAGTCTACATAAAAGAATTTAGGATGTGGAAAGTTGGAGATGCAAAAGCAAACTACAATATGTTGCATTTGTAGTAAGTGAAGAATATGTAAAAAGGTAAGAGTAAATTTAGGGTTGTAAATAAATTAATTTGTTCGCGAGCTATTTGATTCTTGGTTTGAAAAAAAATTTATTCGTGATCGTTTGTTACTATTAAAGATCTAAGTTCGAGGTCAAATCCGATTTTGAAAACTTTTTCAAGTTCGAGCTTAATGTTGTTTGGTTAATTAGCTCTCGAATATGTTCATTTAAGAGTTTACAAATGTGTTTGTTTAAAACTTTACGAATATGTTAATTTAAAAGTTTGCAAATATGTTCGTTTAAAAACTCACGAACATATTTGTTAATGACTCATTTATATTATATTTTGTTATTGAACTTAAATTTTTTGTCACTATTAATTAACAAGTTGAACTCAAACAAAACTCGTTAAATATAAGAAATAAGTTATTTATGAACGAGTTCGAGCTTATCATAAGATTAATAATTTTAAAATGAGTTGACCTCAAGTTCAAATATAAAAATTAAAATCGAGCTTGATTTTATGCCATTTTTAAATGAACTAAATTTGAGTTCATCAATATTCGTCTTGACTCGGTTCGTTTATAGTACTAAGTAAATTTCATAAAAGGATAGGTATGTGAACAAAACTTGACTAAAACTTAAACTCCATGTGAGTTCTCTCAAGATCAAAATCAAGAATGAAAAAATATTCACACTCTTTATTTCATAAAGAAGCAGAATGAAAAACTTGTTTATATACAGATATGACCGGGAAAACCGGAACAAGTGAAACTGCAACTAACAGAAAAAAACTATTCCCGCCTATACAAAACGGTAACGCATCTGATAAATAAGTCTATCTTAACTTTGTTCCAATCTCTCTTCTGTAGCTTTGTTAACTTCACATCTGCAACCGTGAGCTTGATTTGCTTGTATAGTTTTCATCCCCCCCTCAAGTTGGACCTGGTAACAATTGGCAAGGGCCAACTTGAATAATAACTTATGAAATTGTGGAGCAGCAAGGGCTTTAGTGAAGAGGTCTGCCGGTTGTTCAGTGGATGATACATGCCTTGTAATGATGAATCCCTGCAGAACTTGATCCCTTACAATGTGACAATCGATATCCAGATGTTTGGTTCGTTCGTGGAAAACAGGATTAGCTGCAATGTGTTGAGCTGCTCGATTATCACAGTACAGTTGAATAGGAAGTGGGATGATGATATGAAGGTCTTTAAGAATATATGACAGCCATTGAAGTTCACATACTGTAGAAGCCATACTTCTATATTCTGCCTCTGCTGAAAATCTTGATACGGTAGCCTGTTTCTTTGTTTTCCAGGAGACTAAGGCAGAACCAAGGTAAACACAATATCCACTCAAGGATCTTCTACTAGATAAACATGATGCCCAATCTGCATCACAAAAGGCTTCAAGAACCAAGTTATTTTTAATGGGAAAAAATAAACCTAAAGAGGGATTAGCTTTGAGATATCGTAGTACATGAATAGCTGTCTGCCAATGTGAAGTTCGTGGAGTTTGAACAAATGGACTAAGTTGTTGGACTGCATAGGTGAGATCAGGTCTGGTAAACCCCAGGTATAGCAATCTTCCTATTAATCTTCTGTAAGATAATGGATCTTCGAGTTCTGTCCCTCCATCAATCGATAGTTTAACACCTTTAGAAAAAGGAGTAGTTGCTGGTTTGGCTCCTGAAAATCCAGTTTCTTGAATAAGATCCAAAGCATACTTTCTTTGGTTGACAAAAAAACCTGCATCTGATCTTGTTATCTTTAACCCAAGAAAGTACTTGGCATGAGAAAGATCCTTAATTGTGAACTCTTTGTGAAGAAAATTTTTAACTGAAGCTATGGCTGTGTCTGAATTCCCAGTCAGCAGTACATCATCAACATAGACCAACAATGTAAGAAAAATATTTTCTTTTGAATAAACAAACAAGCAGTGGTCATGCTTAGACTGTTGAAAACCATATGACTCTATCTTGGATGTAAATTCAATATTCCATTGCCTTGAGGCTTGTTTTAAGCCATACAAGGATCTTTTTAACTTGCACACTTGACCTGGTTTAGCCTTGAAATATCCTTCAGGAGGTTGCATGTAAATTTCTTCTTCTAAATAGCCATGGAGAAAAGCATTGTTTATATCAAGTTGGTGAATGCTCCATTGATGTGCAGCAGCAATAGCAAAAATGACTCGAACTGTAACTAACTTTGCTACTGGTGAAAAACTATCCTTGAAATCAATCCCCTCTACCTGATGATACCCTTTTGCCACTAGTCTGGCCTTGAATCGTTCAATTGTACCATCTGAATTGAGCTTAACCTTATAAACCCATTTTGAACCAATTGCCTTCTTTCCTTTTGGTAATTCAGTAATTTTCCATGTGTTATTGCTTTCCAGTGCTGCTAATTCTATTTCCATGGCCTTTATCCATTCTACATGACCCCTTGCCTGCAAATAAGAGGTTGGTTCCTGGATAGCAGAAACACTAGCAACAAAAGACATGTGTGCTGGGGTAAAATGTGAGGGAGAAATATAAGGATATGTGGGTGGAGTAAATGTTGTAATATTGGTACTTGGTGTTGTGTGGGTAACTGTGCAAATGAAATCAGTAAGCCAAGATGGGGGTTTTCTTGATCTAGTACTTTGTCTTAAGAGTGGTGAAGTAAAATGGTACCTTTCTGTTAATACATGTGACTGAGCAGGTTCTGACACTGTAGGAGCAGTCACTGATTCAGCTGATGATGAGGATTGATTCTCTTGGGTAGGTAATGGATGAGATATATCAGTACATGTAGAACAGGGTTGAAATGAAATTTCAGAATCTGTAGAATGAGGGAAAAGAGGAAAAGATGTATATGGTTTGGTTTTATTATCTGTTTTATAAGGAAATTATGTTTCATGAAATTTAACATCTCTAGTAACTATGATTTTCCTCGATTCTAAATCATATACTTTGTACCCCTTTGTCCCTGGTGAATGACCTAGATGAACACACCTGAATGCTCTAGCAGAAAGTTTATCTTTATATGGATGAATATTTGTTGCAAAACAAAGACAACCAAAAACTTTCAAGTGAGAATAATATGGTTTCTTATGATAGAGCAAGTAATAAGGAGTCTTCCAAGAAAGTAAGGAGCTTGGCAATCTGTTAATCAAATATGTTGCATGGAGAAGTGCTTCTCCCCAAAAAGTTTTGGGTAGTCCAGATTGGAATAACAAAGCTCTGGTGATCTGTAGAAGATTTCTATGTTTACGCTCCACCACACCATTTTGTTGTGGTGAATATATACAAGACCTCTGATGCAGAATTCCTAACTGAGAAAATAAGTCTTGACATTTCTGATTTATGAACTCAGTGCCATTATCTGATCTAATGACCTTTAATGTAGTTTGAAATTGATTCTTTATCATGTTTAGGTAATTTGATAAGATCTGTGATGTTTGGTGTTTATTATTCATCAAAAAAGTCCAAGTAGTTCTACTATGGTCATCCACCAGAGTCAAAAAATAATGGGCTCCTGTCTTTGTAGCTTGCTGATATGGCCCCCATAAATCAGCATGAATCAACTCAAAATTTGTTTTGGTTTTTATCTCACTAGTTGAAAACATAAGTCTTGATTGCTTGGCCTTGGGACAAACTTCACAAAGAGGAATATGCTTTTCATATACACCAGTAAGTAATTTCATATGATTCAAAACTACAACAGAAGGGTGGCCCAATCTTTGGTGCCACATATCTATTGTAACTGTGGTATTCTTATTCATACAGCAAATTACTTTATTCCTATTAGTATATGAGTAAAGTGTATGAGGGTAAGGTTCAACAATAGCAAAAGAACTTGATTTCAAAGTGTAGAGATTCTCAATGACTTCTCCAACAGCTAGAACCTTTTCAGTCTTCAGGTCCTGCACCAAGCAACAGTCAGGGAGAAAAATAAATTTCATGTTCTCATTCTGTGTTATTTTGCTAACTGACAAGAGATTATAGTTAAAAGAAGGAATATAAATAACTTGTTTTAGGGTAAATGCTTTGTGTAATGTGATATCTCCAGCATAAGCCACTTTTTTCTGCTACCATCAGGTAAATGTACAACTAAATGAGTTTTAAGAGGACAAAGGTTAATGAAAAGTTCCTTGAAAGCACATATATGATTTGTCGCGCCAGTGTCTACTATCCATTCACTATTCCTTTTATTGCAGCAATTTAACCTTTTAATTACAGTATTACCTGCAAATTCGTGAAGCTTCACAAAATTGATCCGTTCATCAGCTTGTTCATGATTTTCCTTCATATACTTCATCATTTCTTTCTTGAACATTTCAGAAAAAGAATTGCTCATCCAGGCTCTCTCTTGTTCCACATCTAGACTTTCATCTAATGGACTTTCAACCATGTAAGCATGTCCTTTTATACCAATTTTCTCCTTTTGTCTCAACTGATTATACCAATCAGGATAACCATTCAATTTGAAGCATGTTTCCTTTGTATGTCCACCTTTTTTACAATAACTGCAAAACTTCTCATCTTTGTTATCTTTCTACCTTTTTCTCACATTCCCTTTATTATGCCAAGAACTCTGTCCATTTCCACTATTCCATTTAGCCATCATTACATTTCCCCCAACAGAGTCAACAAAGTTCATATGAACATTTCTTTGTTTTTCAACTTTCAATATCATCGAATATGTTTTATTTACACTAGGTAAGGGTTCAAGAACCAAGATTTGATTCCTGATGTTGTCAAAAGAGTCATTCAAACCCATAAGAAACTGCATCAATTTGTTTTGTGCATTAATTCCCATCACATTCTTTATCACATCACATGTACATTGCTTAGCAGCTCCACACACACAATGAGGAATTGGCTGCAACACATTTAATTCATCCCAAAATCTCTTCAGCTTATTTAGTACATAGCAATTGAGGCATTACCTTGTTCAATCGAACTTATCTCTCTCTGTAACTGATAGATCTGAGGGCCATTACTCTCACCAAACTGTTGTTCTAGCTCCTCCCACAGTTGTCTCGCACTAGAAGAATAGATATATGTTTCTGCTATGTCTTTGCTCATAGAATTCAAAAGCCACGAAGACACCATGAAATCGATTCTCCTCTATTTTTCATACTCTAAATCATCTTTATCTGGTTCTGTCACTTTTCCATTGATGAAACCAAGTTTATTCTTCGCACCTAAGGCGATCTTTATTGATCTGCTCCATGTAAGATAGTTTGAATCTGTAAGTAAGATTGAAACAAGAGGTGCTCTTGGATTATCTGATCCCTACAAGCATAATGGATCGTTGGAATTTCGTGTTGGCCTTTGATCTTCATCATCTCATTGAAAACTCTCTATCTGTGATGTTGTGAACTTCAAAAATGTAAAAATGATTTTGAAAAATGAAATCAGCACAGGATTACAGAACCTATCTCTGATACCATGAACAAAACTTGACTAAAACTTAAACTCCATGTGAGTTCTCTCAAGATCAAAATCAAGAATGAAAAAATATTCACACTCTTTATTTCATAAAGAAGCAGAATGAAAAACTTGTTTATATACAGATATGACCGGGAAAACCGGAACACGTGAAACTGCAACTAATAGAAAAAAACTATTCCCGCCTATACAAAACGGTAACACATCTAATAAATAAATCTATTTTAACTTTGTTCCAATCTCTCTTCAGTAGCTTTGTTAACTTCACATCTAGCTTTGTTAACTTCACATCTGCAATCTTGAGCTTGATTTGCTTGTATAGTTTTCAGTATGGTTAAGTGGGTAGTCATTAATAATACTAACACACTAAAATCTAGGAAGATTTACAGCAAAATGAGGTGAGAGAATGATAATATCATTAAATGAAATACTACATATACCACACACACAACCATCATTCAAAAAGAAATTAAAAGATTTAAAAATTATGTATATCAAAACTCTTAAATGAGTTAGATTTTATTACCAAATCTTCCATTAAATGAATAAGATTTATCCACCAAACCTTTTGAGTAAAGTACAAAGGAGATGTCAATGCACTTGTGATTTCTACTGTTGGACAACCTCATGCAAATAATAAATTGGTCGTAATCCTTTTTCATCTAAATATAATAAGAAAAGAAGAGTGAGTTGGAATTCACCACATCCACGACATGGAGTGAAAATCCAAAAACTAAAATAGTTGATAAAAAAAGTAAGAACTAAAAGGAAGTCAACCAAATAACATGTTTATACTTACAAACAAGGACCAAACTGATTTGCAAGTCCCAAATCTAAAAGTAAAATTTGATAAAACCAATAATCCAACAAATGCATAAACTAACAAAACTTAAGTTGTTAACCAAATTATACCAATCAAGACCACGGTAAATTCCATTAATTATAAGTCACTTAAAAAGTAAAGTACTAATAAAAAGGCAAAAATCAACATGAAGTCAATAAAACAATAGAGTTGACTAAGAAAGTAAAAGATAAGCCATAATAAAAGAAGGGTGAGTTATAATCCAACACATACACATCATAGAAATAGGATTAAAAATTTTAAAAAATGAATATAAAAAATGGAAAATTAAAAGAAAATCAAACAAAAAAACACGTTAATCTTCGTACACATGTTCTAAACTAAAATGCACACCTCTAATTCCAAAGCTAAATATTTCTAAATGAATCAAAAAAATCAATTAATTAAAAGTTAATCACATAACAAAGTACAACAAAAGACATAAACAACAGAAAGAAACAAAAAAAAAAAACAAATCAATAAAGATAACCGAAAAAGCAAGAATTTAAGCCATAGAAATTCCTTGTTTTTTTAAACCTCTTTGATTATGTAGAACATAATACAATAACAACTTTTGAAATACAGTTAAGGTAGAAAAAGTGGCTGAAGCAAGAAAGTGAAACAACGTGCAAATTATTCATAGACTGGTTCATTGCTTATGCATTTTATATCAATGTAATAGATAAATAAAATAAATACAAAGAATTAAACATACAACACATAAATATTCAATAATAAAATATGCTAATTCTTTTTTGTAGAAAATGCTACATCAACATTATTTAACTCTTCTTTATATATTATACATGATTATAAAAAAATAGGTAATGTTTTCTTTAAAATTGAAAAAGTCATTAAATTTTGAATAAGCCTTTAGGGTTTTGCCAGTAATCATGTGTAAATTAATTCCAAGGGAAAGACTTTGGATATGATTATCAGAAATTCTCAAAGATTTTTTGGAAAAATTCTAAGATGTAAGAAGTCAATCTAAGAAACTTAGACAAACTAAGCATCTCATTATGAGGATTAAGAGCCATCAGTTAGCTATGTGAGTTGCCTTAACCTTGACCTCAAAGATGTCATACAAAATTATTGTTTGTTTGAAATTGCCATTTATATTTTCTATTTGATCTCTTTTTTGTATAAAAGAATATTCTTCCAATTAATGAAGCGTGGTTAGTCCTTTTTGAACATTTTAGCACCTACGTATTCAATTTCATATTGTTATTTGATATGAAATAAGTTAATGATAAAAATTTGAACATCAAACACACATGCATACGATCAATCAGAGAACTCATTTTTCCCGTCACAGCTTTTTTTTATAGGTTAGTTTATGAATATTTGTTGGAACATTGAGATTTTTCTTACACATTTTAAGGTTTTTTTTGTTGTAGGAAAATTTGTTGGATTATATTGCTCACTGTAAGCATGAGTTTCCATAAAATATTATATAAAAATTGAAGGAAAAAAATTATTTTTTTGAATAAGAGCTTATTGTTTCTGTTTGTTCGATAATTTGTAGAAATTATTCTTATTTCTTTTATATTCTTTTCTTTGTTTTCTCCTCTCAAACTCCAACATAGATGCCCTAGACCTTTTTATTATTTGTTGTAAAATTTTGTTACTTATTATTTCTTGATTTCTAAGATATATTGATGATATATTCCTTTTTATTACTTATTACTGTTTTCAGATGATGCAAACCTTTTTACTAGCATTGACTTAATCTGAAAACAGTAATCTGAAACACTAACCTTGAGAGATGAATCTAGTTTTCCAAAAAGAGCCATTAAAAATGTGGTTTTCCCGCAGCCGGGGGAGGGCCAGGAAGAAAAGTGTGCTTGCATATATTTCAAACCTTCTGTTTACAGCAAATTCTTATGCACTTCACTTAGTTATAGCTTCAAACATCTCATGGGAACAATGTTGGTCAAACTACACATGCACCAGAAATAAATGACAATAAATATGGACGATGCATCTTTTATTGATAAAATATTTGGTAGGTAAGATGGTAGGTGAAAATTGATTTTGACCATCCATTTGGTGGGTGGGAATTAATCTTGACCATATATTTGGTTGGTAAGATGGTAGGTGAGGATTAATCTTGACCATCCATTTGGTGGGTGAGACGGTAGGTGAGAAATGATATCAACCATCCATCAAAGTAGGTGAGAATTAATCTTGATCGTCCATTGAGAATGTGTAAACCTATATATAGCCTTAGAAATTCATTTGTAATTCATTACATCTAAAAGTGAGAGAGAAACATTAGTGAGAGGTTGTGAGTTGTGAGTGTTTGTAAACACTTTGTAAATTTCTCTTCCTTCAGTAAAAGATCTGCAGCAGTCCGGAAACGTAGGCATAATTGGCTGAACTCCGTTATCAACTTGTGTGTCTTATTAGTCCGCATTTTTTTCGTTTTCTTATAAATCTGATTATAGAAAAATTAGCGTCATTTCCCAACAACTGGTATCAGAGCATTGGTTGCGTTTTTCTTTCTTTTTTTTTTTTCGGGCGATTACTATTCACGTGAATAGTAAAATTGTGAATAGTAAAATTTGGTCAGTTGTACCAAATTATCCACGGAGGTGTTCTAATACACGGTGGTTCACAAGAATTGTCAGAAACGATCCAAAGGAAGTCAGATTCGAGTGGAAGCGATGGCTGCAGACGAAGGAAAGGTGAAAATTGAGAAGTTCGATGGAACAGACTTTGGCTTTTGGAAAATGCAAATAGAAGATTATTTGTATCAAAGAAATTTGTATCAACCTCTCTCAGGGAAGAAGCCAGGGGCTATGAAGGAAGAATACTGGAGTCTTCTCGACAGACAAGCTCTCGGAGTTATCTGATTGACGTTATCCCGCAATGTTGCTTTCAACATAGCAAAGGAAAAGACCACGGTAGGTCTTATGACGACTCTCTCTAATATGTATGAGAAGCCTTCAGCCTCAAACAAAGTGCACCTCATGAGGCGCTTGTTCAACTTGCGAATGACTGAAGGTGCATCGGTAGCTCAACATCTCAATGAACTCAATACAGTCACAACCCAATTGAGTTCGGTTGGAATTGAATTTGATGAAGAAGTACGAGCATTAATACTTTTGTCTTCTCTACCAGAAAGCTAGAATGCTACTGTCACGGCTGTGAGTAGCTCGTCGGGAAGCACTAAGTTGAAATTTGATGATGTTCGTGATTTGCTTTTCAGTGAAGAGATCCGACGGAGAGAGTCAGGTGAATCATCAACTTCTTCAGTTTTGCATATAGAGTCAAGAGGAAGAAATTCAACCAGAGGCAATGGACGAGGCAAGTCAAACTACCGAGGTAAATGAAAGGACATGAGGTCCAAATCCAGGAATTCAAGTAATTTCCATAGTTCGAAAACTGTCGAATGTTGGAATTGTGGAAAGACTGGGCACTACAAAAATCAGTTCAAGAATGCACCGAAGAACCAGGAAGCAAAGGTAGAGGCAAATGTTGCTTCCACCTCTAGAGGAAATGACGCATTGATATGCTCTTTGGAAAGCAAAGAGGAGTCTTGGGTGTTAGACTCTGGAGCATCGTTCCATGCTACTTCACAGAAAGAATTCTTTGAAAGGTATGTCCCTGGAAACCTTGGAAAGGTATATCTTGGTGATGATCAACCTTGTGCTATTATTGGCAAATGTGTAGTAAAGATTAAGTTGAACGGATCTGTTTAGGAGCTGAAGGATGTCAGACATATTCCCGACCTGAGAAAAAACTTAATCTCAGTAGGGCAGTTGGCTAGTGAAGGCTACACTACGATCTTCCATGGTGATAATTGGAAGATTTCAAAGGGAGCAATGACGGTTGCTCGAGGCAAAAAGAATGACACTCTTTACATGACAGCAGGAGCACGCTGTTCAATCATAGTTGCAGCTAGCAATGAAAATTCCAATCTATGGCACCAGAGACTATGTCATATGAGTGAAAAAGGAATGAAGATTATGCATTCAAAGGGGAAACTTCCAGGTCTACAGTCAGTGGAGATAGACACGTGCGAAGATTGCATACTTGAAAAGTAGAAAAGGGTCAACTTTCAAACAAGTGGCAGAACCCCAAAGAAATAAAGGCTAAAAATAGTTCACTCTGATGTTTGGGGACCAACGACATTGGTGGGAAACACTACTTCGTGACTTTCATCGATGATCACTCTCCGAAGGTATGGGTTTACTTTTTAAAATATAAGTCAGAAGTGTTCCAGGCTTTCAAAAGATGGAAAGCTATGGTTAAAAATGAGATAGGCCTGAAGATTAAAAAGCTCAGAACTGACAATGGTGGTGAATATGAAGACACCAGATTCAAGAAGTTTTGCTATGAGCACGACATCAGAATGGAGAGAACCGTGTCAGGTACACCTCAACACAATGGTGTAGCTGAATGTATGAATCGAACGTTGACAGAAAGAGCCAGAAGCATTCGCATACAATCAGGTCTACCGAAGCAGTTCTGGGCAGAAGCATTCAACACAGCAGCTTACTTAATCAATTGAGGACCATCGGTTCCATTGGAGCACAAAATACCAGAGGAGGTATGAAGCCAAAAAGAGATAAAACTATCACATTTAAAAGTTTTTGGTTGTGTAGAATATGTGCATATCAGTGATCAAGGAAGGAATAAGCTTGATCCCAAATTCAAGAAATGCACTCTCATCGGTTATGGTGAGGATGAGTTTGGCTACCGTATTTGGGATGACGAAAACAAAAAGGTCATTCGTAGCAGAGATGTGATTTTTGACGAAAGGGTGATGTACAAGGACATGCATAAAACAGTCGTCAACAACTCAGAACAGAATGAGTCAGTATTTGCAGATGCAGATGATGTCCCAGTTAGTTCCGTGACGGAACCCATTATAGCAAGTGCTAAGCCAGAGGAACTTGTTGGACCAAGCAGTGCGCATCAATCGGACACACCATAGCCTCCTACTCCATCTCCTATATTAAAAAGGTCTTCTCGGCCTCATGTGCCCAACAGGAGATACATGAACTATATGTTATTGACTGATGGAGGGGAGCCTGAATGCTATGATGAAGCTTGTCAGACTGGAGATGCTAGTAAGTGGGAGTTTGCCATGAAAGACGAGATGAAGTCTCTGATCTCTAACCAGACATGGGAACTAGTTAAGTTGCCTATGGGGAAGAAGACACTTCATAACAAATGGGTGTACCGAGTAAAAGAAGAACATGATGGTCTCAAAAGATACAAAGCCCGACTTGTTGTCAAAGGATTCCAGCAGAAGGAAGGAGTTGACTACACCGATATTTTTGCTCTCGTTGTGAAGCTCAATACTATTAGAACAATATTGAGTATTGTGGCTATTGAAGATCTTCATCTTGAACAGCTGGATGTGAAAACAACATTTCTTCATGGAGACTTAGATGAAGAAATATACATGCATCAGCCAGAAGGTTTCTCAGAAAAAGGGAAGGAGAACATGGTGTGCAGACTCAAGAAGAGTTTGTATGGCCTGAAACAAGCCCCAAGACAGTGGTACAAAAAGTTTGACAGCTTTATGTATAAGGAAGATTTCCAGAAGTGCAATGCCGACCATTGTTGCTACTTCAAGAGATATAGATCCAGTTATATCATTTTGCTATTTTATGTCGATGATATGTTAGTAGCAGGTTCAAATATGGATGATATCAGAAGGTTGAAGCAGCAATTGTCAAAAGAGTTTGACATGAAAGACTTGGGTCCACCAAAGAAGATTCTTGGAATGCAAATCACAAGAGATAAGCAGAAAGGATTCTTGTAGTTATCTCAAGCAGAGTACATCAACCGTGTTTTGCAGAAATTCAACATGAGCAACGCCAAGCCAGTTAACACACCCTTGGCCAGTCATTTTTGCCTATCCAAGAATCAATCCCCTCAAACGGAGGAAGAAAGAGAATTCATGGCTAAGGTTCCTTATGTCTCAGCTATTGGAAGTTTGATGTATGCAATGGTTTGTACTAGACCAGATATTGGTCATGCAGTGGGAGTTGTTAGCAGATTTATGTCAAATCCAGGAAAAGCTCATTAGGAAGCAGTCAAGTGGATTTTGAGGAATTTACGAGGCACCACGGAGAAGTGTCTGTACTTTGGTAAAAGAGAGTTAAAAGTACAAGGCTACGTAGATGCAGACTTTGGAGGAGAAGTCGATCACCGAAGAAGCACCACATGTTATATATTCATTGTTGGAACTACAGTTGTTAGTTGGATGTCACAAATACAGAAAATTGTCACTTTATCCACTACAGAGGCTGAGTATGTAGCAGTGACTGAACCTAGTAAAGAGATGATATGGCTTTAAGGTTTGTTAACTGAGTTGGGATTCAAAAAGGAGAAGAATATTTTGCATAGTGATAGTCAAAGTGCGATACACTTGGCAAAAAATTCAGCATTTCATTCCAAAACCAAGCATATTGGGTTTCGTTACCACTTCATCAGATCTTTATTGGAAGATGATGTGTTAGTACTGGAGAAGATCCAAGGAAACAGGAATCCAGTGGATATGTTGACAGAGGCGGTGACTATCGACAAACTGAAGTTGTGCTCAACTTCAGTTGGTCTGGTAGAGTAACAAGACCAGAAAGGTTGCTGCATTGATCGAGGTATGAAGACAGATTGAAACCAGTCTTCAAGTGGGAGATTGTTGGTCAAACTACACATGCACCAGTAATAAATGATAATAAAGATGGACGGTGCATCTTTTATTGACAAAATATTTGGTAGGTAAGATGGTAGGTGAAAATTGATCTTGACCATCCATTAGGTGGGTGAGAATTAATCTTGACCATATATTTGGTTGCTAAGATGGTAGGTGAGGATTAATCTTGACCATCCATTTGGTGGGTGAGACGGTAGGTGAGAAATGATCTCAACCATCCATCAAAGTAGGTGAGAATTAATCTTGATCGTCCATTGAGAAGGTGTAGGCCTATATATAGTCTTAGAAATTCATTTGTAATTCATGTCATCTAAAAGTGAGAGAGAAACATTATTGAGAGGTTGTGAGTTGTGAATGTTTATAAATACTTTGTAAATTTCTCTTCCTTCAGTAAAAGATTTGCAGCAGTCTGGAGACGTAGGCATAATTGGCCGAACTCCATTATCAACTTGTGTGTCTTATTAGTCCGCATTTTCTTCGCTTTCTTATAAATCTGATTATAGGAAAATTAACGTCATTTCCCAACAAACAAAATAAGATTTTCATTGCCAAGAAATATTCTGAGAGCGATAGAGAGAGAGTGATGAATCGATAATACTTTGAGGTTTGATGATGCTAGTAATATAATTCAGAATGCTTTTTCTGGCTTGCCGTTGCTTGCTCCTAACGATCTTTGTAAAAATCTGTTCAAATTGAATAGAAGAGGGAATGGATGAGCAAAGCGGTTAGAGAAAAAGAAAGAGAGTAGACGAGGGAAAGGGAGGGGTTGATAATGAGGAGGCAAACTCTTTTGCTCCTATCAATTTAGCTGATGAAGGCAGGTTTCAATAGTTGAAAGCAAGCAGAGAAGACTCGAGCTTAAGGGATACGTACTAAAAGAGTTTTCGTTAATCTTACTTAGCTGTGTTTTTAGCTCCTTGCTTGTGTTAGTAGTAACTTTGTTTCACCTTACTGTCATATTAGTTTCTCTTTAGCTAATTCAGTTAGACGATTACCATCAAATTGTATATAAGTTCTTCAAGCTTATTTTCTTCTTTAATGAAAAGTTTTTGAATTCTCATTTACTTTCGAAGTTTCTATGTTCCCTATGGTATCAGAGCATCCTTGTCAGTTTCTTTTTTCAATTGTAAATCATTTTCTTTTCCATCAAAGCATTCAACATATCAAGATTCTTTCGTTCAAGATTCTTCAATCAAGACGTGTAGGCCAAAAGATTTGCCATCAAGCCGGTATTTTTTGCATCCAAATCCCTCACTTGTTTTGGTATTGCAAGTTCTCACTGGTTCAAATTATCATTCCTGGTCAAGGGCCATTAAAATGGCACTTCTTTCAAGAAAATAATTTGCAATTTATGGATGGTACTATCACAATACCAAAGGTAACTGATCCCATCTACACTAAATGGCAGAGATGTAATACAATGGTTTTGTCACAGATACTTCATTCTTTATCACTGTCCATAGCACAATCCATAATCTTGTTATATAACACATTAGATGTTTGGAAATATCTTAGAGAGAGGTTTCAGGCTAATGACCATTTTCGTATTGCAGAATTTATCACTGGATATATGAAAAATTTAACCAGCGCCAACTGAGTGTAACAAATTATTTCTCCCATTTAAAGATCTTGTGGGATAAGTTCATGAATCTTAGGCCTATACTCACATGCTCGTGTAATCCTTTTTGCAATTGTGGTGTTGTAACAATCGTCAGGATATACTATGAATATGATCATGTAATCATATTTTTGAAAGGGTTGAATTAGGGTTTTGCTACATTAAGATCCCAGATCCTGATTTATGGATCCATTGCTCGACATTACTAAGGCATTTGACTTGATACATTACAAGAAATTTCCACATTACAAGAAATTTCACAAAAAACGACGCTAAAAATTATCATATAATATTATGAAAATAAATCGTCGTAAAAATTACATTTAGTTACAAATTATTCATCGTGGCTAGTTAAACATATATCATTTCTTTTAATTAGAGTACATTTGCCAATATAAAATAATATTAAACAAATAATGCCAAATAAAAAATATCAAAAGTAATAGAAATATTAGATATACATAATACACTTGTAAAATTATGCCTGCTCTTAGTTCAAGCCAAAACGTGTTCACCTAACTAGTAACTATCAAACATACCCTCCAACAACATGAAAAAAGTCTGTGTACTTGCAAAATGATGCTTGGAAATGTTAAATTGTTCGACCCACTATACATCTTCCATCTTGAAAAGCTGCAACCATAATTTAAAAATGTATAAATTTGTGAACCAATAAGACTAAATTAAAAAAAAAATGATAAAAAAAGAATACTTATCGAAAACTAGGAAGCAAATAAGAGCCAGAAATAAGTAATCCTCCTTTCAGGGAAAAAGTTAGACAAAATGGAAATGTAACTGACCATGAGATTTCTATTGCCAATTTTTGCCATATATATATATATATATATATATATATATATATATATATATATATATATATATATATATATATATATATAAGTCTGCCGATATTTTAATGATTATTATATTATTTATTCATCCGTAAGTATTTTTCTCAATTATTAGATAGAAAATCTAATAATATTAATTAATTTTATAATAATTATGACAATTTAATATTATTTAATAATAAAACTTATGATAGTTATTTACGAAGGTATAATCATTGAAAACCCTTATATACATATTTGATGGTGAAGGGCATGGAGTGTGGTATACAAATATTGTATCCGCCAAATAATATTTGAAAATTTCCTAAAACGTGGCTCGACCCAGATCAAAAGTAAAAAAAATTAACCTCATTTAGAGTGCCTACGATTTCAGATCCGATTCTTATGCCTAAATATGAATTATAGGTAAACATAAAAAGTATAAATGACACATCCTTACTAGATTGCAATATCCTTATTAAAAATCTCCTATTTAGGATTCTCCATAACTAGGAAAATCTCTAAAGTATATTAAATAGGAAAAAACTCTAATTAATACTTCATAGAAAGTTAGTACCAATTACCATTATAACAGGGAACTCCTCTATAGAAAGATTAGCATAAGATAGAGAAATACGCATTCAATGTTCATATAACATCCTTATTTTTTTTATCAAGCACTTTTCTAATTTCAAGAATTGAAATTTGTTACTCTCCATCACAAAACTCAATACTTCAAAATTAATACATGTCTCCTGTTATATATGTATTTTATGATCTGTTGATTCATATATATGGTCAAAACAATTCTTTTAAAATTGTTTTTTTCCTTCTTTTTATGAATAGATTATTTTGCTTACATAGTTTATTAGAAATTATTTGCTCAAGATCAGATCTATGATTTTTTCATTGACCAAAGCAATTATTGAATGCACGTAAACAAATTAGTAACTACTTTTTTTGCGTGACATTCTATTATCGGTCCAATCCATGAAAAATTCATGAACTCAATCCAGACAAGGTGCAGTCAACCTCACTTAGTTGTCAGATCTGCATAATCTGTTGGTACATATGGCACAAATAAGTCTGTTAAAAACCCATTTTTCCTTCTGGGATTATAACCCATATCTTTGCAGAGTTGGTCAGTAAACCAAATATTAGTATTAGTAATACAAGCTCTCTTATAGTAGCGTCCTGTAGCTTGCTTGATGTGATCTCCCCACATCTTGGCCTCCTTTTCCATGTCTGTTATACAAGGCAGTTCAATATTTCCATCAAGAAAATTCACTAGCCATAGGCTTCTCATTTCAGAGCAACCCAGAGCAGAGTAGGCCTCAATGTATCCTATAATCGCCAGCTGAGGTATTCGCGGATGAAGTATTTGTCTGCAGACCAAACACGAATAATCAGATTCCGAATTCTAATGAAGAAGAAATGGGTTTAATTTATATATTGAAAATGAGTAAGCTATAGCAGAGAACCTATAGAGGAGAAGTGGAGAAGTAGCCTTTATACAATCTTGGAAAACCAGAGACGAAAAAATGTTCTTAAGTTTTTCATGGCCTTTGAATCCTGTGGCGAATATCACAATATCAGTTTCTATTGGTTGGTTTTCTCCATCAATAATTATCCCTTCCTTGCAGAACTTGAAGCTTTGTGAATTCTTAATAACGATGCTGCCCTCTTCCACTTTGTCGGAAAATTTGTCCGGCAATATTGCAAGCTGACAAGATGACAAATCCTCGTCGAAGCTGAATTTGGGCAGCATTCCATATTTCTTCAATGGAAAATTCCATCTAAGGTAACTCTCCATGAATTTTGAAATTCCCCATCTCTAATTATATATAAGCATATATAAATTTCAGTCATATATATAAAATTCACAGTTGATGCTGAACAATTAAGGATTTCAGATTGGTAAGAGAATTTTACCAAGGGTGAAAGCAGTGTGGCCAAAAGACTGCATAGAAATGTTTCACCAGGCTTATGAACCAGAAGTTCTGCAAATCGATTCATGTACAGAAAACCGAGCAGAAGTTCGGCAAAAGAACTAGCAGGAAGAAACCAATGGGCATTTCGGTTAACCATTGTGCAAGGATACTTGATTCCTGGATTTCAAATATAAGATGCACACAATTTACTCAAAATTTTATGAGGAAAGTACTAAAATATCAAGCACTATTTGCATATTAGATTTGAGATCTTCTTACCATTAATATTGGCACATTCTGCTGCTATGTCAGCCGCAGATTTATGGGAACCAATGACTGCAACCCTCTTTCCCTGGACAAATTTTGAAGTGCCCAAATTGTTAAAAGCTGAGAATTCCATCGAATGCATCACCTTGCCCTTGAACACTTCAGGCCCTTCATCTGCAGAAAACTTAGGAGTGTTTGGGAATCCACTAAATTGTCCAATGCAAAGAATGACAAATTCAGCATAATACTCCTGTCCAATTTATGATCCATCATTGTTTTAGAAAAATTTTCGTCAGGGTATGAAAAAATGAAAAAAAAGGGTCCAAATAAATCACTTGATTCACAGTTAATTACCTGAATTTTGAAACTTTTGGTGTCCTGAACCCTGATGTGCCATTTCCCATTGGAGCCAAAAGGTTTACCTGTTCCGCTCCACAGATGCCATGAATCCATTTCCTCAAAACATTCACCAACATAATCTATACCAATGACCCTGGAATTGAATTTAATGCGAGGAAAGATTTCGAAATGTTGAGCATAAGATTCAAGATAATCCAGAACTTGATAGTGAGTAGGATGCACATCTTTTACAGAGGAAGACCATGGGAAATCAGAAAACTGGTAGACTTGTTTTCCATTTTGTAGCCTAGTTGAGTCAATAGTGTGAGCCCAAACTCCACCAATTCTTTCATCGGCTTCGAACACGACTGGATTAAATCCCTTGTAAAGACAGTATTTACAGGCAACAAGGCCACTAGCTCCAGCTCCGATGATGGCAATCATCTCTTTCATTGCAAGTTCTCACAATATCCCAGATACAGCATCTACACATCGTCCAGTTTTATTTGTGGTCGGACATCCAGTACATTATCCGCTATGTCATTATTTGTGGTCGGACATCCGGTACATTATCCGCTATGTCATTATTTGTGGTCGGACATCCGGTACATTATCCGCTATGTCAATTTCCGATATAAAGTTAGAAGATGGGCCAAAGTGGCAGTATAATTGGACCAAAAAATTCGAGAAACGGAAATCGGTCGAAAGGAATCGAATCTAAATTGAAAAATAGATTGATTAGGTTTTTAATTTGTGATTTTTAGACTTTGAAACTCCTATCTGGATGTTTAAAAAGTGATGGTTGTTTAAAGTATTTAGATAATATTTTAATATAAACAATTAGAGTAACCAGTCAATACGTAACCTCCCATAGTGGCAGACATTTTTATTAATTTGGATAATCTCAGAAGATGATGAATTTAGCAATATATAAATCTGGCCTGCGCCTGCAAATAGAGCCTCTATCACAATATTTTTATAATTTAAAAATTATTTCAATTATGTTATATATATATATATATATATAACGGGCCAAGCTGTCGACAGAGAGGAACAATGAATCATGGCCCGAGCACCAGCTCCAACACTACTAGTTCGTCAATTAATGAGGAAAGAGAGGTGGCAGCAACTAGGGGTGGCAACAGTTACGGATTTTGTGAATATCCGTATCAATTCGAATCCGTTTAAATTTTAATGTTTAAATTTTAATGGATAATTCTATTAGAGTTTTGGAACGGATTTGAATAGCAATATTTAAAACCGTCACGGATTTGGATAGGGTACGGGTAGAAACATTCGGGTACCCGCTACCCGATAAATCCAATTATATATATATATATTATGCAATTTATTTTATTTTAATTTATTGAATATAATGATATAATTATTTTTTCATATATTTTTATAGATTGATGAATTACAAATGTAATGGAAGTTTAAAATGTGAAATATAATTTTTCTATCATAATGAACAATATTTAATTTTATTGTTATTTTTGAACAATTTGATAAATTATTTTAATTTGAATGTGTTGAATTAAATTTTATATTTTATTTGATTTTATAGTGATTTATGGTAGATTATTTATATATTTATAGATTTTTAATTATTTAATTAGTTCAAATTTTATTTTATTTTAAATTTATTTAATGATAAACGGGTAATTATTCAGATTCGGATATTAATCGGGTAATGCTAATCGGATTTGAGACGGGTACATGTATTAATATTATAATTTTAAACGGGTTCGAGACGAATTTGGGTGTGTATATAAATAATCGAGTTCAGATTCGGATAAGACAATTCTCCCTACCCGTTGCCACCCCTAGCAGCAACAAAAGTAAGAACAACCGGCCGAGGGTCAAGGCTTTCGACGCTACAAACAACCATTAACAGAGAAGGATTGAAAGTTAAATCCACTGGATCATAAAAGAAAGACTCATATTTAAGTTTCTTGAAATTTAATTTGAAATTCATTTTCATCTTAATAACTCTCTTTGCATTCCATGATTAATAAATCAGTTTACTATTACTGGTGGACAAATCTGTTTAGAAACAGAGCTCTTTTCATCGCGAAATTAGACCTGTTATTAACATCAGCTTATCTATCAGTCGCGTTGGGTTTGCCACTCAATTGAAAGTTATGAAACAAGTTTACGGTAGTTCAAAACTGGAATTGACACAATATCAGAAATTGGCCACCCTTATTACGCACCGTGAATGTTCATCCAAAATTTTTCGCACATGTACAATTTTTTATACATGTACAATATTTTAGAAAACTATTTATACCGTTAGATTAAATGAATCTTGGCTATCTATTAAAATAGGTAAGAATTAATCCTGACTCTCCATCTGATAGGTGAGAATCAATATTAGACATTCATTTTGATAAGTGGGAGTTGATTTTGACTATCCATTTAATATGTGAGAATCAATGATAGTCATCCATTTTGGTAGTGAGAGTTAATCATAACCATCCATTTGGTAGATGAAAATCATAATATAATTAGTTGTATGACAAGGCAATAAATTCTGGACGCAAATTAGATTGCTTCATCCATGTCTAACACAAATTCAATCAATTGGGACAGTATTGCCAAGATCCTTTTACACCTTAATTTGTTCTCAAATCAATACATAAATCCAAAATGAAGGAAAATGACTCATGTAACTATCCAATTCACTTTAAATTGGTGGCTGGGCTTAGTTTTAGTTTTTATAAATGAACTCCCATTGATAAGCCCACCGTGTTACAATGCAGTGATCAAAATATTGAATCAGTATATCAATACCATTTCGAGAAATGTTCTAAACCAATAAATGTATTAGAACAAATTAACAGAAACTTTTAAAGGAGTTACGATAAAATTATTATAATGTTATGAATGATTAATAATAAAAAGTGAGAATAAATTATTACGAATAAAAGTGTATTTTAAATTTGGTCTATGAGTATTGTATTTTTTTTTTTAAAATAGCTATTAATATTTAAGTTTTATTTCTTAAAATTTGACAATTTTTTTTTATTTTATTTTATAGTAGACAACTTGAAGAGGGAAAGCTAAAGTTGAAGCTTTGACCTTTAAGCAATTAATTGAATATATCCTTTTGTAAAAAAAATAAAAAATAAAAAAATAAAAAGAAGAAAGCCTCATATTCCTTCAATGGGATGGAGATTATGTGCAAGTTGATTGAATATGATAAATTGTATTCATTTAATTTTTGCTATTGGTCAATGAATGATTAAAATTAAATATTAAATTCTTATTTCTAAAAATTAAATAACCTCCTTTTAATTGTAGCATTTAACCTTGATAATTCATTAATAATGAATAGTAGAAATCATATGATGCATCATAATCAACTTAAGATTTAACCTCCTTTTAATTGTAGCATTTAACCTTGATAATTCATTAATGATGAATAGTTGGAATCAAATGAATATGATTTATATTCAACTCAAATAAATTTCAATTCAAAATTGAAATCCCATTTGATTTACTTGTTGAATGTACCTGATAACTGATGACTGATGATAAATAATTGTTGGCTAATCAATAGGGATAAAATTTATTTAATTCAAAATATACATTTCTTATAGTATGTATCTCTAAATCTAGTGTATAAATAATTAAATAAATAAAAATTATAATATAGTATTTATTTGATATAATTGTTTATTTTAATAAAATAAAATTTTCATATCCCCTAATTTATGTCCCGATACGTGCGTATCTCTAAATTGACACAATAGACCAATCTGAGTCTAAACTGATTTTAACTGAAAAAATTAAAATAAAGATAAATAATTATAGAAAATGACTAAACATATATTTAAAGTGTTTATAGATATTGAATTACGATAAGTAACCAAAAAGAAAAATTTAAAAAGTTTTAAGGTGAAATCGTAATATATCAAAAATTAGAAAATTAATTGTGATATGTATCAATTAAATACATAATTTGGACACAAAAAAATATTATGTTCGCCAATCACCATAAGAAAAAAAGGAGATTAGTAGGTTAATTAACTAAAACACCAAAGTTATTAGTCATATGGTGGGACCTATTGAAGACTTTTCTTTCTATTTCCATTTTCTTCTTTTCTTCTTTTCTTCTCCCTTATCACCTTCTTTGATCCTCCATAAGCAGACCATGTTTTTAGAGAGAGAAAGAGAGAAAGAAAAGAGAGAAAAGCAAGTTAAGGCTACCTACATGCATGAAAAAACTTGAGAAAGCTTAAGGGACCTAAAAGGAAGAGAAAGAGCAAAGCAAAAAGAGAATATAACAGCTCATCATTCAGCCATATGAGAAAAATGTTTTTAGGTATGATGTTTTTCTTCTAGTCTACAACTTTTGCTAAAGAAAAATGAGGTTTAACGCTTAAAAAGCTTGTTTTTGAATATAGAGAGAGATAACTTAGGGTTTGTGGAAAGAGAAGATAGGGTTTAGAGTTTTAATGATATTTTTGTGTGTTTTAATAGTTCAAGTTAACAAGAATCAACTCAAGGGAATAAAGGAAATAGAGAAAAAGAGAAAGACATAAAGAGTTAAGAAGAAGTGAAAGACTTTAGGTATGTGCATACACTAAGGCAATATAGCCTATAAAATATGTATGTGTTTGCATGATTTAAATGATTGGAATGTTAGTAATAATTATAATGGATTTTATTTTGTAATTTTTGCATGAAATGGTAAAATGAGTTATGTTGATTGTGTATTTTTGCTTTATTTTTATGGAGCAGTCGTTATATATATATATATATATATATATATATATATATATATATATATATATATATATATATATATATATATATTGCTATAACTTAAGTTATAAAATTTGGATTAGTGTGTTTTTGTTGGGTTTGAAACCTAAGACATAGGGCTAAAACTTTCAAGAGAACAATAAACCTGATTTTGATTATAGTTATGTTTAATTTAGGCATTAATATGTGACCTGAAATCTGTCTTGCAAATTCTGGACAGAATTTGAAGGAATAATTGGTGTTTATGTATATATCTTTTAGAATTTAGAATTAAGTTATTCAAATTTAATCTTAAAGTTAAGATCCATGACTATAATTCTTCAAAAGACAATTTAATTTAATCCAATCGAAACAAGTCCAAAATTGAGATACAAAATAAAGCATGAAAATTGTTAGTAATAGGGCTTAATATAAATTGGGAAATTTAATATGTAAATTAATTTAGACCTTTTATATTATACAAATGATATTTACATTGATTAATTATATGATTAATTGAGTCATTATACCTACAAAATTTATGAAGTAAAAGGATTATGATTTTTTTAATGACAAATGTCAGCCCTAAAATATCTAGCCTAGAACTAAAATATTGAATAGTTTGGCATGCGAATTAAGGGTAATATTTACCGGAGATGACACTCATATTATGCCAGTAATGACACCTTTTACTATGTCTGGATGACCAGTCTAGTTATCCTGATTATTGGTTCAGTCATAAATGTTAAGGGGGAAAATAAATTAATAATTATATAAAGAATTTTGTATGAGTTACAGAGTGTTGCCTAGATATTAAGCCGAGAAGGGGGGTTGAATTAGAGTTTCAAAAATTAAAATTTAAAGTGCAGAAATAAAAATTAATTTAAGGAGTGATAGAGAAATTTGACACAAGGATTTTTATAGAGGTTTGGGTGTTAACAAACCCTACACCTCTTCCCAATCGTAATTGGGAGTTTTACTAACACACTAAGTGTTACAATGGAGTTTTACAAGCTCACTCCCAACTATGATGTTTCTCACAATGGCTCACACCTAACCCAGAAATCCCTTGTGTTTTAATGGCTCACACAATAACCAATTACTTGTGTTTGACAGGCTCACACAAACAACCTTTACTTTGTATTTTTTCCAGGCTCACACAAACAACCTTTACTTTGTGTTTTTACAGGCTCACACAAATAACCTTTAATTTGTGTTTTAGAGGCTCACATAACTAACTCTTACAAGTGTTCTACTCTTAACCCAGAAATATCCAAAACTCACATGAGTAATAAATGCTTACAGAGAAAGACACTAAAAAATCTTTATTGCTCAATAAATGAAGAGCAAAAAAATTTTTACAGAGAATAGATATTGGTTCTCAAAGTACTGAATGTACAAATAGCTTGTAATTAGAATTTGATTCAAAGTATTTGCTATCCTCATGTACTGAATGCATAAATGACTTCCATTTATACTCCTTTGGCTGATTATAACCGTTAGGGTGCATTTAAAATGAAACTGGCCATTGTACCAACCAAATAATCGTGCCTGATATGTTTCTCTTTCATCCTTCACGGGCATGACTGTTCTTCCCAAGCCGTGACTGAAGTGGTGACCTTGGTCGTGAAGCTCTCTCGAAAGTTTTGAAACATTGGGTCACGGGCGTGACATACATATTCACGGGCGTGACAAACTTCCTAGTCGTGATCCAAGTGGTGACTTTAGTCGTGAAGCTCTCTGGATGAAAATGTCATGAAAATTCACGGGCGTGACATTTTAATTCACGGACGTGACTTAAATGTACACTTCACGGTTTGTGTCTTCCTTCATGACCGTGAACTTCAAATGTTGGTTTTGATGACGATTAGCTCTTTCACGGGCGTGACACATAGGGTCACGGGCGTGAACATGCTACTTCTTTAATTTTATGTTTCAATGATTATTCTTTTAATCTCCATTCTTGCTATTTTATTCCATACCCTGTTTAATAGACTTAGAAAACAAGTATGTTAAATACAATATTGCTATTTTATTTGTTATCATCAAAATGATAGAAATACCCCTTAAGGTTTAACAATCTCCCCCTTTTTGATGGTGACAAATAATCTAGCAATATGTGCTTTTGAGAAGTCTCTCCCTCAAAAGATACTTAGGATAAAAAATTGATGAAATGCAAGAATTGTAAAGAAAGATGTAGCATTGAAATAAACTTTCTAGATTTTAAGTATATGCAAGTTATATGCAAAGTATATCTAATATATACCAAAATTCTTTTGAAGGCATGAAGTATATGTAAGGTATATTTAGAGTATAACATGGCATATTCATTTATGTAACTTGCATTAAGGTATATGCAAAGTATACTTAAGATATATCTAATGTGTATAAAGCTCAATTTCTCAATTTCATACTTGCATTTTAATTTTGAATCAAAGTTTGAGCATTTCTAATTTCTCCTAACCTAACTCAATGTCAATGTATTTGTAGGTTCTTATTTTTTTATTCAAAAAATTCATTTTATATATTGCTAGGTTCTCCCCTTTTTGTCATCAATCAAAAATAATATAAAGATACCAAGAGATAAACAAAGCAAATATATTTGATTGTTAAAAAGATACACACCAAAGGAAATATGAATCAGAAACGAAATACAATCAAACAAAACAACAAAGAAAATAGACAAGTAAACATGCAAATTTAGGCTACCATCTAGCCTAACACCTAGCCTAATCATCTAGCCGGACATCCTATCTCGAAGTCTAGCAACCTCTGCCTCAAGGCTGTCCATCCAATACTCCATGAAATCTTTGAGGTTTTCCAACCTTTCATCCATTGAAGTCTGCAGCTGCTCGAATCGTGGTGCCAAGAGGTCAACCACTTGTTGCACCATATTTGGTGTGGAAGTTGAGGATTGATCGATGTCCTGCTCAGCTGCTGGAGGTGCTTCGTCAACCCGAGCCCTTTTCTTCTGCTGGATCCCTTGGAGGCCAGCTTTGAAGTCCTTCGTGTCATTGTCTTCCCAAATGATCTCTCCAGCAGTGTCTGTGAAGCGGTAGAAAATATTGTTCTCGTGAATAATTCTGATAGCCTCTCCCATCTTGATGAAGGACTCGACATCCAATCTATCTCGAGGATGCCCTGGGATGAGATTGAAATGATGCTCATCCAGCTTCAAATAGCCAAGCTTCAAGGCTATATGGGTGACATAACCACCAATGAGTATATCTCCTGTGGGTTTGGTGGCAATGAACAAAAGATGGTTGGCAAACCATCTAGAAAGCGCCACGGTAAGTCCTCTTCTAGCCATCTCAAATAGGAAGAGCTCCGATTTCCTAATGGTCCCATTGCTATCTCCCTGAGCAAATATACTATAGGTTAGGAACCTATGCAAATATTTGTGCATTGGGGACCGGAGATGAGTGCTGTTGGTCTTCTTGACATCCCAGTTACAATTGGTGCCAAAATGGGTCCAAGCTCGAGTGGCGAAGAATTCTACTTCGTTATCATTAAGTATGCCATCCGATGGTGGGTTGAACAAGTCCCCAAATTCTGTGGCATTGAGGGTGTTGGGATTGTTGCAGAGTTGGAATTTCACCACTCCAGTAGGTGACAGAGTTCGGACGGTTTTCCATTCGAAGGACCTCGATGAAAAGAGAGGCATTTTCTTCAATGTGGAGTACCGGGGATGGCATTGCTCCGAAATTCTGTTCATGAGGTAATCAGCATACCTCATGGGAGCATGAGACTTTTTTCTTTTTCCCTTAGATGAGGCAGTCTCCATTTGAGTGGAAGAAATAAACTTTGAGAAGCTTGGGAAAATATTTGACAAAAATTTGAGAAAAACCCTAAATGAGTATGATTTTTGATGAAAGAATGGACTTTTGATGGTATTTATAGGAAAATTTTGTAACTTGGGGGCCGGAATCTTCAATAAATCATTGAATGTGTGTAAATGAGAGTGGTTTCAAGGAGTTAAAAGGTTGAAATGTGAAAAATAATCGGTTGTTCTCTTATATGCCCGACGCATTCACGGGCGTGAAATATGTGTTCACAGGCGTTAATGGTCGTGTTCACGGTTTGCTGAAGGAGTGTTCTACCTGTGAATAAAGGCATGAATATGTTCACAGTTGTGACCTTTGAATGTCATCGGCGTGAATGATGAACTTTCACGGGGGTACAACACGAGTCACGGGCGTGAAAGGTTGAATTTTACTACTTATGCCCGTGAAGTAAAACGTGACTCAAAACGTGAACGCCTCTGTGTGTTTTGGGGTGAAAATATTCACGGGCGTGAAAATGTGTCAAGGGCATGAACAAGACTTTTCACGGGAGTGAATGAAGTCGTGAACATAAGCTTCACTACTTGAAGCAGTGAATCATGTCGTGAATCAAGTCGTGAACGACATTGCCTCTTTTGGCTATTTAAGTCACGGGTGTGACTTTCCTAAAATTTTCATCAAATAAAATTAAGTCCTAAAACATGTCTACATTTATTTCAATGAAGATTTTATCTCTTATAACATAAAATTTTCATCAAATATACTACCTTATATCTAGTGAAATGATACAAAATTAAGATTATCACTTAAGATTTCATAATTTAGCAATCATAAGGTTAATCCATCAATCATACCAAGTTCTCTTCTAATGAAATTAAATCTTTCCTCATTTAGAGACTTAGTAAAAATATCTGTCAATTGATTTTCTATGCTTATAAATTCTAATGCAACATCTCCATATTGAACATGATTTCTAATAAAGTGGTGTCTAATGTCAATATGCTTACTTCTTGAGTGTTGAATAGGATTCTTTGAAAGATTTATAGCACTTGTATTGTCACATTTAATAGGTATATGGTTCATATCATGACCATAGTCCTTAAGTTGTTTCATCCAAAGAATTTAAGTACAATAACATCCAGCTACTACATACTCTGTTTCAGCAGTTGAAAGGGCAACTGAAACTTGTTTCTTGCTAAACCAATAAACTAAGCATTCTCCAATAAATTGACAAATACCTGAAGTACTTTTCTATCTAAAAGACTACCAGCATAGTCTGCATCTGAATATCCTATAATATAAAAGGATGAATTTCTAGGATACCATAAACCTAGATGCAATGATCCATGTAAATATCTTAGAATCCTTTTTACTGCATTTAAATGAGATTCTTTAGGACATGATTGAAATCGTGCACACAAGCAAATACTATACATTATATCGGGTCTAGAAGCAGTAAGATATAAAAGTGATCCGATCATACCTCTATAAAGCTTTTCATTAATGCTTTTACCCTTTTCATCCTTGTCCAATTTTGTTGATGTGCTCATAGGAGTCTTGGCATTCTAACATCATTCCATACCAAATTTCTTAATTAAATCTTTGGCATATTTGGATTGGTTGATGAATATGCCCTCATTACTTTGCTTTATTTGTAGACCAAGGAAATATTTAAGCTCTCCCATCATGCTCATTTCAAATTCCCTAGTCACACACTTAGCAAATTCTTGACAAAACAGTTCATTAGTAGAACCAAATATTACATCATCAACATAAATTTGAACAATTAGAATATCATGCTTATGATTTTTAATGAATAATGTGGTGTCAACATTTCCCTTTGTAAAGCTATTTTCTAATAGAAAAGAACTTAGCCTTTCATACCAAGCTCTTGGGCTTGTTTCAAACCATATAAAGCTTTTGAAAGTTTAAAAACATGATTTGGCAAATCATAGCTTTCAAAGCCTGGTGGTTGTTCTACATATACTTCTTTTTCTATATAACCATTTAGAAATGCACTTTTCACATCCATTTGAAAGAGTTTGAGATTCATGTGACATGCATATGCTAAGAGTATTCTGATGACTTCTAATCTAGCTACATGAGCATATGTTTCAACATAATCTATACCTTCTTCCTGATTATATCCTTTTGCAACTAATCTAGCCTTATTCCTAGTTATTGAACCTTGTTCATCTAGTTTGTTTCTAAATACCCATTTGATACCTATAATTTGATGATCATTGGGTCTAGGTACTAAGGTCCATAACTTACTTCTCTCAAATTGGTTGAGTTCCTCTTGCATGGCAATTACCCAACTTTCATCATTAAGAGCCTCATCAACATTTTTAGGCTCAATTTGAAAAATAAAAGCAATGTCAGTGACTAAATGTTTGAAATGAGATCTAGTACTTACTCCCCTTGAGAGATCACCAATGATTTGCTCTTTTGGATGATCTTTCGTCATTCTCCATTCTTTTGGGAGTTCTTATTTGTTTTCTTCTTGAGTTTGAGGTAGAGAATCATTTTGATGTGAATCTTCTTGATCATTTTCTTCTTTTCCATTTTCAAGATCAAGTCTTTCCATATTACCTACAACATCATCAAGAATACTACCTTTCACAAGATCAAGTCTACTAGATTCATTAAAGACCACATGCATAGATTCTTCAATAGTTAATGATCTTTTGTTAAATACTCTATATGCTTTGCTGGTTGTAGAATATCCTAAAAAGATACCTTCATTAGATTTAGAGGCAAATTTTCTAAGATTGTCATTGGTATTCAATATGAAACACTTGCATCCAAATACTCTAAAGTATGATATCAAGGGCTTTCTTCCATTCCATAGCTCAAATAAGGTTTTGTTTAATAGAGGTCTTTTGAAAACTCGATTTGAAATATAACATGCAGTGTTTGTGGCTTCTGCCCAAAAGTAAGTTGGTAAATCATATTCATTGAGCATTGTTCTAGCCATTTCAATTAAAGTTCGATTTTTCCTTTCAACTACTCCATTTTGTTGAGGTGTCCTAGGAGATGAGAAATTTTGTGAAATGTCATGTTCAAGACAAAAACTTTCAAAGTTTTCATTTTCAAATTCTTTGTCATGATCACTTTTTATCTTTGAAATACAATACCCTTTTTTCATTTTGAACCCTTTTAGCAAAGTTTTTGAAATTTTCAAAAGCATCACTCTTTTGAGCTAAGAAAATTACCCAAGTAAATCTAGAGTAATCATCTACGATGACAAATGCATAATGTTTATCTCCTAAGCCTGCAATTCTAGTAGGTCCAAATAAATCTAGATGCAGTAGTTGTAGAGGTTTTGAGATACTTATTATGTTTTTGGATTTGAATGATGACTTATATTTCTTCCCTCTTTGGCAAGGTTCACATGTCTTGTCTTTTTCAAATTTGACTTTTAGCAGTCCCTTTACTAGTTCTCCTGTGCTGAGGCTTTGAATTAACTCCATGTTCGCATGACCAAGTCTTCTATGCCACAGTCAACATTCATCACTAGTAGTCACAAGACACTTAGATGAATGGTTAGATATTTTGAGTAAGTCTATTATGTAGGTATTGACCTCTCTATTTCCTTCAAATATCTCTTGACCATCAATAGAAGTTACAAGACATTCATTGGAAGTAAAGGTTACTTTATTTCCTTTATCATATAATTGACTTACACTCAACAAGTTATGTTTCAAACCATCAACAAGTAAAACATCTTTAATAAAAGTAGTACCATTAATACCAATAAAATCAATTCCAATTACCTTACCCTTAGCATTGTTTCCAAATGTAACTTTACCTCCATCAATACTTTTAATTTCATTGAAAAGTTCTTTGTCTCCTGTCATATGTCTTGAGCATCCACTGTCTACTAGCCAAGTATTTTTGTTTATTGTGGACTTAAGGCATACCTATAGAATCAAAATCCAAGTATGGTTTTTAGGTACCCAAATGAGCTTGGGTCCTTGGGGGTTAGCACATGAAGGTTCCCAATGAGCCTTCCTTATCCAGCAATGTTTATTTATGTGAGCAATTTTCATACAATAATTACACTGTTTAGGTCTAAATTTTTTTTTTGTCATACAATATTTTTGAATGTCATATTTCTATTAGACTGAGTTTGAGAACAATGGCATACACAGTCATGATTAATTGGTGTTTTTCTAGATGCATGCTTCTTATACATAAAGAAATGATTAGTCTTTTGAGGTTTCTTTCTTAGGCTTACCAATCCTTGATTATTTCTCTTATGTATAGAGGATTTTAGTGTATTTAATGCACTTATCCCTTGGTGTTGTTCCAGCAAATGTGGAGATGTGAGGTTCACTTGACGTAACAAAAGTAGTTTTGTGAGAAGATGATGGTGTGCCCTTAAATCCTATACCATGTCTAATTAAAAGAGGTATTTGAGACACAATGAGAGTGTCTAAGCTTTCCTTTCCTTTGTGGAATTTTGAAATGGAGTTTCTAAGTTCCTCAACTTCATTTTTCAAAGTATTGTTTTCTTTAAGCAAGGATTTAGTTGAGGGTTTTGAAGAGTATTCATCTAATGACTTTTGAAGATATTCATTAGATGATTTAAGCTCAAAGTTCTCCTTTTCTAAAACATTCATTTTGATTTTCAAATTAGAAATGTTATTTTTATAAGTATTGAATTTACTCCTATATTTCTCTAGTTCTAGATTCAATTCTTCTATTAGGCTTTGCTCATCATCACCATCTTCACTATTACTATCATTATCACTACTATTATTATTGAAAGAGTATGAGTGAAGTGATCTTACCTTATCCGAGATGTGATCCTCTATAGCTATGAAACATAGGTTGACCTCTTCGCTTTCATTGTCATCTTTTTCACTTGAAGGGCTTTTGTCATCCCATGTGGCTTTATGACCTTTCTCCTTATTGTCTCTTTGGTATTTGCTCTTATGCTTCTTGAGCCTTGGACATTCCAATTTAATATGCCCTTTCTTTCCACATTCATAGAACTTTACCTCTTCTTTACTTTTTTGTGCATCATTAGAAGTCAGTTTGAGGTTTTTTTTGCCTGAATTTTCTAGAGTTGTTCATTCTCTCCTCAATAATTCTTTTCAGTCTTCTTGAGAGCATAACAATGTCCTCATTTGCATCATCACTCATTTCTTCATCATCTTCAACTTCTTGTTGAGATTTTGAAGTAGAGGCTTTTAGTGCTAGAGGCTTTCTTTTTTCCGGCTCTGCTTCAAGCTCTCTATCTCTTTTCACTGTCATTTCATGTGTGAGAATTTTTCCAATAAGCACATCAGTATTCATGATGCTCATGTCTTCATTTGCTTCTTCTATACCAACAACTCTTAAGCCATAGTCTTTAAGATGAAGACTTCTCAGGATTTTGTGGTTTACATCTTCCAGGCTCAGATGCTTCCCAAGTTTCCTCATTCCATTTATAATGGCTAGAAGGCGGTTGGTCATGTCAGTGATTGACTCATTGGATTTCATCTTGTAGAGTTCATATTTTGATGTAAGAAGTAGAATCTTCTTGGATTTGACTTGCTTAGTTCCTTCATGATAGTTTTCCAATGTCTTCCACTTGTTGCATACTGTTGGGCAGTGTTGTATTCTTCCACATTCTTCAATAGATAATGAGCTTAATAGGATTGTCATTGCCTTCTTGTTTTTAAAATTTGCTCTTCTTTGAGGCTCTGTCCAATCATCTCTTGATAGGATTTCTTCTTCACCATCAGCTCCTTTTCTGGTTGGTGGTGTCCATTCTTTTCGTACACTATCCCAGATTTCAATTCCTTCACTATCCAGATATGTCTCCATCCGAAACTTCCAATGGGCATAATTTTCTCCATCAAAGTAAGGTTTGAGACTTTGGAATCCTTCACTGGTCATATCTTAATCTTTACTAGCACTTTTTAGGCTTCGATGCTAGACTTATCACAGATACCAATTGTTGCCTAGATATTAAGCCAAAAAGGGGGGTTAAATTGGAGTTTCAAAAATTAAACTTTAAAGTGCGGAAATAAAAATTAATTTAAGAAGGGATAGAGAAATTTGACACAAGGATTTTTATAGAGGTTCGGGTGTTAACAAACCCTACTCCTATCCCCAATCGCAATTGGGAGTTTCACTAACACACTAAGTGTTACAATGGAGTTTTACAAGCTCACTCCCAACTATGGTGTTTCTCACAATGGCTCACACCTAACCCAGAAATCCCTTGTGTTTTAATGGTTCACGCAATAACTAATTACTTGTATTTGATAGGCTCACACAAACAACCTTTACTTTGTGTTTTATCCAGGCTCACACAAATAACCTTTACTTTGTGTTTTTACAGGCTCACACAAACAATTTTTAATTTGTGTTTTAGAGGCTCACACAACTAACCCTTACAAGTATTCTACTCTTAATCTAGAAATACCCAAAACTCATTTGAGTAATAAATGATTACAGAAAGAGGCACTCGCAAATCTTTATTGCTCAATAAATGAAGAGCAAAAAGATTTTTACATAGAATAGATATTGGTTCTCAAAGTATTGAATGTACAAATAGCTTGTAATTAGAATTTGATTCAAAGTATTTGTTATCCTCTTGTACTGAATGCATAAATGACTTCCATTTATACTCCCTTGGCTGATTATAACCGTTAGGGTGCATTTAAAATAAAACTGGTCATTGTACCAACCAAATAAAACAGGCATGACTATGTATGTCACGGGCGTGACTGTTCTTCCCAAGCCATGACTGAAGTGGTGACCTTGGTCGTGAAGCTCTCTGGAAAGTTTTGAAACATTGGGTCACGGGCGTGACATACATATTCATGGGTGTGACAAACTTTCCAGTCGTGATCCAAGTGGTGAATTTGGTCGTGAAACTCTCTGGATGAAAATGTCATGAAAATTCACGGGCGTGACATTTTAATTCACGGCCGTGACTTAAATGTACACTTCACGGCTTGTGTCTTCTTTCATGGCTGTGAACTTCAAATGTTGGTTTTGATGACGATTAGCTCTTTCACAGGCGTGACACATAGGGTCACGGGCGTGAACATGCTACTTCCTTAATTTTGTCTTTCAAGGATTATTCTTCCAATCTCCATTCTTGTTATTTTATTCCATACCCTGTTTAATAGACTTAGAAAATAAGTATGTTAAATACAATATTATTATTTTATTTGTTATCATCAAAATGACAGAAATACCCCTTAAGGTTTAACATAGAGGTTAATTGCTTATATACGCCGATGAACATGATATGATGATGTATTTGTATGAGATAATCACATGATGCATGCATGTATAGGAAAAGGTATAATAATATGATAAATATGTAAAATGGCATATAGTGCATATTGCACATATGTAGTATATTGTCTTTTTTGTATGTACCACTAAGCATAGTACTGAGCATAAGAGTTTTTCTCACATAGATATAGCGAAAGATGTTCAGTAGATGGTAGATAAAGTCAACGGAGACATAATCCAATACAACAGCTACTCATTGAAACAGTGCATTTCACGTGTTATGTGCTTTTTGTTATGTAATTTCTTTTTATGTTATATATATAGTAACATATGTTTTTTGCACAAATACAAATATTTTTGTAAATAATACTGTTGCATATAAAGTGTGTATGTTTTCTTCTATTATGCTATTATTATGCATAAAGGTTTTTTTTTATTTTAAATGTTTCGCTTTTCAATGATTAACAAGTGTCATTTCTCACAGAAAGTAGTATATCATTCCCTTATCTGAGCCCTTGCTGCTGGAGTAAGGGGGTGTTATAGAGTTTTTAGTATCAAAGCTCAGTTTAGGCGGTTTAAAGGTTTTCAAAAGGAATTTTAAAAAATAATAAGTATTTATAAACATTTGTGTACCAACATTTATATATACATAAGTCATTGTTTCTGATTATGGCTGCTACTTTCTATGATATAAGTAGGTTATGGCTTTAGGATCATGACAGATTATTGCTGAATAAGTAGAGAGTAATGAGCCCTTATAAATCGGGGCATCATCATGATTGAGTCGATGTCGAGCTACCATATCTAGATTCGATGCCAGTTCACCGTGCAGTCTTTCTAATATTGGGTAGCTAGAACTATTGAGAAATATAGTGGAGCTATTACAGAGGAATGCACCGCTAGGGTCATCTGTGTTATATTTTGAGAGGTTACGGAAGCTAGGAACATAAAATTTATATGGTAGATGAGAAAATGATCCATTGGTGGCAGAGTTCTAGCTAAAAAGGGCATAGAAAGTGTTTGATCAATTGAACTGCATAAACGATCAAAAGTATGAGTATACGGTGTCTCTTTTGCATGAGAATGCATATGATTGGTGCTGATTAACATCACAAAATTCTGAGGCACCGAACCCCCTTACTTGGGAGTTTTTTTTTTTTTAAGAAATTCAAGAGTTGTCTCTCTATTTATACAAATAATAAGAAGAGAGAATTTCATATTGTGAAGCATGAGAGCATATTAGTATTAGAATATGAGCGAAAGTTTACACATTTGTGTAAATATGATGTAGCATTATGTCGACTGAGGATGATAAATGTAGATAGTTCAAAATGGGTTTAGAGATCTAATCAAGCTGTAGATCTCAACCCTATGTCTGATGAACTTTCCTAGTCTATTAGCATTTGTTAGAATAGTTAAGAGAGTTTTGTAGCTCAATAGCCATCACAAGATAGAGAGTTCAGAAGACCTATGCCACAAGTGATTCGAGGATCATCTGGCAATAAGAGAGCGATATCTTTTAGTGGCCAATTTTAGGTTAGGATTTTTAGCAAACCTTCTTCTTACAGGTAGAGACAACCCGTGAGATCTACTTCTTCGACAATCAGTGCCTCGACATATGCATCATATAGACTACTACCTCCACCCCTGTGGCAGTATTATGGTCATCCTCACATAAAAAAGTATTGATAAACGATAGGAGCTTGTTTAAAATGCAACTCCAAAGGTCATTTGAAGAGAGATTGTACTTTAGTACTCTATGATAAAAGGGACATTAAACTGGTACAAACATGGGATTCTGGTCATGGTAGAGGCCAAGGCAGAGGATTTAATAAAGTAGGCCAAACAAAAACTAGTCAGATAAGAGATTATTGAGAGGCCAGAAGGAAGTTGAGTTGTACTAGCCAAGGCGTATGTCATGTGAGTTTGAGAGGACCAAAATGAACTTATGTCAACGTAGGTAAATTTTTTCTCTTTGGCTCTAACATTCATGCAATAATAGATCTAAGATTAATAACTTCTTACATGTAGACACCTCCACCTAATTGAAAAGGTTTAGAGCCAGAGGCTTTATAATTTGAGATCCTTGTGACTAACTTGTTAGGGTGATGTGTTCATATTTGTGATAGTTTTATGTGTGGTTTTGATGTTTGAATTTTGTTTTTCTTAGTGATTTTTAGTTTGATTTGGTACTTAGGTATTGTTTTGGTGTTTATACGTCATAAACGGTTAAAGAGATGAAAAGAGTTGATTTGGGTGCAATAAATGCATATTTGGGCTTGATTAAAGGTTGTTTGGGTGATTAGAGATGTTTCAGATGATGTTTATCACGTGAAAGTGAAGATCGTCACAAATAAATGAAGAAGGAAAACATTATGTCACGTGCGCAAAGATTCCTTTCGAGGGCGCAACGCTGGAGAACAACCTTACTGTTGTGCGCGCGACAATACCCTCACCCAAACCTTACTGCCCCGTGCACGATAGCCCTTTTTCTACAAATTGCAAAATGACATCCCAAACCCAAATTCAAGTCTGAATGAATCTCTTCATTATTTTTAAAAAGGAATTAATATATTTTATGAAGTTTACATCAATTAGGACTCTAGTTTAGTATTTATTCTAACTTTTAGGATGATTTAGGGGGCATTCTCTTTGCAATTTTTTTATTTAGAATTCATTCTCGGAATGCTTTAAGAGAGATATTGAGCATTTCTTCCATAAATATTTCTAGTAAATTGTCATTATTCTATTGATTGTTGAAGATGGATTTAGCTTGGAGCCTTGAAGAATTTAGGATCAACCTTTCGAATAGATTCAAGTTATCAAGTTTCAGGGAAGCTTATAATTTTATTTTGCTTCTCTTTTTTGCGGTAATATGTTTAAGTTTGATGTTTTTATAAACAGGATCATTGTGATAACAATGTTAAGCTAAACATTTATTGGGTATTTAGTTAGCAACTCAATTTTGTATGTGCCTTTTTTACATTTTTGTGAATGAATTATTTTTATTTACATTCCAATTGCATTTCATTTGATTTCAAGTTGAATGATTGATTGACCACCAATTTATTTAGTTTGAAAATATTAAGGTTGAAGGATTAGACAAACTATCTATAATTTGACTTAAAAATTAGATTGAATACTAATTAATTCATTGATTTATTTAATTAGTGAATATAGGCGACTGCCTTAGAATTATTGTTCATTGAGCTTAATCTATTAAAAAGGAAAATACAAAATTAGGGAAGTAAAACTAAATACCTATCTCATTTTATTGATTTCATTAATATTCTCAATTTGCAAGCTTTTTAATTTCATCTTTTAGTTTAATTAGTTCCATAATTAATTATTGGTTTAGAGTGTTTAGATTTATTTTGTGTGTTAATTTGGCAATGAATTATATTAATTAGGAATTTAAATCGAACAATTCCTTAAGAGATCGACTTCATAAGTATTTTTCCACATTACAATTAGCTCATGCACTTGCAAGTTTTAATATGTTAACATCAAGTTTTAGCACCATTGTTGGAGAATTTGTTATTTAGATTTCTAATTGATTGTTATTGGTTATTAAATCGTGAGTAATTTAGTTGTTTGTTTAGTTCATGCTTTTTTTGTTCTTTTCATGTTTTGTTTTTACTTCATTTTAGTTTTGCATTTTAGTTTTAGTTTAGACTTTGATCTCATTTTATGCCATGTACTAGTAAGGAGGCGAAATCTGGTGATTCATTCATTCAAAGACCTTACAAGCTAAGATCAAAAGCATTAAGATCTGAAGAGCAGTCTTTTGAAGAAACTATGAGTTAAAAAAGCATAAGATTGAAGGTGAGAATAAATTATTACAAATAAAAGAGTATTTTTTTTAATAAATAGCTATTAATATTTAAGTTTATTATTATTATTATTATTGTTGTTGTTGTTGTTGTTGTTATATATTAGACAACTTGAAAAGGGAAAGCGAAAGTTGATGCTTTTACCTTTAAGCTATTAATTGAATGTATCATCTTGTAAAAAAAAGAAGAAGAAGAAGAAGAAAGCCTCATATTCCTTCAATGAATGATTAAAATTAAATATTAAATAATTATTTCTAAAATTAAATAACCTCCTTCTAATTGTAGCATTTAACCTTGATAATTCATTAATAATAAATAGTGGAGATCACATGATGTATCATATTCAACTCAATGTTTTAACCTCTTTTAAATTGTAGCATTTAACATTGATAATTTAGTAATGATGAATAGTGGGAATCAAATAAATATGATCTATCATATTCAACTAAACTTAAATAAATTTCAATTTGAGACTGAAACTCCATTTGATTTACTTGTTGAATGCAGCTGATAGCTGATGACAAATAATTGGTGGCTAATCAATAGGGATAAAATTTATTTAATTTAAAATATGCATTTCTTATAGTAAGTATCTCTAAATCTAATGTTGAAATGATTAAATAAATAAAAATTATAATATAGAATTGTCATATCTACTAATTTAAGTCCTGATGCGTGTGTATCTCTAAATCGACACAATAGACCGACCAGAGTCTAAATTCATATTTTAATTGAAAAATTAAAATAAAAAAAATTATAGAAAATGACTAAAAAAATATTTAAAGTGTTTAAAGATGTTAAATTACGGTAAGGGACCAAAAAACAAAATTAATATTTTTTAAAGTGAAATCGTAATACACCAAAAGTTAGAAAATTAATTGGAATATGTATCAATTAAATGCATAAATTGGACACAAAAATATTATGTTAGCCAACCACCATAGAAAAAAGGAGATTAGTATGTTAATTAACTAAAATATCAAAGTTATTAGTCAAATGGTGGGACCCATTGAAGACTTTTCTTTCTTTTTCCATTCTTCTTCTTTTCTTCTCCCTTATCACCTTATTTGATCCTCCATAAGCAGACCATGTTTTTAGAGAGAAGGTTACCTTCGTGCATAAAAAAGCTTGAGGAAGCTTAAGAGAGGTAAAAGGAAGAGAAAGATGAAAACAAAAAGAGAATAGAACACCTCATAATTCGGCCTTAGAAGAAAAATTTTTAAGGTAAGGTGTTTTTCTTTTATTCTGCAACTTTCTCTAAAGAAAAATGAGGTTTAGAGCTCATTTAGAGCTTGTTTTTTAAGAGAGAATGAGAGAGAGTTTAGGGTTTGTGGAGAGAGAATATGGAGTTTAAAGACATATGATGGAAGAAAGACTTCTAATGATATTTTTGTGTGTTCTCAGAGTTTAAGTTAACAAGAATCAAACTCAGAGGAATCAAGGAAACAAAAAAGCAGAGAAAGAGACATAAAGAGTTAAGAAGAAGAGGAAGACTTTAGGTATGTGCATACATTAAGACAATAGCCTATAAAATTTGTATGTGTTTGCATGATTTAAATGTTTGGAATGTTAGTTATAATTAGAATGGATTTGGTTTTGTAATTTTTGCATGAAATGATAAAAATGAGTTATGTTGATTGTATATTTTTGCTTGATTTTTATAAAGCATTATGTATATATTGCTATAAATTAAGTTATAAAATTCAGATTAGTGTGCTTTTGTTGGGTTTGAAACCTAAAACATAGAGCTAAAACTTTTATGAGAACAATAAACCTGATTTTGATTATAGCTATATTTAATTTGGGCAGTAATGTGTGACCTAAAATCTGTCTTGAAAATTCTATAAAAAGTTTATGGAGCAATCGGTGTTTATATGCTTATAACTTTTGCTATAGATCTTAGAATTATGTGATTCAAATTTATTATTGAAGCTAAGATCCAGGCTTATAATTCTTCAGAAGATAATTTAATTTAATTCCAATGGAAACAAGTACAAAATTCAGATCCAAAAAGGAGTATGAAAATTGTCAATAATAGGGCATAATATAAATTGAAGCATTTAATTTGTAAATTAATTTGAACTTTATTATATTATGCAAATGTTATTTAAATTGATTAATTATGTAATTAATTGATTAATGTGACCCATAAAATTTATGAAGTAAAAGGATTATGATGTTTTTTAATGATAAAGATAAGCCCTAAAACACTTAATCTAGAACTAAAATATTGGATTGTTTGACATGTCAATTAAAAGTAATTTGATATCGGAGATGACACTCATATTATGCCAATGATGACACTTTTTACTATGCCTGGACGACCAACCTTGTTATCCTGATTAAGGGTAAAAATAAATTAAGAATTATATAAAGAATATTGTATGAGTGACAAAAGTTAATTTCTTATATATGCCGATGAACATGATATGATGATGTGTTTGTATGAGGTAATCACATGATGCATGCAGATATAGGAAAATGTGTAATAACATGATAAATATGTAAAATGACATATAGTTGCATATTGCATGTATATAGTATATTGTTTTTTTTTATGCACCACTAAACTTAGTATTTAGCATAATAGTTTTTCTCACATAGATATAGTGAAAGTTGTTCAATAGATAGTAGATAAAGTCAACATAGACATAATCCAATACAACAGCTACTCATTGAAATAGTGAGTTTCACATCTTATGTGCTTTTTATTATGTAATTTCTTTTTATGTTATATGTATAGTATCATATGTTTTTTTGCACAAATACAAATATTTTGTAAATAATATTGTTGCATATAAAGTGTATATGTTTTCTTCTATTATACTATTATTATGCGTAAAGTTTTTTTTAAAAAAAATATTTTGTTTTTCAATGATTAACAAGTGTCATTTCTGACAGAAGGTAGCGTAACATTCCTTTATCCGAGCCCTTACTGCTGGGGTAAGGGGGTGTTATAGAGTTTTTAGTATCAAAGCTCAGTTTAGGCGGTCTTGGGGTTTTCAAAAGGAATGTTAAAAAATATTAAGTATTTATAAGACATGTATGTACCCACATTTATATATACATAAGTGTTGCTTACTGATTAGGGCCACTACTTTCTATGATATATGTAGGTTATGGCTTTAGGATTATGGCGGATTATTCCTGAACAAGTAGAGAGTAATGAGCCCTTATAGACAGAGGCATCATCATGATTGAGTCATCATTGAGCTATCGTATATAGATACAATGCCAGTTCATCGTACGGTCATTCTAATACTGGGCAACCAGAACTTTTGGGAAATATAGTGTAGCTATTACAAAGGAATGCACTGCTAGGGTCATCTATATTATAGTTTGTGAGGTTACAGAAGCTAGGTGCATAAAAGTTATATGGTAGATGAGAAGATGATCACTTGATGGCATAGTTCTAACTAAAAAGGGCAGAGAAAGTGTTTGATCAATTGCACTGCACGAATGATCAAAAGTATGAGTATACAATGTCTCTTTTGCATGGGAATACATATGATTAGTGGTGATTAGTGTGATAAAATTTTGAGGCACCAAACCCCCTTACTTAGGAGTTTTTTTTTTTAAGAAATTCAAGAGCAATCTCTCTATTTACACAAACAATAATAAGAGAGAATTTCAGAATCTAAAGCATGAGAGCGTGTTAATATCATAATATGAGAGAGAGTTTACGCATTTGTGCAAATATGATATGACACTATTTCGACTGAGGATGACAAATATAGATAGTTCGAGGATGGGTTGAGAAATCTAATCAAGTTATAGGTCTCAGACCTATTAGCATCTATTAGAATAGTTGAGAGTTTTGGTAGCTTAATAGCCATTACAAGAGAGAGTGTTTAGAAGCCCTATGCCATAAGTGAGTGGAAGACCATCTGGCAACAAAAGAGTTAGTTCTTTTGGTGGCCAGTTTTGGGTTAGGAGTTTTAGCAAACCTTCTTCTTACAATCAGAAACAATCTGTGAGATCTACTTCTTTAGAAACTAGGGCCTCAACACAGGCATCATACAGACCACTACGTCCACCCCTATGCCAATACTATGGTTGTCCTCACACAAAAAAGTATTGGTGGAGAGATGCAACTCCAAAGATCATTTGAGGAGAGATTGTACTCTATTATAGAATGATATAAGGGAGCACTGAACTAGTACAAACATGGGCTTTTGGTTAGGGTAGAGCCAAAAAAGATGATAGAGTAGAGTAGGCCAAACAAGACCTAGTAAGATCAGAGATTGTTGAGAGGCCAAAAGGTAGTCAAGTCACACTAGCCAAAGCTTATGCCATGCGAGCTTAAGAGGACAAAATGCACTCGATGTCATCGTAGATAAATTTTTTCTCTTTAGCTCTGACATTCATGCATTAATAGTTCTAAGATCAATAACTTCTTACATGTGCACACCTCCATCCAATTGAAAAGGTTTAGAGCCAGAGGCTTTATAATTTGAAATCCTTGTGACAAACTTGTTAAGTGTTCATATTTGTGATAGTTTTATGTGTGGTTTTGGCACTAAATCTATAGCTAACTATGGTTGTAAAATTTGGCGCTCAAATTTGTGACGGTTTAGCGATGAATTTGAGAGGGCATATTTGTGACGAAAGGGATTTGTCGCTGTTCTAATAGTTTGTGACAAATTTTTTCCGTCACTAAGCATGTAAAGGTTTAATAATTGTTAATTATTAGTGGCAGATTGGAATTCGTCACTAATCTAAAGTTTAGCGATAGATTTTTTCTGTCATTATTGTGTAGAGAATTTTTATAATTAAGAATTAACGACGAGCATAAATTCATCACTAATTTCAAAATTCATTTATTATTTTACGGTTTAGAGACATATTTTCCATCGCTAAAAAATTAGATGTTTAAATTTATTAATTATTAGTGACAGACTGGTGTCCGTTGCTAAACATGAAATAAAAGAAAACTAGCTTTAGTGACGAATCATATCCATCACTAGGCATGAAGCAACAAGGAATTGATATCCTTATGAAACGATGTCATTTTGCCTGATGTAGTAAAAGTAAAAACCCTATTATTGCCCCTTTCTGCCTTCTCTCTGTCCGCTCCCTCCTTGTCTTCTTTTCTACCCCATGTCGCTCCCTCACCCGCAAGTTTCAGATGTGTAAAAGAGACTAGAAAGAAGACTAATGGACCCTGTTGCCCAGATATTGAACTAAGAAGGGGGGTTGAATTGGATATTAAAAATTTAACTTTTAAGTGCGGAAAGAAAAATTAAGTTTAGTAGGGATAGAAAAATATGACACAAGGAGTTTTATAGAGGTTCGAGTGTTAACAAACCCTACTCCTCTCCCCAATCTCAATTGGGAATTTCACTAATACACTAAGTGTTACAATGGAGTTTTACAAGCTCACTCCCAACTATGGTGTTTCTAACAATAGATCACACCTAACCCAGAAATCTCTTGTATTTTGATGGCTCACACAATAACCAATTCCTTGTGTTTTAAAGGCTCACACAAATAACCTTTACCTTGTATTTTAAAGACTCGTACAAATAACATTTCTTTGTGTTTTAGAGGCTCACACAAATAACCCTTCTTTGTTTTTTAGAGGCTCACACAAATAATCCTTACAAGTGTTCTACTTTTAACCCCGAAATACCGAAAACTCACTTGAGTGGATGATTATAGAGAGAAACACTTACAAATCTATATTGCTCAATAAATGATGAGCAAAAAGATTTTCACAGAAAATAAATGTCTGTTTTGAAAATATCAAATGCACACAATGACTTACAACATGATTTTGATTCAAAATATTAGTTATTCTCTTGTTCTTTTGTTTTCATTTTCTCTTATTGTTCTGGATGCATAAATGACTTGCACTTATACTTTCATAGTAAATTATAGTCGTTAGAATGCATTTAATATGGAACTAGCCATTGCACCAACCCTTATAATCGCGCCTGACATGTTTCTCTTTCATCTTTCACAATCGTGACTATGTGTGTCACGATCGTGACTGTTCTTCAAAGCTGTGACTTGAGTGGTGACTTTGGCCGTGAAGCATTCTAGAAGGTTTTGAAGTGTTTGTTCATGGGTGTGACATTTTGTCTTCATGGGCATGACATCCTTCCAAGCCGTGGTCCAAGTGGTGACTTTGGTCGTGAAGCTCTCTGGAAGAATTTGTCATGTCTTCTCACGGGAGTGACATTTATTCACGGGCGTGAATGAAATGTTCATTCACGGTTGCTATTATTCTTTATGGCTGTAAACTTTAAATGTTTGATTGTTGGCGCTAAAAAGTCAATGGGATAAAATTTGATTTTTTACTTTATATGTTTTATTTATATATTCCCTAATAAATGGAAATATGTTTGTACCAAATCATTCAAAATATGGATGATTATTGACTAATTTTATAAATTTTTTTTACAATTTATCTTAATATTATTTTGTAAATATTAAAAAATTATATTTTTTCTATTTTATAATTAATAACTTTTCTGAATTTTTCTATTTACTTTCTTAATAATATAAAATGGTCTTTTAATTATAAAAAATAAATATTTAAAGGCTTTACAACCTAAAAAAGTTTATATATATATAATTTTGTCAAATTAAAAGAAAAAAATTACATAAGCTTGTTTCTAACAATTTATATAAAATTATTTTGTTTCAACATCTTAAAAATATATTATAACTAGACTTGACAAAAAAAATTTCCTTTGCTTGAAATCCGATAAAATTTGACCTAAGATTTAATTAGATTTCAAAAATTATTTGAATTTAGCTTTTAAATAATGAATTGATTTAATGGCATATCAAAATAATCATGACATGAATCTGAAAATAAAAATTAAAAAAGTAACATGAATCCAAAATTATTTCAACCGAACTTGCCCAATGTTATCTCATTTTCAGATCTAATTATAACTATTAAGGGCCCATACAAAGGTTAAAAATTTAAAATCACATATTCCAATGAGTGATCGACTCAGATGTCTTGGTTTCGGAATGTCATATGATCTCATCTGTTTTATATCTAAGTAAATATAAAATGTTTTTTTTTCGTTTCTGGAAATATTTGAATCTCTAATTGTTTTGAGTTGAGTGCTTTAATTGTAATTTTATTCAAATGAAGCCTTAAATATTTTATTTTTTTAATATTTAGTTTTTTGAATGATAAAATTAAAAAGATAATAAAAGTTTATTTATTAAGCTTTTCATGTTTCAAACTTGGCACTCAATTCACGCATATATAATGCATATGCAATACTTACATGTTAATTTTTTTAGTTGAATAATAACTCAATTGAATAAAACTTTAAAAGTTCAAGGGTTCAATTAAACAGTATTTTCGGAGTTTAGAGATCAAAAGATGAATTTTTCTTAATATATAAAAATTGTTTCTATAATAATATGGCAAAATTTTAAAGAGTTTTCATATTTCAATTTAAAAGAATGGTTCATCACTTAATTTGATAAAATCATATGGTGTTCCAAAACATAAAATGCCAAAATGTTATATATTACTTACAGTTTTCAGTGTCCCGATTTCCATTCTGTTTGATTAAATCTCTAAATTATTATTTTAATATTTATTGGGATTATATTAATTCATTTTTGTAAACATAAGAGGCAAAGGAATTTCTTTTTAATTCAATCTAATTTTTAAATTTTCTTGTTTAATTATATTTCAATTAAATTCCTTTCCTTTTAAATTTTTAAAAATATTTAATTGATTAAATTGGAATTCATATTTAATTAATCCATTGAAGTTTAATAAATCAATTGAACCATATTTAATTAGTTTCAATTTAATTAATTAACGTTCAATTAATCAATTAAATCATAATTTTATCAATTAAAGTTCTAAGTTAAATTCAATTTTAATCAATTTAAATTCATTCAATCAATGGAATTCTACTTTAAATATTCAATCTAATTAAATTCACTTAATCAGTTGAAATTTAATTTAGTCAATTTAATTTAAATTAGTGAATTGAAGATTTGGAGTTCAATTTAAATTAGACCCCTATTTAATTAAACTAATATGAAGGTAGGTTTTGGAGGTAGCTTGTTTGCCTATGTTCAATTAAATAATAGTTTGTCTGTTATTATCTGATTTTATGGGAATTTCCATTGTATAAAAAAGAAGTATGTATTTTATGTAAAAAGAAAAAAGAAAAATAAAGAAGTATTTATAATACAGAAGATAGTTCACAAAGAATAGCAAAGAATATGAGAAAATCATATGAGAAGAAAAAGTAGTAAAAGAATCTGAAGGAGTAAAAGAATCTAACTCTGCATTCGAGAGCTTCTTTTACCTTATATAATAGTAGTTAACTGTGAGTATGGTGAGTAGTTATTTGAGTCTTATGGTAGTGAAGTAGTGGATGAGTAATCTTATAACCTCCAAGATGATCATTAATTAATAGTAAATTGTTGATGGAGAAGGATGATAAGAATGAGGATTCACTCCACATTTATCTCAATTATCTGCTTCATTCTTTATTGTATTCAACTTCTTCTATTCCAACACTTGTATAAATATGTATTCTTTACAGTGAATAAATCTAAGGAGTTTAATTCCTAACAGAGGAGGCTACGAGATATATATTTATTTAAGTTTCTCTTCTTCTTTTTTTTTTTTTCCAGAAAGTATCATTTCATTTAAGGCTCAAAGACTAAACTGAGATGCATGAAAACAAAAATAGAGTTCTCCTATTATAATTTTCTTTAATTGAAAGAAGATGATAGGTGTTGTTTTTTTTTTCTTTTGAACTTATTATCTAATTTTTTCATAAAAGTGTAGTTTAGGTTAAGTGTAAATTTAACAGAAAAATTAAGATAGGTGTCCAGTTGGAAAAAAACAATTCACAGGATATGACGATGAGGATGAGGTGGATTTATTGTTTGAGGAAGTGAATTGAATTTTATTTATTTATATATTTATTGCAATGGATTTGTTGGTAGGTGCCGAAAACTTTTTGAAAAAATTTGGTGTGGGTCCCACTACATATAAAATAAAATAAAAAAGTTAAAAGTTGTGGTAATTCAATTTTAAATTGAATTCCTCTAGCCAATATTTTTTGACTTTTTGATATGTATTCAAACTGAATAATTTTTCTATAAATAGGCAGATATTCTTTCATTTGAATTACAACAATCTCAATTCATTTGAGAGAATTTGAGAGAGAGTTAGACTTTTGGAATTTTTTCCAAAAATTAAGGAGTGACAAAAATAGTGAGGAAAAATGTTTTTGGAAAACACTTGTGTGCCACTATTTTTGGGTTTATCTCAAAGTTATTGTATTATCTCTAGGCTGTGTCTAGGGAAAACTATCTCTTTGTACCCAGTAATTTTTATTAGTGGAAGAAAAATATTCGGAGTGTTGTCCGTGAACGTATCCCAAATTAAAAGGTGAACCACGTTAAATTGTCAGTGTTATTTTTTGCTAATTATTTTATTTTATATTTATTTGTGTTATTTTACCTGCTGTGCCCAACAAGTAGTATCAGAGCCAACCTGTCAGTCTTATAAAATTTTTAGTATGTTATGTGGTTGCAGTATTGACTGATCTTCCATATCAGAAAAGATTTTATTAGTTTACTCTTAGCTGAAAAAGTTTCATTTTATTTTAAAATAGAGACAAATGACACCAAATGATTAACTTAAATGGCACAAATTACCACATATGGAGAAGCAAAATGAAGGATCTCCTATTTGTCATGAAAATGCATCTGTCGGTGTTTACTACAACTAAACCCGAAGGCAAGACAGATGAGGAGTGAGAGTTTGAGCACAAGCAGGTATGCGGTTACATCCGACAATTTATCGAAGACAACGTGTACGACCACGTCTGCAATGAAACTCATGCTCGGACGCTATAGAACAAGCTTGAATAGCTTTACGCGTCAAAGACAGATAACAATAAATTATTTTATTTGACAAAGTTGATGCAGTTGAAATACAAGGAAGGAACTTCCATAGCAGATCATCTGAATGAGATGCAAGGGATCATGGACCAGCTATCCAGAATGAGCATAAAGCTGGATGATGAAGTATTTGCTCTGCTAGTATTGGGCTCTCTGCCAGAGTCATGGGAGACTTTGAAGATTTCAATAACCAACACTGCACCTAACGGTGTAGTCAATATGGAGTCTGTAAAAAGCAGTATCCTGAATGAAGAAATGAGAAGGAGATCACAAAACTCATCTTCTTCATCACAATCAGATGTTCTGGTTACTGACTACAGAGGAAGGAGTCAGTCTAAACAACAAATGTCTAGAGAAAATAGCAGAGGCAAATCAAACAAATATGGCAATATTGAATGTCATTACTGCAAAAAGAAGGGTCATATCAAGAAATACTGCCGAAAGTTCAAAAAGGACCAGAAAGGCAAGGAAGTAAAACGAGATGACAGCAGTGATTATGACATAACAAATATCATGAACAAATTCAATATCGTTTGTGATTATACTATCAATTTCACATCCCATGAGACCAGTTGGATAATTGATAGTGGCGCTACCATTCATGCCACGTCTCAGAAGAAATTCTTCTCATTATATACAACAGAAGATTTTGGCGCTGTGAAAATGGAAAATGATAATATGTCAAAAGTTATTGGCAGAGGAGATGTTTTTCTGAAGACTATGAATGGTACCATATTAGTCCTGAGAGATGTCAGACATATTCCATATATTCGTCCAAATTTGATCTCTGCAGGAAAACTCGATGATGCAGGTTTCTGCAGTACCTTCTCAAATAACCAATGGAAGCTTACCAAAGGTTCCATGATGGTGGTTAGAGGCACAATACATGCTACCTTGTATGTGATGCATGCAAAGCTCTCCAATGACACTGTGAGTGTTATTGAGAAAGACAGTGCTATTGAATTATGACACAGACGACTCGGCCATATGAATGAGAAAGGGATGACTACCCTTGTTAGAAGGAAGATGTTGCCCGGAATGTATGAAGTACATTTGGAGAAATGTGCTGACTGTTTAGCAGGAAAGCAAAACAGAGTTGCTTTCAAGAGTTCCCCTCCTTACAAAATGAAGAATGGGTTAGATCTGATCCATTCAGATTTATGTGGGCTAATGCCAAAGTCACTGGGTGGTACTCAGTATTTTGTGACTTTCATTGATGACCATTAGAGGAAGACATGGGTATATACTTTAAAGACAAAAGATCAGGTGCTAAATATCTTTAAAGAATTTCATGCCTCAGTTGAAAGACAGACTGGGAAGAAGTTGAAATGCATTCGAACAAACAATGGTGGAGAATACATTGGACCGTTTGATGCCTACTGCAAAGAACATGGTATTCGGCATCAGACAACGCCTCCAAAAACACCGCAGTTGAATGGCCTGGCTGAGAGGACGAATAGAACTTTGATGGAGAAAGTTAGATGTTTGCTCTCACATGCAAAGTTACCTAAAAATTTTTGGGGTGAAGCTTTACTCACGACTGTGTACGTGTTAAATATTTCACCTTGTATCCCTCTAAAGCTAGATGTTCCAGAGAAAGCGTGGTCAGGAAAGGATGTTTTCTATGATCATCTGTGGGTATTTGGTTGCAAAGCCTTTGTACATATTCCAAAAGATGAGAGGTCCAAGCTTGATGTCAAAACACGACAATGTGTTTTTATTGGCTATGACAAAGATCAGTTTGGCTACAGATTTTATGATCCAGTAGAGAAGAAACTTGTCAGAAGCCGTGATGCTATTTTTGTTGAGAATGAGACCATTGAAGATATTGTCAGGACAAAGAAAGGTGTTCCTGATTCCAATGGTGACTCAACAGATTTAGAATTGATTCCTCCAATACCGGTGCCAATACAAGTTGGGGATGAAGATCATGTTGATCTGCCTGAAGAAAATAATGCTCCTATTGATAATCCAGAAAATGATGTTGAAGATGATGATGTTCATCATCAACCATCACCTGTGCACTCCCAGTTCCTGTGAGAATGAGCAATATAACAAAACAACCGTCTACGAGATATCCAGAAAATGAGTATGTGTTACTCACTGATGAGGGAGAACCAGAAAGCTTTAAAGAAGCAATGACTGATGAGCACAGACAGAAATGGATTGAAGCCATGCAAGATGAAATGAAATCCTTGCATGAGAACAATACTTTTGAACTGGTGAAGCTGCCAAAAGGCAATAGAGCTTTGAAAAATAAATGGGTATTCAGAATCAAGTATGAAGAGAACAGTTCCCATCCGAGATTCAAAGCCAGATTGGTCATCAAAGGATTCAGTCAAAAAAAAGAATTGACTTTGATGAAATTTTCTCACAAGTTGTGAAAATAACATTCATCCGTACAGTGATGGGGTTAGCAGCAAGTTTTAACTTGGAGGTTGAGCAAATGGATGTCAAAACTGCCTTCCTACATGGTGATTTGGAAGAGCAGATATACATGGAGCAACCAGAGGGTTTCGAACATAAGGGAAGAGAGGAATATATTTGCAAATTGAAGAAAAGCCTCTACGGCTTGAAGCAGGGACCAAGACAATGATACAAGAAGTTTGAGTCTGTTATAGAGGAGCAAGTATACCATAAAACTACTTCAGACCATTGTGTTTTTGTACATAAATTCTCTGATGAGGATTTCATCATTCTTCTGCTCTATGTGGATGACATGTTGATTGTTGGCCGGAATATTTCCAAAATTAACAACTTGAAAAAGCAGTTGAGTAAGTTTTTTGCTATGAAAGACTTGGAGTCAGCAAAGCAGATTCTTGGCATGAAGATTATCAGAGATAGGAATGCCAAAAAATTATGGTTGTCACAGGGAAAGTACATTAAGAAAGTACTTCAGAGATTTCAAATGGATCAAGCTAAAATGGTTAGTTGTCCTCTTGCTAATCACTTTAAACTGAGTTCCAGACAAAGCCCTTTTACAGATAAAGAGAAGGATGAGATGGACAAGATTCCATATGCTTCAGCAGTTGGAAGTTTGATGTATGTCATGGTGTGCACACGACCTGATATCGCTCATGCAGTTGGAGTAGTGAACAAATTCATTTCAAATCCTATAAAGGAACATTGGACTACAGTAAAGTGGATTTTTAGGTATCTTCGAGGTATTTCAAAAATATATTTATGTTTTGGAGATACCAAACCGGTGCTGGTTGGATACACAGATACAGATAGGGCTGGTGATGTTGACTCCAGAAAGTCAACGTCAGGTTACCTGATCACTTTTGCAGGGGGAGCTGTATCATGGCAATCAAAGTTACAGAAGTGCGTTGCACTATCTACAACTGAAGCAGAGTTTATTGCAGCAACATAAAGAGTTGTTGTGGATGAAGAAGTTCTTGAAAGAATTTGGATTGCAGCAAGACAAATATCAATTATTTTGTGATAGTTAGAGTGTTATCCATCTTAGAAAGAATGCCTCATTTCACTCAAGATCAAAGTATATTGATGTGAGATATCACTGGATCAGATATGTGATGGAGAAGAAGCTACTACAACTTGAGAAGATTCATACAAAAGAAAATGGATCAGACATGTTAACGAAGATTCTACCAAAATTATATTTTGAATACTGTCGATTAACTGCTGGAATGGTGGAGCCCCCACATTGTCAGGAGGGGGAGATTTGTTGATAGGCGCCGAAAACTTTTTAAAAAAGTTTGGTGTGAGTCCCACTACATATAAAATAAAATAAAAAAGTCAAAAGTTGTAGTAATTCAATTTTAAATTGAATTCCTCCGACCAATATTTTTGACTTTTTGATATGTGTCCACACTGAATATTTTTCATATAAATAGGCAGATATCCTTTCATTTGAATTAAAAACAATCTCAATTCATTTGAGAGAATTTGAGAAAGAATTAGACTTTTGGAATTTTTTCCAAAAATTAAGGAGTGACAAAAATAGTGAGGAAAATATTTTTGGAGTGTTTTTGAAAAACACTTGTGTGCCACTATTTTTGGGTTTATCTCAAAATTATTGTATTACCTCTGGACTGTGTCTAGGGAATACTCTTTTTTTGTACTCATTAATTTTTATTAGTGGAAGAAAAATATTTGGAGTGTTGTCTATGGACGTAGCCCAAATTAAAAGGTGAATCACGTTAAATTGTCTGTATTATTTTTTACTGATTATTTTATTTCATATTTATTTATATTATTTTACCCGTTATGTCCAACAGAATTTTAAAGATGAAGATGAGAATGAGGTGACATTTATATTCGGATTAATCTTACAAGGAAGACGTAATTTAGACGCATCCTTTGCCCGAATTGACTTTTTTCATCTTTTACTTTACTTTTATTTTCATTTTCTTTTCCTTTTTAATATTTTTAATTTAATTAATTTTTGATTGATGGAATTCCAAATTTCACTTTCGCTACATGATGCACCTAATCAAAAGTTAGTTAAGATGGCCCACTTATGACCTACGTGGAAAGATCGGGACCATCCATCCAATATCTGACATTATATAACTCCAAACAGCCAGCAAGCATAAATAACCAATGGGTTGGGCCTACAAATCGAATAATGCTACTTTCAAATGCCAAAAAAAATTAACCTTCGACAAATAATAATAATAATAAAAGCGCCCTTAAGTAACTTTTTTTTCTTCATTAGGCTCAAAGGTAAAACTGAGATACATGATAATTAACAATAATAATAAGACAAATTTACCAAAAAAAATAAGACAAAAAAATTCAAATTGATCGACTCATAGAAGTAAGAATAAACTTTGTAAAATTTCAAGCCTTAAATTTTTAATTTATTGAACAATGTTAAAAAAAATTTGAAAAGTTAATAAAAGCTCTTTTTTTATAGTTTTTCCACTTTAATGTTTATTCAATTAAGCTTTTTAGGTTTTAAACTTCAGACTCAATTCACACATTTTTTTTAGTTGAATAAGAACTCAATTGAACAAAAATTTAGAATTTCAAGGCTTCAATTAAATAATATTTCAGTAAGGAGATTAATTTTATTTTTTTGACAAGTTCAGAGATAAAAGATGTATTTTTCTTAATATAATTTTTTTTAATCTATAATAATATGGTAAATTTTAAATTATCACACTTCAATTTAAAGAGAATGGGACTTAAGTCATCACTTTGATAACTTTATATGAAATTTAAAATTTAAAATCACATATTCCAATTCATGTAAAAATTGAAAACCATTGAATTTTGAAAATGAAAATGATCATATATTGCAGGTTTAGACGTAGACTTGAATCTTTCTACCCATAATAATAGGAATGACATCCATTATGACATCTCATCTGTTGAATGTATTTTTTTTTTAGTTTCTGGATATATATGAATATCTAACTGTTATTGATTTCTTTAATAGAAATTTTATTCAAATGAAGCCTTAAATTTTTAAACAATGTTAAAAAAATTAGAAAGATAATAAATGTTCATTTTTTTAATATTTATTCAATTAAGATTTTTGGGCTTCAAACTTCACACTCAATCCACGCATATGTAATACATGCATGCTAATTTTTTTAGTTGAATAAGAACTCAATTGAACAAAAATTTAAAAGTTCAAGGCTTCAATTGAACAAAAATTTAAAATTTCAAGGCTTCAATTAAACAATATTTTAGTAAGGATCTTAATTTTTATTTTTTGACAAGCTCAGAGATCAAAAGATGGATTTTTCTTAATATAAAAAAATTGCATAATATGGTAAAATTTACAGGGTTATCACACTTCAATTTAAAAGAATGGGAATTATATGGAATTCAATTTGATAACTTTACACGGAATTCAAAGCTTTTTTCATCATGATTTTATATTTCAGTAATTAATTTTCATAAAATTTAATGTAAATTTTATAAATAAAATCATATGGTATTCTAAATAAAACACAAAATGTTAAAATGTTAATATTTACTTTTTTTGGTGTCTTAATTTCCATTGTGTTTGATTGGATCTCTAAAGTATTATATTATTTTAATATGCATTGAGTTCAATATTTAACAAATTAAGATAAATAATAATACTATTAAAGTACAAGTTAGATCACTAAAAGTTTTTAATTGATTTTCTACATGACTTAATATAAGCTAAAATTAATATTCATTATATAAGAAAACAACACGTAATAGTTAAAAATCAAAAGGTAATTTTTGGTATGACTTTTCCCTATCAAATTTTTGGTAAAAGTGTACACTGAATTAAGATGAACTCTAAATGTTCGATTTTTCTAATTATTATTATTATTTTCTCTATTATAAGTCAAGTCAAGAGAAAGGCTCAATCAATTATATGCTTCCTTTTTTGTAGAAGACCTTGATTTTTATCAATTCAATAAAATATAAATTTTCTTATGTCCAAAAAAATTTTTCCATATGCAAATTAAAAAAATAAAAAATTAAATATTTTATTAATGATAAGGTCGGGACTCTTAATTTCGATCCAAAAACACACTCGAATGAAAAAGTTTGAACTCGGTCTTATAAACCAATTCAAATATTCCTCCACAACCGATGTGGAACACATCATCTCCACTATTTAAGATCCCGACCGCCTAGGTCGGCTATCCATCGAAATCTGAAGAGACACCGGTGTACAGAGGTTGACTCTGATACCAAGTGATAAGGTCAGGGCCTCTAACTTCGTCCTAAAAGCGTGCTCAAATGGGAAGATTTGAACTCAGTTTTATAAACTAATTCAGGTATTCCTCCGCAACCAATGTGAGACACATTATCTCCACCCTCTTATTTTCTTAAGTTTTATAATTTACATAACTAAATTTCTTAATTGGAAATTTATGTAATTCACTTTTATTAAGTTAGATTGTTGTTTAATCTTTCAAACTATAAAATTTATTCAATTGACTTTTTAAAACAAATAGAAGAAAAATATTATTAATATAATTGTATTAAATTATTGATTTTGAATGTTAAGATGTAATGGAGTTAATATATTGACTTTATCAATATTATTACTAATTTATATTTTTATCTTTAGAGTTGATGTACATTGTTTTATTTTTATACTTTTCTAATTGGATCCCCTAAGTAAAATTTTTAGCTCCGTCACTAGAAAATTGTATATGGAATTCAAAGTTTTTTTTCCAACTTGCTTTTATATTTCAGTAATTAATTTTGATTGAATTTAATATAAATTTTATAAATTAAAATCATACGGAGTTCCAAAACATAAAATGCTAAAATGCGAATATTTATTGTTTTGGTATTCATTGTGTTTGATTGAATCTCTAAATTATTATTTTAATTTACACTAGATTCAGTATTTAACAAATTAAGGTAAAAATTATACTATTTAATTACAAGTTAGTTCTCTAAATTTTTTAATTAATTTTCAACATGACTTAATATAAGCTAAAATTAATATTGATTATATTGGAAAAAAGTAATAATTAAAAATTCAAATGTAGTTTTTAGCACGACTTTCTCGTGTCGAATTTTTTTATAGAAGTGTGCATTGGGTTAAGATCAACTCTAAATACATTATTTTTCTTTTTCTTATTATTTTCTCTGTTACAAGTCAAGTAAAAAGTAAGAAAACTGTATATGAAATTCAAATTTTTTTTTCCAACTTGCTTTTATATTTTAGTAATTAATTTTGAATGAATTTAATGTAAATTTTATAAATTAAAATCTTATGGAGTTCCAAAATGTAAAATGGTAAAATGCTAATATATACTGTTTTTGGTGTTCATTGTGTTTGATTGAATCTCTAAATTATTATTTTATTATACATTAGGTTCAATATTTAACAAATTAAGGTAAAAAATAATACTATTTAAGTACAAGTTAGTTCTCTAAATTTTTTAATTAATTTTCCATATAACTTAATATAAACTAAAATTAATATTGATTATATTGGAAAAAAAAAGTAATAGTTAAAAATTCAAAGGTAGTTTTTGGCACAACTTTTTTCTATGGAATTTTTTTTTTAATAAAAGTGTGTGTTGGGTTAGGATCAACTCTAAATATATAATTTTTCTTCCTCCTATTATTTTTTTCTGTTACAAATTAAGTTAAAAGTAAGTAATTGAGATACTAAATTATACGGAATTGAGATACTAAAATCCAAGTTAAATTCAATTTTAATCAATTTATATTCATTCAATCAATAGAATCCTAAATTAAATATTCAATCTAATTAAATTCACTTAATCAATTGAAATTTAATTTAAATAAGTGAATTGAAGATTTGGAGTTCAATTTAAATTAGACAATTAAACTCATATGGAGGTAGGTTTTGGAGGGTAGCGTGTTTTCCTGTGGCTATTTTTCTCTACATAGGAACCCATCAGGTGGAAATAATTTTCCATTATCTTTTTTATTGAATTTTCGGAAAAATGTGATTTGGATTAAACCCAGATTATACGTTTCTTTTTCCTACGACGTCGACAACCTTATGCTAAATCAAAATTAAATGTTTCATAATATTGATATATTCTTTTGTAAAAATAAATCATTTTCATTTAAAATTCAATAAATCTATGGAAAAAACAATATATATATATATATATATATATATATATATATATATATTTGCCTTCTTTTCTTTCTCAACAAAATAAGGACATAACGAGAGAAAATTTATTTGTTATTGTTTTGATTAAAATAATAAGAGGGTAGTCTTATTAAGAATCATTTCTTAATAATTACTAACGATACCAAATGCAAGACAATGATTTTCATATGTTATAAAGTGATTATATTCATAATTTTAATTGTATATAATCATAATTTTAATTGTAATGACTTATATAACGCATATGAAAATATATTTAAAAATAAATTATATTATATTGATTATATAACATACAAAATATAATCAATAATAATTTTTTTGAATAATTATAATTTCTTAGCAATGAGCTATAAACGTTCAATTAATTGAAATAAATTAATTAAATATATAGGCACTTCTTAGAAAATCTTAATTATCAATAATATATCTCAAGTACACTTAAATCGAGATAATTATGGGGTATCATGTTTTTATACGTAGTTTATTTTTTGAGGAAGTGAATTGAATTTTTTTATTTATTTATTTTTTGCCCGAATGGACTTTTTTCATCATTTTACTTTTATTTTCTTTTTCTTTTTCTTTTTAATATTTTTTTATTTACTACTAATTTAATTAAGTTTTGATTGATGGAATTCCGAATTTCACTTTCGTTACATGATGCACCTAATGAAAAGGTAGTTAAGATGGCCCACTTATGACGTACGTGGAAAGATCAGGACCATGCATCCAATATCTGGCATTATACAATTCAACAAGCTTAAATAACCAATGGATTAGGCCTACAAATCGAAGAATGCTGCTTTCTAATGCCAAAAAAGTAACCTTCGACAAATAATAATAATAATAAAAGCGCCCTTTAGTAATTTTTGTTTTTCTTCCAGAAAGTATCATTTCATTAGGCTCAAAGGCAAAACTGAGATACATGACAATTAAAGAAAATAAGACAAATTTACCAAAAAACAAGAGACTCATAGAAGTAAGAATAAACTTTGTAAAATTTCAAGCCTTAAATTTTTAATTTATTGAACAATGTTTAAAAAAAGTTAAAAATATTATAAAAGCTCATTTTTTTAGTTTTTCCACTTCAATATTTATTCAATTAAGCTTTTTAGGTTTCAAACTTCACACTCAACCCATGCATGTGTAATAAATATGCAATATATGCATGTTAATTTTTTTGGTTGAATAAGAACTCAATCGAAAAAAATTTTAGAACTCAATCGAATAATAAATATGCAATATATTTTCTTCTTCTTCTTACCCATGCATATGCAATAAATATGCAATATATGTATGTTAATGTTTTTGGTTGAATAAGAACTCGATCGAACAATAAATATGCAATATATCTTCTTCTTCTTCTTAAGACCCAATTAATTGTATGTTTCCTTCTTTTATAGGAGACTTTGCTTTTTATCGTCAACTCAATAAAATATTAATTTTCTTATTTCTACAAAAATTTTTCAAATGCAAATTAAAAAAAATTTAAAAGATGAAATGTTTTATGATATTGATCTTTTTTTTTTCTAAAATGATATGGATTCATATTTTGGAAAGAAGATTTTATTTCTTGTTCAAAGATTATACTCTTCTTAAATCTATTATATTATTCTCTTAAATAAAATTTCGTGTCCATATAATTTTGTTTCCAATCTCAATATAATCTCAATATACTCTTTGTAGTTTTTGGATCCTTTTGTTTATTTTACCTGCCATTAGAAGGTTTAATATTTTTTTGGCCTTTTTTTCTTTAATAAAATAAAGTTATATAAAAATTATAACTAGGATTCTAGCAAAAATGGGATAAAATTTATTTGTTACTATTTTGATTAAAACTTTAGAGCACGCATAGCCATCATTCATAAATTACAATTTGGATTCATGAATAAAATTTTGAATCTAAACTAAGCTGTCATATGAAAGTTTAAGTTTCGATTTATAAACTTTTGATTTCAGTTTTGATTTTGGTTTAAGTCACAATTTATATTCTAGTTTTTGAAATGATTTGATTACTTATTAAATTAATTTTTTTAGAAAAAAGTTGAAATGATATTTTTTAAGATTTAAATTGAAAAAAAAGACTTGTAATGATATTTTATGAAATTAAAATATTTTAAAAATAAGATTTTAAATTATTTTTTTAGGATTTAAATTAAAATTAAATATAAAATACAACTATGAAATTGATAGGGTAATTACAAGTTTTTACAATTACTACAAAAATATTTTATATTAAATTAAAAAAAGGATTCATCATGCAATACAATACTAATATTTAAAGAATATTAATTTTTCTAATTGAAAAGTAAAAAGAGGGAGATATTTGACCTATCTTATCATGCCTTAATATTTAAGAGGGAGATAATTGACATATCTTACAGTAGGTGAGAATTTAAAGTTGATGGGTCATAAGGTACATGATCCAACGAGACAGGTTGCGATTTATATGTCGAAATGTGTGGCCATTTCCTTATAAAGAAAACACAAACAAGTTGATCTTAACTCCTATTTTTATTTTATTTTATTTTTACTGGAAGTTGAAGCCTTTTTTCATTGAACGCAAACCTTTCCAATTTCATAAAATCCTCTTATTTCTTTTAAATAATTTTTGGCCCGTTTTTGTAAGCTATTTAGCATTTTTATTCAAAATTTTCCAATATTTTTTCATCCTTTAACTAAAATTTTATCAATTATCAATTAGTTTATTCTTACAATTTATCCTTATAACAAGGCACATACATATTTTATATGTTAAGCATGAGAAAAAAGTATTAATAGACTTTTATGGTTGGGACTAAAAAATATTTTAGTCTTCATGATTAAGCTTGGTCAATCAGGCTCCCTAACATATGATTTCATTTTGTTTTAGGGTAGCTATTTGTTTTAAAGCTTGGCAAGTTTACTCTCTTTTCCATATCATCCAATACCTTAACTTTGCTATTCAAATCCTTTAAGCTTATGACACATAACACTTTCTCTATTAAAACTTCCTTCAAAATCTTACTGTGAATCTTTCTGCAATCAATAACATTCCTAGAGTTCAAGAAGTTCAAAAGCCATCAATATGTTTGAGAAATGGAAGTGGAATACCATCATTGAATTTCTTTCTTATTAGGACTTGTAGTCATTGAGGATTTCGGTAGCGTCTCACCAATTCAACTCATGGGTATTATACTTATGTGGAAAGATCTTTGCTACCTCGATTTAATTTGAGAGTATGTCTTATAAGGTTAATCTGAAAACTGTGTATATTCACTATGATAAGTTAGATGAGAAAGCATTGCATTTTAGGCCTAGATTAATTATTTTGTGATGGAAATGCTTATGCACAAGATTATTGGTATTATGATAGGTTCATATTTATTATGGACAAGTGTGGTGCACTCTTGGTGATTAGTAACATGAAAAGCTTTTTAAAAACAAAACGAAAATTTGAAAAATTCTTAATAACAAAATTCTTATTCCCTAATTTTTTAGACGACAATTGAACTCACATCCGTGGAGCCCAAATCCGAACCTACCTCGAATGGTGCAGTTTGTTTTGGTCATATATGCTCTGCCCTAAACTATATGTAAATACTTATTTACATTTTTAGTAAGTACCTTCAATAATATCCTTATATAACTAATATTATTTCAATAATAGTTAATATTCATGTTTACTGTAAGGCTAGCTAATCACATGATAATTAGTTTAACTACATAATTAATTTTTGAAAAAAATAAATAAGCAATTGATATTTAAATATTTTTCAATTCAACCAATGTCAATTAAAATAAACACATTATATATATTTTTTTAAGTGAAGAATCAAATTGTCATTTAATTGTTTTTCCAATGATTTAAAAATTAATATTTACAATCAATTTATACTATTTAAATTTTTTATTTTTCTAAACATATATATATTATTATTAAATTTTCTTGCAATACAAAACTAAATTTGAATTAAATTTTAGAATCAATATAAAAATAAAAAAAATTAATATTGAAATAAAGTAATTTTTTTGCAATTAGAATCAATGTAAAAATAATAAAAATATTTTTAATATTAAAATAAAGTAAATATTTTTAATAAAATTGGGGCATCGAATCAGAGTCAAGAATCCTCATACCCGTATGGTGTGGAGATGGGGATCAATAATTTATTTCCATCAGAGAATGGGGCAGAGTCAAGGATTGTGGAATTTTCAGGGGCAAGAATGAATATGGTAAAATTCATCCTGAATTTGTCCTATTGCGATGCAACAACCTCCTAAAATCTAAGTTTAAAAGACCTCCAAATCAATCCAAAATCAAATATTCAATTCTAATCATCTGTTAATTGAATCCTTCACCTTCGAATCAAAAAGAAATTAGTAATAAAGAGTATAAGAAAGAATTAGAATACGACACAAGTCATTACAACCTAATAAGTAAAATAATCCTTAGCATATCAAGGTGTTGAACATGCTTTTCTTGAAGAAAACCACTCAAAATTATATTATTCATGAATTATTACGTCATACAAGTTTTGGGAGATTTTTTATACCTCAAATGACCTAAAGTCCCATAAAGAAAAGAAATTCTAAAGATATCTAACCCTAATCTCTTAAAAATTGGGATTTAAAATATTTTCTATCTAAATCCCTTAAAGTTAAGAATTTATAGCCAATCAAATTAAATTCCCTTAAGAATAGAATTTGACAACTAATTAAAAATGAATCATTTTCTAATAGGAAAAACTAAATAAGACTTATATAAAAGAATGAGGTGGCACCATAGGCATACTCTCATTGGCACACATGCCCAACTAATTAGCTCATGTGACTTGTTTAAAATGTCACACACCCATTATATAAATATAGCTAATGACCCATATTTGACTTAGGCGTTAAATAGATAAATGAATTCATATTACTTGAATTCATATGATATGTATATGACCTCTATATGACTTGCACATGACTTTAAAACTTGAATATGGACTTGTTGGCTAATCCACTGGGCTAGTTCTCTTAGTTTTCACATGCCCAAATGAAGGTTATAAGCTTTGGCTGCCTAATGATGATATTTCTTCAAACTTGATCCTATAACACTATTCGATATAATTAAAAATATACTAAATTATACCAAAAAATATTACTTGCATATGAATTCAAAACTCTATAAATTAAAACGTTGATGTAGTATGACCATAATGACTTATAAAAATCATAAATCATCATTAAAAAATCTTAAATATAAATAAAAACTTAATAAAATAACAAACGAGCAATGCACTCACCCAACGATTTTACAAAACAGATAGCTATAAAATAATATATCTCTAAAAAAAGCATATACAACTTTAACTATCAAACCCAATAAAAATAATAAAACACAATAGTTGCATTACCCACCACATGTATATATCATTGACTCGGCTCTTAGGTGTCTTTCTCTGTCGATCAAGGCTAAAGCTACGAATCTGTGCAAGGGAATACACATACGTTACACAACTTAATATTTAATGATACATAACAATATAAAAAATACAATATACATATACAAAATGCATGATACCCTTACCGTCATACCAATATGACTTACTTTACTGTCTCACATACAACATACCATGTATTTATGTTGTCATGCCTTAATATTCTCAACACACTACTCAAATATGTGTAACATAACAATGTAAACAACCATAAATATACAAGTGTATACCACATAGAAAAATTATTAATTACTTTCTTTCTTGCTCTGTTTTACACATAACTAGACTAAATTGGATATGAGTAATCTACAGCTCTGACCTGATCCCTCAGGGCACTTGCTTGAGTTTTCCAGAATACCTATATGAGAAAAAAAGTGTGCACATATCAAGTATGGCGGAAAGCACATATGGCTTAACCCTAGCTTCAAGAATCTCAAATGTGACTAACCTAGGTTACTTGATACCAATATCCCTCAATAACATGTCGTCTCTTCTAATTCTAGTCCTAGTCAGAGTAATAGACTTAACCATTTATCACATCACATATTATTTCATAACGTACATCATTTATGATTCTCAAAATCATAACCATAACATGCATTCTCATCACATGCTAAAATCATACGACAGAGGTACTTCGCCTTAAATTACATCAAACTCGATTCATATGGCAACATATAAATTTTCAAGATTAAGTAGATTCATACCCGTGATTACACTTTCACAACTGTAAAGAACCTTTTCATAGGTAGTTTACCCATGAATCAAATCGTGATTTACCTGTGAATCAGCAATATGTTCACGGTCGTGATCCACCCTTCAGGGGTGTAGACCAAACCAAGATCTTAACCGTGAAACTGCTCATAAACGAGTTTGTTTCAGCAATAAAACTTATTTACACGATATTCATGCTCGTGAACTACCAAATCAAGGCCATAAATCTAAAAATCTTTCTAGAAAATAAAACACACCATCTCATACCATTTTTACATGCAATAATCTCTATAGTTTACCAATGTCAATCATCCTATCAACACTTCAGCATGCATACAAGCCATATATCATGCCAACAACATTTATAAATATCAATATTTACCAATGTAATCCATTTAACATCTCAATCTACCATCTCAACCTACCATCTCAACATATCAACCACAATATATCTCTGAATGCATTTAACCAAAAATCATGCCCTATCTTACCTCATAAATCACCCATATCATGCATTCAAGACAAATAACACAAGAACATGCAAGTTAAAGCTTTGAATACAATTATGTACAAACCTTTTACCTAGGATAGAGCCAACTAAAGTTTTAGCTCTCTAAGCTTGTCCTTTCATTTGGGATGGGCTTCCATCACCTCTACCAGCTCCTAACAACAAAAAAATGTCTCATTAACTTTCTAGATTGGAACAAAAAACAAGAATACCAAAACCAACTTTTTCTTTGCAACTCACAACCCTTTCTTTTTCACTTTTCTCTCTAACTTTACTCTTATAAAATTAGGTCTTTGAAGCTCCAAAATGGAGAATAAGGGTTTTTGGTGATAAAAGGGAATGAAGGTGGTGTGTTTGGTTGGTTAACAGAGAGTGACGAGTATATTTTAAGAGATGGTAAAAAGAGAAAATTGTAGTTATCTCACCTGACTTGATTGACTAGGATTCGCAGCCATGACTCATCTTTCATGGGTATGATCTATCTATTTACGATTGTGATTAACCTTTACGATTTTTCACTAAAAACCCAATATTCATGGTCGTGACACCACCTGTTATGGGTATGAAACCGTAAAATCAACAACTTCAAAACTTTTTTAATACTCTTCTTAACTCCTAACTTTCACCAACTATTATCACAATTTATAGACCCTATATACAAATGTAACAGATCCATTCTAATTTTTGATATCTCTTGTTACTAAGTTTTGAATATATGTTTACAAGGCTACTTTAAGCTTATTTGCTCTTGATATTGTGATTGCTCTAAGTGGCATAACCAATCTTCCAATTATTTGGCATGAAGAACCATGATCCATGCCTTGACTTGACTTGCACCATTCCCTCCCTCCTCAAAAGGATTCGTCCTCAAATCACCATCTACATTTTCAAAAAGAGAAAGGTTAGCAACATTAAAAGTAGCTGAAACACCCTAGTCACTAGGTAAATAAATCTTATAGGTGTTTTCTTAGATCTAACTTGGATTTCCTTTGGTTAGAAAACCGCTCCTTTCTAAAATGCACCAAAACCTAATCTTCAGGTTCAAATTTCATAACCTTATGCCCTTGATTGGACTTTTGTGCATAACTTTTATTTTTCATGTCAATGTGTTGCTTTGCCTTCTTATGTATGGACTTAACCAATTCTGCCTTCTTTTGCCTATCTAAGTTAGAAATATCATTCAAAGATATAGGCAACACATCCAAAAGGGTTAGTGGATTAAAACCATACACAATATTCAGATGGTGAATAAGATGTGCTTCTATTATATGCAAATTCAACCAAAGGCAAATAATCTTCCCAATTTTTCAAATTTTTATGAATCACAGCATGCAATAAAAGACCCTAAATTTCTATTAACAACTTCAGTTTGGCCATCAATATAAGGATGATAAGAAATAGAAAATAATAACTTAGTTCCCAATTTTCCCCAAAAAACATGCCAAAAATGACTTAAGAACTTATAATCTCTATTAGAAACATTTGTCCTAAGTACACCATGCAAAAGCATAACATCCCAAAAGAACAAATTAACAATATGTGTAGTATAATCAGTTTTATAACAAGTAATAAAATGTGTCATCTTACTAAACCTATCAACTACAACAAAATATGTTATTCCTACCCCTTTTAGTCCTAGGCAAACTTAATATAAAATCCATTAAAATATCAATCCAAGGTTGACTAGGGACGGGTAAAGGAATATATAGCCCATGAGGTTGAGTCTTAGATTTGGCTTGCCTACACGCCACACACTTAGAACACAATTTTTCAACATCATTTCTCCTACTAGGCCAATAAAAGTGTTTTTACAATATGTCAATTATCTTAGCAATACCAAAATGACTTATCAAATCACCATTATAAGCCTCACACATAAGCAATTCATGCATGAAATAATTTGACACACAATTTATTTTCTCTAAGCAAGTATCCATCATGCCTATAGAAATTTTGAAAAGCAAATTGCTCACATGCAACATAAACATTAGCAAAATTAGCATCAGAAGTATACAAGTCTCTTATATATTCAAATCTCATTAATGTAGAACTTAAAGTAGTAATAAGAGTGTATCTTCTTGAAAGTGCATCAGCAACTAAGTCTGTACAAGGATCCTGAATATTTCCAAACAGGACCAAAGAACCGAGAAAAAAATCAAGAACCAAACTATATTATTGACTTTTTTACTAGAACTGAACTGTATTGTACTGTTGACTTTAATTTTGACGAATCTGGATATTTTAGTGATATTTGAACCAAAAACTATACTGAATTATACTAAATTGTTTTATAAGAAAATTGTATTGAAATAATTGATATTTAAATGTTTATAATTTTACTATATATAATAACTTATAAGAATGAAATAATTTTTATATAACATTATTTATAATTTTTATATTTTTATTATACAAATATAATATAACTTAAACTTATAATTAAATATACTTTAATCCTTAAATTAAATTATAAAAAAATTTATATTGCATTTATAATAGTAAGGAATTCAAATAATTGAAAATTTTAAATGCTAAAAATAATTTTATATGCTGAAAGTTTTATTAGGGTGGTGTAAAAAATTGAATTCATAACCTCCATATAAGTCTAAAATAAGCTTATTATCAACCTAATCAACTATTTTTGTTATTAATATATAAATAAAAAATATTTATAATCTATTGCTAGTTTCACTTTTTACTATACATTTTTATTACTAAATATACTTTTTAGCATTTATAACTTATTTTAATTGTATTATATGATAAATCTAAATTATATTAATTATTTGGTAAATTAATTTAAGTGAATCAATTATAAAATAATCTAATTTATAATAAATGTACTATAATTATATGATAAATCAATATAAATTATGATTTGTTCTAATCATATTATATGATATTTTTGTCAAAATAATTGTATTAGTTTAAATTTAAATACTAATCTATATTATATTATTAAATAAAAAATATATAATTGATATATTTAATAAAAACTTATATGTTTATATATTTTATACTTAGTGAAAATATTATATATATATATATATATATATGTATATATATATATATTAAAATTAAATAGTCATAAACTTACATACTTTATAATTATATGCTTATACTGACATATTTATTTTTATACTTATGAGTTTATATATCTAATAATTTAAAATTTTTAAATAATATTATATGCATATTAAGTTGTTCGCAAGGGCTAACTGATCCTATTCTCTAGGGTCCAAAATGAGGAAACTCTAAAAGAGTCGCTCATTCCAACTATCGTCTATGTACGATCCATACTAGATTTGACCAACTGTCCATTTTACATCATTTACGTTATTAACAACTCATTTTTATTTCAGTAGAGTATTTCAATGACATATTTTGATTCTCTTCTCTATTATTTAGAAACAATGAGTAACCAATTATATGATTTGTTTTTCAAAATAATTGTATTATATTAAAATTTTGTTCTTATCTAAATTATATTAACAAATAAAACATATATAATTAATCATATACTTAATAAACTTATATATTTATATATTTTTATAACTAATGCGCGCGCGCACACACACACACACTATATATATATATATATTAAAATTAATAATCACTAATATATATACTTATACTTTAAAATTATATACTTATACTTATGAGTTTATATACCTAATAATTTAAATTTTAAATGTTACTATATGCATAGCTTACTATATATATTATATTATTTTTTATCAAAACAATTATATTATATTGAGCTTATATACTAATCTAAATTATATTATATTGAACTTATATACTAATCTAAATTATATTAATAAATAATATATAATTGATATACTTAATAAACTTATATATTTATATACTTATATATATATATATATTAAATAATCACAAACATACATACTTATAATTTAAAATTATATACTTATACTTTTGAATTTATATACCTAATAATTTAAATTTTAAATATTATTATATGCATAGTTTACTATGTATATTATATTATTTTTTTATCCAAACAATTATATTATATTAAAATTATATAGTAATCTAAATTATATTAATAAATAATATTTGTAATTGATATACTTAATAAATTTATATAATTATATACTTTATAATTAATGTAGATACTATAGTCATATACATAATTTAAATACTCATAAACTTACATACTTATACTTTATAATTAAGCCTTTTAATTCATAAATCTTATATATAAGAAAATATTGTATTTTTTAATTTTAATTTAATTCTTTAAAGAAAATACTCTCATAAATATTTTTTGCTCCTAAAAAATTGATCGTTTATTAAGAGCATTTTTATATGATAATTGTGAATTTTTTTATAATACTATTAAATATCAAATTTAGATTTTATGCACTTTTTATTTAGTACAAAATATCTGAATACTGTATTATGTAGTACCGAAAGTACCGAATAACCGTACCGAATTTTCAAGACAATACAATAAAGAGATTTATTTCTTTTCAATATAATACAAAACTTGTATTTATAGATATCCGAATTTTCAAAACAATACTGAAGATTTTTCAATTCCTGAATAGGACCGTACCGTTTACACCTCTATCAACAACCATATTCTCTTTACCTTGCTTGTACTTGATCACGTATCAAATAACTCCAACCACTTGGCATAACATTTATTCAACTTATCTTGCCCTTTTAAATGCTTTAGTGACTCATGGTCACTATGAATTACGAATTTCATAATGCTATATATTCTTCCTCCACCTCGATGTTCGTCCCTTGTCCTCTGCTGCCTTTCTTTCTTCAGGATAAACTATAAACTATAATGCAGACTGTTGGTTGGTCATAGCACCTTGTTTAAGTGGTTGATATTATATAGGATAAGATTCATGTATATTCTCGGTTACTTGAGAAAGACTTGACATTTCCATTCTTCCAGGGTCATTACCAACTTCCAACTTTAGACAACAGGAGTCTTTGAGTACTCGCAGTATAAATATCAACATTCTGTCAGCTGGTGAAACACAAAACAATCCCGAGTCTGAGAGACAAAACAGCATTTTGCAGCTTCTAAGGAACCTCCTTCCAGTCGGGGAAATCCATGTGGAGGATGCAGGCTTACAGGGAATGGCTACTGGCTTTACTCCTGAGAATGCAAGTACATCTGCTGCACCTGTTGAATCACAATCAGGAGTAACTGATGAAGGAATATTTTTGTCTACTTTACTTCGTGAAATCATGCCCTTAATATCTCAACGTGGAGGTGCAGAACCCAAGGTTATTTCTCTGGAAAATGCACACACCTCTGAGCATCAGAGAGCTCAAGAGTCTTCAACTCAGGTAATGTGCAACTGCAGTTGCCCCGTTCATTATGATATGTGCCTTATGCCATAACCAATTCTGGATAGCGCTTCTAGGCTATAAAATAATGTAAAAGTGCTCATGCATGAATAAATCTGGCATTCATGCTTTATGGGATCCATGGTAGAATTTGCTAAGCACAAGGCTAAAAAAAGTGAATTTTTGTAGGCTGAAACCTCTGATGTTGGAGCATCTCGTTGCCGTAATGATGATGAACCCAGCCCACCAAATTCAAAAAGTCAAAAGGTACTTGTTTTTGTTTCATTTCTCCCTTTTACCTCACCTTTGTTTTTTCATCATTCAATGTAATAGAATTTACTGGGGAGTGAGTCAAACTTTTATGCATGCTCTAAATTTATTAGGAAAGGCATGTAGATTATGGTGATTAGTTTCAGTATAATTTTAGGGAAAAAATCGAAGACAAGTTGTCTTAGAATTACATTGTTTTACGTAGGGAACTTAATCTTTTGGGTATGTGAAGCCAATAACTATTTGGCATAAGATTTAGATGAAATAGATGTAATTTTTGTAGGTGAATCCCAGTCTTTTGGAGTTTGAAAGCCCCAAAGAGCCTTAATGGAAGAGGGCATAAAAATATTACACAACATTATATGTAAATATGAGCTCAGTAGTAAATATTGGGAAATAATTCTTTCTGATTTTTGTGCCTGACTAGTTTAGTGTTTGGTGTATGTTGTTTGGTTGTTTCTTTTCCGTTTGTAACACATTGATAGTAATTAATGTGATAAGCTATGTGCTTATCATTCTAGGAATGTTGTTATTCTGAATTAAATATTTGGAATGATCTAGCTTTTCTCAGGCTGGGAAAATTATTAATATTTTCTACTGTCTTCATTAAATGCAGACGGAGTAATTTCACATGATAGAGAATTTGAGTAATGATGAAGTTAATTAATGATCACAGAGCGCAATGAATAATGCATATATCTATAGGTGAATACCAGCTAGTGTTTTTTTTTTATATATAAATATTATGGCAACAGGATGGAATGGGATTTCTCTAGTTATAATAGGCAATAGTCTTGAGAAAAATACTAATCTTCCTGCTGAACTTAAATCATTCTAGTCTTCCTATATATGTCAGTTGTTGGACATGAATATTCATTCCATGCCTTATAATACTATGGGTCTTTGTAATTTTAAAACGGCGGTTGGTATGATTTGGTACATTCATTGGTATGTGTAGTTTTCCTTTACCAATCCAAAGGAGCTTCACTTCACATTAAATGTTGGTATGATTATGGAAACAGTTAAAGTCAACCTTTCAAGTTGTAGCCTTTTGTATATAATTGACCCCGCAAAAATCAAAATTCCAAATCAGAAATGTATCTTAATTATTATTAATGAAGTGTATAATATTATCCAACAAATGATCAACGCTACGCAAAGTAAGATTTAGGAAAAAAAACAAAACCATTCTAAATTGGCCATAGAAATTGTAGTTTTTTCTTTTTTGTTAATTTGTCAATGGGCATGGAAATTATATCATATCCTTTTTTTTTCAAGAATTAATGAATTCGATCTCTCTAAGGAGAATTTTGGGCAACAAAAAACTTTCGGTTTCAAAAGCAAATGATTATTTTCTTCACTTTTATGACGTTTTATCATAATCTTACGAAGATATTTCACGTCCGTTTTTGGTTGTCACTCATCATTTTAGGATTTTTGAAGTTTTTGGCCTTCTGGGAGTTGAAGCTAAAGGTTGGAGTTGGAAAATTATGGTTTCTTCCCCTATAGGAATGTTATTAAAACTGAACTGGTCAGTCAGTCTGATTTAATCATAAATTGTTTATTAGTCCGATTTGGTTTAGTATAAAAAATTCCTTAAAAATAAAATCCGAATAAGACCAAGAAACTAAATGAACTGAATGAGTTGGATTGAACAGAAAATTCAGTTTTTTTTTTTTAAAATTATGCTCCTTATAATGAAAATTTAAATAAAAAAATTATCAATCCATTGGAAATTTTAAACTGCCGGTGCAATCAATCTCAAAGATTTATACAGTAAAAAATAAATAGAAAGTTTTATGGTTTGAGTTAAAAAAGATATAATGTTGAGAATGATAAAAATGTGGCTTCAAAATTGCAAAGAATGGAAAAATAGAAATCATAGGCTATCATTGTAGAAGAGAACGAAAGAATGGGTGTTAGGGTTTTGAAGGAAAAAAGAAAAAAAAATTGAAGGAAGATGGGGCCAATAATGGTACAATAGAAATAGAAAAAGGAAAGAGAAAAAGAACAAAAGAAAGAGTCGAGGAAAAAACGAAAAAGGAAAGGAGAGAGAGAGAGGTGAGAGGGAAATGGCTGCTGGGAGAAAGTTCCTTCACAGTGTGGTGTTCAACGGTGGTTGCATCCACTTCAACATATGCTCCTTTTTGAGCCTTGCTTTTATCACCATTATCTGCTTTCTTTCCCCTCTCTTTCTGGTTCCCTCTCCTTTGAATTTGGATCCTGACCAAAACTCAATGCTCTGCTTCAGATCTAGGAGTATGTCTTCTCTCTTCATTTTCCTCTGAAAACCTTGTGCGAAAGCAGACGATGGCTGTGTCTTCTCCGATATCGGTCCCGTTGTGATCTTTTTTTTACCACCCTTACCCTCTTCCTTTCCCCTTTCTTTGTAGTTCTTTCCCAACCGAAAATGGATCGCAACCAGATCTCGAAGCTCTGCTCTAAATTTAGGAATTCAAACATCAACAATAGCGAAACAGTGGTACTGGAAAATGATCTACTTCAGATCGGATCTGATAAGATGAAGACGTGTTTGGCTGCAAAGATTTCTCTGTAAAGCAGGTAAAGAGGAGGCTTTTAGAATTCGTATACCAACATTGTTGGATTGAGAGATAAAATGCAAGTAGAATTAATTTATGACAATATGTTCTTGTGCCAATTTAAGGAATTACAACAAAAGAAAATGGTCTTGAATACTGGCCCATGGAGGTTTGATGACTATTTAGTTTCTTTTGCTGATCCTATTGGTGCTTCTTCGTTCCATGAGTTAAACTTTAACTTAGTCCGATTTTGGGTTCAATTGCACAATCTCCCTCCCTATTTAATGACTGATTTGGCAGGAAAAAGACTAGGTTCTGAAATTGGGGAGGTTTTGGAGGTGGCAAAGGATGTAGATGGAGAAGTCTTTGGTAGATTTTTTAGAATAGATGTTGCTAAACCTTTGAAAAGGGCATTACATGTTCAAAAGGAATGCAGCGAAGAGAAAATGGTGATACTTTTGTCTTATGAAAAATGCCCAACCTTTTACTTCTTTCGTGGAATTATTGTTCATGTTGACTCGGAATGTAGCGAGGATAATTACGATTCTGATGGGGAACGACCATTTGGGAATTGGCTTAAGGCTTCTTGTAATGCAAATCAAACAAAAGGCAAAATCAAAGGAATAAAGGGGAAGAAAATAGTAGAGAGGATCATCAAGGGGGGCAAAATCAAAAAGAATGATGTGGTTAGGCATAAAGGTGAGGATGATTGTGGTAAAGTGGTGGCTCAGAATAATAACAAAGGTGTACTTTGCTCTGATATATCTCTATGATCTCACTTAAGAACCAACAGAAATCAAATAGTATAATTGGTATTGGAAAACCGACAGCTCCTCATGAATCAAATAGCAGTAGTGAATTGGCTTCTTCGAGTGGGAATCAACTGCATGGTAATAATGAGGCATCTCTTAATGATTATGGGGTGTATGGACATATAGAAGGACAAATTTTGGAGGATGTTCAGAAGGAGAATGCGAATATAACTACACCCAATAATGGGTTTGAATCAATAAGAAATAAAAAGTGGAAAAAACAAGCTTGGAATCTTAAAGATAATATCTCCTCGATGGAGTCTCTCACTGCTGATGTTGGTATTAGGAGGAAAAGGATTTTGACAGATATTACTAATTGTTGCTGGTGAGACTGGTTTGGAGATGAAGGATAATAATATATCGGTTGTGTTCGCTCCAAAGCGGAACCACCGGGAACAATGAGTACCTTAGTGTGGAATGCTCGGGGTTGGGAACCCTCAGGCATTATATGAGTTTAAACGCTTAATATGTGGGCAAGATCCCAGTATTGTGTTCATATGTGAAACGATATTACATATGGACAGAGAAAATTTCATCAAGAAATAGTTGAACTTCTAAGGCTATTTCCTAGTTAGTGCCACTAGGAGAAGCAGTGGTCTCATGATGTTGTGGAAAGATAAACTATCTGTGACTATTTCTTCATATAATCAGGGGTATATTGATGCCCTTATTAATAATAATGGGGGCCAATGGAGATTTATTGGTTTTTATGGAGCATCAAATGTGCAAGACAGAAGATTCTCGTAGGATCTCCTTAAAAGGCTCTATTATAGTGGTTGTACGAGGCCTTGGATTGTCGGTGGCAACTTTAATGCTATGCTTTTTGGAAACGAGAAAAGGGGTGGTGTGCCTAATTCCCATATGACGGAGTTTAGAGATTCATTAGTAGAGTGCAGTTTACACAACAAGGGATATAGGGGGCCCAAATTCACTTGGAAAAGAAGGTTAACTTCGGGCTTGATGCTCATGGAACATCTTGACAGTTTTGCAGGTAATGAGGAATATTTTGAACATTTTTTCAGATTTTTATTGTTAAAGTGCTGGGTTTTTATTTCTCGAATCCCAGAGCCTTGCTTCTTTCTTTTAATCTTATGCCTGACCAGTCTAAGGATTTTGAAGGCAATTCCCGTTTTCACTTTGAGGTCAGATGGTTAGAAATGGAGGACTGCTATAAAATAGTTGAGGAATGCTGGAATGGTTTGGCAGATATCTTGTCTTCAAAAAAGTTTCAAATGCAAATTAAAAAAAATTAAAAAGATGAAATGTTTTATGACATTGATTTTTTTTTTTCTACAAGGATATGGATTCATATTTTGGAAAAAATATTTTATATTCTTCATAAATCTATTCTTCATAAATCTATTATATTATTCTCTCAAATGGAAATAATTTTGTTTTCAATCTCAATATACTCTTTGTAGTTTTTGGATCCTTTTGTTTATTTTACCAGCCATTAGAAGGTTTAATATTTTTTTGGCCTTTATTTTCTTAATAAAATAAAGTTATATAAAAATTATAACTAGGATTCTAGCAAAATGGGATAAAATATATTTGTTACTATTTTGATTAACTTGACAAGACTTTAGAGCATGCATAGGATTCTAGCAAAATGGGATAAAATATATTTGTTACTATTTTGATTAACTTGACAAGACTTTAGAGCATGCATAGGCATCATTCATAAATTACAATTTCGATTCATGAATAAAATTTTGAATCTAAACTAAACCGTTATATGAAAGTTTAAGTTTCGATTTATAAACTTTTGGTTTCAGTTTTGATTTCAGTTTAAGTCACAATTCATATTCTAGTTTTTGAAATGATTCGGTTACTTATGAAATTAAATTTTTTTAGAAAAAGGTTGAAATGATATTTTTTAAGATTTAAATTTAAAAAAAACTTTTAATGATATTTTATGAAATTAAAATATTTTAAAAATAAGATTTTAAATTATTTTATGATTTAAATTAAAATTAAGTAGAAAATACAACTATGAAATTGATAGGGTAATTACAAGTTATTATAATTACTACAAAAATATTTTATATTAAATAAAAAAAAAAGGATTCATCATGCAATACAATTCTAATATTTAAAGCATATTAATTTTTCTAATTGAAAAGTAAAAATAGAGAGATATTTGACCTATCTTGTTATGCCTTAATATTCAAGAAGGAAAAAATTGACCTAGCTTTTAATAGGTGAGAATTTAGAGCTGATGGGCCATAAGGTACATGATCCAACGAGACAGGTTGTGATCCACATGTCGAAATATGTGGCCTTTTTTTCATTGAACTCAAAGCTCTCCAATTTCATAAAATCCTCTTATTTCTCTTAAATAATTTTTGGCTCGCTTTTGTAAGCTATTTAGCTTTTTTATTCAAAAATTTCCAACATTTTTTCATCCTTTAACTAAAATTTTATGAATTATCAATCAATTTATTTTTACAATTTATCATTATGACAAGGCACATACATATTTTATATGTTAAGCATGAGAAAAAAAAAAGTATTAATAGACTTTTATGGTTGGGACTAAAAAATATCTTAGTCTTCATGATTAAACTTGGTCAATCAGGCTCACTAACATATGATTTTATTTTGTTTTAGGGTAGCTATTTGTTTTAAAGTTTGATAGGTTTATTCTCTCTTTTCCATAGATTTTACAGATCTTTTCCAATATCTATCAATAGTTTTTGTTGATTATACCTGCTTGGTGTACCCTTTTTATTTTTTTTTGCTTTGTTTAAGCCTTTGTGGCTTTAGTTATTTATATGTGTTATGCATATTTATTATTGTTTTGTTTTTCTAGTTTTAGACTTTTTAGGCTTGCATTTTGTTAATTAATGGAATTCTTGACTTTCTTAAAAAAAACCTAATATTAAAAGAGTTCACTGAGACGCATATTTTACATGGCACAATGGGTCCCACCAATTCTCTTTCTCTCATTTTTTTCTTGTCCTCTCCCATTTCTCCTTTCTTCCACTTTATCTCTCCTTCCTCATTGAAAAAAAAAGACCACTTGAATTGAAATCATTGCATAAGTGGAAAATGGAATTGCAAATTCAATAGAAAAAAAAGTATCGATTGAAATTATGAAATACTCATAAATGCACAAAAAAAAATTCTATTATAATTTTTATCGAACACTTAGAGAGCAAGGCAAAGAGAGCCCATCAATGTAATTAATCAACTTAAAGAAAAAGGCCTCAAAATGATTACCAAGCTACAGTAATCATGCATGAATGAAAGAAACAAATATGCAATTAAAACTCCTTGAAAAAAATATGTTTGCTCTAAATTTCATACTTATTCCATGTAGTAACAATTCTACTATGCATATTATCCAACACCTTAACTTTGCTATTCAAATCCCTTAAGCTTAAAACACATAACACTTTCTCTATTAAAACGTCCTAAATCTTTCCGTGAATCTTTCTGCAATTAATAACATTCCTAGAGTTCAAGAAGGTCAAAAGTCATAAATATGTTTGAGAAATGGAGGTGGTATACCGTTTCAATTGATTTCTTATTAGGACTTATAATCATTGAGGATCTCGGTAGCGCCTCACCAATTCAACTCGTGGGTATTATACTTAGGTGGAAATATCTTTGCTACCTCGATTTAATTTGAGAGTTTGCCTTATAAAGTTAATATGAAAACTGTGTACATTCATTATGATAAGTTGGAGGAGAAAGCATTGCATTTTAAAATACTTTGTAGTTTTTGGATCATTTTGTTTATTTTACCGGCCATTAGAAGGTTTATTATTTTAGGCTAATTACATAATTAATTTCTAAAAAAAATAAATAAACAATTAAAATTTAAATGTTTTTCAATTCAACCAATGTCAATTAAAATAAATACATTATATATATTTTTTAAGTGAAGAGTCAAGTTGTCTCTTTTTTTCAATGATTTAAAAACTTAATATTTACGGTCAATGTATACTATTTAAATTTTTTATTTTTCTAAAAATATATCTTATTATTAATTTTTCATGTAATATAAAACTAAATTTGAATTAAATTTTACAATCAATATAAAAATAAAAAAAATTAATATTGAAATAAAGTAATTTTTTGCAATTAGAAATAATATAAAAATAATAAAAATTATTTTTAATATTAAAATAAAGTAAATATTTTTAATAAAATAGGGGCATCGAATCAGGGTGAAGAATCCTCATCCCCGTATGGTATAGAGATGGGGATCAATAATTTTTTTCATCAGAGAATAGGGTAGAGTCAGGGAAGGTGGAATTTTCAGGGGCAATGATGGAGATGGTGAAATTCATCCTGAATCTGTCCTGTTGTGAAGCGACAACCTCCTAAAATCTAAGTCTAGACAACCTCTAAATTAATCCAGAATTAAATATTCAGTTTTAATTGTCAGTTAATTGAACCCTTCACCCCCGAATCATTAAGGATTTGGTAATAAATAGTATAAATAAAATAATCGTTCGCCACAAGTCATTACAACCTGATGAGTAAAATAATCATTCGCATACCAAAGTGTTGAACACACTTTTCTTAAAGAAAATCTCTCAAAATTATATTATTCTTGAATTATGATGTCATACAAGTTTTGGGAGGTTTTTTATACCTCAAATGACCTAAAGTCCCATAAAGAAAAGAAATTTTAAAGATATCTAACCCTATTGTCTTAAAAATTGAGATTTAAAATATTTTCTATCTAAACCCCTTAAAGTTAAGAATTGATAGCCAATAGAATTAAATCACCTTAAGAATAGGATTTGACAACTAATTAAAAAGGAATAATTTTATAATAAGAAAAACTAAATAAAAGACTTAAATAAAAGAATGAGATGGCACCATGGGCATACTCTTATTGGCACACATGCCTAACTAATTTATTTAAAGCACATATGACTTGTTTAAGATGTCACACACCCATAACCCAAAGATAGCTAATGATACATACTTGACTTAGGCCTTAAATAAATAAATAAACCTATATTGTTTGAATTAACATGATATATATATTACCTCCATATGACTTGCACATGACTTTAAAGCTTGAATATAGACTTATTGACTAGTCCATTGGGCTAGTTGTCTTAGTCTTCACATGCCTAAATGAGAGTTAAAAGCTTTGGGCCATGATGATGTTTCTTCAAACTTGATCCTGTAACATCATTCGATATAATTAGAAATAAACTCAATTATACCAAATAATATTACTTGCATATGAATTCAAAATGCCATAAATTAAAACATTGATATAGCATAACCATAACGATATACTTAAATAAAAATAAAAATTTAATAAAATAACAAACAAAATTGCACTCATCCAATGATTTTACAAAATGGATAATTATAAAATTACATGTCTCGGAAAAAAAGTATGTACATCTTTAACTACCTAACCCAACAAAAATAATAAAATACAACAGTTGTATCACCCACTCCGAATATATATTCTTGACTTTGCTCTTAGGCGTCTTCCTTCATTGATCAAGACTAAGGCTCTGAACTTGTGCATGGAAATACACATACACTAAACAACCTAATATTTAGTTGTACATCGCAATATGAAAAATACAATATACATATACAAAATGTGTGATACCTTTACCGTCATACTAATTATGGGTGTACATGGTCTAGTTCAATTCAGACATTGAAAAATCTCCGGTATTGTCTTGAAAATTCGGATATCTATAAATCTAAGTATTGTATTGTATTAAAAATAAAAAATCTTCGTATCGTATTGACTTGAAAATTCAGGACAATTCGGTACGGTTCTTCTGTTCTTTAGGTACTAAATAATACAATACAAAATAATTCAGTATTCAGATATTTTGAACTAAATAAAAAGTGCATAAAATCTAAATTTAGTATTTAATAGTATTATAAAAAATCTGCAATCATCACATAAAAATGCTCATAATAAACGATCAATTAGATAAAAATAGAAAATAAATAGAATGAGATTTGAGGATGATGGATATGATGAAAATTTAATGAGAATAATTTTTAGGAATTTTTATGGAATTATTGGGAATTTTCCATAATTATAGCCAAATTTTAGAAAACAAAATATTTTGAATGATTTTTATCTTAAAATGATGATAATAGAGATATATGGAAATTAATTTTTGGAATGGGAGAAAATTTTAATAGAAATTTTGGTGGATTTTTGGATTTTTAGCCTAATTATTAAAAATTTTATTGTGAATTATTGAATGTAATTTTGGTGAAATTGGTGATGGAAAATGAAAGATAATGGGTTATAGTAATTATAGAAATTTAGTTGAAATTTTTAGATTATTTATTGAATTAATAGAAAATTTTGAGTTGGAAATAGATTTTTGGAGGAAAAAATGGAAAATAAAAATATGAAGAAAAAAGTAAATAAATTGAAAAACAATTAGAAAAGAAGAGAAAAATTTAATTAATTTGGAAATTTCGCGTTAGTAGTGTATAATGTAAAATAAGACCGGTAGAAAAATATTCGTAAATGTGAGAGTCGAAAAAATTAAATAAGTAGTTTAATTTTTATTTAAATTTAGTAATTTATATTGACTCGGTAACCAATTAGAAATTTAATGATTATTTAGGTGCACCGTCAAAGCAGGTACCAAGAGTTGAAAAATGAAATGAGCTGGCAGTTTTCAGTAAGTTACCATAAAGATATGTGTATTAATTTATAATATGAGTTTATTGCAATTTAAATTGATTTTTATATATTTTTTTTATATGAAATTTATTTATATTTTAGAAAAATATTTATATATAACATTTATGAGAATATTAAATATTTAGAAAATTCGTAAAAATATATTTTATGATAAAAATGAAATGTTTTGCTAAAACAAGTGCATTGGTATGAAATAAATACGTTGATATGAGATTTTAATGAAATAAATTTATTTTTTTCATGTGGTGAATTTTTATACTATTAAATAAATGTATATTTTATGTATGTCGATAAACTCATATATTAGCCTAGACAATAAGTTAGAGAATTATTAGCATACCAATAGAGTAGAAACTTCATGGTCTGTGAATATATTAGTCATAAGAGGTATTATATGGCTCATGTAGTTATATTGGACTATACATATCATTTAATTACCGATTATGTAGTTATTTTTTTTTATCGAAACTGATTCTATGGTTATCTTGAATCAGATGATATTATTTGAGATTATGTGATTATTTTTAACCATGATCTTGTGTTTATCTTAGATCTTGAGAGTTCCGTCATTTGACGGTACTTTTTGTTTTTCTAGATGTAGGTCTATGGTCTATTATTATATGAGTTGGATAAAGTTTTTATTTTAATGAATGATAAAAAATTTTATTGCATTTATTACATACTTGTGGTATTAATATCAATGACTTTAATTTTGGTAAATTTTATTTAATAATTTATATATATATGCTTTTATGCATAAGTAAATAATTTATTAATAGTTTTGATACATTAATTTTTTGATTTAGTATATATTTTCATTTAAAATGACTTTTATTATAAGTTTTTGCACCACTTAGTTTTATATTCAGCACATAAGTTTATTTTCTCTTGTGTAGCTTTTAATAGAGCTAAATAATGAGAGATGTGTACATAAAATTTGTCGCTGGTATCAGTGGATTTCACCTATAGAGCCAAGCAACAGTAGCAGTCACCCCGTAAGGATCGGTTTTTGCTATATATGTATTTTATATATTTCACTTGATGTATTTTAACATATATATATATATATATATATATATATATATATATATATTAAGTTATTTGCATGAACATATAAATTAAAACCATAATATAAAAATAACTTGAGAACAAAATTTTATTTTATTTTGTTAAATTAATATATTATTTTATTATGTTCTATTAAATATATATATATATATATATATATATATATATATATAATTTTTAATAATATATTATTTTAAATAAATACATCTAAATTATTAGGTATATACACTCAAAAGTATAAATATATAATTATAAAGTAAAAATATGTATGTTTGTGATTATTTAATATATATATATATATATATATATATATATATATATATATATATAGTGTGCATATTAATTATAAAAATATATAAGTTTATATAACATATGATCAGTTATATTTATAACTATTTAATTTTAAACTATATATATAATTATAATATCTTTACTAATTATAAAAGATATAAACTTATAAACTTATTAAGTATATCAATTATATATATATATATATATTATTTAGTATGTAAGTTTAATATAATATAATTGCTTTGATAAAATATATATATATTATATATATATATATATATATATATATAGTAATATTTAAAATTTAAATTATTAGGTATATAAATTCAGAAGTATAAGTATAAGTATATATATTTGTGATTATTTAATTTTAATATATATATATATATAGTGTGCACATTAATTATAAAAGTATATAAATATATAAGTTTATTAAATATATAATCAATTATATATATGTTTTGTTTATTAATATAATTTAGATTAATACAAAAACTTAATATAATACAATTATTTTGATAAAAAAATCATATAACAAGTGACTTACGTTTTCTAAATAATGGAAAAAAGAATCGAAATATAATATTAAAAGACTCTACTGAGATAAAAATTAGCTGTCAAGAATGTAAATGAGATAAAATGGACAGTTGGTTAGATCTAGTAAAGATGCTATATAGACGATAATTAGAGTTAACGGCTCTGTTAGAATTTCCACATCTGAAATAATGGGAAAAAAATCAATTGACACTTGCAAACGGCTTAATATGCATATAATATTATTTAAAATTTTAAATTATTAGATATATAAACTTATAAGTATAAAGATAAATATATGACTATAAGTATATAATTATAAAGTATGTAAGTTTATAACTATATATATATATATATATATATATATAACTATAATATTTTCACTAATTATAAAGTATATAAACATATAAATTTATTAAATATATCAATTATATATTTTTTATTTAATAATATAATATATATTAGTATTTAAATTTAAAATAATATAATTATTTTGACAAAAAATCTTATAATATAATTAGAACAAATCATAATTTATATTGATTTATTATATAATTAAAGTACATTTATGATAAATTAAGTTACTTTATAATTGATTCACTTAAATTAATTTATCAAATAATTAATATAATGTAGATTTATTATATAATACAATTAAAATAAATTATAAATGCTAAAAAATATAATTAGTGAGAAAAAATTTTATAATAAAAAATGAAATTAGCAATATGTTATAAATAATTTTTTATTTATATATTAATAACAAAGATAGTTGATTATATTGATGATACACTTATCTTAAACTTTACATAAAAGTTATGAATTTAATTTTCTACACAATCATCACAAAAATTTTAGCATTTAAAATTTTCAATTATTTGAATTTTTTACTATTATAAATATTATATAAATTTTATTATAATATAATTTTATGGATTAAAGTATATTTAATTAAAAGTTTAAGTTATATTACATTTGTATAATGATATAAATTATTTCATTCTTATAAATTATCATATATAGTAAAATTATAAATATTTAAATATCAGTTCTTTCAGTACAGTTTGGATATAAAACAATTATGTACAATTCAGTACAGTTCTCGGTCCAGATATCACTAAAAGATCCATATCCATCAAAATTATAGTCAATGGTACAATACAGTTCGGTTCTAGTCGAAAAGTCAACAATACAGTTCGGTTCTGTATTTTTTTTTCGATTTTGCGGTCCAGTTCGAAAAGATCCAGGATCCGCGTACAGCCCTAATACTAATATGACTTACCTTGTTATCTCACATACAACATACATTGTATTTATGATGTCATGTCTTAATGTTCTCAATACACTACTCAAACATGTATAACATAACAATGTAAACAACCATTAAATATACAAGTGTTTACCACATAGAAAATTATTAATTATCTTATTTTTTGCTTTATTTTACTCATACTAGACTAAATTGGATACAGACAATCTACGACTCTCACTTAAGCCCTCAGGCACTTGCTTGAGTTTCCCAAAATACCTATCTGAGAAAAAAGAGTGTGCACATATCAAGCATCAAGGGAAGCAATATGGCTTAACCATAGCTTCAAGAATCTCGAATATGACCAACCTAGGTCACCTAGTACCAATATCCCCTCAATGGTATGCCATCTTTCCTAGCTCTAGTCCTAGTCAGAGTAATGAGCTTAACCATTTATCACATCACATACTATTTCATAACGTATATCATTTATAATTCTCATAATCATAACCATAACATGCATTCTCATCATATGCTAAAACCATAAGACATAGGTACTCCGCCTCAAATCAATTCAAACTCAATTCATATGCCAACATATAACTTTTCAAGATTAAGTACATTTGCGCCTGTGATTACATTTTTATGGCCATGAAGAAGCTCTTCACGGGTAGTTTATCCATGAATCAAACCATGATTTACCTATGAATCAGCAATATATTCACGGCCATGATCCATCTTTAAAAGATGTGGATCAAACCATGATCTAAACTGTGAAGCTGTTCATGAATGGGTCTGTTTCAGCAACAAAACTTATTTTCATGACATTTACACTATTAAACTACTAGTTCAAGGCCATGAATCTGGAAATCTTTCTATAAAATAGAGCACATCATCTCATACCATTTTCACATGCTATCACTACAGTTGACTAATATCAACCATCCTATCAACACTTCAACATGCATACAAGTCATATATCATGCCAACAATATTTGCAAATATCAACATTTACCAATGTAATTCATTTAACATCTCAATCTACCATCTCAATATATCAACCACAATATATCTATGAATGCATTGAACCCAAAATCATGCCTTATCTTATCCCATAAATCACCCACAACATGCATTCAAGATAAACAACACAAGAACATGCAAGTTAAAGCTTTGAATGCATTTATGTGCAAACCTTTCACTTAGGATCAACTCAACTAAAACTTTAGCTCTCTAAGCTTGTCCTCTCATTTAGGATGGACTTTCAGTACCTCTATCAGCTCCTAACAACAAGAAAATATCTCCTGGAACAAAAAACATGATTACGCTTAATAAACTTATATAATTATATTCTTTATAATTAATGTATATACTATAGTCATATACATAATTTAAATACTCACAAACTTATATACTTATACTTTATAATTAAACCTTTTAATTCATAAATCTTATATATAAGAAAATATTGTATTTTTTTATTTTAATTTAATGCTTTAAAGAAAATACTTTCATAAATTTTTTTTTCTCCTAAACAATTGATCGTTTATTAAAAGCATTTTTATATAATGATTGTAAATTTTTTATAATACTATTAAATATCAATTTTAGATTTTATGCACATTTTATTTTGTAAAAAATATTCGAATATTGGATTGTTTTTGTACTGTATTATTTAGTATAGAAAGAACCGAAGAACCGTACTGAATTGTTCTGAATTTTCAAAACAATACAATACGAAAATTTTTTCTTTTCAATATAATACAAGACTTGTATTTATAGATATCCGAATTTTCAAAATAATACTGAAGATTTTTCAATTCCAGAATAGAACCGAACTGTATACACCCCTATCAACAACCACATTCTCTTTTCCTTGCTTGTACTTGATCACATTTGAAAATGTCTCAATGAACTCCAACCACTTGGCATGACATTTATTCAACTTATCTTGACCTTTTAATTGCTTTAGTGACTCATGGTCACTATGAATCGCGAATTTTTAGGCCAAAGATAGTGTTGTCAAGTCTCTAAAGCACTCACCAATGCATATAACTCCTTATCATATGTGGAATAATTGAGTTGTGCATCATTCAACTTTTTATTAAAGAAAGCAATAGGGTGCATACATTGCGTCAAAACAACACCAATACTTATCTCGAAGACATCACATTCAATCTCAAAAGTCGAATTAAAGTTAGACAAACTCAAACCTTATGCAGAATAAAGTTTATCTTTCAAGGTACTAAATTCATATTCATACACCTCAACCCACTTAAATCTCACATCTTTTTTAATGATTTCAATTAAAAGAGCAACAATGGTACTAAATTTTTCACAAACCTCTTATAAAAACTAGCAAATCCATGAAAACTCCAAACATCACTTACATTCCTAGGGGTCATCTAACTTTGAATATCCTCAATATTTTCCTCATCAACCTCAATCCCATTAGCACTAACCATATATCCTAGTAATATAACTTTATCCATGCAAAATGTTCACTTTTTAAGTTTAGCAAACAACTTTTCCTTCCTAAATGCATCTAAAACAGTCATAAGATGACATATAAGCTCTTCAAGTGATTTGCTATATATCAAAATGTCATCAAAGTAAACAACCACAAATTTTCCAATAAATTTACACAAAAAATGATTCATTAATCTCATAAAAGTGTTATGGGTATCAGTTAGCCCAAAAGGCATTACAAGCCATTCATATAAACCATGTTTAGTTTTAAAAGTTGTTTTCCATTCATCATCTACTTTCATTCTAATTTTGTGATATCCACTTATTACATCAATCTTAGTAAACAAACATGTACCATGCAACTCATCCAACATGTCATCTAATATAGGTGTAGAATGGTGATACTTAACTGTTATATGATTAACAACCCTATGCCTCCTTTCCAATAGCTCTTCTACTTGCCTTTGAGATTCTTTTGTCTCCTCAGGATTGCTCCTATAGGCTGGACGGTTTGGAATTTGAACTTCAGGAATGAAATCAATTTGATACTCAATTCCCCTTATGGGCGGCAATCCTTGTGATAATTCATCAGGAAATACATCTTCATATTCTTGTAATAAAGAAACAACAATACTAGACAAATAAGGGTTAAGGTCAACTTTATTAAAATATGATTCGTTGTACATTAGTATAAGTAAATATTGTTGACCCTCAAAAGCTACTCTTTTATCCCTTACTTTTGCATAAAAATTGCTTTTTCTTTTTACCACCCTCTTTTGAGCCAATGATTTTGTTTTTCTTTTTTGTCCTCTTTTTCTCCCATTTTCTCTCTCTCTTTCGACCTCACTATTTGTTTTTTCTCTCATCTCTTGTGTTTATAGCTCTCAGCTTCTTTTTCTTTGTGCTTTATTTCCTTTAATTTTGCCATTTTGGTCATTTTTTGCATTTCCGCTTCCATGCTCCTTTTTAACTTCATTTGATCTTCATACACTTCATTTGGCATCATAGGAGCCAAAATTATTTGTTGACTTTCTATTATAAATGAGTATATATTTTTATACCAATCATGCATCACTTTTCTATCATATTGTCATGGCCTCCCAAGCAACAAATGACCTACATGGATAGGTATTACATCACAAAGAACACGATCATCATATCTTCCAATTGAGAAAGAAATCAAAATTTGCTTATTTACTCTTATTTCTCCATAATCGTTAAGTCATTGTAATCTATAAGGTTTAGGGTGTTTTATACAGTCCAACCCCAATTTATCTATTAAAGTAGTACTAGCAACATTAGTATAACTCCCCCTATCAATTATAAGACTACAAATTTTATCATTAATCAAACATCTAAAATAAAAGAGATTTTTTCTTTGTTCAATGCCATATTCTTTCACTTGTGCACTAAGTACATGCCTAACAACCAAATTTAGCTCCCCTCTAATGGCATGCTTGGCTTCAACATCATTACAATCCTCCAATGGTGGCATTGAATTAGTATCATCTTCACTTTCAGATTCAGTCTCACCACTGTCTTTTAACATCATTACCTTTTTATTTGGATATTGAGATAAAATATCTCTATTGCCAAGACATCTAAAACATTTAATGTTTCTATGTTTTTCATAATTGGAAGTAGAATAAGATTGAGTTTTAGATGTACTTTTTTGCTCAACTTTACCTTTATCTTATTTTACCTTGTCTTTGGCTTTATTTTTCCTTTTTGGCCACTTTGAGGTGGAACTCAAATATAAAGGGTTGTTAATTCCCTTTTACTTAACTTATTTTTCTACTTTCGTTGTCATATTCACCATATCATTTAACTCAACATAATGGTGCAATTCAACCATATTAGCTATTTTCATATTCAAACCAGCCAAGAAACATGCTATTGGAGTCTCTTATCTTCATTTATATTCACCCTCATCATGGTTATTTCTATCTCATTATGGTAATCTTCCATATTCTTACTTCATTGCATCAAAGTTTGAAGCCTTTGATGCAAATTTCTATAATAGTATTTAGGCACAAACATCTTTTTGCACAATTGTTTTCATCTCTTCCCACATGGAAATAGGTCTCTTCCCATTCCTACACCTACTAATCAGCATCTGATCCCATCATACTAGTACATATTTTTTCCTGAGAATAGTTATGATACTCAAAAACTATCTATACTTTCCTCCCTCACTTAATATATGCATCAACATCATTTCTACCTTGAAAAGAGGGGATTTTCATTTTAATACTTCCCAAATTTTTATCCATCATATCCTTTTCATTCTCATACCTCTTATTCTCCATTTTCCCTCTATAGCTACCCCTATATCTCACTCTGTCACCTCTACCCCCTCTACCACCATACCTATTTCTATCACACTCCTCCTCAAAATCACCAAATTCATCATCAAAATAAGAAGAAAATGACTTTGGTTGTGTTACCTTTTATTCTTTAGTTTAGCTTTTCATAGAAGATTTATGCCCAATGTCATCTAGCTTCTTTTTATATCTATCAAATTGGTCTTGCATGTTTTGAAACATCTGGTCAATCATTTCAAACCAGTGGTACATGGGTTCTAATGTGTGGAAGGTTTTGATATCTTCCTCCCCACTTCTATCTTGCTTGCTTGAATTGGACATAATGTAGATAAAAGGACCTCACACATTTTCTCATATGTTTCACTCAAAATTGAAATATTTTTCACTCGTGTTTCACTCAATTGATGGATTTTTTCCTTTTTTAACATATCACTCTTGCTTTTTACCATTCTTATGCTTCCATCAAAGTATTAGTCCATATTAAAATTAATCAACTAGATTAATAATAACAAGTAACAAGTATCTAATGGAATGTATAAAATTTAATATATGCTAGAAGCAAAATAATGCTAGAAGCAAACTGATGTTATGAAAACAAAGAATAAGACAAATTTAATATATGCACACAAGGACGAAGAGTGAGGTGTGCGGATGTTTATATGTGTTATTTAAGTAATATAGGATGCAAAATTACTCAACTAATATAAAAGAAACAAATTGGACAACAAACAATAATAGAAAACTAAGAATATAAAAAATTGACAAAACTAGAAAAATTATGTAAAAAAGTTCTCCTTCCTTAATGGAATTAGAATAGAACTTTAGACACACTAATTTAATCCCCAAATTGATGCCAAATAATTAGAATAAATGCTCTCAAGTATGTATTAATGATTAATAGCACTAATTCCAGCAATATACAATGAAAACTTCAATATAGTACTCAATATGAAACCACTCAAATCCAATCACAAACCACACCAAATATTGCTCAAAATATCAAATTTAATCTCTTTAGAGCAAGTATAATCAATAGCAACTCAATTTGATATATTTGCAATCAATTGAATCAAAATAACCCCATTTTGGTAACTGGTCTCTATGCACATGCAACTTTCTTTTTATGTTCATTTTCTTTCCTTCTTTTTTAACATGATCATAATCAAAATCAAATTATTTTTAACACCAAAATTGCACTAATTAAGCAGAACTTCAAAAGCATGCACAATAGATAGGATTCGACCACTATCAAATTTTACAATCAATATAAAAATTAAAAAAAAAAAGATTTTTAATATTGAAATAAAGTATTTTTTTGCAATTAGAATCAATATAAAAATAATAAAAATATTTTAATATTAAAATAAAGTAAATATTTTTAAATAGAATTGGGGCATCGAATCGGGGTCGGGGATCCTCATCCCCGTATGATGTGAGGATAGGAATCAATAATTTATTTCCATTTGAGAATGTGGCAGTGTTGGGAACGATAGAATTTTCAGGGTTGGGGATGGAAAAAGTGAAATTCACCTCGAACCTGTCTTGTTGTGATGCGATAATCCCTTAGAATTTAAGTCTAGACGATATCCAAATCAAATCAGAATCAAATGTTCAATTCTAATAAGTTGTTAATTGAACCTTTTACCCCCAAATCAATAAGGAATTGGTAACAAAAAGTATAAAAAAGAATTAGAACACACTACAAGTCATTACTAACCAGATAAGTGAAATAATTCTTGGCCTACCAAAGTACTGAACATGTGTTTCTTGAAGAAAACCTCTTAAAATTATATTATTCATGAATTTTGATATCATACACATTTTGGGAGGTTTTTTATACCTCAAATGACCTAAAGTCTCATAAAAAATGAATTCTAAAAATATCTAACCCTAATCCCTTAAAGATTGAGATTTACAACATTTCCAATCTAAATCCCTTAAAGTTAGGAATTTACAGCCAATATAATTAAATCTCCTTGACAATAAGATTTGATAACTAATTTAAAAAGAATCATTTTCTGATAAGGAAAACAAAATAAAAGGCTTAAATAAAAGAATAAGGTGACAACATGGGCTTACTCCGCCCAACTAACTTATTTAAAGCTCATGTGACTTGTTTAAGATATCACACACCTATTACACAAAAATAGCTAATGGCCCATGCTTGACTTGGGCCTTAAAATATAAATAAGCTCATATTGCTTAAATTTGCATGACTTGCATTTGACTTTAAAGCTTGAATATGCACTTGTTGGCTAACCCATTAGGCCAGTTGTCGTGGTCTTCACACGCCTAAATGAAGGTTATAAGCTTTAAGCTGCCTAACGATGTTGTTTCTTCAAGCTTGATATCCATTCCAATTCTTCGATGTCTCTCATTACTAAGCTTTAAACATATATTTGCAAGGCTGCCTTAAACTTATTTGCTCTTGATCTTGTGATTGGCCCAAATGACATAACCAATCTCCCAACTCCTTGGTGTGAAGAACCATGATCCATGTCATAGCTCACATCATGTTGCCATCCTATTAATTTTATAGGGGAATGGAATACATTCTTTCTCTCTAAACTCATTTGTTTTGTGTCTAAATAAATACATAATGTATTTTTTTTAAGTTTATGGATATGTCAGAATAAATATCTAGTTAAATTCTATGAATCTCTAATTGTCAGAGTTGAATGCTTTAATTGAAATTTTATTCAAATAAAGCCTTAAATCTTTAAATTTTAAACAATGTTAAAAGAAATTAAAAAGATAATAAAAGTTCATTTTTTTAGTTTTTCCACTCTAATATTTATTCAATTAATATTTTTAGGTTTCAAGCTTCACATTCAATCCATGCATATGTAATCCATGCATGTTAATTTTCTTTTTAGTTGAATAAGAACTCAATTGAACAAAAATTAAGAAGTTCAAGGGTTCAATTAAGCAATATTTCAATGAGGAGCTTAATTTTTATTTTTTTGACAAGTTCGGAGATCAAAAGATAATATTTGGTAATTTAAAAAAATTGCTATACATAATAATATGGTAAATTTAAAAGAATTATCACACTTCAATTTAAAACAATGAGAATTAAGTCATTACTTAGACAATTGCATTGACAGAAGGACACTAGGCCAAAGGAGGCATTGGTCTTCCTGAAAATTTTGAAATTCTCAAGGGTAGTTTAATAAATTTAACGTTCATTTAAAAGAAAAAAAATCCTAATCTATCATTTGTTTTAAATAATATTGTATATTTATATACTTTTTACCTTATTTTTATTATACTTTCAATTTGAATTTCCTATCGTTGGTTTATATGAGCTTGAAAATTAACTTGAAATATTTATTTTCGATGTGTATTTAGATGCAAACTTTTTGAAGTAGTTGAAATAATAGATTTTTTTCAGAAGATGGTTGCCACAAAAAATATAATATTTTTTGTTTGGTTTATAAATTATTGGTGAAATTGTTATTAATCTTACTAACTGTTACTGCCTCAATGGAAAGAACTTTTTCGGCAATAAATATCATTAAGATTAAAATATGCAATTGCATAGGAGATAAACTATTGAATTATTGTTTGGCAACTTATACCGAAAAAGATGGATTTCTATGTACTAACAATGAAACTATTATGCAATATTAATGTAATTGTGTTAAGTTATTGATTTCTTAATGTTAAGATGTAATTGAGTTAATATATTGACTTTATCAATATTATTACTAATTTATATATAATTTTATCTTTAGAGTTTTTATTTGTATACTTCTCTAATTGGATACCCCTGAATAAATTTTTTTGGCTCTATCACTAGAAAACTCCATATTGGAATTCGAAGCTTTTTTCCATCTTGCTTTTATACTTTAGTAATGAATTTTGATAGAATTTATTATAAATTTTATAAATAAAATCATATGGTGTTCCAAAACATAAAATGCTAAAATATTAATATTTAATGTTTTTGGTGTTCATTGTATTTGATTGAATCTCTCAATTATTATTTTAATATACACTAGGTTCAATATTTAACAAATTAAGGTAAAGAATAATACTATTTAAGTATAAGTTAGTTCTCTAAATTTTTTTAATTAATTTTCCACATTACTTAATATAAGCTAAAATTAATATTGACTATATTGGGAAAAAAAAAGTAAAAGTTAAAAATTCAAAGGTAGTTTTTGGCATGATTTTCTCTATCAATTTTTTTTAGAAGTGTGAGTTGGATTAAAATCAACAGTAAAAATATAGTTTTTCTTATTATTATTATTTTCACTATTACAAGTCAAGTAAGAGTCAATTTATTATATGTTTCATTATTTTGTAGGAAATCTTGATTTTTATCAACTCAATAAATACAAATTTTCTTATGTCCACAAACTATTTCCATATGCAAATTATAAAAATAAAATAAACGATTAAATTTTTTACGATTTTCATCTATTTTTTTCTGAAAATAATCTTATTATCATTTTTCTGATAAAAAGAAATCTATAGATTCATATTTTGGAAAGAAGTTTTTCATGTCTTGTTCGAATATCATACTCTTCTTAAATATATTATATTATTCCCTCAAATGAATTTTCATGTCCATATAATTATGTTTCCAATCTCAATATAGTTTTAGGATCCTTTTGTCTATTTTACACATTAGGAGGTTTAACATTTTTATGGTCTTTTTTTTCTTAATAAAATAACGATATATAAAGAAAATTTATTTATTTGTTACTATTTTGATTAACATGACAAGACTTTCTGTCCAATTTAAAAAGGCTGGATCATTTGAGTTGTGCCCACCAATCCATGAGAAAATAGGAGTACCCACAATTTTGTAAAAAGTGGACCATGTGGTTAATTAAATAATGTTTTTCTTTTTCTTTAGTTGTAAATTACTCTTACAATTGATGCATTATTTTCATGGAATCTATCATTAATCATATTTCAAGGTGGAAGCCTAAATTTATAGAGACATGATTTCAATCTATATGTTTCCGCAAATTTGACCCACTGTTTACGTAAAATTGAGTCTTTTCCAAGTTTTAGTTTTGAAAATTTTATATTTATATTTTATTTTACATCAAACTGCTTTTTTTTACCCGTCTTTTTTTTTTATAAATTTCTTATAAATATTGATTTCTTATATTTATCTTTCCCTGATTTTAAAAATTGCAGTTTCAAATAAATTGCAGTTTTGGTTCCACTAAATTTTGAATCTAAACTAAACCATGACATGAAATTTTAAGTTTCCAATTTATAGTATTTTGGTTCCTATTTTGATTTCAGTCACTTTTTAAATTAATGTTTTCAGGAAAAGCTTGAAATGATATTTTTTAAGATTTAAATTTAAAAAATACTTATAATGATATTTCTTAAATTAAAATATTTGGAAAAATAAGATTTTAAATTATTTGATTAGGATTTAAATCAAAATTTAGATAATGTCAATTTTTCTAATTGAAAAGTTAAAAAATAAACATTTGTCAAGTTAAAAAAAATTTATAAATTATATAAGTGAAAAAATAACAATATTAAAAAAATAATAAAATTTTTGAAAATGCTTAAAAATCAAGACAATTTAAATATATCGATTCAAATTTAATAAAAATACAAATTTAAACAAAATTGTCTTGTTCATTCACGATTTAACTGATTTATTCTAACTTTAGGACATAAACTAACCCTTAGGCATATCTATTTAAAAAAGTTGGTAATCTATTTAATGCAATCAATTTCGAACAACCATGTAGATAGATTTCCATTACTATCCATCAAACATTTGTTCTCTCTTCCGTTTCTTTTTTCCTTCAACTTTAAAGATGAATAAATAGGAATTTTCCCTTCATTTTCCTTATGTATTCTCTTACTATAATTCATATCTCATTTTCATTGTTGTTGATATATTGGGAAAAAAAGAGAGTATATCTTGTTTTTTATATTTTACAATTTTTATAACTATTTTTCTTAATTAAAAAATTATTTAATTCACTTTCTTAACTTAGATTTTTTTTATTTAATCTTTCAACTATAAAATTTATTCAGTTGAGTTTTTTAATTATTAATTATTAAATAATTATTAATTTATTTATATAAAGTATTAAATATCTAATTAATGATAATTTATTTAATAATTCTCTAGCTGTGCCTTGAAATTCAAGAGTTTGATGGAATATAAGATAGATGACTAAACGAGTCAAGTTATGATCCATTCGCTAGAAACATGGTTAGGACCAATATATTTTTCCTTGTGTGTTCCTTTCTTGATAAAGGAATTACAAACAAGTTGATCATGATCTTTCATTTTATTTTTAATAAAAGTTGACCATTTTTTTCATAGTTATTCAATTTTAGTTTTAACGCACCTTTCTTTTTCATAGGTTTTCATAGTTATTCAATTTTAGTTTTAACGCACCCTTCTTTTTCATAGATTTTTATGGTTTAGATAAAAAAATATACTAATTAGTTTGGGTCAATTAGACTCAGTAACGTGTGATTTCATTTTGTTTTAGAGTGGCTGTTAGTTTTCAAGTTTGATGCATTTATTTTCTATTTTCCACGAATTTTGTGGATCTTCTTTAGATAATTTTTATGTTTTATACTTCTTGGGTGTACTTTTTTTTTTGATTTATCCCTTGTGACTTTAATTATCTGTATATCTTATGTTTATTGTTGTTTTTTTTTCCCTAGTTTTAGACTTTAATTTAAGCTTGTATTTTGTTAATTAATAGAATCTTCACATTTCTTCCCAAAAAAAGAAAAGAAAAAAAAAGCCCTAATGTTAAAGCGCCGAAGAAGACTCACATTTTCACCGTCAAATGGCTTTATTAAACGATTAATGAAGTTTGTGCAGTCTTTTCACATCTAGCAACGTATATTTTGGTTTTGTGAACTTGACATTCTGATAAATGAAAACAATATCTGTAATATTCTTCAATTAATATCTGAGTTTTTAAATTTCTTTTAGTAGATACTTTGACTTGAAACCCACTGGTTATGATTGCAATTTCAACCTTAGTTTCTTTATTTCTTATCTAATTTAACTCTTCATTAAATTAACTTAAATTCATTAAGTTGAGATTGATTAATTGAACAAAATTTGATTAAAAAATAGATATTTAATTGATTAAATTAGCAATCAATTTCAATTTAATCAATTGAAGTTTAATAAATTAACCGAACAATGATTTAATCAATTTAACTTAATTAATCAGTTTTAATTTAATTAATTGAAGTTCAATTAATCAATTAAAATTTAAATTAAACTAAATTTTAATTAATTTAAGTTCAATCAAAATCTAAATATTTAATCTAACTAAATTTACTTAATCAATTGAAATTCAATTTAGTCAAATTCATTTAAATTAAACCCCTATTTAATTAAACCTACATACGATTATTTGACGTTATTAAGTCCTTAACATTATAATTGTCATTTCTGGTTAGAAAAAGAAAAATATTAAAATAATATTTTTCATAAAATATCCAATGCAATTATACTTAGTAGCATCTGTCCATAAAATTTTCAAAATTAATATGATCAATTTAAAACTTTAATTTGCAGAAAATTTCAAAAGCAAATAAAATTTGTTACAAACAACTTGATGAAGCCAAAATACCGATAGTTCAACTAAAAAAAAATTAAAAGACCTATAAAAAAAATTGTAAAATTGAAGGACCCCATGATCTAAATCAATATTCAGACCAAAGACTCTGACTCATGAAATTTTAATTTAATTGATTTTTTACCTAACTAAATATAAACTAAAAATCAATAATTTTTATTGAATAAATAGAAAATAAACGCAATAGTTAAAAAGCTTTTCCCTGTCAATTTTTTCGTGAAAGTCTGCTTTGAATGTGCATTTATTTCCTATATTTTGTATGAAAATGTATGTTTTCCTTTTCTTCTATGTTACAAGTCAAGTCAATACCAAATTAATTATATGTTTCCTTTTATTACTTTTTGACGTCAACTCAATTATGTCTACAACTTTTTTCTAAATCCAAATTAAATATTTTATGATATTGATATATTCTTTTAATTTGTAAAAAACACATTAAGTGGTTTTGATTGTCTTTTTCATTTAATATTTTCTGAAATGACTTTTCAATCTCAATATATTATTTGTAATTTTTTGATCCTTTTGTCTATTTTGCTCACTAGAAGATTCAACATTTTTTCAGAATTAAAAAAAAAACATATTTTTTCCATTTTGGTAAAAATGAGAGAAAATTTATTTGTTATTGTTCTGATTAACATAATAAGAGGGTAATCTAATTAACATATTTCACATTTGTCATTTTGGTAATCTTATTATTATTAATATGTTGTGGACGTGCATTGAACGTGATTAATTATTTTTATTTTTATAAAACATATTATTTATAATTTTCAAATTATGACTTAAGCAAAAACATTTAATATAACAAATTGTTATAATCAAGTTTTGTACATATATAGAATATTTTTATATTTTAAAATTATTATATTGTATTTGTGTTTTGTATTATTAGATTCTTATCTTTTATTCTTAATTTCCTTTTTTAATTTCTTTTTAATTAAATCTAAATTTTTAAATTTTTAAATCCTCATATTTCAATTAAATCTCTTTACTTTTATTTTTTAAAATTTCTTTATTTATTTTTTATATAAATTAAATTCTTTTATTTTCTTTTTTTTTGAAAAAAAAATTCCTTAATTTATTTCCCATTGAAATTATTTTTTAATTTATTTCAATTGAATTTCTTTGTCTTTTTCCGTTTCTGTCTTTAATTTCTTTTCAAATAAATCCATTTTCTTTCTTTTTTAATTTTATCATTTTATTTACGTGTAACTAAATCCATTTCTTTTTTTCTTTTCTAATTCTTGATTAAAAAGTTAATGATTTTGGATTCAATAGGTTAATTCAACTTAAATTGAAATTCAATTCCTTAATGAAATTGATTAATTGAATTGAATTTGATTAAAAATAGATATTCAATTAATTAAATTGGGGTTCAAATTCAATTGAGAAGTTTTAATTTAAACAATTGAAGTTCAATAAATTAATAGAACCTCCATTTAATCAAATAAATTTAACTAATCAATTTCAACTTAATAAATTGAGATTCAATCAACCAATTAAAGCCCAATTTAATCGATGAAAGTTCAAGTTAAATTTAATTTTAATCAATTTAAAGGAACCCCAATTTAAATATTTAAAGGAACCTCAATTTAAAGTTAAATTTATTTATTTATTTATTGGTTTTGCAAGTTTTCTCTCTTGCTACATATGCAAGCTTTTGGAATGTGGTTTATTTATTGACGGCTAAGGAATCTAACTTTGAAAATCTCAACCTAGGCGACGACAAACTTAATAGATATAAATTCCATATATAACTCACATGTGATTAACTTTTATATTTATGTTGTTGTAAATTGTAATTTATTTGTATTTGCAATCAAAAGTCTATAAATATAACTCTTGCAAAACATGAAAAGATATATGTATATAAAAGTTTTTTTTTTCTATTGTTATCATTATTCTAGCTTCATTTTCTTTATTTTATAACAATTTATGAATTAAGCTAATTTTTTTGTTAATTTTTTTTGTCAACACATATAATTAAGAGAATTGAAAATCTAATTAATGTGGTCTACATCTATATGGTTTTGTGAACGCATACAATATTCTCCCAATAAAAATATATCATTTTCTTCATTTAATATAAAGCTTGTTTTACTATTAAGAGAGACCTTGACTTAAAGCCAATTGGTAAGATTTGAAATTTTCAACTTGATTTTCTTTTTTGTCTTCTTATACCTACTTGATCTCTCGTTTCATTTCGAATATTATTTTTATAAATTTTATACAGATTTAGAAAATAATTAATTACCAACAATTTTGTAAAATTTACATTATAATTTGCCTCAATATCTTTTTACATTTGAAAAAGTTATATAAAAAGTGTTTAATTTCAATAATAAGGATAAATTGTTAGTTATGTGTTTTTGTATGTCATTATCAGTTAATAATATTAAGAATTAGGTGCTATTTTTATCCCAAAAGAAAAAAGAGTTATAATGAAAAACTGAAAAAGGGTAGTCCAATAAACAGTCAATTGTTTTGGTTAAAAAAGAGAGAGAGATTGTTTTCAGGCATTGACGTTTTTAAAAGACAGATGATTCGCCTATTCTATTATTGTGGTTGCAAGTTGGATGTGATGGGCCATATGGCATATGATCCCAAAGTAATCAAGGTTTGATCTACATTTTAGACTAAATGGTAGACGCAGCCCAATTCCCCTTTTGGGCAGAAAATTTCAAGCTTTAGCTTTCTTTCAAATATACCTTTCAAAAATGCCAAAATCAACTTTTAAAAATTTTACTATTCTAAAACTAAAAAATCCACCAAAATCTCATTATATCTCCATAAAATTGCACAAATTATAATTATAATCAAATACCTAATTTAGATAAATGTTTTCCGTTTAACATACTACTTTTTCAATCAACACAAACCTCTTCAATTCCTTTAACTTCCCTTTTGTTTCTCCAAAAATATAATCTTTGTTTGGTTCCCTATTGTATGCTAGTCAACTTTCTGATTCAACATTTAATTTAGACCATTCAATTTCTTCTCACAATTTGTTCTAAATGAAAAAGTACATTCAAAATTTATCTATTAAACATCTCAAATGTGAGAACTATGGATCCTTTTGGTTCAAGGGTGGAATGAGAATAAAAATGATTGATTTTAACATATTGTTTTGTTCATTTTTATTTATTAAGGAATGAGAATAAAATTGTATTTGCATATGTTTGGTTAATCATTTGAATAAGAATGAGAATTGATTTTTTTAAATTTAATTTTAATGTATATATAATTTTGAAAAATTATTGTAATAAAGAAATAATTATATTAATTTTAAAAATTATAAATTACTAAAAATAACAATAGTAAAATTCTAATGATACCTAAGAAAAAAAAATGAAATTACAAATTTAAATAAAAAACTATAAAATCATCAAACACAACATTTTCTAATGCAAATAAAATTACAAATTCAAATAAAATATTAAAAAGTTATCCGCCATAATATCATCCAACAACAAAAATAAAAGTACAGCCCCAAAATAAATGCCAGAAACTAGGGGTGTACAAAACCGAATAGAAACCGAAAACTAAACTGATTTCGGCCTATTCGATCGGTTATTTATAGAAATTTTGGTCTATTCAGTTCTGTTGAAAATATTAAAAAAATGATTCAGACTAACCAAAATTTTTTTATTAATTTTATAGTAATTAATTATAATTTTTGGATAAAAAATATAGTTTATAAAAATTAATTTTGATATATTATCAATTAAAAAAATCATGAACTATGATAATTTATTTTAATTTTATTAACTAAATTTAATTCATAGTAATTAATAAATTTATGATAATTTTTATATAATTTACAAAGTTTTGATTTTAGTTATGGTAATTTATAAGATTATGATAATTGATTTTAATTTATGTTAATTGATAAAGCTATTATGATTGATTTTAATTTTTATAATTATAAATATGATAATAATTATAGTTTTATGGTAATTAATAAATTAATTTACAAAACCGAACCGAACGAAAATATTTGGTTTGGTTAGATTCAGTTCTAAATATACTCCGGTTCGGTTTTTTTATAAATGATTATGTTTTGTATGGTTTATTTGAATTCGATTCAATTTTAAACCGAACAAAACTTATGCTCACCCATACTAAAAACTCATCAAATATAATATGATATAAGTTTAATTAAATACTAGATATTATCATTTTAAATATATCATAATTTAGAGACTCTATGAGAACCATAAAGAAAACTCTTTATATATTGTTTTCTAAAGAGTTTTCTAAGACTAGGTAGGTTTGATAAAACACCCTCAATTTGTTTGGTTTATCTGTAAGAATATTTTGCACTTTGTAACACTTCAGTACTTGACAAATTATCAATTTGAAGCAATTCATTCAATAAATTATTGCTTTTTCCACCAAAATTTATTCACACTCCTCTGTATGAGACCATGCATGAGACCCTCAATTTGTTTGCTTTTTCCACCAAAATTTATTCACATTCCTCCGGTTTTAACCATTGAACCCTTTCCACTTATACCAGAATCACCACCTTCAACAACTTTAACCTTATCCACATTACCAACAGTTTCATCTACCCATACTATACATCCCATTCCATTAGTCCCAATAACTGTCTTTCCACACAAGTATGCCAAGCTCATTAAGATAATTGCACTCATTAATATGAGAGCCCATAGATCAATGATAAATCCAGCCATTCTTCCTGAAAGGTATTGGATAAATTATGATCGGCACTTTCAAGTAGCTAATGGAAATATTTTCACCACCACTCTCAGAACAAGGAATCCCATCAAGATACAGATTTTTCCAGAACTTACAATATGGAGTAATGTCCTAGGATCGAATCTTTCACATAAAGATTTGGTTCTTGGATTTGATTTATATTTTAAGTTAAATAAGTTATCCATTTTACCCACTGGGGTCCAATTCAAAAAGCAAATAATCCCATTCACCAATGTACCTTCTCTCTTTACCTTACAACTTTCTCAAACCTATCCTACACTCTCCTCAAATCTGGTAAAAGAACTTCAAGAGTTTTGTTGTGCTCTATCTCACACAGAGTTTGCACAGAAGCATTCCTCTCCATTATGGACTTGTCTAGAGTTTTTCATAACTCTCCCATTCAAGAATTTTGAAGACATAAATCATACAAAAGCTTCACACACAGGAATGTCCCCAGATGACATGAAGCTTGTAGTACAGGAATGCTCATAGTTGATAGTTGAAGGATTAATCCAGCTTACAAAATCCAATTGGGCATGTCAAGCATTTTACGTTAATAAGAGGTCAGAACAAGTTAAAGGAAGAAAACGATTAGTTATTGACTATAAACCTTTGAACCATTTCCTCAAAGATGATAAATATCCTTTACCAAGGATAGATTCCATGTTTCCTTACATGACCTCTGCAAAGATTTTCTCAAAGTTTGACTTGAAAGCAAGATTTTGGCAACTTAGTATCATACCAGAAGATAGATACAAGACAACTTTCTGTATACCCAACCACCATTATGAATGGACAGTAATGCCATTTGGTCTCAAAGTGGCACCTTTATTGTTTCAAAAAGTCATGATCAGAATCTATGAGCCTTTGTTACACATGGCCTTGATCTACATAGATGACATCTTGCTATTCAGCCCAAATATCAGTTCTCATAATTAGACAGTTAAAAAGTTCATTAAGCTTACAAGAACCCATAGAGTTATGCAACTGGCCCAGACGATAATAGATTTCCTTAGAATGCAGTTTTCCAATGGTACATACAGGCCTCAACCACACTTGGCCCAGGAACTATTGAAATTTCCAGATGAAAACTTGACAGTAAAACAAGTACAACAGTTCCTTGGGATAGCGAATTACATAAGACAATTCATTATTGGATACAACAATTTGGTAAAACCTCTTTATCAAGTTTTAAAAAAGGAGCCTCCACCTTGGTCGGCCATTCACACCAAGGCAGTACAACAAATCAAATCGGTGATTCAAACGCTACCCTACGTGCAAATTCCATCTACAGGAAAGAGATTGCTTCAGACAAACGCATCTGATGGACACTAAGGAGTGATACTATTTGAGATAATTGGAGATCAAAAAGAAGTATGCAGATTTGCTAGCGGTCACTACAAAGAAAGTGAATTGCACTACCACTCAACTTTTAAATAGATTCTAGCCGTGAAATATGGAATAAAAAAATTTGAATTCCATATGATAGGAAACCATTTCACTGTTGTTATGGATTGCTCGTCCTTTCCAAGAATGCTAGATTTCAGACAGAAAACTGTTCCTCATCCACAGCTGTTAAGATGGAAAGAGTGGTTCAGTCGCTACAATTTCGATGTGCAGCATATAAAAGGAGACAAGAACCTGATCCCGGATTTCTTATCAAGACCAGCTCATTCAATTGATCTCATCTCTTATTCTTCTGAAATTTCACTCATTTACATGGTTTCACCAACCTCTTCAAGTTCAAGTTCTAACACTCTAGCTTAATTTGATTTTCTCTCAGATTTTCCTCCCAATTGTCCAAAAATAGATCTTAAAATGATAAGGAGCTTTGCACAAAATATGTTGTTCACATACATGATCATATTTCAAGACAAAATAGGCACTCCCCAAAGGATTGGTTATTGTCCAGCTGAATACCCTTGGGTTATAGTTTACAGACTCACTTCAGCCTTCATATTTCTAAAACAATTATGGTACTTATGGTGTCAGTCGGCACTGTATTACCATGCAGTCCAGATCGAGCTAACCAGGATGTTCATGTTCATTAATAAAAAAGAAAATGTTCAGACTGCACAAGTCAAGTTTTTAACTTGGTTTCAACCTCTCTCCTACTGGAAGCAATTGTTCACAGACTTAATCAAATACAACTTAGCTCCAGATAGGATTCCACCTCACATCACTGTAATTTTTATCTTTCACAGGTTTTACACTACAATTGCAGGTACATCAAGAATTGTTACTGTTGGAAGATGTCAAGTTTGAAGAGTCGTGCCTCATGAAGATCCAGCAAGCTTAGATGAAGTAAAGACATCTCTTATTCAACGACTGAAACGAGACAATAATTACTTTCATCTTCCACCAATCAGTTTCACAGCCATGGGTCCAGACCTATGTAATCGTTTAAAGATGTTTCCATAGACTTCAGCCATAAAGCCAAAGCTAAGGAAAGAGGACAAAGACCATATTTTTGATACAGACTCACAAGAAGATGAGTTCTACAGGCCCAATGAGGAAGATGTTACAATCACAGTCCCACAACCTTAAATAGGTCAAAATTTAAGGCCCAATCCAATCCAAAGGCCCGACTCAATGTTTCACACTAATGAAGATTTGAATTTCAATCAAGCACAGTTTTGGGATCCTCTACCAGAGCCATTTCAGCCCAAGAGATATGATCCAAATAACTGGCTCCACATTCTAGATGAACCAGTAGATCTTGATGACTGGCCCCAGCGTGATCCAGATCCATCACTGGAAGATCTAAATATGTCGCCATCTCATAAGCCTATCCATAAGCACTAGAATGTGTTTCCCATTATAGTTTGTTATTTTGTAAAAAAGCAGATATGATAGTATCTTTAATAAGTGTGATGTACTATTTACTTTTATTTTAAGTCTTTGTCAAATAGTGTGAGATACTATTTAGGCATCTTATGTTGTAAGCAGTGATGTCATGTTCCACTGCAAGAGTGTTATAAATAGCTCTTCCTCCCGATGGAATAAGCAAAATGTAAAAATGTAAGAGTTTGCCTAATAAATAAAATGTTTGTTTAAACTTCTCTTCCTCAAAGCTATTAGTCAGCCATAACATTCCTATAATGTCTATTCGATCATTCAAGTAAGCCATTAGTTTCTAAAAGTTGTTTGAGATTTCTTGAGTTGAGAATGCATAAGAGGACAGTTCCATTAGTGGCCAAAGAGTGTGCCTTCAGGGATAGTCATACCTTGTTTCTTGATTCCTGACTTCTCAGGTGAGTTTCATATTTATGAGTTAGTCTTAGTTCTTATGTGGTTTATAGGCTGGAAAACAGACCCAGCATGCTGAAATAAGCTCGAGTAAGATCGATTATTAAGCATAAAGGTAGCATTAGCTGTGTGGGACTGGTGACAACACCACGAACCTGTAAGGCATGATAAAATCTTAGCATTGCAGCTTGCGGTAATCTGACAAACCAATCTCTTAGAGTTCCTGTAAATCTGGAAGTAAACTCTAAGATAATAGCTAGAAATCTGGCATTGGGACGTCTCTGTTGAAGTTTTATCCACGCATAGAACTCTTGTATCTGATCTCTCCATTTGTGTGGAGGGATATCATCGAATGTAAACCAAGGACCATTTGAACGCATTGGTGGAACTTGTGGACCTGTTCCAAGCAGAATATTAGTATCCATTTCTTCCTCAGGTTCCTTTGTTGTATACTCAGGCTGTTGGCGGGTTGTACCACTTTGTTGTGATGAAGATGGGTCTGTCATGAATTGACTGAGAGACATATACTTTGGATCTGGGTCATCATTTGAGAGCTCAAATTCAAACTTTAAACTTTCAGATGTGAGGCATGGTACTTCTGGGCTTTCAACATGGGGTAAGGTTTGAAGTGCTTGTTGTTCCAGAAAGAAGTGATAACATTAGGCTCAGATTCTTGGGCCATATGGGAATGGGCTACTTCTTTATGTTTTTGAGAAGTTTCAACAGGAATGGGTTTTATGGTAACATGAGGAATAAATTATTTTATGATTAAAGGCTTTTGGACAGGAACAGTACTGGGCTGAGTTGAAATAGTACTGGGCTTTGATGCGGGCTTTGGCTTTGAAGTTGGTTTTGGGCCAAGGTTGAGATCTTCCATTAACTGTTTATGGAATAGCTCTGATGCTAAGCCAAATCTTTCCAATTCTGATTGGGAAAGACAATAAATAGGAGGTGGTGTATACAATGGTTGGTGAGAGGTAGGAGGATACAGTGATGTGAACCAACCCAGAGGATCAGAAGATGAAGAAGACTTGAGATAGTCTTGCCTGAGATCTTGTTTTAAAGATTCAATCTCCTTTTCAAGCTTTTGCAACTTAACTGCCTTAGAATTGAAAGTAGCATAATACATTCTTGCAGAGATCATTGTCATTAACTCCTTATTCAAATCTGCTTGTTGCTACTCAAGTTTCCTTAACAATCCATACAGTGCTTCATACTACGATATCTATGTGTTATCCAAAACAGAAACTTTGTTTGCAACTCTATCAACTTTTGTTTCTATTATATGAAGAACTGTATTTTGAGCTTATGCATTTTGTGTCTGCCAATTTAGAATCGATTCAGCAACAATAAATGGTCTAGTTGTTCCTTCAGGTGTCACCGTTGTAGACTTAACATATGGTGTTGTCCTGACCTGTGAGACAAGATCTATATGGTCATGAAGAGAAGGGAATTCAACATCATATGAAGTTGGTGAAGAGGGTGGTTGATACATTGCAATCATATGGATTGGTTTTGATGCAGGTGGGGTATTTATAGGCTTATGGACAAGCTTGTAATTTGGAAGTGGTTTAGGTTTTGGAGGTATGGGATCAGGTGGTAAATCCCATGATGGTGGTGATGGTAGTAATGGTTCTTTATAATGAGAAGGTGGGGAATATGAGACCATGTAATCATATTTTCCTGATGGTTCACCTAACAGACCAATAGAAGGATCTCCATTCTCGTATCTGTCATGAAATTGTTGCTCAGAACATTTATTTTTCTTTTTTGACTTTATTGGCTTCCTGTTTCAATCTTCAGCTTCATCTACTATGCGATTTGCATAACAATCATCACAATCACAGATGTCGAAATAATTGTGATTACCATTATGAGATTTATAAATTGATTGTGCAGAATTTGAGAAAGCATGAATATGAATATTCTCCCTTGGATAGACATGATTCATCATAAATTAAGTGAAAAATTCCACTAGTGCTCCAGGCTGAGCTTCATTTTCTTCAGGAGATAAGAACTGTGTTTCAACAGTACCATCTTTATGCTTGATAAACAAAGGCTTTGTAGAACTGACAGGCTGATTCTTCTGGTGAAGAAGTTCATAGTTAGTTAACCATAAATGAGGAAAGATTTAAAGAAGATCTTTCTTGTTCAGCTGTTTTGGGATCTGAACGACTTTTGAAACCTGTGTCGAGTCGACTGTAATGCTCAAAGCATCTGAGGATGCTAGTATGCAAAGGTCCATTGCATGATTCTGGACTCTGTAGATCATCTAGTAGTGAAAATAACAATTTTTGTAGTTGTTACATTTTTTACTCCAGTAATTTGTACCTGTACTTTCAAAGTTGTAAACGTATGAGGATCTTGCAACCTCATATTAAAGTTGGGGTAGAAGGTACACAATATAGTGCCAGCATTCAAAGTTGTCTGAATTGTTCCAATAATAACATGTTGATATTCCAGGAATCTGGTATCTAGGAGTGCTATACGAGCTACTACTGGTAACCTTTTTCTACCATGGTAGGTTAGAGCAAGTCTGATAGCTCCAAAATGGATATGAGAATATCCATGACTTCTCCACTGAGCAGGAAACTTAGGAGGAATTTCCAAGGTGATGAACTGTTCTTCTCCAGTTCATTGAATTGGACACTGGTCAAAAGAGGAAGACTCTACATATTCTTTTACAGATGAGGGCTTCTGGCGAATCAGGGATTTGATGGAAGTTGTGAAAGTGGATTTGTGTTTTTGAAAAGTGTTGTACGGATTGAGAAATAAATGGTTGGTTTCCTGAACCTTTTGATCTTTAGGAAGAAATGAGAGTTCATAGAGATGACTGAGAGATTTAGAAGTAGAAGAAGTAGGTTGAAGAGATAGAGAAGAAGAAGAAGATGAATGACTTAACTTTATAAGATCTGCCATGATAGTAGAAAGAGTTCCTCACCACTATTAATCAAACCAATAGCAAACCATGTCTCTATGGCTCTGATACCATTAGGGGGATGAGCCAGCCTTAATTCTTACAGATGGATCAGCTCTCAAACCACATGAATGAAGTTTTTCATTCATCAACTCGTATCAAGTATTCATTTTTTCGAGTAATGCCTTGTTTATATTTAGATTCTGTAGCCAATTGCTGTAAGCATTCTATTAAAATGTTATCCTTTTTAGCAGTCCAAACCCTTTTATTTTTTCCTCTACCACAAACCAGCTGACTATTTGTAATAGAATCCATCCTAGCAACTTTTTAAGATTATAATTAGCATAAAATAAAGTAAATATAAATACAAATACCAAATAGATAAGAGATATGAAACAAACTCCTACAATCAAATAAAAGTGAAATAGAATCAGATGCATGAAATAAACTTTCTAAACTTATAATGTACTATAATTTATTAGAGCTAACCCTCCAATTATTAAACATTTGTTATGCAAGTGAGTTTCTGAAATTAGTCTAATGATCAAATATTTGAATTGTTAAGATGAACTCCATTTCATTTTCACCATCACTATCATCATCTTCTATATGTTTTTCTTCATAAGTATTTGCCAACATATATCTCTTAATCAAGTTATGTAACAAGCAACATGCCATAATAATATTCCATTGGGTTCTAATTAGAAGCAAACCGAAATATCTTTCTATAACATTTCTAGCTTTTGAATGTTTTATATTGAAATACTCATCTGCAGTTTGTGGTAGCCTATCACCTTTCCATTCATCAAGGTGATAGTGTTGCACTTGATATGGAGCAAAAAATCCCTCACCATTATTGTATCTAACAACCACCAAATAGTAACAATATTCATATACAAAATCATACAATATGTTTAATGTGTTGTCCTATAAGATAATTCTTTAATTAATTAAAGGGTATTATTAGTTAGTATTACTTTGAGAGATTTTTAAATCGTTAGGCCTAGAAATCACTTCTCGAAGGACAAGACCATAATGTGTTGAACCCTCCCAATTAGGTAACACATAGACAAACTGCATATCAGGTGAACAAACACCTAATATATTCATTGCAATATTACATTTCCTTGTTCGATATTTATATCTCTCCTCAACAGGCACTAAGACATTAATGTAAGTACCATCTAGTGCTCCTAAACAATTTTACATAAAAAGGCAAAGGACATGTATCAATTTAGCCCATAAATTTTTTTTTATGTTAATGATTTTATAAATCAAAGTACATCTTTTTTATGTACCTTAAAGTATTTTCATATATCATTTGTGCAATCATCAGTAATTAATGTAGGTTTTTTCAATAACATAGTGTGCGACTTCATAATAGCCTTTAAACAATGGTTAAATTGTCGACTCACAATTTCTCTAATTCTAACAAAATATGTGGAAATTGTCCTATTTTTCTGATATAGCAATAATATCTTCCAATGACACATTTTTAATCTCTTATAAACCTCCAATATCCCTAAGCATCTCATATAGTATACCAAATGTTCGTTTATTCAGGCAAAGTTCACTCTTTCACATTTCATCACTCACTCTTAATTATTAGCCTACTTATATTTGCTAACCGAAAAAATCTTTCTATTTTTTTTCTCTCTTAATTGATATGCACTAATAATGGTTGCACCCATCATGTACCAAAAAATATACATAATAAAAGCGATAAAAGAAATAACAATTAAAAGTTACAGCCATTAACAATTGTGCTTCCTTCTTAAAGAGACATAAATGAGGCATTTTTCAAAAAAAGTTTAATTAGAATGGATTAAAACAACAAAAACATACTTATCATACACAAGACTGTTTAGAGTACCTTAGACCATGAAATGCAATCAAATTAATTGAGGAGAAAAAAATAGGAAATCAAACAATATAATATATTGTTATGGATAATATATTATGAGAAGCATTGACAGACCGAAAAACAAGTGTGCAACAATTTGCACCATTGAAATTATTTTCATTAATTTCCTTAATAATTATCATTTTGTTCTCAAGGAAAAATTTAATTCTTATACTGTGGTATAAAACAAACTCTTAGAGGCTTCTTGAACATCTACACTAACTGTCATGACCATAACTAAAATTAACTTTCCAGAGAAAGACTTCCCCTCATCAATTGAAGGCAGAGGCCAATGAGGGCAAAAAACCTGTCATTAATAAAAACTAAACAATTTCAACTTCATTACTTTGAAAAAGAAATGTATGTAGATTCCGCTAACACATATGCCTAAGACCAAAATCATTCACTAGCAATAACCAATCAAGCCAAATATGGAACATGGACAATTTGACACACTGAACTGAATCCGCTAGTAACTTTTACAACAATAAAGCACCAAAAATACATCCAAACACAAAAGGAAAAAAAAAGCTAGACCCAATAAAAATTACCCACTCCATTTCCTTTTACAATTCTTAATTTTAACTAATTTATTGGTCTAATAAATCCAAAAACCATCAATCAATTATTAAAAATAGGTAAAAAGATTGTAGGAGGAAAGTTACAAAACACCGCTACAAACTTATAATTTAGAAAGTACCATCAATGATGACAATAAAAAATGACCACAGAACCAACCAAAAAGACCTTGAAAGCTACTACATTTCTTTCTTTAATGAAATCACATTCTCAATAAACTGAGAAAATACTAATTTCCAAATCAGCCCAGGCAAAATTCTTGTGCTTTCTTCAGCAAATAATTTTTTTTTATATGAACATCAATCTAGAACGACAGTAAACAACCAAAATAAAAAACTATTAATTCCAACAACGAAACAACGTCCATTAAAAAATCCTCCAAAATCAATTTTTCATCATTATCATTATATTATATTACATAATTAGCAATCATAATACTTAATATCACATATCATTAATTAAGGGACACTAAAGACTCAAGCTACTGTTAAAAGCCAGTATTTGCTTTTGCACCGAAAAGGATGCTCTCTACTCTGTAGTCAACTTAGGTAATGGATGCCCCCCTTAATTCATGACAACAAAGCACACAATCACACTTAGCATGTCAACAAAACAGAGTAACAAACAGCTTTCATCATTATTAATTTCTGCCAAGATTTTGTCAAATATTGCTCTATAAAAAGTTTTCATTCAAATGACTTCCTGAGAGCCAATTATCCACTGCCCTAAAGGTGAATTTGATTAAAATTTTCAGTCTACTTCATCATTTCAACAATCAATTTCTGGCAAGCAGAGAAGGACAACAGAAATACAATGAATCACAAACAAGCATCACTTCATCATTTAATTTCAAACAAATTTCTCAACTCAACACACAAATATGTCTTCTTATAGCCCAAAAATCAACGCAGTTACTCGCATTTCAAAAAGAAATCTACAGGTGAAGAAGACAGATGGAAATAAGAGAGCCGACTTCACCTTAAGAATATAAGACAATGACCAGAGTTGGGGTAGTGGCAGAAGTCGATCCTTGCTACCCCCGCTGGTGATGGCATCGTAGGAAGGAGATGGCATCGGGGTCATTAATGTGTGTGCCATAGATGGAGATGGAGATGGAAATGGTGTTGGTTTCGGCCAGGGATGGAGATGAAGCATTGATTAGATGTGGCTGCGCGGTGAGGACAGAGGACTAATCAAGTAATCACAAATTTGAATATAAGACAATGACCAGAGTCGATGCCATCACCAGCGGGGTAGCAAGGATCGACTTCTGCCACTATCCCAAACAATTCATATTCGAATCTCACTTATCTTCTGGCCCAACATGTATTTGATAAAAAAAAAAAAAAGTTTCTAGCAAAAAAATATGTTCCTTGAATGTAAAAAAACAAAGTTTAATGGAAAAATAGTTTTCAAATATTTTGCACTGCTATAAACAACGCATTGAACCACACTATTATTAGCCTAATTGCAAAAGCACTGTAACCAATTTTGATTAGTATGATTTTTTTTTTCTTTTGTGAAATATAAACTTCATTGATTTGTTGAGGTCTCAAGAGATGCATGACAAGAGTATTAATTTATACTAATATTTTAATATCCGCAGCTCACGTTGGATTACAAAAGCCTAATAACCACAGAGTGCTGTAACTGCTCAATCATCAAAATCATAATGGAATATTATATTTACAAAATCATTCCTAACCCTAAAAAAACTGCAGCATTTCTGTAATGCTGTTCAACTTTAATCCCTCTATATAAACATATATTTTTTATTATTATATCCTAAAACTTTTCTTCTCCAACTAGGTAATTGCTAATTAATTAATTAATTTCCTTATCAACAATTTAATTATGTATTGGAGGCTTTCTCCTTGCTGGAGAATAGTCCATAATGTCCACATAGTGATCCTCAGTCACCTCCTTACGCACAGAATTTGACGATGAAGATGAATTAACGGTGAATTTCTCATGTTCTCCACCTACTTCTCCATTAGTACTCCATCGGCCTTTTGAATTTGAGTTAACTTCATTTCCTCCATTTTCCTCATTCTGTATACAATCATAATAGAGGACGAAAGCATATAATTATTTTGGAGGCCTTAATATATCTATACCTTATCTAAAAAAAATTATTATTTTTAACTACATGGTAATCAATTAATTAATAACCAACCTTTGATGAGGTGGTGCTAATGGTAGAAGTAGATGTAATCACAGTAGTAAGTTTTCTATTCCATCCTGCAACAATAGATATCAAAAGCCACTTAAGTTTCAATTGATTCATAATTAAATTTCTGCACCCGAAATTGAAATAAATTTCTTAAATGGATAAAAATAATGATCTAAAGTATCTGGGGCAAATTTTTCCTTGTAAGAGTACACACGATCATGGGTTTAAATATTGTAAAACCCAGTAGCTCCTAAGCATGTCAGATTTCCAAAAAAACATTAATTAGTTGCCAAAACCATGAGCTACACAAAATAATGAATCATTGTTCTAGCTAAAGTGAGAAAAAAAAACTAATTAATGGTGTTTAGGTTTGTGATGGCGAGGTCCATAGTAATCTTCATGAATGCTTGGTAACCAGGGGTGGGATGATGATGAAGATTTCTTGGAAACTTTAGAAACTCTTTGCTTTATAGTACCTGTACAGTGCCCTTCTTTGCAGAGAATAACATTGCCAAAAGCACCATTGTCTTGTTTTAATATTGATGAATTCTTTTCTTCCTGCATATAACAAGATCAAATTTTTTTTACCCATCAAAATTTGAAAAAAAAATGTATAATATGAATTAAGCATGGAAAGAAAATGAGTATTTACATTGATTTTCTCATGCCCAACTTGCATAAATCCTTTTTCAAGGCGAATTCCTGAAAAAAAAAGAGAAAATATGTTAGAACCTAATCTCGTAATAAAAATAAGGCATTTTTAGCATATTTGTACCTTTAGCATGGTGAAGAAGAAAGGACAGAAGCAGAAGAGAAAATACTAGAGGTCTCATTCTGATAAAGAATTGGGTATCAAAGGAGTAGTTATAGATGGGGAAGGACTAAGGATATATTGCAGAAATGGTACAAATTAAGGTCAGGTACAGAAAGTGGGTTCTTTTGTTTTGGTTTCTATATCTTAAAACTTGAATCTAAGGTTGCAGTTGTAATATGAAAACGGCAGATACACCAGCTTAAATACAGGCATTGGATTATATGGCCCACAATGAGTTCAATTTCCAGCATAAACTTTCAGAAAGGGGGAGATTTTTCTTCCACTTTCTTGTGTTTTTCCCTTGTCTTTCTACTGTAAAGTGATGCCTACTATATTTGTCTATGGAAATGACTAATCATTGATTCATTAGGCATTCTTATTGTTCAATAATGGAAAAGGCTTTGTGGGTCTTGGTTTATGAATAGATAGGAGCTTAGAAAAACCTATGATTATAGATTTGTATTTTCAGAAAATGGGTTTACTTCATTTTCTTTCTTTTCTTTTTTTATTTTTTCTTTCAAAATTTTTATTCTCAATTCGATTAATATATTAGTCAGTGTAGTAATAGTTTGAGTAATTTTTAATTTGTCTTCTTATATTTTATGTAATGGGATATTATGATATTAAACAACTTGATTTGCAATTAAATCTAAAAATGGAATTGAATTGAACGGATTCAAAGTGAATTATGAATTTAGATCTTGGTTTGAAATTTGAAACTTTCAAGTTAATTTTGAATTAATTTACTCAAGACTTTATTATATTTTGAGTTCAAATTTTTATTAATAGAATAAGTTGGATAAAAACAAAAATGCCTAGTCTTTGAGCCTTTACATGTGTCTTCTCAAAAGCTAGAGTCAACTGATAGTTTCACATTAAAGATTAAGCAGATCTTATCATATGGCTATAATCATAGGGTTTTTCCGTTTTAATTTGTGATTTATTTATTTCTGTAAGATAGCATATCAATTGTAGTATATGACAGAAAAAGAGACGTGCCAGACTCCTTGATAAATCTAATCTTTGCTCGTGAGTCGTGACATGGATTTTCAACTGATCGACTTTTAGTAATCTTTGCTTAAGTTTTTTACTTTCAGAAAAGTACTTTGGAAAATAATTAACCATCTCCACTTCTCCTTCACAAATTTTATGAATTTTGATAGCATAAATTACGGTGTACTAAAACTCTTGTCAAGGAGGAGATTATTTGAAGATTCATGGAACAAAAAGAAATTAGAAGAAAAGTGTAGGTGGCATTCAATGAGGAGAAGGAATTGGATACCACCACGTCAGAAAGTGTCAGAAAACAAGGTGGGACCGTGTCCCACGTGTCGGGCAGAGGGAACAAGAGGAGTTAATAGGACGGGTGAGAAACAAGAACAAGGCTGAAAGTCATCCTCCATTTCTGAAATAATGTAATCACCATTTGGCTGATGGGGCTATTTTGTCAACAGTCGCCTCATGGGGTGACCATTCAACGTGGAAGTCCACGTCTTGGGCCCTACACGGACATGACGTGGCAAGTGCAGCAGCCACGATGTCACCGCCGGTACACCAGCCCACGAGCTCTGTTTGGTTTCTGGTCGGCAACAAAACATCTAGGGGGTATACCCTGTCGTCAATGAAGGTAGACTCTCACAGGTTAATTCAAGTGGTTTTGCAATTATTTTGCTTAAGTAAAGTTTTGAGTTTGAATCTTCTTGAATGAATAAAATCTGTTTTGAAAGAACTTTACATTTTTGTAGTCTATGAAGATTGAAAAATAACCAATGAACAAAATTTTCTCACTTTATTTTTTGAACAGAAATTTGATACAAACAATAATATATAGTCATGGCTAAGTAACTGTCATTAACTAACCTCCTAAAAAATAGGAAAGATACAATCTACTGCAAACACTCCTAAAATAAATAAAATGCAGCCAACTTCTTCAGCTCCTCCAACTCAGGAAACACTGCCACTGCTTGGATTTGCGGATTTGCTTTGCTGCATTGCTGGCTTCGTTAGCTTGTTGTGCTCTGGATTTGCTGAATTGAATTGTTGGCTTCATTACCCCCCTCAAGCTAGGAGTGAATATGTCATGAACTCGTAGCTTGGTCTTTAAATGGTTGAACTGTGGTGCATGAAGTGACTTGGTAAAGAAGTCTGCTACTTGGTTAGCAAAAGCAATGGACAGCAGGTGAATGAGACCAGTCTTCAACTTCTCTCGGACAACATGACAGTCCAATTCTATAGCTTTGTTCGTTCATGGAAAACTGAATTTTTGGCTATGTGTAAGGCAGATTCATTGTCTCAAAATAAAAGAGATGGTTGTTGTGGAGGTAAAAGGAAATCTTGTAACAAATATACTAGCCATTGAATATCACAAGTGACAGCTGCCATGGCTCGGTATTCTGCTTCGGATGATGATCTAGAAACAGTGGATTGTTTCTTGGATTTCCAATTGACAAGTGAATCACCAATGAAAACACAGTATCCTGTTACAGACTTTCTAGTAATGGGGCATGTAGCCCAATTTGAATCTGAATAAGCTTTGATACTCATGCTGCTAGCATATGAGAAAAATAAGCCTTGACTAGGAAAAGCTTTAATATATCAAAGGACCTTGTGTGCTGCTTTCAAATGAGAATTAGTAGGACAGTCTAAAAACTGAGAAAGATGCTGAACAACGAATGAAATGTCTGGTCTGGTATTGGCTAGATATAAAAGTTTGCCAATTAACTATCTGTAACTTGAAATGTCTATTGGAGTGGAATCTTCTTGCTGTTGTTTTGTGAAAGGAACAATGAGTGTAGCTGCTGGTTTACTTTCTAAAAACCAGTATCTGCAAGAAGCTCTAGATCATACTTTCTTTGACAAAGATTAATTCCTGCTGAAGTTCGAGTAACCTCTAACCCAAGAAAATACTTTAGATTACCAAAATCTTTTATTTTAAACTGGTCATGAAGATAGATCTTGATTTGTTCAATCTGTGTCATGTCATTACTGGTCAAAATGACATCATCAACATAGACACATAAAGCTATAAAGCTGGACCCTTCTGTTTTTATAAACAATGAACAATCTGCCACAGGTTGCTGAAATCCTTGGGTATGCAATGCTTCAGTCAATTTAGAATGCCACTGTCTACTCGCCTGCTTTAAACCATACAAGGATTTTGTTAGTTTGCACACTAAAGAAGAATTGGTGCATGAGAAACCATGTGGCAAGCGCATGTAAACTTCCTCAGTGAGATCTCCATAGAGAAAAGCATTGTTTATATCCAGCTGCTGTAAATTCCAACCCTGAATTGCAGCAACAGTTAGAAGAACTCTAATAGTATCCATCTTTGCAACAGGAGACAAAGTATCTAAATAATCAATTCCTGGTTTTTGAGTGAACCCCTATGCAACCAGCCTTGCCTTATGTCTTTCAATTGTTCCATCTGCATGATACTTAGTTTTGAATATCCATTTGCAACCAATTGCTTGCTTTCCAGCTGGCAAAATAGTGAGCTGCCATGTGTTATTGGACTGTAAAGCATCCAATTCTTCTTGCATTGCATTCCTCCATTCTAGAGATTTTACTGCTTGATTATATGTTTTTGGCTCAATTGGAACTATTATTGAGGCTGCAAAATTCTTATGTGAAGAAGATAAATTGTGATATGATAGAACTGAAGAAAATGGATGAATAATACCTGAATCAGAATCTGCAGACAAGGAAGTTTGATTGGCCTGTGACTGAGTACCAAGGATGTCACAATGATAATCTTTCAAGTAAGTTGGTTGAGTTCTTGTTCGAGTGGATTTTCTTTGTGGTAAAGGTGAATTGTTAGGTACATGATCAACATGATCAATATGAGAAGGGGAGACAGTATATGTAGTGAATTTTGGAAAATCAGTGTATGGGTTTGGTTGTGATATAGGCAATACCAAGGTTGGAGTGGAAAAATCTGTAGAAGTAGATATCATTTTAGTTTGATCAATAAAAGGAAATTCATGTTCAGAAAAGGTTACATTTTTAGATACTAAGATCCTTCATGTGGCCAATTCATACAATCGATATCCTTTTGTTCCTGCTTTATATCATATGAACACACATTTAGAAGCTCTTGGTTCTAGCTTAGTTCTGTGATTAACCAAGGTACTGGAAAATGCTAAACACCCAAAGACTTTTAGGCGAGTTAGATTAGGTGACTGATTATATAAAAGCTCATATGGAATTTGGTTGTTAATGGCAGAACTAGGCAATCTGTTCATCAGATGCACTGCATGTGCTGCTAAGTCACTCCAAAAACAATTTGGACTACTACTTTGAAACTTTAAAACTCTCATTATATTCAAAATGTCCTGATGCTTCCTCTCAACCACTGCATTTTGCTGGGGTGTTTCTGTACAACTAGTCTGATGTATAATTCCATAGGTATCATAATATTCTGACATTAAAAACTTTTGACCATTGTCACTCCTCACAGTTTTAATTTTCTTTTGAAACTAGGTATCAACATAAGAAATAAAGTTTTGTAATTGTTTTCTAGCCTCAGATTTTGTTTTCAGTAAGAAGATCCATGTGAACCTACTGTAATCATCCACTGCATTAAGAAAATATCTATGTCCATACATGGATTCATGATGTGGACCCTAAATATCAACATGTATTAAGTCAAAAAGTTCATTTGATATATTAATAATGTCATGAAAAGGCAATCTCTTTTGCTTAGCAAAATGACAAATATCACATACACCAAAGTAAGTAGCAGTTGGAATATTACATTTTTCTGCCAATTGAGACATTTTTTTATTAGAAACATGCCCTAGCCTATTATGTCACAGGACTTCATTTCTATTATCTAATGAACATGAATTTGCTTTGATACCAATGGTGGTAGAATCAGTAAAACAGAATTGGTACAATCTTTGGACTTGTCTAGCTAAGCCAATCTTCTTCCCAGTTTGCACATCCTGAATGACACAAGAATTGCTGGTGAAAGTAAGTGAACAGTAAGAATCAACAGTTAACTTTGAAGCTGAAATAAGATTGAAAGCAAACTATGGAATGTGAAGAACATTATGCAGTATTATGCTTTGATTTAGGCGAACAGTTCCTATATTGGAAACTTGAATCTGCATATTATTAGGTAATCTGACACTGTAATTGGTAATGGGTGAAAAAGAAGAAAAATTAGACAAAAAGCACACTATATGATCAATGGCTCTTGTGTCAAGAATCTATATTCTACTGTTTTTGGAAGATGGAATGACAGAAAGTACCATACCAGAATTATGCTGAGAAATATTAGCATTAAAGAGTGGCAGTAAACTTCCAGAATGTTGAACTACTGAAGTGGCAACAATGGAACTTTGTCCTATGTTTGAAACTCTTTCACTAGTTCTTTGTGAATTCATTCTGGACATAGACTGAAAGATAGAGAAAAGCTTCTGATATTGCTCCTGTGTCAAACTAGAATCTAGCATTTCTTGATTCAAAATGGTAGCTCTAGTTTATAAACATTCATTGGTTTGATCAAATTCAACCTGATTAGCACAGCCAATTCGAGATCTTGGTTTATAACCAACTGGATACCCATGTTTCTTATAGCATTTATCAACAGTGTGCCCAAGTTTACCATAATGGCTACATTGGGGTCTCTTTGTATTGAAACTATAAGCTTTCTTCTGATTATAAGAATTCTGACTTTGATTTCCTCCAAACGCCCTGCTTTCTTTACCATTTGATACTGTTTTGTTATAACATGCCACATGATCAGAAGCATTTGAATATTCCCCTGAAGGTTGCATCTGTCTTTCATGTTGCACTACTAATGCAAACACTTTCGTGATACTAGACAGAGGCTCCATAAGCATGATCTGTGACCGGACAGTTGAGAAATTTTCATTTAACCCTTTCAAGAATCTTATAACATGATCAACTTCATAATACTTCCTGAAAGTGGAAATTGCTCCACAATTACAAGAGGGACGACAAGTATAAGGTGGTAATGGCCTGAGATTAAGAAATTCATCCCACAAAATCTTCATTTGGGTAAAGTAATCTGTGACATTCTTCTGCCCTTGATGAAGATTGAAGATTTCTTGCTGCAAATCTGTCATTCTAAAATAGTCACTAGCTTGAAACCTATCTCTAAGATCATTCCACACATCAACAACATTATTAAGCCAAATAATGCTCTGTGAAATCGAAGGTGAAAGTGAATGTATGATCCAAGAAAGAACCATCATATTACATCTCTGCCATGCCAAGAAGGAAGAATCTGATTCTTCTAATACTAGAATATTTCCATTCACAAACTGCAGCTTGTTCTTGGAAAGAAGCGCCATTTTCATGGCTCTCGACCAAGAATGGTAATTTGATCATGTGAGTACTGGTGATACCAAAACCAGTGACGGATTCTCACTTGGATGAAGAAAATATGGACTGGATGGTGAATCTGCTGAAGTATTCATCATCGAATGGTTGGAAAAACAAAAATTCAAGAAGAAGAAATATTATTTAGCCAATAAGTGCTCTGATACCATATGAAGATTGAAAAATAACCAATGAACAAAAGTTTCTCACTTTATTTCTTGAATAGAAATCTGATACAAACAACAAATATAGTCATGGCTAAATAACTGTCATTAACTAACTTCCTAAAAAATAGGAAAGATACAATCTACTGTAAACACTCCTAAAATAAATAAAATGCAGCCAACTTCTTCAGATCCTCCAACTCAGGAAACACTGCCACTGTCTGTTACTGTCACTGCTTGGATTTGCTGATTTGCTTTGCTGCATTGCTGGCTTCGTTAGCTTGTTGTGCTCTGGATTTGCTGAATTGAATTGCTGGCTTCGTTATAGTCTGATCCGGTCTGAATTGGATTAGTTATAACTCTAGAGATTCTGGATATCGAGTTCCTTAGAAAAAAAAAGTTTGACTCTCATACATTTTCCCAGCTATAGTAAAATCGAAAATTTTTGAAATTTATTATTTTTTAAAAATAAATGGCTTCATGAATTTATAATATAAATTACTAAAAAATATATAAAATATAAGAGATTTTGAAATTCCAATAATTTGCATTTAGATCCTTAATCTTTAGGCAATTAGGGTTAAAAAGAAGAGTCGATATTTTACTTGAGAAGAAAAAAGGTTGAAATCTTGATGGTTATAAGGTCAATCCGAAATTAAAAAAAAAAACAAAACAAATTGGAGTGTGTTTCGTGTGCTATCTAAACCTTTAAAAATTAGTCTAAATTCATTCTTGCGAGCTTCCACTCTATCAAATGCCTAAATTCAGGTAGAGGCCCATCGTGGATTTTGGAGTAGCTAGAAAAATGGAAACCCTCGAAGGATGATACTACTTTTGGAAACATTAATCTTTTTTAGTTATCTATTTCTTAATTATAGTTTGAACTTTGCTTCCTAAATTACACATTAATTAATAATTAATTAATCCAGGAATGAGCTCGCAAATTTTCGAAAAAAACTGGACATAAGTGAGCTGGATTGTTCAAGGTACATGATGTCACCTTTTGGAAACATTGTTTAGAGCCACTTATTTATGTTGCTACCAAGGTAGCCAATCTCTTGAATTTATCACTCTTATAAAAAGATTATTAGCTCATTCCTACATCTAGAGGAATAGGTGGAATGTGTCCATGTTCTTAATTCTTAATTGGAGAAGTGATAATATTTTTTTTCATATTAGCCTTTATTTAATCATAATAATAAATAATTATTATCTGAAAATAAATACATGTGGCTATATTTTTTTTTCTTACAATATGCAAATTCCATCGTGTGATCAAAAGGTCTACTAGAAGAATATTAGCTCATCACCTAGCAATATTCCGGTCTAATTATAGGGATTTAAGTTGGGAGATTTTAAATTTGGTTCAATTTTAAATTATTATTTTCAAATTAATTTTAAATTTTGGATCGAATTTGTTGATTTATTTTCAAATTGACTCAATTTTAAAATTTTTTAAATAATAAGTTTAGGCTAAATAAAAAAGAAACCAGGAAGACTCATGCATCATTTATATTAAATAATAATTAGAATTCTAAATTAGGCAATAATTAGATATTTTCCTCACAAATTATATATATAATTTGGATCCAACTAGATATCAACTATCACTATCATCTATTACGTTTGGATTGGCAGAGAACAGTTTGTTATTGGACAATCTTTTAAATAATATGCTTCTTTCATGGGTAAATAATCAAGGTGGTTGGTGTATGAAGGGATTGACAAAATTCCTTAGAATTGGAATAAATCCAAGAAATGATCGAGAAAAAAGAGGAGGAAATTAATAAAAATCGGCCGACAAAGAGACAGCACATGTTTGTGGGACTTAAATAGGAGCAATTAAAGATGGACCACTTACACTCGTAAAATTCATGTTTTATGATATTATGTTTTAAAAGATGGACCACTATGCACTGCAATCTCAGATTGGCCACCTTTTTCCCTTTTATTTGGGTTTTAGTTTTCTATATTATTTTAGATACTATATAACATATTCTCAATCAACCAATAAATTTCATTAACAAACGTGTTAGTTATGCCAAATCCATAATTCATAGTTCATACGTTTCTTTGCTCTAATATACATGGAGTTCTTATACTTGCTATATTTAGCCATTTTGTTTTACTTTTCTTTTTGTTATAATAAGTTTCTATTTCAGAATTCAATTATCCGCAGTATGCTGATATGATAGGAGTGTGGATATTAATTAAATCACACGCTACATTAATGTCACGATATAAATTAATGAAGTTAATTGAACTTAAAATTGAATACTTACATTTTTGTTTGCTTTGAATAGGATTCAGTTCAAATCAGAGTAAATTCAATTCAATACAAAATCAATTATATGAGATGGGAAGTGTTTGGGGTATGAATATTTGTGATGGGATGTCAGATATCAAAAAATGAAGAATCACTGTGCCTTATCCCTGGAAATGCTGAAACAAAGTTAATATTGATTCCCAACCTCTATGCCGATTGCGAAGAACACCCTTATCTTATGATTATCTTTCTTTTCATGCCATGGATGCCACAGAACTTGCACGTTTTTTACCGTTCTTTTTCCTTTTTATAAAACGAGAGTCCCACAACGTAGTCATTATTTCATATTTATCCATAGAATTTAAAATATTTATTTATTATCTTGCTTAGGATCCATTTGACATTGTTTAGTAAAAATATTTTTCGAATTTTTTTAATTTTTTTTAGATTTAAAAACTGTTTTTAAAGAAAAAAATATATAGATAATTTTTTCAGAACAATTGCAAAAAGCCCTCTTATTGAGTTTAATACCAAATCAGAACCTTATACCCTTTGAAACTTTTAAAATTATATAAATTCCAAAACCGAAATTGGTTTCAATTTTTGAATTATTTTTATTATTATTATTATTATTCACATTTTTGCACTTTATTTATTATTTATTTTTGTTTTCACTTCCCAACTAAACAAACATCATAGTAGTTAATAACAAATTTGATTGAAAAAAAATGTTTGATATTAATTAATGAAAACTATATAATAATCTATTCTGAACCAAATAATATTTACGCCATAATTTATAATATCCATATCATAATAAAAAATGATAATATCAACATATCTTTAACTATTTCAGTTCTGTAAGAATTGTTTTTTTGTCAGTATAACAATTTAAATTCGACTTATCATAAATATATTAGTACTCTCACAAATCATTCTAGGAAAGAGAATTTGATTGAAAACTCTCAATAGTTTTTGATTGAAAACAAAAAGTGCAATCTTGATAGACATCGATTTAAATTTTTTAGTTCGACCAAATTTTTAGAACAAATCTTAAATGAAATTTTTAGTACTCTCACAAATCATTCTAGACTATTGAAAATTTTGATTGTTAACTTAATTTTATTTTTCATTTTATTAAACACTCAATTGCTGAACTTTTAAAATATTAAATTAAAAAATAAGTTTTAACTTTCGATTTGTTGAAAGATTGAAATTTTTAGCGCAAAGATTCAAGCAAACAAATACGAAGGGTTTTTTTTTTTAGATATTGAATTGAATTTGTAAGCCTTGCAATTGGGATAATTTCTCATATGCTTACTCAATTTGTTTTGAATTCTAATTTGCTCAAAACTTATCACTTTAACAATTTTATTTTATGGGTAAGATATGTTGTAACTTTAAGATTTGTATGATAGGTTGGTTAAAAAGTGTATAAGTGTTTATCCATTGCCAAAAAGGTGATAAATTGATCTTTACTCTACCAAACTACGTAGCAATTTATAAGTAGATTATGAATATGTAGGACTCATTTGGTTAAGCTGATAGTTGGTAGGCCCTCATTTGTTTCAACATATAAAATTACCAATAAGAATATATTTTATTTAATTCAAAAAATATATTTTTGTGGTGTTTAAATAAATAAAAAAAATCATAGTATAATACTTATTTGATGAAATTATTTATTTTAATAACTTGAATAAATAATAATTAAATATAAACAACTATAAATAAAAAAATATTTCATAAATATATTTAGTAAGTTAAAGGTCACTCATTCATTGTAATTAAAATATCAAAGGGCTAAATAATTTCTTCAAACTCAGTTACAAAATGATGCAACATTTAAACATAACACATTAGGATATGAAATTTGTGGATAATTCTCAACTTAAATAACAAGGAGAAATTATATATTATTTGGAGAGATTAATTATAAAATTTTATTAGAAAAAGTCCTATATATTTTTAAAAACTCTAAAATAGAGTTTTTCCAAACAATAGTTGTTCGAAATTTCTATCAGTTACCAACAGTTGATTGAAAAATCTCACCATATACTTTTGGATCAGCTTATAAGTATGAAAAAACTATTAACTATCTCAATTAGTTGAATCAAACGTCTTTCATAGTCTATCATAATATGTGAACACAAGTCATTTTTTTGAGATTCAATTGTTAGACTTTTTGTGTATGATTTTGGTGAGATTTGGGATGTAATTGTCGGTAGAAGAATTTGGAGTGGGTCCCTCCAACATGTGAGACCCACAACATATAATTAAAAAAAAAAGTCAAAAGTTGTTGCACCTACCTACCGCCCGTTCACAATTCATTTTTGAATTAAATTTCTCCAGCCAATATTTTTTATTTTTTTGATTTGTATTCACACTAAATATTTTGCCTATAAATATGCAGATTTACTTTCATTTGAATTACAACAATTTCAATTCATTTGAGAGAGAGTTACACTTTTGAAACATTTCCAAAAATTAGGGAGTAACAAAAATAGTGAGGAAAATAATTTGGGGTGTTTTTGGAAAATAGTTGTGTGCCACTATTTTTGGGTTTATCTCAAAATTATTGTATTACCTCTAGCCTGTGTCTAGGGAACACTCTCTCTTTGTACCCATTAATTTTTATTAATGAAAAAAAAATATTCGGAGTGTTGTCCGTGGACGTAGCCCAAATTAAATTATATGATGAACCACGTTAAATTGTCGGTGTTATTTTTTTCTAATTATTTTATTTCACATTCATTTGTATTATTTTACCCGTTATGCCCAACAAGTGGTATCAAAGCCAACCTATCAGTCTTATAAAATTCTTAGTATGCTCTATCGTTGCAATATTAACTAATCTTCCAATCAGAAAAGATTTTATTTGATTATTATTAGCTGAAGGAGTCTCAATTTTTTTTAAATGGAGACAAAAGGCACGAAGATGATCAGCTTAAATGGGATAAATTACCATATATGAAGAAGAAAAATGAAGGATCTCCTATTTGTGATGAAAATGTATATGTCGGTATTTACTACAACTAAATCCAAATGCAAGACAGACGAGGAGTGGAAGTTTGAGCACGAGCAGATGTGCGGTTACATTCGATAATTTATCAAAGACAACATGTACAACCACATCTGCAATGAGATTCATGCCCAGACGCTATGGAATAAACTTGAACAACTTTACATGTCAAAGACTGGTAACAATAAATTGTTTTATTTGACAAAGTTGATGCAGTCAAAATACAAAGAAGAGACTTTCATAGCAGATCATCTGATTGAGATGCAAGGAATTATGGACCAGCTATCCAGAATGAACATAAAGCTGGATGATGAAGTATTTGCTCTGCTAGTATTGGGCTCTCTGCTAGAGTCATGGAAGACTTTGAAGATTTCAATTAACAACACTGCACCTAACGGTGTAGTCAACATAAAGTCTGTAAAAAGCAGTATCCTGGATGAAAAAATGAGAAGGAGATCACAAAACTCATCTTCTTCATCACAATCAGATGTTCTGGTTACTGACTACAGAGGAAGGAGTCAGTCTAGACAATAAATGTCTAGAGGAAAGAGCAAAGAAAAATCAAATAAATATGGTAATATTGAATGTCATTACTGCAAAAAGAAGGGTCATATTAAGAAATACTTCTGAAAGTTCAAAAAGGACTAGAAAGGCAAGGAAGTAAAACCAGATGACAGCAGTGATGATGACATAACAAATACCATAAACGAATTCAATGTCATTTGTGATGTTACTATCAATTTCATATCCCATGAGTCTAGGGATAATTGATAGTGGTGCTACCATTCATGCCACGTCTCGGAAGAAAATCTTCTCATCCTATATAACAAGAGATTTTGGCACTGTGAAGATGGAAAATGATAATCTATCAAAAGTTATTAGCAAATGATATGTTTGTCTGGAGACTGTGAATGTTACCAGATTAGTCCTGAGAGATGTCAGACATATTTCAGATATTCATCTAAATTTGATCGCTGCAGGAAGACTCGATGATGCAGGTTTATGTAGTTCCTTCTCAAATAACCAGTGGAAGCTCACTAAAGGTTCCTTGGTGATGGCTAGAGGCACAAGATATGCTACCTTGTAGGTGATGCATGCGAAGCTCTCTAACGACACTGTGATTGCTGTGAAGAATGACAGTGCTATTGAATTATGACACAGATGACTCGGCCATATGAGTGAGAAAGGAATGACTACCCTTGTCAAAAGGAAGATGTTACTCGAAATGGAAGAAGTGCATTTGGAGAAATGTATTGACTGTTTAGCAGGAAAGCAAAACATAGTTCCTTTCAAAATTTCCCCTCCATCCAGAATGAAGAATGTGTTAGATCTAGTTCATTCAGATCTATGTGGGACAATGCCAAAGTCATTGGATGGTGCTCAGTACTTTGTGACTTTTATTGATGATCATTCAAAAAAGACGTGGATATATACTTTAAAGACAAAAGATTAGGTGTTAAATGTCTTTAAAAAATTTCATGCCTCAGTTGAGAGACAGACTGGGAAGAAGTTGAAGTGCATCCAGACATACAACAGTAGAGAATACATTGGACCTTTGATGCCTACTGCAAAGAACACGGTATTCGGCTTCAGACAATGCCTCTAAAAACACCGCAGTTGAATGGCTTGGCTGAGAGGATGAATAGAACTTTGATGGAGAGAGTAAGATATTTGCTCTCACATGTAAAGTTACCTAAAACATTTTGGGGTGAAGCTTTATTCACAACTGTGTACGTGTTAAATCTTTCACCTTGTATCCCTCTAAAGCTAGATGTTTCAGAGAAAGCATGGTTAGGAAATGATGTTTCCTATGATTATCTGCGGGCATTTGGTTGTAAAGCCTTTATGCATATTCCAAAAGATGAGAGGTCCAAGCTCGATGTCAAAACACAATAGTGTGTTTTTATTAGCTATGACAAATATCAACTTGACTACAGATTTTATGATCCAGTGGAGAAGAAACTTGTCAGAAGCCATGATGCTATTTTTGTTGAGAAGGAGACCATTGAAAATATTGTTAGGACAAAGAAAGATGTTCCTGATTCTGATGGTCACTCAACAGATTTCGAATTGATTTCTCCAACATCGGTGCCGATACAAGTTGGGGATGAAGATCATATTGATCTACCTGAAGAAAATAATGCTCCCATTGACAATCCAGAAGATGATGCTGAAGATGATGATGTTCATCATCAACCATCACCTGTGAACTCCCCAGTTCCTGTGAGAAGAAGCAATAGAGTAAGACAAACTTCTTCAAGATATCCAGAAAATGAGTATGTGTTACTCACTGATGGGGGAGAACCAGAAAGCTTTGAAGAAGCAATGACTGGTGAGCATAGATAGAAATGGATTGAAGCTATGCAAGATAAAATGAAATCTTTGCATGAGAACAATACTTTTAAACTGGTGAAGCTGCCAAAAGGCAAGAGAGGTTTGAAAAATAAATGAGTGTTCAGAATCAAATATGAAGAGAACAGTTTTCATCTGAGATTCAAAGTTGGATTGATCGTCAAAAGATTTAGTAAAAAAAAAGGAATTGACTTTGATGAAATTTTCTCACTAGTTGTCAAAATGACATACATCCGTACAATGCTGATGTTAGCAGCAAGTCTTAACCTGGAGGTTAAGCAAATGAATGTAAAAAATATCTTCCTACATGGTGATTTGGAAGGAGAGATATACATGGAGCAACTAGATAGTTTTGAACATAAAGAAATAAAGGAATATATTTGCAAATTGAAGAAAAGTATCTACGGCTTGAAGCAGGCACCGAGACAATGGTACAAGAAGTTTGAGTCTGTTATAGGGGAGCAAGGTTCCATAAGACTACTTCAGACCATTGTGTTTTTGTACATAAATTCTATGATGAAGATTTCATCATTCTTCTGTTCTATGTGGATGACATGCTGATTGTTGGCCGGAATATTTCCAGAATTAACAACTTGAAAGAACAGTTGAGCAACTCTTTTGCTATGAAAGACTTGGGGCCAATAAAGCAAATTCTTGACATGAAGATTATCAGAGATAGGGATGCCAAGAAATTATGGCTATTACAAGAGAAGTACATTGAGAAAGTACTTCAGAGATTTCAAATGGACTAAGATAAAACAGTTAGTTATCCTCTTGCTAATCTCTTTAAACTGGTTCCAAATAAAGCCCTTCTACAAATGAATAGCATGATGAGATGAACAAGATTCCACATGCTTTAACAGTTGGAAGTTTGATATATGTCATGGTGTGCACGCGACCAGATATTGCTCATACAGTTAGAGTAGTGAGCATATTCCTTTCAAATCCTGGAAAGGAACATTGGACTGCAGTAAAGTGGATTTTCAGGTATCTTCAAGGTACTTAAAAAATATGTTTATATTTTGGAGATACCAAACCTGTGTTGGTTGGATACACAGATGCAGATATGACTGACGATGTTAACTCCATAAAGTCAACGTCAGGTTACCTGATCACTTTTGCAGGGGAAGTTGTGTCATGACAATCAAAGTTACAGAAGTATGTTGCACTATCTACAACTGAAACAGAGTTTATTGCAGCAACAGAAGCATGTAAAGAGTTGTTGTGGATTAAAAAGTTCTTGGAAGAACTTGGGTTGCAAAAAGACAGATATCAATTGTTTTGTGATAGTCATAGTGTTATCCATCTTGGAAAGAATGTCTCATTTCACTCAAGATCAAAGCATATTGATGTGAGATATCACTATATCAGAGATGTGATGGAGAAGAAGCTATTACAGTTTGAGAAGATCCATACAGAAAAAAATAGATCAAACATGTTAACAAAAATTCTACCAATATCATATTTTGAATGCTGTCGATTAGCTGCTAGAATAGTGGAGCCCCCATGTTATCTAGAGGGGAAGATTTGTTAAATTTTAGGTAGAAGAATTTGGAGTGAGTCCCTCCAACATGTGGGACCCACCACATATAATTAAAAAAAAAGTCAAATTTTGTTGCGCCTACCTGCCGCCTGTCCGCCCGCAATTCATTTTTGAATTGAATTTCTCCAGCTAATATTTTTTATTTTTTTATTTATATTTACACTGAATATTTTGCCTATAAATAAGCAGATCTCATATCATTTGAATTACAACAATTTCAATTCATTTGAGAGAATTTGAGAGAGAGTTAGACTTTTGAAATATTTCCAAAAATTAGGGAGTGACAAAATAGTGAGAAAAATATTTTGGGATGTTTTTCAAAAACACTTGTATGCCACTATTTTTGGGTTTATCTCAAAATTATTGTATTACCTTTGATCTGTATCTAGAGAAGGTTATCTCTTTGTATCCATTAAATTTTATTAGTGAAAGAAAAATATTCGGAGTGTTACCTGTGGACGTAACCCAAATTAAAAGATAAACCACGTTAAATTGTCGATATTATTTTTTGCTGATTATTTTATTTCATATTTATTTATATTATTTTACCCACCGTGCCCAACAGTATTTAGGTTTTGAATTGAGTGATTCTTTTGTTAAATATTGTATCCATTTCAATTCATTTGTGTATTTTTGCTTCTATTCCCTATCCTTAATTTTTATATTTTTTATATTTTGATTTTCTTTTATTTTTATTCATCGTATTTATTTTGTTCAAATAAAAATTTTATTAGGAGAGAATTCAAAGTCAACCATGTCACAGAAAATTCTTATCTTTACTAAAAACAAATATTATGTGAAAGAATTTCGGGAAGGTGCATTAAATTTTTACATTAACAAGAATCAAGTTAATAAAATCAAATTTCAAATTAAATTAGTATGTAACTTCTAATTTATAGTCATTTTAGTCCATTTGTTTTCTCTAAGAATTGTAAGGAATAATGATCACTTGCCTTTCATGAGCAATACAACATATTTGTACAAGGAGAATATACATAATTAGGGAAAGTGATCCCAATCCAAGAAAGACTATAACAAAACAAATCTTCCTATATACTCAAAAATCATAATAGGAGCAGTGTCTCTATCAAGAATACCCTTTATTTGTTTGCACCATTTATTGTAAGATGAAATTACAAAGTACGGTAAATAAGTATTTTATGGAAAAAAATTTAAAAAATGTGTTTTTTTAGAGAGGATATGAGACAAAACAATTGTAAATTTAAAAAAAAAAATACTTACTAATTTGGCCAAAATTTGATTTTATTAGACAAATTAGCGTTCATACAAAATTAAAAAAAATATATGTTGAGAAAACAAATTGATGCTCATCCAAAATTAAGAATTACTTAACTTAAAAAATTCAATGTTGATAGAAAACACCATGTCAAATAATATTAGGAATATATCATAGGCTTACAAGTTGTTCTCACGTCGACTCAATTTTTAAAACTTTTTAAATAATCATTTTCGTTAAAGCTGATTTCACTTGAATTCAAAATTAATTTTTGAAACGAATTTAGATTGAATTTTTAAATAGTTATTACTAGTTCTATCATTTATATTTGGAAGCCTGACTAAAATTTACAAATCTGAAAAAAGAAAATGGGGAAACTGGTCAATGAGTCAATTAAATCCATTTTCTTATGGGAGTATATTTTAGGACGAAAGGTCGTGACAATATCACTCGAGAGTCTTGTTATCTTTCAAATCTATATGGGGGCTAATCAGAAAGTTCTCTCCCAAACTTTGTTGATTAAAAATTTTCTCATCTTCCACTCATATTTCTGTTGTATACTCCTTTTTTATTATTTTTTTTCCTTTGCTGCTTCTCCTATTCTTCGTTTTGACCTAAGAATTCATGAAGTAATGTAGCTACTGCAGGATTTCGAACATCTTCTTGTGCTTTTTACGACAATGGTGTTTTTTTTATATGTTTACTAGTTTAGGCTTTGATGCATATTCAAAACAAAAACGTATTTCAATTATAGATGAATACATTTTCTTTTCTCAATTCCTCTAATTTTCTTGATATCTTTGATTTGTATTACCGTGGATATTGGACAAAAAATAAGGCGGTCTCCACTCTCCATCATCATTTTCTTGCAGTCCCATTGAAATGGGATGCCATACCTAGTTGACGATTGTTATAAATATCACATGCGTAGTGTCACGGGGCCATTATTCTCTCTCTAAAAGACCGATCTTGTGGGGTGTGCAGCGCCACCCGCTTCACCTATCCGATGTGGGATTGAAGTCTGTGACATTCTCCCCCACCCAACCCTGTGACGCCCTCGTCACAGTGGGCCCCCCTGCATGCCCCAAAAGACTGATCTATCAGGGTGCGCAGCGCCTTCCGCATAGGTGGGCCCATGAGCCAGGTGGACCATTACCCTCTCTCCACCTTGGGGTGTGCAGTGCACCAACCAGGCTCTGACACCATTTTATCACGGGGCCATTACTCTCTCCCCAAAAAACCGATCTATCAGGGTACGCAGCGCCTTCCGCTTATATGGTCCCATAAGTCAGGTAGGCTATTACCCTCTCCCCAACCTTGGGGTGTGCAGCGCACCAACCTGGCTCTGATACCTTTTTTTCACGGGGTCATTACTCTCTCCCCAAAAGACCGATCTATCAGGGTGCACAGCGCCTTCTGCTTAGGTGGGCCTATGAGCCAGGTGGGTCATTACCCTCTCCCCCAATCTTGGAGTGTGCAGCGCACCAACCTGACTCTGATACCATTTTGTCACGGGGCCATTACTCTCTCCCCAAAAGACCGATCTTGTGGGGTATACAGCGCCACCCGCTTATAGCCAGGACTCGTTCCCTTCACCTATCCGATGTGGGATTGAAGCCTGTGACAATAGACATACACTTCACATGGAGACGACTCCTAACAGAGGTGGCCACCCATCGACCATTGTATCTTATATAGTGTAAATTACACTTAGGATGGTCTGGCTAGTATTGCTATTGATTTCACCCACCCTTGAATTGGACCATTTCATGACAACACATTGACCTTTTTATACATGTGTGAGACAAGTCTACTCGTTTAGTTCTTTCGGTGACTCCTGACTTCTGATGATTACCCATTTCAATCAATTGGGTAGGTGGGAAATTACAATTAACAATTATTTAATCATTTGCTTAGACCCTTTGAAAAAAAAATTCATTTGCTTAGATCCCAATATAAAATTTTCTAAATCAAAAGAAAATCACTTAGCATTTGATTTAGGAGTGTAAAAAATCTAATTGACTCAAATATTTCACCGAATTGAATTGAATAAATGTGATTGGATTAATTTGAATTTTATTAGGTTGAGTCATGTGAGACTGTTTAGGATATTAAGTTAATTGTTTAAGTTCAAAGTGGGTGGAACAATCCCTTTATATTTGAGTCAAAATTTTGATTATTCCATCAAATCAAATTCAATTTGAATTTCTTAAGAGTTGGAGTTAGGTTATTACATGGAGAGAATGTAAAATGTTTGAAATATGTGATGGATTTAAAGAGTCTCAAATTGTAACACGAAACCATGATAATGATACCATTATATGGAGACACCCGACAAGTACGATTATTCAACCATTAGTGCTTCTTCTACTTGTAAAGTTGCAATTGATATCTCCGAAATTTCAACACAGTGCAATTATTGTATTAGAAATACCTTTTTCATATTATTTTCTCTATTTTCTTTTTTTTTTTTTTATCTTTCAACTAATGTGTACTCTTTTATTTTTTTTTTTTCATGTAGATCTATAATATTAAAAGTGAGAGTATATATCACTTATATGATGGAAAAAATAATATAAAGCATAATAATAAAAAAATTAGTAAGTATTTATTATTATTATTATTATTATTATTATTATTATTATCATCGATTTTTAATAAAAAATTAAAATTTACTTGATTATCCGGCTTTTTTCCTTCTAGCCTATCCGACGAAAATAATGGAAACCTTATTGTCAAATTACCACTTTTAGCTCCAAGCTTTTAGTTTTATCAATTTTTCCATACTACTAGTATTAAATTTGTCTCTTATTTGCAATTGATTGTGCTGCTGAAATTGAAACAGATATCAAAAGAAAAATTTTACATGCAAACTGATTAAAATTAAAAAAGAAAAAAAGGGACAGGTTTGACAACATACAAAAAAGTTTAAAGCATTTTTGGTCAAGTGGATATAGAAGATTGATATCCTTTTTGGCATAGAAATTTGGACAGAAGATTGCAATCATGTATATCTCATTGCATAGTTAATGGGTTGCACTTATATCCATCCATCAAGGAAAATGTTGTTACCACCTTTGATTATTGAGAGGTGAGTTACTACTAGCATTTTGTGCCAACTTGGAGAGTCAACTTTAATGGCCATAAACTAAGTTTGTAATTTCTTAGTTAAGGAAAAAAAGCTATATATGGTCAAAAGTGATTTTGTGATTAGAAAGATCAAGAATTTACTAAGAAATTAAAATAATGATAAATAATTACCTAAATAATTTGTTATTTATATGATTCATAAATTACATTTGCATTTAAAAGTGTATCTACCTACAATATGCATTGAATAGTTTATAACCTATGCTATAAGTAGTATGCTAGTCATGATTTCTTTTCTTTTTTTGGACATTTTAACTTCAACACCTTTATTCTCATCCAAAATATCAAACAAGACTCCAATACGCTCAATTATCTTTCCAAATTGAAATGATAATACACAATTCAGATAAAATGAAATGGCACAATTTTATAAGGCTAAATGGCATTTTGCTTGATTTTAATTTGCAGCCATTGGATAGGGCGTACATCATGCATAAAGCACAGCAGTTGCTGGGTTAGAATTTTTGCCTTTGCAAAGGCCTTTGCTCTCACAGTATTGGGCCTCAGGCTAAGATGGGATAACCTGCTTTCTGGCCCATATGCTAAAAATGGATCTTTAAGCTCTATTATCAATCTTAATTTGAAATCTTGGATGGATCTGAAAACCAAAATATTGATAGTTGTAGGCTTTGCTTGTTTATGTAGGAGGTGGGGATTGATCAATCAAGTCAAAAAAAAGTTCATCTCCTATCCCAAATCCAAGCAGCCTAGCCATGTCACTTGTCTTCAGTCTGGGCTTTGGAATGTTGTGCTGCTTCAGCCAAGAATAAACAATAAAAACTTTCTTCATCATGAACAATTCTAATGCTTCAGGATTAGAAACAACCCCCATTTTCATATTCATCTGCCAAGAAATGTTAGTCCACGGTGTTAACACTAACTTTGACCAGCGAATTTTAAATTTTATTTAAGAATTACTAAAATAATTAAAATAATTTTATATTCTCATCCACTTCCTATTACCTGATGGGGGACTAACATAGCTGCATAGAGAGCTAGCTCCCCAGCTCTCCAATCCAACAACACAGGCAACCAGGGATAAACAGCATCAAGTCTCACAAACCATAGCCTTATATCAGGAAATTCTGATATTTCTCTTGGATCAAGCGGATCTTCTCTTGTATAGTTTATGGTAAATCCGTTTGTTCGTTCAAAAAATTCTTTAGGCTCAGCTACAAAACATTAATCAGGAAAACTTTATCAATATATTCAATTACCATTTTCCACCAATAAATTCATAAATCAATCTAATCAGAAGCTGTTATGTGGACAAAAAGCTAACCTGACGAGGGTGTAGTAATTCTTGCAGCATTACGAAAGGGGGATAAATCAAGACGGCTAATAATATCTATTAATGACAATTTCAAATCTGCCCTCGGTGGCATTGGAGGTGCAGCTTTAAGTGAATCTGTCAATCAGGGAAACATGACTGAATTTAAGCATAGTTCAAAGTAAGTAAAGATTATGAGGAAAATGAATTCAACTTATTTACCATCTTTATCATCATATAAAGAAAGGTCGAAGTTGCCTGAAAGATTGAAAGAAATAGAGACTGTAAGTTGGCCTTGCTATCTGGTCAAGCACGAAATTGGCAAATTGGGCATGGAATCTGAGATGGGTTTGCAGGAAATCCATTGAGAGGTGAAGGGTATAATCTGTTTTGAAGATGGGAAACGTGGAAATAAAGGTTTAATAGCGGTAGCCATGGAAGGCCAATTCTATAAAGGAACAATCATCTGTAGTGAGTATTAGCGTACGGTGAAAAAGATAGTTGAATTTTATCGGCAACTCAGCTCATTTGTGGCCTTGCTTAATGTGCCCATATCCGTTTTGATGATTTGTATCACAGACCAAACAAATTTGGAGGCCCTCTCAAAGATTTCAGAGCTTGGAGAATGCACATCAAGCCTTAATTTTATAGCCCAAACCATATATAGTTTCAACTTTCACTAATGCACAGTACTATCTCTTAATTTCAATTTTTAATATAAATATCCTTAATTTTAACTTGTGTGACAGAAATGTCATACTCATGTATTTTTATATGTTTCACAAGTTTGCTTGATGACTTGATGTTTTGTCAATATGAAATACATATAAACTTTTTATATTGTGATTAAATGAATTTTTTTAAAAGATTTGTGTATATTAACAAACAATAACTTAAGCACAATTCTTGTGTTTTATTTTTTTTTAAAAAAATTCAATTGAGCGCAGCAGCACAAAATACATAAAATTCCATTTACATAAAATTCTTCAAGAAAAAAATCAATAATTGTTCATGCTTATTCCATATAAGCAATGACTGTGAAACGTAGAAAAAGGTAAAGATAATATTTCTAATACATAAATTATAATTAAAGAGTATTGTGTTCCAAATTGAAATGGAAGTTGAAAGGTATTATGGTACATAAAGTAATAAGTCGTTAAAATTTAATTGCAGATTAAATGGCATATTTCAGCTTTAAATTTCCCAACGAAATCTAATATAGGGTAAAACTAATTTCAAAAGTTTAAATTTTTTCGGGGAGCTCTTAACTTTCTGATCTAAAAGGTCAAGATGATGGAGATATCTATAACAAAAATTTTAGGATTTCAACCTCATGATATAATACATGCAACTTAGAACATAAAATAAAGAGATTAATTGATAAATAAGAAGATATATATATGATTTGACAGAATCCATTATTGTAGAAACAATCCGAAAAATTTTACACCAAAATCTTTTCTCGTTTTCTAACTCAAAAATGATGGAATTCTATTTTCTTATCATTTTTTTAACCTTTGACATTTCTTACACAGAGGAACTTAATGATTTGAGTCAGCAATAAGAAAAACTTAATTTACCGGTATATAATAATTATGTCTTATCCATCATATTCATATTATTATCTAAGTTTATATTAAATTTCTCACACTTAATTAATAAATAAAGTAATACCTAAATTAAAAATTGATCAAATTTTTAAGACTCTTTATTTCTAATTTTTTCTGATGTCTCAATTAAAAGCCCTCAAGAATTCTAGTTTCTTATATATATGACATATACGAAATTATAAATTTATTTATTTACCGATCAATAACTTGCTTTTATAAAAAAATATATGATATATAAAAATATTGTTTTTATAAAAAAAAATGTATGAGGTATCTTTTTATCTTTATTTTAAGCTTAATAAAGCTATAATATAAGGTAATTTTAGTTTACATACTCAACTGATATATTCTCCTAAACTGATATATTCTAGTCTTAGTATAATAGTATTTTTATAGTATAACAGTAAACTTAATTTTTGAGATTCCACAATTTATTCTTTTATTGATGGTGAAAAACATTTCATATAATATAATGTTTATATTTAAAACTATTAATTTAATAAACAATAGAATTAATAATTAATTTTTAATATTTTTTTATTTTTAAAATCAAAGTAGAAAATAATTTTAAAAAACTAAATTATTCTATAATTATTTCTTAAAAAAATTGATAGAAATCAAATAATTTTAAAAAAATTTCTCATAATTTAAAATGAAAATATAAATAATTAAATTCAACTTTATTAGCTATATATTAAATAATATGGATAACTTTAGTCAATATCACTTTTAGAAAATATTATACTAATAAATATTAAATTAATAACCTATTTTGGAATTTTTTGATCTATATTTTCATTTGTAGATAGTTAGTTAATAATATAAAATAAAATAATTATAATTATCAAATCAAACGAGAGATAACTTGTTAAATAAGTTGGATGTTAAACTATTAGAATTTATTTATTAATTCAGCAGATAATTGATAATTTTATTTAATAGACAAAATTAAAATTAAGTAATCTAATGATTTTAAAGTTTAAAATTTATATTAATGGGTCATATAAATATCATAAAACATTTAAGTTAGATTTGGAAAAAGTTGGGAACATAAATTGAGTTGATGTCAAAAAAGCAATAAAAAGGAAACATAAAATTAATTTGGTCTTGACTTGACTTTTAACGGAAAAATAAAGGAAACTTACATCTGATTATCAAGACCAAGATTGAGTTGTGGACATAAACTTTCACACAAAGTAAAAGCAAAATAAATATACATAATTATCAAGACCAAGATTAACATAAGATCATCAATTCAGTTTCAGAAAATAAGAAAAAAACTTTAAAAGATTTTTCTTTGATACAAATCTATTAAAAGATGTTCATTGTTCTTGAAGAGCTCTATGCATACAGAAGATAAGTTAAAAAAAAATTCTGAAATGGACCATCAAACTAAAAGTGTTTTATATATAGGACTCAACTTAAAGATCTCCAATTAAAATAGAAATTTTTTTACCATTTCATCTTACCCTTTAAAGGCATACTATGCTTTATTTTGATGTAATTACGTCTGAATGTAATATATATTCTTCTAATAAGCTTATGTGTATCGATTTAAATATTCTAATGGTCATTCCAACCATTTAGACCGGACTAGACTTTGATCAATCACTCAAAAGTTTCAAGTCTAATTAAGTCCGGCCAAATAATTGAAGCGGTCAAGTTTCAAACTAATGATTCAAGTTTTTGGATATTCTTCGGCTTTGAATGATGGATAAGTTTTGAGTTATTAATCAGGTAAAATGCTTTTTTTAGTCTTTAATATGTTCAATTTTATTCTATTACTCAACTGATTTTTTTCTGTTAAGCCACTTTTATTTTCAATTCTGATAATATTAAGAATTTAATAAATATATGTGAAAATAAGGCAAAATACAATATTATTCTAGCCCTTGTGTTATTGCTTTTTTCCCCCTTTTTTTCAATTAGGCTTTTACCTTTTTTTATTTTTTTTCAATTGAAATTTTATATTTTTCTTTTTTTTTATTATTATTTTGACGTTATACTTTAATTTTTGTTTATATATGTAATATTCTTGTTCCGAATTAAGAGTTACATACATTAAATACATTAATGGTATCATAGTATTAGTAAATTCTATTCTAAATATTGACTAGAAAAAGAGAGATGGCAAAATTATATTAAATTTGAATTTTAGCTCAAATAATAATTCTCATAACTTCTGTCTCCTATTTGCCGTAACAGCACAATTTACTGATATCAATCAACTCTCAATTTACAGAGAATCGTTAAATCAGAATGTGTATATGAAGTAGTATTAATTATGTACATAAAAATTTAACATTGAATCAAGTAGAAAGAAAATCAATTCCTTTTGCTTTTTTAACTATTTACGTTTATTATCTATTTATTCAATAAAAATAATATTAAATTTTAGTTTATATTGAGTCAAGTAGAAAATCAGTTAAATAAAAAAATTAATATTTGAGTCCACTCAATCCATGTGAAAATTAAAGCAAGGTCTCCTAAAATTTTAGGATTTTTTTGATAGGTCTTTTAATTTTTTTGTTGAGCTTCAAAACAATCGTTCTTTTGGCCTCATCAAGTTGTTTGTAACAAATTTTATGTGCCTTTGGATTTTTCTACAAATTAAAGTTTTAAATTGATCATATTATAATCTGAATTTGAAATTTTTATTGACAAATGTTGATAAAAGAAAAACTAAGTATAATTGTATTAGATATTTTATGAAAATATTTATTTTAATAAATATCTGTTCTAACCAGAATTATTTTAGGCCTTCTACACAACTCAAATGACAATAATGTTAAAGGACTTAATGATTTCAAATAATGATATATTATATGGATTCAATAGGGAAAAAAAGGGTTAAAAATCCTTGTCATAAAAATTTCATAAAATTTAGGGTCATGATTATGCTTTTTTCCAGGAAAAAATGTGTAATTGACTTGGACTTGAACCGACTCGTAGGAAAAAAAAATGAATAGTCTGGGTTTAATCCAAATCACAATTTTCCGAAAAATCAATCAAAAAGATAATGGAAAATTATTTCCACGAGATGGGTTCCATTGTAGAAAAAAATAGAAAAAATTTTCCAACACCCTTTTTTAAATAAAACAATTCCTTTTTTAACTTTTTTTTTGGTTGGATATAGCACTTTACATTTTACCTTTATGATAAAAAAAAAGAAAAAAATCAACAAATTTGAGTTCACTTTATAATAATATCAAAAAAATGCTTTTTACATACTTTTTTATCTTGCTTCGAACAATTTTATAGTTTATACATAATTTTGAAAAATTTTACAAATGACCAAAACCAATATACTTTTAAATAATTGTCAATAAATGTAAGGTATATATCTAACATTTATGAGTTATATATTTAATATATGTGCAATATATATTTAATATATTTGAGATATATGAAATATATATTATTTTTAATATTTTAACTCTATATTTAATATTTTTTATTTTTCTTTTCTATAATTTATAAATTTATTTTGACTATCCAAGATATTTATTTTTTTACTTTTTGATTAGAAAAATTAATTTTCTTTAAATATTAGTATTGTATTGCATGATGTTTCCCTTTTATCTAACATAAAATAATTTGTAGCAATTGTAAAAACTTGTAATTACCCTATCGATTTGTAGTTGTATTTTCTATTTAATTTCAATTTAAATCCTGATAAAATAATTTAATATCTTATTTTTTCCAAATATTTTAATTTAATAAAATATCATTATATGCATTTTTTTAAAAAAAATTAAATCTATAATTTCAAGCTTCTTCTACAAAAATTTATTTAATAACTTAATTGTTTCAAAAACTAAATCTGAATTGTGACTTATCTCTAAATCAAAACTGAAACCAAAAGTTTAAAAATTGAAACTTGAACTTTGATATGATGGTTTAATTTAGATTCAAAATTTTATTGAGTTAAATTTATAATTCACAAAGGAAACTGTAATTTTTGAATTATGGCTATGCCTGTTCTAAAGTCTTTTCTTGCAAATCAAAATAGTAATAAATAAAATTTTTATATATTGTTATTTTATGGAGAAAAAACCCAAAAAATGTTAAACCTTCAAGTGGGTAAAATAGATAAAAGGATTCAAAAACTATAAATAATATATTGAGATTGGAAACAAAATTGTATGGACACGCAAAACAATTTGAGGTAATAATATAATGGATTTAAGAGAAGTATGATCTTTGAACAAGACATAAAAACTGTTTTCCAAACAATATGAATTGATAGATTTATTTTCATTAAAAAATGATCAATAGCATTTAGCCTTTTATTTTTTTAATTTGGATATTGAAAAAGTTTGTAGACATAATAAAATTGATATTTTATTAAATTGACAATAAAAACCAAGGTATTATTATTATTTTATCAAAATTTTCAGTTTTGGTAAATTATTTTATTAAAATTATATTTTTTTAAATATTTATAAAAAAGTATAAAGATAAATTGTAATGAAAAATTTATAAATTTAATAGTGATTAATTATTTCTTAAAAATATATAAAAATGATATTAACATTTAAAATAGAAGATAAAAGGAATAATCATCCATAATTTTGAATGATTCAATACAAACATATTTCCATTGATTAGAGAATATATAAAGAAAATAAATAAATAAAAAAATCAAATTTTATCCGATTGACTTCAAGTCATGTCCTCTTGCTGCGTGAATTTAACTAGGGTTCTATAAAGAATGATTGTTGCATTAGTTTAGTTAATTAAAATTTTAATTGAGAGACAAAACATATGAATAACAAAAGCCACAAAGGACCAAAATGAAATAAAAAGAAAAAAAAACAGGACAAAATGAAATTATTCATCGTATCGTTTGCCTGTATACATACAAATAAAATAGTGTTTCTAAATGAAAAATAAGATAATAACTGTTAACATATAAAATTTGTGGGTAAGAGAAAACATACCTGCCAAATTTGAAAACAAACAACATTTTAAAGCAAAGCCTTGTTTGATATTTTTTGGAAAAAAAAAATTATTTTTAGTTTTTTATTTTTAAATTTTTTTTTATAGAAAAGTATATAAATAAATATTTTTTCTAGATTTAAGAAAAATTGTTTATAAAAAATAAAAAAAATATTCAATTAAATTAAGATAAATTTTAAAATTAAAAGTGTCGGTGACCTCACTTTGATTCTGATATACCTTATGGCCCATCACATCCTAAATTTCCACGTATGTATTATAGGATAGTTAAAACATCTTCTACTTGAATATCATTACATAACAAGAGATTTATTGTATTTATTATCATTGATCAGATATTGAATACTTTATATAAATAAATCAAAATTAATTAAAAATTAGTAATTCGAAAAAATTAATTGAATGAATTTTATAGTTCAGATTAAATAAAAAAATTAACTTAAAAAGTGAATGAAATAAATTTTCAATTAAGAAATTTAGTTATATAAAAATGTAAAATTTAAATAACAATATATACTTTTTTCCCTATCAACAAAAAAGAAAATTAGATATAAATTATAGTTAGAGAAAAGTTGAAATTAATTAGGTAAAATTAAATGACTAAATTGAAAAATGATAGAAATAATTGAGTTTACCCCAGCAGAAGGAAACATATAATTAATTTGGTCTTGACTTGACTTGTAATAGAGAATAAAAAGGAAACTTAGGTTTTGGATCAAAGATTAACATAAGAGGATAGCAATTACAAACATCAAACTAATTTCGGATAAAATAGAAACACAATATGGTTTATATAGAAAACTTAATTCTGTTTTTTGTCGGTAATATGATAAGCTCAATATTAAAAAAAATTAAATATAGTTCAAGGGCAATTTACCTTAATCAATTCTTAACTACTTGTTTTTTTCTCTATTTCATCAATAAAAAAATATTAATTTTAATTTTATTGAGTCAAATTGAAAATTAATAGAAAATCAGAAATCTAATGTATTCTTAAATTATATTAATTAATTCTATTATAAGAGATACAACTGGGAATTGAATGCAAAACTTCATCGTTTTTTAAATTTAATTTGACTTGTGACAAAACAAAAAATCATATTAGAGTCCAGTCAGTCAGTTGAAGTGAAAATTAAAGCAAAATATATTATGAGGTCCTTAAACTTTTACAATTTTGTTCGATAGGTCTTTTAATTTTCTTTTAATTAAAGTTTTCAATTGATCATATTAGAATAAAAAAACTAAGTATAATTGCTTTGGATAATTTAGGCTTTCTATACAGTTTAAATGAAAATATTTTAAAAAAGCACTTAAATGATTTTAAATAATGATATATTATGCATTCAATAGGAAAAAAAAAAAGTTAAATTTAGGGACATCAATATGCTTTTTTCCAAGAAAAAAATATATAATTGAGCTGATTCGTAGGAAAAAGAAACTTATAATCAGGGTTTAACCCAAACCACACTTTTTCCAAAAAATCAATAAAAAAGACAATGGAAACTTATTTCCACAAGATGGGTCCCTACGTAGAAAAAAATAGCCACAGGCAAACAACAAGCTACTGGCCAAAACCTACCCGCACATAATTAAATAGGGGTCTAATTTAAATTCAACTCCAAATCTTCAATTCACTAATTTAAATTAAATTTTAATTGATTAAAAAAATTTAATTAGATTAAATATTTAAATTAAGATTCTTGGTTAAACTTAAATTGATTAAAATTGAGTTTAACTTGAACTTTTAATTGATTAAATTGAGGTTTAATTAATTAATTGAACTTCAATTAATTAAATTAAAATTTATTAATTAAGTTAAATTGATTAAATTATACTTTTGATTGATTTATTAAATATTAACTGATTAAATTAACATTGATTAATTGAATATGAATTCCAATTTAATCAATTGAATATTTTTTCTTCATCAATTTAAGTCTAACAAATTGAAATTTAATTTAAGTGGAATTAATCAATTGCACCCAAAATCAATAATTATCTATTTAATAAAGTTTTAGACAAGAAATAAAGAAAATAAAGTAGAAATTGCAATCATATCAATAAAATGAAATCACACGTTAGTGAGTCTGGTTGATCTAAAGCATAAAAACTAATATATTTTTTAGTGCCAACCATAAAAAAGTATATTGAAAAAAAAGTGTGTTAAAACTTAAATTGAGTAGCTATGAAAATAAGAAGTAAATTTCTAGTAAAAATAAAATGAGTTCAATGTCAATTTATTTGTATTTTCTTTATCAAGAAAGGGCCACAAAGAAAAAATGTGCTTTTATCAGCAGATTACCTACTCTCTAAAATAGATATCTCTAAGGATAAAAATTTGAATAAAATGAATGAATAGAAATCTATATTTTGGAGAAATGGTTTGATTTAGATTTGTATTTTTATTAAATTTCAATGGATTTAAACCAGTCTTGACTTTTAAGTATTTTCATAAATTATATCCTTTTTTAATATTTTAACTCTATATTTGTTATTTTTCTCTTATATAATTTATAAGTTTATTTTGACTCTATAAGATATTTATTTATTTTACTTTTCAATTAGAACAATTAATATTCCCTAAGTGTTAGTATTGAATCACATGATGTTTTTTTTTTATTTAACATAAAATACTTTGCAGTGAATAAAAAAATTGTAAAATTACACCCAACAGCCATTCTAAAATATTTTATATAAATTAATTAAATAAAAAAATTTATAAAAATTAAAATAAAAAAATTATTGTATTTATTAAAAAATATATATTCAATTGAATCAAAATACCAACAACAATTCCAAAATACCCAAAATAAAATCACACGTTGATGAAGACTAAGATAGTTTTTAGTTCCAATCATAAAAACATATGAAAAAAAGTGTGTTAAAACTTAAATTGAGTAGCTAAGAAAAAAAAATGGTCTAACTTGTAAAAATAAAATAAAATAAGTTGTCTTTATCAAGAAAACGACACACAATGGAAAATGTGTTGGTGTACTTTATGGCCCATCACACCCTAAATATCCACCTAGGTTTTATAGAATTCCCTCTTGAATATCAAGCAAGATTTATTGTATTTATTATCATTGATTGATTAGATATTAAATACTTTATATAAATAAATCAAAATTAATTAAAAAATAGTAATTAGAAAAATTAATTGAATAAATTTTACAGTTCAAAAGATTAAATAAAAATTTAATTTAAAAAGTGAATTAAGTAAATATTTAATTAAGAAATTTAGTTTTATAAATTGTAAAATTTAAATGACAAGATATACTTTTTTCCCTATCAACAAAAATGAAAAATTAGATATAAATTATAGTTAGAGAAGACAGAGAAAATGAAGTAAAAATTCAATGTTATTATTCTTATGGGATTCAAGTCAAGATTTACCATAAACTTGAAAAGGAGAAAAAATAAGAGAGAAAAAAAAAAACTGATTTATTCAACTTCAAATAATTAAGTTGAAATTAATTAGTTAAATTTAAATGATTAAATTGAGATAAACTTTCTAGTTAACAAATTGTAGTTGTTCAACCTGTAATATTTTATCAACTAATAGCATAAGGTAGTAAATGACAGTAGAAATAAGTTGAGCTATATAGTATTTCTGTAATTATATTATCAACACTCTGCTTTTATCAGTAGACTACCTACTCTCTAAAATAGATATGTCTATGGATAAAAATTTGAATAATGAATGAATCGAAATCTATATTTTGGAAATCCATGTGATTTTAATTTATAAAATTTACATTAAATTCAATTAAAAATAATTAATAACATATAAAAGCAAGTTGGAAAAAAAAAACTTCAAATTCCAGAGACAATTTTCTTACTTTTGATTTTACTTGTAACAAATAAAATAATAAGGAAAAAAAATTATACATTTAAAGTTAATCCCAATCCAACGTATACTTCTATTAAAAAAATTCAACAGGGAAAAGTTGTGCCAAAAACTACATTTGAATTTTTAACTATTACTTTTTTTCCAATATAATCAATATTAATTTTAGTTTATATTAAGTCATGTGAAAAATTAATTAAAAAAATTTAGATAAGTAACTTGTACTTAAATAGTATTATTCTTTTCTTTAATTTGTTAAATATGGAACCTAGTGTATATTAAAACAATAATTTAGAAATTCAATCAAACACATTGAACACAAAAAACAGTAAATATTAGCATTTTACCATTTTTATATTTTGGAACTTCAAGTGATTTTAATTTATAAAATTTATATTAAATTCAATCAAAATTAATTATTGAAATATAAAAGCAAGTTAGAAAAAAACTTTGAATTCAAAATACAATTTTCATACTTTCGACATGACTTGTAACAGAGAAAATAATAATAAAAAGAAAAATTATACAATTATGGTTGATCCTAACCCAACGAACACTTCTATAAAAATATCCAATAGAAAAGAATCGTGCCAAAAACTACCTTTGAATTTTTAACTATTACTATTTTTTCCAATATAATCAATTTTAATTTTAGTTTATATTAATTCAAGTGGAAAATTAATTAAAAACATTTAGAGAACTAACTTTTACTTAAATAGTATTATTCTTTACCTTAATTTTTAAATATTGAACCTAGTGTATATTAAAATAATAATTTAAAGATTCAATCAAACACAATGAACATAAAAAACAATAAAAATTAACATTTTACCATTTTATGTTTTGGAACTCCATGTGATTTTAATTTATAAAATTTACATTAAATTCAATCAAAATTAATTAATGAAATAAAAATGCAAGTTGGAAAAAAGCTTCCAATTCCATATACAACTTTCTTACTTTTGACTTGACTTGCAACATAGAAAATAATAATAAGAAGAGAAATCATATATTTAGAGTTGATCCTAACCCAATGAACACTTCCACAAAAAAAATTCAAAGGGAAAAAGTGGAGCCAAAAAGTATCTTTGAATTTTTAACTATTACTTTTTTTTTTCAATATAATCAATAATAATTTTAGTTTATATTAAGTCATGTGGAAATTAATTAAAAAAATAGAGAACTAATTTGTACTTAAATAGTGTTATTCTTTACCTTAATTTATAAAATATTGCACCTAGTTGTTGTCCAGATATTGAACCAAGAAGGGGGGGTTCAATTGGATATTAAAAATTTAACTTTTAAATGCGGAAAGAAAAGTTAAGTTTAATAGGGATAGAAAGATATGACACAAAGATATTTATAGAGGCTCGGGTATTAACAAATCATACTCCTCTCTCCAATCTCAATTGTGAGTTTCACTAACACTCTAAGTGTTACAATGGAGTTTTACAAGCTCACTCCCAACTATGATGTTTTACAAGCTCACTCCCAACTATGGTGTTTCTAACATTAGATCACACCTAACCCAGAAATTTCTTGTGTTTTAATGGTTCACACAATAAACCAATTTCTTGTGTTTTAAAGGCTCACACAAATAACCTTTACCTTGTGTTTTAAAGACTCACACAATTACAAGTGTTCTACTTTTAACTCCTAAATCCCCAAACTCACTTGAATAGATGGTTACAGAGAAAACACTTACTGTAACGCCCGTCAATTTAGGCTTGGATAATTAACATACTTAATGATCGTAATTAAAATTATTTGAGACTAAATTTGGAAATAAAATATAATAAAAATATTTATAAGTGAATTTTTATTAAGTTATGTGTGTTAAATAAAATAAATAGAAATGTTGGGTAAGTTAATAATAATAAGATAAAAACCAATGATTTAAGTAGATATTTGGCAAAAACAATGGAGGACCTAATAGGGTATTTACCATGAGTATAAAAATGTTATTTTCTTCTTCTTTTTCCAAATTTCAAAACCCTAGTCTCCCTCCCACTCTTCTATACACAAATTATTTCTCCTTTCACCCATTTTCTTCTTCATCTCATTCCTCTTCATCTCCCCAAAAACTTAAAACTATAATAGCTTAAAGTTTGAAGAGGTTAAGACTTCATTGTGTCAAGGTTTGTACATTGAGCATATTTATTTCTTTGTACATTTTATTTGCATTATAATGATATTTGATGTTGAATGAAGAATGAACAAATAACTTGTTGTGTTTGTTGGTTTTGTTAAAATTCATCTGGAACATTCTTGATGTATTTTACCATGTCTTTTGTTCTGGAACTTGGATCAGGATGAAATCAATTAGAAACGAATATAGACATATAGACCTAAAACTTTTATAAAGCGTATAAATGCTATATCTGATTCTAAGTTGGTCTAAAAATTTCTACAAATTCTCGGATTTGAAATTACCCAGAAAATTCTGGGTAGTTATTTTCTGAATATTCTATGGTATTTTGATTATAACTTTTGTTATGAAACTTGGATCGGGATGAAATCAGTTGGAAATAAAAATAGACACATAAATCTAAAACCTTTATAAAGAGTGTATATGCTATATTGGATTCTAAGTGGGTCTAAATATTTCTACAAATTCTCGGATTTAAAGTACCCAGAAAATTCTAGATAGTTATTTTCTAAACATTTTATGATATTTTCGTCATATTTTTTGTTCTAGAACTTAGATCAGGATGAAACCAATTGGAACTGAAAGTAGACACATAGATACAAAACCAGTTAGACCTAAAATTTGATACAAAATCTTGGACCTAAAAATATTCTGATTTATATGATTCTTTTTGTATATGAAAGATAAGACATTAATCTAAAACCATAAAATACCATAAGATCAAATTTGAATCAAAAACAGGTGAAAGATGCAATCCAAAATCAGGGCAGAAATCTGTCTAGAAATAAAACATTTAGTAATTTGGTATTTTTAAATATTGGTTGATATATATATATATATATATGTTTTAATTTTGAATAATATGATAGTAGTTATAACTAAATTCTTATTGTGTATTGACTAAATTAATATGATATGTTGTGGTTTGAGGTTTCAAATGAGATTGAGAAATTTTTATATGTATATGGCATGTAAACTGAAAATTATTATGAATATGTGAATTTTGATTATTTATGTAAACAATAAGATGATAACATCAATTAACCCAATTCTCTAATTTAGGACTAGAAATAGGATAGATGACATGCCATTGAGGGGTTTACGATACCGTAGAAATTTATGATGATATGAAAAATTTTATTATAAAGACAAGGTGGCTTAAGCTCGGGTGAGAGCGCCCTTGATCCTAAATGCATGCAAATATTTATTTTACTCAGTTAAGATGGCTTAAGCTCGGGTGAAAGTGCTGTTGACTTGAGAAGCTCGGTTGAGCACTTATACAGACAGATACAGATAGTGAGCAGGGTGGCTTAAGCTCGGGTGAGAGCGCTCCTGTTTCACAACCCGCATCCAAATAGTCCGGATTTAGAGTTTTGGGGCTATAAAATATAAAATATTTTAAAGAAAAGAATATGAAAAAAAATAAGTTATTAGGTAAATAAAACTAGGAAATAGAATTCATAAATGAGGTATGAATATGAATTTACCTTTGTAAATTATGACATGTATATGTGTTAAACCTGTAAACCAGATATGCAATATTTCATATTGATATATGATAAATTGATTTCTTTTTATATTGCTATAAAAAGGATTGTGATATATGGATTATTATTTATGATTATTTATATACAAAATTGGATAATATGAATATGGAATTTTTATGATATATCATAAGTGTATGTATGAATATTTTTGTACATACGTACCACTAAGCATTAGGTTGCTTAGCGTGTAGGTGTTTTCCCATACGCAGGTTTGGAGCCTATAGAGAGAAGTTGACAGGAAGAGAAGCAAGCCCATACAGAGTTAAATAAAGTAAATCCACATTAGAGGGTTGGTGCTTTACATGACATGCATTTTGTTCATGTCCACATGTCATGGGTGATGAGTATAATTATGGTTTTCAAAAGTTTTACATGTCTTTTTATGTTGGGAACATGTAATTTTATTTGGATTATATGTATTTTGTAAACATCGGGATAGTGAAAGCCCAAACATATGTTTAAAAATGTGGTCATGGTTTGTTAATTCCGCATATAAAATAGATTAATTAATTGAATGACATATTGCTATCATGAAAAAAAATTTAATTAACATATGAAAATATAATAACTAAAATGGAAGAAACTTTAATTCAAATGAATTTTAAGGTAATAGGCAGGTGACATTCTCCTATATAGTTGGGATTATTCCTAACTATATAAGAGGATGTTACATTTAGTGGTATCAGAGCCCAGATTTAGGCGATCCTAGACCTAAGTGGGATAAAGGTTTATCATGTATGCATTGTATGTCTCATATGACTCTGACATAGGCTACTTCTCTGTCAACTTGTAAGATTAGAAGAGAGTATGGAAATTCAGGTGCATGAAGTTACTGAAAGCAATAATTCTCTTAATACTGGAGCACCGAACCAGCCCAATGTAGCTAGTGTTCAGGGTTCAAATGCTATATTAGCCGCAGCCCAGTAGGTTCCTGGACATGCCGAGCAGGACCAAAACCCTTAGATGCAGCAGATGGCTGGTTTGCTGCAACAGATCGCAAGAGTGGTACCACAATTTGCTCTAGTTCCTCCACCTCCACCACCGAAACCGAAAGTACAAATGGACAAGCTTCGTAAGTATGGAGCCACAAATTTTCTAGGTACGAAAGATGACGATCTTGATGCAGTAGAATATTGGTTAGAAAAGACCGAAATAGTCCTTGATGAGCTTGAGGTTCCTACTGACCAAAAGGCAAGATATGTCATATCTCTACTCCAGGAATATTCTTATGATTGGTGGAAGTCAGTTCTTTTGAAACCAGAGGCTCCAAAGCCTATGACATGGGAATTCTTTATCACTGAGTTCAAGGAAGAATATATTCCTCCGTTTTACATAAATGAGAAAAGAGGGAGTTTCTGAACCTTAAGCAAGGAAAGATGACCGTGACAGAGGATCAGAGAGAGTTTACTCGATTGAGTAAGTATACTTCAGAGATTATCATGAGTGAGAGAGATAAGTGTAGAAGATTTGAGGATGACCTCAATATAGAGATTGGGGATTTTGTGACTGCACTTTAGCATGTCAAATTTACTCAACTAATTGCATCTGCAGTTAGTGTTGAAAAGAGAAAGAGAGCAGAAATTTTTTTTAAATAGACAGTAACTCTAGTGGCCCAATCTATAGGCAAGAAATGTCGATACTACCTAGGACAGTCTCATGGCAAGAGTCAGAGACAAAATAGAAGTTATACACAAGGTGGACTACACAGAAGGGGGTAGCCCTCCAAGGCAACATCTGTAGCCGGTAGCATACATACATAGGCTACCTGAGAGAGCGCTCCAATTTGTGGTACCTGCCATAAGAGCCATAGAGGAGAATGTTGGATGGTCACAGGTGCTTGTTTCAGATGTGGGTCTAAGAACCATATGAAAAGAGATTGCCCTCTGATGACTAATAGTGCACCTACACATATTGCAGAATCAGCTTGGGTTCATAATTAGACTCAGACTGGAGGAGGTCAAGTAGGACCTAATCAGACCGCATCAAAAACAATCAACAGGCCAGGACCCAGCAGGACTTTAGCTAGGGCATATGCTATGAAGGCCAGAGAGGACCAAAAAGCCACTGATGTCATTATGGGTATGTTTTCTTTACATGACTCAGTTTTATGTGCTTTAATAGATCCTGGTTCTACACATTCCTATGTATGCACGAGCACACCTAGTCAAAATAGTATGACGAGTGAAAATCTAGAATATGAGATTGAGATCACAAATCCCCTAGGCCACAGTGTGATTGTTAACTGGGTATACAAAAATTGCCCTTTGATAGTGCATGGGAAAGAATTTTTAGCAGATTTGATTGAATTATCATTCCATAAGTTTGATGTTATCTTGGGCATGAATTAGCTTTCTAAACATGAGGCAGTAGTGGACTATCGATCTAAGACAATTGTTCTTAAAACTCCAGAACTAGAAGAGGTAGTAGTGGAAGGTGAAAGGTTTCTACCACCTGCTCAAGTGATATCTATGATAAAGGCTCAAAGAATGATCAGAAAGGGATGTGAGGCCTACTTGGCTCACGTGATTGATACTAAGAAGGGAGATCCAGATCTTAAGGATATCCCTATAGTGAATGAATTCCCAGAAGTGTTCCCAGATGACCTACCAGGGCTACCTCCCGATAGAGAGATTGAATTCTCTATAGAGCTCACTCCAGGTACAACACCAATATCAGCTGCACCGTATAGAATGACACTGACAGAGTTGAAGGAATTAAAGACACAACTGCAAGAGTTGTTAGATAAAGGTTTTATCAGACCAAATGTGTCTCCATGGGGTGCACCGGTATTGTTTGTAAAGAAGAAATATGGGTCTATGAGGTTGTGCATAGATTATAGACAGTTGAAAAAGGTGACTATTAAGAATAGATATCCGTTACCACGAATTGATGATCTTTTTGATCAACTAAAGGGTGCAAGATTTTTCTCTAAGATTGATTTGAGATCAGGGTACCACCAATTAAAAATTTAGACAGAGGACATAGCTAAGACAACATTTAGAACCAGATATGGGCATTATGAGTTTTTGGTGATGCCTTTCGATTTGACAAATGCTCCAGCAACCTTTATGGACTTGATGAACCGAATCTTTAAATTATATTTGGATCTGTTCGTGGTGGCTTTTATTGATGATTTCTCAGTGTATTCCAAGAATAAGGAAGAACATGGTCAACATTTGAAGATAGTTTTGTAGACCCTCAAGGAACATAAGTTTTATGCCAAGCTCTCAAAATGTGAGTTTTGGCTCGATGATGTGGCTTTCTTTGGACACATTGTGTCAGCAGATGGCATCAAAGTTGATCCCAGCAAAGTAAAGGCAGTTATGAGTTGGAAGCCTCCCCGTAATGTGACAGAAATTAGTAGTTTCCTCAGTTTGGCCGGTTATTATAGGAGGTTTGTTAAGGGCTTTTCAATGATTGCTTCTCTTTTGACCAGATTACTGAGGAAAGATGTGAAATTTGAGTGGACAGAAATGTCAAGACAACTTTGAGAGACTTCAGAAGATGCTGACTGAGGCTCCCGTTTTGATACAACCAGTCCCTGATAAAGAATATGTCATCTATAGCGATGTTTCTCACAATGGACTGGGGTGTGTACTGATGCAAGATGGCAAGGTAGTAGCTTATGCTTCTAGACAGCTGAAGACGTATGAAAAGAATTACCCCACACATGACCTTGAACTAGCTGCCATTGTTTTTGCTTTAAAGATATGACGCCATTACTTGTACGGGGAAAAGCATTTTATTTACTTCGACCATAAGAGTTTAAAGTATCTTCCTACCCAGAAGGAATTGAACTTAAGACAAAGAAGATGGCTAGAGTTGATCAAGGATTACAATTGTGTGATTGACTACCATCCATGTAAGGCCAATGTTGTGGCCGATGCATTAAGCCGAAAGACTTTGGCAGAATTACAGATTCGTCCGACTCTCAACCAAGAAATCAAAGATGCATAAAAATAAGATAACAAATTAGTTGAGATAGTTGAGTCAGTCTCTAAGGGGGAGAGACCTGATTATACAATTAGTTTAGATAACAGTTTATACTACCAAGGTCGATTATGCATACCTAATGTGGAAGATTTGAGACAGAGGATCTTAAAGGAAGCACATGAGACAAAATATGTCATGCACCCAGGAAGTAACAAGATGTATCATGACTTGAAGAATAAGTATTGGTGGTCAGGTATGAAAAATGACATCACAGAATTCACCACTAGGTGCTTGACATGTCAGTAAGTCAAGCCAGAACATTAGATACCTTCAGGGTTGTTACAACCAATCACGATTCCAGAATGGAAATGGGAACGAATAACCATGAATTTTGTGATTGGGTTGCCTTTGACACCAAAAAAATATGATGTTGTATGGGTGATTGTGGATAGATTAACGAAGTTAGCTCACTTCTTGCCCATCAGGAGGGACTACCCATTAAGCAGGTTAGCAGAGTTATATGTAAATGAAATAGTATGGCTTCATGGAGTGCCGGTCTCCATTGTTTCAGATAGGGACCCCAGGTTCACTTCTAAGTTTTGGGGTAGTCTGTAAAGAGCTTTGGGTACCAAGCTTAGTTTCAACATAACTTTTCATCCTCAGATTGATGGACAATTAGAAAGGGTGATTCAAATTTTGGAAGACATGATGAGGGGTTGTGTAATAGAGTTTGAGGGAAGTTGGAACAAATACCTACCATTGATGGAGCTATCAGTCAAGCATTGAAATGGCTCCTTATGAGGCACTTTATGGTAAAAGGTGTTGAACACCATTGTGTTGGACATAACTCAGTGAGAAGAAGCTAGTGGGACCAGAGTTAGCGCAAGAAATAGAAGAAAAGGTGCAGATTATACAAGAAAGGTTGAAGACGACTTTAAATAGGCAAAAATCATATGCAAATCTCAAAAGGAGAGACATAGAATATGAAGTGGGAGACAAGGTGTTTCTCAAGATTTCCCTTGGAAAAAGGTCCTCATATTCGGAAAGAATGGCAAGTTAAGCCCTAGGTTTATTGGACTTTATGAGATCTTAGACAGAATTGGACCAGTTGCCTATAGACTTGCTTTACCGCCAGAGTTGAGCAAGATCCATAATGTCTTTCATGTTTCCATGCTGAGAAGGTACCGATCATATCCTTCTCATATTATTCCAACCAAGAACATCGAAGTAAGACCAGATTTAACATACGAGAAAGAACCAACGAAGATCTTGGCTCGTGAAGTCAAGGAGTTAAGGAATAAACGAGTACCATTAGTCAAAGTGTTATGGAGGAATCATTCAACTGAAGAAGCAACATGGGAAAGCGAGAAAGTGATGAAGTCACAATATCTCCAGTTGTTTTCAACATAAACAATCAGGTAAATTTTGAGCACAAAATTTCTTAAGAGAGAGAGAAATGTAACGCCCGTCAATTTAGGCTTGGATAATTAACATATTTAATGATCGTAATTAAAATTATTTGAGACTAAATTTGGAAATAAAATATAATAAAAATATTTATAAGTGAATTTTTATTAAGTTATGTGTGTTAAATAAAATAAATAGAAAGGTTGGATAAGTTAATAATAATAAGATAAAAACCAAGGATTTAAGTTGATATTTGGCAAAAACAAGGGGGGACCTAATAAGGTATTTACCATGAGTATATAAATGTTATTTTTTTCTTCTTCTTCTAAATTTCAGAACCCTAGCCTCCCTCCCACTCTTCCATACACAAATTCGCTCTTCTTTCACCCATTTTCTTCTTCCTCTCCCCAAAAACTTAAAACAACTATAATAGCTTAAAGTTTGAAGAGGTTAAGACTTCATTGTGTCAAGGTTTAGACCTCATTGTGTCAAGGTTTTTACATATGAGCATATTTATTCCTTTGTACATTTTATTTGCATTACAATGATATTTGATGTTGAAGGAAGAGTGAACAAATAACTTGTTGTGATTGTTGGTTTTGTTAAAATTCGTCTAGAACAGTCTTGATGTATTTGACCATATCTTTTGTTATGAAACTTAGATCGAGATGAAATCAGTTGGAAATAAATATAAACACATAGACCTAAAACTTTTATAAAGAGTATAAATGTTATATCTGATTATAAGTTGGTCTAAATATTTCTACAAATTCTCATATTTGAAAGTATCTAGAAAATTCTGGGTAGTTATTTTCTGAACATTTTATGGTAGTTTGATTATAACGTTTGTTCTGGAACTTGGATCGTGATGAAATTAGTTGGAAATAAAAATAGACACATAAAACTAAAACATTTATAAAGAGTGTAAATGCTATATCGGATTCTAAGTTGGTCTAAAAATTTCTACAAATTCTAGGATTTGAAAGTACCCAGAAAATTCTGAGTAGTTATTTTCTAAATATTTTATGGTATTTTAGTTATATCTTTTGTTCTGGAACTTAGATCGGGATGAAAATTGTTGGAACTGAAAGTAGACACATAGATACAAAAAGTTTATGAAAAATGCTAGTTATGATTTATATTGGACCTAAAATGTGATACAAGATCTCGGACCTAAAAATATTCTGAAAAATACTGAACATATTTTTTCTGAGCACTATACGATTAGTTGGACATAACTTTAGCTAGAAAATTCAAATTTATATGATTATTTTTGTATATGAAAGATAAGACATTAATCTAAAAATTCATAATACCATAAGGTCAAATTCGAATAAAAAACATGTGAAAAATGCAATCCAAAAGCAAGGCAGAAATCTGTTTAGAAATAAAACATTTAGTAATTTGGTATTTTTAAATATTAGGAGATATATATATGTTTTAATTTTGAATAATATGATAGTAGTTATATTTAAAATTCTTATTGTGTATTGACTAAATTAATATAATGTGTTGTGGTTTGATGTTTCAAATGAGATTGAGAAATTTTTATATGTATAGGGCATGTAAACCTAAAATTATTATGAATATGTGAATTTTGATGATTTATGTAAACAATAAGATGATAACATTAATTAAGCCAAATTCTCTAATTTAGGACTACAAATATGATAGATGGCATGCAATTGAGGGGTTTATGGTTCCGTAAAAATTTATGATTATATGAAAAATTTTATTATAAGGACAAGGTGGCTTAAGCTCGGGTGAGAGCGCCCTTGATCCTAAATGCATGCAAATATTTATTTTACTCAGTTAAGATGACTTAAGCTCAGGTGAGAGCGCTATTGACTTAAGAAGCTCGGTTGAACACTTATACAAACAGATACAGATAGTAAGCAGGGTGGCTTAAGCTCGGAACAGAGCGCTCCTGTTTCACAACCCGCATCCAAATAATTTGGATTTAGAGTTTTGGGGTTATAAAATATAAAATATTTTAAAGAAAAGAATATGAAAAAAATCAGTTATGAGGTAAATGAAATAAGGAAATAGAATTCATAAATGATGTATGAATATGAATTTACCTTTGTAAATTATGGCATGTATATGTGTTAAACCAGTAAACCAGATATGCAATATTTCATATTGATATATGATAAATTGATTTCTTTTTATATTGCTATAAAAAGGATTGTGATATATGGATTATTATTTATGATTATTTATATAAAAAATTGGATAATATGAACATGGAATTTTTATGATATATCATAAGTGTATGTATGAATATTTATGCATATACGTACCACTAAGCATTAGGTTGCTTAGCATGTGAGTGTTTTCCCATACGCAGGTTCGGAGCCTATAGAGAGAAGTTGACAGGAAGGGAAGCAAACCCATACAGAGTCAAATAAAGTAAATCCACATTAGAGTGTTGGTGCTTTACATGACATGTATTTTGTTCCTGTCACCCATGTTATTGCCCTAGGTTTCCATATAAAAATTTGTCATGTAAACATTTGCATTTGCTAGTTAGCTTGATCATTTGTTTCATTTGCATATTTTTTGGGCCATATGCCTTTTCTTTTGCTTTACAATATCGATTAACTAGACACAACGTCTTTTTAGTCTATATGCATATGCATTTGTAACTAAGCATTCATCAACCATTGTATCTTTATCACATATACCATACATATATCACATATATACCACATATACTACACATATACTTCACATATACTATACATAAACCATGTATATATCACGCATGCCAAACATATATATATATATATATATATATATATATATATATATATATATATATATATCACGTATGCCACATATGCCAAACATATGTCATTATTATTTCTAATTAAAAATAACATATAATTATATAACATACTCATATTTAAGAGCAATTGGAGCATTACGCAATTTTTGGTGGAATTGTCAATTGTGTTCTATTTTCTACCCTTTTTCTACCCTTTGGCTATTTTAGGGTACTAACTTTGGTCTTTACTTTACAAATTTTATTAATTATGGCTCTAAGGTCCTAAAATTATAAGAAACATTTTATTGGTATTAAACAGAGTTGACTTCCGGACTAATATGACTTGTGAATACTCTATCTCACTCTTTACAAAACACATTAAGTTTAAATTAGAAGTACAATTTAGCTAAGACATATAATATAGCTTTTATGTTTTGATAATTTACAGAATCTATCTCTAAGAAGCTCAAAATGGCCAAAACAATTGCTAGATCTGCCAAGGGCATTAAGTAGGCAGTTCAAACTATGAACAATTATGGTTGCATTCACCATAACTAAACCTCCATAAGAAATATGAACCTAAAATTTTGTATAAATATAGATAACACATGTATCTACAACTTTCAGGTTTTGATCTTCCTAAAATACTTGTTATATCATATTCAAAACCAACAAACACAGTAGCTAACTTAGCTAGGATTCATACCTGGACCAGTTCTAATAAGATGCCAATATATTTTCATATACACCAAAATTTGAAAAAATATTTATATATCCATAAATCTAAGATATAAAAGAAAAATTTCAAGATTTAAAATTTTCTAGAATTAGTTTCTATTGATATCAAAATTGGGGTGCAAGAAACTACTGCTACTTAATCCTAACAGCTCAAACAATACTAGAACAATGAAGAGAATATTACTTGCAAATAATAAACTTGCAAGAAATCAATTTGCTGCAAAACGTAAGTGAAATAAGGAAGAAATAAAGGCTAGAATGGGGAAAGAAGAAAAAGAAATGGGTTGGAGGCAAAGGTTTATAAAAAGGGAAAGTAGACACACTTATCTTAAGGAAGACAAGTTCCACCGATTTCCTTTTTCCTTTTTTGTCTTCTCCTTCCTTTTTTTTTCATTTCTTTTATTTTTATTTTCTTTTATTTATATTATTATTATTATTATTATTATTATTATTATTATTATTATTATTATTATTATTATTATTATTATTATTATTTACACATATATCTAATTCCACTAATCGACATAAAAAAATATAACTTAATCCTTTGGCTCAATTTAATTAAATTAATCATATTATATTTTAATTATTTTAATCTAGTCATTTTGCTCACTTAAATATTAATTTCATGTCATTTTCAACTAAATTATAAAATGGACACGTGCAACTCGACACAATTGTCAAATACTATGACATATAACTAGTGTGTATCATGAACCTGTTCCTATAACAATACACGTAGAATACATATAATCAAGTGAAATACATGCTAAATGCATATGTTCAAATGAGATGCCTGTAGAAATGCATATGTGGGAAGTCAAAGATGTTACAGTGAAGCTACCCATGAATTGCTCTGTCTCATTAACACATCTCATTTTCATGACATTTACACCCGTAAACCACTAGATTAAGACTATGAATCTAGAAATCTTTCCAGGAAATTGAGCATACCATCTCATACTAATTTTACATGCCCTATACAATTGACCAATGTCAACCACCCTATTAACACTCTAGCATACATACGAACCATATATCATGCCAATAACACTTATAAATATCAATGATTACCAATGTAATTTATTTAACATCTCAATCTACCCTCTTAATATGTCTCTAAGTGCATTTGACCCAAAATCATGCCCTATCTTACCCCAGAAATCACCCATAGTGTAACACCCCATATTTTTAATTCTTGTTCAATTAAGATTTTTCTTAACTTAATGGGCGACTTAATAATTTTATCTAAGTAAAATTTCATTAAAATTTGAGGTTCATAAAAAATTACAAAATTGCCCCTGAGTGTATATATATAGAGATTTCAAATATTAAAGTGATAAAAATTTCATTTTCTCTCTCATTCTCTCTACACGATCACCATCTCCGTTTATTAACCAAACGACATCCGATTTTCACCAAATTCGAACCAGAAGTAGTTCTCCATGTCTTTATCACTGCGGTGATGTCTGATTTTCCAAAACCTGGCCAAATTTTTGGGATCAGAGCAACGAAAGTCGGAATTCGGGCTTCATTTGCCATTTTGCATATTTTCTAGCTTTTTTTTCTTAAATCTGACACATGAAATGCACTCAAAAAATCGAAAAAACTTCGTCTGTGTAATTTGAGCTCCGAAAACCATGGTTTAAGGGCTAATCGGAGTCGAAGAGTTTTCGCCGGAGTGGTGCAAAGTTTTGTAGATCTACACGATTCTAGCCACTTTTAGGCCACGAAACTTATATATTTGAACTCCTCACACCTCAAGATTTCTTTTGGTACTATCCGATCGTGAATCCGCCGCCGTCGAAAATTTTTCGGTGATCGGAGTCCGACGACCACTAATCGGATTTTTTTGGACAGAATCTTCGGCTCGTTAAACTGAGTCATCCGGTACAAACCACACCTTCTAGTTGTTTTTATATAATGAAATATGAATTTATTTGTGAAGTTTAGATATAATTGTTATTATTAAAGTGATTAATTAATTTAGTTGAATTGCATGATTAATTGCATAATAATTGGAGTTTATTGGAGATTATTGGATGAATAAATAGATTTTATATTATTAAATGGAGGTGATTATTAGTTAAGTTGGAATATTAATATATTAGGTAATTAAATTAATAATCGAAGATTATTAATTATGGAGTTAATTGGAGTGTTTAGAAGTGGAAAATAACTTTTGGAATAGAAAGAATATTTAATAGAATTTTTGGTGAAATTTTGGATTATTAGCCTAATTATGGAAAAACATGTTGATGACCAAAACCGTGATCTATGTGTTAAAAACGCATAATGAGGAGAATTTTAGTTATATGAGCTCGAGATATATGAGAGCGGGCAATCGTCGTAAAATTTAAATGGGTAGTTTAAATTCTATTTTAATTTAGTAATTTTTATTGACTTAGTAATCAGTTAGGAATTTAATGATTATTCAGGTGCACCGTCACAGGTACCAGGAGTAAGTAGAGGGAAAGAGCCGACAGTCTCCGTTCAGCTAGGGAGGAATTGCTTGAGGACATGGCTGAGATTCTGCAGAGATCGGTTAGGCATACTGTTACAGAGTTGAGGTTCGACAAGCTGCGTAAGTTGGGAGTCATCGACTTTTATGGCCGTAAAGAGGATGATGCCGAAGCAGTAGAGTATTGGCTCGAGAGAACCGAACGAATGTTTTAGGATATGGACTGCACATCAAGGCAAAATTATAAATATGCAGTGTCTTTGTTACAAGAAAGGGCACATGATTGGTGGAAGACATTGAAGAAGAGGCCTCAGACTCCTGTTCCTCCTACTTGGGATTTTTTCTTAGAGCACTTCAGAGAGAAATATATTCCCAGAGAGTATGTAGACAAAAAGAAGCAGGAATTTTTAGATATGAGACAAAATAATCTGACAGTAAGTGAGTATGAAAAAGAGTATAGTAGATTAAGTAAGTACATTGAAGGATTATTAAGGATGAGATAGATAGGTATCGATGATTTGAGAGGGGATTAAGGACATCTATTAGAGGCAGAGTAACTGTGTCCCAGATTAAGGATTTCACTAGACTGGTCAGAGCTGCAGAGAGTGTAGAAGAAGTGGAGGCTGAGGAGATGAAAATAGTAGCTCAGAGTCGTGGTAAAAGGCCTTTTCATCCGCCAAGTATAGGATTCTCTGCGAGTAAGAGGACTAGACCTTTTAGAGGTAGATTTCAGACTGGGACCCGAGGGCAAAGTGCAATCAGTAGGTGGGGTCATCCTGTAGTTACCGTACCTTCATCTACCAGTGTTTCAACTTCAGTAGGGGAAAGATCTATCATAGACCCCTTGTGCCAGTAATGTGGCAAGCACCACATTGGAGAGTGTTGGCTGTCATCTAGAGCTTGTTACCAGTGTGGAGCAATAAGACATTTGATGAGAGATTGTCTATATCGGAGTCAAAGCACAGGGTCTATTGGAGTGAGATCCCTAACGACTTAAGGATCTGTACCTGCTAGAGGTAGAGGTAGAGGCCAAATGAGAGGTGGTAGAACAGGATTTGTACAGATTGGGTCAGAGACAGTCAATATCCCAGATGGAAGCACTAGGACACCAACTAGGACATATACCTTAAAAGCTAGAGATGAGCAGGATGCTCCAAACGTCATTGTTGGTACATTCTCTCTATTTGGCTCAATTATTTATGCTTTGATAGATCTAGGATCAACACATTCATATATGCACTATGCATTAGTTGGAAAGAACTTAGAGATTGAGATTTTAGATTTTGATATAATGGTGAAAAATCCTTTAGGCCATAGTGTTAAGGTGAATAAAGTACATCGACAATTACCCTTGTTAAGTCAGGGTGAGTTGTATCCAGCTGATTTGATAGAGCTTCAATTCCATGAGTATGATGTTATTCTAGGTATGGATTGCTTAGTTCGACATGGTGTAGTAGTGGATTGTGCAGTAAGAAAAGTTATCTTTAGAAAGCCTGGATGTGAGGATAAAGTAGTACAGGGTGTCAGAATGAGGTTACCAGTTAATGTAATCTCTACCATGGACGCTCGATGGTTGATTCATAAAGGAATTGAAAGTGCAGTTGCAAGAATTACCTGATAAAGGGTTTATTAGACCCAGTGTGTCACCCTGGGGCGCACCAGTGTTATTTGTAAAAAAGAAAAATGGCACACTACAACTATGTATAGACTACAGACAATTGAATAAGGTGACAATGAAGAATAGATATCTTTTGCCACGGATAGATGACCTGTTTGATCAGTTGAAAGGTGCAGGGATATTCTCCAAAATTGATTTAAGATCGAGATATCATCAGTTAAAGGTTAAGGAGAGTGATATGCTTAAAACTGCCTTTCGGACTCGGTATGACCACTACGAGTTCCTAGTCATGCCATTTGGGCTGACAAACACACCTACAACATTTATGGATATGATGAATAGGATCTTCAGGCCCTATTTAGATCAATTTGTTGTAGTTTTTATGGATCATATTCTGGTATATTCCAGGAATAGAGAGGACCATGATCAACATCTTCGGATTGTGCTTCAGACTTTGAGGGAGAAACAATTGTATGTCAAACTATCGAAATGTGAGTTCTGGCTCGAGGAAGTTGGATTTCTAGGTCACGTGGTATCAGCAGATGGGATCAGATTTGACCCTAGTAAGGTTGAAGTCATTTTTAACTGGAAGCCGCCTCGAAATGTGATTGAGGTAAGGAGTTTTCTTGGGTCAACAGGTTATTACTGACGCTTTGTAAAGGGTTTTTCATCGATAACTACTCCCATGACTCAGTTACTTCATAAAGATGTGAAGTTTGAATGGAAAGATAGATATCAGGCCAATTTTGATCGATTAAAGCCAATGTTGATAGAGGCACCAGTTCTAACACAACCCACTACAGGAAAGGAATTTGTGGTATATAGTGATGCTTCTTTAAATGGTTTAGGTTGTGTACTGATGCAAGGAGGGAAGGTAGTAGCTTATGCCTCCAGACAACTGAAGCCGCATGAGAGGAATTATCCTACTCATGATTTAGAGTTAGCAACAATTGTATTTGCTTTGAAGATATGACGACATTATCTGTATGGAGAAATGTGTTACATCTATACAGATCATAAGAGTTTAAAATATTTACCTTCACAGAAAGAGATGAATTTAAAACAGAGACGATGGCTAGAGCTTATTAAAGACTATAACTGTATTATTGACTATCAGCTTGGAAAGGCTAATATTGTGGCAGACGCTTTGAGTCGAAAGACTCTAGTAGGTAAATTCGAATACTAAGTAAATTGGGTATTTGATTTCTTATAATAATGTATTCTTAAAAGATTATCTTTGATTATAGAGCTCTGAATCCAACCTACATTATTACAAAGAATAAAATATGCTCAGAAACATGATTCTAAGCTAATCAAAATAAGAGAATCCATTTCTAAGGGGAAGAAACCTGAATCTCAATTGAAGCTGATGGTAGTATCTATTATAGAGGCAGACTATGCGTACTTGATGTCTCAGGATTGAGACGAGAGATATTGAAAGAGACACATGAATCAACTATTTCTATGCATTCTGGCAGCAACAAAATGTATCAAGATTTGAAGCCATACTATTGGTGCCCAGGTATGAAAAAAGACATTATAGAGTTTACTACTAGATGTTTGACATGTCAGCAGGTAAAAGTAGAACACCAATTTCCATCAGGGTTACTGCAACCTATTGTCATACCGGAATGGAAATGGGAAAGAGTTACTATAAATTTCGTGTCAGAACTACCATTGACTCAAAGAAAACATGATGCAGTATGGGTGATTGTCGATAAGTTGATGAAGTTTGCACACTTTTTACCAGTCAAGATGGACTAATCTATGGATCGATTAGCAGAATTGTATGTACAAGAGATAGTCTGGTTGCATGGGATGCCATTATCTATCATTTTGGATAGAGATCCTAGATTCACCTCACATTTTTGGAAGAGCCTACAGGGATCATTGGATACTCGTCTCCATTTTAGTACAATGTTTCATCCTCAGACAGATGGACAATCGAAACGAGTGATCCAGTTGCTTGAGGATATGCTTCAAAGTTGTGTGATTGAGTTAATAGGGAGTTGGGATAAGTACTTGCCACTGATGGAATTTGCATATAATAACAGTTACCAGACAAGTATTGGTATGGCTCCTTATGAAGCACTGTATGGCAGAAAATGTAGAACTCCAATTTATTGGACCGAGCTCAGTAAAAGAAGGATAGTGGGACCTAATTTAGTTCAATATACAGAGGAGAATATTAGACTGATTAAAGACAGACTAAAAGTAGCCACCGATAGACAGAAATCTTATGCAGATTTGAGACGTAGAAATATCAAGCACGAGGTCGGTGATAAGGTATTCCTGAAAGTATCTCCTTGGAAAAAGGTTTTACGATTTAGAAAAAAAGGTAAGCTAAGTCCTAGATTTATTGGGCCTTATGAGGTAATAGAACGAGTGGGACCAGTAGCTTATAAATTGGCTTTGCCTTCTGAGTTAGAGAAGATTCATAATGTATTTCATGTATCGATACTCATAAGATATAGATTGGATCTGTCCCATGTTATTCGAATAGAAGAAATTGAGGTGCAATAAAATTTATCTTACGAGGATGAGCCTATAGCTATTCTAGCAAGGGAAGTGAAACAACTACGAAATAAGCAAATACCTCTGGTAAAAGTTATGACAAAGACATTCAGCTGAAGAGGCGATATGGGAAAGCGAAGAAATAATGAGGAGTCAACATCCTCAATTGTTTAGCAATAACCTATCATGTATGATTTCGAGGACGAAATCTTTTAAGGGAAGAAGAATGTAACATCCCATATTTTTAATTCTTGTTCAATTAAGATTTTTCTTAACTTATTGGGTGACTTAATAATTTTATCTGAGTAAAATTTCATTAAAATTTGAGGTTTGTAAAAAATTATAAAATTGCCCCTGAGTGTATATATATAGAGATTTCAAAGATTAAAGTGATAAAAACTTCATTTTATCTCTTATTCTTTCTACACGATCACCATCTCCATTCAACAACCAAACGACATATGATCTTCACCAAATTCAAACTAGAAGTAGTTCTCCACGTCCTTATCACTCCGGCGATGTCTGATTTTCAAAAAACTGACCGAATTTTTGGGATCGGACTAGCGAAAGTCAGAATTCAGGCTGCCATGCTATTTCACATATTTCTCAGCTTCTTTTCTTAAATTTGACATGGGAAATGGACTTAAAACTTCAAAAAACCTTGGTCTGTGTAATTTGAGCTCCGAAAACCATGGTTTGAGGGCTGATCAGAGCCGGGGAGTTTTTGCCAGAGTCGTGCAAAGTTTTGTAGATCTACATGATTCCAGCCACTTTTAGGCCACGAAACTTATATATTTGGACTTCTCACACCTCAAGCTTTCTTTTGGTACTATCCGATCGTCAATCCATCGCCGTCGAATGGAGGTGATTATTAGTTAAGTTGGAATATTAATATATTAGGTAATTAAATTAATAATAGAAGATTATTAATTATGGAGTTAATTAGAGTGTTTAGAAGTGGAAAATAACTTTTGGAATGGAAAGAATATTTAATAGAAGTTTTGGTGAAATTTTGGATTATTAGCCTAATTATGAAAAAACGTGTTGATGACCAAAACCGTGATCTATGCGTTAAAGACGCATAATGAGGAGAATTTTAGTTATATGAGCTCGAGATATATGAGAGCGGGCAATCGTCGTAAAATTTAAATGAGTAGTTTAAATTCTATTTTAATTTAGTAATTTTTATTGACTTAGTAATCAGTTAGGAATTTAATGATTATTCAGGTGCACCGTCAGAACAGGCACCAGGAGTAAGTAGAGGGAAGGAGCCGGCAGTCTCCGACAAATTTCTATAAATGTCTATGCATTAACTTATAATAGATATCAATTGTGATTTAAATATATTTTATATGCTTATTGGCATGAAATGAAATTATATTTTAGAAAATAATTATATATAATATTTATGAAAATATTAAATGTTTGGAAAGTTATTGGAAATATATTTTATGAACAAAAATGTATTGTTATGAAATAAATGTATTTTTCTTATATGGTGAATTTTATACTATTAAATAATTGTATGAGAAATTGGTAACGATTATATATATAAAAATTTTGGTAAGATAAATGCTTGATATTTTATGTATGTTAATAAACCCATATATTAGCGTGGATAGTAAGCTAGGGAATTGTTGGCATGCCAATAGGGTATAAACTCCATGACCTGTGGTTATCTTGGCTATGAGAGGTATTGTATGGCTCCTATGGTATTCTTGGACTATACATTATTTAATTATCGATCCTGTGATTATCTTGGATCAAGATTGGTTCTATGGTTATCTTGGATCAGATGATATTTATTGGGATTATGTATTTATCTTTAACCCTGGTCCTGTGATAATCTTGGACCCTGAGATTTCTATCGTTTGATGATACCTTTTGTTTCCCTAGGGGTAAGTCTATGGTCTATTAATATATGGGTTGGATAAAATTTCTATTTTAATGAATGATTAAAATATTATTGCATTTATTTTATACTTGTGATATTAATACCAATAGCTTGATTTCGGTATTTTTCGTTGAATGATTTATATATACTTTTATGCACAAGTAGATAATTTATTAATAGTTTTGATATATGAAAATTTTAATTCAGAATTTTGTTGATTTTAAAATGTATATTTTTAATCAAATTAATTTTTATTATAAATTTTTGCACTACTGAGTTTTATACTCAGCGCGGGAGTTTGTTTTCTCTCGCGTAGGTTTTAGTGGAGCTAATCGGCGACAGAGATATAAATAATAGTCGTCGTTGGTATCAGTGGACTTGACATATGGAGCCAAGCAGTAGTGGCAGTCACCCCGTTAGGGTGAGTTTTGCTATAAATGTATTTTACCTATTTCACATAATGTATTTCAACATATATATAAGCTATTTGTATGAGCATGTAAAATTAAGACTATAGTATGAGAATAGTGAGAGAAAAAAATTTTATTTTATTTTGTTAATATAATATAATATTTTATTAAATTTTATTCATGACAATATATAATATATTTATATAAGTTTTAATAATGTATTATTTTAAATAAATATATCTAGTAACATTTCTTATCTGACTGTATACGACAATGTATATGGGTAGGTAGGGGGTGTTACACATAACATGCATTCAAGATAAACAACACAAGAATATGCAAGTTAAAGCTTTGAATATGGCTATGTATAAAACTTTCACTTAGGATGGAGCCTAATCATAGCTTTAGCTCTCTAAGCTTGTCCTCTCTTTAGAAATGACCTTCCAGCACCTCTACCAGCTCCTAGAAAAAAGAAAACCTCCCCTTAAGCTTTCTGGAACCGGAACAAAAAATGAGAACACCAAAACCTATTCTCTCAGTACAACTCACAACTCGTTTTTTCTCAAAATTCTCTCTAACTTTACTTTCATAAAACCAGGTCTTTGAAGCTCCAAAAATGGAAAGGAATGGAGGTGGCATGTTTGGTTAGTTAACAGGGAATGAAAGACATATTTTAAAGGATGACAGAGTGAAAAAAATGTGGGTGTCTCACCTGCCCTGACTGCTCAGGATTAATGACCGTGACTAATCATTTACGGGTGTGATCCATCCATTCATGATCGTAATTAACCTTCACGGTTTGTTCACTAAAGATCCGATATTCACGTCCGTGACACCACTTATCACGAGCGTGAAACAACAAAATCAACAACATTAAATGTCATATCCGCTAATTTAGACTAAAGTCACGCGAGTTGTTAAATCGACTCGTCGATTTGACCGAAATCTAAATTTGGAATTTTATCAAAAAATAATAAAAATAATGGTAATTAAGTATGGAAAATATCTAATAAAGTGTTCAAAATATTTAAGATGTTAAATTTCGATAAACGACTAAATTGCGAATTTTGTAAAGTTTAGGAGTCAATTTGCAATTTATCAAAAATTGGAGGATTTAAAGGGGATAATCATAAATTAAATGCATGAATTGGGACATAAAATGCATATGGAGGCCAGCCACACCAAGTGGCACATTTTAAGAAGATAATTGACATACATGAATTTAACATTAATTGAAGTTTCTAGAATTTGGCTTAGGTGTCCCATAATTATGTATCTTGTCTTTATTCTCTTAATTGTTCTTTCATCTCTTCATATCTAGAATTTGCATCTTTCAATTGCCTCCCATGTTTCTTGAAGCCCAATACACCAAATGGAAAAGTTTAATAAGCTAATGAAGATACATGCATATGACATTAATGAAGGTTTCTAGAATGTGGCTTATGTGTTCCCCATTTTAATGACTTTTGTCACTTTGTTCTTGATTGTTTCTTCCTCTTCCTTATCCATTTTTCATTGAGGAAATTTTTGTTCTCTCAAACCAACCACATTTTCCCTTCTTCCTCCATAGCTAAACCTTGATTCTAGTAAAATAAAGTGAGAAAAAAAGAGAAAAAGCATGGGAACTTCCATTTTCATGCTCAAGGTAGCTTAAGAGAGTAAGGAGAAAGAAAGATTAGAGTTTATGAAGTGTTAATAATCTGTTTATGAACTTTAAGAACTCAAAGTGACAAGGATCTAGCTCAAAGGAGCAAAGGAAAAGAGAAAGAAAAGTAAAGAGAAAGAAAAGAGAAAAAGAGAGGTTTGTGCATAATATAAGGCAATAGCCTATTTTAATTTTGTTTTAATTGCATAATTTAATTATTTGGCATGTTGATGATTCTGAATTAATATTATTTGTGATGAAAAATCTTAGGGATGCATGTTTGCTAGACTTAGGATTTAATTTGGTAAAAATTGAATGTGATTGGTTGGTATGTTCTTTGCTGGAAATTGATGAGCAATGTACACTTAAACTGTTATAACTTAATTTCTAGAACTCAGTTTTCCATGTTCTTTGTTGGGTTTGAAATATAAGACATAGGGCTATAACTTTCATTTAGATTATAAAACCTGAATATGTCTGTAATATTCCAGAACATTTCATAAAATTCGAACATAGAATCTGTCCAGAAATTCTGGACATAATTGTTAATAATGAGCAGTAAGTACTTAAACTGTTATAACTTGAGTTATGAAGCTTGGATTTGTGTGTTCTTTGTTCTGTATGAAATCTAAGACATAGGGCTACAATTTTTATTTAGACCATAATATCTGAATATATCTGTAATTGTCCAGAACAAATTCATAAAGTTTAGACTTAGAATCTATTCAGAAAATTCTAGGTAGAATTATCAGTGACCAGTTAGTGTTAATATTATCATATCGTTTGATACAGAACTCAGAATTAAGTGATTCAAGTTGAATATTAAATATAAGATCCATATCTAAAATATGTATGAAGATTATGTAACTAAATTCAGAACGGAACATGACCAAAATTAAGGTCCAAGACAGAGGACAGAATCTGCTAGTGACAGGGCAGCATGTGAATTGAGGAATGAAATGAGTAAAATAATTAGAACTTTGTTATATTATGTAAATATTATTTTAATTGAGAGATTATGTGATTGATATGAGATATTACATGCATGAAAAATATGAAATTAATTGTTATGAATTTTAATGAAATTGTATAAGCCCTAGAACACCTAACTAGAACCAACTTAGGATAGTTTGACATGCCAAATAGGGGGGATATGATTAAAATGATTAAATCCATTAATGGTATGATTATCTACGCCGGGTTTGACAATGTTATCTACGCCGGGTTTGACACTGTTATTTATGTCGGGTATGACATTATTATCTACGCCGAGTTTGGCACGGTTATCTACGCTGAGTTTAGCACGGTTATCTACGTCGGGTTTGACACTTATATGCGCACATCATATTGCCCGGGTGACACTCCTAAGTGCCTGGATGACAACTCCGTTATCCTATTCAGTGGTTCATAGGTGTCCTGGGCATAAATGAAAACATAATTAAAGAAGTTATGAAACATAAAAGAATTATTGAAAATAAAAATGGAATCATGAATTATGGCATGGATAAAAAGAAGATTTAGTGTTATACAATAAGGTGATAATAAAATAAATAAGAATGAGATAATATAATATAATTTGATGTCTATACATGCTAGAATACCATGATTTGCATGAGAATGATGATTTGATTATGTTAAACAAAATGAGATATAATAAATTGATGTTATGCATACTAGAATATTATGAAATGTATGTTTGCATGATTTGATCATAAATTTTTATATGACAATGCATGTGACATTAAAAATAGTTTATTGCCTTATTTATATGCACCACTAAGCCAAGAGCTTAGCGTGAGAGTTTCTCTCGCGCAGGTATAACAAAGAATAAGTAGACAGTAGTAGATAAAGCTAACGGTGACCTGATCTAGTAAAGCAGCGTATATCAACCACCGTGGGTCACACATCTGTTGTATTTATGTTTTAAATTTTATTTTATAGTACTTGTAAAATAAACGGTACACTTTGTAAAGAAGATGTTATTAAAGAAAATGTATTTTTATCTTTGAGGTTATGACTTTTCTTTTATGTTGCAAAGTAAATAAATGGTAAATAAAAAAAAATGAATGATTTTCAGGTGTTCAAAATTTAATAAAGATATTTTAAACGATGAAGTCAGAGGTAGCACTCCCTCATCCGGGCACGAGCTGCTGGGTTGAGGGGATGTTACATTAAAACTCTTTTACTACTTTTTTTAACTCCTAACTCTCCCCAACCATTTACACATCTTATAGACCTTATATATGGGTGTTACATTACTTGTATTAGTAGTAACTTTGTATCACCTTATTGTTATATTAGTTTCTCTTTAGCTAATTCAGTTAGACAGTTACCATCATATTGTATATAAGCTCTTTGAGTTTCTTTTCATCTTTAATGAAAAGTTTCTGATTTTTCATGTACTCTTAAAGTTTATAAGTTCCATACTTGAAGCAGATGAAGTAAGAAAGTGAAACTGTGTGCAAGGGTTAGGTCTTTTTTCTTTTTATTCAAAGCTAGATGATACCGTTTTGATGGTAAGTTAGGGGCAATGTGTTATTACCAATACGACACTATTTTATTAAAGGTCTAAAGATGAACTCAAGAGTAGAAAAGTAAAAGCAAGAATATTGTTGATATAACAGTGGTTCTTGTTATGCATTTTATATTTATGTAATAGATGAGTAGATGAGATTAAATCCATTATATGTAAAGAGAAACAAGTTATTATATGACACACACTAATTTACATTTAAGTGAAATACAAATAGACGTCATTGTAAATATTTCAAGTGCAATTGGGCACTTTAACTTTTATATTCAACTAAATATATAATTTTCATTTTCTTTGTCATTTGAATTCTCATAAGTGTAAGTTAACTCAACTATTGTAAATTTTGAAATTAAGGAATATCAAGTTTAATTTAATAAATTAGGAGAATTATTTTTTTCAAATTTTCTATTTTAATTTGAATATATTATCTCTATGGTTTTGTAATTTGATTCAAGTATATTGCATGTAGGCAATGATGTAACATCTAGTTATTAAGAATAACCTATAAAAATAGATAAGAGGAACATTTATATTACATGAATTAAAGTTGAGTGATATTAGTGTTAAAAATTAAAATTATAAAATATCATTATGCATTAGTGCTACATTGAGGGATGGTCTATGAAATTTTCTCAATTAGAACTCATGAAAGATTGATCAGTTATGCAATTTAATTCACTTGCGACCTCAGTTGCAGGAGTGGCAATGGGGCGAATCAGGACCAAAATTAACCCTCCCCATCTTTATCCCCGATTATGAATTTATGTTCCTATTCCTACCTCATATGCCAAAGAAAAAATATAATTAAGTTTCATCCATGCCCTAAACGAAGTTGAGTATATCCCAGATGGCGTTGGGTATCCCGATGCATTTATTTATTTTTAACTTATATCTGATATTATTTTTATCCATTTAGATTATCAAATATATTTATATCAATATAAACTCAAAACAACAATATAAAAATTATAAAAGATCTAACATCTTCATTTTTTCCATTTGTTGAAAACATATAAGCATATACTAATTCTTGAATAAACATTATAATATTTTAATCATTACATAATCCATACTTAACTAACTAATAAAAAAGTAATATTAATCAATTCATACATAACTAGCAAAATGTGTATCCCCTATAAAAACTCATTAAACTATTATAATCGCTATATCTAAAAATTTAAGCAAAGTATATATGTCATTCTTAAAGCCAAATAATTCAGAAAAAATAAAAATAGTATCTCAGGCTTTTTCCCTTTTTAGGGATTTTATATAAAATATTTATCAATTTAGGGTAAAAGTTTTTAAAAATTCTAATTTTTTGTATTTTTTAAACTATTTACCAATTTGGGAAGATGTGGTGGTGGTTGTGTAGTGAAAACTGGTTGTCTGCCTGTTGGATAAGCAAACAATATTGTCTTATTTTTGTAAAAATGTTGTTGGCCTTTATTGGGTTATTGTTATGTTCTCTCTTCTAGCTCCCTATGCCATTATATATCTAATTATAAATGAGAATGTGGTTTAATTGATTATACTTCCTGGGGTGTCAAAAATATATAAAGCTAGATACTATTTTTCATGGGATTGTATTACTTATAGTGGTTGATAGATTCTTATTGATTTCCAATATTAAAAAATCCAAATTCAACTTCAAAATTAAAATATTAAAGGAGGAAATAGATTATAAAAAGATAAAAATAATATAAAAACTTTAAATAATCATAATTATAATTTGTTACAATTTGATCATATAACTTTATTTCTTGTAGTTCACATCAAAATTATATCAAAATAGGTTAATTGTAATAAAATAAAAACTAATGATAGAACTATAGGTGGATCACAATAAAATTTGAGTGTTTTTTTTGTCACAATTATAATTATTCATCATGTTTCTTTGCTTAGCAATTTGAGAAAAAAAATTCAAAAATAAAAAAACAATAAAAAATAAAAAATGGAATTCAACAAACAAAATAAATGTTATTACTTTTTAATGTGAGGAAATGTAGCAAAGGACAATATCATTTTTTTTTTTAAAAAAAAAGGAGGATGACATTCTCAACTTGTCTAATAGGCGGACAACTTATGTTCCCTCCAAAACCTCCATATTAGCTCCCTAAATTGATAAATAGTTTGAAAAACATCATAAATTATAATTTTCAAAACGTTTCACCCTAAATTGATTAATATTTATACAAAATCCCTAAAAAGGGAAAAAGCCCTAGAATCTCCACATGATTGCAAACATATGCACCACTAAAATCGTAGCCATCACCCTTATAATCATTATAAGCATTAACTTAATAGCTTCTATATATGAGAGAGTTTTCAATAGTTATGGTTTCATATGTAACTATCATAGAACTTAATGTGCGTATTAATTGATTATATATATTAATTGAAATATTAAATAGCATCAAGTTGACATATCTATTGTCATATCTAATGGTTGGAAGAATAATACACATGAATGAGTAGTAACTATATATATATATATATATATATATATATATATATATCTGAGTGGGTTTCGGGCAGGGTATACAAATACCACCCTCTTTCTATCCCCATTAATTTATTGAGACTTGATACGACCCCAATCAAAAGTCAAAAAATCCATATTGTACGAGATGGGAGCTCGCGAATTTGGGTCCAATTATCATCTCTACTATTTTTATGTGTTCTTTACTCTACCATGATTACTAGGCTATTGGCGATTAACATATTGGGTTGTTGGAGTAATAAAAGAAAAAAGTTCAATTACATTGTTCTTCGTTTAACAATTGACTATAGAAGTAATCAAAACTCTTAGTTTCCATATGTGCTTCATGACCATATGCAAATGGCATGTAGGCTAACCCTAGACTGTCAAGAACAAATTTGACTGGATCTTCTAAATTTTACATTGAAAGGTAGCAAATTGATCTAAAGTGCATTTTGAATATAGATTGAAAGACTATCATTATCACGTTGGCGATTGTGAAGGTGAGACTTAAGCTCTCAGATATGAGGTTTGGAGCCAAAAACATATGCCTCAACTAATTTATTCAAGATCCTCATGCTTTTACAACCTTGAAAGTCCAAGTCCATATAACTATTGTTAAAAATGTGGCCACCATTGACATAGCCACTCTTCATTATCAGATGATCTATTGAGTACATAATCATGCTATGGATCTCTGTATTCCAGCCTCTTCAGATGCTTTGAGCATTACTGTGGACTCAACCCATATTTCTAGAGTGGTGTAGATTCCTAAAAGCAGAGAAAGAAAGATCTACTTCAAATTTTTCTCCAGTCATGGTTAACTAACTATGAGCTCATTCACTAGAAAATTTAGCTAATAAGCTCTACTAAATCACTCTTTATAAAACACAAATATGGTAGAATAGAGACTTAATTCTTCTCTCCTGATGAGGATGAAGTTGCAACCAATACACCAGTAAAATTCTCCTCTCAATTTATGTTGCAGCTTGTTCCTTCTCATAAAGACATCCGATTCTTGCTTTTTCCAATTCAGCCAAGCCTATCTATCAATCACATAATGGAAATCATAGTTACTTTGACATATGTGACAGTGATGACTGTTATGCAGATAGAATAACTAATGAAGATGAATGCTGGAGAGGAAAAGCCAGAAGATTTAAGAGAAAAATGAAGTGTTCTGAGTAACAATTTTTCCAACGGTTTGATGATGGAGATCCTTCTGTTGGCTTTTTGGGACAACCATCAGGAAAGTATGACTATGTAGTTTCATACTCACCTACTTCTCATTTTAAAAACCCTTTACCTCCCATACCTTCATCATGGGATGATCCTCCCAATCCTTTACCTCATAAACCTCTAGAAAAACCAAAATAGCCAAAACCTTTACTTTTTCCTTGTTACAAACAAATTCCAAAATCTAAACTTACTAAACTTGAGCCTATACCTATGATAGCCATGTACCAACCACATTCTTCTTCTCCATCCTCATATGATACTAAATTTTCTCTTATCTAGGAACACATGGATACTATTGCTTAAGTATGGAATGCTCCATATGTCCGACTTTCAATAATTACACCTAAAAGAACTTCTAAACCCATTTATGTAGCAGAATTAGTTTTGAATTGGCAAACTCAGAACGTATAGGCATATAACAAAGTGTTTTAGAGAATTGAAACTGAAGTTGATGATATCTCAAATAAAGTTTCTTTCTTGGATAAATGTCAGACTGCACAGTATGAAACACTAAATAAGTTGTTGATACAACTTGAACACCAACATGCAAATTTAAAAGGACAGTTGATGAATATGATATCTATCAGGTCATATGATTCAACTTTTGATACCAAAGCTATTCATCTTCAGAAATTGGAGAGAATTGCATCATTAAAGCAAGACCTCAAACAAGACCTTCTTAAATCCTCTCCTATTTCTACTGATCCTTTAGGGATGTTCACTTCCCTACACTTGCCTGTATCACACCAACCTCTTTATACACCTCTTTTTATACACCAACCTTTTTTAGCAGAACTAGAACGTTTCAGTCTTTCTTCTGAACTTTTTCATAAACAATTCATGGAACAACTCAGAATAGGACTAAAACCTATTTCTGTTTCATATCAAAACCCAAATCAAATACTTGTTACTACAAAACCTTTCACACCTCCTATTGTTTCTCCAAAAATAACCACTCAACCTTAACAATTAGCTCTTTTTTCTCAACCAGTTTCCCATTTTCAAAAATAAAAAGAAATTGCCCACTCCCATATGGTCCAACAGCCTCAAAATGCCATTACTACTTTCTTAGAAAAATAGGCTATTGAAAATATTCCTCACATTGGAAGTCAAGTTTCAGACATGCCAGATGTGCCTTATATCTCTTTTGATTGCTCAAAAGCTGGACTCTCTGATGATGAACTTGATCCAAAATATCTTCCTCCTACTCAGTTTATGGCATATCTCGCTATGTCATAACAAAGCGGAACCACTCATCAGCAACTTGCCTATCAAATTGAAGAGCCTCTAGAAGAAATGGATACGAATGTCCTAGAATCCAATCCACAAGTGCCTCCTTTGCCTCACAATGGACCATGATTTACATTTGATGATATCCCACCTCATAAATGGAGGGATCGTGTTCAAGAATTTCTTTTCCAGAAAGTATTTCCAATCACATCCAATTTTAGCTTAGAGAAAAGAATATTGATATAAATTCTCTCAGTCTTGGAGAAATCTATCAGCGTATTCCTCTTTCGATTGAAAAGATATGTGTTCAACAGAAGATGGTCAAAGAACTAATTTGATAATTATTTTTCTTGGAAGATGGCTTGCAGAATACCTGATTTGCAGATAAAGTTTAAAGATAAGGCATGTTCATGTCCTTCTCGCAAATCCAAATGTTATCACAAATTGAGCCCTTCAAGTGATTCCCAACTTCGAAGATACGAGGGAAAGAAGTTCAAATTCTTCAAGAGACGCAAACCAAGATTCAAGAAAAGTGATTGGTGCTATGTATGTGGAAAGAAAGGGCACTTTACAAAGAATTGTCCTAACAAGCCCAAAAAAGCTGCAAAAATTATCCAGAAAAATTCATCAAGTTTCTCATGTAAATCTTGATGACACTAATATAAAGTCACTATTCTCTCTAGGTGATGAATCAGATCCACAAGCACTCTTTGTAGCTGAGTTCTTAAAAATATAATAAAAAACAGATGATGAGATATTGTATGATGAGTTACCTTCTCAAAATTCCACTCTCCCTGATCAATACATTCCTTCTGTTTACCCAATAGTCCCTCTTTCTTTTTCTCAATTCATTCAGAATTCATCCCTCTCTACTGAACTAACATTATCCACTCTCCCAACACCATCTATCTATCCTGCCCAATAAACTCACTCAATTCCACTTACTCCAATATCAGCCTTTCCTCATAAATATTCTAAACCCATTAAAATAATCGCATTCATAGATATTGGTGCTCACAGATTTATGATGAATCCTTCAGTTCTACCTGAAAGATATTGGGTTCAGCATAACTAACATTCCCAAGCAGGAGATGGAAAAATTTTACAACTTCATTAAAAACCCGAAACCCCATTAAATTACAGATTTTCCCAGACCTTGCCATTTGGACATATGTTCTTGGTTCAAATCTCACTGATAAAGATCTAGTCCTTGGATTTGATCTCTATTTTTGTTTAAATAATTTGTTCATTTTACTTAATGGCTTACAATACAAAAAATAACTTTTACAATTCACCACCATGCCCTCTTTGTTAACCTTGTAGACTACTTTATAGTCTCATTCCTTATCATCAGATTTAATACATGAACTTCATAATTCATGTTGTACCCTATCTTATACAGAGTTCTTTTAGAAATATACTTCTCCACTTTGGATTCGCCAGAATGTTTTTTTATCACGCTTCCTTTCTTATTTCAAAAATTTTGAAGATCTCAACCCAACTAAGGCATCTCATCCAGGAATGTCTCCTTCAGACATGAGACTTGTCATGCAAAAGTGTTCTCAGTTGTTATCAAAAGGTTTGATCCAACTCACCAAGTCAAACTGGGCATGTCAGGCCTTTTATGTCAATAAGAGGTCAAAATAAGTTTGTGGAAAGAAAATGCTTGTAATTGATTACAAACCTTTAAATATTTTTCTAAAAGATAACAAGTATCCATTGCCATAGATTGACTCAATGTTTCCATTTATGGCATCAGTAAATATTTTTTCAAAATTTGATATGAAAATAGGCTTTTGGTAGCTAGGAATTGTTGAAGACTACTACAAGACAACCTTTTGTATTCTGAATCATCACTATGAATGGACAGTCATGCCATTTGGGCCTAAAGTGGTACCATATTTGTTTTAGAAAACAATGATCTAGATATATGAGCCATTATTGCACACGACTCTTACTTATATTGATGACATCATATTATTTAGCCCATATATTGATTCTCATCATAAAATGATTAAAACAATTTGTGGAACTTACTATGACCCATGGAGTAATAATTAGCCCAACAAAAATGCAATTGACCCACACTACGATTAATTTTTTATCCAAGAGCTATTAAAGTTTTTGAATGAAAATTTGAAGGTCAAACAAATTCACTAGTTCCTTGAAATAGCTAACTACATCAGGCAGTTCATATCCAACTACAGTCAGCATGTGAAGCCATTGTATTAGCTTTTGAAAAAATAGCCTCCTCTTTGGTCGACCATTCATACCAAGTCTGTCCAAACAATCAAATACAGATTCATTCCGCAAGAAAAAGATTATTACAGATTGATATGTCAAATGAGCACTAGGTAGCCATTCTCTTTGAAATAAATGAAGATAAGAAAGAAGTATATGGATATGCGAGTGGTCACTTCAAGGATAGTGAACTTCATTATCATTCAACATTCAAGGAGATTATAGCCGTGAAATATGAAATCGAAAATTTGAATTCCATTTGATAGGACACCACTTTACAATTGTCATGAATTGTTCATCATTTCCACGTATGCTAAACTTCAAGCAGAAGACAATCCCACACCCATAACTTTTGAGATGAAAAGAATGGTTTAGTCGGTACAACTTTAATGTTTAGCATATAAAAGATGATAAAAATGTCATTTTAGATTTCCTATTTCGACTTCCTCAGTAAACCAGCCTCATTTCCTCCTCTATAGAAATTCTGTTTCTTTTTATGGCTTCTAGTTCTAGTCCAAACACACCAATTCTCAGCCTTTCAGATATCCTCCTAGATGTCTAATAGATTCAGACATCCACCATATCAAAAGTTTTGCACAGAATATACTATTTACTTACATGTTCCTCTTTCAAGATAAACTTTGTCTTCCTAGAAAGATTGTGTATTGTCCAGCAGAATATCCTTGGGTGATAATCTACACTCTTTACAGAGCCTATGATTTCGGAGCAACTTTGGTACTTATGGTGTTAATCAACACTATACTATCATGTTGTTCAAATTCCACTGATAGATTTCCTTCCTTTCATCTGCAACTAGAAAAATTTACAATAATTTCAAGTCAAATTAGGAATTTTTATATTTCATCGTCTCTATACTTATATTGCAGGAACCAACACAGTTGTTGCACTTGGACATCTCTCTCTTTGGAGGACCATTCCTCTCAAAGATTCTATGTGCCTAGAAGAAGTTAGAACATCAATTCACCTTGAGCTTATACGAAGAAACAATTTTTATCACTTACCTCCAATAAGGTATACCTCATTTGGCCTAGATACATGCAAGAGAATTAAGATGATACCATGGCCTCCTCCGTTAAAGCTCAAACTCAGAGCTGAAGATGAAGCCTCCACAATAATCACACAAGACTTGTAAGAAGATAAGCCCAGACCCAGTTCCAAGCCCAGGCCCAATGATCCACCATCAGATGACATTGATGACTTCTGGCCTAGGACGCGAGATGATCCTACTCTAGAAGATTTCAACCTGTCTTTGTCATATGAGCATATCATAAAATAATACAACTGTCACATATCATAAAATAATACAACTGTCAGATAAATGTTGTCTACCACTATAGTTTGCTTTTGTAATAATACAGCTGATAAGATAACAACTGTCTGAGCTTGTAAAAAAAATTCATTTACTTTTGTGTGTCATCTTCTTTATAGTGATTATATCACTATTGAGGAATTTTATCTTTAATTAAGTGTGGTGTGATGTAAGTAGTGACACATGTGTCACTTGCTTTTAGCCTATATAAGGTATCTTGTATTATGTATTAGATATCTTTTAACCTTGTAATTAATTTGCAGTGTGAAATACATGTTTTCTTAAACTTTCTCTCTTCCTCTGAACCTTAGATTATTTCATTACCAAGAAGTTTCATGACCGTATAAAACTTTTGAATATCTCTGAGAATATAGTGTTAAGAGTCAAAACAAGATAATCCCACCGTTGGCTAAAGAGGCCTTTACGGTTAATCATACCTTGATCAAACAGTGTCTTCTCGGAGTTATCCCCCAGTATACAATCTATTGTAATGCGCTTTATGAGACTGAGGCAATGATATAGCTTAGAACTAGCTAATCTTGCTCTCAACGACTGAACTTTGTATTAATTTTGTTGTCGTCGATCAATTTGCTAAGAGGAGAGCTATAATTGTCAATATAATGTGCAAAATTGCATCCTTTCAAACATTAGTAACAATTTAGTTTCCATAATAAGAAAGAGGTTGGTGAATCAAATTAGGTAATGGAGCATAATTGTTTAACGTCATTTGAAACAAAATAGTAGTAAGAAAAAAAAAAAGAATTTTGAGGTCTAGGTATGTGACATCCTACCTGTATAATAGGAATAATCCCATTACATAAGCGGAATGACACAGACAATTTGAATGAAACTAGTTTGAATTTAAAATTTTTTTATTTAATAACTAAATTGATATTTTTTTTAATATTCAAATATACATATGGATTCAATTATCAAATACATTATCATGTTACATAAATATTATACTTCATTTTAACTATCAAAATTAATGGTTTTTACCTTACATCTAACTATATAGATATAATAACAAAGTACAAAATATGTTCTTAACTATATATAAGACATGTCCAACAAACCCATATGCATGATAATAAAGAAAATGCAAAAATAATATGCATCCGACCCTCAGCCAGTTCTGACACGTCTCATCTAGTATGGGTTTGTACTTCCTCTATCAACTTCACAGTTTACTACTGCAAGCTTCAGTTCCTGCGCGGGAAAAAACCCACGCTAAGCCATTTCTAGCTTAGTGGTACATATAAGCATTTAAGTTTTCCCATGCAGTCACACAAACATGGGTCATAATAATCATGATATAATTTAAATAAATTATTGCATAAAATTTAGAAAATATTATAATAAAATAAAATTTATGTTCAATTATATTATCATTATATTTGTATCAGGACATGAACTGTATATATTCAACCATATGTAATATATAAAATATTAAACATTATATCTCCTCTCATGTTTCTACAACTCATTTTAATTTAATTGATTTTTCTAAAATTATGTTTATTTAGTTAACTCAAATCTCAATCCATATAAGCATAAATATTTTAACATACAATTACCAAAATGCAATGTAGATAATTTATAATACAGTACACAATATTCTAACATATATTATACAGGGCAACCACATGATTATACAATAGTACCAAATTCATTGATAATATATATATAACACTCAATTATAAATTTAGCTTACCTTAATAAATATTTATAATTCATGCCAAATATTTATAATTCATGTTATTTCACACATTTTATCTTTCAACAAGTACATGTATGTCTTTTAATTATTTTATATATAATATTTTAATATAAATAACCCAAATCTCATTCCCGGACTGTCCGGATATAGGGTGTGTAGTAAGGCCGCTCGCGAAGCTTAAGCACCTTACTCACTATAGTCTCAAGTCAAGAGTGCTTGCGGAGCTTAAGCCTCATGACCGGGTATAATCGCATCATCTGTGTATAATTAGGACAGGGGTGCTCTCGGAGCTAATACCACCCTGTTCCTAAACTATATCAATATCGGTACCGTAATGCCCCCGCAATGGTGCACCATCTATCCCTAATTAGTCCACAGGTTGAGAACTGGGCAATTAATGTTATTACTTATTTATTTGCTTTATATATATAAATTTGCTGGAATCAATATTCTCATTACATTTATAATGAAAATATGATTATAAAATTTTAAAATCATATAATCATATGATATTCCATTAAATATAACTATGTAAGTAATATTGACATACTTTAATTAGTTCTCTATACAATCAGAGCCAACAAATCTTTTAATACAAAACTAAAATTTATAATAACCTTATGAGTACAAGTATGCTATATAACCTCTCTTTTCATATCAAATACATATGTCATACATAACTTTCTAACTTCACTCTTTATTGTCCTCATTATTCAATAATTACCAATAATAATTATCCCATTTTTTAATCAATCATATACTAATCTATATTGAAAAATATATTATGTTACATATTGTAAACCAAACTTTTCTACATTTTATCAATCAATTATTCATCCATATGTCTATACATGCATTAACATGAAATTTCATTAATTAAGCACTCAATTCATTTTATATTTACACATTTTAATACATTATTCAAATATACCATTTATTCAATTAACACATAAGCATACAACAAGATAAACTAAAATGCATATATGTACAAACCTCAATGGAGTTTTTTTTTCAAAATCTAAAATTTGGAGCTTGTCTACTTTTATTGCTCTTCTTCTTGTTGAGACCCTAATTCGAAAATATAAATAATTAATACATTGATAAAATATTTATTCTTAATATAGTTTAAATAAATAACTACAATTTCTTATAAGCTGGAACATGACCTTTATGGACTGTTGGATGAATAACTTTTTATACACTTATCCAATTTATATGATTCTTGATCCTGATTAAATATAACATCTAAAACTAAAACATACTAAAATTTTAGAATTTTGGAACTATTACACGAATTTTGGTAAATTTTTAAATATTGCTCTGTTCTCTGTCTTTAGGCAGTTTTAGAGTACTACATTTAAAAATTCATATCTTTCAATTTATAGCTTAAATTATTATGAAAATTTTTATATAGTTATATAAGTTAATTTGGAACATTTTTCATGTTTAACTCATTTTCAGAATCGGTCTCTATGGCTCTCAAATACTAGAGGATCTATAACTGGTTTAACATAAAGTATCAACCTGATCAGTTCAATTGTTTAGCTCATAACTCACAAACTACATAACATTTTAAGGTTATATTTTCACAGAAATTTAGATAAGAGATAGGGATAAAACTTTCATGTTTTACACTGCGGCTAATTCGATCTAAAAGTAGGTGAAATATAATGACGAAATTACTGGAGCTGTACAGATATATGAAACCAGCTCAATCAAGGAACAATCATAGTTTATTTCAGAATAACTCAACCTACACAGAGTTAATTTATACAAAATTTGGCAGAGACCTCAAAAATATATATACCTACAACTTTCATGTTTTACAAAACCTCATATTAAGCAATTAAGATGATCAATAGTTACAAAAATCGTAGGTTATTCATCTGATACATCTCCCTGAACCAGTTTCACTCCAATAAGCATATCTCTTCATATACTCAAAATCATTCAATCACATTTGGCAGAGAGATACACAAGACATACATGAACAATTTTTATGTTTAACACTTCCCCAAATTCGATTCACAGGATAATCAAAAAAATGAACGAAGAACACTGCATAACATAATCCAAAAAGTTCTAATAACACAATAATCATGGAAAAAATATTTCTTACCAAGATCAAATTTATTTGGACTGATTTTTGATGCAAATCTTGAAGGAAATGATGAAAATTTTGGGTTGTAATATGAAGGAATAAAAAGGGAAGATGAAGAAGAAGAAGGAGAAAGAGATAGGGTTGGAAGCAAATGGCCAAAAAAAACTTCAGCCCCACTTCCTCCTAAAACACGTTTTTCTGCTCTTTTTTTTTCATTCTCTGCTGACCCGTTTTACTATTCACTGTTCACTTTTATTATTATTATTATTATTATTATTATTATTATTATTATTATTATTATTATTATTATTATTATTATTATTATCTTCACATATTTCCTTATCTAATATCTTTAATTTTTTATACTAAAAATACTATTTAATTATGTGGTATAATTTAATTAAATTTATCATATCAATAAATTTAATTTATTTTAATTTCTAATTTAGTTATTTATTCAGTTTATTTAAATTTTTATGTCTATCATGTGTTTTCTATGTATACCACATACTTATTTTAATTTAGACTAATTTGTGGTCGTTACAAGGTAGTTTCACCATAAAGGTTTTAATACCTTGTAAAAGAATTGTGAGACTTAATTCATTAATATCCCATAAGGGTACTTATACACAATTAAAGATTACAACAAAAATCCTAATGTTGATATGTAGAATAAGAAATACAAACATAATAGAAAACTATACAAATATGAATGAGAGTGATAATGGGTTGGATTAGAATCATATTTTACCCTTTCTATTCTCGCCCTTGATTATAAATTTATATCCTCATCCATATCCTATATCTCAAAGGAAAAATATTATTAATGTCAATCCCTTCCCCAAACGGGATCGAATATCTCCGATATATTTTTTTAACTTATATTTGATATTATCCATTTAAATTATCAATTTTATTTATATCAAAATAAATCTAAAATAAAATAAAATATCCAACATCTTCATTTTTTAAATATTTATTGCAATTACTATCTAAATTTTTTTGGAGGCAACATGAAGTTTACATGCTAGTATATTTATATAAATTAAAAAATTATTTTAAATACTATTATAAATTATAAAATAAAATAAAATAAAATATCCCTAGATATTTGATTGTAAAATTATCCTTCACAACATGATTACATTCAGTCAACAAAAGGGTCCGTAAAAAACCAAATCATCATATAATGATGATACAACAAATGAACACGCAAGTCAAATAAGCGGCCAGAATCATCTGTTGAATGTAAAATTTGGCCATATATTCCTTTCAAATGAAGAAAGTAAACATACAGGTTCGTCAAAGAGTTTGTCCAATACATCGTAGTTGATTTTTGAACTGAATCTCTGCAAAAACAAAAACAAAACATACTTGTGTTCCTCAGAGGTCATCAAAAGTATTTTTTTTTTTCTCAGAGAAAGTCACAGACCACGCAGATCTCACATTGGAATTCCGTGTAACTTAAAATGAAAAGAGAAGTATATTTCTTCTACATAAATAATATTTAGATAAGTCTGTATTTATGTGTGCATGTGTGCATGTGGAACCATGAACTGATGATATTCTACAACTCGTCTTTGCATTAAGAATGACTAGCAGCTATTGTTTATTTCTTAGATTTTCACCTCATTAAATTGTCCATAAGAATTCCTTGCTGCAACTTCAATGTTTACATGCATCATCACTTATTTTTTTCATTTCATATTGCCTTTCAATTGACAAATGACCTTTTTTATGTTTCTTTACGTGAACAAATATGAAATCTGGTGTAATCTATGCTCATAAAATTTGTATTCAAATTATATGATGAAACTTTTGAGTCAAAACTCTTTGCCTGATCCATGCGGTACAAATATTTTGAATCCATTCACTTTGAATTGGTATTTTCTCCATCACAATACAACCATTCCTGATTAGTTCAATTCTATTATGTAACTGGTTCCTTCCCCTATGAAAAATAAAGCAAATCAACAAAAAGGGCAAAAGAGGTAAGAATAGTAAAAACAAATTATACTAAGTAATTTTTCATAACTTTTCCCATTCCCAAATAGTTACTTTGAAGACCAATCACAGATGGGTAACACCAGATTTTTTAACCAGTTTTGGATCTTCAGCAGCATATTTCAATTTTGACAAAATTTAATAGCAGCGTCAAATTCATAGTCAGCAAGAATGTATTACCTTAGCAGTGTCCTTAGGATTGTTCTTCACATGTGCATAAGCAAGCCACGTATCTAAGCATGCACATAAAAACTGGCTTAACAATGAGCAGAACAGTGATAGCCGCATTTTAGTGGAAAATGATATGAGAACATAATAAGGCATCAAAACAATTCCAAATCAATTTACAGACACCAACCCTTGTTAATCTTCAACTCTAAATAGCTATTTTCTCGCTTAGTCACTTGTAATTTAAATTACAATATAATTGAGTAATCATACAGATTTTGATATATTTAATAAGAGCATGATTTGTTTTATTTGCCTCTGATTTTTATGATAGTTTTTGAGTATCAAAGAAACATTTAAAACTTAAAAGAATCTTTTTTTTCTTGGTTACCAAAATTTAATTGTACAAAAAAATATAAACAAAATTTGTGAATGATCATTAAGAATAAAGTTTTAATATCTCTAATATTATATACAATTATGGTTATCAAACCATATATAATTTGTTGCGATTTCTCTCTCAATTGCTAGCTAGCTTGTTTTATCACAATTAAGCTGATTAAACAATATTTATTATACATTTTCTACTTCATTGAAAAATTCAGTTAAAAATATATATACAAGAAAATAGTATTCCAGCAGAGAAGTGCAATACTTGTACCGTTGCACCATGCAATGCTTTACCACCCCAACCCAAAGAACAAGAAGCCATCACTCAATAGCATAGCACTTCTGTGTTAGGGGCCGAAGTCAAACTACATAATATATTATAAGATATGTAATTGGGTTAATAACATGAATAATCCAAACTTTGCATGTGACCTCAATATAGTCCAATTCTTTTTATCTGTTGGAACACAACTTATCTTTTGTTTCATTTGTGTCCAAATTCTTTTGAACATTTATTTAACCTTATGAGTTGGACAACTAATCTTGATATGGGCAAGTTGGGTTGAATGGCTAACAGCAATCATGATTATGTCTAGACATTTGCATTCAAGGGTCAAACGTCATCATTTTTAGATCACCATCCCTAAGCTACAATTCGTCAACATCGTATCCTTCTCATATTCCAAAACTCCTACAATAACCTTATCTCGCGAAACCTACTATGTCCACTCAATTTTTTTTTCTTTTAATTACCAAAATAAAAGCATTGGATTATGTTGAAAAACTATGCAAAATTCAATATTATTCAAGTTGTTAGCCCATTTTTATTGCAAGTTGATTAGGGAAAAGAGAATGATTCCAATACCATCATCATGAGTAAGCATCGTAATTCCTCAAAAAATCATAGATTAAAACTAACTTACATATGCACAATCTTATAAAAAGAAAGCACTAATTTAAGCAAACAATTGAACAGAGAACGTATAGTGATCACTATAAATAGTAATGATCTCAATATTAACTTTAGCAAACAATTGAACAGAGAACATATAGTGATCACTATAAATAGTGAATGAAGAAACAAATTTAAGCATTAAATGGAAATTAGAATACTAAGATTATCAGAACTTGAACTCCTTCACCGCAAAATGTCATTTCAGACAGCAGCTCATACACCACTGGATATTCTTGTTGAGAAAACATTTAGAATACACAATTCTAAATTAAATATCTCAAAAAAAAATATTCACTCAAAATTTGGAGACACAACAAAAACTTCACTAAACTAGAAATATTACAAAGAAAGCTCTCAACTCTCACAAACACTCAAGACTTGTAGTCTTCACTATTTGATGATTTAAACCTTGGAAGTGTGCCTATTTATAGGTTCAAAGTTTAATCCACACCATACATTTGTTCAAATCTTCACCATACATTTGTTCAAATCTTTGGTATGGTAGGTATACCTAATATGGACTTAATGTTTTAACAAATTAGGTGGAGATTAGTGTACCTAATATTTGTTTAATTTTTTTAACACAATAAACTTAATTTTTCAACAAATTAATGGTAGGTGTACCTAAATTATTTTGACATTGATTCTTAACACTCCCCCTCAATGTCAAATCCCATTCTCTGTACTATGTCAAGCTGTCGATGAAACATTTTGAGTTTGCTGTACCTAGACCTTTTGTGAGCAAGTCCGCAACTTGATCATCCTTCTATATGTGTTTTATCTCAATCTCTTTTTGCATAACTTTTTCTTTGATAAAATGATAGTGCACTTCAACATGCTTAGTTCTTGCATAAAAAACTGGATTTTCTGCCAAACGAATTGATGATTGATTGTCACAGTACAATTGCATAATCTACTTATTGATGTAGATTATTCATTAGTTGTATCAACCATGTACTCTCTTGAGCTGCCATTGCCGCTGCTCGATACTCAACTTCAGTGGTTGATAATGATATCGTTAGCTGTCTCTTGCTACACTAAGAAATTATTTCAGAACCAAGCATAAACACGTACCCAGTTGTTGATCTCCTTGTGTCATGATCTCCTGCATAGTCAGCATCGCAATAACCAATTAACTTGCAGTCTTCACCTTTCTAGTACAAAAGACCATAGTCATTTGTACTCTTTACATATCTCAATATTCGTCGAACTGCTTCTAAATGAGACTTCTTTGGATTTTGCATGTACCGACTCATCAGGCAAACTGCATAACAAATGTCAGGACGAGTCAAGGTTAAGTAAATCATACTCCCTACCAATTGTCGATACATTGTCGCATCTTCCAAATCTTTTCCTTCATGTGCACACATTTTAGCATTTGGTTCCATCGGTGTCGAAATTGGCTTGCATTCGAGCATTCTGAATCTCTTCAACAAGTCTTTAGAATATTTCTGTTGACAAAGAAATATTCCTTTTTGTGTGTGATCAACCTCTAAATCAAGGAAGTGCTTGAGTTATCCAAGTTCTTTCATCTGGAAACGAACTGATAAATTTTCTTTCGTCTGAAGAATTTCTCGCTCATCATCACCAGTTATGATTAAATCATCCACATATACTAGTACAATAGCTAGTTTTCTTTCATTAGCTTTGAAAAATATGTTGGAATCCGTAGGTGTTACTGGATAACCACTTTGTGTTAGAAATTCAGCAAGTTTATCATACCACGCTCTGGGTGCTTGTTTCAATCCATAGAGAGCTTTACGAAGCTTACACACATATTTAGGATGATATTGGCTCTGAAAACCCATCGGTTGGATCATGTAGATTTTCCGATCCAACTCTCTATCAAGAAATGCATTATTCACATCCATCTGCCACAAATTCCCATCTTTGTTGGCTGCAAGTGCAAGTAGAATACGTACTGTTGTAAGTTTCACCATTGGACTAAATGTTTCATCATAATCTAGTCCATACTGTTGAGAGAAACCATGAGCTACCAATCGTGCCTTGTACCTCTCGATTGACCCATCTGGACGATGCTTTATCTTGTAAATCCACTTACAGGATATGGGTTTCACATCTTTTGGCTTTGACACCATATCCCAAGTTTGATTTTGCTCAAGTGCATTAATCTTTTCTTTCATAACTGTCATCCATTCAGAACTCTGCGATGCTTCTTCAAATGTCTCAGGTTCTATTATAATGTCTTCTACTACTATGGTTGCATTGGTGTATTTGGGATTTGGCCTTTGTGTTCTTGTTGACCTTCGGAGTTGAGATTGCATAGTTGATTCTTCAGTTTCATTGGGCTCACCTTCATCATTTGGTTGTTGATACACACCAGTTTGCCAAGGACTCCGAGTCTCTCTTTATTTGACATCATCGCTATTTTGATCTCCTGATTCATTTGAACTTGGTTGAAGTTGAACAATATGCTCCTCCATCTTTTTTTGTAGTTTATCTCCAAATTCTCTAGAGTCTGGCAACACCTTCTTATCTGAAGACCACCAGGAAGAGGCTTCATCAAACACCACATCTTGTGAAGTATAACATCTTCCACTCGTTGGATCACAACATTTCCACCCATTTCTTTGGCTGTCGTATCCCACAAAGATACATCTAACAACTTTCTTGTCACACTTGCTCCATAGATGATTAGGAACAAATACATAACAAACACAGCCAAATACTCAAATGTAACTAACTGTAGGTTTCATGTTCCACAGTTTCTCAAAGGGAGAAACAAATTCTAACCTTGGTTGAGGAAGTCTGTTAATCACAAAGGTTGCAATCCTCATTGCTTCAGCCCAAAACCTTCCCAGTACATTCTTTGCATGTAACATACTTCGACAGACTTCTACAAGATACAGGTTCTTTCTCTCAGCTACACCATTTTTTTGCGGTGTGTTGGCACAAGTGTATTGATGACGTATTCCACTTTGCCTTAGGTATTGAGAGAACTCACTTGAGCTATATTCTCCCCCATTGTCTGTGCATAAGCAATAAATCTTCTTTCCCACTTCTCCTTCGACTAACTCTCTGAACTCTTTAAATTTTGAGAATGTGTTAGATTTTTATTTCATAAAGAAAACCCACACATGCTTTAAGAAGTCATCAATGAATGTCACCATGTATCGCATACCACCAATTGACGGTTGCTTAATTGGTCCGAATACATCAAAGTGAACTAACTCTAATGATTCTTTTGCTCTAAACTTTGATTCCTCGTATGGCAGTTGGTGTGCTTTACCATATTGACATCCAACACAAGTTGTGTCTGTTCGCACATCAAGTTGAGAAAGCCAAGCATTGACTTCTTCATTATCACACTTAGCTTGGAATAGCTAACATGACCTAACCGCATGTGCCATAGATCTGATGTCTCATTTTTCCTCATCCTATCTACATATGCAGATTCTGCTGACATCACGTAGACAGACTCCAATCATCGCCCCTCCATTGTTGGTGTTTCTGAGATTTTTAGGTCATGATACACCTTCACATCTTGAGGACCAAACAAGACATAATGGCCTGATGATGTTAATTGAGCCACAGACAACAAATTTGTCTTCATTTCTGGGACATGGTAAACATCTTGAAATGGCACTTGGTTAGAATTATATCGGGATGTAACTATCGTCTTACCGATATGAGTTATCGGCTGTCACTACCACACGACCTCCTTTATACTGAGACAAGTTTTGCAACTTTTGTTTCTCACCCGTCATATAATTTGAGCAATCAGAATATATGATCCAGTCATTTTTGTAGTCAATATGTTCTGATGTTGTTACTGTGAGAGCTAATTTTTTTTTTCATAGCGAATAATGCTTCGACATCCCAACCATCTTCGCTATTCTCTTTAGAACTGGAAGTAGCAGTGTTACTTTCAATATATTTTTTCTTGGTCCAACAATCTTTTGCCATGTGACCCATCTTCCCACAATTGTAACACTTTTCATTGAACTTTCTACTATTACCGCGATTCTTTGAAGCTCCCCCTGGATGAGAGCCTTGCTTGTCATTATTCTTTTTAGATCCAGTGCCAACGTACCGCTTGAAAGTATATTTGCTTTTGCTGGTAAAGAGTGTTTCCTCCTCACCCTTCAGCGAGACTCCTCCCATTTGCTTAGTCATAGCTTCCTGACTTGCAAGCAAATTTTCAAACTCAACAAGTGATGGTTGTATCCACCACCCCTGTACAACGATAATGAACCTGCGGTATTCGGGTCTCAAACCATGGATAATTATTCTTTTTATCCCGATTTCTCCAATAAGAGCTGTTGGATCTAGATCTAAAATTTCGGGGCATATTGTTTTCACCTTGTGAAAATATTGGGCAATCGTCATGTCACGTTGCACCATTGATAGCAAATCGTTGCAGTCTTGTATCATTCTTCTTTGAGAAGAGTGTAACAAAAGTGTCCCATGCTTTCTTTGGTGTTTTGGCATCTCGAATGTGCTCCAACATTTCTTCTTCAATTGTGGTTTTTAAAGCAAACATCATTTTGTCTGCTTTAATCTTCCACTTTCGCAAGACATCTTCTGTCATTGGTTGTGCAACTTCACTACCACCGACAGTCTTCCAAAGGTTTTGACCTTGTAGGTAAGACTCCATACATGTTTCCCATGTGTTGTAGTTTTTGTTGTTGAGTTTCTTGATTCCTCCGACTACTTGAAGGTCACCCATCGTGTTAATATGATTTTGACTATACTGAACAAGCTTGATCAACAAATTTTAAGTATGCCAAAATTCTCACGACTCAAGATAGCTCTACTAAGAATGATATCTGATCGTCCCTCTCTGATACCAATCTTTTAGAGTGAATAATAATTTAACTTATTTTCTAATGTGGATGATCCACTTATTAGTGGCAACCACAGAGCATATGATAAGTAAATATTAACACTCAAGTTAGGCTCTGATACCAATTATTGAGAAAAAATTTAGAATACACAATTCTAAATTAAATATCTCAAAAAAAATATTCACTCAAAATTTGGAGACACAACAAAAACTTCACTAAACTAGAAATATTACAAAGAAAGCTCTCAACTCTCACAAACACTCAAGATTTGTAGTCTTCACTCTTGGATGGTTTAAACCTTGGAAGTGTGCCTATTTATAGGCTCAAAGTTTAATCCACACCATACATTTGTTCAAATCTTCACCATACATGCTTCAAGAATCATATTGCATGGTTATAATATTTCACAAACAAGAGCCAGACTATACCGTGGTTGAATTTTTACTGATAGGAGCATCGACTGGACCTGATGATATTGCATCTAATATGCCATACATTTCGATATTTCCCCTAAAGTTATGCAAGATACACCTAATTAGGGCTATAAATGAATCAAGCCGTTCGCAAGCTATTCGGGACTTGGTTCGGAAAAAAACTCATTGGAAATCGTTTATTACTATTAACGAGCTGAGCTTGAGCTCAAATCCAAGCTCGAAAACCTTATTATTGTTTGGTTTATCTTCATTCACAAGCTCGCGAACACATTCACAAACATGTTCATTTAAAAACCTTGAGAATGTGTTCATTTACAAGCTCGCGAACATGTTTATTTATAAGCTCACGAACGTGTTCGTTTAAAAGTTTACAAATGTGTTCGTTTAAAAGCTCATGAATGTGTTCGTTTAAAAGCTCGTGAACATGTTCATTTAGGGTTCGTTTATATTATACTTTGTTATCGAATTCGAGATTTTATCATTATTAGTTAACGAGCTAAACTTGAGATGTTGTCATTATTAGTTAATGAAACGAACTTGAGCATTTGTTATTATTAATTAACGAGTTGAACTCGAGCTTTTTTCATTATTAATTAATGTCAAACTCGAGATTTTTTCATTATTAGTTAACAAGACGAACTCGAGCTAAGTTTGTTAAGTATAATAAATGAGTTTTTTTCGAGCCAAGCTCGAGTCGTTTGCGAACTTGATAATTTTTAAACGAGCCGAGTTCGAGCTTAAGTAGAAAAATTCAAATTGAGTTTGAGTTCATCAATATTTGACTTGGTCCGGTTCATTTATAGCCTTGTACCTGATTTTGCATCAAAGTTATCAAATGGTGAATACATTTATCACTGAAATTGAAGCTTAGAATTGAGAAAAAGGCAAAATAGAAAATCAAAAAGCACCTAACAATATTTGAATAGGCAAATAAAAAAAATACCTTGGTAGGCCAAGCAGGGAAACCCTTGACTTCAGCAAGGACAAAATAACGTAAACTAAATTAACTCTTAGCCTTTGCTTTGTTCACTAATTTTTTAAGCCTCAGAGCCATAGACACCTCTTTTGTCGTTGTTGCTGCTACTGTAGCTGTTGATGATTACACAGGTGCACAAAACAAAAATAAAATAAAATCCCCCTAAAATTGAATAAGCAAAATCTGAGCCAATCAAATCGAAGATTACCCTAAGGAAAAACACAAACTAGACTCGCCGGAGAATTTGCTGACGGCTGCTTCTCAGATTCGCATATTTCCCAACAGTGATCATAATGCCATAAACCAAGTCTCAGCCACTTAGTCCATAAGAACAATAATCCCAATATTTTCTCTTTAAAACCCATAAGTAAAAAAAATTAAAATCATAATTACTAAGTGTAATACCAACCAAATTAATGTTGAAATGTGGCAATCCCACATCGGAAAGAAGTCTTTTTTCCACAATACCATTAGCCTCTAAAAAAGACTTCATATTCTCTTAACAAATCATCCCAAACATCAATCCCCTACTTCTAAGATTGGTTGTATTTTCTCTCTCTCTTTTAATATTTCACTTTGTAATATTTCTTTGAAATAGTGAAATATTATTTTAGTAGTGTCCGAGGACGTAGGCATAATTGGCCGGACCTCATTAAATTCTGGTGTTATCTTTATTGTCTATTTAATAGCTATTATCAGGTCATTTACTTTGTGATATATTGTGCTTTAAATTATCTGAGAAAAATTATGTCACCAAGACTCTAAGAGTCTAAGGAAGTTTTTTTTTAAGGGAGACCATTCGTGACTCTACCAATTACCTGAGAATTTTTCTTTGTCTTAAGTTTTGGCACAATTATTCACTTTGGTGGAAACTAACCCGATTTCCATAACAATTGGTATTAGAGCCAAGGTTACTGAGTTATATGCTCTGTGGTTGCGGCGTAAGCTGATCTTCCACATCAGAAAGGTTTCCTTGTATTCTTGGGTATTCCGCATTTGAAAGATATTAAACAGTCTTAAAGAAGAAATGGCAAGAGATGGACAAAAATCCATGATGGACACAACAGTTTCTACTTCATCAATTTTGGCGAGAACTGTTATGGCAAATACGAGAATTGCAGTGGAGATTTTTGATGGTATAGGCCATTTCGACATGTGGCAAGGTGAAGTTCTAGACGCCTTATTTCAGCAAGGCTTAGACATTGCCATTGAGGGAGAAAAGCCAGAAGGTGCAAATGAGAAGGAATGGAAGACAATCAATCATTTGGCATGTGGTACAATTCGATTGTGCCTGTCCAGAGAGCAGAAGTATGTCTTTTGTAAAGAAACTTCTGCAAGTAAATTGTTGAAGGCACTGGAGGAAAAATTATTGAAAAAAAGTAGTCAAAATAAGCTTCATATTAAGAAAAGGCTGTTCAGATTCACATATATTCCCGGTACCATGATGAATGATCACATCACCAATTTCAATCAACTCGTAGCAGATCTGATGAATTTTGATGTGACTTTTGAAGATGAAGATCTGACCTTAATGTTGTTGGGATCCCTTCCTGAGAAGTTTGAGTTTCTAGAAACTACTATACTCCATGGGAAAGTTGAGGTGTCTCTTAGTGAAGTATATGCTGCACTATACAGCTATGAATTGAGAAGAGAAGACAATGATAACACCAGTGGAGTAGCATAAGCTATGATAGTAAGAGGCCATTCAAAAAATAAGAACAGGGGAAAGAAAGACAGATCAAAGTCAAAAATGGGCAAAGATGAATGTGCCTTTTATCGAGAAAAGGGGCACTGGAAGAGAGATTGTCTTAAGTTGAGAAGCAAATCTGGCAAAGGCAAGGCTGTTGTAGATTCAAATATAGCTGAATGTGATGATTCAGATTTTTTATTAGCATTGATGCCATCAATAAGCAGTACGACTGCTTGGATCCTGGATTCAGGCTGTAGCCACCATATGTGTCCCAATCGAATATGGTTTTTCGATTTTCAAGAAATTGAAGATGGAGTTGTCTATACAACAAATGACAATCCTTGCAAAATAACTGGAATTGGTTCAGTCCAGTTGAGGAATCGAGATGGATCAATCAAAACTCTGACAGACGTAAGATATGTGCCCAGTCTGACGAAAAATCTCATTTTCTATGGGAATCCTTAGGAGAAAGGTTTTCACTATAATCATTAAAAATGAAGTAATGAAGGTTATATCTGGAGCACTTATGGTAATGAAAGGAGTTCAAAGGAGCAACAACTTGTATTACTATGAAGGCAATACAATCATTGGAACAACAACAGCAGTTTCTAGTGATGACCAAGAGCTAGAAACAACGAGATTGTGGCATATGCACTTGGGGCATGCAGGTGAAAAATCCTTGAAACTTTTGATAAATTAAGGATTATTGCAAGGAGTACGAACCTGCAGATTAGACTTCTGTGAGCATTGCATCAAAAGAAAGCAGACGAGAGTGAAGTTTGGCACTGCAATCCATGATACCTAAGGTATTCTAGATTATGTTCACTCAAATGTATAGGGTCCTTCCAAAACTACTTCAATTGGAGGTAAACACTATTATGTTACCTTTGTTGATGATTGTTCAAGAAGAGTATGAGTGTATACAATGAAGAAAAATGATGAAGTGTTGGAAGTTTTTCTCATCTAGAAGAAGATGGTAGAAACTCAGACGGGCAGAAAGATCAAGTGTCTTTGAACAAACAATGGCAGAGAGTACACAAATGAAGGAATTGTTCAATATTTCACTGTCAGAAATACACCGCAACAGAATGGGGTGGCTGAACGCATGAACCGAACTCTACTAGAGAAAGTTTGGTGTATGTTGTCTAATGCTGGATTAGGCAAACAGTTTTGGGCTGAGGCTGTAACATACGCATGTCATCTCATTATTCGTTTGCCATCAACTGCTATCAATGGAAAAACACCTTTGGAGGTAGGGCTGGCAATTCGTGTTGTGTTGCGTCTAATCATGTCGTGTCTCAATCAGATATGACATGATTATACCAAACACGAACACGACACGATTAACTAATCGTGTCAAAAATTTGAAACACGAACACGATACAGTTAAAATCCGTGTTAACACAACACGACAAAATTAACTTAACGTGTCTAAATATGTATAAATTATACGACATGACACAATTAGATACGATCTACTTAATATGTCTAAACATATACATTTTATACGACACAACATGATTACACACGATTACACATGAATAGACACGAATATTAAATTAAAAATTCAATAACATTTGCAAAAAAAAATCCCACACAAACATAATATCATAAAATATTGCAATACATAGTTCATTAAAAAAAACTAAAAATTGAAAATTAGAGTATTCATAATTCATTAAAAAAACTACAAGTTGAAAATTAGGATCTTCAATCCATCTTTATGTCAATTTCCTTATACCTGTATATAAACAATATATGTGTTAATAAATAACAATAAATAAATGAATTTTTTGCTTATAAAAATATAAATTACAATTTTCAATTACCATAGAATTATGCTCAGAGATAGAGCATGATGCAACATTATCCATTTGAATAATATCTTCAATGACTTCATTTGATTCAACATCATTCGAATTGACACTTTCTAAGAACAATAAATATAATTATTAATCAATGTGGATAAAAATGAGCAATAAAATGACAATAATTAAAAACATATAAATATACACAAATTAAAAAGAATAAAAACTCATTACCAACTTCTGCAAATAGCCAATCTTTTGTGCAAAAAAGTGCTTGAACTGTCTCTGGTTTAAGAGAACTACGATACTGATCAAGGATTCGACCACCAAGACTAAAGCTAGACTCAGTTGTGACTGTGGATACAGAAATAGCTAGAATATCATGAGCAATTGAAGCAAGGTCAGGATACCTAAACTGATTTGCTATCCAAAATTGTAAAACATCCAAGGGAGCATTCCTATCAACTCTCATTTATTCCAAATATTGTTGCAATTCTGTTTTTTCGTTTAATCCCTTGCCTTGAAAATTATCAAACTCCTATTAATCAATAAATAACAACAATATCAAGTTAATATTCACTAATTTGTTCTTTAATTATATACCATACACATTGTTCATATATATAATAAAAAAAAGATTGGAAAAAAAATTATACCTTAAATTTTTGTCTTATCACACGTGATGTTGTGTGACCATCTTCATTATCCATATTTTCTATTAAAGGCCTTTCAACAGACTCACGTTGAGCATTTTTTGAATTTTTTGCAATATATTGATCAAAAATAAAAAATAACTTACTACGAACCTCTTCAAATTGACTTGAATTACTACCATATAGCTCATTATAACTCCAATCCACAAAATCAATATTATACCTAGGATCTAGTATCACAACAATAGCTAGGGTCAAGTTAAAAGCACTCCAATATTTCTCAAATTTTTCCATCATCTAACACAACCATATTTTTCATGTACTTATCATCTGAATTCATATGCTCCTTCAATGTTAAGTAAGCCATAAACACATAAGGAAAGAATAAATTAGCAGTAGGATACTTCGACCCTGAAAATACACAAGTGACGTCATAAAAAATAGCAAGAAAAGTGCAAATTTTTTCAATTTTTTTCCATTCAATCGGTGTCGGGCAGCTTTTATAGTTGGAGTCACTTAATTCCAAGTGAAAAAAGGCACGTCAATAGAATAAAGCACTTTCAAGCATGAGATATGTTGAGTTCCATCTAGTAGGAACATCTTGCCTTAGCCCTTTTTTTCCACTCAAAGCCAATAATCTTACACATTCCAAAAATTTTTGTTTCCTAACTTGAGACCCTCTAACATACTTGATGTTGTCTCTAACTTTAATAATAGAACAATCAATTGCTTGTAAACCATCTTGTACAACTAAATTCAATACATATGCACAACACCTTAGATGAAAAAATTCACCCCCACAAATAAGTATTTGTCTCATGCTTACTTAGTCCTTTAATAGCTGAACAAATATATTATTAGTTGTTGCATTATCCAAAGTCACACAAAAAAATTTTGTTCTCCAATTCCCATTCAGCTAAAATTGAGCAAATTTTTTCATTAATAGCCACACCAGTATGGGAAGGAGGCATAAAAGAAAAATCTAACAATCTTTTATTCAGAACCCATTCATTATCATTGAAATGCACAGTTACAGCTAAATACCCATTTGTAGCAATTGAAGTCCACAAATCATAAGTTAAACTAATAAATCTTGGAGTTACTTGAAGCATGCTTTTAATCCTCTCTTTCTCCCTTTTATATATTTTCATCACATTTGATTTCGCAGTATTTTTAGAAATAATAGGTGCACTCAGATTTGCATAAGATAATAATGACCTAATTCCAGCAAATTCCACAAAAGATAAAGACAACTCATGTATAATCATGGTAGCAACAAGTAACTCACGAAATTTATTAGGATCAAATTTAGAAGCTGTCATGGATAAATTTTGACCAACAATTAATTGACCTACATCATAACTATCCTTCCTAACACAAGTTTGAACATGACGTTTAAGAGTACCAGTGCCATTTTTACTATCATAATTGGCAGTAAATCCATAATATTTGCATTTGCACCTTATTTTTCCATTTAATGACTTTTCTGGTAATTTTTCAAAGAAATACCATACCGGAGAAGTTAATTTTCTTTTGCACTTCCCTTTAGAACTATCATTTTTAACTTCATTTTCCTCTATTTTTACTACATCATCTTCAGTATTAGATGTTTTTGTTGTATCATTAATGCTTGATTCAAGAGACACTTTATTTACATCCATCTTCAATAACAAAATCAAAATAAATATCAAATGGAGTACTGCTGGAAATCAGTAGAAATAAGAGATAAATAACAAGATATGCATAAATAAGAGCTAAATGGAGATTAATAATACCTTACTAGTAATTATAAATAGACAGAAATAACAAAACCGATTGGAAAATGGATGACTGGAAAAGGATGATAGGAGGAAAAAGGGATGGCTAGATCTTAAAATGTTACAGATTGGGTGGTTTAGATGGAGAAAAAAATGGAACTGATGAAGAATTGAAAAAGCTTAGGGATCGGCTGGAAATGGAGCTGGGAGGAGGAGGAACTGCTGATTGGTGGACTGAGAAAGAAGAACCAAAGAGGGAGTCAACTGATGTATTGAGAAAGAAGAATCAAAGAAAAATCTAAAAGGAGGAGGAACTGGGGAAAGAGGGACAACTACAAAATGCAAATGAAGAATGGACGAGAAGGGAGGAGGGCGGCTGCTACATTTTATTTTTAAATTTTTTAAAGTTATTATATTAGCCTATTAGGGCTACTTTTTATTTTTTGTTTTTTAGTCATTTTAACTTTTTTTTTTGTTTCCTTACTCACCTGAACCTCACGCCCACAACCCCACCCCACACCCATTTATAACTTTATTTTATGATAGAATAATTTTGTTTTTAGCCTCTTTAAATTTTATTTTATTTTATCATAATTTCAAATAATTAAATTGAAATTAATTAATTAAATTTAATTAGATTGAATTGGGGTTCAACTAATTAATTAAATTTAAATTGATTAAATTAGTTCTTAAAAAATTGAACTTTAAATTATTAAATTGAACTTTAGTTAATTATATTAGAATTTAATTGATTAATTTAAATTAACTAATTGAACTTAATTTGATTTAATTGAGATTCAATGCATCAATTGAACTTAATTTGATTAAATTAAATTTAAATTGAATTTCAATTTATTAAACTAAATTTGATTAATTGAATTTAAGTTGATTAAATTGAACTTAACTTCTACTAATTAAATTGAAATTAATTAATTAAATTTAATTATATAAAATTGGAGTTCAACTAATTAATTAAATTTAAATTGATTAAATTGAGCTCTTAAAAAATTGAACTTTAATTTATTAAATTGAAGTTGAAGAATTAAACTTGAATTGATTAAATTGGTGTTCAATTGATTAAACCAATTAAAATTGAACTTTAATTTATTAAATTGAAGTTTAATTTAAGTTAAAATGTTAAATTTCACCTCAATTAAAGTAATTAAATAATTTCACCAATAAAGTTCAAATATTCAATTAATAAAGTGAACCTCAATTTAATCAATTTACATTTAATTAATAATTTTAATTTAATTAATTGAATTTTAATTTAATCAATTAAACTCCAATTAAATATATAAAAGTTCAATTGAATTAATTTAATTCATTCATTCATATATAAATATGTATTATATATATATATATATATATATTTATAATATTATAATATATATTTGAATTTTGAGTAACGCTAAAATAATTAGGTATATCTTTATAATTGATAAAATAACATATTTTTAATCGTGTATTAACAGGTTAGGCAGGTAAAATCCGTTTATGACACGATTTTTCTCGTGTCGCGATCGTGTTGACACGGTTATGACCCATATCCGTTTAGCTCATATCCATATACGGTTAAGTCTGTGTTGTTTCGTGTCGTTTAATCGTGTCGTGTCCAAAATTTCCAGCTCTATTTGGAGGTGTGGTATGGAAAACCTGCTACAGATTATAATTCCTTACATATGTTTGGTTCCACTGTATACTATCATGTTAAGGAATCGACGTTAGATCCAAGGGTAAAGAAATCTATCTTTATGGGGATATCCTTTGGTATCAAAGGATATCGTTTATGGTGCCCAGAGATGAAGAAAATAATCTTTAGTAGAGATGTTACCTTTGATGAGTCTACCGTGTTAAAGGTAACAAAGGAGCAAACAGATGGTTCTCCACAGCAGGTCGAGGAAACTCCCAAACATGTGGAGTTTGATAGAAGAAGAATTTTTTATCCAGGAATTGTAAAGTCTGATAAAATTACTCCTATGGAAGAAGAGGAGATAATGGTAGAAAATGGATCAGATGAGGAAGCAGGGGTTTCAGCATAAGAACCTCATCAGCAACTTGAGCCAATTGCACTACGAAAGCCAAAAAGGAATATTAAAAAATCTGCTCGACTTGAAGATATGACTAATTATACATCTTCAGTAGATGATGAGATTTCTTCCACTTATTGTGAAGCTATTCAAAGCTCAAAAGAAGAAAATTGGAGAAAGGCTATGGAAGAAGAGATGCAGTCCCTTGAAAAGAATCAGACATGGAAGCTAGCAAGTCTGCCAAAAGGAAAGAAATCGATTGGGTGTAAATGGGTTTTTGCAAAGAAAGAAGGATTTCCTGATAAGAAAAATATCTGCTACAAGGCAAGATTGGTAGCTAAAGGTTATGTTCAGAATGAGGAAATTGATTATAATGAAGTGTTTTCTCCAGTTGTAAAATATTCCTCCATTAGAATACTGTTGGTCTTGGTAGCACAATTGGATATGGAAATAGTTCATCTGGATGTAAAAACTGCATTTTTACATGGAGACTTAGAAGAAGAAATCTACATGACTCGGTCAGAAGGATTTAAAGTTGCTGGAAAAGAAAATTTGGTGTGCAAGTTGAGCAAATTGTTGTATGGATTGAAGCAATCTCCAAGACAGTAGTGCAAACGATTTGACAAGTTTATGATAAGGCAGAAATACACAAGAAGTAAATGTGATCATTGTGTATATTTGCGCAAGCTATTGGATGGTTCATTTATCTATCTTCTCCTTTATGTTGATGATATGTTGATAGCTTCGAATGATGAAGGAGAGATTCAGAAGTTAAAAACTCAACTAAATCAGGAATTTGAAATGAAGGATTTAGGAGAAGCTAAGAAGATTCTCGGTATGGAGATATGCAGAGACAGAAAATTGGGGACTTTGTTTGACTTAGAAACAGTATCTGAGAAAAATACTAAAGCGTTTTGGAATAAATGAGAAGACAACTAGTAAAGAACATTGTCAAGCTGTGAAATGAATTCTGCGGTATATTCAGAATACTGTAGATGTTGATATAATGTTTGAGCGGGATGACAAAAATGGTCAGTATATAGTTGGATATTGTGATTCCGACTATGCAGGTGATTTAGACAAATGTCGATCTACTACCGGTTATGTGTTCACACTTACAAAGGCACCGGTTAGTTGGAAGTTCACCTTGCAGTCAACAGTAGCTTTGTCTACAATAGAGGCAGAGTACATGGCAGTCTCAGAAGCTGTTAAGGAGGCAATTTGACTTCAGGGGTTGTTGAATGACTTGAGAATTAGTCAGAAGTATGTCAAAGTGCATTGTGACAGTCAAAGTGTTGTTTGTTTAGCAAATAATCAAGTTTATCATATAAGGACAAAGCACATTGATGTTCGATATTATTTTGTACGGGAAATTCTTGAACATGGTGGGATACTACTTCAAAAGATTCTGACTGCTGAAAATCCCGCAGATATGGCAACAAATGTTATGACAGGTGTCAAGTTCCAACATTGTTTGGACTTGATAAATATTCTCAGAATTTGAAATTGGGCACTTTAAAGCGCATTTGGAGACATTACTAAAATTTATAAAGAGAATGTTTGTTTGAATTTGTGAGATCGTCAAGGTGGAGATTTGTTGAAATGTGGCAATTCCACATCGGAAAGATGTCTTTTTTCCACAATAACATTAGCCTATAAAAAAGACTTCATATTCTCTTAACAAATCATCCCAAACACCAATCCCCTACTTTTAAGATTGGTTGTATTTTATCTCTCTTTTAATATTTCACTTTGTAATATTTCTTTAAAATAGTGGAATATTATTTTAGTAGTGTCTGAGGACGTAGGCATAATTGGCCGAATCTTGTTAAATTCTGGTGTTCTCTTTATTGTCTATTTAATAGCTATTGTCGGGTCATTTACTTTGTGATATATTGTGCTTTAAATTATCTGAGAAAAATTATGTCACTAAAACTCTAAGAGTCTAAGGAAGTTAGTTTTGAAGGGAAACCATTTGTGACTCCACCAACTACCTGAGAATTTTTCTTTGTCTTAATTTTTGGCACAATTATTCACTTTGGTGAAAACTAACCCGATTTCCACAACAATTAAAAAGTTGAAGAACCAAATTACCTAGAATAAGAGTAGTTCATGATTTACCTTCAATGCGCTTGATCCCATAAACCAAAAGGGGAGCCCAGGGTTGGTGCATAGTCAAGCATGTATTCGTGTAATCAAAAGAAAATCAATACATAGGCTTAGCCGAAAGAGAAATTGATGAGGGAGCAGTATGATAGAAGAGGAGTGACGTGAGAGAGAATAGGGTTTTGTTTTATAGCATAAAACAAAATGGTGTCGGATTAGACTTCATTTTTTGTGACGGACTTGATTCTGTCCCTATATGTAGCGACAGACTAGCTTCCTTCGCTAAATAATCTTCGCCCAAACCATTATGATTTATCCGTCCCTAAACTAGCAACAATTAAAACAATTTAATATTAGCAACGAACAATATCCATCACTAAATCATCATTTATAATAATGCTTTACAAACTTACCGTCACTAAACCTTAATGATTATCAAACCTCTTAGTGTTTAGGGATAGAGAAAATTCATTGCTAAACATCCATATTATTTTGTCGCTAATCCATAGTTATAAGAATGCTCGACAAAATTTGCACCGGAAAAAAATCGTCCATAAACCAGGATTATAAAGCTCTACAAAATTAGTGACAGACAATTATTTTTGCCGCCATAGTTTGCAATCAATTTTAGCGATGGATATTATCTCTCGCCACACTTCGTTGCTAATTGGTCACTAATCTGTCACTAGTTATTTTATAAATTTTTTTTATTAAAGCCACTTGTTTTCGGTGACTGATCCACTGATAATTAATGACGAAATCAAGTTCATCGCTACTCTACTCTATTTTTTGTAGTGTGGCTACTATTTTTCAACAATTACATAAAAAATCTAATGATGCTAATTAATTTTTAAAATAATTATGACAATTTAATATTATAATATTTAATGTTATTTAACAATAATACTTACGATGGTTACTCATGTAGACATAACAATTGAAAACTCTCTCATATATATTTGTTGGGAAGGGGCATTTGGCGGGATATATTAATACTCTCACTATCCCATCCCAACTAAAAAACATTTTGGGTTTCCCTAAAACTTGACCCGATCCATATCAAAACTCAAAAAAATCAGTTCCATTCGGGATGAGTCTGAGTTCGGATCCAATTGTCATTTCTAAATATGAATTATAGGTAAACATAAAAAAAATATAAATATCATATCCTTACAAGATTGCAATATCCTTATTAAAATCCCCTATTTACACATCAATTCCAAAATTGGTTAAGGCTAACATGGCATGCTTGTCTCGGTCATGCAGCTTTTCCAACTGTTAAGAAAGCGCTGCAAAACTGTGATATTGCAGCACCTATAATAAAAATAGTATTTGTCATGCTTGTTCAGTTAGCAAAATACATAAATTATCTATTGCAGTTTCTAGTTTTTTGGCCACAAGGCCTTTGGATTGAATTTGTTCTGATTTATGGGGTCTGGCTTTTGAGACCTCTTTTGATGGATGTTCATATTATGTCTTGTTTTTTTACAATTTCAGTAAGTATACTTGGACATATTTTATCAAATATAAATAAGTTTTAAATGTTTTCATTCAATTTTGAACGCTTGTTGAAAAATATTTTGGTCCAAATATAAAATCGTTTCAGGGGCTGGGAAATTTTCAGGCACTTTCTAATTATTTAAGTAGCAATGGTATAACACAAATCAGCTCCTGCCCTTATACACCTGAACAGAATTTCTCCATAACTAGGAAAGTCTCTAAAGTATATTTAATAGAAAAAATCTCTAATTAATACTTCATAGAAAGTTATAACCAATTACCATTATAACAGGGAACTAAAGAGAACTCTATAGAAAGATTAGCATAAGATAAAGAAATACGCATTCAATGTTCATATAACATCCTTAATTTTTTATCAAGCACTTTTCTAATTTCAAGAATTGAAATTTGTTACTCTCTATCACAAAACTCGATACTTCAAAATTAATACATGTCTCCTGTTATATATGTATTTCATGATCTTTGATTCATATATATGGTCAAAACAATTCTTTTAAAATTGTTTTTTTTCCTTCTTTTTATGAATAGATTATTTTGCTTACATAGTTTATTAGAAATTATTTGCTCTGGATCAGATCTATGATTTTTTCATGGACCAAGCCAATTATTGAATGCACGTAAACAAATTAGTAACTACTTTTTTTGCGTGACATTCTATTATCGGTCCAATCCATGAAAAATTCATGAACTCGATGCAGGCAAGATGCAGTCAACCTCACTTAGTTGTGAGATCTGCATAATCTGTTGGTACATATGGCACAAATAAGTCTGTTAAAAACCCATTTTTCCTTCTGGGATTATAACCCATATCTTTGCAGAGTTGGTCAGTAAACCAAATATTAGTATTACTAATACAAGCTCTCTTATAGTAGCGTCCTGTAGCTTGCTTGATGTGATCTCCCCACATCTTGGCCTCCTTTTCCATGTCTGTTATACAAGGCAGTTCAATATTTCCATCAAGAAAATTCACTAGCCATAGGCTTCTTATTTCAGAGCAACCCAGAGCAGAGAAGGTCTCATTGTATCCTATAATCGCCAGCTGAGGTATTCGCGGATGAAGTATTTGTCTGCAGACCAAACACGAATAATCAGATTCCGAATTCTAATGGAGAAGAAAATGGGTTTAATTTATATATTGAAAATGAGTAAGCTATAGCAGAGAACCTATAGAGGAGAAGTGGAGAAGTAGCCTTTATACAATCTTGGAAAACCACAGACGAAAAAATGTTCTTAAGTTTTTCACGGCCTTTGAATCCTGTGGCGAATATCACAATATCAGTTTCTATTGGTTGGTTTTCTCCATCAATAATTATCCCTTCCTTGCAGAACTTGAAGCTTTGTGAATTCTTAATAACGATGCTGCCCTCTTCCACTTTGTCGTAAAATTTGTCCGGCAATATTGCAAGCTGACAAGATGACAAATCCTCATCGAAGCTGAATTTAGGCAGCATTCCATATTTCTTCAATGGAAAATTCCATCTAAGGTAGCTCTCCATGAATTTTGAAATTCCCCATCTCTAATTATATATAAGCATATATAAATTTCAGTCATATATATAAAATTCACAGTTGATGCTGAATAATTAAGGATTTCAGATTGGTAAGAGAATTTTACCAAGGGTGAAAGCAGTGTGGCCAAAAGACTGTATAGAAATGTTTCACCCGGTTTATGAACCAGAAGTTCTGCAAACCGATTCATGTACAGAAAACCGAGCAGAAGTCCGGCAAAAGAACTGGCAGGAAGAAACCAATGGGCATTTCGTTTAACCATTGTGCAAGGATACTTGATTCCTGGATTTCAAATATAAGATGCACACAATTTACTCAAAATTTTATGAGGAAAGTACTAAAATATCAAGCACTATTTACATATTAGATTTGAGATCTTCTTACCATTAATATTGGCACATTCTGCTGCTATGTCAGCCGCAGATTTATGGGAACCAATGATTGCAACCCTCTTTCCCTGGACAAATTTTGAAGTGCCCAAATTGTTAAAAGCTGAGAATTCCATCGAATGCATCACCTTGCCCTTGAACACTTCAGGCCCTTCATCTGCAGAAAACTTAGGAGTGTTTGGGAATCCACTAAATTGTCCAATGCAAAGAATGACAAATTCAGCATAATACTCCTGTCCAATTTATGATCCATCATTTTTTTTTTAAATTTCGTCAGGGTATGAAAAAATGAAAAAAAATGGGTCCAAATAAATCACTTGATTCACAGCTAATTACCTGAATTTTGAAACTTTTGGTGTCCTGAACCCTGATGTGCCATTTCCCATTGGAGCCAAAAGGTTTACCTGTTCCGCTCCACAGATGCCATGAATCCATTTCCTCAAAACATTCCCCAACATAATCTATACCAATGACCCTGGAATTGAATTTAATGCGAGGAAAGATTGCGAAATGTTGAGCATAAGATTCAAGATAATCCAGAACTTGATAGTGAGTAGGATGCACATCTTTTACAGAGGAAGACCATGGGAAATCAGAAAACTGGTAGACTTGTTTTCTATTTTGTAGCCTAGTTGAGTCAATAGTGTGAGCCCAAACTCCGCCAATTCTTTCATCGGCTTCAAACATGACTGGATTAAATCCCTTGTTAAGACAGTTTTTACAGGCAACAAGGCCACTAGCTCCAGCTCCGATGATGGCAATCCGCTCTTTCATTGCAAGTTCTCACAATATTCAGATACAGCATCTACACGTCGTCCAGTTTTATCATTTTATATTTGTCATTATTTGTGGTCGGACATCAAGTACATTATCCGCTATGTCAATTTCGGATATAAAGTTAGAAGATGGGCCAAAGTGGCAGGTATGATATGATTGGATTGGACCAAAAAAATGGAGAAACGGAAATCGGTCGAAAGGAATCGAATCTAAATTGAAAAATAGATTGATTAGGTTTTTAATTTGTGATTTTTAGACTTTGGAACTCCTATCTCGATGTTTAAAAAGTTATGGTTGTTTAAAGTATTGAGATAATATTTTAATATAAAAAATTAGAGTAACCAGTCAATACGCACCCTCCCATAGTGGCAGACATTTTTATAAATCTGGCCTGCGCCTGCAAGTAGAGGTCTCTATCACAATATTTTTATTGTGTATGTACGCCACAAGTGATTAATTGTTTTTTTTTTTTCTTAATAAAATACATTATTTATAATTAAAAAACTATTTCAATTATGTTATATATATATATATAGCGGGCCAAGCTGTCGACAGAACGAGGAACAATGAATCATGGCCGAGCACCTGCTCCAACACTACTTGTTCCTCAATTAACGAGGAAAGAGAGGCAGCAGCAACAAAAGTAGGAGCAACCGGCCGAGGGTCAAGGCTTTCGACGCTAGAAACAGCCATTAGCAGAGAAGGATTGAAAGTTAAATCCACTGGATCATAAAAGAAAGACTCACATTTAAGTTTCTTGAAATTTAATTTGGCTTTCATTTTCATCTTACTAACTCTCTTTGCATTCCATGATTAATAAATCAGTTTACTATATTGTTTAAATTTGTAAAAATAAAACATTGATATATATATATATATATATATATATATAAGTTGGAGAAATACTATCTATGATTTTTATATTATTTTCTTTTTTATTTTTTAATTTCTTTTGAAATGATGCATATTTTATTTTTAATGCTATTTGGACTCGTATGAAATAAATATGGTATATTTCATCATGTAAAATAAAATAATATAGTTAGTCGTATGACAAGGCAATAAATTCTGGACACAAATTAAATTGCTTCATCCATGTCTAACACAAATTCTATCAATTGGGACATTATTGCCAAGATCATTTACACCTTAATTTGTTCTTCTCAAATCAATATATAAATCCAAAAGGAAGGAAAAGGACTCATGTAACTACCCAATTCACTTCAAATTGGTGGCTGGGCTGAGTTGAGTAAATACGATACCTACAATTAGTTTTTATAAATGAACTCCGATTAATAAGCCCACCGTATTGCAATGCAATGCTTAAAATATTGAATCAGTATATCAATATACCATTTCCAGAAAAGTTCTAAACCAATAAATGTATTAGAATAAATTAACAGAAACTTTTAAAATAACCTTCGCGACGACAAAATTATTATAATGTTATGAATGATTAATAATCAAAAGTGAGAATGAATTATTACGAATAAAAGAGTATTTTAAATTTGGTGTATGAGCATTGTATTTTTTTTTTAAAAAAAAATAGCTATTAATATTTAAGTTTTATTTCTTAAAATTTGACAATTTTTTTTTTTCTTTTTATAGTAGACAACTTGAAGAGGGAAAGCGAAAGTTGAAGCTTTGACCTTTAAGCCATTAATTGAATATATCCTCTTGTAAAAAAAATTTAAAAAAAAGAAGAAGAAAGCCTCATATTCCTTCAATGGGATGGAGATTATGTGCAAGTTAGATTGAATATGATAAATTATATTCATTTAATTTTTGCTATTGGTCTTCAATGAATGATTAAAATTCAATATTAAATTCTTATTTCTAAAAATTAAATAACCTCATTTTAATTATAGCATTTAACCTTCATAATTCATTAATAATGAATAGTGGAGATCATATGATGCATCATATTCAACTCAAGGTTTTAACCTCCTTTTAATTGTAGCATTTAACCTTGATAATTCATTAATGATGAATAGTGGGAATCAAATGAATATGATCTATTATATTCAACTCAACTTAAATAAATTTCAATTCGAGATTGAAACTCCATTTGATTTAGTTATTAAATGCAGTTGATAGCTGATGACTGATGATAAATAATTAGTGGCTAACCAATAGGGACAAAATTTATTTAATTCAAAATATACATTTCTTATAGCTAGAGCTTATGCCAGAAGGTAGATGAGCCACATTAGCCAGAGCTTATGTCATGCAAGCTTGAGAGGACCAAAATGCACTTGATGTCATCATAGATAAAAATTTTTTCTTTATGGCTCTAGCATTCATGATTAATAGATCCAAGATCGATAACTTCTTACATGTGCACACCTCCACTCAATTTAAAAGGTTTAGAGCCAGAGGTTTTATAATTTGAAAGCCTTGTTACTAACCTGTTAGGGTGATATGTGTTGTTTTTTGGCAATCTCCCAATCCCACATCGGAAGTGGAAGAGGGAGGAAGAAAAATATTAGCCTATAAAAAAAGTTTCATCCCCTCTTAACAATTCATCCCAAATACCAATCATTTACTTTTAAGATTGGTTGTATTTTTTTTTTCTCTCTCTCTTTTAATATTTTACTTTGTAATATTTCTTTGAAATAGTGGAATATTATTTTAGTAGTGTCCGAGGACATAGGCATAATTGGCCGAACCTCGTTAAATTCTGGTGTTCTATTTATTGTCTATTTAATAGCTATTGTTGGGTCATTTTTTTATGCAGAGACAGAAAATTAGGAAGACTTTGTTTGACTCAGAAACAATATATAAGAAAAGTACTAAACCGTTTTGGAATAAATGAGAAGACAAAACCAGTTAGTACTCCACTTGCTCCTCATTTTAAGCTCAGTGCATCTTTATCTCCGAAAAGTGATGAAGAACGAGAATATATGTCAAAGGTTCCATATGCAAATGCTGTTGGTAGCTTGATGTATGTAATGGTGTGTACGAGGCCTGACATTTCACAAACAATTGGGGTTGTGAGCAGGTACATGCATGATCCTGACAAAGGACATTGGCAAGCTGTGAAATGGATTCTACGGTATATTCAGAATACTGTAGATGTTGGTATAATGTTTGAGCGGGATGAGAAAAGTGGTCAGTATATAGTCGGATATTGTGATTTCGACTATGCAGGTGATTTAGACAAATGTCGATCTACTACCGGTTATGTGTTCACACTTGCAAAGGCACTGGTCAGTTGGAAGTCCACCTTACAGTCAACAGTTGCTTTGTCTACAACAGAGGCAGAGTACATGACAATTTCAGAAGCTGTTAAGGAGGCAATTTGGCTTCAGGGGTTGCTGAATGACTTGGGAATTGGTCAGAAGAATGTCAAAGTGCATTGTGATAGTCAAAGTGCTATTTGTTTAGCAAAGAGTCAAGTTTATCATAAAAGGACGAAACACATCGATGTTCGATATCATTTTGTACGGGAAATTCTTGAAGATGGTGGGATACTACTTCAGAAGATTCTGACTGCTGAAAATCGTGCAGATATGATAACAAAAGTTGTGACAAGTGTCAAGTTCCAACATTTTTTGGACTTGATAAATGTTCTCAGAATTTAAAATTGGGTGCTTCGAAGTGCATTTGGAGACATTACTGAAATTTGTAATATAAGAGTTTAGAGAATATTTGTTTGGAATTGTGAGATCGCCAAGGTGGAGATTTGTTATTTTTTGGCAATTTTCCAATCCCACATCGGAAGTGGGAGAGCGAGGAAGAAAAATATTAGTCTATAAAAAAGGCTTAATCTCTTCTTAACAATTCATCCCAAACACCAATCCCCTACTTCTAAGATTGGTTGTATTTTCTCTCTCTCTCTTTTAATAGTTCACTTTGTAATATTTCTTTGAAATAGTGGAATATTATTTTAGTAGTGTCCGATGATGTAGACATAATTGGCCGAACCTCGTTAAATTCTGGTGTTCTCTTTATTGTCTATTTAATAGCTATTGTCGGGTCATTTACTTTTGTGATATATTGTGCTTTAAATTATCTGAGAAAAATTTTGTCACAAAGACTCTAAGAGTCTAAGGAAGTTGGTTTTTAAGGGAGGCCATTTGTGACTCCACCAAATACTTGAGAATTTTTCTTTGTCTTAATTTTTGGCACAATTATTCACTTTGGTGGAAACTAACCCGATTTCCACAACAATATGTTTATATTTGTTATAGTTTTATATGTGATTTTGATGTTTGAATTGTGTTTTTCTATAAGGTTTATAGTTTGATTTGATACTTAGGTATTGTTTTGGTGTTTATAGGTTAAAAAGATAAACATGGGTGATTTAGGAGCATTTATCATCATTCAAGTACCTCTATGGAAAAAGAAGAGAAGAGCAATTGCTTAGAAGAAAAATCATGCGGATGGAAATAGAGAACATACAACAAGCCCAACAACAAAAAAGACAATCATTGCTTCCTTGCCTTCATATCAGTTGACTTCTTCCTATTCTCCTCTGCAAATACAACAGCCAATTCCCGACTAAGGACACTACCATCCATATGATGTTTGGCTTCACTAGCATCATAAAGATTTGTATATTGGACAAAACCAAAACCACGTGGTCCCCTACAACAAGTAGATACAAAAAAGGACTATAAGCATCTCACTAGCAACAGGAGAGGGAGGGGCAATGCACACCATAAACTTTTTGCAAATGAAAGTTACCAACAAAATCCCAAGGTCATGATAAGCATGAGAAAGAAAGCACTTGGCTACTGACCTTGCAAGTGTCAATTTAAAGATGATTTGAAATTCTTCAAGATTTTGGAAAATTTTCATGAGGTATTCAAATCAACTTCCTTCCATCTCATGCTTTGACTCCATTTCTTATATTTATTATTTAAAAGAAAAACTCAATTAATTGCAATCAGGAATGTAATTAACAAAATATTACTAAAAAAATGCATAAGAAATACCAAAGAAGAATCCTTATAACGAGATTGACGATAAAGCAAAATGAAAAGGCATAATATATCCCAAATCTGAAGCTTGAAGAAAAAATAATAATAAAACAAGAAAATATTTTGATAATTAAGCATGAATAAAAATATGCAATCCTTTTTGAAGATATATATATTTATATTCTTGCATAGTCAAATATCATTCAGAAAAATTTCATATGTCCAGCATTAGCTTTGTCTATACATTTACACTAATTTTAAAAGAAAATATTTATTTGCTTCAACATATAGTTTCTTTCTACCCCAATAAAAATATATTTACAACTGAAATAGATGTAATTTAACTTGGTAATATAAAAAGAAAACTTACACACTATAAACAGGAAAACAAATAGATAGTCAAATACTACTAAAACATGTATAAGGTCTCGTTTGGCATTGCGTTTGCCAAAAGCGCTTTTGGAGAAAAAAATTTTATTTTTAAATTTTTTGAGTTCTGAAAATTGCTTTTGGAGATAAGCAGATAAATAGACATTTTTTCTACAAGCAGGTTTGAGAAAACATTTTATAAAAAATTAAAAAAAAATCAGTCAATTAAATCAAAAAAATTCTAAACATATTTTTTGAATACCTAACAGCAATGTTAAACACCCCCTAAAAAGATACAACATATAGTTTCTCACTTACATAATAAAGTAGCCAACAGACGAATATAGTGACAATATGGACAATAGAGAAGTGAATCCATAGGCTACCAACAGAGGTATTATACATAAATTGTATTAGCACAGTTCATAGTTCTGAAGCAATTTGACAGTAAATGTCATGTGATATTAAAATCCTATTATGGAAGTGGTGATGCCATTTTGAGCCACTTTTTACATTGAAATGATAAAAACATCCAAATAATTATTTGACAAATCTGGAAAGTCAATTTTCATTAAGCCGAGTTCCCATGTTGTTCATTGGAAGAAGAATAAAGATCCGTATTGTCCAACAAGTGAATATACTTTCAAACCGCAGCATTAACATAAGAACAAGCAAGAATGAAGTTTATGTGAAACAAGAAAATAAACACTTAACTTTTGTTTGCTTGGATATTCTAATAACTTATTCACCAAACTAATTCATAAATTGACGACACATGACTTTTCCATTAAGAACTCACGATCGATCAAATGAAAGAGCCAATAAATAGAGGAATGACAAAACACGCATTATCTCTCTCCTTAAGCAAAGAAACAGTTGTTTGTCATGTTACCATGTAATTACCTCCATAAGGTCACTAGAAATCAAAAACAAATCGGTTAAACATGTAAATGAAACTTTGATGGAAGAATGAACTAGGTGAATGCAGCCAATACTTAAATCAATGCTGAAATGAATTCTTTGCCAAATCCCAACAACAATGATATAGAAACACCCAAATATTTTATGATTAAAATTTGCATATATGCACTAATAATCTTACTCCCCTATCTAAAAAAAAAAAGAAAATGTCAATAAAAAATTATAAGCATCTGTTTTTTTGATGAATGAAACACCTCTTCAAGGATTCAAATTGCCTGAAGGTAATAATGCACAGCTTCTATGCTTTTGTAACGAGTAGAAGGAGTTAGCCTATCTAGGTTGAATACTTCTCGGGTTTATTACACCTCTAGTTACTGAACTTTCTATTACTTACTCTAAAATAAGAAAACTTTTTTTGTAACACTAAAATAATTAAACTTTGAAATAATTGTGCAAAAGTCATCCCCACTCATTTTATGTGAGTTGATAGCCAGAATGATGACATGGCACGTGACGTGACAACTAATTTTTGTCATGTCATTGAATACATGCTACATTAGATGCAATGTCAGCAATTTAAAAAAAAAAGGTGTCACGTTAGCTGCCACATGGCTGACTTAGCTGAAAAATGATGACATGTCATAATAAATTTCATTAGTAGTCATTGAACTTTACTTTCTTACTGTAAAATCACTAAATTTTATTCCGCAAAAAAATAAAAAATTATTTTTCTTTCATATAAATAACTTGCAACCAATCGAAAATCTGACTTTATTAGAGAAAACGAGTTGACCATACATGACCAAATAATCACTTTACCAGTATTCGCAGCTGCAAGAGAAAAGTTAGTTTCAAATCAGCACTATGAAGAAAATCTAGTCACCAGAGCTACCATGAATTATGATTTTTCAAAAATAAGGCAATAGATTAAATTTTTTGATAAAAATTTGGTACCATATTAGCTCCCAATTCAAATTTTAGTTGTTATTTATCAATTTTAGAGCAAAATTTTATTTTTTTAACGAAAAAATTTTAGTGATTTACGAAAAGTAAAACAAAGTTCAGTGACTACAAGTGAAATTAATTATAACGTGTCATGATTTTTCAGTTAGGTCTGCCACATGACAGCTGATGTGATACATTTTTTTGAAATTGCTAACATATCATCTATGTGACATCTGACGTGGTGCATATTCAATGATGTGGCAAAAATCGACAGCCACATCACTTGCCACGTCAGCATTATGGCTGCCAATCCACCCAAAATAATTGAAGATGATTTTTGTGCTATTATTTGATTAAGTGTGCATTAAAAACCAACGATACTAAAAGTTTGAAAGACTCTATAACGAACATAATTTGATTATGTGTTTATTAAAAAAACTTATGGGTAGAAAAAGAATACTATTCAATACCTCAATGCAGAGTTGAAAATAACCAATACAATTAAAAGATGTGCAAACTGAGTAGCTAATATATTTTTTGTAAGTATGCATAAAGGAATATAGGATGTGGAAAGTTGGATATGCAAAAGCAGACTACAATCTGTTGTATTTATAGCAAGTAAAGAATATGTAAAAAGGTTTAGGGCTGTAAATAAATCAAATGGCTCACGAGCTATTCGGGTATCGATTTAGAAAAAAACTCATTCGACATCATTTATTACTATTAATGAGCCAAACTCGAGCTCAAATAAGAGCTCAAAAATCTTTTTGAGCTCAAACTCATTGTGTTTATAACAAGTAAAGAATATGTAAAAGAGTTTAGGGCTGTAAATAAATCAAACTGCTCACGAGTTATTCGGGTCTCGATTCAGAAAAAAAAAAAAACTTATTTAATATCATTTGTTATTGTTAATGACCCAAGCTCGAGCTCAAATCAAAGTTCGAAAATCTTTTTGAGCTCGAGCTCAAGCTCAAACTTAATAGTGTTGGATTCGTTAACTCGCGAACATGTTCATCTAAGAGTTTATGAATGTATTTATTTAAAAGCTTTGCGAGTATCTTCATATAAAAGTTTGCGAATATATTCGTTTAAAAACTCTCAAATGTATTAGTTAAAGGCTCGTTTAAGTGTTATTTATATTATATTTTGTTATTGAGCTCGAGTTCAAACTCAAGTTTTTATCATTTAGTTAACAAACCAAACTTAACGTAAGCTTGTTAGATAGAAGAAATGAGCTATTTATGAACTGAGCTCAAACTATTCACTAGTTTAATAATTTTAAAACAAGGGTTCAAATATAAAAGCTCAAATCAAACTCAAACATATGCAATTTTTAAATGAACTAGGTTTGAAATCATCAATATTTAGCTCGACTCGGTTCATTTACAATCCTAAGTAAATTTCATGAAAGAATGGGTGTGGTTAAATGGATAGTCATTAATGATATTGACACGCTAAAATCTAAGAAGGTTTATGACATAGTGAGGTGAGAGAATGCAAATATCATTAAATGAAATATTATATAGACTACGCAAACAACCATCATTTAAAAAGAAAATGAAAGATTTAAAAATCATGCATATCAAAACTCCCAAAATGAGTTTGATTTTATTACTAAATATTCCATTAAATGAATAAGATTTGTTCATCAAACCTTCTGAGCAAAGTACAAAAGAGTTGTCAATGCAATTGTGATATCTATCATTGGACAACCTAGAAACAAATAAAAAATTGGTTGTAATAATTTTTCATCAAAATATAATAAGAAGAGTGATATGAAAAACAGCACATCGACAACATAGAGTGAAAACCCAAAAAATAAAACATAATGGATAAAAAAAGTAAGAACTAAAATAAAATCAACCAAACAATATATTTTATGCTTACAAACAAGGGTCAAACTGATTTGCAAGTCCCAAATTTAAAAGTAAAATTTGATAAAATTAGATAAAGCCAATAATTCAATAAATGCATGAACTAACAAAACTCAAGTTATTAACCCAATTAGACCAATCAAGACCATCAATAAATTCCATTAATTATAAGTTAATTAAGAAGTAAAGTACAACCAAAAAGGAAAAAATCAACATGAAGTCAATAAAACAATGGAGTTAACCAAGAAAGTAAAAAGATCAGCAAAAGAAGGGTCAATTATAATACAACACATTCATATTATAGAGATATGATTAAAAAAATTTAAAAATGAGTATAAAAAAAGGAAAACTAAAAGAAAATCAAACAAAAAAAACATGTTAATCTTCATGCACAGTTATAAACTAATATGCACACCCTTAGTTCCAAAGTTAAAAGACTAAAAAACCAACTAATGTACAAATTATATTTCTAAGTGAATTAAAAAAATCAATTAATTAAAAGTTAATCATAGAGAAAAGTGCAACAAGACAAACAATAGAGAGAAACATAAAAAAATAGAGATAACCAAAAAAGCAAAAATTTAAGTCATAGAAATTCTTTATTTTTTTTAAACCTCTTGGATTATATAGAACATAATACAATAACAACATTTGAAAAACAATCATGGTGAAAAAAGCAGCTGAAGCAAGAAAGCGAAACAATGTGCATATTGTTCATAGAACAATGCTCCTTATTTATGTATTTTATATCTATGTATTAAATAAATAAAATAAATACAAATAATTAAATATACAACACATAAATATTCAATAATAAAAGATGTTAATTCTTTTTCGTAGAAAGTGCTCCATCAATATTATTTAACTCTTATTTATATATTATACATGATTATGCAGAAATATGTCACGTTTCTTAAAAATTGAAAAAGTCACTAAATTTTGAATAAGCCTCTAGGGTTTTGACAGTAATATTCATGTGTAAATTAATTCCAAGGGAAATACTTTCAATATGATTATCAGAAATTCTCAAAGACTTTTTGGAAAAATTCTAAGATGTAAGAAGTTAATCTAAAAAACTTAGACAAACTAAGCATCTCATATTAAGAGCCATTAACTAACCATGTGAGTTGCCTTAAACTTGACCTCAAAGACGCCATACAAAATTATTATTTGTTTGAAATTGTCATTTATATTTTCTATTTGATCTCTTTTTTGTATAAAAGAAAATTCTTCCAATTAATGAAGAGCTGCTAGCCTTTTTTTTAATCTTATATTAAAATTAAATTGTTTAATTTTAACATCATAATATTCTAATTTTAAGGAGAATTAATTTTGAATTAATTCTGGAAATATGGAAATTAATTTAATTTGATTAAATATTAAATTCCACTTTCAAATGACATACAAAATTAAATTAATCGAAAAAACACAAATAGACAATTTCAGTTCAAGCATTGGATCAATTTACAAATTGAAATCCAAAATTATCATTTTTATTTTATGCATTAGAGAATGCATGTTAGGACTATATGAAAAGGCATGATGGATGATTATGGATTTAGACCCAATATAATTGAGCATGCATGAAATTGTTTTGTTTTATGGTAAATAGGGCCTACATGTCCCTACCTCTATTTCTTTCTTATGTATTTCTCTTCTAATCTTACTTCCCTCAAATGTAAATTGAGGTTTTCTATACTTTGAAATATGTAATTAGATTACATAGGATTATGATATAATGAAGATACAAAGGAGCAAGAAGCAAAGGAGGTGGTACCATAAACAAGAAGACTTAGAAATAGGAATTTGATTTCTATTTTGGGTTATAAATTCATGCATATACCTAGGTAAGACCTAGTCAATTTCTCTTTGGATCAAGATATTGACTTTAGTATATCCATAATCATGTCATATAGTTAATGTAACTATCTTTATATATCCATGTGATGAATGTATGATATATAAAAGCATGAAATAATAACTTGATGAGACTTAACAAAGAAATCCCTTGCTAAATAAACAATTAGGTCTTATGTCTTCCATTAATGTGAGGAGAACCAGAGTTCTTCTAGAGTTAAGGTTGTTGAGTTGCCTCAAGCTCACTCTATAAGAATATGTTCAAACTATTGAAATTAGATTTCACGATTAATGGGTTAGACTTAATCGATATTATTAACTTGTTGGATTTGCGCCAAAGTTAATGTGTATTGGAGGAGAAGTTGGATTTGTATACATGAGATGTACACATATCAAGAGTTGATAGCCCAATGTATGTGCACACATCAATAAGTTGATAGCACAAGATTCAATAGTTGCATGAATAATGTAATTGGTATGGATTAGATACCTACCAACCAAAGTATGGATAGTTTGTTAAGTTACTTCAAGGTTATTCTTATTTAGTTGGATATCGACCAACTAAGAGAACTTCCATATAAGTTCTATCGGGTTCATAGTGAGGGATATGGATTTGTAATAAAATAGTAGGAGTCATAATGCGATTTATTAAAGAACTAATAAACATGTATTTTATGTACATTCTAACATGTTCGATTTTACATCTAGATTGCTAGAATTATCATCATGACAAGTGTGAATTTGCGATCACTAATAGAATCAAATATGTATCATCCAGTGATTTAGGCCCCGATTGCGTTTAACCGTAGTGGGGTGCATTGATTCAATTAGAGTCTAAATTTAAACGCATAATAAAATGACTAATAATAAGAAAACCTAAATCATCCAGTGATTTAGGACCCGATTGCGCTTAACCGTAGTGGGGTGCATTGATTCAATTAGAGTCTAAATTTAAACCCATAATAAAATGACTAATAATAAGAAAACCTAATTAAGGGTATTATTATTTAGGAATTAAAAAGATTAGTGCTAGAATTGGAAAATAAAATAAAATTTTCCTATAGACAAAATCGGTATTATGACAATTGTTGGAGGGAAAAAGTGTGAATATGAAGGAAGATGTGACAAATAAGTAATTTCTCAAAGTTAAAATGTTAATCAAGATTAATTAAATTAATGAACCAATAAAGATTAGGATTAATTTTAATTAGTGGGATACACTCCTTGATCATAGTATAAAAGTAAAAAATGGGAGGAATTCTACATTCTTCTACCCAAATTATCTAACTCATCTTCATCTTCTTTTCTTTAACTCTTGGCCATCCACCATAGCCTCCATAATCCACCATTTTTGCTTCAATCCGAGCTTGAGAAAGAGAGAAAAAAATTTGTTTTGAGAGAGAAAAATTCAGAATTTAAGAGTTTTTGCCATAAAGGGAGCAAATGAGCAAGAATGAAGGAAGAAAGAAGAAAAGGAAAGGAAGCAATTTGGGACAGATTCGGTCCACCTTGGAGAACCATTAAGATGAGTTTATTCTTCTTAAACTCAATATTTTTCCTTCCATTTGAGACCCATAATGATGATAGATGTGATTAGGTTTGATAGATTGAGGTTATGTTGCAAGATTGGAACTAGAAATTTAAGTTTGCAACTAGTTGAAAAAAGTGTAGTTAAACTTTGAATTCATGATAATTGATGTTAGTTAATTATTTTGTGACCTAAAAACTAGAGAAAGGTAACTTTAATGGAGGAATGAGGGGCTACCTTGGTTAAGTTAATTTGGAAAAAATCAAAATTAACATAGACGTAACATAATTGGTGATAAATGAAGTATGAATTGAGTGTTGATTTGAAGAAAATGAATTGAGAACTATGATAAGGTGTTTGGGCATTCATGACATATCAAGAAGGAAGTTTAACCTTAGTATATTTTGGCTAAATTAAAGTGCAAAACATATTTGGAACATTAGAATATTATGTAGACATGAAAAACTTTAAAAATGCATATTAGGATTGAGATATGGTATGGTTGTGTAGGAAAACCAAATGAACCAATGAGAGGCCCTCAAGAGGGTGACAAAGTCAAGGAGAAAGCTAAATAGTAAGGGGAGGAAAAAAAGGATAAAAGGAAGATCAAAGGCTGATTAGGTATGTGCTTCATTGATAAAAATCTTACATGTTGTTTAATGGTATGAAATTATGTTTTAATGTGTGATATGAATGTGGTTTGACATAAAATGTGATTAATTGTTGTTTTTAATGTTTTATATGGTAATGAGACCAAATGGTGTGAAATCATTAAGATATGTGAATATAATTGTGATCTGGAAAGTTTGGCATAAAAATGAATGCATATGATGAATGTAAGTAGTATATAGAGTAATGCCAATTGATAACCCTACTATAGAGATTCTATAACAGTCTTGAGTATTTTGATCATAACTAATGTTTTGGTAATGATATTGAGATGAAATTAATTGGAAATGAAAGTGGACTAATAATGTCAAAACTTTCGTTTGGAACCTGAGTTCAAATTATAATTGTAAATAGGCTAAAAATTGGACTTAAAATCTCGAACCTGTAGGAATCCAAAAAATACTTGGTAAAATTTTTGGAATGCCCTTCAGTAAAAGGGCCATAACTTTTGATAGCAAAACTTGGATTTAAGTGATTTTTGATGCATCTGAAATTCGAAACAATAAACTACAAATTATTAGAAGATCATAACTTCAAATTTGAACTATAAATGGACTAAAAATAAAGCCCGAAATCAGGGTCGAAATCTACTATAGATTAAAACTTAAGATATTGTGTTTTTGCATGTGGTGTGATGAGTATATATAATAATTAATGTGAATTTTGACTTTAATGATAATTATAAATGTTTAATAAATTATTTATGTATGAGATTCTAATACAATAATAAAGGGGAACAAAGAACAAAAATAAACAAGCTTATTAGTGAAAATTTAGTAAAAGTATCATTTTTGAAAATATTGTGAATTAATATAAAAATAGTTAAGTTATAAGACACCTCATCTAGAACTAGAATAGAGAATAGTTTGGTATGTCAATCAGGGGATTTAAGGCACTTGATGACAAATATAAAAGTCGATAATGACAAATTTATAAATGCGTTCGGCATAAAATTATTAAGCCGGTAACGACAATATTACAAAAGCTGATAATAGTATTATTATAAAAGTGTCCGGTGCAATATTATGAAAGTTGAAAATGACAATCTCGTTATTCCTATTAGTTAGTTCGGTTATAGGTATTATGGGCACAAGAAAAATGAATAATAATAATAATAATAATAATAATAATAATAATAATAATAATAATAATAATAATAATAAAGTATGTCATTTTGATAATGTTATATTAATTAAAATTGTTAAATATTAAATTTTTGATGAAATTTATTTGGTTTCATATAATTCTTTTATTTTATGCATTGCTTGTTAAAATTATAAGTGACATGTAAGAAAATATATGTATGTAAAATTTTTATCATTGAAGCACCACTAAGCTAATAGCTTAGCGCGGATGGTTTCCTCTTGCGCAAGTTTTAGAAGGGTATTTATAGATAATAAAATTGTCAGAAGAAAAAGGTTAGCCGGATGGAATCAGCTAAAAGTTTTGGATTTATTTTTCGTATATTTTATCAAAAGATTTGTAAATTAAATTATAGTTTTATTTCATCTAATATGTATTATAGATGTGACTTATAATGTAAGAGACCTAGTTTGAATGTAAATTAATGTATTTTATAAATAAATAAAATTTTCAATATTTGTTCTTGTAATAATTTTTATTTTAGTGTCTCTAATATTTTTGTAAAAAAAATATACTTCATTTCATTAAGCTTATAAGATAGTTAGTCGGATAATGCTCACTTACCTTACTGATTTAAAGTGGGGTAAGGGGGTGTTACAAAATTAGTTGACTAGGCTTAATTTTTTGGGTTGGCTAAGGAATTTGAGAATAGTTCTCAAATCCGAAAAAATTGGTTATGTCCTAGATGAGGCACTCCCTAATCCCCCTACTGCTGATGCTTCTAAAGATGTTCAAAAGGCATATCAAAAGCATCTCGATGATAATGAGATGGCAAGTTGCATTATACTTGCTACTATGTCAACTGAGTTGCAAAAGCAACACGAGGCTATGGATATTATTCCATAGTATACCATCTAAGAGAGTTTTTTGATGAGCAAATGCGTTCCGAAAGGTTCAAAACTTTGAGGTTGCTCTTTTGCACTAAGATGGTTGAAGGGACATCTCTAGTGCAATATACATTGAAGATGAATGGCTATAATGAGAGGTTGGCCACCTTAGGATTTGTGATGGACCATGAATTAAGTATTGACTTAATTCTAACCGGTTTTTCTGATAGTTATTCACATTTTGTGCTTAAATATAGGACGAACCAAATCTTTACCATTATTCCTGAGTTGATTAACTTGCTCAAAACAGTTGAGCCATCTGTCAAGAATGACAGTAAGGCTGTGATGCTGGTGGACTCTTCAGGTTCTAAAAAGTAGAACCTTAAGAAGAAGAAAAAGTCCATAAAGCCTAAGGGAGGCGTGGCCAAGATGAAGGCTAATGAGATTGCTCCAAAGGGGACATGCTTCCATTGCTGCAAAGATGGCCATTGGAAGAGAAACTGCAAGGCTTATTTAGAGTCCTTGAAGAAAAAGGCATCTGATGCCTAATAATATATGGGTATTAGATACCAGTTGTGGCTCACACATATGCATTGATATGCAGGGCCTAAGGAACAGTAGGCAGCTCAATAAGGGATAGTCAGACCTACGCGTTGGAAAATGGAGCAAAGGTTGTTGTATTAGCTATAAAAAAGTATGTATTGACCCTCCCTAGTGGGCTTATGTTAAATTTGGATAATTGCTTACCTACCTTGACTAAAAACATTATTTTTGTTTCAATTCTAAAAAAAGATAGTTTCCATTTAGCTTTTAATAACAATTGTTGTTCTATTATGTTGAATGAAATTTTTTATGCTAGTACTACATTATGCAATGGAATATACATATCAGATATGTCAAATCCAATTTTAAACATCAATGATAATAAAAGGCAAAAACAAAATATGTTGAAATCATCCTACTTATGGCATTATCGTCTTAGTCATATAAGTGAGAAACACATGGCTAAACTACATAAGAATGGTAGTTTGGGGTCATTTGATTATGAATCATATGACACATGTGAATTTTGCTTATTAGGCAAGATGACTAAATTACCCTTTAAGGGAAAAGGTGAACGTGCTAATGGACTTTTAGACTTAATCCATTCAGATATATGTGGTCCAATGTCTACACATGCTAGAGGTGGTTTCATCTACTGCATTACTTTTATCGATGACTATCATTATATGGGTACGTGTATCTTATGAGATACAAATCTGAAGCTTTTGAAAAGTTCAAAAAATTCAAAAATGAAGTAGAGAAACAAATTAGTAAAAGTATTAAAACACTTTGATCATATCAAAGTGGTGAATACTTGAGCCAAGAGTTTCTAGATTATCTTAGGGATAATGGGATTTTATCTCAATAGACTTCACCTTACATGCCACAACACAATGGTGTAGCTGAAAGGAGAAACCAAACCTTATTAAACATGGTAAGGTTTATGATAAGTTTTGCTGAACTCCCTAAATCCTTTTGGAGTTATGCACTAGAGACCATCATTTATATATTAAATGGAGTTCTTTCGAAGTCAGTTGATGTTACTCCATATGGGATATGGTATAACAAAAAGTCCACATTTCTTACATGAGAATTTGGGGTTGTCCTGCTTATATGAATCAGACAATGTCAAATAAGCTAGAAGTTAAGTCTATCTTATGTCTATTTGTGGGATATCCAAAAGTATCATATGAATATCAATTTTACCACCTCATGGAACAAAAGGTTTTTGTTTCAAGATATACCATCGTTTTAGAGAGAGAATTCCTTCTAAAAGGAGATAGTGGGAGAAAAATTGAAATTGAAATAGATGCTGATCAACTGCCTAAACCTGAGCTAGTTACTCATACAGATGATGTAACAGCTCAACTTCTGAAGTACAAGAGCCTCGTAGGTCAAGTAGGATACGTACTGTTCCAGAGAGATATGAATTTCTCATTAATGAACATAACGATGTATAACTCATAGAAAATGATGAGCCTACAACCTATGAAGAAGTTCTGAATAGTTCAGAATCTGATAAATGACTTTAAGCCATGAAGTCAGAAATGAATTTCATGTATGGAAACCAAGTATAGACTTTGGTTGATCCACCCAAAGGGATAAAGCCTGTAAAGTGCAAGTGGGTTTTCAAAAAGAAAACTGACATGAATGGTAATGTGATTACCTATAAAGCTAGACTTGTTGCTAAAGGTTATCATCAAAGACAAAAGAATTGACTATGATGAAACTTTTAGCCCAGTAGCTATGCTTAAATCCATAAGGATAATCATAGCCATTGCTATTCATTATGATTATGAGATATGACAAATGGAAGTGAAGACAACTTTCCTTAATGGAAATCTGACTGAAGATGTGTACATGACAGAACCAGAAGGCTTCATATCCAAATATGGCAAAAAGGTATGTAAGTTTCAAAGATCCATTTATGGATTAAAGCAAGCATCCAAGAGTTGGAATTTTATTTTGATGAGACAATCAAACAGTTTGGTTTCTTACAAAATCCATATCAACCTTGTGTTTACAAGAAAGTTAGTAGGAGTGCAATCATATTTCTTGTGTCGTATGTAGATGATATATTGTTAATGGGAAATGATGTCTCAGCCTTACAATCAGTCAAATTTTCTTATCCAAGAATTTCTCTATGAAAGACCTTAGAGAAACAGTCTATATTTTAGGGATAATGATTTATAGAGATAGATCAAAAAGATTTCTTGGTCTTTCACAGTTTACATATATAGATAAGATGCTAAAGTGGTTTAGCATGGAGTAGTCCAAGAAGGGATATATTCCTATGACCTATGGGATTATCTCTCAAAATCTTTGTGTCCAAAGACACAAGATGAGAGGACACACATGAGTTTGATTCCATATGCTTCAGCTATAAGATCAATCATGTACGCTATAACATGTACAAGACCCGATGTATCATATGCTCTGAGTGTCATGAGCAGATACCAATCGGACCCTGGTGAGGATTATTAGGTGGCTCTCAAGAATATCCTTATGTACTTAAGAAGGACTAATGATGTATTCTTGGTATATGAATATAGAGATCTTATTGTGAGTGGGTATACCGATGCCAGCTTCCAATCTGACAAGGATCACTCAAAATCTCAGTCAGGTTATATATTCACGCTAAATGGTGGAGCAATTAGTTAGAAGAGTTTCAAACAGGAAATGACTGCCGATTCCACAACCAAAGTAGAGTACATTGCAGCATCTGAAGCAGCAAAGGAAGCAATTTGGATAAAGAAATTCATCACAGAACTTGGAGTGGTTCCCAGCATTATTGATTCAATACAATTGTATTGTGATAATAATGGAGTTATTGCACAAGCAAATGAACCACGATCTCATCAAAGATCAAAACATGTACTTAGAAGATACCATTTGATTAGAGAAATCATTAGTAGGAATGATGCAAAGATAGAAAGAGTGCCCACTGATCTGAATATTGCTGATCCTTTAACTAAGCCACTTCCCTAAAAGAAATATGATTATCATGTACTCACCTATGAAATTAAATACAAAGGCGATTGGATTTAGTGCAAGTGGGAGCTTATTAGAGGAGTGCTCTAACGGTAATCACCTTTAGCACTTATTGTACAAATTTATTTGATTAATAAAAGGATTTTTTATTAATTTGATGTTCATTCAACATATGAATTGATAGTGATCTTAAATCAATTAATGAAATCCTTGATACATAACATAGCATGAAGGAAATCATGATGAGATCATGATATTGAGATTCTTATCATGTGTAATTATGTTAGTATCTAAATTATCCCTAGTCATAGGATTAATGAGATAGGACATTGTTAATCCAGACAAACTAGCACATGTTACACTTTTTGATTGGATCAAGTAGTATATCTCATAATCTGTAAATATGATATGTTTAGAGTTAACATGTGGATGTTTGCTAAGTGTAGCTAAGTACATTTGATGACCAACTATGAGACAATCATATGGATAATCTATTCAAATTTCAATGATAGTCTCATCATAATAATGGTGCAAGTATCCTTATACTTAAAGCACTTAAGGATATCTTGAATACTGATTCTGTATTTTGACATTATTCCTTGTTGCCTCAGGTAGTTTGTTCATAGGGTGGTGTTTGGATATAGCTTGAGGTATTCGAAGGTAATTGGATAACCAACAAAGGATTCACCACTTCTAATAGAAGGAGTGTATACCCATAGCTTTTTATTGCAGTCATTATTCGGGAATCTCTAGCTAGAGTGGAAATGTCATAAAGATAGTTTTCAATGACATATCTAATAGAGTAATGAGCCTCAAGGACAATAACTAATATTATTTGGACTAGACGTGACGTAGTTAGTCTAGTAGGAGTTGACACATGTCCATACTCTGAACCAAGTGGAGTATAAAACGGTGAAAGGAATAATTGCACGAAAATTATTTATGGAAAGGTTCATAGTCAAACCACTAACTTTCCAGTCAATTGGAGGTTATGATGTGTTGCTAGATACCGCTCATGACTTATTTAAATTAATTAATAATTTAAGTGGTCAACATAATCGGGAACCTAATGGGTCACACGTATTGAAGATATGGAGAATGAGTAAAATGGTCTTGGATGAGATCTAAAATATGAAAAAATTATTTCGGGATAGATTGCGATGAAATAGCACGGGAAAAATCGTTCGGGATGGTCATGGGCCTGCACGAGCTAGACAGCAGGCCCAACGCTCGCACTACTGCCTCCCATTGGCCAACGGATAAATTTGGCCTTAATTATGCCAATTATGGCCATTAAGAATTTTTAATATTCATTCAAGTTTTAAATAAAAAATACAACTATGAAATTTATAGGGTAATTACAAGTTTTTACAATTACTACAAAATATTTAATATTAAATAAAAATATGATTTACCATGCAATACTATACTAATAATTAAAGAATATTAATTTTTTTAATTGAAATGTAAAAAGAATAAAACATCTTGTACATTCGAAATAAATTTATAAATTATATAAGAGAAAAATAATAAAAAGATTAAATATGGAGTTAAAATATTAAAAATAACATAATTTTTAAAAATACTTTTAAATTTTTTGATTCAAATCTAATAAAGATACAAACCCAAATCAAAAGGTCTCTCAAAAATACAAATTTGGATTCATTCACAATTCAAATTTTTATTCATTTCAATTTGATTGACTGATCTATTTCAAGTTTAGGGCCTAAACTGACCCTTGATCATACCTATTTAAGAGAGTAGATAATATACTAAAAAAAAAAGTTGGTAATCTTATTAATGCAATTCATATTTAGCGATCGTGTTGATTTATTTTTGTAAACCTAATATTCCAAAAATAAAAAGATATAATTTTTTTTACATCAAGCATTTTTTCTAAAGAGATTTGATAATATAATTAATGCAATTCACCTCTAGCAATTGTGGTGATAGATTTTTGAGAACCTGATATTCTAAAAATGAAAAGATAAAAATTTTTTCCATTAAAATCAAACATTTTTTCCTAACAAAGAGTTGATATTCTAATTAATTCAATCCACATCAAACAATTATTTTGATTATTATGATCCTGATATTCCAAAAATAAAAAGATACAATTTTCTTTTATTAACATCATCGTTCTTTTTTTCTCTCTTCTTTTTTCCTTTTTGGCTTTTAACATAAACCTTGACTAGAATACCATATGATTAATATTGGAATTTTCGCTTCATTTTCTTTATATCTTTTCTAACTATAATTTATATTAAAAAAAAAGTAGATATTTTTATTTAAATTTAATAATTTATATAATTAAAATTCTTAATTGAAAATTTTTTTAATTCACTTTCTTAATAGATTTTATTTATCAAATTCCATAGAAACAAAAAAAAGAAAAAAAGAAGTACCCATTGAAATTATGAAATACTCATAAAAGCATGCAAAGAAACTGTTGGTAGCTAAATTCGTTGAAAACTTTGGTGCGAGTCCCTCCACATGTGAGTCCCACCATATATAAAAAAAAGTCGAAAGTTGCGGTAATTCAATTTCAAATTGAATTCCTCCAGCCAATATTTTTAACTTTTTTGATTTTGTGTTTACACTGAATATTTTTTCTATAAATAGACAGATTTTCTTTCATTTGAATTTCAACAATTTCAATTCATTTGAGAGAATTTGAGAGAATTTGAGAGAGAGTTAGACTTTTGAAATATTTCCAAAAATTAGGGAATGACAAAAATAGTGAGAAATATATTTTGGGGGTGGTTTTGGAAAACACTTGTGTACCACTATTTATTGGATTTATCTCAAAATTGTTGTATTACCTCTAACCTGTGTATAGGGAAGACTCTCTTCTTGTACCCATTAATTTTTATTAGTGGAAGAAAAATATTTAGGGTGTTATCCGTGGACGTAGCCCAAATTAAAGAGTAAATCACGTTAAATTGTAGGTGTTATTTTTTGCTGATTATTTTATTTCACATTTATTTGTGTTATTTTATCCGTTGTGTCCAATAAATGGTATTAGAGCCAATCTGTCAGTCTTATAAAATTCTTAGTATGCTCTGTAGTTGCAGTATTAACTGATCTTCCACATCAGAAAAAATTTTATTAGTTTACTGTCAACTAAAAGAGTCTCATTTTTCTTAAAATGGAGACAAATAACACTAAGATGATCAGCTTAAATGGTACAAATTACCACATATGGAGAAGCAAAATGAAGAATCTCCTATTTGTGATGAAAATGCATCTACCGGTGTTTACTACAACTAAATCCGAAAGCAAGACAGATGAGGAGTGGGAGTTTGAGCACGAGCAGGTGTGTGGTTACATCTGACAATTTGTTGAAGACAACGTGTACAACCACATCTGCAATGAGACTCATGCTCGGACGCTATGGAACAAGCTTGAACAGCTTTACGCGTCAAAGACAGGTAACAATAAATTATTTTATTTGACAAAGTTGACACAATCGAAATACAAGGAAGGAACTTCCATAGCATTTCATCTGAATGAGATGCAAGGGATCATGGACCAACTATCCAGAATGAGTATAAAGCTGGATGATGAAGTATTTGCTCTACTAGTATTGGGCTCTCTACCAGAGTCATGGGAGACTTTGAAGATTTCAATAACCAACACTGCACCTAACAGTATAATCAATATGGAGTCTGTAAAAAGCAGTATCCTGAATGAATAAATGAGAAGAAGATCACAAAACTCATTTTCTTCATCACAATCAGATGTTCTGGTTACTAACTACAGAGGAAGGAGCCAGTATAGACAACAAATGTCTAGAGGAAAGAGCAGAGGTAAATCAAACAAATATGGCAATATTGAATGCTATTACTGCAAAAAGAAGGGTCATATCAAGAAATACTATCGAAAGTTCAAAAAGGACCAAAAAGGCAAGAAAGTAAAACGAGATGACAGCAGTGATAATGATATAGCAAATACCATAAACGAATTTAATGTCGTTTGTGATGATACTATCAATTTCACATCCCATGAGACCAGTTGGGTAATTGATAGTGGCGCTACCATTCATGACACATCTCAGAAGAAATTTTTCTCATTCTATACAGCAGGAGATTTTGGTGTTGTGAAGATGGGAAATGATAATATGTCAAAAGTTGTTGGCAAAAGAGATTTTTGTTTGGAGACTGTGAATGGTACCAGATTAGTCCTGAGAGATGTCAGATATATTCTAGATATTCGTCTGAATTTGATCTCTGCAGAAAAACTCGATGATGGAGGTTTCTGCAGTACCTTCTCAAATAACCAATGGAAGCTTACCAAAGGTTCCATGGTAGTGGCTAGAGGCACAAGGCATGCTACCTTATATGTGATGCATGCAAAGCTCTCCAATGACACTGTAAGTGTTATGGAGAAGGACAGTGCTACTGAATTATAGCACAGACGACTCGGCCATATGACTGAAAAATGAATGACTACCCTTGTCAAAAGGAAGATGTTGCCCGGAATGGATGAAGTACATTTTGAGAAATATGTTGATTGTTTAGCAAGAAAGCAAAACAGAGTTGCTTTCAAGAGTTCCCCTCCTTCCAGAATGAAGAATGTGTTAAATCTGGTCCATTCAAATTTATGTGGGTCAATGCCAAAGTCACTGGGTGGTGCTCAGTACTTTGTGACTTTTATTGATGACCATTCGAGGAAGACATGGGTGCATACTTTAAAGACAAAAGCTCATGTGCTAAATGTCTTTAAAGAATTTCATGCCTCATTTAAGAGACAGACTGGAAAGAAGTTGAAATGCATCCGGACAGACAACGGTGGAGAATACATTGGACCGTTTGATGCCTACTGCAAAGAACAAGATATTCGGCATCAGACAACGCCTCCAAAAATACCGCATTTGAATGGCCTGACTGAGAGGAGGAATAGAACTTTGATGGAGAGAGTCAGATGTTTTCTCTCACATGCAAAGTTACCTAAAACATTTTGGAGTGAAGCTTTACTCACGGCTATGTACGTGTTAAATCTTTCACCTTGTATCCTTCTAAAGCTAGATGTTCCAGAGAAAGCGTGGTTAGAAAAGGATATTTTCTATGATCATCTGTGGGTATTTGGTTGCAAAGCCTTTGTGCATATTCCAAAAGATGAGAGGTCTAAGCTCGATGTCAAAATACGACAATGTGTTTTTATTGGCTATGGAAAAGATTAGTTTGGCTACATATTTTATGATCCAGTGGAGAATAAACTTATCAGAAGCCGTATGCTATTTTCGTTGAGAAAGAGACCATTGAAGATATTGTCAGGACAAAGAAAAGTGTTCCTGATTCCAATGGTGACTCAACAGATTTAGAATTGATTCCTCCAATACCGGTGCCAATACAACTTGGGGATGAAGATCATGTTGATCTGCCTGAAGAAAATAATGCTCTCATCGACAATCTAGAAGATGATGCTGAAGATGATGATGTTCATCATCAACCATCACTGTGCACTCCCGAGTTCCTGTGAGAATGAGCAATAGAGCAAGACAACCGTCTTCGAGATATCCAGAAAATGAGTATGTATTACTCACTGATGGGGGAGAACCAGAAAGCTTTGAAGAAGCAATGATTGATAAGCATAGACAGAAATGGATTGAAGCCATGCAAGATGAAATGAAATCCTTGCATGAGAATAATACTTTTGAACTGGTGAAGCTGTTAAAAGGAAAAAGAGCTTTGAAAAATAAATGGGTATTCAGAATCAAACATGAAGAGAACAGTTCCCATCTGAGATTCAAAGTCAGATTGGTCGTGAAAGGATTCAGTCAAAGAAAAGGAATTGACTTTGATGAAATTTTCTCACCAGTTGTGAAAATGACATATATCTGTACAATGCAGGGGTTAGTAGCAAGTCTTAACCTGGAGGTTGAGCAAATGGATGTCAAAACTGCCTTCTTACTTGGTGATTTGGAAGAGGAGATATACATGGAGCAACCAGAGGGTTTCGAATATAAGGAAAAAGAGGAATATATTTGCAAATTGAGGAAAAATCTCTACAGCTTGAAGCAGGCACCAAGACAATGGTACAAGAAGTTTGAGTCTGTTATAGGGGAGCAAGGATACCATAAAGACTACTTCAGACCATTGTATTTTTGTACAGAAATTCTCTGATGAATATTTCATCTTTCTTTTGTTTTATGTGGATGACATGCTGATTGTTGGTCAGAATATTTCCAGAATTAACAACTTGAAAAAACAGTTGAGTAAGACTTTTACTATGAAAGATTTGGGGCCAACAAAGCAGATTATTGACATGAAGATTATCAGAGATAGGAATGTCAAGAAATTATGGCTATCACAGGAGAAGTATATTGAGAAAGTACTTCAGAGATTTCAAATGGACCAAGCTAAAATGGTTAGTTGTCCTCTTGCTAATCACTTTAAGCTGAGTTCCAAACAGAGCCCTTCTACAGACGAAGAGAATGATGAGATGGACAAGATTCCATATGCTTCAGCAGTTGGGAGTTTGATGTATATCATGGTGTGCACACAACCTGATATCGCTCATGCAGTTAGAGTAGTGAGCAGATTCCTTTCAAATCCAGAAAATGAACATTGGACTGCAGTAAAGTGGATTTTCAGGTATCTTCGAGGTACTTCAAAAATATGTTTATGTTTTGGAGATACCAAACCTGTGTTGGTTGGATACACAAATGCAGATATGGCTGGCAATGTTGACTCTACAAAGTCAACGTCAGGTTACCTAATCACTTTTGCAGGGGGAGCTGTGTCATGACAATCAAAGTTACAGAAGTGCATTGCACTATCTACAACTGAAGCAGAGTTTATTGCAGCAACAGAAGCATGTATAATGTTGCTGTGGATGAAAAAGTTCTTGAAAGAACTTGGATTGTAGCAAGATAAATATAAATTATTTTGTGATAGTCAGAGTGCTATCCATCTTGGAAAGAATGTCTCCTTTCACTCGAGATCAAAGTATATTGATGTGAGATATCACTGGATTAGATATGTGATGGAGAAGAAACTACTACAGCTTGAGAAGATCTATATAGAAGAAAATGGATAAGACATGTTAACGAAAATTCTACCAAAATCATATTTTGAATACTGTCGATTAGCTGCTGGAATGGTGGAGTCCCCACATTGTCGGGAGGGGGAGATTTGTTGGTAGCCGAATTCATTGAAAAATTTGGTGTGGGTCCCACCACATATAAAAAAAAAGTCAAAAGCTGCGTCAATTCAATTTCGAATTGAATTCCTCCAACCAATATTTTTGACTTTTTTGATTTGTGTTCATATTGAATATTTTTTCTATAAATAGGCAGATTTTCTTTCATTTGAATTACAATAATCTCAATTCATTTGAGAGAATTAGAGAGAGAGTTAGACTTTTGGAATATTTTCAAAAATTAGGGAGTGACAAAAATAGTGAGGAAAATATTTTGGGGGTGTTTTTGGAAAATACTTATGTAACACTATTTTTTGGGTTTATCTCAAAATTGTTGTATTACCTCTAGCCTGTATCTAGGGAAGACTCTCTTTTTGTATCCATTAATTTTTATTAGTGGAAGAAAAATATTCAGGGTATTATCCGTGGACGTAACTCAAATTAAAAGGTGAACCACGTTAAATTTTCAGTGTTATTTTTTGCTGATTATTTTATTTCACATTTATTTGTGTTATTTTATCCGCTGTGCCCAACAGAAATTTCTATTATAATTTTTATCGAACACTTAGAGAGCAAAACAAAGTATGCCCATCAATGAAATTAATCAACCTAAAGAAAAAAGCCTCAAAATGATTACCAAGCACAAGCTTATTCCATGTACTAACACTTCTACCATGCATATCATCCAACACCTTAACTTTATTATTCAAATCCTAAAGCTTATGACATAGAACACTTTCTCTATCAAAACTTCCTTTCTTATTAGGACTTATAGCCTCCAATGTTAAAAAAATTAAAAAGATAATAAATGTTCATTTTTTAGGCTTTTCCAATTTAATATTTATTCAATTAAGATTCTTGGGCTTCACACTCATTCCACGCACATGTAATACATATGCAATACATGCATGTTAATTTTTTAGTTGAATAAGGACTCAATTCAACAAAAAATTAAAAGTTCAAGTCTTTTATTAAACAATATTTCAGTAAGGATCTTAATTTTTATTTTTATGACAAGTTCAGACATAAAAATTGCATAATATGGTAAAATTTAAAGAGCTGTCACACTTCAATTTAAAAGAATGGGAATTAAGTTATCACTTTGATAACTTTATTTGGAATTCAAAGCTTTTTTCATCATGCTTTTATATATCAGTAATTAATTTTGATAAAATTTAATATAAATTTTATAAATAAAATCATATGGTATTCTAAATTAAACACAAAATGTTAAAATGTTAATATTTATTTATTTTAGTGTCTTAATTTTCATTGTGTTTGATTGGATCGCTAAATTATTATTTTAATATGCATTGAGTTCAATATTTAACAAATTAAGGTAAATAATAATACTATTAAAGTACAAGTTAGATCCCTAAAAGTTTGTAATTGATTTCCTACATGTCTTAATATAAGCTAAAATTAATATTGATTATATAAGAAAACAACACGTAATAGTTAAAAATCTAAAGATACTTTTTGGTTTGACTTTTTCCTATGGAATTTTTGGTAAGAGTGTACATTGAATTAAGATAAACTTTAAATGTATGATTTTTCTAATTATTATTATTTTCTCTATTATAAGTCAAGTTAAGAGAAAGACCCAATCATGCTTCCTTCTTTTGTAGAAGACCTTGATTTTTATCAACTCAATAAAATATAAATTTTCTTATATCCACAAACTTTTTCCATATGCAAATTAAAAACTAATAAAAGATTAAATGTTTTATGATATTGAGCTTTTTTTTTCTTAAAAAGAATCTTATTTTCTTTTTTTAATAAAAATAAATCTATGTATTTATATTTGGAAATAAGTTTTCATGTTTTGATCAAAGATCATACTCTTCTTAAATATACTCTATTATTCCTTCAAATGGGTTTTTATGTCCATATAATTTTGTTTCCAATCTCAATATACTATTTGTAGTTTTGGGATCCTTTTTCAAATTTATCCATTAGAAGGTTTAACTTTTTTTGGCTATTTTTTTCTCAATAAAATAACAATATATAAAAATTCTAACTAGGATTCTAGCAAAAATTAATAAATTTTATTTGTTACTATTTTGATTAACATGACAAAATATTAGAGCAGACATAACCATCATTCATAAATTACAGTTTCGGTTCATGAAATTTTAGGGCCCAAACCAGCCTTTGACTATACCTATTTAAGAGAATGGAAAATCTGTTAAAAATAATAGAGTTGTTAATCTAATTAATGCAATCTACATTTAGCAATCGTGTTAATTAGTTTTTGTGAACCTAATATTCGAAAAATAAAAATATTATAATTTTATTCCATTAACATTAAGAGTCTTTTCGAATAGAGAGTTAATAATATAATTAATGCAATTCGCATCTAGCCACTGTGTTGATAGGTTCTTGTGAATCTGATATTCCATAAATGAAAAGAAATAACTTTCTTCCATTAACATCAAGTTTTTTTTCTAAAAAATTAAGAGTTAATATTCTAATTAATGCAATCCAGATTTATAAACTATGTTGATTGGTTTTTGTTAACCCATATTCCAAAAATGAAAAGATATAATTTTCTTCTATTAACATCAAGTAGTTTTTTCTCTCTTTCTTTTTTTCCTTTTTGGCTTTTGAGGTAAACCTTGACTTGAATTCTATACGAATAATATTGAAATTTTCACATCATTTTCTTTATGTCTTCTCTAACATAATTTATATCAAATTTTCACTGTTGTTGATAGGGGAAAAAAAAATTCTTACTTAAGTTTTACAATTTATATAACTAAATTTCTTAATTGCAAATTTATTTAATTCACTTTTATTAAGTTAGATTGTTGTTTAATCTTTCAACTATAAAATTTATTCAATTGAAATTTTAATTATTAATTTTGATTTATTTATATAAAACATTTAAAATATAAAGAATAGAAGAAAAATATTATTAATGTAATTGTGTTAAATTATTGATTTTTGAATGTTAAGATGAAATGGAGTTAATATATTGACTTTATCAATATTATTACTAATTTATAATTTTATCCTTAGAGTTGACGTATATTGTTTTATTTTTATACTTTTCTAATTGGATCTTCTGAATAAAATTTTTGGCTCCATCACTAGAAAATTGTATATGGAATTCAAATTTTTTTTCCAACTTGCTTTTATATTTCAGTAATTAATTTTGATTGAATTTACTATAAATTTTATAAATTAAAATCATATGGAGTTCCAAAACATAAAATGCTAATATTTACTGTTTTTATATTCATTGTGTTTGATTGAATCTCTAAATTATTATTTTAATATACACTAAGTTCAATATTTTACAAATTAAGGTAAAGAATAATACTATTTAATTACAAGTTAGTTCTCTAAATTTTTTTTAATTAATTTTTAACATGACTTAATATAAGCTAAAATTAATATTGATTATATTGGAAAAAAGTAATAATTAAAAATTCAAATGTAGTTTTTAGCATGACTTTCTCCTATCAAATTTTGTTATAGAAGTGTGCATTGGGTTAGGATCAACTCTAAATGTATGATTTTTTAAATTTTTTTTTTATTTTCTCTGTTACAAGTCAAGTTAAAAGTAAGAAAACTATATATGGAACTCAAAGCTTTTTTTCTAACTTGCTTTTATATTTCAGTAATTAATTTTGATTGAATTTAATGTAAATTTTATAAATTAAAATCACATAGAGTTTCATAACATAAAATGGTAAAATGCTAATATGTACTGTTTTTGGTGTTCATTGTGTTTGATTGAATCTCTAAATTATTATTTTAATATACATTAGTTTCAATATTTAACAAATTAAGGTAAAAAATTATACTATTTAAGTACAAGTCTAAATTTTTTTAATTAATTTTTCATATGACTTAATATAAACTAAAATTAATATTAATTATATTGGAAAAAAAGTAGTAGTTAAAAATTCAAAGGTAGTTTTTGGCACAACTTTTTCCTATCCAATTTTTTTTATAGAAGTGTGCCTTGGGTTATGATCAACTCTAATTATATAATTTTTCTTCTTTTTATTATTTTTTCTATTACAAAAGTAAGAAAATTGTATATGGAATTGAGATACTAAATTGTTATTTTGTTTTGTGATAAACGAAGAGATGTAATATTCTTCAACTAATATGAAGTTTTTCTTTTCGCTTTTAATATATAGAAACCTTGACTTGAAGCCCGCAGATATGATTGCAATTTGTCCTTTATTTTCTTTATTTCTTGTCTAACACTTTATTAAATAATTAATGATTTATTAATGGTTTTGTTGCAATTGATTAATAAAACTTAAATTGAATTTTAATTTGTTAGACTTAAATTGATGAAAAAAAGATATTCAATTGATTAAATTGGAATTCATATTCAATTAATCAAATTTAATTTAATCAATTAAAATTTAATAAATCAATTCAATTAATTTAACTTAATTAATAAGTTTCAATTTAATTAATTAAAGTTCAATTAATTAATTAAACTTCAATTTAATCAATTAAAGTTCAAGTTAAACACAATTTTAATCAATTTAAGTTGAATCAATTAATGGAATCCTAATTTAAATATTTAATCTAATTAAATTTTCTCAATCAATTAAAATTCAATTTAGTCAATTTAATTTAATTAGATTAGTGAATTGAAGATTTGGAGTTCAATTTGAATTAGACCCCTATTTAATTGTCCGAGGGTAGGTTTTGGCCAGTAGCTTGCCGTTTGCCATCTTGTGGAAATAATTTTTCATTGTCTTTTTGATTGATTTTTCGGAAAGTGTCGTTTGGATAAATTTTCACTTCAACTGATTGCACTCAAATACGATTTTATTTTTCACAAGCCGAATTAAATTTAAAAAAGCATGAAGTTTTTGCGTTCACTTCCCAGTTGGGTCTCTTATAATAGAATTAATTAATATAATTTAAGAATACATTAGATTTCTGATTTTCTATTAATTTTCAATTTGACTCAATAAAATTAAAGTTAATATTTTTTTTATTGATGAAATAGAGAAAAAACAAGTTGTTAAGAATTGATTAAGGTAAATTGGCCTTAAACTATATTTAATTTTTCTATATTGAGCTTATCATATTACCGACCAAAGAACAGAATTAAGTTATTTAAAACAGAATTAAGTTTTCTAGATAAACCATATTGTGTTTCTATTTTATCCGAAATTAGTTTGATGTTTGTAATTGCTATCCTCTAATGTTAATCTTTGATCCAAAACGTAAGTTTCCTTTTATTCTCTGTTACAAGTCAAGTCAATACCAAATTAATTATATGTTTCCTTCTCTTGAGGTAAACTCAATTATGTCTATCACTTTTTTCCAAATCCAAATAAAATGGATTATGATATTGATATTATATTCTTTTTGTAAAGAAAATATCACTTTCTTTTTTTTTTTTTCTAAAAAACTTAAACCTATTATTCCCTTAAATAACGTTTTACGTCCATGTAATCTTCTTTTCAATCTCAATATATTATTTGTAATTTTTTTATCCTTTCATATATTTAACCCATTAGAAGGTTTAACATTTTTTCAGGAAAAAATATTTACTTTTTAATTACTTTTTATCAAATATGTTATTTACAATTTTCAAATTATGACTTACTAAGTACAAATGTAAAAATTATGACTTATTATATTTTCCTCCTTAATTTCTTTCATATTAAAAGTTTTTTTTTATTTTCTTCTTTAATTTTTTTCAATTAAATAGCTTTTTTTTTTCTATTCTCGTCTTTAATTTCTTTTCAAATAAATCCATTTTCTTTCTTTTTTAATTTTCTTATTTTATTTATGCTTAAATAAATCCATCATACGATTAATGATTTTTACAATTTGTTCTTATTATTAAGTGAAATCAATCAGTTATCAATCAGTTTATTTTTACAATTTGTTCTTTGTCTTCTGTTGTAAGGGCAAAATTGAGCCTCATTGTCATGGATCAATCCCTTATGTGGGAGCTTAAAACTTTTCTCTAAATTCAGCAGCGATCAGGGTTTTCTCCTGCTTGCAGAGCTGGAATGATACTTTTCCAATTGGAGAAACTTGCAATGTGCTAAGAAATTCCAAAGTCGACTATTGAAAGGTGGGTTGATAAATATCAACAAACTCTAGTAGGCCACACTTTCATAGCCAAACCTTAATGCCAAAGGTAAGACCTAGTGTCTTGACACACCCCCAATCGAAGGTCCTTATTGATAAGAGATGCCATTTATGAGGCAAACACATTTTGGATGGCAATGTTAGGGTATGACATTGAGTAAATAATCTGTGTGGAGCTTTGGGGTTGTATTCTTCTTTTTCCCTTTTGATTGATCAAACCCTGGGGCCATTGAAGAGTTTGAAAGTTTGAGAGAGAAAGGAAACATGAGCTTAGGGTTGAAGTTAGCCCTAAATGTTAGAAAAAGAGTGACTGAGTTGTTTAGTGATTGATTTCAGCAATGATATATGGTAAAATGGTGTTTGGTTGGTCAGATTTGGCTAAAAAAGGTGAGTCATGACTGTTGCAAGGTTGAAGAGAGAGAAGGTGAGAGAAAATAGTGAATTTCAGGTTTTATTTTAATCAATCTATGGCCAAGAATGAATGTTCACAGACATGAACGATCTGTTCATGATTAGGCAAGGAAGTGACTTAAACCATGACCCAGGGCGTGAATGAGATTGTTTGATAAGAGAGGCATTTTCACGATCATGACACTAAATAGTCATAGGTGTGAATAAAGGCTATCACGGGTTCAAACTGTGATCTAAGGCATGAAACAAGCTGTGATTGAATCTGTTGGTTTTGACTACTATTTTCACGGCTGTAAAGATTTATTCACGGGCGTAAATACCTAAAATTTTATCAAAAATAAAACTAAAATAAAACTAAGTCTCATTCAAAAGTATGTGATTCCTAAGCATTTCCTAACCATTTTAAACATAAAAATAAATGTTGTCATATAATGTGATCATACAAATCATCAAATAATCAAAATATCACTCAAGGTTCACAATATAATAATTATCAAAGTATCAAAGTATACCCGTGACATAATAATTATCATTTAAGACAATGTGGTTCCATCAAGCATTCCAAGCTTTCTTTTTATAAAGCAAAATTTTCATTATTGAGAGGCTTGGTAAAAATATCAGCGAATTGGTTGTTTATGTCAATGAATTCTAGCACAACATCTCCATTTTGGATATGATTTCTTAGGAAATATGTTTGTTCCTAGATTGTTGGATAGAGTTCTTAGAAAGATTTATAGCACTAGTATTGTCACATTTGATGGAAATATGATCCATTATTTGACCATAATCTTTAAATTAATATCTCATCCAAAGAACTTGAGTGTAACAACATCCTACTGTCACATATTCTGTTTTGACGGTTGATAAGGCAACTGAAACTTATTTCTTGCTAAACCAAGAAATTAGGCATTCTCCAATGAAGAGACAAGTACCTGAAGTGTTTTTTCTATCTAATAAACTGTTGTCATAATCAGCATCCGAAAAACCAAGGATATGAAAAACATATTCCTAGGATACCATAAACTTAGATGTAAACAATCATGTAAATATTTTAAGATTCTTTTAATAGCATTCAAATGTGATTCCTTAGGAAATGATTGAAATCTAGCACATAAACATGCACTATACATAATGTCAGGTCTAGAAGCAGTAAGGTATAAAAAATATCTAATCATACCTCCATAAAACGTTTCATCTATACTCATACCTCTCTCATCTTTGACCAATTTGGTTGATATGCTCAATGGAGTCTTTGCAATCTTACACTTTTCCATTCCAAATTTCTTTAATAGCTATTTGGTTTACTTGGATTGGTTGATAAAGATGTCATCATTGCTTTGCTTGATTTGAAGAATAAGGAATAACTTGAGCTCACGCATCATGCTCATTTCAAACTCCCTAGTCATATACTTAGTAAATTCTTGACAAAGCAATTCATTAGTAGACTCGAAAATGATATCATCAACATAAATCTGAACAAGTAATATATCATGCTTGTGTTTTTTAATAAAAAGAGTTGTATATACATATCCTTTTAAAAAATCATTTTCTAATAAAAATGCATTAAGTCTTTCATACCAAGCTCTTAGAGCGTGTTTCAAATTATGTAAGGCCTTAGTGAGCTTAAAATATGATCTGACAATGTATGACTTTCAAAATCGAGAGGTTGTTTAACATAGACTTCCTCTTCTATAAATCCATTTAAAAAGACACTTTTGATATCCATTTGAAAAAGTTTAAAATTATGTGACATGCAAAAGCTAAAAGTATTCTAATTGCTTCTAATATAGTGACTAGAGCATAGATTTCATCATAATCTATATCTTCCTCTTGATTATACCATTTGGCAACTAATATAACCTTATTTCTAGTTATAAGACCTTGTTCATCTAACTTGTTTCTAAACAACCATTTACTACCAATGATTGGATAGTCCTTGGGTCTAAGAACTAAGGTCCAAACCATATTTCTCTCAAATTGGTTGAGCTCCTTTTGCATTGCAATTACCTAATTTTCATCATTTAGAGCCGCATCAATATTCTTTGGCTCAATTTGAGAGACAGAAGCAAGATTAGAATATAAAAGTTTAAGATTAGATCTAGTACTTATACCCTTGGAAGGATTACCAATTATTTGTTCCATGGGGTGGTTTCTTATAAATTTTCACTCATTTGGAAGCTCTTGGGTTCCTTGCTCTTGAGCTTAAGGTAGTAAATTATCTTGTTGCTGCTCCTTATGGTCATTATCATATTTTGTTGAGGTTTCATCATCTTTTTCATGATCAAGATCAAGTTTTTTCATTGTTCCTACAATTTCATCAAAAACACTATTTTTCATAAGATCAAGTTTACTAGATTCATAAAAAAAACAACATGCATAGACTCTTCTACAACTAATGATCTTTTACTAAAGACTCTATAAGCTTTACTAGATGTGGAGTATCCTAAGAAGATACCTTCATTCGATTTAGAGGGAAATTTTGCAAGGTTATCTTTGGTGTTTAATATAAAACACTTGCATCCAAATACTCTAAAATATGAGATCATAGGTTATCTTCCATTCCATAGCTCAAATGAGGTTTTATTTAGAAGAGGACTTTTGAAGAAACTGTTAGAAATATAACATGCAATATTTGTGGCTTCGGCCTAAAATTAGGTTGGTAAACCATACTCATTGAGCATTGTTCGAGCCATTTTAATTAAAGTCCTATTTTTCCTTTCAATCACCCCCATTTTGTTGAGGTGTTCTAGGAGTTGAAAAATCATAAGAATACCATATTATAAACAAAAGTTTTCAAAATTATCATTTTTAAATTATTTGCCTATATCACTTCTTATTTTAGAAATAGAATATCATTTTTTCATTTTGAACTCTTTTGGCAAAGTTTTTAAAGGATTCAAAGGTATCCCTCTTTTCAGCTAAAACAATTACCCATATGAATCTAGAGTAATCATTAACAATGACAAATACATAGTATTTACCTTCTAAACTAGCAATTTTAGTAGGTCCAAAAAGATCTAAATGCTAAAGTAGTGGTTTAGAGATACTTTCTATATTTTTAGACTTGATGGATGTTTTGTGTTGCTTTCCTCTTTGACATGGTTCACATGTCTTATCCTTTTTAAATTTGACTTTTAGTAGTCCACTGACTAACTCTCCATTGCTAAGGTTTCAAATTAAGTCCATACTTACATGACCAAGCCTTCTATGCCATACCCAAGACTTATCGTTAATAGTCATAAGACACTTAGAGGAGAGGTTAGATATCTTGTGTAAGTATATTATGTAAGTATTGTCATCTCTATCAACTTTGAATATCTCTTGGCCATTTAGAGTGGATATAAGACATTTATTAGAGGTAAAGGTGACTTGGTTTTCCTTATCACAGAATTGACTTATACTTAACAAGTTGTGCTTTAAACTATCAACAAGCAAACATCTTTAATTAAAGTTGCACTATTTAAACCAATAGAGCCAATGTCAATCACTTTACCCTTGGCATTATTTCCAAAAGTTACCTTACCACCATCAATCATTTTGATATGGGTGAAGAGACTTTTGATAGCGGTCATATGCCTTAAGCATCCACTATCCATTAGCCAAACATTTTTCTTTGATGTGGATTTGAAGCATACCTGCAAAACCAAAATTTACGTTTGGTTTTTAAGTACCCAAATGAATTTGGATCCTTAGGGGTTAGCACTAGAAGGTTCCCAATGAGTCTTCCTTATAAAATAATATTTATTTATATGTCCAAATTTCATGCAATAGTGACATTGTTTGGACTTATATATGCTTTTCCATTTTGCCAAGTGTATAGGCTTTGTTATTTTCCTAGTTGGTGTTTGTTCATAATGACATAAACAAGAATTTGAAATAGGTGTTTTCCTAGGTGCATGCTTCTTGTATAAGAAAGCATAATTGGCTTTTTGAGGTTTCTCTCTTGAGCCAAGTGACCTTTGATTACTCTTCTTTTGAGTAGAAGGTTTTGTGTGTGCATTTCCTTTAGCCTTTAGGGTTATTACCTCAATAGTAAATGTTTGTAGTGTGCTTGATTTAACAAATATGTTTTTAAGTGAGGATGATGGTGATGTTCCATTGAAGCCTATACCATGTCTCATTAAGGGAGGCTTTTGTGATATAATTAAAGTATCTAAACTCTTATTCCTTTTATAGACAACTTCATTTTTCAAAGCATTATTATTTTTTTTTAAAAAAAGAGAATTTGTTAAGGGTTTTGAAGAAATTTCATCTACTTAATCTTTTAAATATTCATTTGAAAGTTTTAGCTCTTCAACTACCTTTTGAAGGTCATTAAAATCATTTCCAAGCTTTGAGGTATTCTTTCTATAAAATTCTAGTATCTTTTTATATCTTTCTATTTCAAGGTTTAAGACTTCAACTATGTCATCATCATCAATTAAATTACATAGATAATCATAATTTTAGGATGTAGAGCATACCTCATCAATGGAGTCATCCTCAATAGCCACGAAGCACAAGTTAGCCACCTCTTCTTCTACTTCTTCTGTAATGAATGAGGAGTCATCATCCCAAATGGTTTTGTGACCCTTCTCTTCATATTTTTTATTGGGACTTTTCTTGCACTTCTTGAGCTTAGGACACTCCGATTTGATGTGACCTTTCTTCCCACATTCATAGCATTTTACTTCCTCATTGCCTTTGTTAGATGGGAAGTTTCTAGAAGGGAACTTTGAAGCATTTTGCTTGTAGTTCTTGATTAAGCCATATTCATTAAAGATCAATCTCTTGATCCTCCTTGAAAGTAGGGCTATTTGCTCATCTCCATTATCAACTAATTCTTCATCACTAAGAAGATCTTTATCTATAGGCATGAAAATTGATGCTTTGAATGCAATTGGCTTTCTTCTATCTTTTTCTCCCTAATTCTCTTTATCTCTTACTAGAGCCATCTCATGAGTGAAAAGTTTGTCAATTAGCACATTGATGGGGATTACACTTAAGTCTTCATTTGTTTCTTTCATGCCTATAACTCTTAAACCATAATCCTTCATTGGAAGACTCTTCAAAATCTTATTGTTTACGTCTTCCAAGCTATAGTGCTTTCCGATCTTCCTTATGCCATTACAATGGCAAGAAAATAATTTGTCATTTCAGTTATGGTCTCATTTGTCTTCATCTTAAAGAGCTCATATTCGATGACGAAAAGTTAAACCTTTTTGGACTTAACTTGTTTGGTGCCTTCATGGTAGTTCTCTAAAGTCTTCCAAATAGAGTAGGCAGTAAAACAATGTTCAATCCTACCACACTCTTTAAGAGATAGAGATCTTATTAGGATAGTCATGGATTTCTTGTTATTTCCATTTGCTTTTTTCTGAATTTCAATCCAATCATCTCTTAAAGTGATTTCTTCTTCTCCTTCAGAATTTCTTCTTGTTATAGGTGTCCATTTTTTTCGAATGAACTCCCAAATATCTATTCCTTCACTATCAAGATAGTTTTCCATCTTGAATTTCCAATTCGCCTAGTTACTCTATCAAAGAAGGGCTTGAGACTATGAAATCCTTTGTTGACCATAGTTTGATTATTACTAGCACTTTTTAGGCTTGATTGCTAGTCTAGTCTCTAATACCAATTTTTTCCTAAAATAATAACCAAGAAGCCAAATAATAAATGGTGAAAGGAATAGGGATATAATGCACACAAGATTTATAGAGTTTCATGTATTAACAAACCCTATTATTCTTCCCAATCTCGATTGGGTGTTTCACTACCACTTGAAGTGTTATAATGGAGTTTTATCTCTAGCTCACTCCCAACTATGGTGTTTCGCTTTTGGCTAACAACAAACCCAAAAACAACCATTGTGTTTTAATGGCTAACACAATAACCAAATCCTTGTGTTTTTTTATAGCTAACACAATAACCAAATCCTTGTATTTTTTATGGCTAACACAAAAACTCTTACAAGTGTTTAACTTATAATCCAACTCACTCAAACTCACTTTTGAGTAATTGTATTTTTTGTGCCTGAAAAGTTCTCTCCTCAGATTCACAGGCGTGACTGAGTCTTCATAGACGTGACTGTTCTTCATAGTTATAAATAAAAGTGGTGACTCTGGCCATGACTTATTATATGTAAAAATGAATGTTTATTCACGGATGTGACAAAATCTTCATTGGCGTGACTTTTCGATTCACGGGCATGACTCTTTGCTTATTTTCAATCTTTTAAACTTTAATTCTTCTTTTTCAACTTGCTTCAAGGTTTTAGGAATGCATGACCTATCTAACACACTTAGAGCACAAAAGTAGTTAAATTTCTTGTTGTCTAATTATTTGTTATCATCAAAACGGTAAAAATATCTCTCAAGGTTCAACACAAACCATACTCATCTCTTCAATCTCAATTGTGTGTTTTACTAACATATAAAGTGTTACAATGGAGTTTTTTTAGCTCGCTCTCAACTATGGTGTTTTACTCTCTTAGCTAATACTTAACCCAATAAAAACTATTGTATTTTAATGGCTAACACAATAACCAAATCATTGTATTTTTTTATGGCTCACACAAAAATCCTTATAAGTGTTTACTCACTACCCAAATTACTCAAATCCATTAATGAGTATTTAATTACAATAATATATTTTATTATAAGAATAAAAACACTTACTAATAGGTGATTGGGTATAACATTTGGTATTAAAAGGTAGTTGAGTAGTCAATAAAGGTTCACCACTTCTGATAGAAGGAGAGTATACCTATGGCCTCTTTAGAGATCATTACTCAGTAATCCTTGTCCAAGGTGGACATGTTTCGAAGAAGGTCTTCAAGGACATATCTAAAAGAGCAATAAGTCTTATAGACAAGAAATAATATCATTTGGATTAGATGTGATGTAATCAGTCTAGTGGGAGTTGACATAGTTCATGCTTTGAACCAAATGAGGTATATTTTGGTGAAATGATGAATTGCATGGTAATTGTCTATGAAAGAGCTTATATTCAGACCACTAACTTTTTGGTTAATTGTGTGGTTATGATGTGTTACTAAACATCGCTCATGATCTGCTAAGTCAAGGAAAATTGATTTGAAATTCATTATGGGTCAAAAGTGTTTGACTCGTAGAACCCAAATTTGTTACTTATAGAGATGAAGTAACAATTACACCTTCTGAAACACAAGAATTTCACATATCAAGTAGGATACACATTGTTCATGAGAGATATGGATTTCTCATAAGCGAACAAAATGGCGTATTGCTCATAGAGGATGATGAGCCTACTACCTTTGAAAAAGTCCTGAATTGTTTAAAATCTGACAGATCACTAAAAGACATGGAGTCAGATATGAATTCCATGTATGAAAACTAAGTATGGACTTTGGTTGACCCACCTGAAAGGATTAAACCCAATGGATGCAAATGGGTCTTCAAAAAAATGATCGACATGAAAGGTAATGTAGTTTCCTATAAGGCTAGGCTGATATCTAAAGGATATCTTCAAAGACAAGGTGTTGAATATAAAAGATTTTTATCTCCAGTGGCTATACTTAAATCCATCAGGATACTCCTAACCATTTTAGCTCATTAAAATTATGAGATTTGGTAAATGGATGTGAAAATAACTTTCCTTAATGGAAATTTGATTGAAGATATATATATGGCACAACTTGAGGGTTTCACATCAAGTGACGGTGAAAAGATATGCAAATTGCAAAGATCCACTTATAGATTGAAGCAAGCATCCATGAGTTAAACATCCGATTTGATGAGAAAATCAAAGAGTTTGGTTTCTCACAAAATATGGATGAACCTTGTGTTTACAAGAAAGTTAGTGGGAGTGCAGTCATATTCCTAATATTGTATGTAGATGACATACTACTTATAGGATACGACATCTCAGTTCTTCAATCAATCAAAATTTGGCTTTCTAAGAATTTCTTTATGAAACACCTTAAAGAAATAACCTATATACTGGAGATTAAGATCTATAGAGATAGATGTAAAAGGTTGTTTGGTCTTTTCAGTCTACATACATAGATAAAATGCTAAAAAAGTTTAGCAAAGAACAATCCAAGAGAGGATTAATTCTATTGACTCATGGGATTACCCTCTCTAAGTCCATGTATCTAAAGACACAAGATGCACGAACACGCATTAGTAGGATTCCCTATGCTTCGGCTACTGGATCCATCATGTATGTTATGTTATGTATTAGACCCAATGTATCATATGCTCTGAGTGTCATGAGCAGATATCAGATAGATCCTAGAGAAGGGCATTGGGTGGCTGTCAAGAACATCCTTAAGTATTTGAGAATAACTAAGGATGCATTCTTGGTTTATAGAGATGGTGAGCTTAAAGTAAGTGGGTATACAGATGCAAGCTTTCAAACTGACAAGGATGACTCCAAATCCCAATCAGGCTATGTTTTCACATTGAATGGTGGAGCAATCAATTGGAAGAGTTCCAAATAGTATACGACTGTGGATTCCGCAACTGAAGTAAAGTACATTGTAGCTAAGGAATGGGTTTGGATAAGAAAATTCATCATAGAGTTAGAACTGGTTCCTAGCGTTGTTGATCCAATACCTTGTATTATGATAACAATGAAGCCATTGCACAAACAAAAGAGCCACAATTTCATCAAAGATCCAAACATGTACTGAGACGTTACCATTTGATTTAGGAAATCATAGGTAGACATGATGTAAAGACATAGAGAGTTCCCACTGATCAGAATATTGCTCAGAAATCCTTAGCCAAGGTGGACACATCTTGAAAAAGGTCTTCAAAAACATATGTGAAAGAGTAATAAGTCTCATAGATAAGAAATAATATCATTTGAACTAGATGTGACATAGTCAATTTAATAGGAGTTGACACACGTCCATGCTCTGAACCAAATGAGGTATAGTTTGGTGAAAGGATGAATTGCATAATAATTGTCTATGGAAGGGTTTGTAGTCAGATGACTAACTTTTTATTAATTGGGTGGTCATGATGTATTTCTAGATACTGCTCATGATCTGCTAAGTCAAAAGAAATTGATTTGATATTCATTATGAGTCAAAAGTGTTTAACTCGTAGAATCTTAATTGGATTAGTATTCCTCTCGAGACTTGAGCTACCAACATGACCAGAAAACCTATTAGGTCACACGCATAAAAGGAATGAATAAAATATAAAATAGGTTTTGGATAAGATCCAAATGAGAAAGAAAGAGAATTGCGCCTTTTATAAGAGTTATAAAAATGGGCTAAATCCAAATTAAATTAGGATTGTTGACTTGGTTAACATTGGGCCTTATACCTTCAAGAAATAGGCCCATTAGGACTCTTCTTTTTCCAACTCTAAAAGGGATTAGAAAGTGTCTAAATACTCCTTTTAAGGAGTTTAGGGTGGTTGCCCCATTAAGAAAAATAAGAGTTATTTTTCATCTCTTCCTTTTCCCTTTCATAAGACAATTTTCCATAGCTAGCACTTTGGACCTTTGTCACCCTATCTCCTTAAAGGTTTTCTTCTTCATCCTTCACGTGGATACTCTTAGAGGGAATCCTAGATTTGAATTGTTGTGGTTTGCTAAAAATCCAACAAAGAAGGAAAAGCTCACAACTTGGAAGATCATGAGTTGCAAACAAAGGTAATCAACTTCTCTCATATTGATGGTATGATCCAATTTTAATGTTCATGGGGAATTCCATGGTTTTGGGTTCAATTAATTTTAATTTTATATGTGCCATGTATGTGATGCATGTTAAGAATCCAACAGTGGTATCAGATCCACCCTATGTAAATTAAATTTGAATTTAATCTAAGTATCAATTAGATTGATTGTTAAAGAACAACTTGGATTCGCTCTTTTTGTTAAAAACGAATTTGATTTTTTTTACCTCAAATTTTAATTTTAACTCAATTACATGTTAATATGATGATATTATATGTTGCTGATAATAACTAATAGGTTTGAATTTGATTTGAACATGAAATTCGAAGTTATGCTTAGTTGCTAAATTTTTAGGGTTTATGAAATCTAGTTGTTCCAATTGAGTTGTTTGAGGGGCTGTTCGAATTTATTTTATTAATTTAATTAATCAAATATGTTTATGACATATTTATATTGTGTTTTAACTTTTAGAAAACACCTATAATGTTACAAAAAAGCATTTTTGATCAAGAAACAAACAAAACAACGAACTAGATTGATAACCTTACCATGTGATGGGACTGTTTTGTATTGTTTAATTTAATAGCATGTAAATTGATGATCAGAACCTTAATTCATATTTATGAGATATTCATAATGTTATTTTGATGTCAATTGCATGATGAAGTCAAATTAAATTCTTACTTAAATTCCTAAAGAATCCTAATTCATGTATGATTCAATTTAAGCAATTTTTATATAATTGGTTTGCTAATTAAATGATGAATGATTTAGATTGTGTAATGAATGAATTTAATTAGTTTAAACTGATTATAAGTTTCTTATAATGATAAAAATGAATTCTAGAAATGTTAGAAATTCTTGAATGGAATTTGATTTGAATTAGAAAATAGTTTTCAAAGTTTTAGTTTGACTAGGATTATAGTATGCAATTGTAATTAGGATTATTTAATCCTATCTGGCATCAAACTAATATTTAATTAAGGTAATTTAATTACGAATTAAATACTGGTCATATTTGGATTTAATATTAAATGAGATTTAATTAATAAATTCGGATTTAATTATTGCATGCATTAAATTGATAATAACCTAGTTGGCATAGTAGACAATTTTAGGAAATTTTTTAATATGATCAAATGTATGCCTAATTTTCATGATTTTATTTTAGAAATTATTTCTAAATGATCATATGATTATTTAATGAGATTAAATAATTAATTTATGATTAATTTCATTAAAGGCCAAACAATCAAAATGGTGTTTCAAGAGTTAAAATAAAGGGAACCTAAATTGTTACTTTAAAGATTACCTTTAATAATACATTAGAGAATGCATGCTAGGGGTGTATGGAATGGCTTGTTGGTATGATTATGACTTAACCAATATATGTTGTATTTCAGAGACATGTAATTTTATAACTATTTATTTTGTATAAACTTTGGGCTAGTGTTGCCCATTTGATTTATGTAATTAACTTTATTTTATCAAGCTTTTTTTATAGTATTTTATTTTATGCAAGTCATCATGACCATGTTGCATGAAAGTTTTAAATTATGCATTTCTTTAACTCGTATCAATCGTAACATCTTTTGGTGTAGTTGGAATTATTCTTAATTATATTGAAAGGTGTTACAAAGCCTAAGAATTATCAACAACCTGCATATCAACCAAGGCCACCTCCTACACCTTAGCCACTTCATAAATCAAATATGGCCCTAGACCAAATTATTAATGCTCTTGCTAATATCATTCAGGAATTTCAATAGGAAACAAGTGCAAGTATACAAAATTTGGAGAATCAATTGAGTCAGTTGGCCACTTCAATTAGCAACTTAGAGTCTTAAAGATCAAGTAAGTTACCTTCTCAAACTATTGTGAATCCTAAGATGAATGTAAGTGCAATGACTTTGAGAAGTGGAAAATAAGTGCAATCATCTGGTGAATTTGTGTTAAAACAAGAATTCAAGGAAGAATTGGAAAAAAAAGAGGTGAATACTGAAGCAAAGTCAAATAAGTAATCTAACCCAGTATCTTAACCAGCTGTAACTCCTCCTTTCCCTAGCCCTTTTTCCAAATCCAAGAATGAGGAGCAAGAAAATGTTCTTTTACTTCATGCTGTAAGGCAAATTCCTAGGTATGCAAAATTCCTTAAAGATTTAAGTACAAACAAAAGGAAGTTAAAGGGAAATGAAAAAATAAGTGTGGGGGAGGATGTCTTCGCTATAATTCAAAAGAAATTTCCTTCTAAATGCAAGGATCTGGGTATGCTCACTATATTTTATCAAATAAAAAACATTAAATTTAAAAAGTGTCATGTTATATCTAGGTGTTTTCATAAATGTCATGCCTTTTTTTATATATTCATCTTTGAATAATGGTCTTTTAAAAGAAAAGGTATAATTTAGCATATAGATCTAATGTTTATTCTGATGGTGTATTGGAAGATGTACTTATACAGGTCAATAATTTGGTTTTCCCTGCTGATTTCTATATTCTTGATATGGAAGACGATAACTCTTCTAATTCAGTCTCTATTCTCTTAAGGAGACCATTTTTGAAACCATATAAAACTAAAATTAATATAAAAGAAGGTACTTTAACTATAGAATTTGATAGTGAGGTTATTGAATTTAGTATTGATGATGCCTTAAAATATCTTATTGACATAAATTTAGTTTTTGCTCTAGATAAGATGGTGTCTAGTAAATCATTTTCTGTAGGACAAAAGGATCTCTTTTATCATTTTAAGTTCAAGATGTTTCAAGCTAAGTACATTCTCGTTGGATATGTCCTTTTATGATTACTGATATTTTTCCTCATGGTGCAATGAAAATAAAAAGTTTATCCATAAATAAAACTTTCAAAGTCAATGTTCATGATCTTAAGTTTTTCTCATTGTTTTAATTCCAGGTTCATAAGGTTGAAGAATATATTATGGAATCCCCAATTCCCCTTAGGATAAACAATGCAAAATCATATCTAGCCAAATATTTAAAAAAAATGCGCTAATGGGAGGCAAACCAATTTAATTTTTTTCAGCTTGTTTTAGTTAATTTACATTAGTTTTAGGAGCACTATTGAAATAAGAACTGGGCACATCTTATTCACCATATTCTTCAGGAGGTCTTTTAATTCCTACTTTGGTTCTTTATTTTTCTAAGACTTGAGTTTTGGTTATGATGTTTGTTAGTTTCTGTTAGTTATGTTACTTTATGGTGCAAATTTGTTTTATAGTTATTTTTAGTTTTGTGGTACTTAAGCTTAGTGTTTTTTTAGTTAAAATTAGTGTTTTTTAACTTTCATTATTTTGTTTCAATTTTATTTTTACCCCAAGTAACCTTAAGTTATTTTCTCAGTCTTTCCTTCCCATGCCTACAGCTGACCCATCTCTTCCAATAAACCGTTGTTCACCATCTTGCCTTAGTCGTAGCAGATCACACTATCTGTCCACACTAAGTCGCACACACTTTCCATTCATGTCCCAAAGCTAGCAGATCATGTTGTCCACTTCATTCCACCACACCAGCCGTCTCTTATTCAGATCTGTCACCATTCACTAGATCTCTCCCAAATGGTGCATCAGACCCACGCCTACCATCGACTTCCTCTTGTCACACGATCTCCGTCATCTTCTTCACTAGTTATTCTTTGCTCCTACAACTTCTGTAACGTGATTTGGGATGGTTCCAGGTCCTTCATAATGTTTCATCTTCATTTGGTATACTAATTTCATTCACTCATACTGGGAAGTATCTTTCACTTCCTCTTTTATTTTTCTCCCAATTTTATTTTTTATTGAGTAGTAATTTTTCACAAATTATGGACAATGTATGCTTTTAATTGTGGGAGAGAGAGTTAGAAATGATAAAGACTTAGTTTTGCTTTTAAGTGCATAAAATATCAGTTTTAATTTTTGAAAAAGAAAAAAATTCAACATTTTCCATATTTTACATAATACTTGACAAGTTTTTGGTTTCAATGATTGTCTCTCTTAATGAGTTTTGATTGATGCATATTATGGAATGGAATTGAGATCATGAGAGGGATATTTATGTCAAGTGGTTGTTTATATATATCATTCTTAGTGTCTCATCTTCCTAGATAATTTATTCAATAGATGACCATTTTGGATTCAATACATTTTACCCATTCTTCTTTCGTGAACTTTTGATCCACTTAAAAGCATTTAACATCTTTAAGATCCAAAATTCTTTTTTCATGTGTGTGAATTCAAGTATTGAAAGATTACTCTAGAATTTGCATTTAAATACTTATTGAGACTAGATGCATACATTGTCAAAATGCTTAAGTGATAGAGACATTAGGATTAACCCTTTCGATTTTCTTAAAATAGCATACCCTTTTGTTTATCCCTTACTCAACCAATTAGAGCCTTAGCCATATTTCTTGATTTCACCACATCACAACCACCCACATTAATCCCTTATTTTTATGTTCTTTCACCACACATTTTGTTATCCCTGATCATGAGTGCTAATAAACATTTAGAGACTATGATATAATATTTTCTATACCTTTTTGTCTACAATCAATAAAGGTGAATCATGAAGAGTTAAGTATGAAAGTAATACAACAGTAGCATGAAATTTATTTCAATGGTTTCAAGTGGAAAAAAAAAAAAGAAAAGTGAAAAATTGATGAATATAAGTGAATTGAAAAAAAAGTAGAAAAATGAAGCATTGAACAAGTGGAGCTTCAAACTCAAAATTTCTAGAAGACTTTTGCTACTATTATAAGTGTTTCGTTCACCATAATATTTGTAGAAAATTGAACTGAAGTTAAGTCTCTAATTCGTTTATTAGTCTCTTGTGATTATTATACCATTTCTCTTTTTTCTACCCATCTACCCAAGTCCCATTACAACCCAATTTAAAGAACTTTTAATTTGTGTTTTGATAATAATTTTAGACGGTGGAGATTGTATAAGAATGCAAACCTATAGAAGTGTATGCTTGTTTGAATATGAGTGGTTTGTTGAAATTTTACCGAAATACATTGAGTGAATTGAGAGACATCAATGAGAGGTTATAACATTCAATTATACTTTAATATTGTTGATGTTGTTGAAGAGGATGAGATGCTTTGATGATGTATGTATTTTATATTATGAGATGTTTATGTTTTTTTGATTGTGTCTTGATTTAGTTTTATAATATGCATTGATTAAAGCTAATGTTATGAAGGATGTTTCATTGCAATATTGAGTTTGTTTTGTGTTTGCTTAAGGACAAGTAAGAGTCAAGTGTGAGAAAATTTGTTAGATACATCCTTTTACTCTTGTTAATTTTCTAAGATATTTATATTTGACGTGCTTAATTGGTGATTTTTGTTTTACTTTATGTCTTATGGTAGATTTTAGAAATTATGATTTATTTGTGCTTAATTTGCAGCATTTGAAAATCTAATTAGAAGAGCTGGAATGTGGAAATTCACGTTTGGAAGTTAATAGGAGATAAAGCAAATTAACTTAAACCCGATATTTAATTTTGGAATGAAACTAAAGACGAATTCAATTAAAGCATGAACGCATTTTTATTTTGAATTACTTATTAATTAAGACTCTAATATTAAGAAGTTGTCTAGGGTTAATAGGAGTATAAATATTATTTTTTGAGTGGCAGAAACTTTCTTTTGACAAGCCACCTATAGATTTTTCAGACCTGAATCTTTTTCTTTTGGTTGTAATCTTGAATTCATGGAGAACTAAACTCTTATCTAGTTGAATATTAATCAAGTTCTTAGAGTTTTCATTGTGAGATTTGTGCTTAATTCTCTAATCTTTTATATTTCAAGTATTCATATATTTTCTAATTTGATGTTGATATAGTTGCTTGATGAATTGAATAAGAGACATATTATTTGATTTGTTATTACAATTTATTGTTAATTAGATTGTCAAATCAATAATTATTTGATTTATCTAACATAAGTAGCAAACCATATTGTTGATTGTGGACAAGTTTTCGATTTATATTGTGGGAATATATGATCAGACTTAAATAAACTGAGTGTATGTTTATTGGTTTGCATTGGTTGTCTTCTTAGTTTATAATGCTATTGTTGAGTTAAATTGTAAGAATTTGTTTAGGATTGTTTAATAACAAAACAATAATTAAAGAAAATGTTTTGATTATCAATTATTTTAGGAAAAGATTTGACGCTAGAGCATGTTAGTGATTAAAAATGATGTATTTAAAATATAACTGATTTTATTTATATTGATGATCAATTGAATTTCTCTAAAGTTAATTATACCTTTAACTAAAGTCTTCCCATATTGTTTAATCTCATTTAACTTTTATGCTATTTATTTATTTCAGAAAATTACTTTTAATTTTTGTTTTAAAATCCTCTCTTTTTATTACTTGTTTTAAATAAATAAATTCATCAATTCTCTAGAATTTAGCCATGCTCATCGCTAATACAATCTTATATTTAGAAGAATATATAATTTATTTTGTTGGTTTCGACACCCAATAATACGCTAATATTTATGGTTTAATTTATTCTATATACGAGTGTTCTCAGTTTTGAGATTAGTACACTAAAGCAAAAAATCGTATATTTTTAGCTCAGTCATCTCGCACATTTGTTATTAGTTTTCTTATTGGTACATAGTCTAAATATAAATTTTAATTGTATAGACATTATTTTGATCATGAGCGTGCTCGGTTTTTGGTCGATCAGCGTATCTAGTCTTGGAAGATGTGCATTGATCGGCATTCAAACTGTCAGGAGTGACAATTCTTTCCTCCTTAAAAAATGTTCATCCACAAAGTTTCATTTAGTTGATCTGTGTTAAACAACTTGGGGTATTTGCTTCCTATCATCATTATATGACTCTTAATCTACTTTCATTGATCTTTTCCCTCGCGTTGTTTATTATACCAACTTCAACTTGCAACCTTTCCTTATTCATTGAAAATTCGTGAATGGAATGTATAGAACTAACGCCATACAAAGTAGTTCTAATTTTGATTTGCATAAGAAACAACGGTTATATATATATATATATATATGGTTGTTAGAATGAGCATGTGCACTTTAATGCACTCATTGTTTTCCGTGAACTATATTAAGCTTTAGACATAACATGGAGCATTGGTATAGATTTTTTTCATAATGATTCTGTCATCCTAGGTTTTCTTAATAGGTTCCGATTCAAGTGATTCACTTTTATTAAGTTGTTATAGATTTACTGGGTCCCACTAACTCTCGTAAGTTTAATTTGTTAATAAAGCTATGCTATAATACTCCTTGTTAAAGTCTCACAGCAGTTTGCGTGAGTTTCAGAATGAGCGGGTTGGTCAGCATCCGAACTGTCGAACGTGAAACATACAATTAGTATAGAAAACCAAACTGATCATTGAATATATAGGAAAGAAAAATATTGGAGACATTTTTATATTTTTTTCTTCTCTTTGTCTAAATTTTGAAGTCTAACCCGTTATTTAACATTTTAAAAAATTATTGGGGTTTTTTTTTTTTATTTTACAAGAAAGATATTATAATGAAAAAGGATGAGAATAAGGTTATAAATTTAAATTTATTTTCAATTAACTCTGTTTTTTTCGTACTTAATTTTAGTTCAATTAAATCTATTTCCTTGTATTTTTCAATTTCCTTATTTATATTCTTCAATTAAATGAAATTAAATTCATTTCTTTTTTTTTTCAAATTGTGTTCCATAATTGTTTTTTCATTGAAGTCCTTTTTTTTAACTTCCTTCTTTAATTCATTTCAATTAAATCTGTTTCTTTTTTTTTCAATTTTTGTCTCTAATTTCTTTTCGAATAAATCCATTTTCTCTCATTTCTATTTTTTTATTTATGTTGAATTAAATGCATATATTTTTCTAAAAAACAAATCGTATTAAATTTCTTGAATTAAATTTAAGAATCCTATTTTTAGAATAAGAAAATCGTATTAAATTTCTAAGGAAAATCGTATTTTTAGAATCCTTTCCTTTTTCTTTTCAATTTCCTTTTCAATTAAATTTCTTTTTCTTTTTGAATTTTATTCTTTGGAGTAAATGGTATGCGAGGCGCAATTTCCCTTGAGGGTCTAGTCAACCTATTCTGCCATCATCTGATGGCTTGCCCAATCAATCAGGTTTTGGTTTACAGAGTATTTGTGTGTTGCTTCAAATTTTACTATTCACTTAAATATTATTTTAGGTTTTAATGTGTAGATATGAAGTATAAGTGATCAAGATCCTTAATTACTAATTCACCTCTACGGAATGGTTGATAATTGCAAAAAAAAAAAAAAAACACCTATTTAACTTTCGCTACTCATCCATCGTTTTAAATTTATGAAATGGATGAAGGTCTACAGTGGCTGTACCGCATTGGTTACAACCTAAAACTAACTATATGTAAACTTTTTTCTATAAATTACAGGACATAGGAAACTAATTGAAATTAAAGGAGTTCACTAATACTAAAAATGCACTAATTGATCAGTTGAAATGCATCACAGAGACATTCAATATATGATTTATCAGTAAAAAAAACTAGCATAAAACTTAGCCAAAGTGTAGAGATTAAAAACCAACTGGAAACTTAGTATGGCAGATCTAACCTTATCACCATCAAAATAGTGTCTAGGAAGATAATTGCTATTTCACCTTGTTACTAGGTGAAATAAAATCATTAATTCTAGCGGTGATATTTTCAAAGGATTTTTATTCAATAAAATTTGAAACAAGTGGGAGAAATTGAAAGATGGAAGAAATGCAAGATTGGCACCTAGAAATCTGCGACTTCATAGTGATAATGGCCCTATTGACAATGGTACAATAATGTTTGTTGCTTAAAGTAAAAAGCATGTTATTTAACAGCAGTAACGATAGAAGTAACAAAGATCATGATTGGTCATAAGTTAGCTCAGGCATTAACAATGAATCTGGTGTTCCATGATAGAAGTAAGCATATAGACAAAATATCCTTTTTATTCGAGAATGCATTACTAAAAAGGAGGTCGATTTGGTGTTCGTTAAGTCTCTAAACCAAGTTGCTGATATTTTTATTAAGCCCCTCAAGCATGATGTTTTTCAAAGCCTAAGAATAATTTTGGGAGTTGTGAAGAAATCAAATTTACAAGGGGGTGTTCAATTGCTTCAAGTACAGCCCATAGTCATGTGACTCCTAGTGTTGTAATATAAACTTTTAGCATGCATGATTAAGGGATGGATTTCCACCGGTCAGTAAAGTGAGGCTATAATTAGATGTTGAAGAGAGAGTGTTCGCGGATTTGCTTAGATTTATAAGCTTTGTACTGCAATCATTTCACCATACTTTTAATCCAGATTGTTTCTGCTGTTTTTGGTTCATTTGGATTTCCCAATATTGGAAGTGGCGATGAAGGAATTGATGTGGCAAGGGTAAATTTCAATTTAAACTTTGGAAACTAATTAATGATAATAGGTTGTAGAAAATTTTTCATACTGCATGTGCTATACGACTTATTAGGAAGCGAAAGAATGGATCCCTGCTTCTTCGCTATGTGAGTCCTATAAATCCTAGAAATAGATTTCAAACAACTTTTTACCCTTTGTGACTTTTGACTATATCATGATGTGATGAATTAATGTTGGCTATCTTAAGATGTATCCTATAGTCATGGAATGATTCTACTTAATGCAACACTCATAAAAAAAATGAGTTAATTCAAATCTGATTAATATGAGAGTGAAAGAAAGAGTATTTTTCTTATGCACTCGCTGTTTGTGTTCACCAACCGGAGTTATTGTGCTTAATGAAGCGAGAAGTAACTTAGAATACAAGTAATTCAAAGAATGATTTGAGTATGGATTCATGAGGGATTAAATGATACACAATTATGTGTATTGAGAAAGATATTTTGGGTAATTAAGCACATTATCGAAAATAATTACATCTTTGGGTTGATATATCATATATGACCTATAATTAGGTTTGTATATTTGAGCTCTCACAATTTGTGTGTTTCAGGTCGCATGGTCCATTTGCCTGTATGAAATATTCTTTGTTTAAATTTGAGATGTGTGATGATGTTTTGGATTGAGTCAAGCCCACTTTGGGCGAATGGGAGATGTTAGGCTTTGTGGTATTGGGTTGCCCATGTGGGCTTGACCCAGCGTAGTCTCATATCTTTTTATATATAAAGTTATGAAAAGATATAACCTCTAAGAAGAAAATCATAAGTTACAAAACATAACTTTTCATCAAACAGTTTCATCTAAAATTCGGAAATTTCTCGATAAATGAATTTTTTCATCTCCATGCAATCTCAAATGAATCAAAGCATTCGTACTGTAGAATCTAGTCGGATTCTAGTAATTTGACTTCACCTAAAGCATTGAAAATACACTATCTATACTCAACAAGTAAGTATCCGCTGTCCTAGATTTCTTACAGATATAAATTTTGATAATGGAAACATAAAAAACACATGAATATAAGAAAATCATACGAATAGAAAGAGTAGTCAAAGAATTTAACCCTTCATTTGGGAATTTTTTTTTTTTACCTTATATAATGGTAGTTATCAAATAGTATATGATTAACTGTGAACATAGTGGGTGATTATGTTAGTAAAGTTGTGGAAAAGTAATCTTATAACTTTCTACATAATCATTAGTATTAATTTATTAAGGATATTTAGAATTGTTGTTGGATATCAAAAAATAAATTTAATTTTTTTATTTAATTGACTAATTTTTTTTAATTTTTATTAAGGATGACAATTGGATCCATCCCGCAGTGCTCCACTCCGAACGGGATGAATTTTTTTATAATTTTTCTTCTCCGCCTAAGCCCACCCCAAATAATATTTTTTTTATACAAAAACTTTTCTTCTCATAAATGTATGGATGACAACTCTCCATCCCGCAGTGCTCCACTCCGAACGGGATGAATTTTTTTATAATTTTTCTTCTCCGCCTAAGCCCACCCCAAATAATATTTTTTTTATACAAAAACTTTTCTTTTCATAAATGTATGGATGACAACTCTGTTATCCTTGTTAATTGTTTCTAGGTGTTATGAACATAAATGAGTTAATGAAATTAAAAGAGTTTGTGATAAAGTAAAATAAATATGAGATATAATACATATACATACATACATACATATATATATATATATATATATATATATATATATATATATATATATATATATATGCTAGTGAACAATGAGATAATAAATTATATGAAAAGTGTGCACCATAAAAGCATGATAAAGCATATTGTATGAATTTTTATATTATGAATATAAGGAATGCATGTTGCATGATATAATATATTGTCTTATCTTTATGCACCACTAAGCTTAGAGTTTAGCGTGAGAGTTTATTTCCACATAGATTTGAAAAGGTAGTTGAAACTTGTAGATAAAGCTAGTTGTAGTCTAATCCAGTAAAACAGTCCACAATGAAAAAATGTGGGTCACAACTCTTTTGTATTTTATATTTATATTTCTTTATTTTGGATTTATAAATTACCTTCTATGGTTTTATAATTAACTTGAAATTTTGTAAATATGATCTTATGTAAATAAAATATACATTATCTCTTTTATATCTTTGAACTTTGAGTAAAAAAAAATATGACTTTCTAGAATTTATTAAATTAATGATTTGAAGAAGTCGGTGTAGCTCTCCCTTATCCAGGCACTTGAGGTTGGGGTGAGGGGGTATTACAGTTTTTGGTATCAAAGCCCAGTTTGGGTGGTTTTGGAATTTTAAAAACAATTTTCAAAAATATTTTATCACATGTGCGTACCCACATTTGGATATATATAAGTTGTTGTTTACTGATTAGGACCATGATCTTATGATATAGGTAGATTATGGCTAATAGATCACAACAGATAGTGGTTGAAAAGGCCGAAAGTAATGAGCCTACAGATATAAGGGCTTCATCACAACCAAGTTGTCACCGAGCTGCTGCATCGAGATCTAGTGCCAACTCATTATATGAATAGTCTATCATTGGTTCAGGACAGACAGATCTTTTGAGAAACATGATATATCTACTACAAAAAACATCATATTGAACCTCATCTGGGTTACAGTTTGAGAGACTGAGGAAGTTAGAGGCACCTGATTTATATGGTAAACAGAAAGATGACCCCTCCGTAGCAGAGTTTTGATTAGAACAGACAGAGAGAGTCTTTGATCAACTTCAATGCACAGATGAGCAGAAATATGAGTATGCAGTGTCCTTGTTGCAAGATCATGCATATGACTAGTGGTAGTCAAAGTCACATAACACAGAGGCACTCAATCCCTTGACTTGGGAATTCTTTCTAGAGAAATTCAAAGAGCAATATATTCCTCATATCTACACAGATAACAAGAAGAGAGAGTTTCTAAGGCTAATACAAGGAAACATGTCAGTAACAGAATATGAGAGAGAATTCATGCATTTATGCAAGTAAGCTAAGGACATTGTATCCAAAAAAAAGTTGATAATACCGATGTTTTGAAGATGGATTGAGGGATCCGATGTAACACCACATCTTATGCAATTAAGTATAACCTATTCCTGTATCAAGTGATCACACATAGCAGAGTGGAAAGGCAAAATACCCTGTTAACATTGGTAGTAAATTTTTTTCATATCCTGTAATATCATTCAATGACTTACAAGTCTCATATCATGTAATATTATTCAATGACTTTGCAAGTCAACACTAAGATTTTCACACAATATAATATATCACATATATTAAAACATAAACTTTACACATAAGTATTTACGAGTTGTTTTCATGTATACATTTTTAAACCCATTCCAAAATGACTATACATATTCAAACACGTGAATACAAAATACAGATGACATGTTTCATGCCTGTGAGAAATGCAAGGAGAGAGAGTGATGAGGCTCGGCCAATGACCTGTGCTTCATGTCTTCTATATGCTACTCAAAATGAGCTATCACTTTTCTTTACCTGAAAAATGATGCAAATTGATGAGTTACGGCTCAGTGAGAATAATCATCCAATGAGCTCTAAAGTACCACACAACTCATAGTAATAAATCATAAATCCAATATATACCATGTATTCCATTCCATTCATCTGTATCATATAAATATCAATAAGTTGAAACATATAATCATTACTCTTTACATATGCAAATGCTTTGTTTGTTTCATTTTGTTGTGACCAAGTTAAATAGATATTGCCCCGGGTTTCCATGTGACCATTTGCCATGTGAACATTTGCATTTGCTTGCTCGCTTGATCATTTGTTTCATTTGCACATTTGTTGGGTCATAGGCCTCTTCTTTTGCTTTATAATATCGATTAACTAGTCACAACGCCTTTTTAGTCCATATGCATATGCACTTGTATTTAAGCATTCATCAACCATTGTATCTCATCACATATAATATGCATATACCGCATATATGCCTCATATGCCACACATATATCTTATATATACTATACATATATCATGTATATATATCACATATGTCAAACATATACCTCAAATATACCATAAGTATACCATTTATATGTACCACAATGTGACAAACATATACCTCAAATATATGTTTGAGGTATATGTACCTCAAATAAATGGTATATACATATATACCATTTATATGTACCACATATGTCAAATATATACCTCAAATATACCATAAGTATACCATTTATAGTACCATAATATGACAAATTATCCATCATTACATTATTAAGGACCAATCATGACAATCATATAAATCACATAGCAAGCAACATTCATTTGCACTAAAGAATTCAATTGATAATTAGACTCACTGTTCTCTTTTGATTCCGACCCCTAACTTATTGTCTATCCGCTCCTTGTGGGTCTCCAATATGTTGCAAGCCTAATATGAAAACATAATCGATTAACTCATGATTAGGAAGACTTAATGTGGCTTAAACAAATTAATATGCATTGTTCATATCAATAGTTAAGATTTTTTTCCTATGAGGCAGTGTGACCTTATGTGACTGTTTAACCTATAACTTTTTCTATACTTGACCAATTAATCTGATTCTTGTTCCTAATTAAAAATAACATATAATTATAGAACATATTAAAATTTCAGACTAATTGGATCATTGTACAATGTTTTATGGAATTTCTAAGTATGTTCTATTTTCTGCCATGTTTTCTGCCTTTAGGCAGTTTCAGGGTACTCATTTTGGTTCATCTTAACTTATAATCTATAAGTCCTATTATAATTAAAATTTATAGAAACTTATATGAGTTCATATGGAACATTTTTTATCTTTAAAACTTTTATCAATTATGTCTCTAAGGTCGTCAAATTATAACAAAGATTTCACTGGTCTAGAATAGAATTGGCTTCCGAACCAGTATGACTTCCAAAGGCCATAACTTAGTATATACATAACATATCAAGCTAAAATTAGTACAAAAATTTATCTAAGACATATACCTATAACTTTCATATTTTTATAATGTACATAATCTAGCTCTAGAGAGCTCAAATTAGCCAAAAAAATTTTTGGATCTGCCCAGGGCACCCCATAGGCAATTCAAACCATGAAACAGTCATGGTTCCATTCACAATAACTCAAATTTTACAAGACCTATGAACCTGAAATTTGGTATACAGATACATAACACATATATATATAACTTTTATATTTTGAGGTACTTCAAATATTGGTTTAACATATCCAAAACTAACAAACATAGTAGCTAACTTACTTAGGGTTCATATCCGAACCAGTTTCAGTATGAAGAGGATATCTCATTCTATACATCACATCTTTGCAAAATATTTATATATCCATAAATCTAAGACATAAAGGAACAACTTTTTTGTTTTAATATTGTTCAGATTCAATCTCTAAGATCATCAAAACTATGGAACAAAATACTGCCTATTAATGAACCCTAAACACCAAAATCAAGCTTAACACAAAAATAAATGTTTACTCACCTATAATCACTCTTAGCTAATTTTGTTGCTGCAATCTTTAGAGTGAAAAATGGAAGAAATTGTGGCTGGAACTTGAGAGAAAATAGGTTGAAGAAATGAAGCAAGGAAGAAGAAGAAGGTGAGGATGGAAATGAATATGGTGGCTGCCTAATAAGTTAAAAGGCACCACCATTTCATTACCCGTCCACTTCCCTTTTTATTTTTTTTCTTTTTTTTTCTTTTTCTGACTTTTTATTTTTATTTTTATTTTCTAATTATTCTTATTATTATTGCATAATTCAACACAATATCCAATTTAATCTTAATCTAGTCATTTTGCATACTTTAATTTGGTCACCTTATTTCATTTATTTTTAATACTTTTTATCCTCATTTAGATTATAAATACACATGTATGACTCGATACAATTGCAATGTACTAGGACACGTAACTAGTGCGTGTCATGAACTTGTTCCTACGAAAATACATATGAAATGCATGTGTTCAATTTAATTATATGCAAGATGCATATGTTCAAATGAAATGCATATGGGGAAGGTTGAGAATGTTACATACGATCAAGTTACAAGTCTCAGCCTTAAGTCTGGTGAGCTTCCCCAGTTTACTAGCATCTACTAGAATAGTTGAAAGAGTCTTAATGACATAGCAACCAGTATAGGTTAGTGGGGTTAGTAGACCTGCACCATAGCCAAGTGGGGGATAGCCGAGTGGCAAGAGACCCAGATCTTTTAGTGGTCAATTTTAGGATGGGGGTTCCAGTAGACCTTCTTTTTACAGGCAGGGATAGCCTGCGAGATCTATTTCATCAGCAGCTAGTGCACCAACACAGGCATCCTGCAAATCTACCCCTCTACTAGTGTGTCAGCATTGTGGTCATCCTCACTTAGGAAAAGCGTTGGTGGATGACATGAACGTGCTTGAGATGTGGTTCCAAAAACCATCTGAGAAAATATTGTCCATTGCTATAGTTTGGCAGGGATTCAGGGAGTGTTGAGTCAGTACCAATAAAGGCTACGGGACAAGGCAGAGGTCGAGGCCAAGGGTAAGGTAGAATAAGCTGAGTAGGGCCAAGCCAGTTTAGGTTAGACATAGTGTAGAGGCTTGAAGGTAGCAGAGCTGCTCCAACAAGAGCTTATGCCATGTGAAGCCGGGAGGAGCAGGATGCACTTGACGTCATAGTGGGTAAATTCCTTCTCTTTATCTCTTATATACATGCATTGATAAATCCAAGATCAACACATTCATACATATACACACCACCATTGTGTTGAGAGGGTTTAGAACCAAATACTCTAGAATATGAGATTATTGTGACTGTAACACCCTCTTATATAGTTAGGAATAATCTCAACTATATAGGAGAATGTCACCTGCCTATTACCTTAAAATTCGTTTGAATTAAAGTTTCTTCCATTTTAGTTATTATATTTTCATATGTTAATTAAATTTTTTTTCATGATAGCAATATGTCATAACAATTAATGAATCTATTTTTTTTATGCAGAATTAACAAACCATGACCATATTTTCAAACATCAGTTTGGACTTTCATTATCCCGATGTTTACAAAATACATATGATCCAAATAAAATTACATGTTCCTAATATAAAAAGACATGTAAAACTTTTGAAAACCATAATTATACTCATTACCCATGACATGTGGACAGGAACAAAATGCATGTCATGTAAAACATCAACCCTCTGATGTGGATTTACTTTATTTGACTCTGTATGGGCTTGCTTCTCTTCCTGTTAACTTCTCCCTATAGGCTCCGAACCTGCGTATGGGAAAACACCCACACGCTAAGCAATATAATGCTTAGTGGTACATATGTGCATAAATATTCATACATACACTCATGATATATCATAAAATTTCATGTTCATATTATCCAATTTTGCATATAAATAATAATCCATATATCACAATCCTTTTTATAGCAATATAAAAAGAAATCAATTTATCATATATCAATACGGAATATTGCATTCCTGGTTTACTGGTTTAACACATATACATGCCATAATTTACAAAAGTAACTTCATATTCATACCTCATTTATGAATTCTATTTCCTTGTTTCATTTACCTGATAACTGATTTTTTTCATATTCTTTTCTTTAAAATATTTTATATTTTATGGCCCCAAAACTATAAATCAGGACTATTTGGATGCGAGTTGTGAAACAGGAGCGCTCTCACTCGAGCTTAAGCCACCCTGCTCACTATCTGTATCTGTCTGTATAAGTACTCAACCGAGCTTCTCAAGTCAAGAGCGCTCTCATCCGAGCTTAAGCTATCTTGACTGAGTAAAATAAATAATTGCATACATTTAGGATCAATTGTGCTCTCACCCGAGCTTAAGCCACCTTGTCCATATAATAAAATTTTTCATATCATCATAATTTCTACAGTACCATAAACCCCTCAATGGCATGCCATATATCCTATTTCTAGTCCTAAATTAGAGAATTGGGCTTAATTGATGTTATCATCTTATTGTTTTACATAATGCATCAAAATTCACATATTCATAATAATTTTCGGTTTACATGCCCTATACATATAAAAATTTCTCAATCTCATTTGAAACCTCAAACCACAACACATCATTTTAATTTAGTCAATACACAATAAGAATTTTAAATATAACTACTATATATATATCATCCAATATTTAAAAATACCAAATTAATAAATTTTTTATTTCTGGATAGATTTCTGCCCTGATTTTGGATTGCATCGTTCACCTATGTTTGATTTGAATTTGACCTTATGGTATTCTATGAATTTTTATATTAATGTCTTATCTTTCATATACAAAAAGAATCATATAAATCTGAATTTTTTAGCTAAAGTTATGTCCAAATAACCGTATAGTGCTCAGTAAAAATATGTCCAGTATTTTTCAGAATATTCTTAGGTCCGAGATTTTGTATCAAATTTTAGGTCTAATATAAACTAGCATTTATACTCTTCATAAACTTTTTGTATCTATGTGTCTAAATTTATTTCCAACTAGTTTCATCTCGATCTAAGTTCCAGAACAAAAGATATAATCAAAATACCATAAAATTTTCAGAAAATAACTACCCAGAATTTTCTGGGTACTTTCAAATCCGAGAATTTGTAGAAATTTTTAGACCAACTTAAAATTCGATATAACATTTACACTCTTTATAAACATTTTAGATCTATGTGTTTATTTTCATTTCCAACTTATTTCATCCCTATCCAAGTTTCAGAACAAAATATATAATTAAAATACCATATAATGTTAAGAAAATAACTACCCAGAATTTTCTGGTTACTTCTAAATCCAAGAATTTGTAAAATTTTTTAGACCAACTTAGAATCAGATATAGCATTTATACTCTTTATAAAAGTTTTAGATATACGTGTCTATTTTTATTTCCAACTGATTGCATCCTGATGCAATTCTAGAACAAAAGATATAATCAAAATACCATAGAATGTTCAGAAAATAACTACCCAGAATTTTCTGGCTACTTTCAAATCCGAGAATTTGTAGAAATTTTTAGACCAACTTAGAATTAGATATAGCATTTACACTCTTCATAAAAGTTTTAGGTCTATGTGTTTATTTTCATTTCCAACTAATTTCATCCTGATCCAATTTCCAGAACAAAAGATATGGTCAAATACATCAAGACTATTCCAGACGAATGTTAACAAAACCAACAAACTCAACAAGTTATTTATTCACTCTTCCTTCAACATCAGACATCATTGTAATGCAAATAAAATGCACAAAAGAATAAATATGTTCATATGTACAAACCTTGACACAATGAAGTCTTAACCTCTTCAAATCTTAAGCTATTATAGTTGTTTTAAGTTTTTGGGAAGAGGAAGAGGAAGAGGAAAGAGAGGAAAAAGAAAATGGGTGAAAGAAGAGAGAATTTGTATATGGAAGTGTGGGAGGGAGGCTAGGGTTCTGAAATTTGGAAGAAGAAGAAGAAAACAACATTTTTATACTCATGGTAAATGCCCTATTAGGTCCCCCCGTATTTTTGCCAAATATCCACTTAAATCCTTGGTTTTTATCTTATTATTATTAACTTACCTAACCTTTCTATTTATTTTATTTAACACACATAACTTAATAAAAATTCACTTATAAATATTTTTATTATATTTTATTTCCAAATTTAGTCTCAAATAATTTTAATTACGATCATTAAATATGTTAATTATCCAAGCCTAAATTGACGGGCGTTACAGTGACTAACCCATTAGGGCACAACGTGTGGGTTAGTAAAGTCTTTCGGGGTTGTCTAGTTAAAATTCAAGATAGAAAATTCCCAGCTGATTTGATAGAGCTACCACTCAACGAGTTCGATGTGATCTTAGGAATGGATTGGCTAGCTCATCATGGAGTGATAGTAGATTGTGGAAAAGGCATATAAGGATTAGAGAACCAAATTTGGAGGAAGAGATAGTGGTAATGGATAAGAATAGAAAATAACTAGATAATGTGATATCAGTGCTAAAAGCTCAAAAAAGCATTAATAGGGGATGTGAGGCTTACCTAGCATATGTGATCGATACAAAAAATAATAATCCGAAGTTGGCCGACATCCCTATTGTTAGTGAGTTTTTAGCTGTGTTTCCTAAGGAGTTGTTAGGGTTACCACCTGACTGAGAGACAGAGTTTGCTATTGAGTTAATACCTAGCACCACTTCTACATCTATTACACCATGTCGAATGGCACCTACGAAGTTAAAAGAGTTAAAGGTGCAGTTGCAAGAATTGTTAGATAAAGGATTTATATTACCCAGTGTATCACTGTAGGGTTCTCTAATATTATTTGAGAAGAAAAAGAATGACACCATACATGGTTAGTAAAGTCTTTCGAGGTTGTCCAATTAAAATTCAAGATAGGCAATTCCCAGCTGATTTGATAAAGCTATCATTCAACGAGTTCGATGTGATCTTAGAAATGGACTGGCTAGCTCGTTATGGAGTGATAGTAGATTATGGAAGAAGGCAGATAAGGATTAGAGAACCAAATTTAGAGGAAGAGATAGTGGTAATGGATGAGAATAGAAAATATCTAGATAATGTAATATCGGTGCTAAAAGCTCAAAGAATCATTAGTAGGGGATGTGAGGCTTACCTAGCGTATGTGATCTACACAAAAAATAATAATCCGAAGTTGGCCGTCATCCCTATTGTTAGTGAGTTTTCATATGTGTTTCCTGAGGAGTTGCTAGGGTTACCACCTGATTGAGAGATAGGGTTTGTTATCGATTTATTACTTGGCACCACTTCTATATCTATTACACCATACCGAATGGCACCTATGGAGTTGAAAGAGTTGAAGGTGCAGTTGTAAGAATTGTTAGATAAGGGATTTATACAACCCAGTGTATCATTGTGGGGTTCTCTAATATTATTTATGAAGAAAAAAATGACACCTTATGTCTTTACATCAATTACAGACAGCTTAATAAGGTGACTATTAAGAATAAATATTTGTTGCCTATGATTGATGATTTATTTGATCAATTGAAAGGTGCAAGCATATTTTCAAATATAGATCTTCGATTGGGGTATCATCAATTGAAGATCAAAGAGTAATAAATACCTAAGATGACATTCATGACTCATTATAGTCATTATGAATTCTTAGTGATGCCATTTGGCTTTGACGAATGCACCATCAACATTTATGGACGTAATGAACCGAGTATTTAGGCCATATCTTGATCAGTTTGTAGTTGTATTTATCAACTATATCTTGATGTATTCCAGATATCGAGAAGAGCATGATCAGCATCTCAGAATAGTGTTGCAGACCTTAATATAGAAACAATTAGTTTTTTGGGTCATGCGGTATCTGCAAAGGGTATCCAAATTAATCCTGGTAAGATTAAAGCTATTCTTAATTGGAAACCACCTCGTAATGTGACTAAAGTGAGGAGTTTCCCTAAATTATCTAGATATTATAAGAGGTTCGTGAAGGGATTTTCATCCATAGACTTTTTTAACCCGATTGTTGTAGAAATACATTTGATTTGAATGGACGAATAAGTGTCAGACTAGTTTTGAAACACTCAAGGCAATGTTACTGAAGCACCAATCTTGACTCAGCCTACTCCAAGAAAAGATTATATTGTATACAATGATGCAAGTCGCAATAGGCTAGGTTCTGTTCTTATGCAAGAGGGAAAAGAGATCGCATGATTTAGAGCTTATAGTGATAGTCTTTACTCTTAAGATCTAGAGATATTACCTCTATAGAGAAAGTTGTTATATTTATATGGACCACAAGAGTCTTAAGTACTTGCCTTCACAAAAAGAGTTAAACTTGAGGTAATGAAGGTGGTTGGAGTTGATTAAAGACCATAATTATGTGATTGACTACTAGCCAGAAAAAGCGAATGTGGTGGCTGATGCCTGAAGCAAAAATATGTTAGTTGAGTTGTAAATAGAGTCTACTCTGATGCAGAGGATTAAAGCGGTTCAGAAGCAAGATAAAAAGCTAGTAAAGATAGTCGAAGCCATGAAAAATGGAGAAAAGTCGAAATTTTCTTTGAAATATGATGATACCGTATATTTTAAGAACTATATTTGTGCACCGAGTATAGAAGAGTTGAAGTCTGAAATTTTAAAAGAAGATCATAAAACAGTCTATATTATGCATCTAGGTAGAAATAAAACTGTACCAAGATTTGAAAACACATTATTGGTGGTCAGGGATGAAGAATGATATAACTAAGTATGTTGCTAAGTGTTTAACCTATCAACAAGTGAAAACTGAACATCATTTACCCACAAGATTGCTATAACCAATTTTCATACCATACTGGAAAGCGGAAAAAAGTCACAATAAGTTTTGTGTCTGGTTTACCGGTAACTCAGAGGAAGCATAACACAGTATGGGTGATAGTAAATCAAATGATGAAGTCCGCACATTTCCCACAAGTTCAGATGGACTATACTTAAACAAGCTGGCCGAGATTTATATGAATGAGACAGTGAGACTTCATGGAGTACCTGTATCTATTATCTCTAATGAAGATCCTAGATTTACATCACAGTTCTAGAAACTCGACTCAGTTTTAGCATAGCCTTTCATCTGTAGACGGATGGACAATTAGAGCTTGATTTTGAGAGAAGTTGGGATCAATATCTATCTTTTATAGAATTTGCCTACAATAATAGTCACGAAACAAGCATTGGCATGGCTTCTTATGAGGCTTTGTTTATAAGAAAGTGCAGGACTTCAGTTTGTTGGATTGAGTTGAATGAGAAGAAGTTGATCAGACCATAGATAGTTCAACAGACTAAAGAGAAAGTTAGAATGATCAAAGAAATATTGAAAGTGACACAAGATCGACAGAAGTCATACGCTAACCTAAAGATGTGAGACATAAAATATGATGTAGGTGATAAAGTCTTCCTTAAAGTTTCTCCTTGGAAAAAGGTAATTAAGATTTAGTAGAAAAAGGATGTTGAGTCCAAGGTTTATTGGTCCTTATGAGATACTGGAAAGAATCAGACCAGTGGCATATTGATTAGCTCTTCAACCAGAGTTGGATAGGATTCACAACGTATTCCACGTATCTATGCTAAAAAGATATCATTCAGACCCGACTCACATTATACTAACTAAAGAGATAGAAGTGCAGATAGACATTTCTTATGAAGAGGAACCAGTGGAAATTTTAGCATGTGAAGAAAAAGTTCTTCGGAACAAGAGAGTTCCTCTAGGTAAAGTCTTATGGCAAAACCATACAATAGAAGAAGCCACGTAGAAAAGTGAGGAAACAATGAAGAGGCAATATCTCTAGCTGCTCAACACAGAATGAATAGGTAAATTTTGAGGATGAAATTTATTTTAAAAGGGAGAAAATGTCATATTCGTTAATTTAAGGACCAAGTCATACGTATTTGTTAAATTGACGCGTTGAATCGACATAAGTCTAAATTTAAATTTTGATCGAAATTAATCAAGATAATGATTAATAATTATAATATATGTCTAATAAATTGTTTAGAAAGCTTAAAGAAGTTGTTTTACAGTAAAAGACTAAATTGTAAAATTTATTAAGTTTTGGGATCAATTTGTAATTTATCAAAAATTTGAAGATTTCATAAGATATTTGCTATTTAAATATTAAATTGGATATCTAATATACATGTTGGCTGGTCACTCCATGAAAATAAGATTAAGATGATAATTAAGCCTAAATGTTAAGATTTTAGTCAAATTATAGTGGGACCCATGTGAGACTTTTGGCTATTTTCTTTATTCTTATTTCTTCTTCCTTATCTCTTCTTTTTAAGTTATTTTTCTGCCTTCATGAACCAGTCCACACCAACCCCTCCTTTTCCACCATAGCTAGAGCTTAATCTAGAGAGAGAAAAAAAAAGATGAGAGCGAAAAGAAGTCAAAGTCATTTTCATGCACAACATGACTTGGAAAAGCTAAGGAAGGGAAAAAAGAGGAAAAAGAGCGAATAAAGAGTAGAGAGAAAACCTTCAAGTGTTGATCAAGAAGAGAAAGAAGTATAAGTAAAAAGCTCTCATTCTCCTCTTTAACTTTCATTAAAAGAAATTATGGTTTTGAGCTCGTTTAGAATTTGTTTAAGTAAAGAGAGTTTAGGGTTTAGAGAATTTTGATAAGGTAAGGCTTTGATAATGATTTTATGTATTTTAGGAGTTAAAACAGATAAAAAGCAAGTTCAAGCTAGCAAAGGTAAGGAGAAAACTACCTAGAGAAAGTGAATGAGAGAAAGAAAAGGTTTGTACATAACTTAAGGCAATAGCCTATGTTTTATCCTTAAGTTGCATGATTTGAGTATTTGGCATATAAATTATTTTAAATTAATAGTACTTTGCGATAAAATTTTGAGGATGCATGTTTACTAGATTTAGGAGTATATTTGGTAAAAATTAAATTAGGTGATATAGTGTTCTTTGTTGGAATTTATGGAGCAGTGTGTACATAAATTGTTATAATTTAAGGTATGAAATTTATATTTCTTAGTTGGGTTTGAAAACTAAGATATAAGTCTTTAACTTTTATTTGAACCATAAAATCTAAATATATCTACATTTACCTAGAAAAATACTTAAATTTCGGACATAGAATATAACGAGAAAATTATGAGCAAAATTATTAGTGACCAGTTATTGTTAAATTGATTATATCTTTTTCTACATAACTCCAAATCTAATGATTCAAGTTGCATATTAAAGATAAGATTCATATCTAAAATTCTTAAGAAGAATCTATAATTTAATTTGGAATGTAACAGGACCAAATTTGATATCAAAAATAGAATATAAAATTTTCCAATAACAGGGCATAAAACAAATTGAAGAATTCGATTTGTAAACTAATGTGAATTTTGTTATATTATGCAACACATATTTTTTTGAGTAATTATGTAATTAATCGAGTTATTAAATATATGAAATGTATGAATTTAACAGTTATAAAATTTAATGACATTAATTAAGCCCTAGAACATCTAGCTTAGAACTAGAATTTTGGATAGTTTGGCATGCCAATCAGGGGATTATTAATGCCTATGATGATATGATTAATAAAGCCGGTAATGAAACTATAATTAAAGTCTGTAAAGATACTATTATTAATGTCAGTGATGACACTTTATTGAACCTTGAGGGGTATTTCTGTCATTTTGATGATAACAAATAAAATAGCAATAATGTATTTAACATACTTGTTTTCTAAGTCTATTAAACAGGGTATGGAATAAAATAGCAAAAATGGAGAATAGAAGATTAATCCTTGAAAGATAAAATTGAAGAAGCAACATCATTCACACCCGTGATCTTATGTGTCATGCCCATGAGTAAGCCTAGCGCCAACAAACCAACATTTGAAGTTCACGGCCAAGAAGGAAGACAACAAACCGTGAATGAACATTTAAGTCACGCCCATGAAAGACATGTCACACCCATGAACCTACATAACAAATTCTTCTAGAGAGCTTCACGACCAAAGTCACCTCTTGGATCACGACTTGGAAGGTTGTCATGCCCGTGAAGATATATGTCATGCCCGTGACCCAATATTTCAAAACCTTCCAGAATGCTTCACGGCCAAGGTCACCACTTTAGTCACGACTTGGAAGAACAGTCACGACCATGACAAACTGAGTCATGCCCGTGAAAGATGAAAGAGAAAAATGTCAGGCGCGATTATTAGGGTTGGTGCAACGGCTAGTTTCGTATTAAATGCATTCTAACAGCTATAATTCACTGTAGAAGTATAAATACAAATCATTTATGCATTTAGTACAAGAGGATAGCTAATACTTTGAATCAAAATCTTGTTGTAAGCTATTTGTACATTTAATATTTTCAAAACAAATATTTATTCTCTGTGAAAATCTTTTTGCTCATCATTTATTGAGCAATAAAGATTTGTAAATGTTTCTCTCTATAATCATTTATTACTCAAGTGAGTTTTGGGTATTTATGGGTTAAGAGTAGAACACTTGTAAGAATTAGTTGTGTGAGCCTCTAAAATACAAAGAAAGGTTATTTGTGTGAGCCTGTAAAACATAAGGTAAAGGTTGTTTGTGTGAGCCTGTAAAACATAAGGTAAAGGTTGTTTGTGTGAGCCTGTAAAACACAAGGAATTGGTTATTGTGTGAGTCATAAAAATACAAGGGATTTCTGGATTAGGTGTGAGCCATTGTAAGAAACACCATAGTTGGGAGTGAGCTTATAAAACTCCATTGTAACACTTAGTGTGTTAGTGAAACTCCCAATTGCGATTGGGGAGAGGAGTAGGGTTTGTTAACACCCGAACCTCTATAAAAATCCTTGTGTCAAATTTCTCTATCCCTCCTAAACTTAACTTTTTATTTTCTGCACTTTAAAGTTAAATTTTTTAAACTCCAATTCAACCCCCCTTCTTAGCTCAATATTTGGTCAACAATTGGTATTGGAGCTTTGTCTAGCATCAAAGCCTAAAAAGAACTAGTAAAGATCAAGATATGGCCAGTGAAGGATTCCAAAGTCTCAAGCCTTACTTCGATGGAGCAAATTATGCCCATTGGAAGTTTCAGATGGAGACATATCTCAATGATAAAGGAATTGAAGTCTGGGATAGTATTCGAAAATAATGGACACCACCAACTAGAAGAGGAGTTAATGGTGAAGAAGAAATCCTGTCAAGAGATGATTGGACAGAACCTTAAAGAAGAGCAAATTTCAAAAATAAGAAGGCAATGAAAATTCTCTCAAGTTCATTATCTATTGAAGAATGTGGCAGGATACAATATTGTTCAACTGCATATAGCATCTGGAAAACATTAGAAAACTATCATGAAGGCCACAAAGCCACATGGGATGACGAAAGCTCTTCAAGTAAAAAAGATAACAATGAAAGCGAAGAGGTCAACCTATGCTTCATGGCTATAGAGGATCACGTCTCGGATAAAGTAAAATCATTATACTCATACTCTTTCAATAATGATAGTAGTGATAATGATAGTAATAGTGATAGTGATGATGATGATGATGATGATGAGCGAAGCCTAATAAAAGAATTGAATCTAGAATTAGAAAAATATAGGAGTAAATTCAATACTTATAAGAATAACATTTCTAATTTGAAAATCAAAATAAATGTTTTAGAAAAGGACAACTTTAAGCTTAAATCATCTAATGAATCTCTTCAAAAGTCATTAGATTAATACTTTTCAAGACCCTCAACAAAATCCTTACTTAAAGAAAATAATACTTTAAAAAATGAAGTTGAGGAACTTAGAAATTCAATTTCAAAATTCCACAAAGGAAAAGAGAGTTTAGATACTCTCATTATGTCTTAAAGACCACCTTTAATTAGACATGGTCTAGGATTTAAGGACACATCATCATCTTTTCACAAAATCATATTTGTTAAGTTTAGTGAACCTCACATCTCCACACTTGTTGGAACAGCACCTAGGAATAAGTATATTAAACCTTCTATACATAAAAAGAATAATCATACCTTTATGTATAAGAAGCATGCATCTAGAAAAGCTTCAATTAATCATGATTGTGCACGCCATTGTACTCAAAATCAGTTTAATAGAAATATGGCATTGAAAAATATTGTAAAACCAAAAAGCAATGTTAAACCCAAACAGTGTAATTATTGTATGAAGATTGGTCATATAAATAAATATTGTTAGATAAGGAAGGCTTATTGGGAACCTTCATGTGCTAACCCCCAAGGACCCAAGCTCATTTGGGTACCTAAAAATCATACTTGAATTGTGATTCTATAGGAATGCCTTAAGTCCATAATAAATAAAAATGCTTGGCTAGTAAACAGTGGATGCTCAAGGCATATGACAGGAGACAAAGAGCTCTTCAATGAAATCAAAAGTATTGATGGAGGTAAATTTACGTTTGGAAACAATGCTAAGGGTAAGGTAATTGGCATTGGTTATATTGGTATTAATGGTACTACTTTTATTAAAGATGTCTTACTTGTTGATGGCTTGAAACATAACTTGTTGAGTGTTAGTCAATTATGTGATAAAGGAAATAAAGTAATATTTACTTCCAATAAATGTCTTGTGACCTCTATCGATGGTCAAGAGATATTTAAAAGAAATAAAGATGTCAACACATACATAATAGACTTACATGAATTATCTAACCATTCCTCTAAGTGTCTTGTGACTACTGGTGATGAATCTTGGTTGTGGCATAGAAGGTTTGGTTATGCTAACATGGACTTAATTCAAAGCCTCAGCACAGGAGAACTAGTAAAGGGACTGCCAAGACTCAAATTTGAAAAAGGCAAGACCTGTGAACCTTGCCAAAGAGGGAAGCAACACAAGTCATCCTTCAAAGCCAAAAATATAGTAAGTACCTAAAAACCTCTACAACTCCTACATTTAGATTTATTTGGACCTTCTAGAATTGCTAACTTAGGAGGTAAACATTATGTCTTTGTCATCATAGATGATTACTCTATATTTACTTGGGTAATTTTCTTAGCTCAAAAAAGTGATGCTTTTGAAAATTTCAAAAACTTTACTAAAAGAGTTCAAAATGAAAAAGGATATTGTATTTCAAAGATAAGAAGTGACCATGGCAAAGAATTTGAAAATGAAAACTGTGAAAGTTTTTGTCTTGAACATGGCATTTCACAAAATTTTTCATCTCCTAGGACACCTCAACAAAATGGGGTAGTTGAAAGGAAAAATCGAACTTTAATTGAAATGGCTAGAACAATGCTCAATGAGTATGGTCTACCAACTTACTTTTGGGCAGAAGCCACAAACATTGCTTTTTATATTTCAAATCGAGTTTTCAAAAGACCTCTTTTAAGCAAAACCTCATTTGAGCTATGGAATGGAAGAAAGCCCTTGATATCATACTTTAGAATATTTGGATGCAAGTGCTTCATATTGAATACCAAGGACAACCTTGGAAAATTTGCCTCTAAATCTTATGAAGATATCTTTTTAGGATACTCTACAACTAGCAAAGCATATAGAGTATTTAATAAAAGATCATTAACTATTGAAGAATCTATACATGTTGTTTTTAATGAATCTGATAGACTTGATCTTGTGAAAGGTAGTGTTCTTGATGATGTTATAGGAACTATGGAAAGACTTGATCTTGGAAATGGAAAAGAAGAAAATGATCAAGAAGATTCACATCAAGATGGTTCTCTACCTCAAGCTCAAGAAGAAAACGGGCAAGAACTCCCAAAGGAATGGAGAATGAAAAAAGATCATCCCAAGGAGCAAATCATTGGTGATCCTTCAAGGGGAGTAAGTACTAAATCTCATTTCAAACATTTATCCACTAACCTTGCTTTTATTTCTCAAATTGAGCCTAAAAATGTTGATAAGGCTCTTAATGATGAAAGTTGGGTGATTGCAATGCAAAAGGAACTCAACCAATTTGAGAGAAGTAAGGTATGGACCTTAGTACCTAGACCCAAAAATCATCAAATTATAGGTAGCAAATGGGTATTTAGAAATAAACTAGATGAACAAGGTTCAATAACTAGGAATAAGGCTATATTAGTTGCAAAAGGATATAATCAGGAAGAAGGGATAGATTATGATGAAACCTATGCTCCTGTAGCTAGATTAGAAGCCATAAGAATACTTTTAGCATATGCATGTCACATGAATTTCAAACTCTTTCAAATGGATGTGAAAAGTGCCTTTCCAAATGTTATGTAGAAGAATAAGTTTATGTAGAACAACCACCAGGTTTTGAAAGCTATGATTTGCCAAATCGTGTTTTTAAACTTACAAAAGCTTTATATGGTTTGAAACAAGCCCCAATAGCTTGGTATGAAAGACTAAGTTCTTTTCTCTTAGAAAATAACTTTACAAAGGGGAATGTTGACACCACATTATTCATTAAAAAGCATAAAAATGATATTCTAATTGTTCAAATTTATGTTGATAATATCATATTTGGTTCTACTAATGAATTGCTTTGTCAAGAATTTGCTAAGTGTATGACTAGGGAATTTGAAATGAGCATGATGGGAGAGCTTAAATATTTCCTTGGTCTACAAATAAAACAAGGCAATGAAGGCATATTCATCAACCAATCCAAATATGCCAAAGATTTAATTAATAAATTTGGAATGGAAGGATTGATGTATGCACGAGAACCATGCATGGAAGGCCAGAAAGACAATCTTTTATCAATGGAGTGAAGCAATCTTATATCATTGAAATGGGTTTAAAAGGAGTTCAAAAGCCCATTAATATTATGCACGAGAACCATGCATGGAATGCCAGAAAGACAATCTTTTATCAATGGAGTGGAGCAATCTTATATCATTGAAATGGGTTTAAAATGAGTTTAAAAGCCCATTAATATGATATTAATGGGGTTTTGAACTCCTTTTAAACCCAATTCAATGATATAAGATTGCTCCACTCCATTGATAAAAGATTGTCTTTATGGCCTTCCATACATGGTTCTCGTGCATACATTAAGGATGCAAGAATGTCAAGACTCCAATAAGCACATCAACAAAATTGGACAAGGATGAAAAGGGGTAAGAGCATTAATGAAAAACTCTATAGAGGTATATCGGATCACTTTTATATCTTATTGCTTCTATATCTGACATAATGTATAGTGTATGCTTGTGTGCACGATTTCAATCATGTCCAAAAGAGTCTCATTTACATGCAGTAAAAAGAATTCTAAGATATTTATATGGCTCATTGCATCTAGGTTTGTGGTATCCTAGAAATTCATCCTTTTATATTGTAGGATATTCAGATGCAGATTATGTTGTTAGTCTTTTAGATATAAAAAGTACTTCAGGTACTTGTCACTTTATTGGAGAGTGCTTAGTTTCTTTGTTTAGTAAGAAATAAGTTTCAGTTGCTCTTTCAACTGCTAAAGCAGAATATGTAGCAACAGGATGTTGTTGTACACAAATCCTTTGGATGAAACAACAACTTAAGGATTATGGTCATGATATGAACCATATACCTATTAAATGTGACAATACAAGTGCTATAAATCTTTCAAAGAATCCCATTCAACATTCTAGAAGTAAGCATATTGACATTAGACACCACTTTATTAGAGATCATGTTCAATATGGAGATGTTGCATTGGAATTTATAAGCACAGAAAATCAATCGGTAGATATATTCACTAAGTCTCTAAATGAAGAAAGATTCAATTTCATTAGAAGAGAACTTGCAATGATTGATGGATTAACCTTGTGATTGCCAAATTGTCAAATCTTAAGTGATAATCTTGCTTTTGTATCATCTCACTAGATATAAGGTGTAAATTTGATGGAAATTTATGTTATAAGGGATAGAATCTTCATAGAAATGATTTAGTCTTATTTTAGGACTTAATTTTATTTTATGAAAATTTTAGGCAATTCACGACTGTGACATATGTTCATGCCCGTGAATTAAATAGCCAAAAAGATCCAGTAGCTTTAGACTTAATTCACGACATGGTTCACAGCTTAAAGTAGTGAAGCCTATGTTCACGACTTCATTCACTCCCGTGAAAAGCCTTGTTCAAGCCCGTGACGCATTTTCACGCCTACGAACACTTTCACCAAAAACTAACAGAAGTGTTCATGCTTTGTGTCATGTTTTGTTTCACGGTCATAAGTAGTGAAATTCAAAACTTCACGCCCATGACCTATTTTTCACCACCGTGAAAGTTCATCATTCATGCCCGTGACCTTCAAATGTCACGACCGTGATCAATTTCATGCCTTTCTTCACGGGTAGAGCACCCTTTCAGCAAACCGTGAACACAACACTTCACGCCCGTGACTACGTGTTTCACGCCCTTGAATGGGTCGGCTATATAACATTTCTGTCGGTTATTTTTCACATTTCAACTTTCCAACTTCTTGAAACTGCTCTCATTTACACACATTGAATGGTACATTGAAGATTCTGACCCCCTAGTCACAGATCTCTTCTATAAATACCATCAAAAACCCCTTCCATCATCACAAATCATCTCTCCTTAGGGTTTTCTCACAAATTCTGTCAAATTTCTTCAACACTTCTAAAGTTCATTTCTTCAATCAACATGGAAACCGGCTCATCAAAGGGTACTAGGAAGAAATCTCATGCTCCCAAGAGGTATTCAGATTACCTAATGAACATAATCCCGGAGAATTGTCATCCTAGGTACTCAACACTTAAGAAAAGGCCTCTTATTTCATCAAGGTCTTTTGAGTGGCAGACGGTACGCATTCTCGGGCTCGAGACAACGATGACATAGCAACTCTAGGCCTGTCATTTGAAGGATTTTGTGGACATTCATCAGCCCACCTTGAGGGAGCCTACCTTAGAATTCTTGAGCACTTTGCAAGTGTCTCCCACTAGCATAATGAAATTTCAACTGTGCAGGAATCCGAACACTCTCTTTGCCACAGAATTCGGGGATTTATTCAACCTACCCTCGGACGACATCCTCAACGACAGCGAAGTGGAGTTCTATACAACTCAAGCATGGACTCACTTTGGTACGGATTATAACTGGGACGTAAAAAAGACCAAGAGCACTCATCTCTGGTCTTCAGTGTACAAATATCTGCATAGGTTTCTAACCTATAGCATATTTGCCCGAGGAGATAGCAATGGCACCATTCGGAACTCTAAGCTTTTTCTCTTGGAGATGGCCCGAAGAGGCCTCACAGTGGCACTTTCTGGATGGTTTGCAAACCATCTCCTATCCATTGCCACCAAGCCCTCCGGAGACTTGGGTAGAGTTGGATTATCAACTTTACAAAAAGTCACAGCGGTGTCTCGAATGTTAAAGTATGGTTTGCCAGTAGATGCTACTGATGAATATGTTAAAATTGGTGAGTCAACTACAATTGAAAGCTTAAAGATATTGTAACACCTAACCTCTTATACTTTTATATACCACATATGCATATATACAATAAGTTATCACGTATGAAACATGAATAAAATAAAATTCATGTTTACAGTGAGAGTAAAATTTTTTTAACTCATCTCATATTATCAACAATAATTTCACAATTAATATGGATGTTTTAATCATAGCCTATAACATCACATATATTAATAACTTAAACATTGTGTCTAAAAATTAGTAAATTTACAAGTTGAATCCATTTATATATCCTAGTATATATATTTTTTTAATTATACATATGCAAGTATTCAACCCACAAATATAAATGATATGTTGTGATGCTTGTGTGGAATGCAAGGAGAGATAGTGAGGAGGCTTGTCCGGAGACTTTTGATCCATGAATTTTATATGAACCTCAATATGAACTACTACTCTTCTTTACCTGAAAAATGATGCAAACTAAAGAGTTGCGACTCAGTGAAAATAATCATCAAATGAGCTCTAAAGTACCAAGCAACTCATAGTAACAAATCATAAATTCAATGCATACCATATATATTCCATTCCATTCACCTTTATCATATAATCACAAATGAAATTTAAAAATATAATCACTATTCTTTACTTATGTCCATGCTTTGTTTATTTGATTTTGTTGTGAAGTTAAATGGATATTGCCCAGAATTTCCATGTGAACATTTGCCATATAAACATTTGCATTTGCATTTGCTAGCTAGCTTGATCATTTGTTTCATTTGCACATTTGTTGGGCCATAGGCCTCTTCTTTTGCTTTGCAATATCTATTAACTAGCCACAACACCTTTTAAGTTCATATGCATATGCACTTGTACTTAAGCATTCATTAAGCATTCTATCTTATCACATATACCATAGATATACCACATATATCATACATATACCACATATATACCTTGCATATACTATACATATATATATCACATATGTCAAACATATACCTCAAATATACCACAAGTATACCACTTATATGTACAACAAATGTCACAAATTATCCATCATCATAATATCCATGATAAATCACTGCAATCATATAAATCACATAGCAAACAACATTCATATGCACTAAAAGAATTCAATTGATAATTAGACTCACTTTTTTCCTTTGATTCCAACTCTTAACTTATTGTCTACCCCCTTCTTATGTATCTCCAATTTGTCTTGAGCCTAATATTGAAATATAATTGGTTTGTTTATGACTAGAGAAACTTAATATGACTTAACAAATTAATATGCATTATTCATATCAATAATTAATATTTTTCTTATGAGGCAGTGTGACCTTATAGGACTGTTTAGCCCATAAATTTTTATATATTTAACCAATTAATCTGATTCTTATTCCTAATTAAAATTTAACATAAAATTACATAACATATTAAAATTTCAGACCATACAATTTTTGGTGAAATTTTCAAATTTATTTTATTTTCTGCCCTGTTTTCTGCCCTTAGGCAGTTTCAGGGTACCAAATTAGGTTCACCATAACTTACGATATACAATTAAAATTAAATAAAAATTTACAGACACTTATATGGGTTTAAATGAAACATTTTTCATGTTTACAAATTTTATCAATTATGTCTCTAAGGCCCTCAAATTATAAGCAACATTTTACTGGTTCAGAACAGAGTTGGCTTCTGGACTAGTATGACTTGTAAAGGTTATAACTTACTCTATAAATAATATATTAAGCTGAAATTAGTACCAAAATTTATATAAGACATATATTTATATTTTGATAATTTACAGAATCTCTTTGTAAGAAGCTCAAAATAATTAAATAAGTTTCTAGATCTGTACAAGGCACTAAGCAACTATGAAACAATCATGGTTCTCTTCATCATAACTCAAAATCCACATGATATATGAAGCTGAAATTTGGTATACAGATATATAACACATGTATCTAAAAATTGCATGTTTTATATTTTATCAAATTATATCTCTAAGATAGTCAAAATAGATAAAAACAGTGAGGTAGTTTGCTGAAAATTGAAACATAACCAGTTTTACTCAAAGAACGATTTCTCTTAAAATAAATCAAATCTTATAAAACTGTTTTAGACACATGTATATGAGATATAGATCTACAGATTTTATGTTTTAAACTTTTTCAAATTCAATCTCTAAAATCATCAAAATCGTGGTACAAAATACTGCCTATTAATGAACCCTAAACACTATAATCAAGATTAACACAAAATAAATGTTTACTCACCTATAATCACCTTTTGCTAACCTTATTGCTGTAATTTCAAGAGTGAAAGAGAGAATAAAAGGTTGTTGGAACTTCAAAAAAATGGAATGAAGGAATGAAGCAAAGAGGAAGAAGAAGAAGAGAGTAAGGACTTAGCCTAATAAGTCAAAGCCACCACAATTTCTTCCTTTTCATCTGTCCATCCTTTTTCTTCGGTTTTTTTTTACTTTATTTTTATTTATTTTATTTTTCTTTATTCTTATAATTATTACACAAATTAACATAATATGCAATTTATTATTTTGATTCAATTTAATTAAATCAACAATGTAAAATATTCACTAATCTTAATCTAGTCATTTTACTTACTTTTATTTAGTCACTTAATTCAATTTATTATTAATATCTTGTCACCCACATTTAGGTTGTAAGAACACACGTGCGACTCGATACAATTGTAATATACTAGGACATATAGCTAATGCATATCATGAACTTGTTCCTATAAAAATATATATGGAATGCACGTGTTCAAGTAAAATATATATAAAATGCATATGTTCAATTGAAATGCATGTAGATATGCATATGTAGAAGGTTAAGGATGTTAAAATTTTTCCCTCCTTTTAAAAATTTCGTCCTCGAAATTTAATATCTGGAAATAGGTGTGAATATTGCTTTTTCATATTTTCTTCTGTTTCTCATGTTGTCTTTTCTTGTGAATGGTTTCTCCATAATACCTTAACTAAAGGAATTTCTCAGTTTCTCAACTGTTTAATTCTGTATCCGATGATTTCCACTAGTTCTTCAACATAAGTCATGTCATCTGCAATCTCGATGGCTTGATCTTTAAGTACATATGTAGGATCTGACCTATATCTTCTAAGCATGCTCACATGAAACACATTATGAATCTGAGTCATCTCTAGTGGTAAAGCCAATTTGTATGCCAGTGGACCAACCTTCTCAAGTATTTCGTAAGGCTCTATGTATCTTAGGCTCAATTTACCTTTCTTGCCAAATCAGATTACCCCTTTCCATGGAGATACTTTTAGAAATACCTTTTCACCCAACTCGTATTCCATCTCCCTTCTATGTTGATTAGCATCTTTGTTGTCTGTCTTGTGCTGCCTTTATCTTATTCTTGACAATTTTAATTTTATCCACTATATCTTGTACTATCTCTGGCCTTTCTAATGCATGTGCACCTTCTTCATTCCAGATGATAAGGCTTCTGCACTTTTTTCCATACAATGCCTCATATAGATCCATCTGAATATTGCTATGATATTGGTTGTTGAATGCAAACTCCACCAATTTTATATACTCATCCCAAGCTCCTCTAAATTCCATAGAACATGCTCTAAGCATTCCTTCTAATGTATGTATGTATGTACAGTTCTTTCTAATTGTCTGTCAGTCTGTGGGTGGAATGCAGTACTGAAATTCAATTTTGTTCCTAATGCATTTTGTAAACTCACCCAAAAATGTGAAGTAAACCATGGATCTCTATTAGACACAATGGACACTGGAATTCCATGCAATCTGACTATCTCATTCACATATAATTTGGTCAAACTCTCAAGTGTACACCCCCATCTGATAGGTAGAAAATGTGTTGACTTGGTTAACCTGTCAATAATTACCTATATTGCATCATTTTTCTGTGGAGTTCTGGGCAATCTATAAACAAAATCCATCATTATCTTTTCCCATTTCCATTCTAGCACTAGTAAAGGATGTAGTTTACCAACTGGTACCTGGTATTCTATCTTAATCTGTTGACATGTTAAGCATTTAGAAATATATTCAGCTATGTCTTTTTTCATCCCTAGTCACCAGTAATGAGGTCTTAAACTGTGATACATTTTAGTAATCTCTGGATGCATTGCATAAGGTGCATTGTGTGCTTCTTCTATTATTTCCTGGCACAAGTTCTCAGTGTCTGGAACACATATGCATGACTTTAACATTAATGTATCATTTTGCAAATGAAACTCTGTACTATTTCCCTGCCTTACCATATCAATTTTCTCACACAATTTAGGATCTTTACTTTGTGTAACTTTGATCCTATCCTTTAATATTGGTCTGACCTGAAGAGCAGCAATCAATGATCCACCATCATGCATATTTAATTCGACATTCATAGATCGTAATTGAATTAAATATGGAAAAAAGGATGCTTGCAAGTGAGCTACACTACTACTGGTCTTCCTACTCAATGCATCTGCTACCACATTGGCTTTCCCTGTATGGTATTTAATTGTATACACTACAAGAAACTGTTGATTTTGAGACGAAACTTAGACACGCTTCACACGGAGTCGCTATTTTGTGACGCCATAGTAACGCCTGGCAACCATTTGACAAAATTTTGATATAACGACGCATTTGGAGACTTCTTAGCGATGCTAAGTGATCGAATATGTTAGCGACGCCACAATGGTGTCGCTAATCTTCTCTCTAGTATATTTCAGAAATTTAGCGACAATTTGGCGTTGCAATGTACATTGCTATATAGAGATGCGGATTCCAGGAGTTGTTATATAGAGACGCGGATTCCAGGAGTCGCTAAATTGTCAACACAATTTTAAATGTCATTGTCCATTCTTGCATCTCCTATTTGATGTCGCTAATAAAACATAGCCAAATGAAGTGTTTCATCAGCTCAGCGACACCAAGTTAGCGACGCCAAGCTAGCATCGCTCATTCCAATATATATTTTCACTGCGTGGTCCCACCCTCTCCCAACTGTGTTTTCCAAATTTAAATCCCTAACCGATCAAACCTCGTCCTCCCCCATTCTCCTAAAATTCCTAACTCTAGCTATCTAACTATTACTAAAGCTAAAGCCATAACTAAACAACACCATCAAATCTCTAATTCTCTTTTTTATCTTCTCTTTCTCTCTATCTTTTTTTTGTTTTCTCTCAACATTTGCTTTCTTCTCTTGTTTAGAGGTATTTTCTCCATTCTAACTCCTTTGGGACTATAAGGCTGCATTTCGATTTCTCTTGAGGTAACACTTGTTTTTACTTGTGCGATTGATTCTATATTCGTATTTAGAGATATTGTCTTTTGGTTTCATGGGTTTTATTTTCTTTTATAATGATTGATGAATACATGACTATTTATGTGAATTTTAGTATGTTTATGGTTTTGGGTTTTATTTTGTTGGATTGATTTATGCACTTTTACATGTTAATATTTTATGCTTTTTATTTATATTATCTGATTATGAGATTAATTAATGGGTTTGTTATCTCTTATATAAGAAAAAATAAAAAAGAAAAAATAGCTTTATTCTAAGATCCCAAATGACTCTTCTGCTCATCTTGAAAGGGTAGTTTTTGTTTCAGCCACTCTACAACTGAAATAATTTTATTTTGATGAGACTTGGCACTATCAGCCACTTTGCATGTTATAAAGTCCAGTTAGAAAATACTAATAAGAGTGAGATTCATGTGTAACTTTCAATTGCTCCATTTTTTTATAAAATCCAGTTAGAAATATTGGACTATTGGAATATTGGAATACTATTTTTCATGATTCTTTTTTTTTTCTCCTTTTCCTTTTTCTCAGGTAGAGCCCAAGGGTGCATTTCAGGCATAGGTTCCTTTGCCAATGTTGTTTCTCCATTAATGTTCTCTTTTTTAACAGGTAAGGGGAAATTTATTTTGTTTTAGTTTTGAGCCCAAAATGAATCAAACCTGATAAGGGTAAATCTTTTCCCCAGCTCTGTTCCTATCCGAAAGAGCACCTTTTCATTTCCTTGGTTTCAGTATCATGTGCGTTGGATTTGCATCGGTAAGGACTCTAGCACTATGGAGGATGCATTTTATAACGTTTTTTTATTTGAACTTGCTATCTATTTTCCTAAATAAGCTGTGCTTGTAATTGGTAAATATTGAACTTCTTCGTATTGGACCAAGCATAGTATGCAGTGGTATATCTGGGAACAGACTCTGCCACAAAATAAAAATAAAACTAGAAAGAATTCCATAAAGTTGACTCTACAGGATGTACAAACTGCCAAACTGGGTAATCTTTTGATGATTCATGTGAAACCATGTACTACAACTCCAAGGACAAACAAAGCCTGCATACAAATGAACAAAAGTAATCTGTTTTAAACCTGCAAATCTAGTTTTCACAATCATTTCTTCTAGGCACAAATAAACAATTTGATGTCAGTTTTCCTCCAACCTAGGGACTCTAGGCTTGCAATTTATCACCTTCAATATTGATATATGTCAAATGAGAGTTAACTGCAAAAATATAATATTTCATTTATTTTTTATATGCTTATCAAAATTTATACTTTTTCAATATTTAATCACCTTTTGTACATTCGCTTATCATGTTGTACAGATGATAACCTTGATTCAAAGTTTGATGATAAGGTTGGAGCCTCCCATTTCAGACACGAAAGCAAGTAATTGCAACTTTGTGGATCCTTAGTTATCCGATAATGGTGGCTCAAGCTGCAATTGTTTTCTGCCTCCATATCTGGCAGTAGTATTCATAGAATTCCTCGCATCTATATTGATGTGTATAGGGGAGTAGCATATTTCTAGAAGTAGACATTCCTGAACCGAATTTGAAACCCAGCACCGTTGCTATAGGTGAGGAGTTTTATCACATTGAATTAACATTCTGAAGAATATAATGGTGTCATTATATGTTTTTAAGAAAGGTGTGACAAGAAAATAGAAGACCTCTGTTATGTATATGCCATGAACCCCTTTTGAGTGTTCACCCCTCAAAAGGAAGGGAAGCTGCACGTCTCAATAAATATTGTTGTGTTAGAATTTAGAAACAGTTTTTAATCCTTTGTTTCAAAAATTCTATCATTTCATTATCAGCTTCTTAATCTGGAATTTACTGGGTTAAGGCAATCTTTGTCTAAGGAGTTGGGCTCATAATGCTTATCATATTTTCTCTGAGTGAGTTGGAATTTTTTTTGGTCAAATAAGAGAGGTGTATATGCTAAACAATCAAGGATCTCTTTGTCACCAGACTTTTTGAAATATCAAGCTGGGTTAGGCTTTGGCTTACGCTTTTTTTTAAAAAAAAAATTATAAAGATTAAGCCCGTTCAAGTGCCTATTCAGAAGTTTAATGGTTTGAATTTGATGAATTGCATGATATTCAGAAGTTTTATAAGAAAGTTATTTATGTGTTATAAACAGGTTTTTTAAAAAAATGAATAATATAATTTTATTTAAAAAATTATATAAAATTAGCGACGCCCATAGCGACGCAAAATATTGTCGCTATAAATTAAATAATTAAATTATTTTCACATATTAGCGACGGAAAAATGGAGTTGCTAATTTAGCAACTCCAATTTCGTTGCTAATATTGTCGCTAGCGCTGGTTCTGTCGCCAATGTTAGCGACACCATTTAATTTATTAACGACGTATATTTAGCGTCGCTATTTAGCGACTAGTGATAATCGTCGCTATTTAGCTACCCGTTTATTTCAGCGTCGCAAAAAATTTGGTTGCGACAGCGTTTTTTGAGACGCCACGTTTGAGTCGCTAAGACGTCGCTAAATAACTATAGCGACCCCATTGATACAATTAGTGACGCTTATATATCGTCGCTAAAATACTTTTTTCTTGTTGTGATAGTCATAATGTTTCAATAGTTCTAACTATCGTCTCTGTCTTATGTTTAATTATTTCTGTGTCAGCAAATAACCCAAGCTTTTATGGTTTGTAAAGATCTGGAATGTTTCACCATACAGATAATGTCTCCAAATCTTCAATGCAAATACAACTGCAGTCAATTCTAAATCATGTATTGGATATGAGATCTCATGTGGTCTCAGTTGCCTGGATGCATAAGTTATCACCTTACCATGTTGCATCAACACACATCCCAAGCCTTGATGAGAAGCATCACTATATACTGTAAACCCATATATACCTGTAGGGATGGTTAACACTAGTACTGAGGTTAGCCCGTGTTTTAGTTCATCGAAACTCCTTTGACATTCTGGAGTCCATTTGAAAGGCACATTCTTTCTCAACAATTTGGTCAAAGGGCTAGCAATCAATGAGAACCCATCAACAAATATACGATAGTATCCCGCTAAACCCAAAAAACTATGCAATTCTGACACATTTTTGGGTGCTTCCCAACTCACTATGGCCTTAACTTTATTTGGGTCAATCTTTATGCCTTTTTCCTATACTATATGCCCAAGAAACACAACATAATCAAGCTAGAATTCACACTTACTAAACTTTGCATACAATTGTTTCTCCTGCAGAGTCTGAAGCACTGTTCTTAAATGCATCTCATGTTCCTCTTTACTTTTAGAGTACACCAAAATGTCATCTATGAAGACAATAACAAAATTATCCAAATAAGGCTGAAATACCTTATTCATCAAAGCCATGAAAGTAGCATGTGCATTGCTTAATCCAAATGGCATGACTAGAAATTCATAGTGGTCATATCTAGTACATAATGTAGTTTTAGGAATATCTACCTCAGCTATCTTAAGCTGATAATAGCCCGATTTTAGATCAATCTTAGAAAAGACTTGAGCTCCATGTAACTGATTAAACAAGTCATCAATTCTAGATAAAGGATACTTATTCTTCACTGTCACTCTATTAAGTTATCTATAGTCTATACACAATCTCATTGTTCCATCTTTCTTTTTTACAAACAACACTGGGCTCCTAAAGGTGATACGTTAGGTCGAATGTGTCCCTTATCAAACAACTATTGCAATTGAGTTTTAAGTTCTTTTAACTCAATCGGAGCCATCCTGTAAGGAGATATAGAAATAAGTGTCGCTCCTGACACTAAATCTATAGTAAATTTATCTCTCTATCTAGTAGCAACCCAGACAAATCCTCTGGAAATACATCTGGGAACTCACAGACTACTAGAATATTCTCTAATATAATATCTTGAGTTCTTATATCTGTCACATAGGCTAAGAAAGCCTCACACCCTCATTTCACCATCTTAAAAGCTTTAATTACTGAAATCAAACATGCAGGTACGAATTTTCTTTCTCCTTTAAACAAAACCCTTTGTTTATCAGAGGACTCTAAAATTACCTCATTGGAAAAAACAATTCACCAAGGCATGATGTTTAGTTAACCATTTCTTTCCCAATATTACATCAGATTCATGCAACGATAATAAGATCAAATCAGCTTTCAACTCAGCTTTATCAATGAATATCGAATAGTCATGACATATATTATTCACAACTACTATTGCTCCTAGTGGAGTACTCACATTTATATCAAATCCTAATGGCTCATGCTTTTGATGCAATTTAGATGCCATATGTAATGATATAAATGAATGTGTGGATCCTAGGTCAATCAATGCAAATGCCAGTACATCATAAATATAAATATTACCAGTAACCACTTCAGGAGCATCAACTGCCTCCTGCCTAGTTATAGTAAATACTTTGGCCTGTGGAAGAGGTCTAAAACTCTGTCCCTTAGATCTGGTCACTCCTTTGCCTGTCGTACCAGTTCTACCTCTGCCTCTACCTCTGACATATGTCCCATTGGTAGTGTTAACCCTTGGTATTTCAATTGTAGTCTCAGATACTCCTCTGCCTCTGCTGGTCTCAGCTAATTTAGCTCTTTCTAGGCAATCTTTATACATGTGATCTAAGGATCCACATAAATAACAAGCTCCTGTGAGCCTTCTGCATTCATCTGTGTGTTGTCTGCCACAATGAATATAGGTAGGCTTCTTTTCTATATAATGGCTTTGTCCTCTTCCTGGATAAGGGAAAGTCATACCTTGACCTCTAGAACTGGAGTATCCATTTTTGTTGCCAGACTGACTCGGCATATGTCTAACTTTTTTTCCATATGCTCTACTAGACTCTCCAGTAAACTCTCGTGTCGCCCTTTTTACTTGTTCTCTAGCTTCTTTCATTAACTTTTCAGCTCTAATTGCAGCAGCTCTGAGTCTGGTATAACTGTCAAGATCAGTAATTGTGATTCTATTTCTGATTTCATACTTGAGGCTCTCCTCAAACTTTTTGTATTTGTCTCTTTCAGTAGAGACTATAAAGGTAGCATAATGAGAAAGTTTGTTGAACTGCACCTCATACTCAGCAACATACAAGTTCCCCTGTTTCAAATTCAAAAATTCCTTTCTCTTCTCATCTTTGTATGCTTCAGGCATGTAATTGTTCTGAAATTCATGGAGAAAATCATTTCATGTCAGAACCAGTGGTTGTGCGTCACTATCGGGGACTGTCTCCCACCATTCATAGGCATTGCCTTGAAGTAAAGATACAGCATAATCAAACTTCTCCTCTGGAGTACATCTCATCATATTCAATACCCTCTGTGTCCTTTTAAGCCATATCTCTGCTTCAACTGGATCAGTGGAGCCATAGAAATCAACTGCACCCTGTTTTCTTAACTTATCGTAACTTTTTTCTCTATGCATTTCAGGCCATTGTACTTCTTGTTCTGGGTTTTCATATGACATTTCTGCATGTGATGATTGTGATGCATGTGCAGGAGCCCTAGCTCCTAGTGCTGGTTAATCTCTATGCAAATGAGGTGATGCCTCATGAGAATGCATTTCGGCCGGCCTCTCTCTCCTTGATGAATCATGTCTTATGATGGCCCTAAAATAAATGAAATTATGTCACTACATGATATTCAACATATATTATGCATATCTTATCATGCTCTTATGCATATGCATGTTCCCATGGAACCTATCCCTGCTTTGATACCAAAAATGTAACACCTAACCTCTTATACTTCTATATACCACATATGTCGTATATATAATAAGTTATCACGTATGGAACATGAATAAAATAAAATTCATGTTTACAGTGAGAGTAAATTTTTTTTTAACTCATATCATATTATCAATAATAATTTCACAATTAATATAGATGCTTTAATCATAGCCTATAACATTACATATATTAATAACTTAAACATTATGTCTAAAAATTAGTAAATTTCCAAGTTGAATCCATTTATATGTCCTAGTATATATTTTTTTGTAATTATACATATGCAAGTATTCAACCCACAAATATAAATGATATGCTCTTATGCTTGTGTGGAATGCAAGAAGAGAGAGTGAGGAGGCTCGACCGGTGACTTTTGATCCATGATTTTATATGCACCTCAATATGAACTACTACTCTTATCTATCTGAAAATTGATGCAAACTAAAGAGTTGCGGCTCAATGACAATAATCATCAAATGAGTTATAAAGTACCAAGTAACTCATAGTAACAAATCATAAATCCAATGCATACCATATATATTCCATTCCATTCACCTTTATCATATAATCACAAATGAAATTTAAAAATATAATCACTATTCTTTACTTATGCCCATGCTTTGTTCATTTGATTTTGTTGTGACCAAGTTAAATGGATATTGTCCCGGGTTTCCATGTGAACATTTTCCATGTGAACATTTTCCATGTGAACATTTTCCATATAAACATTTTCATTTGCATTTGCTAGCTAGCTTGATCATTTGTTTCATTTGCACATTTGTTAGGCCATATGTCTCTTCTTTTGCTTTGCAATATCCATTAACTAGCCACAATGCCTTTTAAGTCCATATGCATATGCACTTGTATTTAAGCATTCATCAATCATTGTATCTTATCACATATACCATACATATACCACATATATACCGTGCATATACTATACATATATATATCACATATGTCAAATATATACCTCAAATATACCATAAGTATACCACTTATATGTACCACAAATGTCACAAATTATCCATCATCATAATATCCATGACAAATCACGACAATCATATAAATCACATAATGTGCACTAAAAAATTCAATTGATAATTAGACTCACATTTTTCCTTTGATTCCAACTTTTAACTTATTGTCTACCCCCTTCTGGTATATCTTCAATTTGTCTTAAGCCTAATATTAAAATATAATTGGTTAATTTATGACTAGAGAAACTTAATGTGGCTTAAACAAATTAATATGCATTGTTCATATCAATAATTAAGATTTTTCCTATGAGACAATGTGACCTTATGGGACTGTTTAGCCCATAAATTTTTCTACACTTAACCAATTAATCTGATTCTTATTTCTAATGAAAATTAACATATAATTATATAACATATTAAATTTTCAGACCAATTAAATCATTGTTCAATATTTGGTGGAATTTCCAATTTTGTATTGTTTTTTGCCCTGTTTTATGCCTTTAGGCAGTTTTAGGGTACCAAATTAGGTTCATCATAACTTATGATATACAATTAAAATTAAATGAAAATTTATAGACCCTTATACGGATTCAAATGGAATATTTTTCATGTTTACAACTTTTATCAATTATATCTCTAAGGCCCTCAAATTATAAGCAACATTTTACCGGTTCATAACAGAGTTGGCTTCCAAACCAGTATTACTTGTAAAGGCTATAACTTACTCTATACATAATATATTAAGCTTAAATTAGTACCAAAATTTAGATAAGATATATACTTATAATTTTTATGTTTTGATAATTTATAGAATCTATCTTTAAGAAGCTCAAAATAATTAAATACTTTTCTGGACCTATACAAGGCACTAAGAAACTATGGAACAGTTATGGTTCTCTTCATCATAACTCAAAATTCTCATAATATATGAAGCTGAAATTTGGTATAAAGATATATGACACATGTATCTAAAAATTTTATGTTTTATATTTTATCAAATTATATCTCTAAGATAGTCTAAATAGATAAAAATAGTGAGGTAATCTGCTGAAAATCAAAACAGAACCGGTTTTACTCAAAGAACGATTTCTCTTAAAATACATCAAATCTTATAAAACTGTTTTAGACACATGTATATGAGATATAGATCTACATATTTTGTATTTTAAACTTTTTCAAATTCTATCTCTAAAATTATCAAAATCTTGGTACAAAATACTACCTATTAATGAACCTTAAACAACATAATCAAGATTAATACAAAATAAATGTTTACTCACCTATAATCACCTTTGGCTAACCTTATTGCTGTAATTTCAAGAGTGAAAGAGAGAAGAAAAGGTTGCTAGAACTTCAAAGAAATTGAATGAAGGAATGAAGCAAAGAGGAGGAAGAAGAAGAAAATAAAGACTTAGCCTAATGAGTCAAAGCCACCACAATTTTTTCCTTTTCATCCATCCATCCTTTTTCTTCATTTTTTTTTTGACCTTTTTTTCTTTTTATTTTCCTTTTTATTTTTCTAACTTTTATTTTTATTTTTATTTATTTTTATTATTATTACACAAATTAACACAATATACAATTTATTCTTTTGATTCAATTTAATTAAATTAACAATGTAAAATATTCACTAATCTTAATTTTGTCATTTTACTTACTTTTATTTTGTCACTTAATTCAATTTATTATTAATATCTTGTTACCCATATTTAGGTTATAAAAACACATGTGCGACTCGATACAATTGCAATATACTAGGACACATAGCTAATGCGTGTCACAAATTTGTTCCTATAAAAATATATATGGAATGCACGTGTTCAAGTGAAATACATGTAAAATGCATATGTTCAATTGAAATGCATATAGATATGCATATGGAGAAGGTTAAGGATGTTACAGATATTTTGTCGTGCTATCATATAAATATTTGCAGAGATATATCTTAAATCACCTAATGCTAATGACATCGCTAGACTACTCTATATTGGTTATCAACGTGGTTTTTCTAGGAATGTTAAACAGCTTTGATTGTATCCATTGGAAGTGAAAAAATTGTCCAATAGCATGAGCCGAACAATTTGCAAATCGAAATGGATCACCAACAATTATTCTTGAAATTGTAGCAGATTATGATATATGGATATGACATGTATATTTTGGTATGTCGGACACAAATAATACTATTAATATTTTGGAGTTATCACATTTATTTTATATTATTGCTCAAGATATTGTTCATCCCGCTCATTATGTTATTCAAGGAAAAGAATATAATATGAGTTATTATTTAGCCGATAATATATATCCAAAATGGTTCACCATTGTGCAAACAATTCATAAGCCATGCAATCCAAAGAAAAAGTATTTTGCAATGAGACAGGAGGCTTGTAGAAAAAATATTGAGTTTGCGTTTGGAGTTTTGCAATCACGTTTTGCAATTATTATAGGGCCAACACGATTTTGGAGAAAAAAAAATGTTACATGATATAATAACTGTATGCATTATCATGTACAGTACGATAATTAAGGATGAACGTGATCTAAATGCACAAATTAATGAAACAATAAATGCACCCCGATCCTACAATTAAAATGATAGTGGATAAAAATTTTTGATTTCAATAATGTTTTGCTCGATATAGACAAATCAAAGATAAAGATGCTTATATTGCGTTCCGTAACTCATTAATAAAACATTTATGGGAGTAATATACTAATTCAGATGATTGAATCAATAGTAATATTATATTTTTATTGTAATATTGTATTATTAATTATTAAACGTTAAGTTTTTTTATTGCATTTTTAATAAATCGGCATTTTATTTAATATTTTTTTAATTAACAAGTTTTATTAATATTTGATACTAAAATAAATTTATATTTTTATAATATTATTAAATAATAAATTTTTTAATATTGGATGAATATGTTAAAAAAATATTTATTTTGTGAAATAATTATATAGTCTAAAATAAAAAAGAATATAAAATAAAGTATAAAGATGAATATATATAAAATATTTTTTTAGTGTAAAAAATTGTATAATGGGTTAGAGATAAATATACTATATTTACACTATTTTTTGATGTAAAAGTTATACCATTTTAGTACAATAGGTTGGAAATGACCTAAGAGACCCTACTTTTTATTGTCAACTCAATAAAATATGATTTTTTTTATGTCTAAAAACTTTTTCAATATCCAAATTACAAAAATTAAAAGACTAAATGCCTTATGATATTGATCTATTTTTTTCTAAAACTAATCTTATTATCATTTTTTAATGAAAATAAATCTATCGATTCATATTGTTCGGAAAAAAGTTTTTATGTCTTGTTCAAAGATCATACTTCTCTTAAATCCATTATATTATTACCTCAAATTGGTTTGCGTGTCCATAGAATTCTGTTTCCAATCTCAATATATTATTTATAGTTTTTGAATCCTTTTATCTATTTTACCCACTTGAAGGTTTAACATTTTTGGTTTTTTTCTCCATAAAATAACAATATATATAAATTTTATTTATTACTATTTTGATTTGCATGAAAAGACTTTAGAACAGGCATAGCCATAATTCAAAAATTACAGTTTCCATTTGTGAATTATAAATTTAACTCAATAAAATTTTGAATCTAAATTAAACCATCATATCAAAGTTCAAGTTTCAATTTATAAACTTTTGGTTTCAGTTTTGATTTAGAGATAAGTCACAATTCAGATTTAGTTTTTGAAACGATTAAGTTGTTAAATAAATTTTTCTAGAAGAAGCTTGAAATGATAGATTTAAATTTTAAAAAAAGGCATATAATGATATTTTATTAAATTAAAATATTTGGAAAAAATAAGATATTAAATTATTTTATCAGGATTTATTAAATAGAAAATACAACTACAAATCGATAGGGTAATAACAAGTTTTTACAATTGCTACCAAGTATTTTATGTTAGATAAAAAGAGAAACATAATGCAATACAATACTAATATTTAAAGAAAATTAAATTTTCTAATCAAAAAGTAAAAAAATAAGTATCTTGGAGAGTCAAAATAAATTTATAAATTATAGAAAAGAAAAATAAAAATATTAAATATAGAGTTAAAATATTAAAAATAATATATATTTCCTATATCTCAAATATATTAAATATATATTGTACATATATTAAATATATAACTCATATATGTTAGACATATACTATTGGTTTTGCTCATTTGTAAAATTTTTCATGGTATTATCTTAATTTCAAAATTATGTATAAACTATAAAATTGTACGAAGTAAGATAAAAAAAGTATGTAAAAGGTTTTTTTTTCATATTATTATAAAGTCAACTCAAATTTGTTGATTTTTTTCTTCTTCTTTTTTTTTTTACTTAAATATACTCAAAAAAATACAAGAGACTCTGCGAATTATATGGTATTTATATATATAATGATCATATAACTCACATATACTGAATATATACTTTTATCCTTATCATAATTGTTTTGTATACCTCACATATCCTTGTTTCAATATAATAACTTGTATCACAATAAAAAAAAAAAAAAAAAAAAGTCACAAGAACACCAAATTTGATCACTCATGCCAAAGTCATATGTACTTATCAAAGCCATCTTGCTCTTTTTTCTAAATTTTTTCTTTCATCAAATTTCCAAATTTTATGTGACTCTAAATGAAGGAAGAAGAGAAACAAATAAGGAATGATACTAAAAAAGGATAAAGGAACAAAGTAATTAGGCCACAGTAATTATAATTTTTTAATAATAATATCTTATTAAAATTTGAGCAACTACTGAATATTTACTTACAATTAGAATTGCTAACGATTGAGACAAATGTACATATACATAACATATAATCAACATATACTTTATGTCTCAGATGCCATTCATGCCGCGTCTGTAATACATTCATATATTTTCATCAAATAAATTTTAAAAATATAAAATAGAAGTTTAGAGTTTTAATAAAATAAATAAAAAAATATTATAAAAATAGTCATTGAAAAGGAATTTTGGTTTTCTCAAGAGGTTTTACGTTAAATGACGTGAAATTACTTGATTCATCCTACAATAGACAAATTACCGAATATCAGGGATCAAAAACCGTACAAGAAATAAAGTGCTCTGATGAAAAAAAGGAAAAATGTAAAGTGCTATCCAACATCGGGAAAAAAAAAAAAAAAGCCAAAAAAGGAATTTTTTAAAAAAAAAAAAGGTGTTGGAAAATTTTTTTCTATTTTTTTCTACAAAGGGACCCATCTCGTGGAAATAATTTTCCATGATCTTTTTGATTGATTTTTGGGAAAATTGTGATTTGGATTAAACCCAGATTATACATTTTTTTCCTACGAGTCGGTTCAAGTCCAAGTCAATTACACATTTTTTCCTGGAAAAAAGCATAATCATGACCATAAATTTTATGAATTTTTTATGACAAGATTTTTTAACCCTTTTTTTCCCTATTGAATCCATATAATATATCATTATTTGAAATCATTAAGTCCTTTAACATTATTGTCATTTGAGTTGTGTAGAAGGCCTAAAATAATTCTGGTTAGAACAGATATTTATTAAAATAATATTTTCATAAAATATCTAATACAATTATACTTAGTTTTTCTTTTATCAATATTTGTCAATAAAATTTTCAAATTCAGATTCTAATATAATCAATTTAAAACTTTAATTTGTACAAAAATCCAAAGGCACATAAAATTTGTTACAAATAACTTGATGAGGCCAAAAGAACGATTGTTTTGAAGCTCAACAAAAAAATTAAAAGACCTATCAAAAAATTTTAGGAGACCTTGCTTTAATTTTCACATGGATTGAGTGGACTCAAATATTAATTTTTGTTATTTAACTGATTTTCTACTTGACTCAATATAAAATAAAAATTAATATTATTTTTATTGAATAAATAGATAATAAACGTAAATAGTTAAAAAAGCAAAAGGAATTGATTTTCTTTCTACTTGATTCAATGTTAAATTTTTATGTACATAATTAATACTACTTCATATATACATTCTGATTTAACGATTCTTTGTAAATTGAGAGTTGATTGATATCAGTAAATTGTGCTGTTATAGCAAATAGGAGACAGAAGTTATGAGAATTATTATTTGAGCTAAAATTCAAAATTAATATAATTTTGCCATCTCTCTTTTTCTAGTCAATATTTAGAATAGAATTTACTAATACTATGATACCATTAATGTATTTAATGTATGAAACTCTTAATTCGGATGGAACCATTAACAAGAATATTACATATATAAACAAAAATTAAAGTATAACGTCAAAATAATAATAATAAAAGAAAAAATATAAAATTTCAATTGAAAAAACAAAATAAAAAAATGTAAAAGCCTAATTGAAAAAAAGGGGGAAAAAAGCAATAACACAAGGGCTAGAATAATATTGTATTTTGCCTTATTTTCACATATATTTATTAAATTCTTAATATTAACAGAATTGAAAATAAAAGTGGCTTAACAGAAAAAAAATCGGTTTGAATGGTTTGAATGACCATTAGAATATTTAAATCGATACACATAAGCTTATTAGAAGAATATATATTACATTCAGCCGTAATTACATCAAAATAAAGCATAGTATGCCTTTAAAGGGTAAGATGAAATGGTAAACAAATTTCTATTTTAATTGGAGATCTTTAAGTTGAGTCCTATATATAAAACACTTTTAGTTTAATGGTCCATTTAAGAATTTTTTTTTTAACTTGTCTTCTGTATGCATAGAGCTCTTCAAGAACAATGAACATCTTTTAATAGATTTGTATCAAAGAAAAATCTTTTAAAGTTTTTTCTTATTTTCTGAAACTGAATTGATGATCCTATGTTAATCTTGGTCTTGATAATTAAATATATTTATTTTTCTTTTACTTTGTGTGAACCAAGATGTAAGTTTCCTTTATTTTTCCGTTAAAAGTCAAGTCAAGACCAAATTAATTTTATGTTTCCTTTGTATTGCTTTTTTGACATCAACTCAATTTATGTCCACAACTTTTTCCAAATCTAACTTAAATGTTTTATGATATTTATATGACCCATTCATATAAATTTTAAACTTTAAAATTATTAGATTACTTAATTTTAATTTTGTTTATTAAATAAAATTACCAATTATCTGCTGAATTTATAAATAAATTTTAATAGTTTAACTTGTAACTTATTTAACAAGTTATCTCTCATTTGATTTGATAATTATAATAATTTTATTTTATATCATTAACTAACTATCTACAAATAAAAATATAAATCAAAAAAATTCTAAAATGGGTTATCAATTTAATATTTATTAGTATAATATTTTCTAAAGTTGATCTTGACTAAAGTTATCCATATTATTCAATATATAACTAATAAAGTTGAATTTAATTATTTATATTTTCATTTTAAATTATGAGAAATTTTTTTAAAATAATTTGATTGCTATCAATTTTTTTAATAAATAATTATATAGTATAATTTAGTTTTTTAAAATTATTTTCTACTTTGATTTTAAAAATAAAAATATATTAAAATTAATTAATTAATTCTATTTTTTATTAAATTAATAGTTTTAAATATAAACATTATATTATATGAATTTTTTTTCTCCATCAATAAAATAATAAATTGTGGAATCTCAAAATTTGAGTTTAATGTTATACTATATACATACTATTATACTAAAACTAGAATATATCAGTTTAGGAAAATATATCAGTGGAGTATTTAAACTAAAATTTCCTTTTATTATAGATTTATTAAGCTTAAAATAAAGATAAAAAGGCATCCCATACCTTTTTTTATAAAAAAATATTTTTATATACCATATATGTTTTTACAAAAGCAAGTTATTGATCAGTAGATGAATAAATTTATAATTTCTTATATGTCATATATATTAGAAACTAGAATTCTTGAGAGCTTTTAATTGAGACATCAGGAAAAATTAGAAATAAAGAGTCTTAAAAATGTGATCAATTCTTAATTTAGGCTTGACTTTATTTATTAATTAAGTGTAAGAGATTTAATATGAAGTCAGATAATAATATGGATATAATAGATAAGATATAATTATTATATACCGGTGAGTTAAGTTTTTCTTATTGCTGACTCTAATTATTAAGTCCTTCTATATAAGGAATGTTAGAGGTTAAAATAATGATAAGGAAATAGAATTTCATCATTTTTAAGTTAGAAAACGAGAGAAGATTTTTGTGTAAAATTTTTTGGATTGTTTTTACAATAATGAATTCGGTCAAATCATGTATATATCTTCTTTTTTATCATTAAGTTCTTTATTTTGTGTTCTAAGTTGCATGTATTATATTATGAGGTTGAAATCCTAAGATTTTTGTTATAGATATCTCCATCATCTTGACCATTTAGATCAGAAAGTTAAAGCTGAAAAAAATTCTCATTAATATGCCCCCAACTAAATTCTCATTAATATGCCCCCAAAAAAATTTAAACTTTTGAAATTAGTTTTACCCTATATTGGTTTCGTTGGGAAATTTAAAGCTGAAATTTGCCACTTAATCTGCAATTAAATTTTAACGACTTATTACTTTATGTACCATAATACCTTTCAACTTCCATTTCAATTTGTAACACAATACTCTTTAATTATAATTTATGTATTAGAAATATTATCTTTACCTTTTTCTACGTTTCACAGGTTATTGTTAATACGTCATTGCTTATATGGAATAAGCATGAACAATTATTGATTTTTTTCTTGAAGAATTTTATGTAAATGGAATTTTATGTATTTTGTGCTGCTGCGCTCAATTGAATTTTTTTTTTTTTTATAAATAAAACACAAGAATTGTGCTTAAGTTATTGTTTGTTAATTTACACAAATCTTTTAAAAAAATTCATTTAAGCACAATATAAAAAGTTTATATGTATTTCATATTGACAAAACATCAAGTCATCAAGCAAACTTGTGAAACATATAAAAATACAAATGAGTATGACATTTCTGGCACACAAGTTAAAATTAAGGATATTTATATTAAAAATTGAAATTAAGAGATAGTACTGTGCATTAGTGATAGTTTAAACTATATATAGTTTGGGCTATAAAATTAAGGCTTGATGTGCATTCTCCAAGCTCTGAAATCTTTGAGAGGGCCTCCATATTTGTTTGGTCTGTGATGCAAATCATCAAAACGGATATGGGCACATTAAGCAAGGCCACAAAAGAGCTGAGTTGCCGATAAAATTCAACTATCTTTTTCACCGTACGCTAATACTCACTACAGATGATTGTTCCTTTATAGTATTGGCCTTCCATGGCTACCGCTATTAAATCTTTATTTCCACGTTTCCCATCTTCAAAACAGATTATACCCTTCACCTCTCAATGGATTTCCTGCAAACCCATCTCAGATTCCATGCCCAATTTGCCAATTTCGTGCTTGACCAGATAGCAAGGCCAACTTACAGTCTATTTCTTTCAATCTTTCGGGCAACTTCGACCTTTCTTTATATGATGATGAAGATGGTAAATAAGTTGAATTCATTTTCCTCATAATCTTTACTTACTTTGAACTATGCTTAAATTCAGTCATGTTTCCCTGATTGACAGATTCACTTAAAGCTGCACCTCCAATGCCACCGAGGGCAGATTTGAAATTGTCATTAATAGATATTATTAGCCGTCTTGATTTATCCCCCTTTCGTAATGCTGCAAGAATTACTACACCCTCGTCAGGTTAGCTTTTTGTCCACATAACAGCTTGTGATTAGATTGATTTATGAATTTATTGGTGTAAAATGGTAATTGAATATATTGATAAAGTTTTCCTGATTAATGTTTTGTAGCTGAGCCTAAAGAATTTTTTGAACGATCAAACGGATTTACCATAAAATATACAAGAGAAGATCCGCTTGATCCAAGAGAACTATCAGAATTTCCTGATATAAGGCTATGGTTTGTGAGACTTGATGCTGTTTATCCCTGGTTGCCTGTGTTGTTGGACTGGAGAGCTGGGGAGCTAGCTCGCTATGCGGCTATGTTAGTCCCCCATCAGGTAATAGGAAGTGGATGAGAATATAAAATTATTTTAATTATTTTAGTAATTCTTAAATAAAATTTAAAATTCGCTGGTCAGAGTTAGTGTTAACACCGTGGACTAACATTTCTTGGCAGATGAATATGAAAATGGGGGTTGTTTCTAATCCTGAAGCATTAGAATTGTTCATGATGAAGAAAGTTTTTATTGTTTATTCTTGGCTGTAGCAGCACAACATTCCAAAGCCCAGACTGAAGACAAGTGACATGGCTAGGCTGCTTGGATTTGGGATAGAAGATGAACTGTTTTTTGACTTGATTGATCAATCCCCACCTCCTACATAAACAAGCAAAACCTACAACTATCAATATTTTGGTTTTCAGATCCATCCAAGATTTCAAATTAAGATTGATAATAGAGCTTAAAGATCCATTTTTAGCATATGGGCCAGAAAGCAGGTTATCCCATCTTAGCCGCAGGGCCAATACTGTGAGAGCAAAGGCCTTTGCAAATGCAAAAATTCTAACCCAGCAACTGCTGTGGTTTATGCATGATGTACGCCCTATCCAATGGCTGCAAATTAAAATCAAGCAATATGCCATTTAGCCTTATAAAATGGTGCCATTTCATTTTCTCTGAATTGTGTATTATCATTTCAATTTGGAAAGATAATTGAGCTTATTGGAGTCTTGTTTGATATTTGGATGAGAATAAAGGTGTTGAAGTTAAAATGTCCAAAAAAGAGAAAAGAAATCATGACTAGCATACTACTTATAGCATAGGTTATAAACTATTCAATGCATGTTGTAGGTAGATACCCTTTTAAATGCAAATGCAAATGTAATTTATGAATCATATAAATAACAAATTATTTAGGTAATTATTTATCATTATTTTAATTTCTTAGTAAATTCTTGATCTTTCTAATCACAAAATCACTTTTGACCATATATAGCTTTTTTTTCCATAACTAAGAAATTACAAACTTAGTTTATGGCCATTAAAGTTGACTCTCCAAGTTGGCACAAAATGCAAGTTGGACAAATTGATAAAACTAAAAGCTTGGAGCTAAAATTGGTAATTTGACAACAAGGTTTCCATTATTTTCGTCGGATAGGGTAGAAGGAAAAAAGCCGGATAATCAAGTAAATTTTAATTTTTATTAAAAATCGATAATAATAATAATAATAATAATAATAATAATAACAATAATAACAATAATAAAATACTTATTAATTTTTTATTATTATTTTTTATATTATCCTTTCCATCATATAAGTGATATATACTCTCACTTTTAATGCTATAGATCTCCATGAAATAATAATAATAATAATAATAAAAGAGTACACATTAATTAGTTGAAAGATAAAAAAGAAAATGGAGAAAATAATATGATAAAGGTATTCCTAATACAACAATTGCACTGTGTTGAAATGTCGGAGATATCAATTGCAACTTTACAAGTAGAAGAAGCACTAATGGTTGAATAATCGTACTTGTCGGATGTCTCCATATAATGGTATCATTATCATGGTTTCGTGTTACAATTTGAAACTCTTTAAATCCACCACATATTTCAAACATTTTACATTCTCTCCATGTAATAACCTATCTCCAACTCTTAAGAAATTCAAATAAATTCAACTTGAATTTGATTTGATGGAATAATCAAAATTTTGACTCAAATAATAAAGGGATTGTTCCACCCACTTTGAACTTAAACAATTAACTTAATATCATAAACAGTCTCACATGACTCAACCAAATAAAATTCAAATTAATCCAATCGCATTTGTTCAATTCAATTCGGTGAAATATTTGAGTCAATTAGATTTTTTACACTCCTAAATCAAATGCTAAGTGATTTTCTTTTGATTTAGAAAATTTTATATTGGGATCTAAGTAAATGAATATTTTTTTTTTCAAAGGATCTAAGCAGATGATTAAATAATTGTTAATTGTAATTTCCCACCTACCCAAGTGATTGAAATGGGTAATCATCAGAAGTCAGGAGTCACCGAAAGAACTAAACGAGTAGACTTGTCTCACACATGTATAAAAAGGTCAATGTGTTGTCATGAAATGGTCCAATTCAAGGGTGGGTGAAATCAATAGCAATACTAGCCGGACCATCCTAAGTGTAATTTACACTATATAAGATACAATGGTTGATGGGTGGCCACCTCTGTTAGGAGTCGTCCCCATGTGAAGTGTATGCCTACGCATGTGATATTTATAACAATCGTCAACTAGGTATGACATCCCATTTCAATGGGACTGCAAGAAAATGATGGTGGAGAGTGGAGACCACATTATTTTTCATCCAATCTCCACGTTAATACAAATCAAAGATATCAAGAAAATTACAGGAATTGAGAAAAGAAAATGTATTCATCTATAATTGAAATACGTTTTTGTTTTGAATATGCATCAAAGCCTAAATTAGTAAACATATAAAAAAAACACCATTGTCGTAAAAAGCACAAGAAGATGTCTGAAATCCCGCAGTAGCTAACTACTTCATGAATTCTTAGGTCAAAACGAAGACTAGGAAAAGTAGCAAAGGGAAAAAAATAATAAAAAAAGGAATATACAACAGAAATATGCATGGAAGATGAGAAGATTTTTAATCAACAAAACTAGGGAGAGAACTTTCTGATTAGCCCCCATATAGATTTGAAAGATAACAAGACTCTCGAATGATATTGTCACGACCATTCGTCCTAAAATATACTCGCACAAGAAAATGGATTTGATTGACTCATTGACTAGTTTTCCCCATTTTCTTTTTTCATATTCGTAAATTGTAGTCAAGCTTCTAAATATAAATGATAGAACTAGTAATAACTATTTAAAAATTCAATCTAAATTCGTTTCAAAAATTAAATTTGAATTCAAGTGAAATCAGCTTTTAATCGAAAATGATTATTTAAAAAGTTTTAAAAATTGAGCCGACGTGAGAACAACTTTTAAGCCTATGATATATTCCTAAGATTATTTGACATGGTGTTTTCTATCAACATTGAATTTTTTAAGTCGAGTAATTCTTAATTTTGTATGAGCATCAATTTGTTTTCTCAACATATATATATATATATATTTTTTTTAATTTTCTATGAACGCAAATTTATCTAATAAAATCATTTTTTGGCCAAATTAGTAAGTATTTTTTTTAATTTACAATTTTTTTCTCATATCCTCTCTAAAAAAATACATTTTTTTTAATTTTTTCCATAAAATACTTATTTACCGTACTTTGTAATTTCATCTTACAATAAAATGGTGCAAACAAATAAAGGGTATTCTTGATAGAGACACTGCTACTATTATGATTTTTGAGTATATATGAAGATTTATTCTGTTATATTCTTTCTTAGATTGGGATCACTTTCCCTAATTATGTATATTCTCCTTGTACAAATATGTTGTATTGCTAGTGAAAGGCAAGTGACCATTATTCCTTACAATTCTTAGAGAAAACAAATAGACTAAAATGACTATAAATTATAAGTTGCATACTAATTTAATTTAAAAATTGATTTTATTAACTTGATTTTTATTACTGTAAAAATTTAATGCACCTTCCCGAAATTCTTTCACATAATATATTTTTTAGTAAGGATAAGAATTTTCTGTGACATGGTTGACTTTGAATTCTCTCCTAATAAAATTTTTATTTGAACAAAATAAATACGATGAATAAAAATAAAAGAAAATCAAAATAAAAAATATGTAAAAATTAAGCATAGGGAATAGAAGCAAAAATACACAAATGAATTGAAATGGATTCAATATTTAACAAGAGAATCACTCAATTCAAAACCCAAGTACATCCCAAATCTCACCAAAATCATGCACAAAAGTCTAACAATTGAATCTCAAAGAAATGACTTGTGTTCACATATTATGATAGACTATGGATGTAACATTCTTTACTTTTTTCATATGCATTTTTGCAGCATCTCATTTGCGTATATGCATTTTGCATATATAACACTTGAACACATGCATAATATGTATTTTTATTTAAATATATTCATGACATAAAATTAATTTATTTTCAAGTATTTTACAATTGTGTAGAAATGCATATGTCTATTTTATAATATAAATGAAAATGACATGAAATTAATATATAAGTGAATAAAAAGACTAGATTGAATTAATAAAAATTTGACATAATTAATTTAATTAAATTAAAATAAGTGATTAAATTATATATATATTTTTTATTATTGGTTAGTAAAATTGGGTAAATGTTTATATGTATACATGAATGTATGTTATGTATGATGATAATAAAAATAAAAATAATAAAATTTAAAAAAAAAAGAGAAACATACAGTAAAAGAATAGAAAAAGAAAAGTAAAAACAAGGAGAAAAAAAAAGAAGAAAAAGGGACGGGTGAAGAAAAAAGAAAGGGAGACAAATTTTTTTAACTTATTAGGCTAAGTCTTCTTCTTCTTCTTCTTCTTCTTCTTCTTCCTCCTCCTCTTCTTCTTTTTTGCTTCATTCCTTCAGCCTATTTCTTTAAAATTCCAGCAATATTTTCTTCTCTTTTTACTCTAAAAATTACAGCAACAATGTTATCCAAGGGTGATTATAGGTGAGTAAACAATTATTTTGTGTTAACCTTGATTATGGTGTTTAGGATTCATAAACATGCAATATTTTGTGCTATGGTTTTGATGATCTTAGAGATTGAATCTGAAAAAAATTAAAACACAAAAGTTGTTCCTTTATGTCTTAGATTTATGGATATATAAACATTTTTTCAAGATGTGGTGTATAGAATGAGATATTCTCTCTGTACTGAAACTGGTTCGGATGTGAACCCTAAGTAAGTTAGCTACTGTGTTTGTTAGTTTTGAATATGATAAAGTCATTATTTGAAGTATCTCAAAATATAAAAGTTGTGTTATGTATCTGTATACCAAATTTTAGGTTCATATGTCCTGTAAATTTTGAGTTATGGTGAATGAAACCATAACTGTTCCATGGTTTGAACTGCCTATTGAGTGCCATGTACAGGTCCAAAAATTTTTTTAATTATTTTGAGCTTCTTATAGATAGATTATGTAAATTATCAAAACCTAAAAGTTATAGGTATATGTATTATCGAAATGTGGGTACTAATTTCATTATAATATGTTATGTATATAGTAAGTTATGGCCGTTAGAAGTCATACTGTCCTGAAAATCAACTATGTTTTATAATGTTGCCTATAATTTGAGGGTCTTAGATATATAATTTATGAAAATTATAAACATGAAAAATATTCCATTTAAACCTATATAAGTGTTGGTAAAGTTTCGTTAAAATATGACTTATATATTATAAGTTATGATGAATCAAAATTGGTACCCTGAAACTGTCTAAGGGCAGAAAATAGGGTAGAAAACATAACACGTTTAGAAATTTCACCAAATATTGTATAATGCTCCAAGGGATCTGAAATTTTAATATGTTATATAATTATATGTTAATTTTATTTAAGATTAAGAATCAGATTAATTTGGTAAGTATAGAAAAAGTTATAGGCAAAACAGTCTTATAAGGTCACACTGCCTTATAGAAAAACTTTTAATTATTGATATGAATAATGTATATTAATTTATTTAAGCCACATTAAGTTTCTCTAGTCATAAATTAACCAATTATATTTCAATATTATGCTCAAGAAAAATTAAAGATACACAAGAAATGGATAGACAATAAGTTAAGGGTTGGAATAAAAGAAAAAAGGTGAGTCTAATTATCAATTGAATTCTTTAATGCATATGAATGTTGCTTGCTATGTGATTCATATGATTGTGATGATTTTTCCTTGATAATATGATGATAAATAATTTGTGACATTTGTGGTACATATAAGTTTGTATACTTATTGTATATTTGAGGTATATATTTGACATATGATATATATATATGTATAGTATATGCAAGGTATATGTGTTGGCATATGAGGTATATATGTGATATATATATGGTATATGTGATAAGATACAATGGTTGATGAATATGTAAGTACAAGTGCATATGCATAATGACTTAAAAGACATTGTCACTAGTTAATCGACATTGCAAAACAAAAGAAGAGGCTTATGGCCCAACAAATGTGCAAATGAAACAAATGATCAAGCTAGCTTGCAAATGCAAATGCAAATATTCACATGGAAATCCGGGACAATGTTTGTTTAACTTGGTCACAACAAAATAAAATGAATAAGCATAAGCATAAGTAAAAAGCAATTATTGAATACTTGATTTTATCTATATTTATATGTTATTGACTGATGAAAGAGAGTATAAAGTATGTATTAAGTATACTTGATATTTGTTATTATGAAATGCTTTGTGCTTTAAAACTCATTTGATGGTTATTCTCACTGAGTCGCAACTCACCAAATTGAATCATTTTTTAGGTAGAGAAGAGTAGTAGTTCATATTGAGGTGCATATAAAAGTCATAGATCAAAAGTCATCGGCCGAACCTCCTCACTTTCTTTCCTTGCATTTCATATAATCATAAGAACATATCATTTATATTTGGAGTGGAATACTTGCATATGTATAATTACAATGAATATGTATTAAGATATATATATATATATATATATATATATATATATATATATATATATATGGATTCAATTTGTAAAATTTACTAACTTTTAAACATAATGTTTAAATTAGTAATATATGTAATGTTATAGGTTATGATTAAAGCATCCGTATTGATTGTGAAATTATTGTTGATAATATGAGATGAGTTAAAAAAAATTATTCTCACTGTAAACATGAATTTTATTTTATTCTTCTTTCATACGTGATAATTTAATATAAAAACAACATATGCGGTATATAGATGTATAAGGTATTAGGTGTTACAAAGAAAGACTTTGATTCAACTAATTGAGATAGTTAATAGTTTTTTTATGTCTATCAGCTGATTCAAAAGTATTTGGTGAGATTTTTCAATCAACTACTGATAGCTGATAGAAATCTTAAACAACTATTTGGAAAAACTCTATTTTAAAATTTTTTACAACAAATGGAACTTTTTTTAATAAAATTACATAATTAACCTCTTGAAATAATACATAATTTTTCCTTGTTAATTAAGTTGAGGATTGTCCACAAAATTCATATCCTAATGTGTTATGTTTAAATGTTGCATAACTATACCGAGTTTGAAAAAATTATTTAGCCCTTTGATATTTTAATTACAATGAATGAGTGACCTTAACTTACTGAATATATTTATGAAATTTTTTTATTTATAGTCATTTATATTTAATTATTATTATTATTTCAAGTTATTAAAATAAATAATTTCATCAAATAAGTATTATACTACGATTTTTTTTATTTAAACACCATAAAAATATATATTTTAAATTAAATAAAATATATCTTTATTGGTAATTTTACGAGGCTTACCATCTATCAGCTGAACCAACTGACTCCTACGTATTTATAATCTACTTATAAATTGGTACGTAGTTGGGTAGTGTAAAGATCAATTTAGCACCTTTTTGGCTATGAATAAACACTTATTTTATCCACTTTTTAACCAGCCTATCATACAAATCTTAAAGTTACAACATATCTTACCCATAAAATAAAATTGTTAAAGTGATAAGTTTTGAGCAAATTAAAATTCAAAACAAATTGAGTAAGCATATGAGAAATTATCCCAATTGCAAGGCTTACAAATTCAATTCAATATCTAACCAAAAAAAAAACCCTTCGTATTTGTTTGCTTGAATCTTTGCGCTAAAAATTTCAATCTTTCAACAAATCGAAAGTACTTATTTTTTAATTTAATATTTTAAAAGTTCAACAATTGAGTGTTTAATAAAATGAAAAATAAAATTAAGTTAACAATCAAAATTTTCAATAGTCTAGAATGATTTGTGAGAGTACTAAAAATTTGGTCGAACCAAAAAATTTAAATCGATGTCTATCAAGATTGCACTTTTCGTTTTCAATAAAAAACTATTGAGAATTTTCAATCAAATTCTCTCACATTAAGAAGGCAACACATATAATTGCTTTTGTATGTTGTTCCTAGTTTAGAATGATTTGTGAGAGTACTAATATATTTATGATAAGTCGAATTTAAATTGTTATACTCTGACAAAAAAACAATTCTTATAGAACTGAAATAGTTAAAGATATGTTGATATTATCATTTTTTTATTATGATATGGATATTATAAATTATGGCGTAAATATTATTTGGTTGAGAATAGATTATTATATAGTTTTCATTAATTAAAATCAAACATTTTTTTTCAATCAAATTCGTTATTAACTACTATGATGTTTGTTTAGTTGGGAAGTGAAAACAAAAATAAATAATAAATAAAGTGCAAAAATGTGAATAATAATAATAATAATAATAATAATAATAATAATAATAATAATAATAATAATAATAATAATAATAATTCAAAAATTGAAACCAATTTCGGTTTTGGAATTTATATAATTTTAAAAGTTTCAAAGGGTATAAGGTTTTGATTTGGTATTAAACGCATTAAGAGAGCTTTTGCGATTGTTCTAAAAAATATCATTTATTTACTTATTTTTCTTTAAAAATAGTTTTCAAATCTCAAAAAAATTAAAAAAAGTTAAAAAAGTCAAAAAAATATTTTTGTTAAACAATGTCAAACGGGGGAAAATAAATAAATATTTTAAATTTATGGATAAATATGAAATAATGAATAAGTTGTGGGCCTCTCGTTTGATAAAAAGGAAAAAGAAAGGTAAAAAACGTGCAAGTTCTGTGGCATCCATGGCATGAAAAGAAAGATAATCATAAGATAAGGGTGTTCTTCGCAATCGGCATAGAGGTTGGGAATCAATATTAACTTTATTTCAGCATTTCCAGGGATAAGGCACAGTGATTCTTCATTTTTTGATATCTGACATCCCATCACAAATATTCATACCCCAAACACTTCCCATCTCATATAATTGATTTTGTATTGAATTGAATTTACTCTGATTTGAACTGAATCCTATTCAAAGCAAACAAAAATGTAATTATTCAATTTTAAGTTCAATTAACTTCATTAATTTATATCGTGACATTAATGTAGCGTGTGATTTAATTAATATCCACACTCCTATCATATCAGCATACTGCGGATAATTGAATTCTGAAATAGAAACTTATTATAACAAAAAGAAAAGTAAAACAAAATGGCTAAATATAGCAAGTATAAGAACTCCATGTATATTAGAGCAAAGAAACGTATGAACTATGAATTATGGATTTGGCAAAACTAACACGTTTGTTAATGAAATTTATTGGTTGATTGAGAATATGTTATATAGTATCTAAAATAATATAGAAAACTAAAACCCAAATAAAAGGGAAAAAGATGGCCAATCTGAGATTGCAGTGCATAGTGGTTACAAGACATAATATCATAAAACATGAATTTTACGAGTGTAAGTGGTCCATCTTTAATTGCTCCTATTTAAGTCCCACAAACATGTGCTGTCTCTTTGTCGGCCGATTTTTATTAATTTCCTCCTCTTTTTTCTCGATCATTTCTTGGATTTATTCCAATTCTAAGGAATTTTGTCAATCCCTTCATACACCAACCACCTTGATTATTTACCCATGAAAGAAGCATATTATTTAAAAGATTGTCCAATAACAAACTCTTCTCTACCAATCCAAACGTAATAGATGATAGTGATAGTTGACATCTAGTTGGACCCAAATTATATATATAATTTGTGAGGAAAATATCTAATTATTGCCTAATTTAGAATTCTAATTATTATTTAATATAAATGATGCATGAGTCTTCCTGGTTTCTTTTTTATTTAGCCTAAACTTATTATTTAAAAAATTTTAAAATTGAGTCAATTTGAAAATAAATCAACAAATTCGATCCAAAATTTAAAATTCATTTGAAAATAATAATTTAAAATTGAACCAAATTTAAAATGTCCCAACTTAAATCCCTATAATTAGACCGGAATATTGCTAGGTGATGAGCTAATATTCTTCTAGTAGACCTTTTGATCACACGATGGAATTTACATACTATTTTGAAAAAAAATATAGCCACATGTATTTAATTTCACATAATAATTATTTATTATTATGATTAAATAAATGCTAATATGAAAAAAATATTATCACTTCTCCAATTAAGAATTAAGAACATGGACACATTCCACCTATTCCTCTAGACGTAGGAATGAGCTAATAATCTTTTTATAAGAGTGATAAATTCAAGAGATTGGCTGCCTTGGTAGCAACATAAATAAGTGGCTCTAAAACAATGTTTCCAAAAGGTGACATCATGTACCTTGAACAATCCAGCTCACTTATGTCCAGTTTTTTACGAAAATTTGCGAGCTCATTCCTGGATTAATTAATTATTAATTAATGTGTAATTTAGGAAGCAAAGTTCAAACTATAATTAAGAAATAGATAACTAAAAAAGATTACTGTTTCCAAAAGTAGTATCATCCTTCGAGGGTTTCCATTTTTCTAGCTACTCCAAAATCCACGATGGGCCTCTGCCTGAATTTAGGCATTTGATAGAATGGAAGCTCGCAAGAATGAATTTAGACTAATTTTTAAAGGTTTAGATAGCACACGAAACACACTCCAATTTGTTTTGTTTTTTTTTTTTAAATTTCGGATTGACCTTATAACCATTAAGATTTCAACCTTTTTTCTTCTCAAGGAAAATATGGACTCTTCTTTTTAACCCTAATTGCCTAAAGATTAAGGATCCAAATGCAAATTATTGGAATTTCAAAATCTCTTATATTTTATATATTTTTTAGTAATTTATATTATAAATTCATAGAGCCATTTATTTTAAATAAAATAATAAATTTCAAAAATTTTCGATTTTACTAATTACAGTTTGAAAAATGTACGAGAGTCGGTATTTTTTTTCCTAAAGGACTCGGTATCTAAAATCTCTAGAGTTTCGACTAATCCGATTTGGACCAGATTAGACTATGAAGGCATAAAGTTCTTTTAAAACAGATTTTATTGGATTCGAAATCAAAATTTTACTTAAGAAAAATAAGTGAAAAACCACTTGAATTAACCGCATTGATGAGAGTTGACCTTCATTGACGACAGGGTATAGCCCCTAGATGTTTTGTTGCCGACCAGAAACCAAACAGAGCTCGTGGGCTGGTGTACCGGCGGTGACATCGTGGCTGCTGCGCTTGCCACGTCATGTCCGTGTAGGGCCCAAGACGTGGACGGCCACGTGGAATGGTCACCCCATGAGGCGACTGTTGACAAAATAGCCCCATCAGCCAAATGGTGATAACATTATTTCAGAAATGGGGGATGACTTTCAGCCTTGTTCTTGTTTCTCACACGTCATATTAACTCCTCTTGTTCCCTCTGCCCGACACGTGGGACACGGTCCCACCTTGTTTTCTGACACTTTCTGACGTGGCGGTATCCAATCCCTCCTTGACAAGAGTTTTAGCACACCGTAATTTATGCTATCAAAATTCATAAAATTTGTGAAGGAGAAGTGGAGATGGTTAATTATTTTCCAAAGTACTTTTCTGAAAGTAAAAAGGCTAAGCAAAGATTACTAAAAGTTGATCAGTTGAAAATCCATGTCACGACTCACGAGCAAAGATTAGATTTATCAAGGAGTCTGGCACGTCTCTTTTTCTGTCATATACTACGATTGATATGCTATCTTACAGAAATAAATAAATCACAAATTAAAACGGAAAAACCCTATGATTATAGCCATATATAAGATCTGCTTAATCTTTAATATGAAACTATCAGTTGACTATAGCTTTTGAGAAGACAGATGTAATGGCTCATAGACTAGGCAATTTTTTTGTTTTATCCAACTTATTCTATTAATAAAAATTTCAACTCAAAATCCAATAAAGTCTGAATAAATTAATTCAAAACTAACTTGAAAGTTTCAAATTTCAAACCAAGATCTAAATTAACAATTCAATTTAATTGCAAATCAAGTTGTTTAATATCATAATATCCCATTACATAAAATATAAGAAGACAAATTAAAAATTACTCAAACTATTACTACACTGACTAATATATTAATCGAATTGAGAATAAAACTTTTGAAAGAAAAAATAAAAAAAGAAAAGAAAGATAATGAAGTAAACCCATTTTCTGAAAATACAAATCTATAATCATAGGTTTTTCTAAGCTCCTATCTATTCATAAACCAAGACCCACAAAGCCTTTTCCATTATTGAACAATAAGAATGCCTAATGAATCAATGATTAGTCATTTCCATAGACAAATATAGTAGGCATCACTTTACAGTAGAAAGACAAGGGAAAAACACAAGAAAGTGGAAGAAAAATCTCCCCCTTTCTGAAAGTTTATGCTGGAAATTGAACTCATTGTGGGCCATATAATCCAATGCCTGTATTTAAGCTGGTGTATCTCCCGTTTTCATATTACAACTGCAACCTTAGATTCAAGTTTTAAAGATATAGAAACCAAAACAAAAGAACCCACTTTCTGTACCTGACCTTAATTTGTACCATTTCTGCAATATATCCTTAGTCCTTCCCCATCTATAACTACTCCTTTGATACCCAATTCTTTATCAGAATGAGACCTCTAGTATTTTCTCTTCTGCTTCTGTCCTTTCTTCTTCACCATGCTAAAGGTACAAATATGCTAAAAATGCCTTATTTTTATTACGAGATTAGGTTCTAACATATTTTCTCTTTTTTTTCAGGAATTCGCCTTGAAAAAGGATTTATGCAAGTTGGGCATGAGAAAATCAATGTAAATACTCATTTTCTTTCCATGCTTAATTCATATTATACATTTTTTTTTTTCAAATTTTGATCGGTAAAAAAAATTTGATCTTGTTATATGCAGGAAGAAAAGAGTTCATCAATATTAAAACAAGATAATGGTGCTTTTGGCAATGTTATTCTCTGCAAAGAAGGGCACTGTACAGGTACTATAAAGCAAAGAGTTTCTAAAGTTTCCAAGAAATCTTCATCATCATCCCACCCCTGGTTACCAAGCATTCATGAAGATTACTATGGACCTCGCCATCACAAACATAAGCACCATTAATTAGTTTTTTTTTCTCACTTTAGCTAGAACAATGGTTCATTATTTTGTGTAGCTCATGGTTTTAGCAACTAATTAATGTTTTTTTGGAAATCTGACATGCTTAGGAGCTACTGGGTTTTACAATATTTAAACCCATGATCGTGTGTACTCTTACAAGGAGAAATTTGCCCCAGATACTTTAGATCATTATTTTTATCCATTTAAGAAATTTATTTCAATTTCGGGTGCAGAAATTTAATTATGAATCAATTGAAACTTAGTGGTTTTTGATATCTATTGTTGCAGGATGGAATAGAAAACTTACTACTGTGATTACATCTACTTCTACCATTAGCACCACCTCATCAAAGGTTGGTTATTAATTAATTGATTACCATGTAGTTAAAAATAATAATTTTTTTTAGATAAGGTATAGATATATTAAGGCCTCCAAAATAATTATATGCTTTCGTCCTCTATTATGATTGTATACAGAATGAGGAAAATGGAGGAAATAAAGTTAACTCAAATTCAAAAGGCCGATGGAGTACTAATGGAGAAGTAGGTGGAGAACATGAGAAATTCACCGTTAATTCATCTTCATCGTCAAATTCTGTGCGTAAGGAGGTGACTGAGGATCACTATGTGGACATTATGGACTATTCTCCAGCAAGGAGAAAGCCTCCAATACATAATTAAATTGTTGATAAGGAAATTAATTAATTAATTAATTAGCAATTACCTAGTAGGAGAAGAAAAGTTTTAGGATATAATAATAAAAAATATATGTTTATATAGAGGGATTAAAGTTGAACAGCATTACAGAAATGCTGCAGTTTTTTTAGGGTTAGGAATGATTTTGTAAATATAATATTCCATTATGATTTTGATGATTGAGCAGTTACAGCACTTTGTGGTTATTAGGCTTTTGTAATCCAACGTGAGCTCCGGATATTAAAATATTAGTATAAATTAACACTCCTGTCATGCGTCTCTTGAGACCTCAACAAATCAAAGAAGTTTATATTTCACAAAAGAAAAAAAAAATCATACTAATCAAAATTGGTTACAGTGCTTTTGCAATTAGGCTAATAATAGTGTGGTTCAATGCGTTGTTTATAGCAGTGCAAAATATTTGAAAACTATTTTTCCATTAAACTTTTTTTTTTTTACATTCAAGGAACATATTATTTTGCTAGAAACTTTTTTTTTTTATCAAATACATGTTGGGCGAGAAGATAAGTGAGATTCGAATATGAATTGTTTGGGATAGTGGCAGAAGTCGATCCTTTTTACCCCGCTGGTGATGGCATCGACTCTGGTCATTGTCTTATATTCAAATTTGTGATTTGATTAGTCCTCTGTCCTCACCGCGCAGCCACATCTAATCAATGCTTCATCTCCATCCCTGGCCGAAACCAACACCATTTCCATCTCCATCTCCATCTATGGCACACACATTAATCACCCCGACGCCATCTCCTTCCTACGATGCCATCACCAGCGGGGGTAGCAAGGATCGACTTCTGCCACTACCCCAACTCTGGTCATTGTCTTATATTCTTAAGGTGAAGTCGGCTCTCTTATTTCCATCTGTCTTCTTCACCTGTAGATTTCTTTTTGAAATGCGAGTAACTGCGTTGATTTTTGGGCTATAAGAAGACATATTTGTGTGTTGAGTTGAGAAATTTGTTTGAAATTAAATGATGAAGTGATGCTTGTTTGTGATTCATTGTCTTTCTGTTGTCCTTCTCTGCTTGCCAGAAATTGATTGCTGAAATGATGAAGTAGACTGAAAATTTTAATCAAATTCACCTTTAGGGCAGTGGATAATTGGCTCTCAGGAAGTCATTTGAATGAAAACTTTTTATAGAGCAATATTTGACAAAATCTTGGCAGAAATTAATAATGATGAAAGCTGTTTGTTACTCTGTTTTGTTGATATGCTAAGTGTGATTGTGTGCTTTGTTGTCATGAATTAAGGGGGGCATCCATTACCTAAGTTGACTACAGAGTAGAGAGCATCCTTTTCGGTGCAAAAGCAAATACTGGCTTTTAACAGTAGCATGAGTCTTTAGTGTCCCTTAATTAATGATATGTGATATTAAGTATTATGATTGCTAATTATGTAATATAATATAATGATAATGATGAAAAATTGATTTTGGAGGATTTTTTAATGGACGTTGTTTCGTTGTTGGAATTAATGGTTTTTTATTTTGCTTGTTTACTGTCGTTCTAGATTGATGTTCATATAAAAAAAAATTATTTGCTGAAGAAAGCACAAGAATTTTGCCTGGGCTGGTTTGGAAATTAGTATTTTCTCAGTTTATTGAGATTGTGATTTCATTAAAGAAAAAAATGTAGTAGCTTTCAAGGTCTTTTTGGTTGGTTCTGTGGTCATTTTTTATTGTCATCATTGATGGTACTTTCTAAATTATAAGTTTGTAGCTGTGTTTTGTAACTTTCCTCCTACAATCTTTTTACCTATTTTTAATAATTGATTGATGGCTTTTGGATTTATTAGACCAATAAATTAGTTAAAATTAAAAGTTGTAAAAGGAAATGGAGTGGGTATTTTTTATTGGGTCTATCTTTTTTGTTTTTTTCCTTTTGTGTTTGGATGTATTTTTGGTGCTTTATTGTTGTAAAAGTTACTAGCGGATTCAGTTCTGTGTGTCAAATTATCCATGTCCCATATTTGGCTTGCTCGGTTATTGCTAGTAAATGATTTTGGTCTTAGGCATATGTGTTAGCGGAATCTACATACATTTCTTTTTCAAAGTAATGAAGTTGAAACTTGTTTAGTTTTTATTAATGACCAAGGTTTTTTTGCCCTCATTGGCCTCTGCCTTCAATTGATGAGGGGAAGTCTTTCTCTGGAAAATTAATTTTAGTTATGGTCATGAGAGTTTGTGTAGATGTTCAAAAAGCCTCTAGAGTTTATTTTTACCACAGTATAAGAATTAAATTTCCCCTTGAGAACAAAATGATAATTATTAAGGAAATTAATGAAAATATTTTCAATGGTGCAAATTGTTGCACATGCCCCTTGTTTTTCGGTCTGTCAATGCTTCTCATAATATATTATCCATAACAATATATTATATTGTTTGATTTCCTGTGTTTTTCTCCTCAATTAATTTGATTGCATTTGATGGTCTAAGGTACTCTAAACAGTCTTGTGTATAATAAGTATGTTTTTGTTGTTTTAATCCATTCTAATTAAACTTTTTTTTTTTTGAAAAATGCCTCATTTAGGTCTCTAGAAGGAAGCACAATTCTTAATGGCTGCAATTTTTAATTGTTATTTCCTTTATCACTTTTACTATGTATATTTTTTGGTACATGATGGGTGCAACCATTATTATTGCATATCAATTAAGAGAGAAAAAAAATAGAAAGATTTTTTGATTAGCAAATATAAGTAGGCTAATAATTAAGAGTGAGTGATGAAATGTGAAAGAGTGAACTTTGCATGAATAAACGAACATTTGGTATACTATATGAGATGCTTAGGGATATTGGAGGTTTACAAGGGATTAAAAATGTGTCATTGGAAGATATTATTGCTATATTTATGTATATTTTATCTTATCGTCAGAAAAATAGGACAATTTCCACATATTTTGTTAGAATTAGAGAAATTGTGAGCCGACAATTTAACCATTGTTTAAAGGCTATTATGAAGTTGCACACTATGTTATTGAAAAAACCTACACCAATTGCTGATGATTGCCCGAATGATATATGAAAATACTTTAAGGTACATAAAATAGATGTACTTTGATTTATAAAATAATTAACATAAAAAATTTATGGGCTAAATTGATACATGTCCTTTGCCTTTTTGTGTAGAATTGTTTATGAGCATTAAATGGTACTTACATTAATGTCTTAGTGCCTTTTGAGGAGAGATATAAATATCGAACAAAGAAAGGTAATATTGCAATGGTCTCTTCCTTCGAGATGTGATTTCTAGGCCTAACAATTTAAAAATCCCTCAAAGTAATACCAACTAATAACACCCTTTAATTAATTAAAGAATTATCTTATAGGACAACACGTTAAACATATTGTATGGTTTTGTATATAAATATTATTACTATTTGGTGGCTGTTAGATACACTAATGGTGAGGGATTTTTTGCTCCATATCAAGGGTAACACTATCACCTTGATGAATGGAGAGGTGATAGGCTATCACAAACTGCAAATAAGTATTTCAATATAAAACATTCAAAAGCTAGAAATGTTATAGAAAGATATTTCGGTTTGCTTTTAATTAGAACCCAATGACATATTATTATGGCATGTTGCTTGTTACATAACTTGATTAAGAGATATATGCCAACAAATACTTATGAAGAAAAACATATAGAAGACGATGATAGTGATGGTGAAAATGAAATGGAGTTCATCTTAACAATTCAAATATTTGATCATTAGACTAATTTCAGAAACTCACTTGCATAACAAATGTTTAATAATTTGAGAGTTAGCTCCACTAAATTATAGTACATTATAAGTTTAGAAAGTTTATTTTATGCATATGATTCTCTTTCACTTTTATTTGATTGTAGGAGTTAATTATAATGATTATGACTTTGATTATCAATAATTTGAAATGATGTTTCATATCTCTTATCTATTTGGTATTTGTATTTATATTTACTTTATTTTATACTAATTATAATCTTAAAAAGTTGCTAGGATGGATTCTATTAGAAATAGTCAGCCGGTTTGTGGTAGAGGAAAAAACAAAAGGGTTTGGACTACCAAAAAGGATAACATTTTAATAGAATGTTTACAACAATTAGCTACAGAATCTAAATATAAACAAGGCAATACTTAAAAAAATGAATACTTAATACAAGTTGAAGAATTGATTTGAGGTTGAAAACTATGAGAACAAAGCACAATGTCAAGTAAAAATGTTGAATAAATCTAGCTTTGCTTGGGATGATGCAAGAAAAATGGTACAATATGAAAAAAAAAATATGAAGAATGGTATAAGGTAATGTGACTTTAATTCTCTTATGTTCAAGAGTTCTAGGATTATTAGAAGTTTGTTCTATATGCTACATTCATTTTTGTTGTATTTACAGAACCATAAGAATGCAAAGGGACTTTAGGGTGTACCTTTTCTATTGTTAAAATGTTGAGACTTTTAAAGATATTGTAGAGAACATGAGAAGAGGAATGATTAAGAAACATAAGCATATGAAAATAATGAAAACTATAGTGTATCCATTACTCAGTCAACAATAAGTATTCACTACTCAGTTAAACAACACATTTTTTTTTCTAAAAGAGTAAAAAGACAACACAATAAAATAAGTAAGGAACAAAATAAATATGAACAGTCAAGCATGACTACTACTTTTATGAATGTATCTACTAACTTTAACTCTTTTATAAAGAAAATAAATATACATATTGGAACTATAACAAGTGCATGGTCTCATGCAGAAGAGTGTGAATAAATTTTGGTGGAAAAAACAACAATGTATTGAATGAATTGCTTCAAATTGATAATTTGTCAAGTACTGAAGTGTTACAAATTGCAAAATATTCTTACAAATAAACCAAAAAAATTGAGGGTATTTTATCAAACTCTACCTAGTCTTAGAAAACAATATATAAAGAGTTTTCTTTATGGTTCTCATGGAGTCTCTAAAGTATGATATATTTAAAATGATAATATCTAGTATTTTAATTAAACTTACATCATATTATATTTGATGAGTTTTTAGTATGGGTGAGCATAAGTTTTGTTCGGTTTAAATTCAAATAAACCATACAGAACATAATTATTTATAGAAAAACCGAATTGGAGTATATTTAGAACTGAATCTAACCGAACCAAATATTTTCGTTCGGTTTGGTTTTGTAAATTAATATATTAATTACCATAAAACTATAATTATTACCATATTTACAATTATAAAAATTAAAATCAATCATAATAACTTTATCAATTAACATAAATTAAAATCAATTATCATAATCTTATAAATTACCATAACTAAAATAAAAACTTTGTAAATTATATAAAAATTATCATAAATTTATTAATTACTATGAATTAAATTTAGTTAATAAAAATTAAAATAAATTTTCATAGTTAATGATTTTATTAATTGATAATATATCAAAATTAATTGTCATAAATTATATTTTTTTATCCAAAAATTATAATTAAATACTATAAAATTAATACAAAAATTTGGCTAGTTCGAATCGTTTTTTTAATATTTTCAACCGAACCGAATAAACCAAAATTTCTATAAATAACCAACGGAATAGGCCGAAATCAATTTAGTTTTCGATTTCTATTCGGTTTTGTACACCCATAGTTTCTAGCATTTATTTGGAGCTGTACTTTTATTTTTGTTGTTGTATGATATTATGGCCGATAACTTTTTGATATTTTACCTGAATTTATAATTTTATTTGCATTAGAAAATATTGTGTTTGATGATTTTATAATTTCATTTTTTTTCTTAGATATCATTAGAATTTCACTATTGTTATTTTTAGTAATTTATAATTTTTAAAATTAATATAATTATTTCTTTATTACAATAATTTTTCAAAATTATATATACATTAAAATTAAATTTAAAAAAATCAATTCTCATTCTTATTCAAATGATTAACCAAACATATGCAAATACAATTTTATTCTCATTCCTTAATAAATAAAAATGAACAAAACAATATGTTAAAATCAATCATTTTTATTCTCATTCCACCCTTGAACCAAACGGATCCATAGTTTCTCACACTTGAGATGTTTAATAGATAAATTTTGAATGTACTTTTTCATTTAGAACAAATAGTGAGAAGAAATTGAATGATGTAAATTAAATGTTGAATCAGAAAGTTGAGTAGCACACAATAGGGAACCAAACAAAGATTACATTTTTGGAGAAACAAAAGGGAAGTTAAAGGAATTGGAGAGGTTTGTGTTGTTTGAAAAATAGTATGTTAAACGGAAAACATTTATCTAAATTAGGTATTTGAAGATAATTATGAATCAAATCAATTATAATTTGTGCAATTTTATGGAGATATCATGAGATTTTGGTGGATTTTTGAGTTTTAGAATATTTAAAATTTAAAAAATTGATTTTGGTATTTTTGAAATAACTTTTAAGCTATGATAAATTTGAAAGAAAGCTAAAGCTTGAAATTTTCTGCCAAAAAGGGCAATTGGGCTGCGTCTACCATTGAGTCTAAAATGTAGATCAAACCTTGTCTATTTTGGATCATATGCCACATGGCCCATCACAGCCAACTTGCAACCCACAATAATAGGCGAATCATCTGTGTCTCTTAAAAACACTTCTCTCTCTCTTTTTTTTACCAAAACAATTGACTGTTTATTGGACTACCCTTTTTCAGTTTTTCATTATAACTCTTTTTTCTTTTGGGATAAAAATAGCACCTAATTCTTAATATTATTAACTGATAATGACTTACAAAAACACATAATTAACAATAAAAATTATTCCCTCTGTTTCACTTTAAATGTCCATTTTGAGATTTTATTTTATCTCATTTTAATAGTTAATTTCAAAAATTAAGGTATATTTAAAATATATTTTCCCACTTTATCCTTATTATTGAAATTAAACACTTTTTATAAAACTTTTTCAAAGGTAAAAAGATATTGAGGCAAATTATAATGTAAATTTTATAAAATTGTTGGTAATTAATTATTTTCTAAATCTGTATGAAATTTATAAAATAATATTCGAAATGAAACGAGAGATCAAGTAGTTATAAGAAGACAAAAAAGAAAATAAAGTTGAAAATTTCAAATCTTACCAATTCGCTTCAAGTCAAGGTCTCTCTTAATAGTAAAACAAGCTTTATATTAAATGAAGAAAATGATATATTTTTATTGGGAGAATATTGTATGCGGTCACAAAACCATATAGATGTAGACCACATTAATTAGATTTTCAATTCTCTTAATTATATGTGTTGACAACAAAAATTAACAAAAAATTAGCTTAATTCATAAATTGTTATAAAATAAAGAAAATGAAGCTAGAATAATGATAACAATAGAAAAAGAAAACTTTTATATACATATATCTTTTCATGTTTTGCAAGAGTTCTATTTATAGACTTTCGATTGCAAATACAAATAAATTACAATTTACAACAACATAAATATAAAAGTTAATCACATGTGAGTTTTATATGGAATTTATATCTATTAAATTTGTTGAGATTTTCAAAGTTAGATTCCTTAGCCGTCAATAAATAAACCACATTCCAAAAACTTGCATCTGTAGCAAGAGAGAAAACTTGCAAAACCAAAAATAAAAAATAAAGAAATGATTATATTAAATATTTAAATTGGGGTTCCTTTAAATTGATTAAAATTAAATTTAACTTGAACTTTTGATCGATTAAATTGGACTTTAATTGATTGATTGAATCTCAATTTATTAAGTTGAAATTGATTAGTTAAATTTATTTGATTAAATTGAGGTTCTATTAATTTATTCAATTGTTTAAATTAAAACTTCTCAATTGAATTTGAACACCAATTAACTGAATATTTATTTTTAATCAAATTCAATTCAATTAATCAATTTCAAACTTCTCAATTGAATTTGAATACCAATTAACTGAATATTTATTTTTAATAAAATTCAATTCAATTAATCAATTTCAGTTAAAGGAATTGAAGTTCAATTTAAGTTGAATTAACCAGTTGAATCCAAAATCATTAACTTTTTAATTGAGAATTAGAAAAGAAAAAAGAAATGGATTTAGTTACAAGTAAATAAAATGAGAAAATTAAAAAAGAAAGAAAATGGATTTATTTGAAAATAAATAAAAGACAGAAACAGAAAAAGACAAAGAAATTCAATTGAAATAAATTTAAAAAATGAAAAAACAAATTTCAATGGGAAAGAAATTAAGGAATTTTTTTTTTCAAAAAAAAAAGAAAAGAAATGGATTTAATTTATATTAAAAATAAATAAATAAATTGAAAAAAAATAAAAGTAAAGATATTTAATTGAAATATAAGGATTTAAAAATTTAAAAATTTAGATTTAATTAAAAAGAAATTCAAAAAGGAAATTAAGAATAAAAGATAAGAATCTAATAATACAAAACATAAATACAATATAATAATTTTAAAATATAAAAATATTCTGTATATGTACAAAACTATTGCGTTATCCATTTTATTTACTTATCCATTTTAAAATTTTCAAAGGAAAACATACATTTTCAAAGTAAAACATACATTTTCAAAGACAAAGAAAAGGAAAACATACATTTTCGAAGTAAAGGAAATAAATGCACATCCAAAGCACACTTTCGCGAAAAAATTGACAGGGAAAAGCTTTTTAACTATAGCGTTTATTTTCTATTTATTCAATAAGAATTATTGATTTTTAGTTTATATTTAGTTAGGTAAAAAATCAATTAAATTAAAATTTCATAGTTGAGTCAGAGTCTTTGGTCTGAATATTGATTTAGATCATGGGGTCCTTCAATTTTACAATTTTTTTTTATAGGTCTTTAATTTTTTTTTTTAGTTGAACTATCGGTATTTTGGCTTCATCAAGTTGTTTGTAACAAATTTTATTTGCTTTTGAAATTTTCTGCAAATTAAAGTTTTAAATTGATCATATTAATTTTGAAAATTTTATGGACAGATGCTACTAAGTATAATTGCATTGGATATTTTATGAAAAATATTTTTTTAATATTTTTTTTTGTAACCAGAAATGACAATTATAATGTTAAATAAGGACTTAATAATGTCAAATAATTGTATATAGGTTTAATTAAATAGGGGTCTTATTTAAATGAATTTGACTAAATTGAATTTCAATTGATTAAGTAAATTTAGTTAGATTAAATATTTAGATTTTGATTGAACTTAAATTGATTAAAATTTAGCTTAATTTAAATTTTAATTGATTAATTGAACTTTAATTAATTAAATTAAAACTGATTAATTAAGTTAAATTGATTAAATCATTGTTCGATTGATTTATTAAACTTCAATTGATTAAATTGAAATTGATTGCTAATTTAATCAATTGAATATCTATTTTTTAATCAAATTTTGTTCAATTAATCAATCTCAACTTAATGAATTTAAGTTAATTTAATGAAGAGTTAAATTAGATAAGAAATAAAGAAACTGAGGTTGAAATTGCAATCATAACCAGTGGGTTTCAAGTCAAAGTATCTACTAAAAGAAATTTAAAAATTCAGATATTAATTGAAGAATATTACAGATATTGTTTTCATTTATCAGAATGTCAAGTTTACAAAACCAAATAATACGTTGCTAGATGTGAAAAGACTGCACAAACTTCATTAATCGTTTAATAAAGCCATTTGACGGTGAAAATGTGAGTCTTCTTCGGCGCTTTAACATTAGGGCTTTTTTTTCTTTTCTTTTTTTGGGAAGAAATGTGAAGATTCTATTAATTAACAAAATACAAGCTTAAATTAAAGTCTAAAACTGGGGAAAAAAATAACAGTAAACATAAGATATACAGATAATTAAAGTCACAAGGGACAAATCAAAATAAAAAAAGTACACCCAAGAGGTATAAAACATAAAAATTATCAATAAATGGTAAAAAAGATCCACAAAATTCGTGGAAAATAGAAAATAAATGCATCAAACTTGAAAACTAACAGCCACTCTAAAACAAAATGAAATCACACGTTATGAGTCTAATTGACCCAAACTAATTAATATATTTTTTTATCCAAACCATAAAAACCTATGAAAAAGAAGGGTGCGTTAAAACTAAAATTGAATAACTATGAAAACCTATAAAAAAGAAGGATGCGTTAAAACTAAAATTGAATAACTATGAAAAGAATGATCAACTTTTATTAAAAATAAAATGAAAGATCATGATCAATTTGTTTGTGATTCCTTTATCAAGAAAGGAACACACAAGGAAAAATGTGTTGATCCTAACGCTGTTTCTAACGAATGGATCACAAGTTGACTCGTTTAGTCATCTATTTTATATTCCATCAAACTATTGAATTTCAAGGCACAACTAGAGAATTATTAAATAAATTATCATCGATTAGATATTTAATACTTTATATAAATAAATTAATAATTATTTAATAATTAATAATTAAAAAACTCAACTGAATAAATTTTATAGTTGAAAGATTAAATAAAACAAATCTAAGTTAAGAAAGTGAATTAAATAATTTTTTAATTAAGAAAAATAGTTATAAAAATTGTAAAATATAAAAAACAAGATATACTCTCTTTTTTTCCCAATATATCAACAACAATGAAAATGAGATATGAATTATAGTAAGAGAATACATAAGGAAAATGAAGGAAAAATTCCTATTTATTCATCTTTAAAGTTGAAGGAAAAAAAAAAGAAGGAAGAGAGAACAAATGTTTGATGGATAGTAATGGAAATCTATCTACATGGTTGTTAGAAATTGATTGCATTAAATAGATTACCAACTTTTTTAAATAGATATGTCTAAGGGTTAGTTTATGTCCTAAAGTTGGAATAAATCAGTTAAATCGTGAATGAACAAGACAATTTTGTTTAAATTTGTATTTTTATTAAATTTGAATCGATATATTTAAATTGTCTTGACTTTTAAGCATTTTCAAAAATTTTATTATTTTTTTAATATTGTTATTTTTTCTCTTATATAATTTATAAATTTTTTTTTGACTTGACAAATGTTTATTTTTTTAACTATTCAATTAGAAAAATTGACATTATCTAAATTTTGATTTAAATCCTAATCAAATAATTTAAAATCTTATTTTTCCAAATATTTTAATTTAAGAAATATCATTATAAGTATTTTTTAAATTTAAATCTTAAAAAATATCATTTCAAGCTTTTCCTAAAAACATTAATTTAAAAAGTGACTGAAATCAAAATAGGAACCAAAATACTATAAATTGGAAACTTAAAATTTCATGTCATGGTTTAGTTTAGATTCAAAATTTAGTGGAACCAAAACTGCAATTTATTTGAAACTGCAATTTTTAAAATCAGGGAAAGATAAATATAAGAAATCAATATTTATAAGAAATTTCTAAAAAAGACGGGTAAAAAAAGCAGTTTGATGTAAAATAAAATATAAATATAAAATTTTCAAAACTAAAACATGGAAAAGACTCAATTTTACGTAAACAGTGGGTCAAATTTGCAGAAACATATAGATTGAAATCATGTCTCTGTAAATTTAGGCTTCCACCTTGAAATATGATTAATGATAGATTCCATGAAAATAATGCATCAATTGTAAGAATAATTTACAACTAAAGAAAAAGAAAAACATTATTTAATTAACCACATGGTCCACTTTTTACAAAATTGTGGGCACAACTCAAATGGTCCAATTATATTAAGTAATGTGGAAAATTAATTAAAAAAATTTAGACAACTAACTTATACTTAAATAGTATTATTCTTTACCTTAATTTGTTAAATATTGAACCTAGTGTATATTAAAATAATAATTGAGAGATTCAATCAAATACAATGAACACCAAAAACATTAAATATTAATATTTTAGCATTTTATGTTTTGGAACACCATATGATTTTATTTATAAAATTTATAATAAATTCTATCAAAATTCATTACTAAAGTATAAAAGCAAGATGAAAAAAAGCTTTGAATTCCATATGCAGTTTTCTAGTGAAAGAGCCAAAAAAATTTATTCAGGGGTATCCAATTAGAGAAGTATAAAAATAAAAACTCTAAAGATAAAATTATATATAAATTAGTAATAATATTGATAAAGTCAATATATTAACTCAATTACATCTTAACATTAAAAAATCAATAACTCAACACAATTACATTAATATTGCATAATAGTTTCATTGTTAGTACATAGAAATCCATCTTTTTTTATATAAGTTGTCAAACAATAATTCAATAGTTTATCTCCTATTCAATTGCATAGTTTACTCCTAATGATATTCATTGCCGAAAAAGCTCTTTCCATTGTGGTAGTAACAGTTAGTAAGATTAAAAACAATTTCACCAATAATTTATAAACCAAAGAAAAATATTATATTTTTTGTGGCAACCATCTTCTGAAAAAAAAAATCTATTATTTCAACTACTTCAAAAATTTTGCATCTAAATACACATCGAAAATAAATATTTCAAGTTAATTTTCAAGCTCATATAAACCAACGATAGGAAATTCAAATTGAAAGTATAATAAAAATAAGGTAAAAAGTATATGAATATACAGTATTGTTTAAAAAAAATGATAGATTAGATTTTTTTTTCTTTTAAATGAACGTTAAATTTATTAAACTACCCTTGAGAATTTCAAAATTTTCAGGAAGACCAATGCCTCCTTTGGCCTAGTGTCCTTCTGTCAATGCAATTGTCTAAGTAATGACTAAGTAATGACTTAATTCTCATTGTTTTAAATTGAAGTGTGATAATTCTTTTAAATTCACCATATTATTATGTATAGCAATTTTTTTTAAAATTACCAAATATTATCTTTTGATCTCCGAACTTGTCAAAAAAATAAAAATTAAGCTCCTCATTGAAATATTGCTTAATTGAACCCTTGAACTTCTTAATTTTTGTTCAATTGAGTTCTTATTCAACTAAAAAGAAAATTAACATGCATGGATTACATATGCATGGATTGAGTGTGAAGCTTGAAACCTAAAAATATTAATTGAATAAATATTAGAGTGGAAAAACTAAAAAAATGAACTTTTATTATCTTTTTAATTTCTTTTAACATTGTTTAAAATTTAAAGATTTAAGGCTTCATTTGAATAAAATTTCAATTAAAGCATTCAACTCTAACAATTAGAGATTCATAGAATTTAACTAGATATTTATTCTGACATATCCATAAACTTTAAAAAAATACATTATGTATTTATTTAGACACAAAACAAATGAGTTTAGAGAGAAAGAATGTATTCCATTCCCCTATAAAATTAATAGGATGGCAACATGATGTGAGCTATGGCATGGATCATGGTTCTTCACACCAAGGAGTTGGGAGATTGGTTATGTCATTTGGGCCAATTACAATATCAAGAGCAAATAAGTTTAAGGCAGCCTTGCAAATATATGTTTAAAGCTTAGTGATGAGAGACATCAAAGAATTGGAATGAATCAAGCTTGAAGAAACAACATCATTAGACAGCTATAGCTTGTAACCTTCATTTAGGCGTGTGAAGACCACGACAACTGGCCTAATGGGTTAGCCAACAAGTGCATATTCAAGCTTTAAAGTCAAATGCAAGTCATGCAAATTTAAGCAATATGAGCTTATTTATATTTTAAGGCCCAAGTCAAGCATGGGCCATTAGCTATCTTTGTGTAATAGGTGTGTGATATCTTAAACAAGTCACATGAGCTTTAAATAAGTTAGTTGGGCGGAGTAAGCCCATGCTGTCACCTTATTCTTTTATTTAAGTCTTTTATTTAGTTTTCCTTATCAGAAAATGATTCTTCTTAAATTAGTTATCAAATCTTATTGTCAAGGAGATTTAATTATATTGGCTGTAAATTCCTAACTTTAAGGGATTTAGATTGTAAATGTTGTAAATCTCAATCTTTAAGGGATTAGGATTAGATATTTTTAGAATTCATTTTTTTATGAGACTTTAGGTCATTTGAGGTATAAAAAACCTTCCAAAATGTGTATGATATCAAAATTCACGAATAATATAATTTTGAGAGGTTTTCTTCTAGAATTATTTCAGTACTTTGGTAGCCCAAGAATTATTTCACTTATCTGGTTAGTAATGACTTGTAGTGTGTTCTAATTCTTTCTTATACTCTTTGTTACCAATTCCTTATTGATTTGGGGGTAAAAGGTTCAATTAACAACTTATTAGAATTGAACATTTGATTCTGAATTGATTTGGATATCGTCTAGACTTAAATTCTAAGGGATTATCGCATCCCAACAAGATAGGTTCGAGGTGAATTTCACTATTTCCATCCCCGACCTTGAAAATTCTATCGTTCCCAGCATTGCCACATTCTCCGATGGAAATAAATTATTGATTCCTATCTTCACATCATACGGGGATGAGGATCCCCGACCCCGATTCGATGCCCCAATTCTATTTAAAAATATTTACTTTATTTTAATATTAAAATATTTTTATTATTTTTATATCGATTCTAATTGCAAAAAAATACTTTATTTCAATATTAAAAATGTTTTTTTTAAATTTTTATATTGATTGTAAAATTCGATAGTGGTCGAATCTTACCTATTATGCATGCTTTTGAAGTTCTGCTTAATTAGTGCGATTTTGGTGTTAAAAATAATTTGATTTTGATTATGATCATGTTAAACAAGAAGGAAAGAAAATGAACATAAAAAGAAAGTTGCATGTGCATAGAGACTAGTTACCAAAAATGGGGTTGTTTTGATTCAATTGTTTGCAAATATATCAAATTGAGTTGCTGTTGATTATACTTGCTCTAAAGAGATTAAATTTGATATTTTGAGCAATATTTGGTGCGGTTTGTGATTGGATTTTAGTGGTTTCATATTGAGTACTATATTGGAGTTTTCATTGTATATTGCTGGAATTAGTGCTATTAATCATTAATACATACTTGAGAGTATTTATTCTAATTATTTGGAATCAATTTGGGGATTGAATTAGTGTGTCTAAAGTTCTATTCTAATTCCATTAAGGAAGGAGAACTTTTTTACATAATTTTTCTAGTTTTGTCAATTTTTTATATTCTTAGTTTTCTATTATTGTTTGTTGTCCAATTTATTTCTTTTATATTAGTTGAGTAATTTTGCATCCTATATTACTTAAATAACACATATAAACATCCGCACACCTCACTCTTCGTCCTTGTGTGCATATATTAAATTTGTCTTCTTCTTTGTTTTCATAACATCAGTTTGCTTATAGCATTGTTTTACTTTTTCTTTTATAGGTTTTTCATTGTTTATACATTCCATTAGATACTTGTTACTTGTTATTATTAATCTAGTTGATTAATTTTAATATGGACTAATACTTTGATGGAAGCATAAGAACGGTAAAAAGCAAGAGTGATATGTTAAAAAAGGGAAAAATCCATCAATTAAGTGAAACACGAGTGAAAAATATTCCGATTTTGAGTGAAACATATGAGAGAGTGTGTGAGGTCCTTTTATCTACATTATGTCCAATTCAAGCAAGCCAGATAGAAGTGGGGAGGAAGATATCAAAACCTTCCACACATTAGATGCCATGTACCACTGGTTTGAAATGATTAACTAGATGTTTCAAAACATGCAAGACCAATTTGATAGATATAAGAAGAAGCTAGATGACATTGGGCATAAATCTTCTATGCAAAGCTAAATTAAAGAATAAAAGGTAACACAACCAAAGTCATTTTCTTCTTATTTTGATGATGAATTTGGTGATTTTGAGGAGGAGTGTGATAGAAATAGGTATGGTGGTAGAGGGGGTAGAGGTGACAGAGTGAGATATAGGGGTAGCTATAGAGGGAAAATGGAGAATAAGAGGTATGAGAATGAAGAGGATATGATGGATACAAATTTGGGAAGTATTAAAATGAAAATCCCTTCTTTTCAAGGTAGAAATGATGTTGATGCATATATTAAGTGGGAGAGGAAGGTATAGATAGTTTTTGAGTGTCATAACTATTCTCAGGAAAAAGTATGCACTAGTATGATGGGATCAGATGCTGATTAGTAGGTGTAGGAATGGGAAGAGACCTATTTCCATGTGGGAAGAGATGAAAACAATTGTGCAAAAAGATGTTTGTGCCTAAATACTATTATAGAAAGTTCCATCAAAGGCTTCAAACTTTGATGTAATGAAGTAAGAATATGGAAGATTACCATAATGAGATAGAAATAACCATGATGAGGGTGAATATAAATGAAGATAAGAGACTACAATAGCATGTTTCTTGGCTGGTTTGAATATGAAAATAGCTAATATGGTTGAATTGCACCATTATGTTGAGTTAAATGATATGGTGAATATGACAACGAAAGTAAAAAAATAACTTAAGTAAAAGGGAATTAACAAGCCTTCATATTTGAGTTCCACCTCAAAATGGCCAAAAAGGAAAAATAAAGCCAAATACAAGGTAAAATAAGATAAGGGTAAAGTTGAGCAAAAAAGTACATCTAAAACTCAATCTTCTTCTACTTCCAATTATGAAAAACATAGAAACATTAAATATTTTAGATGTCTTGGCAATAGACATATTTTATCTCAATATCCAAATAAAAAGGTAATGATATTAAAAGACAGTGGTGAGACTGAATCTGAAAGTGAAGATGATACTAATTCAATGCCACCATTGGAGGATTGTAATGATGTTGAAGCCAAGCATGCCATTAGAGGGGAGCTAAATTTGGTTGTTAGGCATGTACTTAGTGCACAAGTGAAAGAATATGACATTGAACAAAGAGAAAATATCTTTTATTTTAGATGTTTGATTAATTATAAAATTTGTAGTCTTATAATTGATAGGGGGAGTTATACTAATGTTGCTAGTACTACTTTAGTAGATAAATTGGGGTTGGATTGTATAAAACACCCTAGACCTTATAGATTACAATGACTTAACGATTATGGAGAAATAAGAGTAAATAAGAAAATTTTGATTTCTTTCTCAATTGGAAGTTATGATGATCATGTTCTTTGTGATGTAATACCTATCCATATAGGTCATTTGTTGCTTGGGAGGCCATGAAAATATGATAGAAAAGTGATGCATGATGGGTATAAAAATATATACTCATTTATAATAGAAAGTCAATAAATAATTTTGCCTCCTATGACGCCAAATGAAATGTATGAAGATCAAATGAAGTTAAAAAGGAGCATGGAAGCAGAAATGCAAAGAGAGACCAAAATGGCCAAATTAAAGGAAATAAAGCACAAAGAAAAAGAAGAAGCTGAGAGCTATAAACACAAGAGATGAGAGAAAAAAACAAATAGTGAGGTGGAAAGAGAGAGAGAGAAAATGGGAGAAAAAGAGGACCAAAAAGAAAAACAAAATCATTGGCTCAAAAGAGGGTGGTAAAAAGAAAAGTAATTTTTATGCAAAAGTAAGGGATAAGAAAGTAGCTTTTGAGGGTCAATAATTTTTACTTATACTCATGTACAATGAATCATATTTTAATAAAGCTGACCTTAACCCTTATTTGTCTAGTATTGTTGTTTCTTTATTGCAAGAATATGAAGATGTATTTCCTGATGAATTATCACAAAGATTGCCGCTCATAAGGGGAATTGAGTATCAAAGTGATTTCATTCCTGAAGCTCAAATTCCAAACCGTCCAGCCTATAGGAGCAATCCTGAGGAGACAAAGGAATCTCAAAGGAAATTAGAAGAGCTATTGGAAAGGAGGCATAGGGCTGTTAATCATATAACAGTTAAGTATCACCATTCTACACCTAGATTAGATGACATGCTGGATGAGTTGCATGGTACATGTTTGTTTACTAAGATTGATGTAATAAGTGGATATCACAAAATTAGAATGAAAGTAGGTGATGAATGGAAAACAACTTTCAAAACTAAACATGGTTTATATGAATGGCTTGTAATGCCTTTTGGGCTAACTAATACCCATAACACTTTTATGAGATTAATGAATCATGTTTTGTGTAAATTTATTGGAAAATTTGTGGTTGTTTACTTTGATGACATTTTGATATATAGCAAATCACTTGAAGAGCTTATATGTCATCTTATGACTATTTTAGATGCATTTAGGAAGGAAAAATTGTTTGCTAAACTTAAAAAGTGAACATTTTGCATGGATAGAGTTATATTACTAGGATATATGGTTAGTGCTAATGGGATTGAGGTTGATGAGGAAAAGATTAAGGATATTCAAAGTTAGCCGACCCCTAGGAATGTAAGTGATGTTTGGAGTTTTCATGGATTTGCTAGTTTTTATAAGAGGTTTGTGAAAAATTTTAGTACCGTTGTTGCTCTTTTAATTGAAATCATTAAAAAAGATGTGAGATTTAAGTGGGTTGAGGTGTATGAATATGAATTTAGTACCTTGAAAGATAAACTTTATTCTGCATAAGTTTTGAGTTTGTCTAACTTTAATTCGACTTTTGAGATTGAATGTGATGTCTCCGAGATAAGTATTGGTGTTGTTTTGATGCAATGTATGCACCATATTGCTTTCTTTAATAAAAAGTTGAATGGTGCACAACTCAATTATTCCACATATGATAAAGAGTTATATGCATTGGTGAGTGCTTTAGAGACTTGACAACACTATCTTTGGCCTAAAAATTCGCGATTCATAGTGACCATGAGTCACTAAAGCAATTAAAAGGTCAAAATAAGTTGAATAAATGTCATGCCAAGTTGCTGGAGTTCATTGAGACATTTTCATATGTGATCAAGTACAAGCAAGGAAAAGAGAATGTGGTTGTTGATAGGGGTGTATACAGTCCGGTCCTATTCTGGAATTGAAAAATCTTCAGTATTATTTTGAAAATTCAGATATCTATAAATACAAGTCTTGTATTATATTGAAAAGAAAAAATTTTCGTATTGTATTGTTTTGAAAATTTAGAACAATTCAGTATGGTTTTTTGGTTCTTTCTATACTAAATAATACAGTACAAAAATAATCCAATATTCGAATATTTTTTACTAAATAAAACGTGCATAAAATCTAAAATTGATATTTAATAGTATTATAAAAAATTTACAATCATTATATAAAAATGCTCTTAATAAACGATCAATTGTTTAGGAGAAAAAAATTTATGAGAGTATTTTCTTTAAAACATTAAATTAAAATAAAAAAATACAATATTTTCTTATATATAAGATTTATGAATTAAAATGTTTAATTATAAAGTATAAGTATATAAGTTTGTGAGTATTTAAATTATGTATATGACTATAGTATATACATTAATTATAAAGAATATAATTATATAAGTTTATTAAGCGTAATCATGTTTTTTGTTCCAGGAGATATTTTTTTGTTGTTAGGAGCTGATAGAGGTACTGAAAGTCCATCCTAAATGAGAGGACAAGCTTAGAGAGCTAAAGTTTTAGTTGAGTTGATCCTAAGTGAAAGGTTTGTACATAACTGCATTCAAAGCTTTAACTTGCATGTTCTTGTGTTGTTTATCTTGAATGCATGTTGTGGGTGATTTATGGGATAAGATAAGACATGATTTTGGGTTCAATGCATTCATAGATATATTGCGGTTGATATATTGAGATGGTAGATTGAGATGTTAAATGAATTACATTGGTAAATGTTGAAATTTGTAAATATTGTTGGCATGATATATGACTTGTATGCATGGTGAAATGTTGATAGGATGGTTGATATTAGTCAACTGTAGTGATAGCATGTGAAAATGGTATGAGATGACATGCTCTATTTTATAGAAAGATTTCCAGATTCATGGCTTTGAACTAGTAGTTCACGAGTGTAAATGTCATGAAAATAAGTTTTGTTGCTGAAACAAACCTATTCATGAACAGCTTCACAGTTTAGATCATGGTTTGATCCACATCTTTTAAAGATGGATCATGACCGTGATTATATTGCTGATTCATAGGTAAATCATGGTTTGATTCATGGATAAACTACCCGTGAAGAGCTTCTTCATGGTCATAAAAATGTAATCACAGGCGCAAATCTACTTAATCTTGAAAAGTTATATGTTGGCATATGAATTGAGTTTGAATTGATTTGAGGCGGAGTACCTCTGTCGTATGGTTTTAGCATATGATGAGAATGCATCTTATGGTTATGATTATGAGAATCATAAATGATATACGTTATGAAATAGTATGTGATGTGATAAATGGTTAAGCTCATTACTCTGACTAGGACTAGAGCTAGGAGAGATGGTATACCATTGAGGGGATATTGGTACCAAGTGACCTAAGTTGGTCATATTCGAGATTCTTGAAGCTATGGTTAAGCCATATTGCTTCCCTCGGTGCTTGATATGTGTACACTCTTTTTTCTCAGACAGGTATTTTGGAAAACTCAAGTAAGTGACTGAGTGCTTAAGTGAGAGCCGTAGATTGTTCGTATCCAATTTAGTCTAGTATGAGTAAAATAGAGCAAAAAATAAGATAATTAATAATTTTCTATGTGGTATACACTTGTATATTTAATGGTTGTTTACATTTTTATGTTATACATGTTTGAGTAGTGTATTGAGAACATTAAGACATGACATCATAAATACATGGTATGTTGTATGTGAGATAACAAGGTAAGTCATATTAGTATGACGGTAAGGGTATCATACATTTTGTATATGTATATTGTGTTTTTCATATTGCGATGTACCACTAAATATTAGGTTGTTTAGCGTATGTGTATTTCCATGCACAGGTTCAGAGTCTTAGTCTTGATCAACAAAGGAAGACGTCTAAGAGCAGAGTCAAGGATATATACTCGGGGTGGGTGATACAACAGTTTTATTTTATTATTTTTGTTAGGTTAGGTAGTTAAAGATGTACATACTTTTTTTCCGAGACATGTAATTTTATAACTATCCATTTTGTAAAATCATTGGATGAGTGCATTTTTGTTTGTTATTTTATTAAATTTTTATTTGTATTTAAGTATATCATTATGGTTATGCTACATCAATGTTTTAATTTATGACGTTTTGAATTCATATGCAAGTAATATTATTTGGTATAATTGAGTTTATTTCTAATTATATCGAATGATGTTACAAGATCAAGTTTGAAGAAACATCATCATGGCCCAAAGCTTATAACTCTCATTTAGGCATGTGAAGACTAAGACAACTAGCCCAATGGACTAGTCAATAAGTCTATATTCAAGCTTTAAAGTCATGTGCAAGTCATATGGAGGTCATATACATATCATGTGAATTCAAACAATATAGGTTTATTTATTTATTTAAGGCCTAAGTCAAGTATGTATCATTAGCTATCTTTGTGTTATGGGTGTGTGACATCTTAAACAAGTCATATGTGCTTTAAATAAATTAGTTGGGCATGTGTGCCAATAAGAGTATGCCCATGGTGCCATCTCATTCTTTTATTTAAGTCTTTTATTTAGTTTTTCTTATTATAAAATTATTCCTTTTTAATTAGTTGTCAAATCCTATTCTTAAGGTGATTTAATTCTATTGGCTATAGATTCTTAACTTTAAGGGGTTTAGATAGAAAATATTTTAAATCTCAATTTTTAAGACAATAGGGTTAGATATCTTTAAAATTTCTTTTCTTTATGGGACTTTAGGTCATTTGAGGTATAAAAAACCTCCCAAAACTTGTATGACATCATAATTCAAGAATAATATAATTTTGAGAGATTTTCTTTAAGAAAAGCGTGTTCAACACTTTGACATGCGAATGATTATTTTACTTATCAGGTTGTAATGACTTGTGGCGAACGATTATTTTACTTATACTATTTATTACCAAATCCTTATTGATTCGGGGGTGAAGGGTTCAATTAACAGACGATTAAAACTGAATATTTAATTCTGGATTAATTTGAAGGTTGTCTAAACTTAGATTTTAGGAGGTTGTCACATCACAACAGGACAGATTCATGATGAATTTCACTATCTCCATCATTGCCCCTGAAAATTCCACCTTCCCTGACTCTGCCCTATTTTCTAAAGAAAAAAAATTATTGATCCCCATCTCTACACCATACGGGGATGAGGATTTTTGACCCTGATTCGATGCCCCCATTTTATTAAAAATATTTACTTTATTTTAATATTAAAAATTATTTTTATTATTTTTATATTATTTCTAATTGCAAAAAATTACTTTATTTCAATATTAATTTTTTTATTTTTATATTGATTGTAAAATTTAATTCAAATTTAGTTTTATATTGCATGAAAAATTAATAATAAGATATATTTTTAGAAAAATAAAAAATTTAAATAGTATACATTGACCGTAAATATTAAGTTTTTAAATCATTGAAAAAAAAGAGACAACTTGACTCTTCACTTAAAAAATATATATAATGTATTTATTTTAATTGACATTGGTTGAATTGAAAAATATTTAAAATTTAATTGTTTATTTATTTTTTTCAGAAATTAATTATGTAATTGGCCTAAAATATTAAACCTTCTAATGGCCGGTAAAATAAACAAAAGGATCCAAACTACAAAGAGTATTTTAAAATGCAATGCTTTCTCCTCCAACTTATCATAATGAATGTACACAGTTTTCATATTAACTTTATAAGGCAAACTCTCAAATTAAATCGAGCTAGCAAAGATCTTTCCACCTAAGTATAATACCCACGAGTTGAATTGGTGAGGCGCTACCGAGATCCTCAATGATTATAAGTCCTAATAAGAAATCAATTGAAACGGTATACCACTTCCATTTCTCAAACATATTTATGGCTTTTGACCTTCTTGAACTCTAGGAATGTTATTGATTGCAGAAAGATTCACGGTAAGATTTAGAAGGACGTTTTAATAGAGAAAGTGTTATGTGTCTTAAGCTTAAGGGATTTGAATAGCAAAGTTAAGGTGTTGGATGATATGCATAGTAGAATTGTTACTACATGGAATAAGTATGAAATTTAGAGCAAACATATTTTTTTCAAGGAGTTTTAATTGCATATTTGTTTCTTTCATTCATGCATGATTACTATAGCTTGGTAATCATTTTGAGGCCTTTTTCTTTAGGTTGATTAATTACATTGATGGGCTCACTTTGCCTTGCTCACTAAGTGTTCGATAAAAATTATAATAGAAATTGTTTTTGTGCATTTATGAGTATTTCATAATTTCAATTGGTACTTTTTTTTTCTATTGAATTTGCATTTCCATTTTCCACTTATGCAATGGTTTCAATTCAAGTGGTCTCTTTTTTCAATGAAGAAGGAGAGATAGAGTGGAAGAAAGGAGAAATGGGAGAGGACAAAAAGAAAATGAGAGAAAGAGAATTGGTGGGACCCATTATGCAATGTAAAATATGCGTCTCAGTCAACTCTTTTAATATTAGGTTTTTTTTTTAAAGAAAGGCAAGAATTCCATTAATTAACAAAATGCAAGCCTAAAAAGTCTAAAACTAGAAGGAAAAAAAACAATAATAAATATGCATAACACATATAAATAACTAAAGCCACAAAGGCTTAAACAAAGCAAAAAATAAAAAATAAAAAGGGTACACCAAGCAGGTATAATCAACAAAAACTATTGATAGATATTGGAAAAGATCTGTAAAATCTATGGAAAAGAGAGAATAAACCTATCAAACTTTAAAACAAATAGCTACCCTAAAACAAAATAAAATCATATGTTAGTGAGCCTGATTGACCAAGCTTAATCATGAAGACTAAGATATTTTTTAGTCCTTTTTTTTTTCCGGAAAAAATGTTAAACTTTCTAAGAAGATTATATGGAAATAAAAAGTCATTTATGGGAATAATAGGTTTTAAAGAAGAGTATGACAATAAAATTTAATTAATTTCCAAAAGATGGATCCATGGATTTATTTTTTTAAAACAAATGAAAATTATATTTTCTTTAATTTGGATTTGGGATGGACATAATTGAGTTTATGTCAATTGAAGGAAACATATAATTAATTTGGTCATGACTTGACTTGTAACAGAGAATAAAAGGAAACTTACATTTTGGGATGATACAAAGTAAAGGAAAGAAATACAGATAATTATTAAGATCAAAATTAACATAAGAGGATAGCAATTATAAATATCAAACTATTTTTAATTGATATTATGAAGAACAAAGTAGACGGTTAATTTGAGCTAGGGGTCTAATTTAAATTGTACTCCAAATCTTTAATTCACTAATTTAAATTAAATTGAATAAATTGAATTTTAATTGATTAAGAAAATTAAATTAAATTAAATATTTACATTAGGATTTTATTGATTGATTCAACTTAAATTGATTAAAATTGAGCTTAAAATGAACTTTCATCGATTAAATTGATATTTAATTAATTAATTGAATTTCAAATAATTAAATTAAAATTTATTAATTAAGTTAAATTGATTAAATCAGTTTGATTGATTTATTAAATTTTAATTGATTAAATTGAATATGAATTCCAATTTAATCAATTGAATATATTTTCAGTATAATGAATTGAAGTTAAATTTAAGTGGAATAATAATTTGCAACCAAAAATCATTAATTATTTAATAAAGTGTTAGACAAGAAATAAAAAAAAATGAAGTAGAAATTGCAATCATATCCTACGGGCTTCAAGTCAAGGTTTTAATTAAAAGGGAAAAGAAAAGCTTCATATTAGTTGGAGAACATTTACATCTATTCATTTATCACGAAACCAAATAACAAGGTTGCTAGATGTAGACAACACCGACTTTATTGATCATTTAATAAATGCGTGGTGAAAAGCCATTGGACGGTGAAAAATGTGAGTCCCAATTAACTCTTTAACATTATGACTTTTTTTTTTAAGAAAGGTGAAGAATATAATAATTAAGAAAGGTTAATTCTTAAATTGCATCTGATTTATTTATAAATTTGTTTTATGACCTATTATTATAATAGATAAAAATTAATTTTTTATCTAAATTGTTTTTTTTATTTAAAAATATGTAAAAGAAAGAGTAACATCACTTTTTTCACTGCTCACTTTTAATACTCTCTTTTCTATTGGTCCATTATTTTTAATAAAAAAACATATAATATTTTTTAGATAAAATTAAATATAAAATTTTTTTTATATCTCTCGTAATAATGACTAAAATATTATAATATAATTTCTTATTTACCATTATCTCTTCTCTTTTCTTTTGCTTATATTTCAAGCCACTTTTTATTTTTTTAAAACTTTTTTATTAAAATCTAAAAAATATATAGAAAAAATTATGAGAAATTTTTGGATTAATTTTTATACTAAGAAAAAAATTACTTTAAAATTATTAATAAAATAAAAATAAAGTAAATGATAAAGCAAAAAAATTTGATAATTAAGAGAATATTAATTTTATTTTTAAGAAAATAAAAAACCACAAAGAAATATGATATAAAATATGATCAATTTTCTCTTCATTTTAGATTTTTCATTACTCAAATTATTTTATTTTTTCTATATATTTTGTTTCGTTTCTCTTCATGATTTTTTTCTTTGTTTTAGATTTTTCATTGCTTAAATTATTTTATTTTTTTTGTTTATGTTTTGTTTTGTTTCTTTTTATGATTTTAATTTTCTCTAATTTTCTCTTTTCTTTTGGTTTTGGAATTTTTTTCATGCACAATATTTTTTTCAGAAAACTATATTGGTTAAGTTTCAATATAAAAGACAAAAAAAAATATTTTGTACTTAGATATATAGCCGATAAATTAATTTCGACTTAAGTTTTTTAAAATTAAAATAATTATTTGTACTATCAAACAGATAATAACTGTAAGATTATTGCACTCAAAAACCAATTAAAAATGTATTTTATTTTTTTAGTTTTTTAAATTTTAATAAAAAAGTATAAAAAATGAATAAAAAGTTGTGTGAGATATGAGAAAAGAGATAATAAAGAATGGTAAATAAAAAAATAAATTTTAATATTTTAGTCATTATTATGAGAGAAAATAAAATCACTATATTTAATTTTATCTAGAAATGAGATTACATATTTTTTTTATTGAAAATAATGGAGAAATAGAGAAAAAAATGTTGAAAGAGAATGTTGCTAGCATTCTTCAACATGTAATTATTTATTAATTGAAGTGAACTTATAACAAATGAACTTGAATCTTATATTTATGATTTATTCTTTAAATTGTATAGTTTTTATTTAAATAAGTAACTTATTATTTTTGGCTTACAAATTAATTTATATATAAATTTTATTTTAAAACCTAAAAAATTCAGATTTCATATTGTAATAAATATTATTTCATTCATTTTGGCTTATAAATTAATTCATTATATAAATTTTATTTTTAAATCCAAAAAAATTCAGATTTCACAAGATAATGATAATAAATATTATTTCATTCATTTGAGCTTATAAATTAATTTATCATATAAATTTTATTTTTAAAACTAAAAATATTTAGATTTCACAAGGTAATGAATTTATTATTGTCTTTATTTAATCTTTAGAAAATAAATCATTAAAAATCTGGACCTCTTTCTATGGTTTATTTTCTTTTTATTTTTCTCTCCATCTATTATGGAATGACATATATATATATATATATATATATATATATATATATATATATATATATATATATATATATTAAATGTTCCTTCATTCATGCACCAAAAGTTAGAAAAACTTCTTTCTTTATCAATACAATTTTTTTTACTAGATATATGATTTAAATCTCAAGAATTCTAGTTTCTAATATGACATAAAAGAAATTATAAATTTGTTCATTTACCAATCAATAACTTGTTTTTATAAAACAAATGTATGAGATGTCTTTTTATCTTTATTTTAAGCATAATAAATCTATAATAAAATGTAATTTTAGTTTATATACTCAACTAATAAGTTATCCTAAATTGATATATTTTAGTCTTAGTATAATAGCATGTATATAGTATCACAGTAAATTCAATCTTTGAGATTCTACAATTTATTCTTTTATTGATGGAGAAATTTCTTTTATATAATATAATGTTTATATTTATAACTATTAATTTAATAAACAATATAATTAATTAATTAATTTTTAATATATTTTTTATTTTTAAAATCAAAGTAGAAAATAATTTTAAAAAAATTGATAGAAATCAAATTATTTTAAAAATTATTTATTAAAAAATTTATCATAATTTAAAATTAAAATTAAAATAATTAAATTCAATTTTATTGGTTATATATATATAAATGTGCTTATATAAATTTAAAATAAAAATAAAAATAATTCAAATCAACTTTATTGGTTATATCAATCAGTTTATATAAAAATGTGTTTTGCCAATTAAATTCATATTTTCTATTATTGCCCAATAGGGCGTAATTTGCCCTATATTTAACCACATTGTCCATTTTTTACAAAAAATGTGGGTTCTCCTATTTCCTCATTTAAGATGGATCATGTGGTTAGTGGGCACAGCCCAAGCGGTCCATCATTTATAACTTGGACAGGAAGTATTGTCATGTTAATCAAAATAGTAACAAATAAATAAATTTTCTTTATATATCGTTCTAATGGGTAAAATAGACAAAAAGATCTAAGAACTACAAATAATATATTGAGATTGAAAACACAATTATATGGACATGAAAATCCATTTGAGAGAATAATATATTAGATTTAAGAAGAGTATGATCTTAATTTGAACAAGACATGAAAACTTCTTTCCAAAATATGAATCTATAGATTTCTTTTTATTAAAATAATAATAATAAAATTCTTTTTAGAAAAAAAAGGATGAATATCATAAAATATTTAATCATTTATTTTTTTAATTTGCATATGGAAAAAGTTTGTGGACATAAGAAAATTCATATTTATTGAGTTGATGAAAATCAAGGTTGCCTACAAAGAAAGAAATATACAGGGGTTGTTTGGGATTTTTGTTTGATATCCAAAAAACAGGTTTAAAATTTTTTTTAATTTAATTGACTTATTTTTTTAATTTTTTATAAACTGTTTTTTTCAAATATACTTATAGAAAAAATATATTTATCTGTATCTCTCCAAAAGCAGTTTTTAAAACTCAAAAAAATTAAAAATAATTTTTTTTTTCAAAAACGTTTTATTCAAACTCAATGCTAAACGGACCCGTAATAAATTGGATCTTACTCTTGACTTGACTTGTAATAATAATAATAATAATAATAATAATAATAATAATAATAATAATAATAATAATTTTTTACATTTTATGTTTTTACACTAAAATCCTTATAATAATGTCATTTTTTATCGAAATATCGCTAGAGAAAGAAAGCAAATAGAGGGAAAAATATTTTTTCGAATGAAATTGGCATGTGCCCCTTTTGTAACAAATTATAAAAATAAACTGATTGATAATTGATGGATTTTTCTTAAAAGTTGAAAAAATGCTGGAAATTTTTGATTAAAAAGCTGACATAATTGCAACAAAAGGACAAAAGATTATTTGGAAAAAAAAAATAAAAAGATGAAGAGTAACATAAGAAATTGGAAAAGGGTGCAGTAAACGAAGTAGGTATGAAATGAAGGGTTTTTTTTTTTTTACACAGAAAAAAATGAAATGAAGGGGCAAAGTGTGTCTCTCTTATGCCAATTCTCGTTGCTAGCTGTTGGATTTGACTAAGTAATCAAACCTAAATTTTCGCAGGTTGGAACCTTTGAAAGCCAACCTAATAGAAGTAAGAAAATGAAAGAAAAATTCGTGTTTCTTCTATGGCTCTATCAGATAGGAATCTCAAGGGAAATTGCGCCGGATCTACCATTGACTCCAACAAAGATTTAATCGTAAATAAATTAAAGAATAAAATTCAAAAAGAAAAAGAATTTAAATTTAATTATAGAAATTAAGTAAGATTGTTTTAGAAAAAAATATATGTATTTAATTCAATATAAATAAAATTTAAAAAGAAAGAAAACAGATTTATTTGAAAAGCAATTAAAGACAAAAGTTGAAAAAAAAAAGAAAGAGATTTATGCTAAACTAGTTGAAAATGTGAAATGACATCAAAGATATTTCTATTAATAAAAAATAAAATATATTTAAACAATAATACAAACGAATTATATATATATCTATATCCAAAATAATAATAAAAAAAGCATAATTAGTGTTAAAAATTAAAAATTCAAATTTAAGATTAAATGATATAACATGTCATTTGACAAAAAAATAAGAATATAAAGGAAAAAAACTATAATCTACTTGTTTTTTTGAATGCTAGTTCTACTAGCTTTTTTTTAAGATTATAATCTAGTTTTTTTTTTCTAAATAATATATTTTACCAAACACAACTTATTAGTCAATTTAGATTATAATTTAGTTTGGTGTTATCAAATAGTGCCTGAAATGAATTGAAGAAGAAAATAAAAAAAAGGTCGTTCAATGAAAAAGAAATTAAGAAAGAGATTTTGAATAAAAAATGAAATTAATTTAATTTAATTGAAGAAAATAAATGAAAAAAATGAAAAATACAAGGAAATAGAGCTAATTAAAATAAAATTAAATAAAAAAGATTCAATTGAAAATAACTTAAAAAAGAAAATTAAGAATAAAATAAAGGAATTTAATAATAAAAAATACTAATATAATTTAAATAACTTTGAAATATAAAAATATTTTACATTTATACTTAATTAAAATAATTTGTTATATTCAAATTTTTTCTTTGAAATCATAATTTAAATATTTTATAAGAAATAATTAATCATGTGTAATGAACGTAATAATATGATTACCAAAAGTTTTTTTTTTTGTTTAAAGAAATGTTAAACCTTCTAATGGGTAAAACAGACCAAAAAGATCCGAAAATTACAAATAATTTATTTAAATTGAAAAGAAGATCATACGGACATGAGAAATCTTTTAAGAAATAATAGGTGTGAAAGAAAAGTATGATAATTGAGCATGATTTGAAAATAATATTTCTTTTAGAAAAAAATATATCAATATCATAAAACATTTAATATGGATTTGAAAAAAAAATTATTGACATAAGAAAATTCATATTTTATTGAGTTGACGTGAAAAAGAAGGAAACATATAAATAATTGGATATTAACTTGACTTTGGAAATTTTGATAAGGGAAAAGTCTTGCCAAAATACAAAACAATTTTTAGAATTACAAAACAGAGTAAAGAAATATATGAGGTAAAGTAAAGAAATACAAATTACTATCAAGACTAAGATTAACATAAGAGGATAGTAATTATTAGAATCAAAGTAATTCCGAACAAAATAGAAACCTACTAGAGGCTGTTGAAACAAAGGAGAACAAAGTAGCCCGTAATTTGAGCCATGACTTGGTTTAAATCAAAAACGTGAAAACTTTTTCTTTTTTTATTTATGGTCGGTAAAATGATTAGGGCAACATAGACAAATTGAATATAGTTCAAGGGCATATTTATTTTAATCGATACTTAATCACTAATTCTTTTCTATTTAATCGATAAAAAAATATTAACTTTAGTTTTTATTGAGTCAAGTATTAAATTAATAAAAACATTGGAAATTTAATGTGTACATTAGTTTTATTATAAGAAGTTTGATGGAGATTTGAATTCTAGACTATAATGTAATAAAAAGGAGGAAAGAAAGAAAATAGAAAAAAATCATGTATTTTGGGTTCATCCTAATCTAAGGCACACTTTCACGGAAAATTTGATAGGGAAAAAGTACCTTTGGCTTTCTGTTTATTTTTCGTTTGACAGAATATGGGATGTAAGAACAGTAAAATCAATCAAAAAGCCGATGGAAAATTATTTCCACAAAATGGGTCCCTATGTGGAAAAAAATGGCCACAGGCACATCCTATTAAAGGAGAAGGCTTGACCCTCAGCCTCAGCAATCCAAGAGAATAGAAATGGAGAAGAGTAAGAAGATGAGGGTGTTAGTGATGATGGTTTTAATGTTAAGAGAGACGTGGTATTGTGGTTGCTGTTTGGAGAATGAGAGAAATGCCCTCTTACAATTCAAGTCTTCCATCAATTCCTTTTCCCTCTCTTCTTGGGAGTTGGACACTGTTGACTGTTGTAATTGGGAGAGGGTTCAATGCAATCCTACTACAGGCAGAGTTAGCCAACTCCATCTTCAAGGCATAAGACTTTCTACAATCGATTTTCGTTCAGGAGATTGGTATCTAAATGTCTCTCTGTTTCTTTCCTTTCAACAACTAAAGACTCTTGATTTAAGGGGAAACAACATTGCTGGTTGCCTTCACAATGAAGGTCTTTAATTTCTCTTTTATATTTCTATATATATGCTTAAGTTCTCTTCTATTTCTGTTGAGTATATTTCTTATGCTAAATACATATAATTAATTTTTGCAGGTTTTGAGAGGCTGTCAACATTATCCAATTTAGAGTTTCTTGATTTGAGTGATAACAGTTTCAACAATACCATCTTAGGGTCTTTGAGCGTTCTTTCATCTTTGAAATATTTATATCTCGGAAACAATAATTTCAAAGAAACAATTGATCTTCAAGGTTCGAAAACACAACTATGACTATATCTAAATATGATAATTTAAACCATTAAAAAAATTTTGTTTGAATAATAAGCTCACTAATTTGTATTGTTTTCTTGCTAAGAATTGGATGGTTTGAGTAAACTAGAGGAATTGGACCTGAGTGGAAATGAGATTGCCAAATTTGTGGGCTCAACAGGTATGTAATTATTTAACTCACTAGCAAATTTTTTTCTCAATTTACACTTCTTTCCTATACTGAATCCTTTTACTGATTCCATTTTTCGCCAACATCCAAAAAATTAATTAGGTAGGACTAGATGGAAATGATAATTATTATTATTCCTTTTCAGATAATAAAAGGAAATATTTAGAAACTAAATTGAAGCTAATTTAATTGATATATCTACTATGAAATAATTAAGGCAAAGAGAAGAGGTGGTGGATTATATATATATATATATATATATATATATATATAAGGTTTTTCATACTGCAATAACTAAATAAATATAATACCTTGAAAAATTCCCTTGAAAAATGGAAACTTGCATGCATGAAAACTTGAAAAAAAAAAAAACTAAGTAATGATTAGAAAACATAGTATGTCCTTAGACTGAAGGCGGATAATCAGTTGGTGAATTTCCGAAAGCCAAAGATATCATAATACACATAAATGTATTTACAATTACTTATAATTATAAATATATTATTCTCTATTTACCTAAATAAATGTCATTTTGGCTTAGAATTTTTTCCAAAATATTTGATGTTTCACAGAAATATTAATTTTTTTTTTTTTACATATTCTACCCTTATTTAAAGTTCTTTCTTCCATTTAATTATTCAAACCTCTCTCTTTCATATATAATTAAGTAATTAATTATCTAAAAGTAATATAGTATTTTACCTATATTTTAAATACATTCATTAATTATCAAGTTAAAACCTTAAAATAAATTTATTTAGGAACATATGGAGTAAATATTATACCAATCACTTTATAGTATGGATAATAAATTTGTATATTAATAACTACTAAAGGCCACAACTAAATAGTATTACTTAATAGTATATTTATGTTTGGTCTATGAATATAATTACCAAATTTAGTCAAGTGGATATTCTTATAGTCATAGTGGTCTCATTATTTCTTAATTACCTATTTTAAATTTTAAATTCAGAAAATTAAAGTTTTATATTTCTTAATTTTTTTTATTGTTAATGCTTTTTAAATGAACAGATAAAAGAGGTCAGAGCAACTTGAGCATTCTTTATCTTGATTACATAACTATAGAAGGAAAAGAAAAAAGCATGCTATTAGAATCGCTGGGAGTATTTGCCCATCTCAAAACTCTATTTCTAAGGGGATGGAATTTCAAAGGAATTATAATTGGTCAAGGTAATTTCTAGCCAATTAAAGGTGTATAATCAAATTAAATACTTTGTTTCAAAAAATTCAAAGAAGCTTAATTAAAGATCGACGATCACCTTCATGAGCAATTGGGTGTTGTTTTTAAATTAAATAGGGTCATATAATTTGAGCAAATTGGAAGAGTTGTACTTGGATGGTTCTTCTATGGATGAAAACTTCCTTCAAAGCCTTGGTGCTACTATGTCTTCACTTAAGCTTTTGTCAATGACTAAACTGAACGACTCCTTACCTTCTCAAGGTAAATAACGTACAATTTTATGATTTTGATCTTATCCTTTCTTATTTATTTATTTTTATAAAAAAAAATACAATTTCTTTTAAAATGTTAAATACAAAAAGAAAAAATATATATAAAAATGCCAAGTATTCATTCTATTCTCATTTGTTTATTCTGTTAATATTTCTCTTGGAAAAATTCAATTTCATATTAATGTATTTCTTATTAACTTATTGTAGGTTTTCTTAATTTTAAGAATTTAGAGTATTTGAACTTGAGTTTGAATACTCTAAACAATGCATTTTTACATGTTATTGCATCGATCAACACTTTGAAAAATGTAAGCTGCAATTATTGTGGACTTAACAGTACAATACCAGTGGAACAAGGTAAATCTAATAGACTTTGTCAATTTAGAAAGTTTTTATCTCGTTAGAAATTTGACAAAGTGTATAAATTATATAGGATCATATAATTTGAGCGAAGTTGAAGAGCTGTACTTGGATTCTTCTTCTATAGATGAAAACTTCCTTCAAAGCCTTGGTGCTACTATGCCTTCACTCAAGCTTTTGTCTATGAGATGGCTTGAGATTAACGGCTACCTACCTTCTCAAGGTAAATAAATTACAACATCCATCTAATCCTGTTTTAGATATATATTTATGGTTTTCTATTTATATTATTGGCTTTTCTGATAATATTACTGCCAAGTTTTAATTTTAATTTTTTCTTATTCGTTAATTTCGTCATCATCTCTCCGTCCAAAACTATATTTATTTTTTTGGTAGAGGAAAACTACTTTTTTTTCATCTTTCAAAAAACCATACTTTTATATTCATACTTACTAAAACAAACTTACAAAATATCTCTAAATGAATTTCAGGTCTTTGCCAATTCAAGCATCTGGAAAAGCTAGATATTGGCAGTAATAATTTCAGCGGTGACCTACCTATGTGTCTTGCAAATTTGTCATCCCTTCAAGTATTAGATTTATCATCTAATCGCTTTATTGGAACTATCTCTTCGTCTCCCTTGAGGAGTTTAATATCCCTCAAATATCTAAATCTTTCAAACAATCTCTTCCAAATTCCGGTCTCACTAACTCCATTTTTCAACCATTCACAACTCCAAGTCTTGGATGCTTCAGATAATACAATATATGCAGAAACAGAGGATCTTAATTTGATCCCAAGGTTTCAATTAGAGGAGCTTGTTTTATCTGGCAATGGTAATGGTGGAGCAATTCCCATGTTTCTTTACCACCAACATAACCTGCAATTTGTTAATCTCTCTCATATTAAAATGAAGGGAGAATTTCCCTATTGGTTGTTAGAGAACAACACAAAATTAAAGGAACTCTATTTAGCCAACAATTCTTTTTCAGGGTCTTTTCGATTGCCAATTCATCCACATATAAATTTGTCAAGCTTAGATATTTCTGCTAATTGCCTCAGTGGCTTTATTCCATCAGAATTTGGGGTATACTTGCCAAGATTGTTAAGGTTAGACATGTCTCAAAATGAACTCAATGGTAGCATCCCACCTTCATTTGGAAATATGCACTTATTACAAAGCTTAGACTTATCTAGCAATAGATTGTCAGGCACAGTACCTAAGGCTTTAACCGTGGGTTGTGTTTCCTTATATGAACTAAAGTTTTCAAACAATAGTTTGCATGGCCAAATATTCTCAGACAATGTTAATTTAAAAGCATTGAAATATCTACATTTAGATGGCAATCGATTCAATGGAAGTATCCCTGATACTCTCTCTAAATGCTCGTCGCTGTATATGTTGGATATGAGTGACAATAATCTTTCTGGCATGATTCCCAGCTCAATAAGGAACATGTCTTCTCTTGCAATTTTGGTTCTCACTCAGAACAATATTTTTGGAAACATACCGTCCAATTTTTGCCCTCCATCCTTAAATGAAGTTCATTTATCAAAAAATAAGTTGCAAGGATCATTGGCAGATGCATTTCATGATTGTAATTCATTGATTGTGTTAGATCTCAGCCACAATAATTTGATGGGAAGGATTCCAAAATGGATTGGAATGATTCCTTCTTTGAGATATATTTTCTTAAGTCATAATAATTTGGAAGGTGAAATTCCACTTGAGTTATGCAATTTGGATAAGTTGAGCTTGATTGATCTTTCTTATAACAATCTTTCTGGAGAAATTCTCCCTTGCTTAAGATTTAATAGTGATTGGTACAGGCAACAAGAAGGTGATTATGTTACTTTAGCTCCTCCTATTGCTTTTGCTCCTACTATTGTTTTTGATCCTGATCCACAGCCTCAGCAACCTCTAGTGTTTACAATGAAAAATGTATCATATATTTTCCAAGCAAGGACTCTCCGATATTACTCTGGAATAGATCTTTCTTGCAACAATTTTTCAGGCGAGATTCCACTTGAAATGGGAAATCTTAGCACAATTCCGATGCTAAATTTTTCTCACAACAAATTGACAGGATCAATTCCACCAACATTTTCAAACCTAAGAGAAATTCAAAGCTTGGATTTGTCCTACAACAAATTGAACGGAAAAATACCTCCACAGCTCACGCAATTAAATGCTTTGGCAATTTTTAGTGTAGCGCACAACAACTTATCAGGAAAGACGCCTGAAAGGATTGCTCAATTTGCAACATTTGAACAGGGTAGCTATGAGGGAAATCCTTATCTTTGTGGAGAGCCACTACCTAAGAGTTGTAACAGTACAATATATCAACCAAAAGCACCAACAACTTCAATGGATGAAAAAGAAGAAAATGGATTCATCGACATGGGTATTTTTTATGTAAGTTTTGCGGGGTCTTATATCATTGTATTGCTAGGAATTGGTGCAGTGCTATACATAAATCCATATTGGCGACGAGCCTGGTTTTACTTTGTGGAGCAAACTCTCACTAACATCTACTACTTTCTCATTGATAACATTCCTTTGTTGTCCAAGTTTGGACTTTGATAGAATTCAATATATATGTATATGTTTGATGTTTTGTCACTTTTTTATATAGCAATACTAAATAATTTCCATTCAATTTGTTGTTGTTCAACTCAGACATGAAATGCAATTGAAGTTTTATCACTTATAAAATGGATACTACTGTTTATGTCAAAATTTTGGTGAATATTATGGATGATATGATTCTAATTATTGAAGTATTTTTAGCAGGTTGAGCTTCAAACTAATTCAGCTGGTGCATGTACAAGACATAAACTCATATCATTATAATATTTACATTAGTAAATATTTTCTACTCCTCCATCTCATATTAGAATTAATTTTTCTAATCCACTCATGGGGATATGGGATTGTTTCCTCAACAGTTAACTATTTCTTGATTGAGCAAATTCATGCTATTTGATTATGATATATACAAAAAATATATAGAATAGCACGAAATTTATTTTTTCTAATTTTCTTAATTAGGGATGGGTAGCTACTAGCTATATTTTCAGTTAAGCATGAGTACCCATTGTTAAGAATTAAGCGAGAAAAAATAATTTCTAGGTTGCAAATTCCTTAAAAGATGCAATAGTTTTTCTAAAACCGAAATCCTTGAAATTAGTTGAAAATAAATAGTTTTCCAAATTTCTCTTTAGACAACGATGCCACCAGCTCGCCGATGTCGCCCCCTGACCAGTGACGCTACCTCATCTAATTTCTCCAGTGTCGAAGATGCTTCCAGAAACTCATTCCAGTCACAATTTTTACAAAGTGACGTGATGAATAGTAAATAAGATATTAATTAAAAAAAGAAACAGATGAAAATGGTTCTCAAAAGGGTGATCAAAGTGATGATTTTAGAAAATGAAAAAAATAGAGGAAAATGTATAGTGAAGCAAGTGCAAATAGGTCTACTTGAAAGAACACAAAATCAAAGAATCAAAGTACAGTCACTAACTAGGTAATCTCATTCTCTACTGATTTTGAAACTTTTGAATATTGCAAATTTCTTGAAAATAAATGAAAGATCAAAGTTTTGAAAAACTAATGAGTGAAAAGATAATTTTGTCTTGCTATGGTTGGAAAAATTATTGATAGTAGAATGTTATATCTTAGAACAAAATGAAGATTATCCTGAAATAAAATACTTCCAATTTAGAAGTTGGAATCTAGCTAGAATTATATTAAAAAACATTTAATGTCAGATCTGTACTTTGAGTGGTGTTGTGTTGAAGATTGAATTTATTTTAGATATTTTGAAACTGTGTTTAAGGCTGAATTGTTTATATATTTAAAGTTGAATATAAACTGATATTTCGAATAATTCATGAATTGTTGAATTATATTTGAGCTTTATGAATTTATGTTAAATATTTTGAGATTATTTTAGGGATAAAATGCTTGGATATCTAAAATTGGTTATGATTCGATATTCTGGATATGGAAATTCAATTTATGATAGTTGAACTCTTGAACTTTTTAAATATGAAAAATCTTTGAACTTTTATCTTGAATTGGTGGAATTGAATTTTGATAACTCCTTATGATAGATAATAAAAAGGATGAGAGATGTGATATTATGATTCTAATTTGATATGTTTTATTATGATATATTAGAGATTTGGATTGTTTTGAGTAATATGTATGTTTAACCTTGTGAGATACTTTTGATTGATTTCAGGGCCTATATTTATAAAAATGGTTTGATGATATTACAAAAATGCAATCTAACACAATTGATGAGAATAATTGTGATGATTGATACTTGGGTTTGCAATGTGATAGTGGAAATATTATGACACATTAGATAAATTAAAATGTTATTTAAAATGTAAAATATCGTGGAATGATTGAATTTATTAAGTGTTGGATATATTGAACTGGTTACTAAACCTTTAAGTTAAGATGTCTTGTTGACAAAATGAAATGTATTGTAATTATGTTATTTAAACTTTTAGGTTTTTGAACTGATCAACTAAAATAAATTTGTGATATATCATTGATAAGTTGGACTGAAATAATTGAATTCTTTTATTAAATATGGTATGTTTGAGTTTATTTAAGCTTGTGATATATTAAATTTGTCAAGATGAAGATAAATATGTGTTGGATAAGTTTGAATGATATTGATATATTTAAGCATATTGATATTGACATATCTGAATTTGTTTAAGAAAATATGATTGAGATCTGATTGTTGGTATATTGAACTTAAACTTTGAACAATTTGAATTTATGATTTGAATGTGTATATGATGAAACTTAGTTTGTACATATTTGAAATATTTTGTGATTGACTCCTTTATAATTGATGACAAAAGGAAGAGAGATATGTTGATTATGTGTATTATTAATTGAAATTGATAGCGTGCACATTATAGCTGTAAGATTATTATGTGTATTGTTGGTTGAAATTGAAATTGTGCACATTTTGATTATGAGATTATTGTGCTAGAATAAGTTATGATTTAAAATTATTTGTGAATTGAATTTGATTTGATTAAATGAAATGAGAATGCATAAATAAAGTTAAATTCTAATAGAATGCTTCATACTTTATAAGTGATATTTTGATAGAATTTAGATTCTAGCATTTAAATAAAAGTACATGTAGAAAATATTTGCTGAAATTTTATTCATACATTTTATTACTCCCTAGGTATGGATTAAAGGGGAGATTTTTGTGTGCTTACATAGTACAAATTCTAATTAACATAATCAAGATTTTGTCATCATAAAAAAAGGAGAGAATATTAGCTCAAAAACTATAATTCTTATTTTAATGATTTTAAAACTATAATTTAAGTGTTAGAATTTGTTATATTATTATTGTTGTAATTTTATATTTTAATGTGCAAAAAGTCATAAGCATAATGAACATAAGCATATGTGTAACAAAGAGATATATTAGGATATGAATGTAAAGTTATATTAATTGGTATCTAAAAATGAAGTTCAAAAGATAAAAGATTTTTGGATAAAATATATTTTTTTTATTGGTCAGAAACGTAGTTTTCTAATTGAGTATTCTAATTGAATATTCTAATTTTATAACTGAAATGTTTTTACTAAAATAAGAAAATCACAGCTAATTTTATAAATATGAATATGTTTCTACTGACTAGTTTTTGGCACCAAGACTATAAATACTTGTTCAAAAAATATTTTAAATGTTGAAAAATTAAAGATTTTACAAGAGAAAAATGTTATACTCTCTCTAAATTATTTTTCTTCCGTATTGAACTTCATTCTTAGATATTTTTCATTTTGACTCTAGTTCTTTTTTATATAATTCATTTCTAAGCTTTTGAGTGATTTATTTTCTGAGTTAGTTTCTATAAGCTTTAAAACTTGGTTGTAGGATTGTTTAACACATTTGGGATAAAAACTAATAAAGTGTTTTCAAGTTTTACTTTGTAAAAACTTAGGTTTTGACTCAAGAGAGTTAGGTAGAACTCTAAAATTGTAAATAACTTGATTCTTGCCTTAAAAAAAATTATTAGTGGAAAGAAACTCTTAAGATTGAATTTTAAGGAGTAGATGTAGGTAAAATGTTGAATTACTATAAATTCAAGTGTGTCAAGTTTATTCTTCCTTCTTTTATTTTCAAATTTGATATCGAGATTTAGTGAAAATTTTCATATTTGATTTTTACGATAAAAGGTGTTAGAAGTATTTTTTTTTCTTGGCAAATGTTGCACTTAAATTTATTTAAAGTTTTTGTTGCAAATAAAAAAAAAGTGATTTATTTGACAAAAACTGATTTCAAATTACTCTTATGAATATTTTCTGGCTAGTATTAGAATACTGTTAGTTTATTGGAAAACGTGAGTCATTTTGTAAAGGCCAAAAAATCTTAAAAAACTTAATTCATTCTCTCGTCGTGAGCTATTTGGGGACCTACGTTAAAGTCTAATTTAAATTGAATTAATCTGTTGAGCCCAAAATCATTAACCATATGATGTTTTCATTCAGCATAATATAAAAATAAGGAAATTGAAAAAAAGATAGAAAATGGATTTATTTGAAAAGAAATTAAAGACAAAATTAGATTAAAAAAACTATTTAATAGAAAAAAAAATTAGAAATTAAAGACAGAATTAGATAAAATGGATTTATTTGAAAAGAAATTAAAGACAAAATTAGATAAAAAAACTATTTAATAGAAAAAAAAAATTAGAAATTAAAGACAAAATTAGATAAAATGGATTTATTTGAAAAGAAATTAAAGACAAAATTAGATAAAAAAAAACTATTTAATAGAAAAAAATTAAAGAAGAAAATTAAAAAAACTTTTAGTAGGAAAGAAACTAAGGAAGAACATTTAAGAAAAAAGAAATGAATTTAATTTAGTTGAAAAAAAATAAGGAAATTGAAAAAAAATAAAAGGACTGAGATTTAATTAAAATATAATTTAACAATAAAATTTTTTAAAAAATAGAATTAACGAAAAAGAAATTCAAAAAGGAAATTAAGAAAAAGGGAAAACTTTTAATAATACAAAGCATTAAGTTAATTATAATAGCTTTAAAATATAAAAATATTCTACATTTGTACTTAATAAGTCATAATTTGAAAATTATAAATAATATATTGTGTAAAAAGTAATTAATCACGTTCAATGCACTTGCACAAGATATAAGTAATAGTAAGATAACCAAAGTGACAGATGTAGAATACAATATTTAGATTACCCTCTTATCATGTTAATCAAAGCAATAACAAATAAACTTTCTCTCATTATTGTATCATTATCTTGTTGAGAAAGAAAATAAGAAGGCAAAAATATGTTTTTTTTTTCTTGAAAAAATGTTAAACCTTCTGATGGATTAAATAGATGAAAGGATAAAAGAATTACAAATAATATATTGAGATTGAAAAGAAGATTATATGGACATAAAAAGTCATTTAAGGGAATAATAGCATTTTATGGTATTTTGGTTATATCTTTTGTTCTGGAACTTTGATAGGGATGAAATCAGTTGGAAATTAAAATATACACATAGATCTAAAATGTTTATAAAGAGTGTAAATGTTATATCTGATTCTAAGTTGGTCTAATCATTTCTACAAATTCTCAAATTTGAAAGTACCCAAAAAATTTTGGGTAGTTATTTTCTGAACGTTTTATGGTATTTTGATTATATCTTTTATTATGAAACTTAGATCGGGATGAAACCATTACAAAAATTTTATGAAGAGTATAAATGCTAGTTATGATTTATATTGGACCTAAAATTTGATACCAAATCTTGGACCTAAGAATATTCCGAAAAATACTTGACATATTTTTCCTGAGAACTATATGGTTATTTAGACGTAACTTTATCTAGAAAATTCAGATTTATATAATTCATTTTGTATATGAAAGATAAAACATTAATCTAAAAATTCATAAAATACCATAAGGTCAAATTCGAATCAAAAATAGGTGAAAGATGCAATCGAGAATCAGAGCAGAAATCTGTCCAGAAATAAGCAATTTAGTAATTTGGTATTTTTAAATATTGGGTGATATATATATATATATATATGTGTGTGTGTGTGTGTGTGTGTGTGTGTGTGTGTGTGTGTGTGTGTGTGTGTGTGTGTGTGTGTGTGTGTGTGTGTGTGTGTTTTAATTTTGAATAATATGATAGTAGTTATATTAAAATTTTTTATTGTGTATTGACTAAATTAATATGATGTGTTTTGGTTTGAGGTTTCAAATGGGATTGAGAAATTTTTATATGTATAGGGCATGTAAACCGAAAATTATTATGAATATGTGAATTTTGATGAATTATGTAAAACAATAAGATGATAACATCAATTAAGCCCAATTCCCTAATTTAGGACTAGAAATAGGATAGATGACATGTCATTGAGGGGTTTACGGTACCGTACAAATTATGATGATATGAAAAATTTTATTATATGGACAAGGTGGCTTAAACTCGAGTGAGAATGTCATTGATCCTAAATGCATACAATTATTTATTTTACTCAGTCAAGATGGCTTAAGCTAGGGTAAGAGTGCTCTTGACTTGAGAAGCTCAGTTGAGCACTTATATAGACAGATACAGATAGTGAGCATGGTGGCTTAAACTCAGGTGAGAGCGCTTTTGTTTCAGAACCCACATCCAAATAGTCCGGATTTAGAGTTTTGGGGCTATAAAATATAAAATATTTTAAATAAAAGAAATATGAAAAAAAATCAGTTATCAGGTAAATGAAAAAATGAAATAGAATTCATAAATGACGTATGAATATGAATTTACCTTTGTAAATTATGACATGTATATGTCTTGAACCAGTAAACCAGGTATGCAATAGTCCATATTGATATATGATAATGATTTTTTTTATTGATATAAAAAGGATTGTGATATATGGATTATTATTTATGATTATTTATATGCAAAATTGGATAATATGAACATGAAATTTTTATGATATATCATGAATGTATGTATGAATATTTATGCACATGTGTACCACTAAGCATTAGGTTGCTTAGCGTGTTGGTGTTTTTCCATACGCAGGTTCGGAGCTTATAGAGAGAAGTTGATAGGAAAAAAAACAAGCTTATACAGAGTTAAATAAAGTAAATCCACATCAGAGGGTTGGTGTTTTATATGACATGCATTTTATTCATGTCCACATGTCATGGATGATGAGTATAATTATGGTTTTCAAAAGTTTTACATGTCTTTTTATGTTGGGAACATGTAATTTTATTTGGATCATATGTATTTTATAAACATTGGGATAATGAAAGTCCAAACTGATGTTGGAAAATATGGTCATGGTTTGTTAATTCCGCATAAAAAAAATAGATTCATTAATTGTATGTCATATTGCTATCATGAAAAAAAAATTTAATTAACATATGAAAATATAATAATTAAAATGGAAGAAACTTTAATTCAAACTAATTTTAAGGTAATAGGAAGGTGACAATCTCCTATACAGTTGAGATTATTCCTAACTATATAAAAGGGTGTTACAGGCAAAGTTTACTTGTTCAGAAGCATGTCCAGGACTTGATTTGATGTATTTCATCATTTCCTGCCTGAACATCTCTGAGAATGAAGATGTCCATGGCTTGCTAGTATCTGGCTCCTCATCCTCCTCTACTAGACTCTCAAACATGTTAACTTGCCCCTTATAGCTACCCTTTGCTTTTTGTTTAAACTAATTGTACCATTCTAGGTATCTATACAATTTGAAACAAGTTTTTTTTTTTTGTCCCCCCTTCTTGCAATGAACACAATATTTCTCATCTTTGTTCTCTTTATCTTTCATCTTATAACCTCCTTTGTTTCCCCATGAAGATTGAATGATACTTCCTCTTGCTAACATTGCACTACCTTCAACACATTCAGTAAAACTCATATGTACAGTTTTGAACCTTGAGGGGTATTTTTGTCATTTTAATGATAACAAATAAAATAGCAATATTGTATTTAACATACTTGTTTTCTAAGTCTATTAAACAGGGTATGAAATATGTTAGCAAGAATGGAGAATGGAAGATTAATCTTCAAAAGATAAAAATTGAGGAAGTGGCATGTTCACGCCCGTGACCCTATGTGTCATGCCCGTGATGAAGCTAACCGCCAACAAACCAACATTTAAAGTTCACGGCCATGAAGAAAGATAGCAACTGTGAACGAACTTTTCAGTCACAACCGTGAAAGAAATGTCACGCCCGTGAACAAACATGACAAATTCTTCCAGAGAACTTCACGACCAAAATCACCACTTGGACCACGGCTTGGAAGGTTGTCACGCCCGTGAAGATAAATATCACACCTGTGAACAAACTCTTCGAAACCTTCCAGAATGTTTCACGGCCAAGGTCACCACTTAAGTCACGACTTGGAAGAACAGTCACGACTGTGACATACAGAGTCACGCACGTGAACAATGAAAGAGAAAAATGTCAGGCGCGATTATTAGGGTTGGTACAACGACTAGTTTCATAATAAATGCACTCTAACAACTATAATTGGCTATGGAAGTATAAATGCAAGTCATTTATGCATCCAAAAGAATAAGTAAACAAAAGAATGAACAAGGAGAACAAAAGAACAAGTTAATTAAAAATATTTTGAATCAAAATCTTATTGTAAGCCATTTTGTGCATTTGATATTTATTCTCTGTAAAAAGTCTTGTTGCCCAGATATTAAGCCAAGAAGGGGGATTGAATTGGAGTTTTAAAAATTTAACTTTAAAGTGCGAAAATAAAAAATTAAGTTTAGAAGGGATAGAGAAATTTGACACAAGGATTTTTATAAAGGTTCGGATGTTAACAAACCCTACTCCTCTCCTCAATCGCAATTGGGAGTTTCACTAACACACTAAGTGTTACAATGGAGTTTTACAGTGTTTCTTACAATGACTCACACCTAACCCAGAAATCCTTTGTGTTTTAATGGCTCACACAATAACCAATTCCTTATGTTTTGAAGGCTCACACAAACAACCCTTACAAGTGTTCTACTCTTTAACCCAGAAATACCCAAAACTCACTTGAGTAATAAATGATTACAAAGAGAAACACTTACAAATCTTTATTGCTCAATAAATGATGAGCAAAAAGATTTTCACAGAGAATAGATATTTGATATGAAAGTATTAAATGTACAAATAGCTTGTAATAAGATTTTGATTCAAAGTATTTGTTATCCTCTTGTACTGAATGCATAAATGACTTGCATTTATACTCTCATGGTGAATTATAGCCGTTAGAATGCATTTAATACAAAACTAGCCGTTGCACCAACCTAAATAATCGCGTCTGATATTTTTCTCTTTCATCTTTCACAGGCGTGACTATGTTTGTCACGGGTGTGACTGTTCTTCCAAGCCGTGACTGAAGTGGTGACCTTGGTCGTGAAGCATTCTGAAAGGTTTTAAAATATTGGGTCACGGGCGTGACATATATGTTCACAGGCGTGACAAACTTCCCAGCCGTGACTGAAGTGGTGACCTTGGTCGTGAAGCTCTCTGGATGAATTTGTCAAGAAGGTTCACGAGCGTGACATTTAATTCACGGGCGTGACTTAAATGTGCATTTCATGGTTTGTTGTCTTCCTTCATGGCCGTGAACTTCAAATGTTGGTTATGTTGACGGTTAGCTTTTTCACGAGCGTGACACAGAGGGTCACGGGCTTTTTGCTCTTATGCTTTTTGAGCCTTGGACATTCTGGTTTGATATGCCATTTCTTTCCATATTCATAGCATTTTACCTCTTCCTTACTTCTTTATGCATCATTAGAAGTCTGTTTGAGGTTTCTTTGCCTGAATTTTCTAGAGTTGCTCATTTTCTTCTCAATGATTCTTTTTAACCTTCTTGAGAGCATAACAATGTCCTCATTCTCATCATCACTCATTCCTTCATCATCTTCACTTCTTGAGATTTTGAGGTAGAGGCTTTTAGTGCTAAAAGTTTTCTTTTTTCTGGCTCTGCTTCAAGCTCTCTATCTCTTTTCACTGCCATTTCATGTGTGAGAAGTTTTCCAATAAGCACATCAGTATTCATGATGCTCATGTCTTCATTTCCTACTTCTATACCAGCAACTCTTGAACCGTAGTCTTTAAGAGGAAGACTTTTTAGGATTTTATTGTTTACATCTTCCAAGCTTAGATGCTTCCCAAGTTTTCTCATTCCATTTATAATAGCTAGAAGACGGTTGGTCATGTCAGTGATTGACTCATTGGATTTCATCTTGAAGAGCTCATATTCTGAAGTAAGAAGTTGAATTTTCTTGGATTTGACTTGCTTAGTTCCTTCATGATAATTTTCCAACGTCTTCCATATGCTGTAGGCTGTTGGGCAGTGTTGTATTCTTCCACATTCTTCAATGGATAATGAGTTTGAGAGAATTTTCATTGCCTTCTTGTTTTTGAAATTTGCTTTTCTTTGAGGCTCTGTCCAATCATCTCTTAATAAAATTTCTTCTTCACCATCAGCTCCTCTTCTGGTTGGTGGTGTCCATTCTTTTTGTACACTATCCCAGACTTCAATTCCTTCACTATCCAAATATGTCTCCATCCGAAATTTCCAATGGACATAATTTGCTCCATCAAAGTAAGGTTTGAGACTTTGGAATCCTTCACTGGCCATATCTTGATCTTTACTAACGCTTTTTAAGCTTAGATGCTAGACAAAGCTCTGATACCAAATGTTGCTAAGATATTAAGCCAAGAAGGGGGGTTGAATTGGAGTTTTAAAAATTTAACTTTAAAGTGCCGAAATAAAAAATTAAGTTTAGGAGGGATAGAGAAATTTGACACAAGGATTTTTATAGAGGTTCGGGTGTTAACAAACCCTACTCATCTCCCCAATCGCAATTGGGAGTTTCACTAACACACTAAGTGTTACAATAGAGTTTTACAAGTTCACTCCCAATTATGGTGTTTCTCACAATGGTTCACACCTAACCCTGAAATCCCTTGTGTTTTAATGGCTCACACAATAACCAATCCCTTGTGTTTTACAGCCTCACACAAACAACCTTTATCTTGTGTTTTACAGGCTCACACAAACAATCTTTACTTGTGTTTTGAAGGCTCTCACAAACAACCCTTACAAGTGTTCTACTCTTTAACCCAGAAATACCCAAAACTCACTTGAGCAATAAATGATTACAGAGAGAAACACTTACAAATATTTATTGCTCAATAAATGATGAGCAAAAAGATTTTCACAGAGAATAGATATTTGTTATGAAAGTATTAAATGTACAAATAGCTTATAATAAGATTTTGATTCAAAGTATTTGTTATCCTCTTGTACTGAATGCATAAATGACTTGTATTTATACTCTCATGGCGAATTATAGCGGTTATAATGCATTTAATACGAAACTAGTTGTTGCACCAACCCAAATAATCGCGCCTGACATTTTTCTCTTTCATCTTTCACGGGCGTGACTATGTTTGTCACGGGCATGACTGTTCTTCCAAGCTGTGACTGAAGTGGTGACCTTGGTCGTGAAACATTCTGGAAGGTTTTGAAATATTGGGTCACGGGTGTGACATATATGTTCACGGGCATGACAAACTTCCCAGCCGTGACTGAAGTGGTGACCTTGGTCGTGAAGCTCTCTGGATGAATTTGTCAAGAAGGTTCACGGGCGTGACTTAAATGTGAATTTCACGGTTTATTGTCTTCCTTCATGGCCGTGAACTTCAAATATTAGTTATGTTGACAGTTAGCTTTTTCACGGGCGTGAACATACTACTTAATTTTATCTTTTAAGGATTAATCTTCCATTCTCTATTCTTGCTATTTTATTCCATACCCTGTTTAATAGGAAAACAAGTATGTTAAATACAATATTGCTATTTTATTTGTTATCATCAAAATGATGGAAATACCCCTCAAGGTTTAACAAGTCTTTTTGCTCATCATTTATTGAGTAGTAAAGATTTGTAAGTGTGTCTCTCTGTAATCATTTACTCAAGTGAGTTTTGGATATTTCTGGGTTAAGTGTAGAACACTTGTAAGGGTTAGTTGTGTGAGCCTCTAAAACACAAAGAAAGGTTGTTTGTGTGAACTTGTAAAACACAAGTTAAAGGTTGTTTGTGTGAACCTGTAAAACACAAGGTAAAGGTTGTTTGTGTGAACCTATAAAACACAAGGAATTGGTTATTATATGAGCCATCAAAACACAAGGGATTTCTGGGTTAGGTGTGAGCCATTGTAAGAAACACTATAGTTGAGAGTGAGCTTGTAAAACTCCATTGTAACACTTAGTGTGTTAGTGAAACTCCCAATTGCGATTGGGGAGAGGAGTAGGGTTTGTTAACACCCGAACCTCTATAAAAATCCTTGTGTCAAATTTCTCTATCCCTACTAAACTTAAATTTTATTTTCGCACTTTAAAGTTAAATTTTTTAAACTCCAATTCAACCACCCTTCTTGGCTCAATATCTGGGCAACAATTGGTATCAGAGCTTTGTCTAGCATCAAAGCCTAAAAAGCGCTAGTAAAGATCAAGATATGGCCAGTGAAAGATTCCAAAGTCTCAAACCTTACTTTGATGGAGCAAATTATGCCCATTGAAAGTTTCGGATGGAGACATATTTGGATAGTGAAGGAATTGAAGTCTGGGATAGTGTACAAAAAGAATGGACACCACCAACCAGAAGAGGAGCTGATGGTGAAGAAGAAATTTTATTAAGAGATGATTGGACAGAGCCTCAAAGAAAAGCAAATTTCAAAAACAAGAAGGCAATGAAAATTCTCTCAAACTCATTATCCATTGAAGAATGTGGAAGAATACAACACTGCCCAACAGCCTACAGCATATGGAAGACGTTGGAAAATTATCATGAAGGAACTAAGCAAGTCAAATCCAAGAAAATTCAACTTCTTACTTCAGAATATGAGCTCTTCAAGATGAAATCCAATGAGTCAATCACTGACATGACCAACCGTCTTCTAGCTATTATAAATGGAATGAGAAAACTTGGGAAGCATCTAAGCTTGGAAGATGTAAACAATAAAATCCTAAAAAGTCTTCCTCTTAAAGACTACGGTTCAAGAGTTGCTGGTATAGAAGTAGGAAATGAAGACATGAGCATCATGAATACTGATGTGCTTATTGGAAAACTTCTCACACATGAAATGGCAGTGAAAAGAGATAGAGAGCTTGAAGCAGAGCCAGAAAAAAGAAAACTTTTAGCACTAAAAGCCTCTACCTCAAAATCTCAAGAAGTGAAGATGATGAAGGAATGAGTGATGATGAGAATGAGGACATTGTTATGCTCTCAAGAAGGTTAAAAAGAATCATTGAGAAGAAAATGAGCAACTCTAGAAAATTCAGGCAAAGAAACCTCAAACAGACTTCTAATGATGCATAAAGAAGTAAGGAAGAGGTAAAATGCTATGAATATGGAAAGAAATGGCATATCAAACCAGAATGTCCAAGGCTCAAAAAGCATAAGAGCAAATACCAAAGAGACAATGGGGAGAAAGGTCATAAAGCCACATGGGATGACAAAAGCTCTTCAAGCAAAAAAGATGACAATGGAAGCGAATAGGTCAATCTATGCTTCATGGCTATTAAGGATCACGTCTCGGATAAGGTAAGATCACTACACTCATACTCTTTCAATAATGATAGTAGTGATAATGATAATGATAGTGATAGTGATGATGATGATGATGAGCAAAGCCTTATAGAAGAATTAAATTTAGAACTAGAGAAATATATGGGTAAATTCAGTACTTATAAGAATAATATTTCTAATTTGAAAATCAAAATGGATGCCTTAGAAAAAGAGAACCTTAAGCTTAAATCATCAAATGAATCTCTTCAAAAGTCATTAGATGAATACTCATAAAGATCCTCAACAAAATCCTTGCTTAAAGAAAATAATACTTTGAAAAATGAAGTTGAGGAACTTAAAAATTCCATTTCTAAATTGCATAAAGGAAAATAGAGTTTAGATACTCTCATTGTGTCTCAAAGACCGCCTTTAATTAGATATGGTCTAGGATTTAAAGACACATCATCATCTTCTCACAAAACCATTTTTGTTAAGTCTAGCGAAGCTCATATCTCCACACTTGCTGGAACAACACCAAGGAATAAGGTCACTAAACCTTCTATACATAAAAGAAAATAATAATAATCATGCCTTTATGTATAAGAAGCATGTATCTAGAAAAGCACCAATTAATCATAGTTGTGCAAGTCATTGTTCTCAAAATCAGTCTAATAGAATTATGGCATTCAAATACATTGTAAGACCAAAAAGTAATGTTAGACCTAAACAATGAAATTACTGTATGAAAATGGGTCATATAAATAAACATTGCTGGATAAGGAAGACTCATTGGGAACCTTCATGTGCTAACCCCCAAGGACCCAAGCTCATTTGGGTACCTAAAAATCATACTTAAATTGTGATTCTATAGGTATGCCTCAAGTCCACAATAAACAAAAATGCTTGGCTAGTCGACAGTGGATGCTCAAGGCATATGACAGGAGACAAAGAACTCTTCAATGAAATCAAAAGTATTGATGGAGGTAAAGTTACCTTTGGAAACATTGCTAAGGTTAAGGTAATTGGCATTGGTTCTATTGGTACAAATGGTACTACTTTTATTAAAGATGTCTTACTTGTTGATGGCTTGAAACATAACTTGTTGAGTGTTAGTCAATTATGTGATAAAGGAAACAATGTAACCTTTACTTCCAATGAATGTCTTGTAATCTCTATTAATGGTCAAGAAATATTTAAAGGAAATAAAGATATCAACACAAACATAATAGACTTACATGAAATATCTAATCATTCCTCTAAGTGTCTTGTATCCACTAGTGATGAATCTTGGTTGTGGCATAGAAGGATTGGTCATGCGAACATTGACTTAATTCAAAGCCTCAGCACAGGAGAACTAGTAAAGGGACTGCCAATAGTCAAATTTGAAAAAGACAAGACATGTGAACCTTGCCAAAGAGGGAAGCAACACAAGTCATCCTTCAAAGCCAAAAACATAGTAAGTACCTCAAAACCTCTATAACTCCTGCATTTAGATTTATTTGGATCTACTAGAATTGCTAGCTTAGGAGGTAAACATTATGCCTTTGTCATCGTAGATGTTTACTCTAGATTTACTTGGGTAATTTTCTTAGCTCAAAAGAGTGATGCTTTTGAAAATTTCAAAAACTTTGCTAAAAGAGTTCAAAATGAAAAAGGATATTGTATTTCAAAAATAAGAAGTGACCATGGCAAAGAATTTGAAAATGAAAATTATGAAAGTTTTTGTCTTGAACATGGCATTTCATAGAATTTTTCATCTCCTAGGACACCTCAACAAAATGGGATAGTTGAAAGGAAAAATCGAACTTTAATTGAAATGGCTAAAACAATGCTCAATGAGTATGGTTTACCAACTTACTTTTGGGCAGAAGCCACAAATACTGCTTGTTATATTTCAAATCAAGTTTTCAAAAGACCTCTTTTAAATAAAACCTCATTTGAGCTATGGAATGGAAGAAAACCCTTAATATCATACTTTATAGTATTTGGTTGCAAGTGCTTCATATTGAATACCAAGGACAACCTTCAAAAATTTGCCTCTAAATCTGATGAAGGTATCTTTTTAGGATACTCTACAACTAGCAAAGCTTATAAGGTATTTAACAAAAGGTTATTAACTGTTGAAGAATTTATGCATGTTGTTTTTAATGAATCTAGTAGACTTGATCTTGTGAAAGGTAGTGCTCTTGATGATGTTCTAGGAACCATGGAAAGACTTGATCTTGGAAATGAAAAAGAAAAAGATGATCAAGAAGATTCACATCAAGATGATTCTCTACCTCAAGCTCAAGAAGAAAACAGGCAAGAGCTCCCAAAGGAATGAAGATTGACAGAAGATCACCCTAAAAAGCAAATCATTGATGATCCTTCAAGGGAAGTAAGTACTAGATCTCATTTCAAACAATTAGCCATTGACCTTGCTTTTATTTCTCAAATTGAGTCTAAAACTATTGATGAGGCTCTTAATGATAAGAGTTGGGTGAGTGCAATGCAAGAGGAACTCAACCAATTTGAGAGAAGTAAGGTATGGACCTTAGTACCTAAACCCAAGGACCATCAAATTATAGGTAGCAAATGGGTATTTAGAAATAAACTAGATGAACAAGGTACAATAACAAGGAATAAAGCTAGATTAGTCGCAAAAGGGTATAATCAGGAAAAATGAATAGATTATGATGAGACTTATGCTTCTGTAGCTAGATTAAAAGCCATAAGAATACTTTTAGCATATGCATGTCACATGAATTTCAAACACATTCAAATATATGTGAAAAGTGCCTTCTTAAATGGTTATATAGAAGAAGAAGTGTATGTAGAACAACTACCAGGTTTTGAAAGCTATGATTTACCTAATCATGTTTTTAAACTTTCAAAAGCCTTATATGGTTTAAAACAAGCCCTAAGAGCTTGGTATGAAAGACTAAGTTCTTTTCTTTTAGAAAATAACTTTACAAAGGGGAATGTTGACACTACATTATTCATTAAAAAGCATAAGCATGATATTCTAATTGTTCAAATTTATGTTGATGATATCATATTTGGGTCTATTAATGAATTGCTTTGTCAAGAATTTGCTAAGTGTATGATTAGGGAATTCGAAATGAGCATGATGGGAGAGCTTAAATATTTCCTTGGTCTACAAATAAAACAAGGCAATGAGGGCATATTCATCAACCAATCCAAATATGCCAAAGACTTACTCAAGAAATTTGGAATGAAATGATGCAAGAATGTCAAGACTTGTATGAGTACATCAACAAAATTGGACAAGGATGAAAAGGGTAAGAGCATAAATAAAAAGCTTTATAGAGGTATGATTGGATCACTTTTATATCTTACTGCTTCTAGACCCGATATAATGTATAGTGTATGCTTGTGTGCACGATTTCAATCATGTCCAAAAGAGTCTCATTTACATGCAGTAAAAAGAATTCTAAGATATTTACATGGCTCATTGCATCTAGGTTTATGATATCCTAGAAATTTATCCTTTTATATTATAGGATATTCAGATGCTGATTATGCTGGTAGTCTTTTAGATAGAAAAAGTACTTCAGGTACTTGTCACTTTATTAGAGAGTTCTTAGTTTCTTGGTTTAGCAAAAGAAACAAGTTTTAATTGCTCTTTCTATTGCTGAAGCAGAGTATGTAGCAGCAGGATGTTGTTGTACACAAATCCTTTGGATGAAACAACAACTTAAGGATTATGGTCATAGTATGAACCATATACCTATTAGATGTGACAATACAAGTGCAATAAATCTCTCTAAGAATCCCATTCAACATTCTAGAAGTAAGTATATTGATATTAGACACTATTTCATTAGAGATCATGTTCAATATGGAGATATTGCATTGGAATTTATAAGCACAGAAAATCAATTCGCAGATATCTTCACTAAGTCTCTAAATGAGGAAAGATTTAATTTCATAAGAAGAGAACTTGGTATGATTGATGGATTAACTTTGTGATTGCCAAATTGTCAAACCTTAATTGATAATCTTGCTTTTGTCACATCTTACTAAATCTAAGGTAGTTAATTTGATGGAAATTTATTTTATAAGGGATAGAATCTTCATAAGAATGCTCTAGTCTTATTTTAGGACTTAATTTTATTTCATGAGAATTTTAGGCAGTTCACGCCCGTGACATATGTTTACGCCCGTGAACTAAATAGCCAAAAGAACTAGTAGCTTTCACCACTTGATTCACGATATGGTTCACGGCTTAAAGTAGTGAAGCCTATGTTCACAACTTCATTCACCCCCATGAAATGCCTTTTTCATGCCCGTGATGCATTTTCACGACCGTGAACATTTTTACACAAAAGTTTACAGAAGCTTTCACGCTTTGTGTCACGGTCATAAGTAGTGAAATTCAACACTTCACGCCCGTGACTCATTTTTTACCACCGTGATAGTTCATCATTCACGCCCATGACCTTCAAATGTCACAACCGTGAGCAATTTCACGCCTTTATTCACGAGTAGAGCACCATTTCAACAAATCGTGAACACGACACGTCACGCCCGTGACTACGTTTTTCACGCCCGTGAAGAGGTCGGCTATATAACGTTTCTGCCGATTATTTTTCACATTTCAACTCTACAACTTTTTGCAACTGCTCTCCTTTACATACATTGAATGTCACAATGAATATTCCGGTCCCTAGTCACCAATTTCTTCTATAAATACCATCAAAAACTTATTCCATCATCACAAATCATCTTTCCTTAGGGTTTCCTCACAAATTTTGTCAAACGTTTTCAACTTTTCAAAAGTTCATTTCTTCAATCAAGATGGAAACCAGATCATCAAAGGGTACTAGGAAGAAATCTCATGCTCCCAGAAGGTATTCAAATTACCTATTAAACATAATTCCAGAGCATTGACATCTTAGGTACTCTGTGCTTAAGAAAAGGCATCTCATTTCCTCAAGGTCATTTGAGTGGCAGACAGTACGCACTCTCGGGCTCGAGACAGCGATGATAGAGCAACTCCAGGCCTGTTATTTGAAGGATTTTGTTGACATTCATCAGCCCACCTTGAGGGAACCCACATTGGAATTCTTGTGCACTCTGCAAGTGTCTCCCACTGGCACAGTAAAGTTTCAATTGTGCAAGAATCCTAACACCCTCTCTACCACAGAATTTATAGATTTATTCAATCTTCTTTCGGATGGCATCCTCAATGACAGCGAAGTGGAGTTCTATGCAACTTAAGCATGGACTCACTTTAGTCTAGATTACAGCTGGGATGTAAAAAAGACAAAGAGCACTCACCTCTGGTCCCCAGTGCACAAATATCTGCATAGGTTTCTAACCTATAGCATATTTGCCCGATGAGACAGTAATGGCACCATTAGAAAGTCTGAGCTTTTTCTCCTGGAGATGGCCCGAAGAGACTCACAGTGGCACTATCTCGATGGTTTGCGAACCATCTCCTGTCCATTACCACCAAGCCCTCTGGAGACATGCTTATTGGTGGGTATGTGACCCACATTGCTTTGAAGCTTGGATATATGAAGCTGGATGCACATCACTACAATCTCATCCCAGGGCATCCTTGAGACCGACTGGATGTCGAGTCTTTCATCAAGATGGGAGCGGTTGTTCGAATTGTCTTTGAGAACAACATCTACTACCGCTTCATTGACACTGTTGGCGAGATCATTTGGGAAGACAATGACTCGGACTTCAAAGCTGGCCTCCAAGGTATCTAGCAGAAGAAAAGGGCTCGAGTTGAGATGACACCTCCTGACTTTGAGCAGGACATCGGACAATCCTCTGCGCCCACACCCAATTTGGCTCAGCAGGTGGTTGACCTCCTAGCACCACGATTTGAGCAGTTGCAGGCTTCCATGGATGAGAGGTTGGTGAACCTCAAGGACTTCATGGAGTCTAGGATGGACAGCCTTGAGGCAGAAGTTGCTCATCTTAGGGATATGATGTCCAGTTAGATGTTAGGCTTTATGTTAGCCTTACCATGTTTGTGTCTTGCTTGTTTATTTGTAGGAAATTCTAAATTTCCTTTCTGAATTTTAATTACTTTTGTTTGTACTTCCCTTTTATAATTAATATAATTGCTTTATTTTTCCATTATGGTTTATCTTTATTGATATTCTTTTTGTGATGACAAAAAAGGGAGAAACTAGTTATATATTAAGATAAGTGCAAGCAATACTTAATTTTGAATCAACGGAGAAACTAGCAATATATTTAGTTAAGTGCAATCCTTAAATTTTGATTCAAAATAAATATGCAAATGAGCTTTATACACCTTACATATATCTTAAGTAAACTCTGCACATACCTTGATGCAAGTTACATAAATGAATATGCACTTGATATACTCCAAATATACCTTACATATACTTCGTGATTTAAAGAGAATTTTGGTATATATTGGATATACTTTGCATATAACTTGCATATACTTAAAACTAGAAAGTTTATTTTAATGCTACACTTCATCGTTCTCTACAATTCTTGCACTTCATCATTTTTTATCCTAAGCATCTTTTGAGGGGGAGACTTCTCGAAAGTACATATTGCTAGATTATTTGTCACCATCAAAAAGAGGGAGATTGTTGAACCTTGAGGGGTATTTTCATCATTTTGATGATAACAAATAAAATAGCAATATTGTATTTAACATACTTGTTTTCTAAGTCTATTGAACATAGTATGAAATATGTTAGTAAGAATGGAGAATGGAAGATTAATCTTCAAAAGATAAAAATTGAAGAAGTGGCATGTTCACGCCCGTGACCCTATGTGTCACGCCCATGATGAAGCTAACCGCCAATAAACCAATATTTAAAGTTCACGACCATGAAGGAAGATAGCAACCGTGAATGAACTTTTTAGTCACGACCATGAAAGAAATGTCACGCTCGTGAACAAACATGACAAATTCTTCTAGAGAACTTCACAACCAAAGTCACCACTTGGACCACGGCTTGGAAAATTGTCACGCCTTTGAAGATAAATATCATGCCCATGAACAAACTCTTCAAAACCTTCCCGAATGCTTCACGGCCAAGGTCACCACTTAAGTCACGACTTGGAAGAACAGTCACGACCGTGCATACAGAGTCACGCCCGTGAACGATGAAAGAGAAAAATGTCAGACGCGATTAATAGGGTTGGTACAATGGCTAGTTTCATAATAAATGTACTCTAATGGCTATAATTGGCTATGGAAGTATAAATGCAAGTCATTTATGCATCCAGAAGAATAAGTGAACAAAAGAGTGAACAAGGAGAACAAAAAAACAAGTGAATTGAAAATATTTTGAATCAAAACCTTGTTGTAAGCCATTTTGTGCATTTGATATTTATTCTTTGTAAAAAAGTCTTTTTGATCATAATTTATTGAGCAGTAAAAATTTGTAAGTGTGTCTCTCTGTAATCATTTACTCAAGTGAGTTTTGGGTATTTCTGGGTTAAGAGTAGAACACCTGTAAGGGTCAGTTGTGTGAGCCTCTAAAACACAAAGAAAGGTTGTTTGTGTGAGCCTGTAAAACACAAGTTAAAGGTTATTTGTATGAGCCTGTAAAATACAAGGTAAAGGTTATTTATGTGAGCCTGTAAAACACAAGGAATTGGTTATTGTGTGAGCCATCAAAACACAAGGGATTTCTGGGTTAGGTGTGAGCCATTGTAAGAAATACCATAGTTGGGAGTGAGCTTGTAAAACTCCATTGTAACACTTAATGTGTTAGTGAAACTCCCAATTGCGATTGGGGAGAGGAGTAGGATTTGTTAACACCCGAATCTCTATAAAAATCCTTGTGTCAAATTTCTCTATCCCTACTAAACTTAATTTTTATTTCCGCACTTTAAAATTAAATTTTTTAAACTCCAATTCAACCCCCTTCTTAGCTCAATCTTTGGGCAACATACAGATTTCTATTTTTCTACTCTTAAAACCATGGAATAAGCCTTGCTTACATTTGGCAGAGGATCTAAAACTAAGATCTGATTTCTTATGTTATCACAGGAGTCATTTAACCCCATAAGGAATTGAACAAGTCTGTTCTGAGAATTAATTATCATCAAGTTCCTGATCACATCACAAGTGCACTGCCTAGCAGCTCCACAGATACATTGGGGAATTGGTTATAATACATTTAATTCCTCCCATAATTTCTTGTCTTTTTGTATTACATTGTAACAGAAGCATTACCTTGTTCCATCGAGCTAATTTACCTTTGAATCTGATATATTTGAGGACCATTACTTTCTCCAAATTGTTGATCGATATCCTCCCATAGTTGTCAAGCATTTGGAGAGTAAATGTAAGATTATGCTATCTCTTTACTCATAGAATTCAACAACCATGAAATCACCATGAAATTAATCCTTTTCCATTTCTCATATTCAAGATCTTCTTCATTGGGTTCAACCAACTTTCCATTGATGAAGCCCAATTTATTTTTGGCATTAAGAGTAATCTTCACAGATCTGTTTCAGGTGAGGAAATTTGAATCGGTGAGAGGTGTCGTAATTGTTAGAGGAGTGCTCCAAAGACAATCACCTTTAGCACTTATTGTACAAATATATTTGATTAATAAAAGGTTTTTTCATTAATTTGATCTTCATTTGATATATGAATTGATAAGTGATCTTAAATCAATTAATGAAGTCCTTGATACATAATATAGCATGAAGGAAATCATGATGAGATCATGATATTGAAATTCTTATCATGTGTAATTATCTTAGTATCAAAATTATCCCTAGTCATAGGATTAATGAGACGGGACATTATTAATCCGAACAGACTAGCACATGTTACACTCCTTGATTGGATCGAATAGATCTCATAATCTATAAACATGAGATATTTAGAGTTAACATGTGGATGCTTGCTAAGTGTAGCTAAGTACATTAGATAACCAACTATGAGACAATCATATGGATAACCTATTCAAATGTCAATGAAAGTCTCATCATAGTAATGGTGCAAGTATCCTTAGACTTGAAGTACTCAAGGATATCTTAAATATTGATTCTGTATTTTAACACTATTCCTTGTTGCCTCAGAGATGTTGCTCATAGGGTGATGATTGGATACAACTTGAGGTATTCGAAGGTAATTGGGCAACCAACAAAGGATTCACCACTCTTGGTAGAATGAGTGTATACCCATGGCCTCTTGCCGTGGTCATTACTCGGGAATCTCTGGCCGAAGTGGAAATGACATAAAGATATAGTCTTCAATGACATATCTAATAGAGTAACGAGCCTCAAGGATAAGAACTAATATTACTTAGACTAGACGTGACGTAGTCAGTCAAGTGGGAGTTGACACATGTCCATACTCTGAACCAAGTGGGGTATAGAATGGTGAAAGGAATAATTGCATGGAAATTGTATATGGAAAGGTTCGTAATCAAACAACTGACTTTTCGATCAATTAGGGATCATGATGTGTTGCTAGATATTGCTAATGACTTGCTTAAATTAATTGTTAATTTAAGTGACCAACATAACCGGGAACCTAATGGGTCACACGCATTGAAGATATGGAGAATGAGTAAAATGGTATTGGATAGAATCTAAAATATGAGAGAATTATTTTGGGATGAATTGCGATGAGATCGCATAGAGAAATCATTTAGGAGGATAACGGGCCAGCGCGAGCTAAACAGGCTTCTGGCCTGACTAGAGGGCCAGCTGGGCTGCCCAGTAGCAGGCCTAGCGTATTTTTGCCTCCCACCCATTGGCCAACGGACAGATTTTGGCCTTAATTAGGCCAATTATGACCAATTACTATTCATTCATTTCCCTTTTCTCCATTTTTGACTTTTCATCTTTTCTTTGAATTTGATTCAAATAAAAAAGACATCAAATGGCAGAAAATAGACATGAAAATATTTTTTTTGTGAAAAAAATATTTTTAAGATACAGCAAAAATTCTCTCAAGAACACTTTCAAAACTAGTACTTTGAATTTGTTCAAACCATTTCTCTTGATAGTTTCTTCTTCATTCTTCGCATGGATTATCATTAGAGACATTCTAGTGTGGATTTGTTATGGTTTGCTACAACCCAATAAAGTGAAGCTTTGAAGAACAAATAAGAAATTACAAAGTATAATTTCTAACCTTTATTTTATATAAATTAGTTTTAATGGCACAAGTATGATTTTTTGTTTCGAATTTTGAAAATTTTATTTTTTCGCTGTGTTTATGAATTTGATTCATTCTTCAAAACCCAACATTGGTATCAAAGCCCCCTTGTGTCCATTAAAATTAATTTTAATTGAAAGTGCAATGGGATTGCATTGTTTTGATGACTTTGGTTCAATAAGTTTTGAAAAATTGAAATTAATTTGTAAAATATGTTTTACAAATTTTTCTTTCTCTAATCTGATCATGGGATGACTAAGGATGATTATTTTGATTAAAAATTGATTTGAATGTGGTTCAAATAATTAATTTCTGATTTATTTCAAAAATGCCTAAAATTGTCTTATTATGAATATGTGTTGTTGTTTGGCTTAATTGATGGGGCTGATTATATTTTTCTTATAATTTAATTATAAAAAAATTATTTAGACATATTGAGAATATGTTTATACCTCTAAAAGTATATAATAATTAATTAAAAATCATTTTAATTAATTTTCAAACTAACACAAAAACAAGACTATTTAAGTATACCTGATGGGACTATTTTTTTTATTTTTTTGTATGTATTTATTTTATTTCTAGCACCTTGAAATATTTTTTATGTAATTAAAAATATGTTATTTTGATTTTAGATGCATGTAAAATTATTTTTCAAGCATTTGAAATTTTAAAAATTCTAGATGTTGAATTAGTCATTGAGCGTCTAAGTGTGTTGGTTCGTTTGTCTTAGTAATTTTGGCTTGTGCCAAAAATATTTTAATGAACTTGAGCTGACCTAAAGATGATTAGAATGATGATTTGAAGTTTTGGAAATTTTAAGAATTTTTGGAAATTAATTTTGAATTAATTTAAGTTGTGTAATTGTAATTCTAGTATGACTAGAAATTGGTATGTATATTAAAATTAAATTATTTAATTTTAACATCATAATATTCTGATTTTAAGGAGAATTAATTTTGAATTAATTCTAGAAATATGAAATTTAATTTAATTTTATTAAATATTAAATTTTACTTTAAAATGACATACAAAATTAAATTAACCGAAAGAACACATATAGACAATTTCGGTTTAAGTGTTGAATCGATTTATAAATTCAAATCCAAAATTGTCAATTTTATTTTGTGCATTAGAGAATGTGTGTTAGGGGTGTATGAAAAAGCATGATGGATGATTATGGACTTTGGATCAATGTGATTGAGCGTGCATGAAATTATTTTGTTTTATGGTAAATAGGGTATGCGTGTCCCTACCTCTCTTTCTTTTTCTTTCTTATGTATTTCTCTTCTCATCTTACTCCCCTCAAATGTAAATTGAGGTTTTCTATAATTTGAAATATGTAATTAGATTATATATGATTAGGATAGAATGAAGATACAAAGGAGCATGAAGCAAAAGAGGTGGTACCATAAATAAGAAAACTTAAAAATAGGAATTTGATTTCTATTTTGGGTTGTAAATTCATGCATATACATAGGTAAGACCTAGTCAATTTCCTTTTGGCTCAAGAGATTGACTTTAGTATGTCTATAATCATGTCATATAGTTAATGTAACTATCTTTATATATCCATATGATGAATGCATGATATATAAAAGCATGAAATAATAACTTGATGAGACTTAACAAAGAAATCCCTCGCTAAATAAACAATTAAGTCTTACATCTTCCATTAATATGGGGAGAACTAGAGTTCTTCTAGAGTTAGGGTTGTTGAGTTGCCTCAAGCTCACTATATAAGAATATGTTCAATCCTTGAAATTAGATTTCACGATTAATGGGTTAGACTTAATCAATATTATTAACTTGTTGGATTTGCGCCAAGGTTAATGTATATTGGAGGCGAAGTTGGGTTTGTATACATGAGATGTACACATATCAAGAGTTAATAGCCCAATTATATGCACACATCAATAAGTTGATAACACAAGATTCGATAGTTGCATGAATAATGCAATTGGTATGTATTAGATACCTACCAACCAAACTAAAGATAGCTTATTGAGTTGCCTCAAGGTTATTCTTAGCTAGTTGGATATTGATCCACTAGGAGAACTTACATATAAGTTCTCTCGGGTTCATAGTGAGGGCTATGGATTCACAATAAAATAGTGGAAGTCATAATGCGATTTATTAAAGACCTAATAAACATGTATTTTATGTACATTCTAACATGTTCTATTTTACATCTAGGTTGCTAGAATCATCATCATGAAAAGTGTGAATTTGCGATCGCTAATGGAATCAAATAAGTTGACTGGGGCCAATTTTTTGGATTGGCTAAGGAATCTGAGAATAGTTCTCAAATCCAAAAAGATTGGCTATGTCCTAGATGAGGCACTCCCTAATCCCCCTATTGCTAATGCTTCAGAAGATGTTCAGAAGGCATATCAAAAGCATCTCGATGATAGTGAGATGACAAGCTGCATTATACTTGCTACTATTTCAGCTGAGTTGCAAAAGCAGCATGAGGCTATGGATGCTAATTTCATAGTATACCATCTAAGAGAGCTTTTTGATGAGCAAGCACATTCAGAAAGGTTCAAAACTTTGAGGTTGCTCTTCTGCACTAAGATGGTTAAGGGGACATCTCCAATGCAATATACATTGAAGATGAATGACTATATTGAGAGGTTGGCCACCTTAGGATTTGTGATGGACCATGAATTACGTATTGACTTAATTCTAATTGGTTTGTCTGATAGTTATTCACATTTTGTGCTTAACTATAGGATGAACCAAATCTCTACCACTATTCCTGAGCTAATTAACTTGCTCAAAACAGCTGAGTCGTCTGTCAAGAAGGACAGTAAGGCTGTGATGCTGGTGGACTCTTCAAGTTCTAAAAGGAAGAACCTTAAGAAGAAGAAGAAGTCCATGAAGCCTAAGGGAGGCGTGGCCAAGAAGAAGGCCAAAGAGATTGCTCCAAAAGGGACATGCTTCTATTGTGGCAAAGATGGTCATTGGAAGAGAAACTGCAAAGCTTACTCGGAGTCCTCGAAGAATAAGGCATCTGATGTCCCATGTACTTCAGGTATTTTTGTCATTGAAATTAATACTATTTCCGATAATAATATATGAGTATTAGATATCGGTTGTGGCTCACACATATGCATTGATATGCAGGGCCTAAGGAACAATAGACAGCTCAATAAGGGAGAGTTAGACCTATGCGTTGGAAATTGAGCAAGAGTTGCTACATTATCTATAGGAACATATGTATTGACCCTTCCTAGTGGCCTTATATTAAATTAGGATAATTTCTATTATGTACTGTTTTGACTAAAAACATTATTTCTGTTTCAAGTCTAATTAAAAAAGGTTTCCTTTTAGCTTTTAGTAACAATTATTGTTCTATTATGTTTAATGGAATTCTTTATGCTAATGGTACATTATGCAATGGAATATACATATTAGATATGTCAAATCCAATTTTAAACATCAATGATAATAAAAGGCAAAAACAAGATATGTTGAAATCATCTTATTTATGACATTGTCGCCTTGGTCATATAAGTGAGAAACACATAGCTAAGTTATACAAAAGTGGTAGTTTGGGGTCATTTGATTATGAATCATATGACATATGTGAATCTTGCTTATTAGGCAAGATGACTAAATTACCCTTTTAAGGGAAAGGGTGAACGTGCTAATAGACTTTTAGATTTAATACATTCAGATGTATGTGGTTTAATGTCTACACACGTCTGAGGTGGTTTCATCTACTTCATCACTTTTATCGATGACTACTCACGATATGGGTACGTGTATCTTATGAGATACAAATCTGAAGCTTTTGAAAAGTTCAAAGAATTCATAAATGAAGTAGAGAAACAACTTGGCAAAAGTATTAAAACACTTTGATCATATCGAGGAGGTGAATACTTGAGCCAAAAGTTTCTAGATTATCTTATGGATAATGGGATTTTATCTTATTGAACTCCACCTTACACACCACAATACAATGGTGTGGCTGAAAGAAGAAACTGAACTTTGTTAGACATGATAAGGTCTATGATGAGTTTTGCAAAACTGCCTAAATCCTTTTGGGGTTATGCACTAGAGACCGTCATTTATATATTAAATGGAGTTCCTTCAAAGTCAATTGATGTTACTCTATATCAGATATGGTATAACAAGAGGCCCACATTTTCTTACATGAGAATTTGGGGTTGTCCTGCTTATGTGAAGCGGACAATGTCAGATAAGCTAGAAGCCAAGTTTGATCGATGTCCGTTTGTGGGATATCCAAAAGTATCATATGGATATCAATTTTACCACCCCTTAGAACAAAAGGTTTTTGTTTCAAGACACACAATCTTCTTAGAGAGATAATTCCTTCTAAAAGGAGATAGTGGGAGCAAAATTGAACTTGAGGAAGTTCAAGATGCTCAAATAGATGATGATCAACTGCCTGAACCTGAGCTTGTTACTCATACAAATGATATAATAGCTCAACTTTCTGAAGCACAAGAGTTTCATAGGTCAAGTAGGATACGTACTGTTATAGAGAGATATGAAATTCTCATTAGTGAACAGAACAACATATTGCTCATAGAAAATGATGAGCCTACAACCTATGAAGAAGTTCTGAATAGTTCATAATCTGACAAATGACTTCAAGCCATGAAGTCAGAAATGGATTCCATGTATGAAAACCAAGTATGGACTTTGGATGACCCACCCGAAGGAATAAAGCCTATAGGGAGCAAGTGGGTTTTTTAAAAAAAAAACTGACATGGATGGTAATGTGATTACCTATAAATCTAGACTTGCTGCTAAAGGTTATCGTCAAATACAAGGAATTGACTATGATGAAACTTTTAGCCCAGTAGATATGCTTAAATCCATAAGGATACTCCTAGCCATTGCTACTCATTATGATTATGAGATATGGCAAATGGATGTGAAGACAACTTTCCTTAATGGAAATATGACTGATGATGTGTACATGAAACAACTAGAAGACTTCATATCCAAAGATGGCAAAAAGGTATGCAAGCTTTAAAGCAAGCATCCAGGAGTTGGAATATTCGGTTTGATGAGACAATCAAATAGTTTGGTTTCTTACAAAATCTGGATGAACCTTGTATTTACAAGAAGGATAGTGGGAGTGCAATTGTATATCTTGTGTTATATGTAGATGACATATTGTTAATGGGAAATGATGTCTTAGCCTTACAATCAGTCAAATTTTGGTTATCCAAAAGTTTCTCTATGAAAGACCTTGGAGAAGCAATCTATATTTTGGGGATAAATATCTCTATAGATAGATCTAAAAGATTGCTTGGTCTTTCACAGTCTACATACATAGATAAGATGTTAAAGAGGTTTAGCATGAAGCAGTCCAAGAGGGGATATATTCCTATGACCCATGGGATTACTCTCTTAAAGTCTTTGTGTCCAAAGACACAAGATGAGAGGATACACATGAGTTTGATTCCATATTCTTCAGCTATAGGATCAATCATGTACGCTATAATATGTACAAGACCCAATGTATCATATGTTCTGAGTGTCACGAGAAGATACCAATCGGACCTTGGTGCGGGTCATTGGGTGGATGTCAAGAATATCCTTAAGTACTTAAGAAGAACTAAGGATGTATTCTTGATATATAGAGATGGAGATCTTATTGTGAGTAGGTATACCGATGCCAACTTCCAATCTGACACGGATGACTCAAAATCTCAGTCAGGTTATATATTCACATTAAATGGTGGAGCAGTTAGTTGGAAGAGTTCCAAACAGGAAATGATTGCTGATTTCATAACCAAAGCAGAGTACATTACAGCTTCTGAAGCAGCAAAGGAAGCAGTTTGGATAAAGAAATTCATCACAGAACTTGGAGTGGTTCCCAGCATTATTGATCCAATACAATTGTATTGTGATAATAATGGAGTCACTGAGCAAGCAAATGAGCCACGGTCTCATCAGAGATGCAAACATGTACTCAGAAGATACCATTTGATTAAAGAAATCATTGGTAGGAATGATGTAAAGATAGAAAGAGTGCCCACTGATCAGAATATTGCTGATCCTTTAACTAAGCCATTTTTCCAAAAGAAATATGATTCTTATGTACTCGCCTATGGAATTAAATACAAAGGCAATTGGTTTTAGTGCAAGTGGGAGCTTGTTAGAGGAGTGCTCTAAAGGCAATCACCTTTAGCACTTATTGTACAAATTTATTTGATTAATAAAAGACTTTTTCATTAATTTGATGTTCATTTGATATATGAATTGATAAGTGATCTTAAATCAATTAATGAAGTCCTTGATAAATAACATAGCATGAAGGAAATCATGATGAGATCATGATATTGAGATTCTTATCATGTGTAATCATGTTAGTATCAAAATTATCCCTAGTTATAGGATTAATGAGAAGAGACATTACTAATCCGGACATACTAGCACATGTTACACTCCTTAATTGGATCGAGTAGTAGATCTTCTAATCTATAAACATGAGTTGTTTAGAGTTAATATGTGCATGCTTGTTAAGTGTAGCTAAGTACATTGAATGACCAACTATGAGACAATCATATAGATAATCTATTCAAATGTCAATGATAGTCTCATCACAGCAATAGTGTAAGTATCCTTAAACTTGAGGTACTCAAGGATATCTTGAATATTGATTCTGTATTTTGATACTATTCCTTATTGCCTAAGGGAGGTTGCTCATAGGGTGGTGATTAGATACAACTTGAGGTATTCGAAGGTAATTGGATAACCAATAAAGGATTCACCACTATTGATAGAAGGAGTATATACTCATGGCCTCTTATCGTAGTCATTACTCGGGAATCTTTGGACAGAGTGGAAATGTCATAATGATAATCTTCAATGACATATCTAATAGAGTAATGAGCCTCAAGGACAATAACTAACATTACTTGAATTAGACGTGATGTAGTCAATCTAGTGAGAGTTAACACATGTTCATACTCTGAACCAAGTGGGGTATAGAATAGTGAAAGGAATAATTGCACGGAAATTGTCTATGGAAAGGTTCGTAGTCAAACCACTGACTTTCCGGTCAATTGGGGGTCATGATGTGTTGCTAGATACCGCTCATGACTTGCTTAAATTAACTGTTAATTTAAGTGGCAAACATAACTGGGAACCTAATGGGTCATACGCATTGAAGATATGGAGAATGAGTAAAATGGTCTTGGATAGGATCCAAAATATGAGAGAATTATTTCGGGATGGATCGCAATGAGATCGCACAAAAAAATCATTCAGGAGAGTAACAGGCCCGCGCAGGCTAGGCAGGCTGCTGGCCTGACTAGCAGGTCAGCTGGGCTGCCCAGCAGCAGCCCGCAACAGGCCCAACGCGCTGTTGTCTCCCACTCGTTGGCCAACGGACAGATTTTGGCCTTAATTAGGCCAATTATGATCAATTACTATTTATTCATTTCCCTTTTCTCCATTTTGACTTTCATCTTTTCTTTGAATTTGATTCAAATAGAAAAGACATCAAATGATAGAAAATAGACATGAAAATATTTTTTTTATGAAAAAAATATTTTTAAGACAACAAAAATTCTCTTAAGAACACTTTCAAAACTAGCACTTTAAATTTGTTCAAACCATTTCTCTTGATAGTTTCTTCTTCATTCTTCGCATGGATTATCATTAGAGACATCCTAGTGTGGATTGTTGTAGTTTGCTACAACCCAACAAAATGAAATTTTTAAGAACAAATAAGAAATTACAAGGTATAATTTCTAACCTTTATATTTATATAAATTAGTTTTAATGTCATAAGTATGATTTTTTGTTTCGGATTTTAAAAATTTTATTTTTCCGCTGCGTTTATGAATTTGATTCATTCTTTAAAATTCAACAGTAATAAGAGTTGTTCCTGGATTATCTGATCCTTGCAGGTACAAAGGATCGTCAAATCCATATATTCTTCCTTGACTATTATCTTTTTGTTGCTATTCATCCATTATCAATTCAAAAAGCTTTGATCGAAAAGTTTAATCCAATTAATAAAACACAATCAATCAACACAAGCAAGATCAATGGATCACTTACTCTGATACCATAAAGAAAATATGGTAACTTTGAAAATGGAAGAAGTAAACTCGAGAAATATTTTTGAGAAAAATTCTCTTTTGATCTATATTTAACTATGAAGAAGAAAAGTACATATATAGCCAAGCAGAAATAACTGTCTCTAGCTAAAATTTACAGCTAAAAATAAATATACAGAAAATACACACGTGGAGGGTTATAGAGCAACTGTCATGACTTTAGTTTTGTAAATCTTTATGTGCTAGAAGAAACTCTCCCTTTGATTTCAAAGGCAGAGGCTTATTTAGCCTGCATGTCTGTGCATTGTTGCTGCTCCTACTCTTGTTGTTGCTGCTACATGCTTGTGCATCATAGTTTTGTTGCGTATTCTCTTCATTTTTATACAAGGAGTAGCTCACGTGATCGCCTAAAATAGTGACAAAGTACTTATCGGGTAACTCAATGTATTGAATATTTTCTTTTCCTCTTTTTTAGGGATTAGTTTTCAACTAGCTATGCACGTGAACTTGTCAACTGTTAAGCTCTATATATAGAGCTTTAGCTTCTGTATTTGACAGTTACTCAATTAATAAATTTTCTCTCCAAATTTTATATAGTTCGATAGATTGGGGCACTTTTCTTCTTTCAGAGCTGAATTATATAGGGCTAATATCAAGGGTTGAAATTTGCTTGGATTAATGGCTATTGAAGAGTGGATGCTCAACTAGATAACAAGAGCAGCGTTGTTCTCTTTATCTCGAATTCTCACCCCTCCAGTCACAATTCTTATTTGGTTGCTAGAATTCGAGCGTTCCTAATTACTATTGAGAAGTTTATATTACTAATGTTCACAGGGAAGGAAACAAGCTTGCTGATTGCTTGGCAAACTTGGCTTTTAACCAGTAAGATCATTTAGTATGGTACAACAATCTTCCTCTAGGATCTTGATATTATTTCATTAGGTAATGTTAATGGAGCTTCGTTTGTTAGAAGGATTTTGATGTAATTATTTTATTGTTTTTTCTTTCAAAAAATGTGTGGTGAAAAACCATTTAATGGTGAAAAATGAAACTCTTAATCAACTCTTTAACATTTAAAGCTTTTTTTTTTTGGAAGAAAGGTGAAAATTTTACTAATTAACAAAATACAAGCCTAAATTATAATCTAAAAATAGGGAAAAAAACAACAATAAACATAAGAAATACAGATAACCAAAGCCACAAGGACCCAAAAAAAAAAAAAGTGCATCAAGAAGATATAAAAGATAAAAACTATTTTTGAATGGTGAAGAAGATCCATAAAACCCTCAAAAAATAGAGAATAAATCCACCAAACTTGCAAACTAACAGCCACTCTAAGACAAAATAAAATCATACATTGGTAAGCCTAACTGATCCAAACTTAACCTTGAAGACTAATATATTTTTCAATCCCAACTGTAAAAGCTTATAAAAAAAATGATGTATTAAAACTTAAATTGAGTAGCTAAGAAAAGAAGGGGTCAACTTATAGTAAAAATAAAATAAATTAAATTAAGAGATCGAGGTCAACTTGTTTATTTTTTTCTTTATCAGGAAACGGCCACACAAGGAAAAATGTGCTCTTCCAAGTGCTGATTCCAATAAGTGGATCACAACTTGTCTCGCTGGGTTATATACCTTGTGACCCATCCTAAATTCTCATAGACTATAAAATAGTTGAATCATCTCCCTATTGAATATCAAGGTATAATAAGAGATTTATTGAATTTATTATCATTCATTAGATATTAAATACTTTATATAAATAAATCAAAATTAATTAAAAATAATAACTAGAAAATTAATTGAATAAAATTTATAGTTAAAAAATTTAATAAAAATCTAAGTTTAAAAACTGAATTAAATAAATTTTTATTTAAGAAAGTTAGCTATATTAATTGTAAATTTTAAATAATAAGATATACTTTTTTTCTCTATCAACAACATTGAAAAGTAGATAGAGTTATAGTTAGAAAATATATAAAGAAAATGAAGTGAAAATTCCAATATTATTCATATGATATTCATGCCAATGTTTATCTTAAAAGACAAAACGGAAAAGGAAAAAAAAAATAGAAAACTTTTCTGATGTTAATGGAAGAAAATTATATTTTTTCATTTTTGGTATATGAGGTTCAAGAAAATCAATGAACAAATGTGAATTGCATTAATTAAATACTAACTCTATTTTTTACTAGATTATTTATTCACTTAAATTGGTATGGCCAAGGGCATGTTTGGGTCTAAACTTGAAACAAATCAGTAAATTAAATTGAAATGGTTAAAAATTTGAATGGTGAATTAACCAAAATCTATATTGTAGAGAGAAGGTTTAGTATAGATATGTAGTTTTATTGAATTTGAATTAACATATTTAAACCGGCCTTTGACTTTTAAGTATTTTTTAAAAAATATATATTATTTTTAATATTTTTAACTCTATATTTAATATTTTTATTTTTCTTTTCTATAATTTATAAATTTATTTTGACTCTCCAAGATATTTATTTTTTTTACTTTTTGATTAGAAAAATTAATTTTCTTTAAATATTAGTATTGTATTGCATGATGTTTCTCTTTTTATTTAACATAAAATACTTTGTAGCAATTGTAAAAACTTGTAATTTCCTTATCGATTTGTAGTTGTATTTTCTATTTAATTTCAATTTAAATCCTGATAAAATAATGTAATATCATATTTTTTCCAAATATTTTAATTTAATAAAATATCATTATATGCCTTTTTCTTTAAAATTTAAATCTATCATTTCAAGCTTCTTCTAGAAAAATTTATTTAATAACTTAATCGTTTCAAAAACTAAATCTGAATTGTGACTTATCTCTAAATCAAAACTGAAACCAAACGTTTAAAAATTGAAACTTGAACTTTGATATGATGGTTTAATTTAGATTCAAAATTTTATTGAGTTAAATTTATGATTCACAAAGGAAACTGTAATTTTTGAATTATGGCTATGCCTGTTCTAAAGTCTTTTCTTGCAAATCAAAATAGTAATAAATAAAATTTTTATATATTGTTATTTTATGGAGAAAAAATCCAAAAAATGTTAAACCTTCAAGTGGGTAAAATAGATAAAAGGATTCAAAAACTATAAATAATATATTGAGATTGGAAACAAAATTGTATGGACACGCAAACCAATTTGAGGTAATAATATAATGGATTTAAGAGAAGTATGATCTTTGAACAAGACATAAAAACTGTTTTCCAAATATGAATCGATAGATTTATTTTCATTAAAAAAATGATAATAAGATTCTTTTTAGAAAAAAATAGATCAATATCATAAAGCATTTAGCCTTTTAATTTTTTTAATTTGGATATTGAAAAAGTTTGTAGACATAAGAAAATTCATATTTTATTTAATTGACAATAAAAACCAAGGTCTAGGAAATATATTATAATAAAAAAATTCATACATCAGGGTTGATTCCTAACCCATTGCACACTTTCATAAATTCGATAGGGAAAAGATAATCAATATTAGAAAATCAATTAAAAAAATTCAGAGATCTAACTAAATGCTTCAATAGTATTATTATTTTATCAAAATTTTCAGTTTTGGTAAATTATTTTATTAAAATTATAATTTTTTAAATATTTATAAAAACAAAGTATTAAGATAAATTGTAGTGAAAAATTTATAAAATTAATACTGATTAATTATTTCTTACAAATATATAAAAATGATATTAACATTTAAAATAGAAGATAAAAGGAATAATCATCCATAATTTTGAATGATTTAATACAAACATATTTCCATTGATTAGAGAATATATAAAGAAAATAAATAAAAAAAAATTCAAATTTTATCTGATTGACTTCAAGTCATGTCCTCTTACTGCGTGAATTTAACTATGGTTCTATAAAGAATGATTGTTGCATTAGTTTAGTTAATTAAAATTTTAATTGAGAGACAAAACATAAGAATAACAAAATCTACAAAGGACCAAAATGAAATAAAAAAGAAAAAAAAAACAGGACACCGAGCAGAAATAAGAAACAAAAACTATCGATAAATGGTGGAAAAGGTCTATAATGTTAACAACTATGCGAAGTCAGCTGACATGAGATAATTTTTATCTAATAAAAAAAAAAAATCATTCGGATTAGGGAGGGGAATAGCAGCGGCTCAATTCATATTTTAGACAAAATGAAATTATTCATCGTATCGTTTGCCTATATACATACCAACAAAATAGTGTTTCTAAATGAAAAATAAGATATATAAAATTTGTGGGTGAGAGAAAACAAACCTGTCAAATTTGAAAACAAACAACATTTTAAAGCAAAACCTTGTTTGACATTGAATTTGGGATAAATACTTTTTGAAACAAAAATTATTTTTATTTTTTTGAATATTAGAAAATCGCCGGTATTGTATTAAAAAATTGGAGATATATAAATTTAAGAATTGTATTATATTGAAAAAAATATATTTATATTGTATCATCTTAAAAATTTGAGATAATTCAATATGATTTTTTCGATACTAAACAATACAGTCTAAAACAATCTAGTAATCGGATATTTTAATCTAAATATAAAATACTTAAAATCTAAATATACTTGACTGAATTGATACTTAATAGTATTATTAGAAATACACAATTATCACATAAAAATGTTTTAAGAAATTATCAATATTTGAAAAGTAAGAAAAATTCGTGAGAATATTATCTTTTAAGATTTATATTAAAATTAAAAATTTAATCCTTTTTTATATATAAAGTTTATGAATTAAACGGTTTAATTATAAAATATAGGAATGTAAGTTTGTAATTATATATATATATATATATATATATATATATATATATATATATAGTGTCTATATTAATTATAAAGTATATAATTATATAAATTTATTAAGTATATTAATTATATATTTAATTTATTGATATAATTTAGCTTAGTATACAAGTTTAATATAATATAATTATTTTAATAAAAAAATAATATAATATATATAGTAATATTTAAAATTTAAATTATTAGGTATATAAACTCGTAAGTATAAGTATATAATTATAAATAATAAATATATAAGCAGTTATATATATGTTTTATTTATTAATCTAAATTAGGTTAGTACATAAATTTAATATAATTTAGATTAGTAGATAAATTTAATATAATATAATTATTTTGATAAAAAATTATATAATATACATAATAATAAATGCATATAATGATATTTAAAATTTAAATTTAGTAGATATATAAACTCAAAGTATAAGTTTATAACTATAAATATATAAGTTTATAACTATAAATATATAATTATAAAGTTATGTAACTCAAAATTAACTTGCAAGTATACATGTCAATAGTTAGAATAGCAACACACTTATAAGATCATTTTCTTATAAAATTATTTGGCTTAAATTCCTAATTAACTATAAATTGCCAATAAATATAGAAAATTAAAATCTAAATACTCTAATTAAGTTGAATTGAATTATGATATTAAACTAATTAAAACTAGAAATCCAGCTAGAAAATAATAAATTTAACGAATTTAAACAAATGAGAATAAACAAGTATTTAACTCATCTTCCTAATTTATAATAATTTTTTTCTAGCTCAATTAAGCATAATAAAATAAGTTGTCAATGACTCTTGCGTTAATTTACCATTTACACGTGATATCATTACTTTTTATGACTCATTCTCATTTATACTTCTAGAATTTGCACAATAGATTTTACTTCATTTTATCATCATGTGAAAATATAATAAATGCATTAAGTAGCTAGGTAGTCAATCTCATCCAAAATTAATACAAAAAATATAAATCTAAACATAACTTTTATCAAATAAATACTACCAAAATAAATACGTCATAAAGTATATAGGTTTATGACTATTTAATTTTAAAGTATATATATTAATTATAAAGTATATAAACATATAAGTTTATTAAATATATCAATTACATATATTTAATTTAATAATATAATATAGATTAGTATTTAAATTTAAAATAATATAATTATTTTGAAAAAAAAAATCATATAATATAATTAGAGTAAATAATAATTTATATTGATTTTTCATATAATTATAATACATTTATTATAAATTAAGTTACTTTATAATTGATTCATTTAAATTAATTTATCAAATAATTAATATAATTTAGATTTATTATATAATACAATAAAAACAAATTATAAATACTAAAAATATTGAAATTTCCACAAAATGCCACAGTCAAACAAGCTGCCGGCCAAAAACCTACCCTTATATATAAGTTTAATTAAATAAGGGTCTAATTTGACAGAATATGAAAACGACAAGCATTTAAAATAAATGAAAAACGACAAAGGAAAATTATTTCCACAAAATGGGTCCATATGTAGAAAGAAAATAGACATATACAATGAAAAGAATTACATAATTTGAGTTTTCCCTTACTTAAATATCAAAATATTATAAAAATATTTTTTGGTCATTAAATATTTCAAATAATTTATTATTATTAATTATATTAACTTATAATAATAATAATAATAATAATAATAATAATAATAATAATAATAATAATAAACTATACAGTGGAATTTTTAGTGTTGGATTTTATTTAAATTTTATTATAATTTTCTATGTAATTTTTTTCATAAATGAAATGCTAAATAATTTTTTTAATTTTCATTAAGTTTCATTATTAATTTTTTATACAATTTATTAAATTTAATATTTATTATTTGATAATTAAAAAATATAATATTTTAATCGTAAATAGTGAATATAATATATTAAAATATTAATATTGTCTCAAACAAGCTGCCGGCCAAAAACCTACCCTTATATATAAGTTTAATTAAATAGAGGTCTAATTTGATAGAATATGAAAACGACAAGCATTTAAAATAAACGAAAAACGACAATGGAAAATTATTTCCTCAAAATGGGTCCTTATGTAGAAAAACAAAAAGGGCATATACAATGAAAACGATTACAAAATTTGAGTTTTCCCTTACTTAAATATCAAAATGTTATAAAAATATTTTTTGGTCATTAAATATTTCAAATAATTTATTATTATTAATTATATTAACTTAATTTCATATTTGAATAATAATAATAATACTCACTATAACGATTATACATTTGGGACAGCGACAAGATAATAATAATAAAAATAATTAACTACAAAGTTGAATTTTTAGTGTTAGATTTTATTTAAATTTTATTATAATTTTCTATGTAATTTTTTTCATGAATGAAATGTTGAGTAATTCTTTTAATTTTCATTAAATTTTATAATTAATTTTTTATGCAATTTATTAAATTTAATATTTATTAATTATAACAATAAAATTCAATCTATTTGACAATTAAAAATATAATATTTTAATTGTAAATAGTGAATATAATATATTTAAATATTAATATGGTCTAAAAAATTAAAATCTATGTCAATTATAAAAATAAAATATATTCAAAAGTTTAGTTAAAATTTTGCTAATATGGCTGTGAAAACCATTGTTTGAAATTGACTTCCAATTCTATGGATTATGAAGATTGAAAAATAACCAATGAATGAAATTTTCTCACTTTATTTCTTAACCAGAAATCTGATATAAACAAGAATATATAGCTATGGCTAAGTAACTGCCATTAACTAACCTTCTAAAAAATAGAAAAAATACAATCTACTGCAAACACTCCTAAAATAAATAAAATGCAGCCAACTTCTCTAGCTCATCCAGCTCAGGAAACACTGCCACTGTCTGTTACTGCCACTACTTGGATTTGTTGAATTGCTTTGCTGCATTGCTGGCTTCGTTAGCTTGCTTTGATTTAGATTTGCTGAATTGAATTGTTGGCTTCGTTACCCCCCTGAAGCTAGGAGTGAATATGTCATGAACTCGTAGCTTGGTCTTTAAATGGTTGAACTGTGGTGCATGAAGTGGCTTGGTAAATAAGTCTGCTACTTGGTTTGCAGAAGCAATGGACAGCAGGTGAATGAGACCAGTCTTCAATTTCTCTCGGACAACATGACAGTCCAATTCTATATGCTTTGTTCGTTCATGGAAGACTGAATTTTTGGCTATGTGTAAGGCAAATTCATTGTCACAAAATAAAAGAGCTGGCTGTTGTGGAGGTAAAAGGAAATCTTGTAACAAATATACTAGCCGTTGAATATCACAAGTGACAGCTGCCATGGCTCGGTATTCTGCTTCGAATGATAATCTAGAAACAATGGATTGTTTCTTGGATTTCCAATTGACAAGTGAATCACCAATGAAAACACAGTATCCTGTTACAGACTTTTTGGTAATAGGACATGTAGCCCAATCGGAATCTGAATAAGCTTTGATACTCATGCTGCTAGCAGATGAGAAAAATAAGCCTTGACCAGGAGAAGCTTTAATATATCGAAGGACCTTGTGTGCTACTTTCAAATGAGAATTAGTAGGACAGTCTAAAAACTGAGAAAAATGCTAAACAACAAATGAAATGTCTGGCCTGGTATTGGCTAGATATAAAAGTTTGCCAATTAACTGTCTGTAACTTGAAATGTCTATTGGAGTGGAATCTTCTTGCTGTTGTTTTGTGAAAGGAACAATGGGTGTAGCTGCTGGTTTACTTTCTAAAAAACCAGTATCTACAAGAAGCTCTAGAGCATACTTTCTTTGACAAAGATTAATGCCTGCTGAAGTTCGAGCAACCTCTAACCCAAGGAAATACTTTAGATTACCAAGATCTTTTATTTTAAACTGATCATGAAGATAGATATTGATTTGTTCAATCTGTGTCATGTCATTACTAGTCAAAATGACATCATCAACATAGACACATAAAGCTATAAAGCTGGACCCTTCTGTTTTTGTAAATAATGAACAATCTGCCACAGCTTGCTGAAATCCTTGGGTATGTAATGCTTCAGTCAATTTAGAATGCCATTGTCTACTCACCTGTTTTAAACCATACAAGGATTTTGTTAGTTTTCACCCTAAAGAAGAATTGGTGCATGAGAAACTAGGTGGCAAGCGCATGTAGACTTCCTCAGTGAGATCTCCATGAAGAAAAGCATTGTTTATATCCAGCTGCTGTAAATGCCAACCTTGAATTGTAGCAACAGTTAGAAGAACTCTAATAGTAGCCATCTTTGCAACAGGAGAAAAAGTATCTAAATAATCAATTTCTGGTTTTTGAGTGAACCCCTGTGCAACCAGCCTTACCTTATGTCTTTCAATTGTTCCATCTGCATGATACTTAGTTTTGAATATCCATTTTGCAACCAATTGCTTGCTTTCCAACTGGCAAAGTAGTGAGCTGCCATGTGTTATTGGATTGTAAAGCATCCAATTCTGCCTACATTGCATTCCTCCATTCTAGAAATTTTAATGCTTGATTATATGTTTTTGGCTCAATTGGAACTATTATTGAGGCTGCAAAATTCTTATGTGAAGAAGATAAATTGTGATATGATAGAACTGAAGAAAGTGGATGAATAATACCTGAATCAGAATCTGCAGACAAGGAAGTTTGATTGGCTTGTGACTGAGTACCAAGGATGTCACAATGATAATCTTTCAAGTAAGTTGGTTGAGTTCTTGTTCGAGTGGATCTTCTTTGTGGTAAAGGTGAATTGTTAGGTGCATGATCAACAAGATCAATCTGAGAAGGGGAGACATTATATGTAGTGAATTCTGGAAAATCAGTGTGTGGGTTTGGCTGTGGTGTAGACAATACCAAGGTTGGAGTTGAAGAATCTGTAGAAGAAGATATCATTTTAGTTTGATCAATAAAAGGAAATTCATGTTCAGAAAAGGTTACATTTCTAGATACTAAGATCCTTCCTGTGGCCAATTCATACAATCGATATCCTTTTGTTCCTGCTTTATATCCTATGAACACACATTTAGAGGCTCTTGGTTCTAGTTTAGTTCTATGATTGACCAAAGTACTGGAAAATGCTAAACACCCAGAGACTTTTAGGTGAGTTAGATCAGGTGACTGATTATATAAGAGCTCATATGGAATTTGGTTGTTTATGGCAAAACTAGGTAATCTGTTCATCAGATGCACTGCATGTGCTGCTAGGTCACTCCAAAAACAGTTTGGACTACTACTTTGAAACTTCAAAGCTCTCATTATATTCAAAATGTCCTGATGCTTCCTCTCAACCACTGCATTTTGCTGGGGTGTTTCTGTACAACTAGTCTGATGTATGATTCCATAGGTATGATAATATTCTGGCATTAAAAACTCCTGACCATTGTCACTCCTCACAGTTTTAATTTTCTTTTGAAACTGGGTATCAACATAAGAAATAAAGTTTTGTAATTGTTTTCTGGCCTCAGATTTTGTTTTCAGCAAGAAGATCCATGTGAACCTGCTGTAATCATCCACTGCAGTAAGAAAATATCTATGTCCATACATGGATTCATGATGTGGACCCCAAATATCAACATGTATTAAGTTAAAAGTTTCATTTGATCTATTAATACTGTCATGGAAAGACAATCTCTTTTGCTTAGCAAAATGACAAATATCACATACACCAAAGTAAGGAGCAGCTGGAATATTACATTTTTCTGCCAATTGAGACATTCTTTTATTAGAAACATGCCCTAGCCTATTATGCCACAGGACTTCATTTCTATTATCTAATGAACATGAATTTGCTTTGATACCAATGGTGGTAGAATCAGTAAAACAGAATTGGTACAATCCTTGAACTTGTCTAGCTGAGCCAATCTTCTTCCTAGTTTGCACATCCTGAATGACACAAGAATTGCTGGTGAAAGTAAGTGAACAGCAAGAATCAACAGTTAACTTTGAAGCTGAAATAAGATTGAAAGCAAACTGTGGAATGTGAAGAATATTATGCAGTATTATGCTTTGATTTAGGCGAACAGTTCCTATATTAGAAACTTGAATCTGCATATTATTAGGTAATTTGACACTGTAATTGGTAATGGGTGAAAAAGAAGAAAAATTAGACAAGGAGCACACTATATGATCAGTGGCTCTTGTGTCAAGAATCCATATTCTACTATTTTTGGAAGATGGAAGGATAGAAAGTACCATACCAGAATTCTGCTGAGAAATATCAGCATTAAAGTGTGGCAGTAAACTTCTAGAATGTTGAACTACTGAAGTGGCAGCAATGGAACTTTGTCCTGTGTTTGAAACTCCTTCACTAGTTCTTTGTGAATTCATTCTGGACATAGACTGAAACATAGAGAAAAGCTTCTGATATTGCTCCTGTGTCAAACCAGAATCTGGCATTTCTTGATTCAAAATGGTAGCTCTAGTTTCTAAACATTCGTTGGTTTGATCAAATTCAACCTGATTAGCACAGCCAATTCGAGATTTTTGTTTATAACTAACTGGATACCCATGTTTCTGATAGCATTTATCAACAGTGTGCCCAAGTTTACCACAATGGCTACATTGGGGTCTCTTTGTATTGAAACTATAAGCTTTCTTCTGATTATAAGAATTCTGACTTTGATTTCCTCCAAGAGCCCTGCTTTCTTTACCATTTGATATTGTTTTGTTATAACATGCCACATGATCAGAAGCATTTGAATATTCCCTTGAAGGTTGCATCTGTCTTATATGATGTACTGTTAATGCAAACACTTTCGTGATACTAGGCAGAGGCTCCATAAGCATGATCTGTGACCGGACAGTTGAGAAATTTTCATTTAACCCTTTCAAGAATCTTATAACATGATCAGCTTTATAATACTTCCTGAAAGTGGAAATTGCTCCACAATTACAAGAAGGACGATAAGTACAATGTGGTAATGGCCTGAGATTAAGAAATTCATCCCACAAAATCTTCATTTGGGTGAAGTAATCTGTGACATTCTTCTGCCCTTGATGAAGATTGAAGATTTCTTGCTGCAAATCTGCCATTCTAAAACAGTCACTAGCTTGAAACCTATCTCTAAGATCATTCAATACATCAACAGCATTATCAAGCCAAATAATGCTCTGTGAAATCGAAGGTGAAAGTGAATATATGATCCAAGAAAGAACCATCATGTTACATCTCTGCCATGCCGAGAAGAAAGAATCTGATTCTTCTGGTACTGGAATATTTCCATTCACAAACTGCAGCTTGTTCTTGGAAAGAAGCGCCATTTTTATGGCTCTTGACCAAGAATGGTAATTTGATCTTGTGAGTACCAAAACCAGTGACGGATTCTCACTTGGATGAAGAAAATATGGACTGGATGGTGAATCTACTGAAGTATTCATCATCGAATGGTTGGAAAAATAAAAATTCAAGAAGAAGAAATATTATTTAGCCAAGAAGTGCTCTGATACCATATGAAGATTGAAAAATAACCAATGAACAAAATTTCTCACTTTATTTCTTAACCAAAAATCTGATACAAACAAGAATATATAACTATGGCTAAGTAACTGCCATTAACTAACCTCCTAAAAAGTAGGAAAGATACAATCTACTGCAAACACTCCTAAAATAAATAAAATGCAACCAACTTCTCTAGCTCCTTCAGCTCAGGAAACACTACCACTGTCTGTTAATGTCACTGCTTGGATTTGTTGAATTACTTTGCTGCATTGCTGGCTTCGTTAGATTGCTTTGATTTGGATTTGCTGAATTGAATTACTGGTTTCGTTATGGATAAAGATGCTCTAAGAGCATTTTTATCCCTACAATTAATTTGTAATTGTAAGATGTGATCTCAATATCACATTAACAAAATTTCATTACACTTTTAAACACATCTTATCCCTACAAATAATATCAATTTTAATTTATGAAATTTAGTTAATATTTAAATATATTGTATTCTCTGTTAACAATTAAAATGTTATATTTTTAATTCATTATTAAATATAATTATTTTAATTAAAATACATAATTATATTTTTAAATCAATTAATATTAATTATATATTAATTATATTAAAAATTATAATAATATTTTTACATAATATTGTTATGTGGTAGAAAGTAGAAGTACTATCAGTATAATTTACCTGTTATAAGAGCATTTTTATATTGCCACATTAACAAAAATATTTATTGTACTTTAAAACACATTTTATTTCTGCAATTCACATCAATTTTAATTTATGAGATTAATTAACAATTAAAATATTATATTTTAATATATTATTCATTATAGTTATTTTAATTAAAATACATAATTATATTTTAAAATTTATTAATATTAATTATATTAATAATTATTATATTAATATTATTTTTAAATTATTTAATTTAATATTTTATTAAAATAATTAATTACACTTTAATTAATAAAAAATGGATTATTTATTTATTTTATTTAAATTTATTATAAAATAATATATGTGGGATGCATAAGAACTTTTTATT